>CM068346.1:27803865-30203865 GCA_034769755.1 Odontamblyopus lacepedii | reverse complement strand
TCTCATTTTTTTCTCAGGCAAAAAGAGGAAATGAAGGTGTAAGATCTAAAGATTTATGTTTTTCTTATGTTTTTTGCAGATATTACCGACTTGAAACAGAGGCTCCATATGTTGAATTTACTTGTACTATTGCTGCCTGAGCCGAACAGGAACACACTGAAGGTGGGACGCTGTCTTTCATTATTTTCACTGTTTTTCCATAAATCAAGCGTACATATAGATTATACAATATAACACAGATTACAAAATAAAACTAAACTAAACAAAACCAGACCAACAAAAAAGAGCAGTGAACAACAAGAGGATTTATCATAATATATATAATATGTATGTTTTTTTTTTTCTTTTCTGCTCAGTTTTTACACATTTGTGAAATTGTAGAAATTGATAAATGGTTGTCAAGTAGAAAAAATATTCTTAGATTTCCTTTGAGTACGTATCTTATTTTTTCTAATTGTAGATGTTTCATAATGTATATGTTAATATTGAATGAGAATAGGGTTTGTTTGTTTGTTAAGATTAATCTGCGTGCTAAAAGCATCAGAAAATGTACCATATTGGTTTGAGGGTAACTGAGGTGTTTTTTATGTGGTTATACATACAACATTTGCCTCACATAGCAACAGTAAGCATGATTTGTTGTTTTTTATTGTCAAAAATCATTCTAGTTTGATCCCATACATGATGGCAGTCAGGGCCGGCCCTAACCATTTTGACACCCTAGGCAAGATTTCAGGTGGCGCCCCTTGGATTGCAAAAAAAAAATAAAAATACTGCCAGAGTACAGATACTCACAAGAAATCAAACAGTTCATAGTGACGATGTTTTAGACCAGGGGTGGGCAAACTTTTTGGCTCGAGGGCCACAAAGGGTTCTAAAATTTGATGGAAGGGCCGGACCAGGAGCAGATGGATGGAGTGTTCTAGTCTGACTACGTCAACCCAGCAAATAAGACGAAAATAACTTGCAGGATCCAACAATTTACATGTGACATATTCAAACATCTCAATTCAACATGTGCACCATATATCGGGCCGATGATTTTCCACTTCAAAAATTAACATTTTTCGTTTCAGAAGTTTTGACTTCCGTTTGATTGTGACACATTTGATAATTCTGTTGACAGTGTTGGGAAGGTTACTTTAAACTGTATTCCCTACAGATTACAGATTACATACCCCAAAATGTAGTTTGTAATGTAATCCATTAAATTACTTAAATAAGTAACTGGATTACTTGATATTGTCATGTTTTTAAAACTACATGAATGTAGCAACCACCTCCTGCAAATTCTTGTTTGGTTTTAGACCTGGTTTTAGTCCTGGTTTAGACCTGGTTTTAGACCTTGATTAGACCTGGTTTAGATCTGGTTTTAGTCCTGGTTTAGACCTGGTTTTAATCCTGGTTTAGACCTGGTTTTAGTCCTGATTTAATGCTTGTTTACACATGGTGTAGACCTGCGTTAGACCTGGCTTAGTCCTGGTGTTAGTTCTGGTTTAGAGGTGCACAGGAGAATGCGAGGTCCACGCAGCGTATGCAACAAGACACAGTCCACGCGCGGTGTCCACACCGAACAAGAGGAAATGTGGCACGCGCCGTGCGGGAGCAGGTGCAGTGTGCGCGGCACACTAGATACTTGGCCGCAGTGCTTTATGGGAAGGTTTTCGGACCATGAGTGAGGAAGTCGTGTTCAAGATATAGTTCTACCCCCGGGCACTGTACACCTGGCCCATGTGGATAATTTGGTATTATGTATCACTGTATCTAGAGTGCGCCATCTATTGGGAAAGGCCAGAATTGCAGGGAAAATAAAACTAATAAATTTTATTGCAGTTCATTCATGTTTGGCGGGCCGGATTGAAAAGGTTAACGGGCTGTATGTGGCCCCCGGGCCGTAGTTTGCCCACCCCTGTTTTAGACAGTGGAGGATTTTATCCCCCATCGCCGATTTTTGCGCTCGGCGCCCCCTAGTGGAGCGGCGCCCTTAGCATTTGCCTATGTTGTCTAATGGGGGGGCCGGCCCTGATGGCAGTCAGTGGTTGTCGTTTTGGGGCTATGTGTCTTTTCATTGTACCATTAGATGATTTTCTTTTGCAAAAATAGAAAGTATATGGTACAATATCTCATTCTTGTGGCTTTTTCAAAACTGAATAAAGCTTTTTGAGTTGAGGTTTGTCCTTTTTAAGATTGCAATATCTCAAACAGAGAACTAGACCAGAAAAAACTAGAAATCCACCATGACTCATGCTAATGGCACAAGCTCAAAGCTGATGTCAACTGAATATTCTGACTTCGACTGAACAGAAGCTGTCTCTGTACATGAGCATCGCATTTTTCTCTGTTATAATCCACCCCATTTTGTGCTTGTGCATTTTAGAGTTATTCTTTCTGAATTATAATGGCGTGTCTGTCACTTAGGTTCTGCTGGAGTTCTTGAGTAAAGTGGTATCGAGGGAAAAGAAGAACAGAATGAACCTCTGGGCTGTAGCCACCATCATGGCTCCCAACCTCTTCCTTCATAAAGCTGTGCCCAGTAAACTGGCCGAGGGATCGGAGAAGGGACACGCCGAGAAGGCAGCCGATGTGATGAGGCTACTTATACGATACCAGGACCTGCTCTGGACGGTATGGGGCAAACAACTGATAATTTAAGATCAATCATCATGAAAACATTTTACTTACATAATATACATTACACTATTATAAGCATAGACTAATAAAAATAAGTGTTTGTCAAGTGAAAGTGGTAAGTGCCTCTGTGCGCGTGTTCTCCCTTCATTTTGGATGGAACATTTTCTGTATTATTCTGTATTTTTGTGTTTCTTTTGCCACAAACTATCACTTAACTGATGTAAAACTATGATAAATATTTACCACCGTTACTATTCCATCAAGCTAAGTATTAGAAAAACTTGAAAAACTCATATGCACTTTTAGTCATTAAACACATTTTTTAAATCTAAAGATACAAAAATACAATAAAAGACAATAAAGTATGTCAGGGAGGTTGAAATTGAATACATTATGAAGAAAGTTTGGCGAAAGATAATATTTCTAACATGAATATTGTCTGTTTTCAGGTCCCGAACTTTCTCATGAGCCAGGTGCGAAGGCTGAACGAAAACAGCAGCCGTCGATACCAGTTTTACGATCGGCGCATCAAGAACCTGCTGAGGAAAATTCACACCGACAGCCGTGAAAAGCCAGAGAAAAATGTCCCTGAGGTGAGCTGCCAGTAGACTCTGACAGTACTGCGTAACCAATGCACATTTTACTCATAATTAAAGGTGCACTATGCAACTTTTTGGTTGGGGGTCCTCCACCTGTTTATGGATATGTAATTGCTGTTCCTGGAATGTTCCACAGTATAACATTAAGCAGCTTTACCTTACATGCATTAAATTATAGGTGGTTATATTGCTCAAAAATACCATAAATCATCATAAACCTCTCCACAGATCTGACCTGTAACTTGGTCTGGTTTGAGCTCCATGATGATAGAAAGGTTTAATGCCACACTGTGAAACGTTCCAAACATCTTCATGAAAACAAGTTGTAAATGTAACCTATGCTTCTGCTTTAGATGTGCCGAACTGTGAAGATTCAGGTCGCAGACACTCAGACCAGCACTATGGAGTTTCATCTCAATATTAACTCTCGGACCTCCGACATCTTAGCTCAGTTTCAGCGCCAGTTTCTCCGCAGCCCTGAAAACGGAAAGGGCAAAATGCGAAGGTATAATTATTGCTATTTATTCAAGTAATACATTATAACCAGGAAGCTTGCCATTTAAATGGCCTGTATTACAGAAAAACGGATTCTTGTGAGCTTAAGTTATGTTAAAATGTTGTTACCTCAGCAAAACATATCTGGGGTTGTGTTTTGTTTCCTTCACACACGTTTGAGTAATTCTTTATTATTAGTTTATTTACATCGCCAAAGATCAAAATGCTGTTCCACCTTGTACCTTTTACCTCTTGTTTTTCCAAATTATCCAAACGATTCTAGTGAAAATGTGTGAAGCACTTTCTGTGCTACTAGATGACATGAGTGTTTTCAGTTTCAGAGAAGTACTCAGTCTATCTAAATATGCCGGGTTTGTGTGTTAAACATGTGTGAATGAAACAAAACACAACTCTAGGTGTGTTTTTGATGAGGAAACAGCATTATAACATCGATAAGAAAATAACGTAATATTACTTTTCACCATAATCTAAAAACTAATGCCAAATTCTCTGTGCTTTGACATTAAACAGAAATGGTTCGGTGGCCTACCCTGACTGTGCCCTTTACGAAGTGGGAGGGAACATTGGTAAGTGAAAGTAGTTAAACTATCTACAGTGACCAAAGAGCTGAGATTTGCATGTCTTTCTGCTCACTGGGTTGATTAAAGGAGCAAGGTCTTATGTAATGAACTATGTTAGTGCCAAAGAGACATGGGCATCTGTAGTTATCAGAGCAGACAAATGCCCATTATACACAGCTCTGACTCTCACAGGACAGTGAAGAGGGGAGAAAAACTACAAACTCAAACTACAAACTACTGTGGTTTTATGATAGACTTAAACAAACTTTATTGATCCACAAGGGAAATCTTTGGACACCGCATTATAAATATAATAAGAAAGAGCAAAAAGATAAATGGTAATAAAACATTCAAAATATGGACCAAAAATAGTAAGGGACTGGCCTCACACAGGAAAAAACAATATCTAGGTAAGTTAAAATGACTTAAATTAAGAACATTTTACTTTATTTGAGTAGATTCAACTTGACAAGTAAAACTATCTGCCACAATAAGTGTGTTTTTCTTAATTCAAGCAACATTTGATTTTGTTTCTTATTTTAAGTGCAAAATGTTGTTGTTTTTCTTATTTTAAGTGTAGCAAGATGCATTTTCATATTTTAAGTACAAAAAGTCTGATAAAAGGCAAATAATTTTACTTTTCAAGTGAAATTTACTCAAATAATGGTAAAACTTTCTTAATTCAAGTCATTTTAACTTAACTAGATTTTGTCTTTTGCAGTGAAAATAGGCATAATTATACAAATGTATATGTACAAAAATAAAATAGAGAGATATAATAATCTAAATGCTACTTGTTTGTAATTTGACTTGCCCCAGTTGTAGATGCCTGTCAATGTTTGTCTAACAACTTCTGGGCACTCAAAAAGTACATTATAGGTACCAAAAAATTAAACCGATCTTTTTTTTGGAAGAACAACTGCCAAAAAATCTGTATTGAATTTTGGGAACACTGAGAAATAGTAGTAGAAATAGTAACATATGAAAGTCATGGTACACAGGTTGGTCAAGTTGATCTAAATCAGGGATGTCAAAACTATGGGAACACTTTGCATTCTGATACAGATACTTACATAATAATAATTTTACAAGCCATGGCAATGCTGTGAAAACTGAAAAATGTAAAATGCTCCTGTCTGAATGATCCACTGTATTGGCAACCAGACTTTGGCCCTCTTCATATATATTTCAAGATTTAGCCCTCAGTGGAAAAAGTTTGGACATCCCTGATCTAGATGATAAAACCAAGCTAAAAATAAAAGTAAAAACAGGGTTAAGGCACACTGTTGCTATATATACTGACATTGAGTATGTAGTTTTTAATACGATTTCTGATAGTTAATGTCATTGTGATTCACTGAAGTAACTTTTGTGCTGTGTTGCGTGTTTAGGTGAGCACTGCCTGGACCCGGACACACACCTCCAGGACCTGTACAACAGTAACCCAGGAGGGGAGTGGGTCATACGCCTCAAACCCAACAGCAAACTCGTGTGAAGTGTGGACATTCTCGACAGTGACACGCAGCCGTCCTTCCTTATGGACCTTTGGAGACCCTCACAGCAACAGGGCACATGACAGATGGAGGACAGACAGGGACAGGCCTAGAGCTGAGCCTTTAGACACCCTGCTCCCACTTCATTTTCACTGTTTTTTTAGTTCATCTGCATATTTCTGCCTCGTGTCTCACCGAGAGGCTGGGAGCGGAGTGCTGCTGACGCGAATCATTACTTCCAACATTGAACCTGCTGCAGAGAAAAGCAATCGTGGCAGCCATTACGGAGCAGATGGGGCCGAGTGGAGCACCTCTGGGCGAAAACGAGAGGCGGTGCAAAGTTCCACCCCCACCAGGCCTCGCTCCGCTCCACAAATCACACAACGCCATGTGTTCGCCTCCTACGCTCTTCATTTTTATATACTCTAACATTGTTGTATGTACCAGTGTTGTGGCAGGGACGTCACGAATAACAATGGAACTAGTCGTGGACTCGGCAGGATAAGATAACTGCAGTTTTGCACATCAATAGAAGGAGATGCCCAGTACAGAAATATATAAAATACAAAATGGTCATAATGTCAAATGTCTTTAAATAATTCCAAAAGTTACCATGGGTTTTAAATGATGAAAATGAGCAGAGTTAACATAGCAACTAACAATTCAAAATAATATCATAGGCCTCTAATATGTGCCTGAAAACTACATAAACAGTATGACTCTAATATAGGTTTAACTTCTTGTAACAGCTACAAGTGCACTGCTAGATACATGTGCTAGCCCAACATAATAAAACTGCATTTGATTGTAGGACAAGACCTTAAAACTTGGTCCCGTTCTGCTCACTTGTACATACACTCATCACCTATTGCCAATATAGTTTTTAGTTGTGTCTGTGAACCATTTTGCTTATATTTTTACTGAAAGCGAAAGGAGGCGACCCTCACTATAGCAGTATTCTCTTCTGTTTGGTAACACAGTTTGACTGACTGATCCATAAATTGATTGGTGATTGATCAATGGATTTGACTGATTGTCTGCTTCGTCGCACAGTGAACAATGAAGGAGATCTCTGAATTGGCTTCACTCTGCACTGATGAACTGATAAGCTGTTATCTGTGAAGCCCTGCTCTCCCCTGGGCCTTATAAAAAACACTGGGAGTTCCCAGGACCTTGTAGAGACAGTGCACAGAGACACTACGTTGTATTATACTCTTTGATTTGGCATCAAGGACTGCTGCTGTAGCTCTGAGCGGAGCCGTGAAGCTGGTCTTCAGTTTAACAGACTGTGGGGAATATTTGGGGTTATTTATATGAATGTTATTGTGTTTTGTCTTAAGCCACCAAGTGTAACTGTATTTGAATGGTTGTGTTGCCCATACTCTGTGTGGGAGTTTGCAGTGTTTATGTATATTTTTCTTTGTATAGTTCATGTTTTTTTATATTTTACTGTAACATAAATGTACATATTTATCTGATTGTTGCATAGCTCTTGTTTTGAGACTAAACTTACTTCAATGTTTGGCAGGGATGTGGTAATGCAGTTAAGAACTAGTATGAAATTTGAGTAGACACTTTTCATACGCTTTATTAATGAATTAGTGCAGTTAAACAAGTTTTCATTGAAACATTTATGTCCCATCATAAAACTTATCAATACCAACAAATTCAATTCAAATTCAACAAAATCAACAACAAATATATTGGACATTCACTAAATTAAATGTTCTAGAGAAATCACATCTTACAGAAACATTATTTTTTGCACCAAACTTTGTCACACATTGTCACATCCCCACATTTGTCTGGCTGTAAATACATTTCAATTTGTTGAACACGAATCGTTTACTCCCTGCCTGAGATCGGAGCCATATTGGTGCGGAGCGGCCATTTTGTGGAGGTACTATAGCATCGCTTCTCTCTCCTCCACAGACTAAAGTAATGACAGCCCCATCTATCAGCCCTCCCCGTCACCTCCTCATAATGGATCATAATGACACTGCTTGGGACTGTGCATCTCCAAAACGAGCTATCGTATTTCTTGGAGGTTAATAAATAGCTGATATAAATTCTCCCGACCTATACTCCTGCTGGCTGCATGTGTGTGTGTTCGTGCATGTGTGAGAAGAGCTTCATTACACAATAAGGTCCAATTGGCTTGTTCTCGGGGTCCCAGCCACAGTTCAGTGCCTCTACACAAAGCCCTGCTGATGAACCGGCCTTCTGCTGCTGACAATCAGAAGAACTAGGTCACCTCTGAAGGCACATCCCAGAGGGTCCAGCCCCGGAGCATCCTGGGAGTCCAGACACATGGGCACTAGCGATTTCACCCCCAAAAACCTCTCTGTATGACCAAATCTGGTATAGTCATAGTTCCTTTGACTGTAAATGTGAAGGTGTAGTAGACTTATAAGTCTGGGAAAAATACAACAACATCTGTATTTTCCAATCACAAATAATACTCTTTATTTTACTTTACTTACTTTTTGGAATACTTCAAATGTAAGTTCTTGCAAAAGTGTCTACCAGTGGACATTTTTTGTTTTTAAGTGCAATCTCTTTTTTGGAAATATTACTAAATTAGTAAGACAAATGTCCTTTGGAGTCATTTTAACTTCACTTTTTTTTGTTAAGATTTGGCTATGATCTGGCCTCATATTCTTTGTTTTAATATGATTGTTTGTGATGGTTTTCCCAGCTCTATTGCCTACTACAGATGTGACCATGATATAATAAGCCTGTTTCTGTCCAGTTGAATATGAATTTGAATGGCTGGTCAAGCTAAATACACATTACTGATATGTACCCAAAAGCCTTCCTTGTCCTGGAATTGTAATATTTCTAACTTATATGCTGTTACCTGCCTGTTACAATTGAATGTACACATATTTAAGCCCTTTACATGTTTTTACAATTTCAGTATCAACACTACTGTAGAATAATAACTTTTTTTGTTAATAAATGTGACTCTAATTCCACGTTAAACTTGATTTATTTATTCAATATGGATGTGTGGGTGTGGTACAGAGATGCTATCAACAAAAGCATCATTTGTCATGCATCTGTACCATTCATCTGCTATATTTCAGAAGAGAAAGTGACTCAGAGAAAGCGTGTAGTGAAATATTGCTTTATTGTGCTGCAGTAATCAATGGAGAGATTAGACTGGTAATGTTGTATGCGGGTGGAGAGGCCAGGGCCGCTCCGATGTCTGATTAATCATGGCTGCTGCTCCTGGAAAACCATTTGCAGCTAAATGCCTCATCAACTTCGATTATTCAAGGCCTCGCTGTGTCCAAACGCACAGACAAAAAGACTAACTGATGCACCTTCTGCTAATCATTTCATTGTGCTCTGTTTTTGTATTTATTTTTTATTGTTATTCGGATATGGACAATGTGCCATACAAAGACACAAGTGGGAATTATGATGGGTTTAAAAGACAGGGCTCTAAAATAGGAGCTGTGTTAGATATTGATAAGTAGAAAATACTTAAAACAAGCAGGCATATGAAATTGTGATATAAGCACATAACCATAGTGAAATGGGGGAGGTGATAGATACATAGGCATTTATTCAGTTTTTTATATTATGCTTAACTTTCTGTAATGATTATCTTATATGACATAGAGTTGTGTTTTGTTTTATTCGCTTATGTTTGGGCGGTGCTACAAATGTTTTCTTCACATTTACTTGAGTAACTTTTTAAAGAAATTGTACCCTTCAGAGTAGTTTTTGACACAATACTTCTACTAGAGTAACATTTACTTTGAACTAACAAAGGATGTTGTTATTCAATGTGAGTAAGTGACAAAGCTTTGTATGAACAACATTAAATAATTCAAACATTTGCACTTCTTAAACCTTCAGGTAAGATTTCTTTTTTGTAATTTTGTGTCTACACTTTTGAAATACCTGAAACAGTGCAATTTTTAAAGCTATTGTTTGTCTAATTACATTAAAGGGACCGTTCAGAATTTTGGACATAGGGCCTCATTTCTTCGTGAGCCAGAGTGTAAAAACGGTCTTACCCACTCCACAGTGCACCCGAGGCAAAACAATTATAACACCAGACTGTTGATGTGAATGTGTGTATCAACAGAATAATTTTAGAAGTAAAACCAACCTTGCATTTGAAGGATTTATGTCTGAGCAGCAGCAGCGAGTTGTACTTCCTGATAGAAAGCTTGGCAGCGGCGGACTGATATATGAGAAAATAGTCCCTCAACATGCACCGATTCATGCGATGCAAGGTTAGTTTTATTTCAAACATATTTATGTTAACACAGAGATTTACATTGACAGTCTGGAGTAATAATTGATTTGCTTTGGGTGCTTTGTGGAGTGGGTAAAACTGACAACTATGGACATTGACATGCACTAGCCTAGCACCAGCAACCTCTCCAAATACAAGAACTGGATGGAATATTTTAAAAAGTGTCTCCACGCGTCTCCAACACTCTGGCTCTTTAACTCATCAAATTTGAAATACATTTTATGTCCAAATTGTTATTCAGTACAAATTTCACGAGTCAAACTGCTTCCACTTTATAAGGCACGTATTGCTATGATTGGAGCTTGTTGCTAATATGAATTATGTTTATTCCAACTCGCCTGAAAATGCATGTGAATGTGAGGAACTTTAGAATGATAAAACTTGAAAGTATTTGATAAAAAGTTAAATGCAGAAGTGCACTAAACTAACCAAAAGACCCAAGACTTTAAAATGAGTTTGAGAATCACTGAGCCAACCCACTCATTTGAGAATCTGAGCTCACCCCCTCTTACAGACTTCCTCCCTACTGATTTTATTGAGAAACATCACTTTGCACAAATGTCAGGGCATCTATTTACTGGTGCCAACAGGAAGCCATGTCTTTGTACAACCAGAAAAATGGTTCATTTCTGGCCCAGTCACTGCTACTCAAACCCTGTACTCCGGTCAGCAGCACACAAAACCACATAAAGCCTAGATGAGTGCTTCCTCCTTCACATGTGCGGGAAGTGGCCTGCTCTGAGACGCCGTGGTGATTAGTTGTGAATGGGCATGCTGCTCTGTGATTGGTCGAGAGGGCAGGCAGCTCATACAAGGCCCCTGATTGCTTTTCATCAACTGATTAGGGTAATTTAGACACGCAGCCGCGGAGAGGTCTGGGCGCTGGCAGTCTGTCTGATGTTGGGGAGAGTGAATGGTGCTAAAAAAGGAAGCAACAATTACACGGCATAGTGCAAAAGACCGTGTGTCATCCAGACTATCTTACAGACACCGGGGGTCAAAGAGGTAAAGGTGCCTAAAGTTAAACGGCAACATTGCCTTTCTCCAGTACAGATTTATTGTATAACCAGGTCTTGTGGTCCACTGGGTGCTGTCTGCATCTGCATCATTATAAAGTGTTTTCCTATCTGATAATCAGGAAGTGCGTGGTTAGTGTGCTAGTTGTTGTTAGCTTTACCATGATGACAAAACTCTCTCAGAAAGTTGAGAAAATGTTAGGGTTAGCAGTGACTTTACAGTTCATAGAATAAAGTTACGCCTCTGTCAGTCTCACTTTCACACTTAGGCAGGATTTATTTTCCTTCAGATACACATGCACAAAGAAAGAACATCAGCCATTTTTGTGTCTGTACGAATACTTTGAAAGTACAATCCACTATAAAATATTATACATCTTGATTACAAAATACAAGTGGTAAATGTGAGATTTGTGAGCTCAGTCAAATCCAGGGATTATCTGCCACAAACTGTCTGTGTTGCTCACCCCCTGCCCCCTCACCCCCTCCCTTTCCCCAAATCTCCCTGTACCTCTATCTCTGTGAGGGGGTCCAGATAGAGGGAGGGGGGCTGTTTATCTCTCACATCCAGCCTCGCTCGTCTCCTAGCAACGCAGCATGGATCACCTTTGTTTCTACTTCCTGGATCCAGGCCTGATGCTGCTGCTGCTGTGAACTGTGCACAGAATCACATGGGTTTACACTCATTTTATTTCCCAAATAACAAGGTTTGATCCAAAAATGCGTTAATAGATAAGACCTCATGGTCAAGAGAACTGAAATGTTCAACAAAATACTTTTCCTGTGCTTTAGCATCACATTAGTAATTATCATTCATTCAGTGTGTCTTCTATAGTTGGCCCCTACATCTACAAGAAAGAAAAGAAGACACAACTTTATATACCTTATAATTACCCTTATCAGTTAAGTATAAACAAATAGGGAGAGAAAATACAGACGAATGGTTGTCATTATGTGGGCCATGAACAGTACTCTGATGCTGTGTAGTTTTTTTATGATTTAGTGTGATTTTAAGATAAATGTGGTTACACTTTAGAATAAATACACCTTAATTAGCCTTAATACAGCATAAAGACTTAATACATAATGAACAAATAGTTTAGTACTAATGATTCAGGCTTAGGAACTACTTGATCATCATTATAATAGTTTGGTATTAGGGTATTCTTTAATAATAATGCATCAGTTTTTAAAGCGCTTTCCTGGGCACTTAAAGATGCTTTACAGAGCATTATTTACAGAACATTATTCATTCACTCCACACTCAGTGGTGGTAAGCTATTACTGTAGCCACAGCCGCCCTGGGGCAGACTGACAGAAGCGAGGCTGCCGATCTGCACCATCAGCTTCCCTGACCACCACCATCACGCACACTCCACTTTCATTCTTCATTACAATTTATCCATAATTACTTCTAATAATATAGTCAACTACACCTTCATGTGAACAAAATTGTATCAAATATAATTTATTACCTTTTTTAAATCATGAAAACAGTGACTGCAACTAATACATTTTAGTGAAAAGTATTATTTTAAAATCTAAATCTATTCATTAGCATTTTGAATCGATTCAAGAATTGTACAATGAAGTATCACGATATATCACTGAATCAATTTTTTCTTACACCCCTACTTGCCTACACAACGACAGTTTTTGCGACTATTGCCTCACTGTGGCACCTGATTTTCCTAATAGTCTCCCATTCAAGTACTAACCAGGCCCCACCTTGCTTAACTTATGAGATAATTAAGATGTATTATTAAATTAAGTAGTTACTAAGCCTGAATCATTAGTACTAAACTATTTGTCATTATGTGTTGAGTCTTTCTTCGTGGTTTATTAAAGCTAATTAAGATGTATTTATTGTAGAGTATAATTAAATTTAGCTTAAAATCACACAAAATCATAAAAACCACAAGACATCTGAGTACTGTTCATGGTCCTGTTCCCGTCTGTATTTTCTCTGTATTTTCTCTGTATTTTCTTTCCCTCTTGTCTCTTGCAGCTCTCCATCCATATCTGCAGCACACTCCAAGCCGACAGACAGGCAGGAGAGGGCTTTCCTGTCACCACTGTCACCGGACCAGACCACCTCACCGCTCCTGCATCTGAAAGCCCCCGCAGAATCAATTAGCATTTAAATTAATGACGCGCGTAATGAACCGAGTGCTATCTCTCCTCCGAAAGTGAAATACAGAGTGCGCGTGCATCAGGACAGGCATCAAATATATTCAAATGGGCCCTACACTTGTTAATTTTAGACGGGCACTGCTAAAATTTAGAATAGCTTTTAACTAACCCCACAATATGGATGGAGTGTTCATATAATTTCATTTACATATAAAAGGTGCTATTAATAAAGCCTGTAATTAAAGATAAAATGATTGCTTGAAAAAGAGCGCTTTTATCTTCCACTATCCATCAGTGGAAATGTGCTTAAAGGAGGCAGCTTCCGGTGCTGATAACCCTGAGTGATTCACTGTAGCAGCCCACGAGATTCAAGGGTTTTCTGTATGTCTCTGCAAAATGTTTGGGAATACAATCTATGGGTAAAAGCTTTGTTCCTTCAGATGAAATGTAGCTGTGGAGACTGTTGTTTAGCTATTTTCTGATCTGTTATAATGCTGTTTCCTCATCAGAAACATTCGCTGAGTTTTGTTTCAGTCACACACACGTTTAACACACAAACCTTGCATATTTAGGCTGAGTTCTTCTCTCAAACAGAAAAAACTCTGAGATGTCATGTGGTAAAATGGAAAGTGTTCCTCTGTGTTTGCTTCATAGAGAAAAAAAATCCCGCACACAGTCGTACTTGCAAATTGTGAGATTTATTATTTATTAGGAAATACTGCAACTTTCGGCACCTTTCTTCAGGCAAATAGAGAGAGCGAGCGTTAATTTAAATAGGGTGTGGCAAGCACCCAAGGGTGACAAATCATAAAGGAACAGTATACCCAAAACAACATAATACCAGTCACAAAGGCAATCAACTCTTAAATTCTTAGAGTTATGAAAGACAGTATGTTGCTGTAGTAATCTCATAGTTTCCTGTTTCAGTTAGTAGTAAATAAAGATAGTTATGTCACAGTCAGACTCACTTATTTAGTTTAGCTTTATGTGGGATTGTTACAGATATTAATCTCTAGACTCACTTCTTTAGCATTGTGGGGTGTGGCGGGTGGAGGGGAAATGTGGGATTGCTCTTTTTTTACTCACTGTAAAGCGTGTTGTGTTGCATTTTTGTATGAAAAGCGCTCTATAAATAAAGTTTGGTTGATTGATTGATTACCCAGTAATATAAATCATGACAAAAATACTATTTCTATTAATAATCATCATAGTAGAGAATACGAGTATCTGAATACCATATTTTTTGGACTATAAGTTGCACTTTTTTCAGAGTTTGGGTGGTCCTGCGACTTATACTATTAAATTATTATTATTAAATTTTTCACACTGACATGGTCCATAGACCAAATATATGAATCCTATATATGAATCAAAAATTAAAAAACAAATCATTATCTGTTTCTTCATTTTGGTTTTATAGACAAATAATAAAGAAAGATGTGTTTTTTTGTTTTCTTATTTTTGGCTCTATATTGAAAAATGAACAAACAAATGATACATGGATTCTTCTCTATTAGGTTGTTCTTATTACTATAACTTCTATAACTCACCTTTTAAGATGAAATGTTGGTTCTTGGTCTCTGATTATATAAAATAAATTTCCCCCAAAAAGTGCGACTTATACATTTTTTTTTCTTCTTCTTCTTCTTCATTACGCATTATTTGGCTGGTGCGACTTATACTCCGGAGCAACATATAGTTAGAAAAATACTGTACATATAGACACTGTATATACACTCAACAAAAATATAAACGCAACACTTTTGTTTTTGCTCCCATTTGTCATGAGATGGACTCAAAGATCTAAAATTCATTCCAGATACACAATATTACCATTTCTCTCAAACATTGTTCACAAATCTGTCTAAATGTGTGATAGTGAGCACTTTTGCTTTGCTGAGATAATCCATCCCACCTCACAGGTGTGCCACATCAAGATGCTCATCAGACACCATGATTAGTGCATAGGTGAACCTTAGACTGCCCACAATAAAAGGCCACTCTGAAATGTGCAGTTTTGTCTCACAGCAAAATGCCACAGATGGCGCAAGCATTGAGGGAGTGTGCAATTGGCATGCTGACAGCAGGAATGTCAACCAGATCTGTTGCTCGGGCATTGAATGTTCATTTCTCCACCATAAGCCGTCTCCAAAGGCGTTTCAGAGAATATGGCAGTACATCCAACCGGCCTCACAACCGCAGACCACGTGTAACCACACCAGCCCAGGACCTCCACATCCAGCAGGTTCACCTCCAAGATCGTCTGAGACCAGCTACTCAGACAGCTGCTGAAACAATTGGTTTGCATAACCAAAGAATTTCTGCACAAACTGTCAGAAACCGTCTCAGGGAAGCTCAACTGCATGCTCGTCGTCCTCATCGGGGTCTTAACCTGACTCCAGATCGTCGCCGTAACAGACTTGAGTGGGCAAATGCCCACATTCGATGGCGTCTGGCACGTTGGAGGTGTTCTCTTCACGGATGAATCTCGGTTTACATTGTTCAGGGCAGATGGCAGACAGCGTGTGTGGCGTCGTGTGGGTGAGTGCTTTGCTGATGTCAATGTTGTGGATCGAGTGGCCCATGGTGGTGGTGGGGTTATGGTATGGGCAGGCATCTGTTATGGACGAAGAACACAGGTTCATTTTATTGATGGCATTTTGAATGCACAGAGATACCGTGATGAGATCCTGAGGCCCATTGTTGTGCCATGCATCCATGAACATCACCTCATGTTTCAGCAAGATAATGCACGGCCCCATGTTGCAAGGATCTGTACACAATTCTTGGAAGCTGAAAATGTCCCAGTTCTTGCATGGCCAGCATACTCACCGGACATGTCACCCATTGAGCATGTTTGGGATGTGCTTGACCGGCGTATACGACAGCGCGTACCAGTTCCCACTAATATCCAGCAACTTCGCACAGCCATTGAAGAGGAGTGGACCAACATTCCACAGGCCACAATTGACAATCTGATAAACTCTATGCGAAGAAGATGTGTTGCACTGCATGAGGCAAATGGTGGTCACACCAGATACTGACTGGTTCTGAGTCCCCAGACCCCCAATAAAGCAACAACTGCACATTTCAGGGTGGCCTTTTATTGTGGGCAGTCTAAGGTACACCTATGCACTAATCATGGTGTCTGATGAGCATCTTGATGTGGCACACCTGTGAGGTGGGATGGATTATCTCAGCAAAGCAAAAGTGCTCACTATCACACATTTAGACAGATTTGTGAACAATGTTTGAGAGAAATGGTAATATTGTGTATCTGGAATGAATTTTAGATCTTTGAGTCCATGTCATGACAAATGGGAGCAAAAACAAAAGTGTTGCGTTTATATTTTTGTTGAGTGTATATGCTGGTGTGCTATATACATATCTACATTACACAAGGGATCATGAAATCCAAGTAATCTACAGCCCAATGCTTCATGACATCACGAGGTGAAACAGTGCATTTTGAACTTTGGAGAGAAACAGATGCAGGATTACTCAAACATGTGTGAATGAAACAAAACACAGCTCCAGGTATGTGTTTGAGTAGGGAACAATATTATAACATGGCTTAAAGCTCACAACAGATTTTGAGTAATATAGGACATTTAACGTATCTGGTCAAGCAATAATTTAGTTTTTAATTTGCGCAGATTTAAGAGTGTATATGTTTTCAATACAGCATGATGACATATGATGAAAATGCATGTACCGTTTCTCCCCCTCATCACAATCCCAAAGCATTCACAGTGCATCTTTTGTGTTTGTGACGGGGACCAGTGCTGTGGTGATGGGCACTGAGACTGACAGGAGCTAAAGCCGTTGTCTGCACGAACACCACTGTATGTGTCACTGTCTGATGCTGTGTACACATTAAGAGAGGGGGGGTTTGGAAAGGGGGTGGGGGGAGTTACTCGTCTTGTCACACAAACCTTATCTCCGCCATGGCTGTGTCCCGGGGCGACTGGGGAGCTGGTGGTTGCCAGTTCTGCTGCGTGTTTCCCTTCTTCAGCCTGACTCAGAGCTTCATGAGTCACTGCCGTCCATTCACTCAGAGCCCGCCCCCCTCGGCTTTAAGTGCAGATGACACACGTTTGCATGTTTTTCTAACTGTCAATTGGTTTTGTGGGATAGTACCAGTGGTCATTGTTTATCATACTTTTGCACAAGTTAAGTGGCAGCTTGTGGGGACAAAAACGAAATAACAACTGGGCAAAATTTCCACCAAAATACAGGGACAATTAACATGAAAGGGAAGGCATTTTTCTGGTGCTCTCAAATAAAAGTGTTGATGTTTATTTTTATTAATCCAATCAGAGCTATTTTAATTTAGAGAGGTGTTGGCCATTGTTTCTTTTTCTCTTTCTAAAGATATAATATTAAATTGTTTATTGCTATGGTAACGGTTCATCATTCTGGACCCCCATCAAATTCCAGCAATCATGGATAAGCAGATCACTATACCCTTAGTGCCCTATTATGGTGTCCCTTTTTCTCAAATCACATAAGGAACTCCATGCTCATTGTCTGTAGCTTTTATCCAAAAATCATGTATAATTTTCTATGTTTTTGGTTTTTCAATCTGAATATTATAAATTTGTTTTTTCTATTAAATCTTTATTATATCATCATACAGTAGTGTGCCATAAATGCAATCTTGATTTCAAAAACTCAATTGAAAATTAACTGTGTGAAAATGCAAGGAGTTTACAGAAACATTGGATCTGTGTGTCTCTGCGTCTCTGCACCAAGTCGTGACTTCCTCCAAAACCAAACTAAGCCCCTCCCATCTGCTCACTTTCTGGTTTGGTGCTTTAGGCTCCAACGCCACAGTGCAGCTCTCCTCCAGGGGGCTTTTCCCGGACTGCAGTCCCACAGAGGAGGGTGTAGGAGGGACAGATGAGGAGAGGGGTGTGGGTGGACAAGAGAGAAGATGACATGACGCCCCAGGTTAGGGGGACAGAGGGGGCTCTGGTGTGAGGACCACAGACAGTTACACATAAACGGGGTTCAGGGAAGCGGTGTTGATGCAGGGGGACTGAAAGTGCATGGCAAAAGAGTACAGTAGTTTACGATGACTTCAATTTAATATTTAATCACTAAATTTTAGTACTTTTGACACATGTAGAAGTATTTACTCAATACACTACACAATACAGATTATGAGTTTCAGTATATTTCTCACTGGAAAAAACAATATCTAGGGAAGTTAAAATTACTGAAATTAAAAACATTTTACTTTATTTGAGTAGATTCATCTTGACAAGTCAAATTATCTACCAGTGGAATGTGTTTTTTTCTTAATTCAAACAACATTTGATTTTATTTCTTATTTTAAGTGCCAAAAGTTTTTGTTTTTCTTATGTTAAGTGTAGCAAGATATATTTTCATATTTTATGTACAAAAATGTTACTGCACTGGCAGATAATTGTACTTGTCAAGTGAAATTTACTCAAATCAGGGTAAAACTTTCTTAAGTCAAGTAATTTTAGCTTGACTAGATTTTGTTGTTTGCAATGATGAAAGGTACAAAGATAATCTTATTACCATTTCAAACAATATGTTTTTTTCTTGTTTCTTGCAAAGCTAGAAACCGCTAAGGTGCAACTTGGCCAAGACAGATCTACTGTAAGCCTGTGAAGTTGGCCCCTTTATATAAATAATTAAAAATATCAAAATGCACTGCAAAAAAGCTTGAGATATAAACACTTAAATCTATCAGAAAATGACTTAAAAGTAGTGAAATTATCTTGCTGCATGGATCATTTTACTTTACAAGTTATCTTAAAACTTAAACTACTGCTAGACTAGAATTAAGGCATCTCAGAACTAGTAAGTAGATAATAAATCTGAAAGGAAGAATACAAAAGAATACAAATTTGCAGTGTGGATATTCACTTAGGGATTAAAAGTGAAATAATGTTCAAACGTCTTGCCTATTTTCTTAACATATGGTTAAAACTTAATTCTTATCATTACAGTCATGGCATAACATTGGACATAAATAAATTCATTCACATCACTAAATCACTTTGTCCGAGATGTTTGGCTTTGTAGTTTTATTGTACATGCCAAGAATACATCAGGGAGCTCCCATTACGTGCTCAAGTGTCTTTGTCAAACAGCAGCTGGTGGAGTGATACCACTTCCTGCAGCGAGTCCGAGCTGTCACCTCAAACCCTACACTGAAACACATTCAAATATTCTTCTTTTTTATGGCTCATCTTCTACCTTTGTTAGTCCAATGGTGCTCGCGTACATTACAAAGACAATCACGCTAGACTCTTCTACTGTACATGCCTATTTGAGCTGTCTTTTCTAGCTCAGACTTCAGACACCATCACAGACAGACACGCCCCCCTCCAGCTCCACAATTATTGTGACCATGGCAACTATCTGCACTATGGCTTGTGAATACATTGACTATTACCAGGTCAGTGCCTTGTAGTCTCTCTCCTATTGACACACAACACACGCTGCTGCTTGGAGCTCTAATCGCTGGCCGCCAAGCGAGCAAGCACAAAGCTCCAAAAAAGGGAGAAGAAAAATAACCATGGCAACAAATTTGAGGCAATTTCAGTAATAATATGAATTATACAGCAGCTGAATGATGTTGGGAGGGAAGAAGGCTCTCTGATCGGCTTTTGAAGAATATGCTCTGCCCAGTATTTTTTCCATGAAAGTTTCATCAAGAAACCCTAATGGTACTATATACTCTGACTCTTTCTGGCTAAAAGGCATATTTTCCGGCTGCAATAAGACGCACACGTATCCACTCATTCAGAATAAACGGCATCTGGCAAAACAGGCTCAGCCAAGCATGAAAACCAACATGAATCTCAGTCAAGTGGAGCTCTGTGGTCTGAGGTCCCCAGACACTGTCCCACAAAGTGCAAGGAACACAGGCAAGACCAAGAATAAAAGTAAGTAGAGATTTAATCCAAAGCCCAAACATTAAATAAACATAAAATAGTCAACTGTGGTTATCTTTGGAGTGTACATCTCTGGGGGGATCAGGGCATTACTCCAATCACACAAACGACATTCTGACAAGGAAAAGTGTATTGCCCAGTGACCATTTGCACTGGTAACATTTGACTGTTTAAACAGCACCAGTCAAAAGTTTGGACACACTGTCTCATTTTATTTTTTCTTACCACTTTCTACATTCTACATACATTCAGAATACATCCGATATATGAAGCAAGATATGTGGAATTGCTTAGTAAAAAAAAAAGTTAAATAAATCTACTGAATATTTTTTGGTAAAGCAAAGGGAGGCTAATTTGAGGATTTAAATATAAAATCTATTCTTTTTTTCTTTGCTACATGATTCCATATATCGTATACTGACATATATTTGGTGTCTTCTGTATGTATATAAAATGCAGAAAGGCGTAATCATTGAATGAGAAGGTGAGTCAAAAATTTGGACAGGTAGTGTATATTAGGATAAATAAGGTGGTTCTTTTTTACTGTTTACTTTGGTTTATCATCTGCTAGCATATTTTAATGAAGACAGTACAAAAAACAAACAAAAAAAATAAACATGTAGCACTCAATAGCATTTTAAGCTCTTTTCCTGTTAGGCATTTTATCAAATCTGTATTATACTCTCAGATTCATGGCCTGTATATATGTCATTTTTACTTGTCACACAGATGTTTTAAAAAATGAGCATGGATTTGTTTGCGCTCTGATCCGGCCTCAGCTGCCATGTTCACTAGAGCAGATACATTTACTAACTTTAGCAGATTTTACTGTTGCCACACCTGATGTCTACACCAATAACATACAGTACGACTGCACAAGAGTGTAGCATGGTAATAAATAGACAAATGAATAAAAAAAGTACAACAGTTAGAAATAATGCTCTGTATCAATTTTTAGTTTGAAGACAGAGAAATTTCACAATCAGAGCAAGTTTTATTTAAATTGTCAATGGAAATATGGTGCAACATTAAACATTAGTATAAAATAAAATAAAAGGCATGCAGAATAGAATAATGTGAATTACAGGATCCATATTTCATTATTTCACTATTTCTGATCTGTTATAATCCTCATCAAAAACATATCTGGAGATTATCTTGGCTCAAGGGCCCAAGCCATTTAGGCTTTGGGAGTTCTTCTCTCAAATGGAAAATGGTCTAGTCTGTTCAACCTTGTGTGCTCCACTATGTTTTTAAACTCCACACATCTTCCCTAAAATCATTTGGATGATTTCAGTCCTGGAATGACAAAACAAAATGTAAAAGGAGCTGTTAACGCGAAAATTACACTACATGACATCACAAAGTGCAACAGAGCATTTTGAGAGTTGTGGATGCACAGAGACTAATAATGCAGGATTACTCAAACATGTGTGGAAAAAAACACAACTCCAGGTATGTTTTTCATGCAGTAACAGCTCTATAACATGGCTTAATGTGAAATTTTGTGTAATAGGACCTTTCACGATACTCACACAACACTGCAATAAATCAGGAATGAGTTATCAACATTTTTAAAGAACAATATGCTCTGATTATCACCTTGGTCGTTCAAGTGTGTTCCCTTCACATAAGCACCGCAGACTGTGGTGAGGCTCTCATGTGCCATATGAGCTGCACTGCCTTCGGGTCAAATCGTCCCTTTTCTAACTGTAGTCACCTTTAATAACATTTTACTTTTCCTGACATTTATGAGTGAAGCCACAACCAACATGTGCAAACCCTGTGTGATTTAGAACATTTTATAGCCTGTGCACATTTCAGGCTTATCTTGCCTCTCTCAAAACGGCTAAAAAATGGCCAAGCGGTGTCGTCAGATTGCAAATGGTGCATGTAAAGTGAGTGAGCTGGGTCTTTTCACCCTTCAGGAAGCAGCAGCTGCAGGAGACAGCGGTGACGCAGAGCAGAGGGAGAGAGAGGAGAGAGGGGGTAAAAATACAAGTGTGGAGCCGCTATTCATCTTCTGTTTCATTCATGACGTTACAATGGATTGCAGCTGTGGAGGCCGATAAACCGGGCTTTTTCTGCTCATTATCTCACTGTGTAGGTGAATGGTCGAGGTGTGGTCAGCGCCGTAGTACAGGACACACAGAGGACAGAGATTGTAAAGGTGGTATACAATTTGTCTTTTTTTAGAATCATTATTATACGTAAGGAAAAAATGACAAAACAAAACCAAAAAAACCTCTCACAATCCACCCCATCTCTCTACACACAAAAATCCACAACAATACAACATATTAACAATGAGCCCAGTCCTGTCAAGATGTCCATGTCCATATATACAATTGTTTTAAATGCATGTGTACAATTAAAGGTGCACTATGTAACTTTTTCCTAGGGTTGCCTCATACTGCATATAAATTCTTAATGTTTTGGCTGGGATGTTTCACAGTATGGCAATAAATCTTACATCTATCTCACACAAAAAAAAGGAAAAAAAATGCATTAATTCTATGAGTGGGATTGCCAGTCCACAGATCAGACCTGTAACTTGGTCTGCTGGTTTTACTTGATTATTTCCAGGGAGATAGATCAGTTAATGCCATAGTTTAGTTTAGTTTAGTTTAGTTTAGTTTAGTTTAGTTTAGTTTAGTTTAGTTTAGTTTAGTTTAATTGATTTATTTGATGTACAGGAGCATTAATCACAAAATAAATGAAAAGATGCTTTGTACTAGACTTTAGATCTTGGAGCTAATTTCCATCTGCATCCCTGAGACAAAAAACATTACAGACAATGTTTGTAACAAGTGCGGGTAACAAAGAGGGTTGAAATGAACATAAGGCATAAAACAATGCAGTTCATAATATTTCCAGTGTTGGTGATACATTTCTTCAGTTAGTTAAATATAATTCAAACTTGTTTCCCAATACCTCCCCTGTGTCTCCTTGTCATGTCTAGTCTTACTTTATGCTGATACATCTGCACTCTTAGAAACTGTTGTTTAATTTCCAGGCTAAATTTTTTAAAGTCTTTGCATAATTTTAGCTCGTTTGGAAGTTTGTTCCATCCTGAGGTTGTTTTAAATGAAAATGCAATGATGTTTTCCGTTTCGGTTTGACCCACTGGCCATTAACCGTTGACCTGGTAGTTCTGACCGTCTGATCAGATTTTAAATGGACAAACTTTTTCAATGGTGGTGGTGCCATATTGTTGATAATTTTGAATAATAATCTTAGATTGGCTAATTTAATTGGATTGTGAAAGTTGAGCATTTTATGTTTAGTTAATATCGGACAGTAGTGGGATTTTTGTGGTTCATATTGTTTAACGCCAGGTAAAGCATAGAAGATATCAGATATTGTGATCTGGGATTTCCATACTGTACCACTTGCGCTTGGCCTCTGAGGTAAAAAAAACAAAACAGTCAAATGCTGTAACAGTTCAATTTAATTTTCTGACCTAAATATTTTCACTGTTCCGATGTCTTTATATAGCTCGCAGACCAAAACTCCTTTAAAGACACGTATTAAAACTGCTACAGGGACTTGCAAACTATCCAGGCAAAACGGGCGCTCAATGAAAATGCAGTGAGAGTGGGGGTACAGTGGAGGTGAGAGGACGGACCGTGGGCTGATAATGTGCCTCTTTAATATTGTTAGTTTATCTGCGGCGAACACTGGCACTATACAGATACACAATACAGATGTTATCAGGGCACCTTGGAGTGAGAAGCATTTCAGATCACAGTGCCACGCGATAAGCTACATTTAAGATTAAATTAGGCTGCGCTCTGATCAGATAGCTGAACTCTCTGGATCAGGTTTGTATAAAAAATGTGTGTAGAAATGGAAAAGATGAGTAATTTGTGTTTAAAGATCCCATAAAATGCAAAATGTACTCTTGTGAGCTTTAAACCGTATAATGTTTTACCTCCTCAAAAAAATACATGGAGTTGTGTTTTGTTTCAGTCACAAGTTTGAGTAACCATTTATTATTATTCTGTCTATATTTCCAATGCTCAAAATGCTCTGTTCCAGCTCATTTTACCTTTTTTTTCACTAGAGATCGGCAATTCCAGGGTTGAAATCATCCAAATGATTCTAGTGAAGATGTATGGGGTTTAAAAACAGTGTTTTCTGAGAGAAGAACTTAATAATAACTCTTAATATGCAGGGTTTGCTTGGTAAACATGTGTGAATAAAACAAAAAACAACTCCAGGTATGTTGTGATGAAAACACATTATAATGTGTAATATGGGCACTTTAAACATAAATGCAATTGACAACAGAAGGCTGGTATGTATTATATTTGTTTGTGTTAAGAGAAAATATAACTTCTTAACAGCTAACATTTTTTATCATTTTTAAGAACTTAACAAAAGGTCTAGGTCAATTGCATGTACTTACAAGTACATATCAGAGCTATTGCCATCTTGCAGACAGCTGCCTAACTATATTTAATTTATCCATATAATATAATCAATGGGAAGCTCACAGAATTGAAGAATAACTGTTCCCTCTCAATAGATAACAGTCACATGCTATTTCATACACAATATTTTTGTTTTTTAAATCATTGAAAGAAAAATATCCACCAAACCATATACACTTCATTCAACAACATCAAATAATCAATGACATGACTAAAGTTACAATAACAGACTCAGCTGGAGTCACTTTAGAGACTCCGTTTAACCACATTTAATTAAAAAGCTTGACTCAAAGCAAATTTCACCTCTTTATAATTCTCCTGCACTTTTCTGACCTCTGAGGACTATTCTGAGGTGATTGTCTGAACGTGTGAAACGCATGTCACCCTCTGCGCCCTCTGCATGCACGTCAAACGCTGTGCTTAAGCAGAACAGCGGTGGAGGCACAAAGCAATCAGGGCAGGGCTGTGAGCGGGGCGGGAGGTAGCGCCCGGGGGGTGCTGTCGAGAGGTGAGACACAAGTCGACTTTATTGACTGTTGTGTATGAGGCGTGTACTTCTCCTCTGGGACGCTGGGGCAAAGCTACAGGACACACTCACCTCGGCTCCCGTGTGAGAATGACACCAGTGAATGAGACATTGATCTGAGTCGCTGCTGCTTCTGGGAGCGGTTTTGTCTTAGATACAAGCTGTGTAATGGAGATACAACCAAGAGTTTGTTTTATGGGTGTTTTTTCTGATTTGGTAAATAGAAAAAACACCCATAAAACAACTGGTGACTGGATCTGCTATAACCAAGGACACTTTCAGCTCAGTCCGTTTTATAATACTCCCTACAGCGGAAGCATGACCAGTCTTGAACGGACCTTTGGGGATTTTCAGATTCTGTAACAGGGCTCATCAAACTAAGGCCCGCGGGCCCAACTCAGGCCCACCACACCCCTTTGACTGGCCCCCCAACCCCTCTGGCCCCCACCACTTGAACTGGCCCTATGAGGCAATCCTCAAAAGGTGTCATGGCAAATAATAAAGTGTCTGCATCTTGTATTTTGTAGTTTGTTTTTTCAATTAAAAATGATATTTATATTAAGTATTTATCTTTATATTTAAATAATTATATGACGTCTTTACATTCTCCGACGATTTTGCACCACATTTTCATCACCTGACAAGCTCGAGATTAAACAGTGACAGTCAACGCACGCAAAGATAAATACATGGAATATCTGTGGTTTTTCAATTTAAAACAAAGTGTGAAGTACTTACTACTTTTACAAACCACTAGTAACAATAAACAAATATGTGTCAGGAATTCTGCGTTGATATAGTATCAAGGCTCGTAATTTCTTCTACACAATGAGGCTGGTGGTCATGTTGGTCTGGGTCGTACAGTTCTGTTCTACGGCCGACCTGATCCCGGCCCCCATCACAGTCAGGAGCAATAATGTGGCCCCCAGTGAAAAAAGTTTGGTGACCCCTGCTCTATAATGTGGTGATGTCCCAGAGCAAGTATTTTGAAGACAAATGTCTAAAGACGTTGATGTTGAACCTTATCATTATAGGATGCACTGACGCAGCTTTTTCAGTTTCACATAATTCCGATACTACAGGTTTAAGCATCGGTCAACACCCTACGTCAACCGATACCATTTATTCCATTAAAAAAAAAAAAAAGATAGACCTGGTCCAAATTTGTTGTTATTTATTTTTCAAGCAACCACAGATCAACTTTGTATGAATAAAAATTCAAGCATTACGAGACTTTCTGGGCCAACTATGACAAGTCGTATTGTATTAATTTCTATCTCCATCCAAGATATTGGCTGAACTGATATTTGGAAGCCGATATCCAATCTGTGTTCAAAATGTTCAATATCAGTACTGATATCTGATACCAGTATCGTATCGGTGCATCGCTACTATCATTTCTGTTAGTCACAGGACCTAAGAACTCACAGTAAATCCACATTATAACAATATCAAGCATTTTTGAGCAATAAAAGACCTTGTATCTGAACAAAAATCTGCTGCATCCTTTCCCCAGGCCAGCAGTGAAAACATCAGCCTCCTCAGCCTCTCCATCTTCACCTTTCTTTATACCATTGCAAAATTCGACTGCAAAACATCACAATAACCACATTTTTTATTTCACATCTTTCAACTTTTTTTTTGCTTTTTTTTTCAAATCCTTTCTTTCCAGTCCACGCACACCAAAATGACACCCTCATCTTCGCCCTCCATTGTTCTCGCTTTGACACTGCGTCTCTGTGAAACTCCGTCACCTGTCCTCCGCGTAGTGACGTGATTTGAAGTGAAGCGTGCTCTCGTCCAGCTCCATGATGATGCTATTGACCCCCTGTTTAAATATAGAGCTGGTCATGGGCCCATGGTGGCAGGACGATTACACCTCTCAAAAGACAAAAACACCTTTTGTGGTCACTGCTGCTGTATTCGTCTGTCACCTTCCAGCAGAAATCAATAGGGACGTCCATTTTGCCAGTGTGGTGGGTTTTTTTGCTCGAGGTTTTGCGATAAGTGCTGTTTTTTATGCTCTTGATTGTGGAGCAGTTAATGACAGAACTGAGTGGGGGAAGGGATATACAAGAGGTACCATTTTCGTGCATGCTTTTTATTCATAAACCTGGATGAAACGTGTGCATTCGCTTTTGCCTTTGTAAAGCACTTTGGAGGGTCTCAATTAAATCAAAGCTGTTGGTTGGAGACATCACAGGCAGAGGACAAAAAGCTTTCAGCAGGTTTGTGAATGTAGTCAATGAAACAAGATGATGTGCATTTCAATGAATCATTCAGACTTGGATGGGGAGAGGATGTGCGTTGGATAAGGGTTGGGCTAATAAAAACACAGGAATAAATAAGCACTGAAAGGGAATCCCTCTTTTTTTGATCAGCAGTCACTAAAAGAAACCGTATATTTATCAGCACTAAATACACAAGTCCATTAAGGTCTTATGTATAACTATAACATATTCAGCTAATGGTCCAATGTTACACAAAAAAAAAAAAAACTCTTTAAGAGCTGTGGGGGTGTATAGGGGGCAGGAAAAATGGGATTTTTCAGAGCAATGGTGTCTCAAATGCAGGACAATAAACATTACTCAACTATACGTATCACCCAAAATATAACAATATAATTAAAAGCGCCTAAGAGTCGGTTTGGTATATAACATACTCTTCAAAGTTTTGCTCAAATAAAGGGCCTGGATAAACATAAAACATGTTTAATGTGCTCTACTTCGAGTAAGCAAGAGACAAAATGATGTGATTTCCTAAACAAAATTAACATTGCTCTATATTTGCTCTGGATTTCTGATACTTGAATGAAAACAACTTGATCAGGACTGATCAGGGCTGATCAGGGCTGATCAGGGCTGCCCTTCTGAGGTAACAGATCCAGCCAGAGAGAGAGAGAGAAGTAGAAAGAAAGAGAGAAAGAGAAGCAGAAAGAGAGTGAGAAAGAGAGAAAGAGAATCAGAAAGAGAGAGAAGCAGAGAGAGAGAAGCAGAGAGAGAGAAGCAGAGAGAGACAGAGAAGCAGAAAGAGAGAAAGAGAAGCAGAAATAGAGAGAGAAGCAGAAAGAAAGAGAGATGCAGAAAGAGAGTGAGAAAGAGAGAAAGAGAATCAGAAAGAGAGAGGGAAGCAGAAAGAAAGAGAGAGATGCAGAAAGAGAGTGAGAAAGAAAGAGAATCAGAAAGAGAGAGAAGCAGAGAGAGAGAAGCAGAGAGAGAGAAGCAGAGAGAGAGAAGCAGAGAGAGACAGAGAAGCAGAAAGAGAGAAAGAGAAGCAGAAAGAGAGAGAAGCAGAGAGAGAAATGCAGAAAGAGTAAGAAAGAAAAAAGAGAAGCAGAAGGAGAGAAAAGGAGAAAGAGAGAGAAGCAGAAAGAGAGAAAGAGAAGCAGAAAGAGAAGCAGAAAGAGAGAAGCAGAGAGAGAGATGCAGAAAGAGAGAGAGAGAAGCAGAGAGAGAGCAGGAGAGAGAGACAGAGACAGAAAGAGAGAGAAAGAGAAGCAGAAAGAGAGCGAGAGAAGCAGAGAGAGAGAGAGCGGGGGAGAGAGTGACAGAGGCAGAAAGAGAGAGAAAGAAAGAGAAGCAGAAAGAGAGAGAGAAAAAAGAGAAGGAGAGAGAGAGAGGAGCAGAGAAAGAAACAGAAAGAGTGATAAAAAAGAAGCAGAAAGAGAGAGAGAGAAAGAGAGAGAAGCAGAAAGAGAGAAGCAGAGAGAGGGAGTGAAACAGAGAGAGAGAGCGTGCTGAGCGAGGTGACATACAACTTTAATGAGAGCAGAGTGTTACATGAGGCTTTGAGGCTCTCTCATTATTGACTGGAGACCACACACAGTTCACACTCCAGAGGAACACGGAGCCACAAGTGTTTAACCCATTCAAGACAGAAGTGTGTTACTTATACAGACTGTGAGTTTGGCTTTGGACTGGCACAAAGAGCGTAACCTATGACTAATACTGATCGATGTAGTCATAGGTTGTGGCTTTAAACATATACATAGCATTTATTCATTATGTTTTCTATTGCTCAAAAATATAATCATTCTTTCTGTGAATATGGGCGACTCTCCATAGACCTGACTTGTAATGTAGCATAGTTCTGTTACCTGTCTCCCTGACCTAGCAATAACATTTCTATGGAACATTTTGTTGGCTATCCTTCTTTTAGAAATGTTACTCATTACACTTTTAACATATGTGGTTGTGACCATTTTAGCATTTTGTTCTTTTTTTCTTCAGGCTGTTCAATAAATCCTAAAACAAAATAATAAAAAAATAAAACCTCCCATTAAAAAGATTAAAAATAAATAATCAATTGTGCAAATGTTACAAATGGGGGGGCAACAAAGGGAAGTCTCACATCAAACACTAGACCAGAGTTTCTCAATCTGTGGTACGTGTCACTAGTGATACAGGGACCTCTTGTTTTATTTAGAGACAAAATCTATGAAGGCTTTTGTCCTCCATTTTGTTAATCATGATTTAGATCTACTTTAGCCCAGGTTTGAACCATGTTAAGTCCTCATTTAGGCCTGATAATGTCAAGATATAGATGATATTACAAAATTATTAAGGTTTATTAAGGCTTTACTGATTGAGCCCACATATAAGAGGTTCTTACTAAAACATAAAAACTTGCACTAGGCCTGTTATGATCATTTCTATATCGACTTAACATTCAATATGTTAAAGCTGGAACAATTTTAGGGGGGTAAATATTTACCATATCTACTTTTACTTTGCACTACTGACTTTCTGGTTGCACCACAAAATTTGTGGTTATTTTTTTGGATATACAATAAATGTTAAGCTGCCAACGGTTGAATTAATAACTTCTATGACTGCTTACTGATACAGACTAAGTATCTAAGTACCAAGTACTAAGTGCTATTATTTCTTGCTGCTCATGTGTTTTTTAACATCCATCCATCCATCTTCTCCCGCTTAATCCGGCTGGGTCGCGGGGGCAGCGTGCTGCCCAATACTCATAGCACCTGACCCCCCCTATGAACCCCTCTGCAGGTGGTGAGCCCACAGGAGGGTGGACAACATGGTCCTTGATGTTAGTTTTTTAACAATATTTCAAATGTAAAATAGTTTTTGTTATTTAAATCTGCTCTTGGGTTATGGTCTCAGTGATGTAAATTAATTTGATTATTATTGTCTATATTTACTTTTATATTTAAGAAAAATGTCATACTTCAAAATTTCTTATCGTGAGAGGCTTATTATGTACAAAAAAGACATATCTCATAAAAGGTAGATAGTTTTCAGGCTCAGCATTATTCTTAAAGCTATTTAAATCAATCATTATCTGCTAGCTAATGTGGTTGATAATATTATGCGTCCCCCTTAGGTCTTAACTGTCAGCAGACGCTTTACAAGACCAGCCTCACGTACAAACACATGCAGCCCTGCGTTGATAGCTCTGATATTTTTCCTTTTTTTGTCGGCGTGTGAAAAATCGATGGCATAGCTCTGTGCCGGCCCGGGGCTCTGCCGGTCCCCGTGGACTGGCTCAGTTTATTGTGCTCAAAAAAAGGCAATTACAATGTTAATGTGTGGCAGCGGGAGGTGGAACTGTTCTGCCCCCTCCCCTTGCCTGTCTGAGCTGAGTGTGTGCGTGTGTGTGTGTGTGTGTGTGTGTGGTAGGGAGGGCAGGGAGGAGGGGTTCGCAGGGTGATGGAGAGAGCAGAGTCAAAGTGGGTTAACAGCAAAACGGCGTCTGGGGAGTTTTTGTGATCAAATACATTCATGTAGGAGGCATTGCAGTTGCTGAATTAGCTCCATTTTAAACCAAAGTGATTATAAAGAATACAGTAGATATGTGTAGAAGATTTTTTCTTTAATTGGATTTTAAAATGTGCAAATGCATAAAGCTCTCAGCGAAAATAGGGTTTCATTTTTGTAAAATCCACATCTACCGCCAAAACCTCAAATCTCCCATTTCTAAGCTGCTTACAGATTCAAATCTTTTTTTTTTTTAGATTACTTTTTTTTATTAATGTCACATATGCACTTAATTTCCTCTGTTGAATGCATACTTCACTTTCATTTTAAAATTTACCTATACAGGTCTACTGTGAGCTTGTTGTGTTCCTGCGATGTTACTGGAGCCATCAGCAGCACAAATACTATCCCCAACACAGTGCAGTCTCAGGGGAGCCCATAATAAGCCATTAAACAGGCGCATTAGAGCTAATGAAAAGGCTCTCAGTGGTTTACACTGTGGGCCACCTGGCCTGATCAGCTCTGTCACTAAATAACTCCCATGTCTACTCCCATCACATACAGTGGCAAAGAAGAATGATGGAGATGTTTATTTGGACTTGTGTTGTACTTTGGGGGGAAAAAACTACAGAAACATTCAGCCTTAAGATCTGCAGTTGATTGGATGAGATTTGTGAAGTAGGAAGCACAATGATTATTTGATTATATTAATTTATATGAAAATGTTTTGTATGAAAAATACAACAACTAATTATTGTATCATAGATCATGCTTATATTTGATGTGTTTTATTTAATGATGCTTATGTTCATACAAATGCTACCCCTCTGTTATTGTTCATATAAAACAATTATATTTGTTCTAGGTCAACAAATAATTGTAGTAGTCCTTTGGCATTAATGTGTCATTACAATGTGTTGTTGTTTGCTGTTATATAATTATTAAAGATATGATTATTTGGACTTTGGTCCTGTATCAGCTCAGGATACAACAAAAGGAACATGTACAGACACATTGTATATTTATAAACACCTCTCAGTTTAAAATGGCTCTAATATCCACTGCGTTAGTTGGGTAGGTGCTGTCCGTGGTGCTGAAATCCACTTCTCTACCTGTGATTGTGATGCAAATGTTAATGGAGTGAGAGGCACATGGTGATTAACCTGATGTGGACTAATGTCCCTCCTCTGAGCTCCCCTCAGAGACACACTGTCTTTTCTCTGCAGTTTTTCATTGGAGCGCCTGTTTTCTGCTCAGTTTCACATCACACTCACTGGACTGGCTTTAGGGCTGTTGCTAACACTAACATTCTTTAGCCAGATGACACGTATAACTTTCATCAATCAATTCAATCACATTTATGTCTTATGGTCAATATGTAAGGAGCATAAAACAAGCTCAAATAGCTTTAAAAATAAAGGTTTATAGAGGTGGGGGTTGTTAATCAAGGGATTTGTTTACTAAAATGTTTAAACTGCCTTTTCAGCCAAATGTTTTCTTATTCATTTATTATATTTTAGTTCATATACATTTAGTTTGTATACAGAGATGTGGTTTTGTAAACCCATTTATTTTAGGGTGAGCCATTTGCAACTATTATTATTTAACTCCTGGAAATTCACCGTAGAAAGCACAAAGCCCATACATTCCTCTATAATTGTCCTTTTGTGTGATAATGGTCTGGTGAAGATAATGAAAAATGAGCAGTCATGCAGGTATGAGGCTTTTATGGATCATACAAAATTTGTAATTTGATATTGGTAGAGAGGCAGCAGACAGATAAAAAGCAAATGCAGAGCTAGTCTATTGTTGGCTCTAAGTCAGTTGTAAAACCTCTGAAGTAGACTCATATTTTCCCTTCAGTACTAGTCTATTAAGACAGAAATACAGCTGAGTACTGATCTTTTGATTATCCAGCCACAGTGATTTTACACTCAAGCCAGGAGAAATGTAGGCATCTGCATCAGGAAGGCCATTTGACTGAAAATACTGTATATGACAATAATAATAAAAAATCATTGTACACAGGGAATTCTACATTTAGTCATAATGCATAAAATAAAAAAAATACATAAAATAATTAGATTGAGAAGCATAAAATGATCAAATATGATGCATATTAAAGCTAACATAGTAAAAGGAATGTTAATATTGAAATAAGTAAAGGATTCATTATTCACAAAACATTATCAAAAGACACCATCTCGTCCATTGTGTTCTCTTTGTGCTGCTGCTGCCTTCAGGAAAATCAAGCCTTGTAATTGCCCAAATTGTGCTTTTATGTTGCGTGATTGGGAGCCAAACCTTGAGTGGAGGGAGCTGCCCGTCGTGATGAGGATGATGATGGTTGTGATTGAGGGGAGGGTCGAACCTTGTGCCAGCTCAGCCAAGTGTGTAATGTGAAATGGGAGCCACAGAGAGCGGTGGGGGTTGGTGTGCTGCAGGAAATGAATTAAGAAAATAGCGTTTGGATATCGGTAAAAGAGAGGGGCAGGTGGATGTATGCAAAATGTACGTGGTTTGTGGGAGAATACAAAACAGTAAAGAAGCAGATAAGGAGATGTTGCTGGTCTTATCTGTTATGTGCAGAGGTGAGATCAAGACTCCCTTGGGATGTGACACTGTGACCCCTCCAATGACTTCTGGGACCAGGCAATGAACTGGGAAAAAGACTTTTTCTCAGATAAAAGTATTGTATAGGTCAATAATAAGCAAAAGATTAGAAGGAATCATCCAAAATGTAAATAAAGGTTTAGCTAAATGTTTTGGTTGTAATGTGGATGAGAGAGACAAGAGCAAATTTCTTCAACGTCAGTGAAGACAGTAAAAATTGTGCAATGAGTAGAGATTATCCATGTTTAATATCTGTACCTATAATATGAAATTAAGCATCGTGTTATAGGTTTAAAGCATCAACTGACTTGTCTACGTGAGTACTGTTAATGGGTTGTGGCTCTACCTGTGTCATTACTCCTCTGACTTCTCTAAAGGCCTTGACTTATGGGCACCCCGGGAATCCCTGATGTTCTGAACCAGGTCTTTTAACCCAAATAAGGCATAATTTTATCTGACGTTAGCTCACACGTAAAGCCCGTGTACAATTAACTCAAGGCCTGGCTTATAAAGCCACCTGAAAGCTTTGACTGTAGTATTTTGGGTGCACTGAGTTACTGTTTTGGGTCATATGTGGGTCTTTGGGTCGCGATGGAGGCGAGGGCGCGTGTGTCAGAGCGGCTCTTTTCATCCCGCGGCTCACGCGGGCAGACAGCGGTGCGCGCGGGGACAGGGCTGCAGCTCGCTGATAACACGCACTGTCATTAACTCTATTCACACGGATTAATGGCGACAAGGAGCCGTGTTCGCCGAAAAAGACTAAAACAGCCCTAAAATCAGGCTGTTTTATTTGTCTGCTGGATTTGATAACGGCCAGAGATGCAAAGGCCTGATTCAGCCGATCCGGCCTGGAGGCTTTTAGTCTACTCAGTATAACCTGGTTTCAAGTTTATTAATAGTCAAATAATTAATTTCCTGCCAGAGTTATGTAGGTAAGCAAATACCACTTTGTTTAGTTTGAGCTGATTCTGTTGATTTTGCTTGACTGTGCAGGCCTAAAAATTACGTCTAGGTTTATAAAATAAAATAAAACCTACTGGAAACTACATAAAAAAAACACACGTGTGACCTTGATGCTTGTCCTTGATTTATGCCTACGTTTCTTAAGAAACATACAAATCCCCTTTCAAGGTAGAGCACGTAATTGAGATGGATGGTGTACAGTAAAACTAAATGAAGTCCATATCCCCTTTTTCTATATTATAATGGGCACTGGACAAGTTGTATTCTTTCCCTCAACACACTCGGATCAGATGACACTGCTTTGATAAAAGCAGACGCAGAGTGCCACGCACAGTGCAAACAAACTCGTGCAGCAGCGTGGTGCGCAGTCACTGGGTTAATGCGCTTAAAAGGAAATCGTGACAGCGTCAATTCTCAGAAGAGCGCCTCTGGCTTATTTTGTCACCAAAGGCGCGATGTTTTCGATTAACTCTATGTGTGTTATTTTTCGAGAGAGACTTCTCCCCTGCCTATTGTTTTCTTCTGTCGTGTATCTTATAAGACTGACCAACCTGCCCAGTAGACTAATTCTTGGTACGCTACATGAATACAGCCTGACCATAACAGTTACACCTCATTCACTTTATTTATAAGAAAAGTCCATGCTAATTTACGCAAGCAGTCCAAAAAGGCATGAGGCATTTTATTGTTATTACTAGATTTAATTCATTTTAGAGCAACAATCTATACAGAGACTAAGACAAAAAGGGCAAAGGATATACACATTTACCGCTCGAAATAACTGATAAGCATTTAGAAATCACAGCTTCTGTGCGTAAAAGGGGGAAAAGGTCTTATTTTCAGCCATCCATTTGGAAAACGTATTTTGTTCGTAAACGGAGAGCATTGATTCAAAGTGACAAACCATAGTCACTGAATAGCTTATGATGAATGAATGAAAGTTCTCAATGAAATTCTTAGTCAAAAACGAAAGCCAACGGAGTTCTAAACACCGTGCGCCCTTGGGTCTTACCAGCAAAAACAAAATCAGTCCCTCCTTTTAAAAATCCAAATATCCAATTATAGGCTAGTGAAGCTCTGCGTCCTCTTCATCAGAATAACTTTTTGTTAATTTTTGAGCAATGTTTGATATTAATTCTTCTCCACATAGGTGTCTTCATTTTCTTGGCTTGCTTTTATACGCGTAAAGTTATGCAAGCTACGAGGCCCCCAGAATGCCATTGGACATGAGGCAGAGGTTTGGTGGGTTGAGGTTGGGGAACGGAATGGTGGGGGTTCTTGAAGCGCCTCCCCTAGAAATGCAGCAAATCTGTGGCGTTTTTGCGCGCGTGTGTGTCGGTGGAGCACAGGAGGGAGGCTGTGGAGATCGCATTGGCAGTAAGTGTGATGAGGACACGTGTCTCCTCCCTGCCTCTCCCCCAGGGCTCCTCGGTACCGCATTGGTATCAGTGAAGGCACCTGAAAAGAGCACACCGAAAGGAAGCTACGTCTCGGGCCTCATAAAAAACAGAAGAAAAAAGGCGACGGAAGAAAAAACGTGCTTTGATTCGTGGCTTTGGTGCGTAACGCTTTTGCGCGCGCCGCTCTGTTAACGCACAGCCAAACGTCGAGAGCGCAGCGTCAAGATCCAGAGACGGAGCAGCAGCACCTGAAGGTGACATGAACCTGGGTAGAATTAAGAAGCAAACCGCCAAGAAGTGGAGATAGCAACTCGGAGCTTCTAAACATTATCACTTCATTTTGTCGTGGCCTCTTATTTCACTGTCTTGGAGATAATTATAATACGGAAATTAAAATGGCGACGTTAATTAGAGGCAAGCTGACGAATAAACTGTCAAACGCAGCCACAGCTGTGTCTAACAAATCACAGGCAAAGGTGAGTGGCATGTTCGCAAGGATGGGCTTTCAGGCCGCCACCAATGAGGAGGCTCTGGGGTTCGCATCTTGCGATGATTTGGACTACGACCACCGGCAAGGTATGCAGATGGACGTCCTGACTTCGGAGGAGATGATGATGGGCGGCGGGGGAGAGGGTGGTGAGGGCAGCGGGGACATGGTGGAAGGGGACAGTCACTACCAGAGAGACGGCACCGGGCCGCCAAAGTCTGCCTCCAAAGACGGAGCTTCACCCAACGAACTAAGCGAAGCCAGACCCAAAATCACCGCCTGGGAAGCTGGATGGAACGTCACCAATGCCATCCAGGTAAAACTGTGGAATGAGACTCGTAACACGTTTTCCAGTTACATGAATTAAATCAAGTTTTCACTGACAGAAATGATCATTGAAGATAATTGGGGAAGCACAATGTTGATTGGCCCTATGTATATTTTCCCTGGCATAGAGAGCATTAAGGGCGTCAAACAGTGCCGCAAAAGGGAGGTAGAATCTGTGCCCCGTTACCCCCTCCCTTCTCACACCTACGCACACGCACGAATTCTTTGTCTGTGAAGTAATGCCCATCCATTGGCATCGATGCAATAACAGCACACTGCACAATCCACATTGTATCGAGGCCTATCTGTGATGGCAACAGTCAATGAACAAAAAAGCAACTAAAAACTTTACATTTCAAACATGTAATATTTGGCATTATAATTGCCCTGAATGTACTGTGTTCCAAATTCAAATCAAGGTATCAGGAAATTTGCTTAATAATCAGGGTACATGGAGAGCTGCATAAGTCTACAACGATTGATAGTCCAACAGTTTTTAAAATAGCCTATAAACAGGCTCTGCGTTTTAAGCAGAGCCACATCCCCACCGACGAAAAAAAAGCTTTATCCAGGGGTTTGGCGACTTTTACGCACAGAAAAAAATATATAGGGCTTATTTCAAATCTATATGGGCATAATTGTTCTCTCTCTGTCTCACTATCGCTCTCCCTCACACACACACACACACACACACGCACACACACACACACACACACACACACACACACACACACACACACACACACACACACACACACAGACAAACACAAAGAAAAGAAAACCCTGAGAGGGTCCTGATCTGAAAGAGGCTCTGCGACAAAAAGCCCTCCAGACGCACAGTTTCACGTTGCCTTTTCGGACATGTGTCACGTCACGCCGCGTGTCCTCCGTATTGCAGTGACGTCAGTGGTGCGCTTAGAGCAAAGTGGAAAACCCACGAGATTAAAAATAAATAAATAAACAAATAAACAAATAAATAAATAAACAAACAAATAAATAATGACACGTTGATGTATCATGGTTAAATGTCAGTATCAAAAACGGTTCAACCAAATTGTCCTTTTAAGGACGGTAAAAAAAATAAAATAAAGAAAGAAAAAAAGCGAGATATTCGGTATGTTGTCTTAATTTGTATGCAGGCCCACACCTGGACATAGACATCAAGTGAGCAATTGCCTGATTTGAGTCACTGTGCAGAACATCAAATATATTTGGTCACTATAGGGGCGTATACATACACTTCACACTGTGCATTTGCTCTTCCACAGGGGATGTTTGTCCTGGGCCTGCCCTATGCCATTCTCCACGGTGGATACCTCGGACTCTTTCTCATTATTTTCGCCGCCGTCGTTTGCTGCTACACGGGGAAAATCCTCATCGCCTGTCTGTACGAGGAAGACGAGGACGGACAAATGGTCCGCGTCAGAGACTCGTATGTGGACATTGCTAATGCCTGCTGTGCACCCCGCTTCCCGACTCTGGGCGGTCATGTCGTGAATGTAGCGCAGATCATTGAGCTGGTGATGACATGCATCCTCTACGTGGTAGTGAGCGGGAACCTCATGTACAACAGCTTCCCAAACATGCCCATCTCACAAAAGTCCTGGGCCATTATAGCCACCGCTGCGCTGCTGCCGTGCGCCTTCCTCAAAAACCTCAAAGCTGTGTCCAAGTTCAGCTTATTGTGCACTTTGGCTCACTTCGTCATCAACATTCTGGTGATTGCCTACTGCCTGTCCAGGGCTAGAGATTGGGCCTGGGACAAGGTCAAGTTTTACATAGATGTCAAGAAGTTCCCCATCTCCATTGGAATTATCGTGTTCAGTTACACGTCTCAGATCTTCCTTCCGTCGTTGGAGGGCAACATGCAAAAGCCTAGCGAGTTCCACTGCATGATGAACTGGACCCATATTGCTGCCTGCATCCTCAAAGGCCTCTTCGCGCTTGTGGCCTACCTGACCTGGGCTGACGAAACCAAGGAAGTGATCACAGACAACTTGCCTCCGGGCATTCGCGCTGTAGTCAACATATTTCTTGTGGCCAAAGCTTTGCTTTCTTATCCTTTGCCGTTTTTTGCCGCTGTCGAGGTCTTAGAGAAAAGCTTTTTCAAAGATGGGGGGCGCACGTATTTCCCAGATTGCTACGGAGGCGACGGACGACTCAAATCGTGGGGACTCTCACTCCGCTGTGGCCTTGTGGTGTTCACCTTGCTTATGGCCATTTACGTGCCACACTTTGCGCTGCTCATGGGCCTCACGGGCAGCCTGACAGGCGCGGGCCTTTGCTTTCTGCTTCCCAGCCTCTTCCATCTCAAGCTTCTCTGGAGAAAGCTCCTATGGCATCAAGTTTTCTTCGATGTCGCAATCTTTGTAATAGGAGGTATATGCAGCATCTCTGGCTTCATTCATTCAACGGAGGGGCTCATAGAGGCCTTCAAATACAACATAGAAGAATAGCTCGTAGATGTTCAATGCAAATCCCCGTTTAGTCAAAGAAAAAAAAAACTTCCGGGCACGGTCTTCTGCTTAATCCATGCGTAAAAGGCGCATTTTCATGTAGCCTTGTATCCGTTCACAAAAATACACGTGCACCCACTGAAATGTGTGCGTGCACTGACATATGGCAAGTATCCAGAGTCCACCTTGTGGACAGTACATGTTGTACAAATTACATCTTTTGAGTCGAGTTTATAATTAAATAAAACCAGAACCATTATGATGCTTGGACACGTTTGGTAATATGTGAGAGTAGGCTATTGATTGGAAAACATTCACCAATAAAAGAGAGCAAGTCCCTCTACTGTACCTTCACAGATTGCAATATTGGAACTAATGCAATGAATACAAGGCAATAATAGCCTACACATGAAATGTGAAAGCATAGGGATAAATAATAGGTTATTTTCTGTACACGTGAGGAATTGGACCTTTCCCCTGAAAGATTTACATACACAGCAGCTATACAAACTATGCATTGAATGTATGATACAAATACACAGAACACCATTAAACTGAGAAGTAGAAATTATACAGCTCCGTTTTATTGCGTAAACACGTGGATATTTATTATTTTGACATATTTTCAATTTAACGTCTTCTAGATCTGTTATTTTGGCTTTAAGAAATGTCACTGTCCTTTCTGGTTGCAAGATCAAATGGAAAGCCCGCACTTTCAGTTCAACAAGGCCTATTCTGAGGTTAAAATAGATTTCCTATTTCCTAATTTGGTGTTTGAAATCAAAAAAAGAGGAAAATGTGCATACATTTTTCATTTTGTGCAATCCAATGGGTCCTGTGGAAATGTTATAAATCCGTATGTGTAGTGTGTTATTGTGGTTTCAAAATGATGGAATGTATATCTCAAAGTCGTTAACATATATCGTGAAATTAATATTAAAGAATAAAGAAAAGTGACATTATATTGTAAAAACGTGTGTGGTTTTATGTAAAACGAACGCTCAGAACATGTATTTTTTTGTTCTCTATAATAAAAGAAAAAAACATCGAAGGCGCAGTCATATTATTTGAGCTTGAAATAGCCTACAAGGTGCAGCCTTAGGTTGAAGATTGGGGAGAGGTCACAGAGAAGACTCAAAACTAGTGGGAAACGAATGCTCGAGGTTGGGAATCAGGCCAATAACATCGAGCGGTCCATAGAAACAGCATAATTAAGCCAACTCACATCCAAAGTCCGTCAGTACTTTTACAGAAACCACTAGACTTGCCGAGCGGGAGATTATAAACTGCAGGCCTGATGCTGGACCTGTTCACCATGTTGATTTCTCGCAGACTTCATCAGGCCTAGTCATTTGTTCGTGAGCGCTCGCCTCCTCCCGTCGACTGCAGGAATTTAAGAAGTGAATCCAAAGCGTGACAATGCAGAAGGCCACAGCTGCTCATGCATCCATGCAGCTGCTCCACTGCGCTGCGTCAACTCGTCACAATGAAGAAATGAGACAAGAAATGAGATGCTTTAAGGATTAACGCGTCAAAAGAGTCCAGGCCGACACCCATAACGATTTTATTAAATATATATAAAACAGAATAGTATGAACAGTCAAAAATGCAATTAGTCTAGAAAAAGCCTTAAACAGTGTCTCCTGGTGGTGATTGCAGGAATTACACCTAGGGTTTACAAACTCAAATATTTATCCAAGTCAGGGTCTCCAAGCTGCAGTTTAATTGCTGCTGTAGAGTGACTCTCCAATCTGCACATGGGGTTTGGGAAGCTCAGATGGGGTCTCCATTGGCCTCAGCTCTCGCCAAAGCTCATTCTAGACCATATTAGCGGTTTTTATTAAATGGCCAGTGCAAATGTACAGTAGGCGTTAGCATCATCTGGTGGGATGTACACCATTTTAATCTACTTTATTTAAAAAAAAAAAATACATAGAGCCTAAACATTAGATTTGAAAATAAATTTAGACACATTGAAAAATATTCTGTTCAAATTTTTACTCAAGTATTAGAAGCTGCCATGACCGTTGGTAAGAAAACCAATATAAACTAGAGACTGTGAAATGTGAACATGAATGGGTTTCATAATATGGAAAATAGAAGATTGAAACACTTTTAGTTTACTTTTTAGTTCATATGAATCAGGCCACAAAATATGACATTTTAGAAGCTTGTGGCACCTGGCCAGGCACATGTACATTAAAAAATAATCAAAATTTAAAGATTCATAATTAAAAATCAAGAAAAGACAGAAGAATGGAAATGTTGGAAAGGAAACAAACAGAACGAGGTGCACATTATATGGAATTACCACAGTAAATAAAGTCATTTCTTCTCAACGCCCTGGTCTTCCAATCATCTGAATACTGAGGACCTGTTCACTGCCTGGACGAGTCTTGATTTAAAGTGGTAGGTTTCTTGGTAGAATTTTCAACAACCCACGGGTGAGTCAAAACTCCCTGGATGGGCAATCTGTGCAAAGGGTTGTGTTTCAGTAGTTTGGCAACCAGGTCTTTTGCTCCAGCACTGATATTGTATTGAGGAGGGTAGGTGTACTCCACCTATGGAAATGTATAAATATTTAAAACAAAACAAAAAACACTTGATTTACAGAAATGGAAAACTGAACAATCTTGCACACAAAGCACATACTTTAAAATAACTTTCCCCTCACAACCATTCAGATTCAATTCAAGCCTTTACTGATCAAATGAACTTTGTGTTCGTTCATTTCAGATTTAAAGGTACCACTGACTGCACCGATAGTGTTTACAAGATTTGGTTTTCATCTTGTTTAAAATATGTTTAGGTAATAGCTTCACATTCCTTAAGGATTGGAAACCTAATGTTAAAACTTTGATTAAGGGAAAAACTGCCCACAAATGCTCATCTGAGCAAGTACTTCACCCAGTGATTTGGGTTGAGCTATGAAACCGCTTTTTGGATTTTAATTTGCTTTCTACTAAAATGGTCTTTCATATACATTTTTTAAAGGAGTAAAATCCAGTTACAGGTGCAAAATATTGTGGCAATTCAGAAAGAACAGTGCATCTTACCCTTGATATCCTCCGATAAGTCTCCTCATGGGTTTTTGCCTCAAACGGAGGTTGTCCAATGAGGAATTCATAACAAAGGACACCCAGACTCCACAAGTCAACATTTTGGTCATGAGGTTTCCCTTCAATCATTTCAGGTGGCAGGTAATCTAGAGTCCCACATAGAGTCGATCTCCTAAAAGCAAAGAAAGCAAACATTAACTTAAATAAAAATAAAACTTTTCTAGAAATGTCAGTTTCCAAACTGTTTTGCTACATCATAAAGATAAATGTTTTTTGTATAAATTGCATTTTCAAATAAAATCTTATGTACATACACATTGCTGCTGATAAGATAGCATGCAATATTTTTAAATACATAAACTACCATCTTTGGATAAACATCCCATGTACTTTTTTCCACCCATTGTTAATCAACTTATCAGTGGGACCATCACTGGGAGATGAGATGGGAACCCAGGATGTACATCTTTATATTAAAAACATGTATTTTTCCATTTCTGGCAAGCCAAAAACAAACAAAAAAATAATAATAATAATGTGTTTTCACAAAACAAGTGTACCTTGCAGAAGGAGCATGAACAGACCAGCCAAAGTCAGCAATTTTCAGTTCACCATTGGCACCCAACAGCAAGTTTTCTGGTTTGATATCTCGATGAATTACATTCTTTGAGTGGCAATATTGCAAAGCATCTGCCAGTTCCATGATGTACTGCAGAACACAAAGTCAAAGTCTTAGGTACAATAAGGTTTAGGTTTTGCCTACGCATGAATATGTTATTTTATGGGCATCAGACTGAATATATTGTATGTAGTCTGTAATAAGTTAAACATTGACCAAACAGAAAACATGAACATTTGAGCAGATTAAATTGTTCCAAAATAAACATTTGACATTTAAAAAGATGGAATGATGTGAACTCACAGTGGAAGTTCGATCTTCAGAAAACCTTCCACATCGCTGTAGCTCACTATAAAGCTGTCCTTTGGGAGCAAACTCGAGAATGAGGTACACACGAGAGGAATCATGGAAGTATCCATAAAGACGGAGTATATTCGGATGCCTGAAAAACAGCCACGCCCACTTCATAACTACATCTATAGTATTAATGTTGCTAACAAACATTTTTTGAATGGTTATAAGGCCTCTAGACAAGAAAACATTTGATCCTAGCCTCATACATTTATTACACTATTGGGGAGAAGCCCCCATTAATTTAATAACTAATCCAGTTATAGTTATATGATATATATCTGATGAGAAATACAATTGGAACACCAATATTGGCAGCATTTGTTTTGAGAGTCAATGTAGAACCAATGCTAAGGTGGAAAAAAATAGAGGCAGCATCATGAAATTAACCATGTCAACACATTTGGTACAGAAAACCTGCAAATTGCAAAAAACACTCAACTACTCTGGTCAAGAAACTAAAATAAGCAATACAAAAAATATTTAAAAAAAAAGTTTGACCACTTACCGAAGATGAGACTGTATCTCCACTTCTCTCCTCAGCTGATGCTCTACACCGGCCTTCTCAAGCTGTTTCTTAAATAGTACTTTCAAAGCCAAGATGAACATGCTTTGTCGCTCTCTGGCCAGGTAGACATTGCCAAACTTTCCCTTTCCAAGAGGTCGCCCAATCTCAAAGTTTTCCAGACTCCACGGCTTTCTACAGAAACAAAACATTCAAATATAACCATGTAGGAGAGAAAAGCAGTCTGGAAAAGTAGACTGTAGTCTGTCTAGCCAAGAAAATAAGCTCTAGATGTGGCAATTAACGAGTATTTATATGATGGCAAATGTGTAAAAACCATTCACTCAGAATCACTAGAGGAAAAAAAATTAAAACTTACTGTGATCCCTTTGTTGGTTTATCTGCAAATACAAACGAATTGTTAAATATCTGAAAGACAAGAGGGCTAGATGTGCATTTATCAAATACTTTTTCATACTCTGTGTCTTCTCAGTCTTCGGAGGCTCAGATACAGTTTTTTTCTGCTCCAACTTCGTTTTTGTCTCTTGTGCTTTTGGTGGGTTTGGTTGTGAGCTGGTCTTGTGCTGTGGCATGGGAGGTACACTCTGAATAACAGGTTTAATATTTTGCCCATTGGCAGACATGGGCTTTACTACAGCAGAGGAGTGGGACACAGGTTTTTGATGTGTGACTGGTCGCTGCAGTCTCAGGGGTCCATTTGAAACACCCATGACACGCTGAGGCACTTGTGAATGTTGTGATACTGGAACACGCATTGGTCCATCACATTTTGTCTGAAATGAAAAATGACAGCACAATATTAACACTGATTAATTTACACAACACAAAATAGATTACAGTGCAAGACTAAGGCATTTAAATAGTTTACAGCAAATGTCCTTAGTCTGAGGTTAAAAGGAAATGCCAAAAAAGGTGCTGTATAATTACAAAACCCTGAATGTCCCAAATCAAATAACTTTACTAAAATGTTCTGCACCCCACATGACGCAGTTTCCGACATTTTAAAATAAAGCTTTAGTCTAAAACACAGTTACACGCCTCAAACTCTATATTACCTTTGCTTCGGGCCTTAGTGGATTGCCTTCCTTAGACAGTTTGACCCTTGTGGACGAATCCATTGCCTTCAACACAAAATAAATGGTCATTTTTTCAAGAGTCAGGTACAATGCGACAAGAAAAACAGAACCAACACATTTTTTGGCCTCATTAGCTACAAAGTATTATACATTTCTCTAAATGCTCATGATACTGTGGCTCGTCTGTTTATCACCGGTAACATAGTAGATTTAACGCAAAAAGCCAGTAATGAACGACTTACCTAGGGCGGTGCAAGTAGGGTTTTTAGTTTTAATCTGTCCCAATCTTACTTTACCGGTATTAGTTTAGCTGGATTAGCTAACCTTTAGCAACGTCGACTCCTGATTACTTGTGCTAAAACCACATGCTACTGTAAGCCAGCGATAACTCTACGAAGAATAAGAATCCAAGAGACGGTTTCCAATAAAATGTATGTAAATGTGGTAGGAAACAGCATAAACAAAGGAAGTCTGATCACCTTGGTCCAGGATAAATCCTCACTCCTCAAATGCTTTTTCAACTCTAAACAAACCTCCGTTCAAAACCTTTAAATCTAGCCGAGCCTTTTGATTGGTCAAGGAAACTCTTTTTGCTTGATCCTGATTGGCTGCTCAGATCCGACGTAATGACGCAAAGAAACAAAACTCTTCCTCACCAGTAGATGGCAGCAACACGCGCCAAGAGAGATACATACAGTACAGACGTATAGATATACATGTTTTTTAATATACATTATTTAAACTCAAACTGGCAGCATAAAAGTGCACACAAGCCCTGCAGGTAAATGTTTTAAAATGTCCAATTCAAATAATAACTATGTTTTAGATCATTATATGGTTAGGGTTAAGTTCTTTACAATGCAATATCGGAATTGACCACATGAGGGCACTAACTAAATAAAGAAATAAACGTTAACAATGATAAACAAATTCATGTTTTATTGCAAGATAATTTCGGTTATAACATGAAAATATGCATGAAATATGCAAATATCTTCAAAATACCAATACCATAGCACTCATTCAAAACAAATCATACGTCTAAATAAATAGTACAACATAATTTAAAGAAACTAATGGCATAATTACTAATAAAAAGGCGTCCTGCACAAAAGACTTTCTTAAATGTAACTGTAACAACAATCTCAATAGTGATATCAACATGTCTTTCAGCATGTGTAGCAGCAGTTTTTGTTATATATTTTAGTGCAAATAACTGTCAAAATGACATACACTGTAAGAACATGAATAAGAGAACCTATTTTCATATAAATTTGCTACATCTAAGAAAGTCTTCTTTAACAAGACTATGGCAGAGGAGCCGATCCCTTCGTTTTACATAAAATAAGTTTCAACCAGGCATCTGTGCGGAGTTTCTTGAGGTCCCATGTGAATTAATGTAAAGAAAGGTCTACAAAATAATAATAAATACATTCAGTGACGCTGGAATACACTTCATCACTGCTTACAAACAGCATTTTCTAGTTGGCTCACAATCATATACAGTACTCACATCAGGAAAGCATGTCTGTCATAGAAAAACTCTGCTGCCATTATGAGGTCTTGTTCATGATTAAATTTATAGTCAAAGAGTAATGGGTTTCCTTCAGCTTGTTAACTGGCACGTTTTGACTGTTGGCAGGAGCGCATCCTGTGCTTGTCTTTCTTGTTTATCGACACTACATCTACAAGGGTTTGATTTAAATATGTCCCTGAGCAAGTTTTCAGAGTGGTCCTGCCAAAGGGCAGTCAGATTGGTTAGATTTTAACTGGTAACCTTACATGAAATATCCATAACACCACCAAGCACCAAACCATCATAAAGGAAGATAAGGAAGTTTTACAGAGACTCTGAGAAATGGGATGGGGGTCATTGATCTGTGACTGTGGCTGCTGCCATTGGAGTCCGTATAGTTCCACGGGCTGTGGCTGCCAGTTCTTCAATTTCAGAATTCAAACGTCTTATCACCCACTCCATTGCTTCACGGCCCTGTATAACAAATAAATATAAAATAGATATGAAATATAAAATGGAAACATGTTTTGAATGACAATGTAAAACACAAAAACATTCTATGACTATTCTAATGACACACTCAACTTCATATTGTTGACTTATGTCATAGGTCATATTATGATTTGTATGATTTTTGGATTTATGGTTTTGGGATAAAAGACTTGCCTTTCCAGCATTAGTAGAGATGCTGCTAGCCATAACTCCCTCCAAGTAGCTGCTTAGACTTACTCCTTTTACTGAGATGATAGCTTCCTGTGTCAGTATAGTTCTAGAAAGAGAGTGAATTGTATTAATAATGTTTATATATGGTAAGTTAACAAACATAGTACGAGTAGGGATATTTACTTTTCTGGATCTTCTGGATGAGGCTTGTATGTTAACTTCTCATCCACAGAAACCATGTTTGTTAAAGTAATCTGGAAAACAAAAACAACATTTGGTTTCAAATGCAAAGTCAGAGTGTCTTTCTTAAACACAGGAGTTGTTCAGTAATGAAACATGATGAAGCTGTACAACTAGTCAGATGGGATTTCACAACCTTTCGGCTGAACAATGTTTACAATAGAACCTGCAAAAATTAAATATCACCGAAGAGGGGATTGGTTATGGGGAACTCACATTAGTAGACTGAAGTTCAAGTGTCTTCTCTTCAGGGTCCACGACTGAATGTTCTTGAACATAAGTGCATGTTCGTGAGTTACCAATAATCTGAAGAAACACAATATAAGAAAAAATATATATTTTAAAGCAAAGGGCTGTATAATATTTGCAAAAAATGTACAGCGCAAATTGTAACTTAGAATTACAGTGATACATTAGATTTATTTTGTCAAAATTGATTATATTGAATCGTATATTGTAATATATTCTTGATTAAAATTTAAATCAAATCACTGGAATATACGTGTTGACATTATGAGCAAACCCCTTGTTTTGTAGATATTTACAAATTACCCCTTCCCAGAAGATCCATTTTTGAAATTTCAAATAATTTTCTTAGAACTGAGCTGCACCATATAACACTATGGCAAATAAAATACACAATTACTATAAACATGCACAACTTGCTCAGCTAGAAATTATGGGCAATTTGCTGAGGAGTAGCATTAGTGTGACAGAAATGCCTCTGACTGTACACAAGCAGCAGAAAAAAGGGATGGAGTTATTATGATGGCTGTGTTGACAGACTTCAAGGATTTTCTGATGGCCCAATATTAAGACTCAATGTTCAATCTTCCCAGTACTGACATGAAAAGTTACATCACATGCTGTTATAGGTGACACTTAAGTAATGACAGGAATGACACCGTGGCACACAGCCATAAAACACAATTTATCCTGCAGTTCCATGGTGTCACTGAACAGAAATAGCCACAAGGGTTAAGGGCATGTGTAACCCAGGTCACAAATCCTGTTCCTGCCTGTCCTATATGCGCACCTTTCTGCCGTAGTTTTTTTTTCTCCCCGTTTGATCACGTGGTTTGCGTGTGCCTGGGAGAAATTTGCATGACTTTTAGTCACGTGAGTCAGCCGACCAATCAGCGCCGTTTTCCCAATGACGTCACGCGGTCACATGACACGGCGCGGCAAATTGCGTGAAGTGATAAGGCGCCGCGGTCTCAGTTTGATAGCTGCAGTGGGGGGAGCCGGTTGAGACACGAGGTTCAGGTTTGTCTATGATATTTCCATTATTTTACCGTAAATTCCGCTTGATACTGATTGTACAACCTGTCATATCGTAGGAGCTTCCTACCGCGGCTATATCTCGCTCGAGGGGCTCATGTGTGAGGCTTAATTCGCGGAATTGGTGAGTGTTTGTGTGATTGTGTTAGTGTTAGCGTACCCGCAGCCATGCTTTATAATGGGCGCGCTGAGCATCCACCCTTCTGTACACTTTATGCCTGGTTCTGTCAAAGGAATCTTGTAACATGTACGGACAAAAACATTACATGTCTGCACATTCATTCTATTAAAATATATTGATTGCATTGTTAGTTTTTAGGCATTTTCAAGTACTTTTGCTAGTTGACTGATTTTAGCACTTTAGCTTCAATTTGTTGATTTTGTAATGTACATTTAATGATTCTTTTTGCCACAGCTAGTATTTTTAGCATTTGATGGGATATCACTGTTTACAATATATTGCTGTGGCATTTATCTAATGTGATTATGGTTATGAATCATACTTTTGAATTATTTATGGTGCAACTAGTACTATATTTTGGATTTTTGTGTGCGCACACTGAAGCTAATGATACATAGCCTTTGTTATTAGGGTTATTGTATTTTTTGTATTTATTGAAACTTTGGTCCTGTTGTTCAGGCCAGGTTTCTTGGACCAGATGGCGAGCTAGAAGCAGGCTTCGAGCCTACAGAGCTACAGAGCCCAGAGCTGAGTCAACTGCAGAGCCGCAGTCCTCCCGCCGGTCCGGTAGGGGGCTCCTTGCAGCCTATAACTCTCTCCCCACTCACTCTCTCGCCGTTGCCCACCAACGCCATACATACATCGTCACAAACTCTCTCAGTGCACTTACCCTCCCTTCTGGATTTCTGGTTTAACCCAGCCGTGGGGTTAAGAACTGTGGGCGGGCTGGGAAGAAGTTCTTGTGCTGTGTTGATTTCTATTTGTTGGACTCTCGACACTTCACCAATATTCATCTGCTGGACTCTTTGCTTATTGCGAATCGAACCATTTGCAAAGCTCTGGATATTTGGAATGTTTTTGTTTTTTTTCCAACCTTTACTCATGCTGTACATATTGTAAATATTGAATGGCCATTCTCACTGGTTGTTTGTATTGTATGTCATTCACTTTAATTCACAATATATGGTGTTGCACCACCCAAAATTTCAGTCTCCTGCCCTTCCCTCCATGAGCTGAACCTTAGTCTTCTGTTACTAGCCCAATACCACATTCCATTGCACTATTACATTGTTACACCCTTATTACTGTGTTATTACACAACATCTTTAACACAGGTGTTACATAACGTGGCGAGCTAGCCAGGAGGGTTGTATTAGCAGAGTTGGGTATAGTGATTTGACATTGTGTTACAAATATGGACTTTTTGACGAAACAAGGCATAAAGATTCCAAATTCTGTTGTGATCAAATACACTGCAAATCGAGATGCAGATGATGAAGTTCTTGCATTTTTGAGTGAACATGGTAAAATTTCAGCAGTTGAAGTTATTACTGAACCAGATTGTGTTTTTACTAATATGATTGTTGTTGAGTTTGAGTTGGGCAGCAGTTTAGTTGATTTGCGACCAAGTTTGCCACACACTTACCGCTGTCATAGCAAAAATGTTACTTTTGAGATTTTTGAACTATCTGCTATGTGTTCTGAGATTGAGGGTAAGATAAAAACACAGACTTACCTGCGCGAACTTAAAAATATGGCTCAACTCACAGGGCAGGACTATGCGGAGGTCCTTAAAGGGGTGATGTCTCTGCTGGGCCAGTCCATCACTGGGCTCAGTCACCGCACCGCCTGTCGCCAGACGCCGCTGAGAGTGTGATGTCATCACCAGCCAGAGCTGCACTTCCATCACAGCCGGCCAGAGCTCAAGAGGTGAAAGAGGAGTTGCCACGGGTTCATCCGGATCCTGCTGCACCCTACAGAACCACGCCAAGGCTGTCACTCCCAGAGTTGAATCCACCAGGTGTCCAGCGGTACGTGGTTGAACACATTATGAGGAGTGATGACAGTGCTGCACATTTGTCTTCTCAGAGACTCCGATCGTTCTCCGGTCGAACACCAAGACCACAACATGAGTCAGACTTTGAAACTTGGCGCTCTGGTGTTGACCTCCTGCTACAAGATCCTGCAATTTCCGATTTACACCGGTCTAGGAAAATATTTGAGAGCCTTCTTCCACCAGCAGCGGACATGGTGAAACATCTGAAGCCAGAAACTCCACCTAAGACTTATCTCCAGATTCTGGATTCTGCATACGGAACTGTCCAAGACGGAGATGAATTGTATGCAAAGTTCATGGAGATGTTTCAGGATGCTGGTGAGAAGCCGTCTGCATACTTACAACGCCTGCAAGTTGCACTCACCTCGGCTTTGAAGAGAGGGGGAGTCATCGCTGCTGACCTGGACCGACATCTTTTGAACCAGTTTTGTCGCGGTTGTTGGGACAATACGCTCATCTCAGAACTACAACTAAAACAGCGCAAGTCCCACCCGCCATCTTTTTCAGACTTCCTGCTGCTACTCCGGACGGAGGAGGACAGGGATGCATCCAAGGCGCAGCGTATGAAGCAGCACCTCGGTTCAAAAGCCAGAGCTGGGGCACATGCTCAGTACGCCTACACCACTTCAGAAGAGAGCAAGGTCGACGCTCTGACCACCATCACACAGCAACTCACCCAGCAGCTAGCAGATATACAGAAACAGCTGGCATCGCTCACTGTTGCCCAGTCTGGCCAGAGGCAGCCCACTACGAAGTCCACTCATGTCAACAAGTTGAATGAAAGCCTGAAGACCACCAGACAGACTCACTCCCACAAGTCTACACCTGCAGTACCCAAGCCCGGTTACTGCTACAACTGTGGTGAGGATGGACACATTAAGACCCACTGTGAAAACGACCCAAACCCGTCACTTGTTGCAATGAAAAAGAAACAGTTCACAGAGAAGCAGAAGAAATGGCAGCGGAACCCTCATCACGGCTCATCTTTAAACTAGATGGAGTTCCTGTTGAGGGACGAACGGGAACTGCTGAGGACCAACAATGTCCCCATAAGCAGCCAGCAGTGAAATGCAGCAACAAGTCGCATGCCACTTTATCTGAGACCCACTGTCTGCCAAAAGGTTTGATTGGGTCCAAATGCACAGGCCAAGTTACCATCGCTGGTCAAGATTTTCAGTGCTTGTTGGACACAGGATCACAAGTGACAACTATGCGGTTTCCACCTACAATAAACATTTCTCACATCAACCAGTAAAGCCACTGCATGAGTTATTGCAAGTAGAAGGAGCCGCAGGACAAGAAGTCCCATATTTGGGCTACATTGAAATGACTGTTGTGTTTCCGAAAGAGTTCGTTGGTGAAGATCTGGAAGTCTGCACCCTGGCACTAGTGGTCCCAGACTCTGGACCAGGATTCCACTCCCAAATTCTAATTGGGATGAATACGTTGGAGCCGCTTTATGAGCAGCGACTGGAGAGTGAGTGTGCCGGCTACAAACCATCTCGTCATGGCTACAGAGCTGTTCTCCAGTTACTCCAACTCCGGTACACGAGACCCAAGGGACCAGTGAGGGTGTAGTCAGCTTGGCCAGTAACACCCCTGTGCCAGTTCCAGCGGGGCACATCATGGTTCTTGAAGGTTCCATCTATGGCCAACCACCACCAGCAGGCAAGTGCGGCCTTATTGAGCAACCTGCTACACTACCTGGAGGCCTTTGTGTGCAAAGTTGTCTGGTAACACTGCCCAGCCATTCACCATACAAGGTTCCAGTCATAATCACCAATGAATCTGAACAAACCATCACACTTGCACCATTAAGTGTCGTTGCTGAATTCTCTATGTCACCGCAGATCCTCTCACAGCGTGTTTCCGTCAACGCCCAGCAGAAACCAGAAGCCAAGCTGGAGTTCGACTTCGGAGATTCTCCAATTCCTCCAGAGTGGAAGGACCGAGTCATCTCCAAGCTTGAGCAGATCCCGGAAGTTTTTTTCACATCATGACCTGGACTTCGGACGGACAGACCATGTTAAACATCACATCCGCCTGCATGACGATACGCCATTTAAACATCGAGCTCGTCAATCCACCCTCGTGACATCGAGGCAGTCCGCGACCATCCGCGTGACCTGTTGGAGGCAGGGGTGATACGAGAGTCGGAGTCTCCTTCTCATCACCAATCGTGGTCGTCCGAAGAAGAACGGAGATGTGCGACTGTGTATCGACTACCGTAAGCTCAATCTTCACACCATCAAGGATGCTTACGCGCTCTCCCGAATCTGGAGGAGTCGTTCTCAGCACTCACAGGTTCCCGTTGGTTCAGTGTTCTCGACCTCAAGTCAGGATACTACCAAATCGAAATGGCGGAAGCTGACAAAAACCCAAGGCGGCGCTCGTGACACCGCAAGGCTTTTGGAGTTCAACCGGATGCCGCATAGGCGTGACCAACGCACCAATGCGTTCCAGCGGCTTATGGAGAGGTGTATGGGCTGACTTACATCTGAAAGAAGTTCTTGTCTTCCTGACGATCTGATCATTTTCTCCAACACCCTTGAAGAGCATGAGAGTAGGCTGCTTCGAGTACTCCAGCGTCTCAAAGACTATGGCCTCAAGTTATCACCGGAGAAGTGCAAATTTTTCCAAACATCTGTGCGCTATCTCGGCCATATTGTCTCGGAGCAGGGTGTGGAGACGGACCCAGACAAGATAAGTGCTCTCAAATCCTGGCCAGTTCCGCGAACACTTAAAGAGCTGAGATCCTTCTTAGGATTTGCGGGGTATTACCGAAGGTTCATTCTGAGCTATGCATGCATCGCAAAAGCCTTTGAACGACCTGACCAAGGGGTATACTTCTGGCTGTCGCCAAAGCAAGAAGCCGTCACCTACTGCCTCTCATGACCCCAAACAGCCGTTCAATGAACGATGGACTCCAGATTGCCAACACGCTTTTGAAACTCTAATTGAGAAACTCACGACAGCCCCAGTGCTCGGATTCGCCAATCCGAAAGAACCCTACATCCTGCACACCGATGCAAGCACTACAGGCCTTGGAGCTGCACTGTATCAGGAGCAGGATGGGAAGCTACGAGTTATAGCGTATGCTAGTCGGGGACTGTCTGCGAGTGAAGCCAGATATCCAGCTCATAAACTGGAATTCTTAGCATTAAAATGGAGTGTAACTGAAAAATTTCACGATTTTCTGTATGGTTCCAGTTTCATCGTCATCACCGACAACAACCCGTTGACTTACATCCTGACGTCGGGCCAAGCTCGGCTGCCAGTCATAGGTGGCTTGCTGCGCTGTCGACGCGTGCGATTTCAAGCTGCAGTACAGGGCGGGACGTCAAAACCAGGATGCTGATGCACTCTCCAGAAGGCCCCACCTTCAGCCATCTGATGACCATGGTCAGAAGGAATGGGACATGGTCCATCAGTTCACCCGTGATCATGTTGATCCAGATGCTGTCCAGCTCGATCCGGACATTGTGGCCGCCATTTGCCACAGCTGTCTGCTTGGGCTGAGAACCCGCGGAGAGCTGCATTGCCTTGGTCGAAGTCGCTGAGCATGTCTGTCACAGCCATTCCAGACAGCTACGGCGAATCTCAAGGGTCGCTAGTCGTTAGCCTTCGTTGTCTCACCCCGACCTCCGTGAGAAGCAAAGGGCAGACCCCAGTTTACGTGAAGTGATCTACCAACTTGAAACTGGCGAGAAGGTCCCTCCCACCGTTCGGAAGGAGTTGCCTGAAGTCGCTCTTCTGCTGAGGGAGTGGAACCGCCTTGAACTCCAAGATGATATCCTCATCGACGCCGACAGGATGGAGAACATGTCTCGTTCCAGCTTGTGCTGCCAGAGGAGCTGCGTTCCATGGTCCTTACCAGTCTCCACGCATTTGACATGGGTCACATGGGGTGGAGAGGACCCTTGATCTTGTGAGATCACGCTTTTTCTGGGCTACGAATGGCAGCAGGCGTGAAATGAAGATTAAAACATGCAATCCGCTGCATTCGACGCAAAGCACTTCCTGAACGAGCTGCACCACTGGTGAATATCAAAACCAGCCGGCCACTTGAACTGTTGTGCATGGACTATCTGACACTTGAGCCCGATCAAGCAACACTAAAGATATCTTGGTGCTCACAGATCATTTTACGAGAAATACGCCGTGGGCCATTCCAACTGCCAATCAGAAGGCGAAGACGGTCGCTAAAATGTCTGTGGGAGAGCTTCATCGTGCACTATGGCATCCTTCGAGCGTCTGCACACAGATCAAGGGCCCGACTTTGAATCCCATCTCATCAAAGAACTTTGTGACATCACTGGTATTGAGAAAACCCGGACCACGCCATATCATCCTCGTGGAAATCCTGGCCGAGAGGTTCAATAGAACTTTGCTGAGTATGTTGGGTACTCTGGAACCCGAGCAGAAGAAGAGATGGAAGGAGTATGTAAAACCGTTAGTTCATGCGTATAATTGTACCAGGAATGAAGTTACGGGCTATGCTCTCATACGAGCTTATGTTTGGTCGCTTCTCACCAAGGCTACCCGTCGACTTAGCCTTTGGCCTCCCAGTTCGAGACACGTCTTCAACCTTGCACTCCCAATATGTGCAGAATCTTCGCTCTCGGCTGGAAGAGAGTTACCAGCTTGCATCCAAGAATGCAGCCAAGTCGGCTGAAAGAAATAAGACCCGCTTTTGATCAACGCGGCCAAACCTTCTGTCCTGGAAGAAGGGGACTGTGCACGATCCGCAATGTTCGCCTTAGAGGTAAACACAAGCTGGAGGACAAGTGGGAGGAGGACATCTATGTTGTTGTCAAGCGAGCTGGTGATCTTCCTGTTTACACTGTACGACCTGAAACTGATCCATCAGGCTAACTCGAACTCTACATGAGATCTCTTGCTTCCATGCGGGTTCTTACCTGAACGCAAGGAGCCGGAACTGCCACACGTTACAACTGGGCGCAGACCTCAAACCCGAAGTCAAAAGGAGTCAGTTGTGGATCCAGAGGAGTGTTTGAGTGAGGAAGTAGAGCATAGATTCCATCGTTTACCAGTTTCACATCCTGTAAGGTTCTACGTTGAGAGCACTCTTCCAGTCACATCCTCGGCCAGTACTAGTGCTGTTCCTGAAACCACCTACTTATCTGCAAGTAACTTACCTGTTGATGGGGAGTCCTTTCAAGCATCCGACGCTGATCCATCTTCGTCCAGTGAGGAGGAGGATGACGCTATCCCTGGAGAGCCTGAGGAAGGAAGGGGGACAGAAGCTGGAAAATACTCACCAGTACCCGAAGACACTGTCGGCCCTGAGACGAGGCCACCTGAGGGAGATCTAGAGCTCGGATGCCCAGTAGAGACATCACCCAGTGGGCCATCAGCATCTGATTCTGCTGAAGCACCCACCTCTATTTCTAACTCTGGGGATGGGGTTGCTACTGAGGCGCTTACACCTGACCAATCTATCCGTCATTCTTCACGAGCGAGGCAACCACCCAAAAGGTTACAGTATTCTGCTTTAGGCAAGCCGTTAATCTCGGTCGTGCAAACGCTTTTCCACAGTTTAGCCGACGCGTACGGTGAAACTTTTAGCACTCCTGTATCTGACTTTGTTTACGTCCCCATGTCAATATAGTTAACCTGCACCGGAGTTGCATGTTTTAGGGGGGGAGGGTGTAACCCAGGTCACAAATCCTGTTCCTGCCTGTCCTATATGCGCACCTTTCTGCCGTAGTTTTTTTCTCCCCGTTTGATCACGTGGTTTGCGTGTGCCTGGGGGAAAATTGCATGACTTTTAGTCACGTGAGTCAGCCGACCAATCAGCGCCGTTTTCCCAATGACGCCACGCGGTCACATGACACGGCGTAGCGCAAATTGCGTGAAGTGATAAGGCGCCGCGGTCTCAGTTTGATAGCTGCAGTGGGGGGAGCCGGTTGAGACACGAGGTTCAGGTTTGTCTATGATATTTCCATTATTTTACCGTAAATTCCGCTTGATACTGATTGTACAACCTGTCATATCGTAGGAGCTTCCTACCGCGGCTATATCTCGCTCGAGGGGCTCATGTGTGAGGCTTAATTCGCGGAATTGGTGAGTGTTTGTGTGATTGTGTTAGTGTTAGCTTACCCGCAGCCATGCTTTTTAATGGGCGCGGTTAGCATACACCATTCTGTACACTTTATGCCTGGTTCTGTCAAAGGAATCTTGTAACATGTACGGACAAAAACATTACATGTCTGCACATTCATTCTATTAAAATATATTGATTGCATTGTTAGTTTTTAGGCATTTTCAAGTACTTTTGCTAGTTGACTGATTTTAGCACTTTAGCTTCAATTTGTTGATTTTGTAATGTACATTTAATGATTCTTTTTGCCACAGCTAGTATTTTTAGCATTTGATGGGATATCACTGTTTACAATATATTGCTGTGGCATTTATCTAATGTGATTATGGTTATGAATCATACTTTTGAATTATTTATGGTGCAACTAGTACTATATTTTGGATTTTTGTGTGCGCACACTGAAGCTAATGATACATAGCCTTTGTTATTAGGGTTATTGTATTTTTTGTATTTATTGAAACTTTGGTCCTGTTGTTCAGGCCAGGTTTCTTGGACCAGATGGCGAGCTAGAAGCAGGCTTCGAGCCTACAGAGCTACAGAGCCCAGAGCTGAGTCAACTGCAGAGCCGCAGTCCTCCCGCCGGTCCGGTAGGGGGCTCCTTGCAGCCTATAACTCTCTCCCCACTCACTCTCTCGCCCGTTGCCCACCAACGCCATACATACATCGTCACAAACTCTCAGTGCACTTACCCTCCCTTCTGGATTTCTGGTTTAACCCAGCCGTGGGGTTAAGAACTGTGGGCGGGCTGGGAAGAAGTTCTTGTGCTGTGTTGATTTCTATTTGTTGGACTCTCGACACTTCACCAATATTCATCTGCTGGACTCTTTGCTTATTGCGAATCGAACCATTTGCAAAGCTCTGGATATTTGGAATGTTTTTGTTTTTTTTCCAACCTTTACTCATGCTGTACATATTGTAAATATTGAATGGCCATTCTCACTGGTTGTTTGTATTGTATGTCATTCACTTTAATTCACAATATATGGTGTTGCACCACCCAAAATTTCAGTCTCCTGCCCTTCCCTCCATGAGCTGAACCTTAGTCTTCTGTTACTAGCCCAATACCACATTCCATTGCACTATTACATTGTTACACCCTTATTACTGTGTTATTACACAACATCTTTAACACAGGTGTTACACATGCTTGGGGCATCAACTGGTTTCCAGCCGTAAAACGAGGCAGCTCTAGAGGTGAAAATATTGTATCATATTTTAAGTTTTCTCAAGTCAATGATCCAACAAGAACACTTACAGATTTCACTATAGATGGGAGGCCCCACTCTGTGCTGAGAAGTCTTTTACTGTGTAGACGACCTTGAGTGTCAATAGATCGGTCCAAAACATCAACACCAATGACACTGGGATTCATGGGGTTTGGGTACTTCTGCATAGCTGCATTGGTCACAGTTTCCCATGGATGGCTGTAACAAAAACGACAAAACACTGAAAAAAAATCTCTTTATGTGCAACTGTCTATTGACAAATTACACATACTGGCATATGTGCAAGATAATTTGAAAGATTAACATTTTCTTTTGTAAACCTTCTTCCTTACATAAAACGTGCTTTATGTAATGCCTTAAAAAAGACATTATGCAATAGGCTACTAAAAGACAGCCTACAAATTACACAATTATAAGCTACAAAAGGACTCTGGTCATAATGAGCAAAAAGGAGCGGTGAACTGTTGCCAAGGAGACGGGTGAGAGGGGCGTGGCCTGCGTGAAGCTGACGCAAGCGCGCGCACAGCAGAGTAGGGGAAAGGTTGCGCATGTGGACCTGACCGGCGACTTTTACGCAACACTGAGGTCTATTTCACCCCGGCAGACAGAGAATGACAGGCTTTAAATAGTGTAACATTTTCGTATTAATCTGCATCGTAAAGCCAAGATCCAAACCTGGAAGGAGACAAATGCTACTTTAACAAATGTTATTTTGTGATAATTAAATTACTATCGTCTAATCGTGCAGCCTTAACACTTTGGTTGTCTATATTACTTGATCCACTAAAGTAATTATTATCAGTAAGATCAGGAACATAATGTGACAGCTGTGAGGCAGAGACCATCGAGACAAATCTGTATTTTACTGTATCTTAATCTAGTAAACTAGCTAATCTAGTAAACTAGTTAAATGTCATTGACATAGTAGCGAAAGCGTCTTCTTACTTGAAGATGTGTTCCGATGTCCAAATCTTCATGGTTTATGTGGTACCTTGTAGATGTGAACACACACCAGCTGACAGAATCCCAGTATATATAAGAAGAGAAAATCCACGCTCGAGGAGACTAGCGCATGAGGCCCACCCCCTTTACCGTCTCCACCCACCGGCGCGGAGTCACGAGTGTGGGGACCGTGACGCACTTCCGTACTGTTACCGCACTGTCCTACCGTGTCCTCTCATGGAAGTATAATAAGAAAGAACCATGTGTACTATGTACTATCCTCAGAGACAGAGCACGTGATGGGTGTTGGGGAAAAACTATTTAGGCTCATTTACTTTTTAACTGAATTGCTCCATTAAATTATTAATGCATTGTATATTTTTTATTCATCTTATTTTTATATACATGCTATGAACCAGATATTATGTGTTCTTAATAAAGACTATTGAACTGAATGCAAATGATATATGTGCTGTGATGCTGTCACCTCAAAATACAGTAAAAATCTTTAGTCAATAATAGAGATCTGTATTTAAGGGAGTGATTCTCTATAGTTTTTCTAATTATTTTTATTGTAAGAGGAAATACATTTTCAGTAATGGAAATAAAAGAACATAAGTCAATTGTACAAAATATAAAAATATGAAGTAACACATTTATATATTATATTAAATAATAGTCGGTTCTCTAATGTTTTCAGTATTCAGTATATAAGGTAAAACCTCAAGGATACGCTCACTGAACTGGTGGTAAGGCCTGTAGACTGGCACTCATGAATGATCTGAATGTGCTCATAGTGAAAGAAGAGACGTTTGAGAGGAGAGATATTTTTCCAACTTTAGTCGTAAAAAACTGGTGACCCAAACTGTGAAGCTGCTCTTTAAGCCTAATATTGGATCTAGAATCAAAAGACAACATGTAATAAAATGACTTGTAGGCCTAGATGTATAGTGCTCTTGTCATAAAGAATAATTCAGCATTACTTTTGTTATTAGCAAAACAAATATGACTTACATGACTTAGTCAGCATTTTTCAGTCAGTCAGCAGTCTTAGTTGACAGCATTTTATGAAACATGCAATTGTATTTAACAACATTTTAATATGAACTTACAGGCCTAAATAAATCTGAAAAATCATCATTGAACTCGAAAAAGAATATTCACTACAGCAAAACTCATTCATATTTAGTATAATCAGGCCATATCCATTTATGTACATAGGGCCTTCGAAGTTTGTCAGCAGGTCATTTATACGTCATGCCAGCTTATCTGAGGGCACAGACACTGCAGCCTAGTTCTGTGTAATCACTATGCCCCAGATTGTAACAGTGGGAGGAAACTCTGTGGCACCAAGCTGTCAGCATGCTGTCCGTCAATGGACAATTTAGCTAACTAAAAAGTTAACACAAAAAAGTAGTCAAAATAAAAAATAACAAAAAAAAGCACCAATTAATTACATGTTTGCAAGTTGCATATTTTTTTCAAAGCTAAATGTCTATATCTATATATCTATATAGTACAAATCCATTTCATGTGTTTAAATTCTGAAGATATAGAGATTATAAAATTTTGTGTTTCCCATTAACACATGAGATTATGGTACTGCCCCCATAGTCTAAAATTCTCCCCGTCGTCTAAAAACAACCTGGACTATATTACCATAACAAAATTAAACTTTGCTGCTCATTGTTTTATCATAAACATATAAAAAGAAGCTACACTCGTCAAAAATGACTGCTTAAAGATTAAATATCAGAAGTAAGTAACATTTACACAAATTGAAGAAGAATAAATAATGCAAACAAAAATGATTTGTACCAACATAATCTTAACCAAATCTATGGGAAACACTGACAATTTGTAGCTCAAGGGACAAATTGTCAAAGTCAAATAATATCCATTGTGAGTGTAAAAAACACCCCCTTTTTCTGGCCAAACCATCACATCATACTTTTAAAATAACTGAATTACATAAAAATCATAAAACATCACAATACTCTTTTAGACAAACATTTACATTTTCCCCCTCACTTTTTTACAATAATTTCTATTCATCTGTCTCCCCATTTTTCTCAGTCACTGTTTCCAATCGAACCTCCGTTTGGGGCTGCATGTTGGCTGTTGGTCGTGAAAAGGACACCTCCTCCTCTTCTTCCTCACCATCTTCATCGATTTCTGCTGTAGCATCTTGGTACTGTTGGTACTCTGACACCAGGTCGTTCATGTTGTTCTCAGCTTCTGTGAACTCCATCTCATCCATACCTTCTCCAGTATACCAATGCAGAAACGCCTTGCGCTTAAACATGAGTGAAAACTGCTCGCCCACCCGTCTAAAGATCTCTTGAATAGCTGTGTTATTGCCAATGAATGTGGATGACATTTTGAGACCACATGGTGGGATGTCACACACAGCCACCTTCACATTATGAGGGATCCAGTCCACAAAATAGTTGCTATTTTTTTGTTGGATTGCAAGCATTTGTTCATCCACTTCTTTAGTAGACATACGCCCACGAAATATACCTGCCACTGTAAGGTAGCGCCCTCTTCTGGGATCACATGCAGTCATCATATTACGTGCATCAAACATTTGCTGTGTAAGTTCAGGAACAGTCACTGCTCTATACTGTTGGCTTCCACGAGAAGTTAAAGGGGCAAAGCCCGGCATGAAGAAATGAAGACGAGGAAATGGCACCATGTTTACGGCTAGTTTTCTCAAATCTGCATTGAGCTGACCTGGAAACCTGAGTGAAGTAGTTACTCCACTCATGGTCAAGGAGACAAGATGGTTCAGATCTCCATACGTTGGTGTTGTGAGCTTCAGCGTACGAAAGCATATGTCATAGAGGGCTTCATTGTCGATGCAGAAGGTCGCATCTGTGCTCTCTAGGAGTTGATGCACGGACAATGTGGCATTGTAGGGCTCCACAACTGTGTCCGAAACTTTTGGAGACGGCATAACACTGAAGCTGTTCATGATGCGGTCAGGGTACTCCTCTCTGATCTTGTTGATAATAAGGGTACCCATGCCTGAGCCTGTGCCACCACCCAAAGAGTGGACCAGCTGGAAGCCCTGGAGGCAGTCGCAGCTCTCACTCTCATTCCTCACCCGGTCTATCACCTGCTCTACAAGCTCAGCCCCCTCTGTGTAGTGGCCCTTTGCCCAGTTGTTCCCAGCTCCAGAGCTTCCTAAAATGGAATCAGACAATGATGTGCAAAAAAGTAATAGCATGTAACTTCAAGATGTATCACAGCAAACCACCTCCCTATATTTAACTCGATCCCTAGTGTCCACCTTGTTCCCACCTTCTTCATATAGTCATTTGTTATGTTCTCTGTTCTCTTTATGTAAACAGTAGTGTACGAACATCACTGCTTTCATTTTTGCCAATGCTCTTTAATTCTGGGGGTGAACGACTTGGGAAAAATACCTAATTGCAAATTTTATCACAAGCATTATGATTGCAGGTATTTATGATTTATGTGCCAATGGCTGGATTCAGTTAAGAAATCACATTTTTAAAGCATCCAGAAAAATTGACAAAAATGAAATATGACCTGCCAAACTAAGACAAGAATCACATGTATTTCAGAACATGTTTTTACAGGGTTCTCGGGATTATGTAGAATAAACTGCAATCTTTGCCATTTGCTAATCCGTCCATTCAAATGGCAATATGATTGTGATTAATCTTGCAGCCTTATTTTATACTCTTTTCAATCTTACATATCAATTTTCACACCAACTTTACAAGAACAAAAGTGCAACTTATCAATCCTGCAGCTATCAAACTCATACATACGTAAGGGCTACTGTTAGGATAAATAACTAGGTCATGTGAACATAAAGGCCCTGATCACAGCTGTGAGACTCATAGAAATGCATGATGTTTCAATCTATCTAATAGCAAACTAACTAAATAGGACAAGATCTACTGATAGGGATGATATCATGACTTGTTGCCAGATAACACCCCGGATGGAGTCTGATCGGACTGTGTAACATGCCAAGAGGCCTGGCTGACCTGTACACCAACGAAGAGGCGCTTAGTCTAAACCGTGGTCGCCTCCCACTATAGTTTGAGTATACAAGTCATTGTATAGGCGTAAATATGCAGTCTCTGCCATGGGAATGGCTATCTAATATTTGAATAAGTAAATTATCTGGACTGTATTTCTGTTTCAAGTGTATTTTTTTATAATAATAAGTGTACATGACCTTTATACAACAATGACATTGTATGTCTGATAATGTCAATAAACTTAATAAATATTTTATGAATAATAACCTGCAAAAAATATGAAGTACAATAAAATGCAATTTTCAGAAAAAAAACATGTCCGTATATAATGCATCATAGATCACCCAATATAAAGTTCAACTTTATCTCACCATGAATGAAATTGTCAGGTCTAAAAAGGGGCCCAATTCGACTCCCTCTGACACTGTCCATAGTTCCTGGTTCCAAGTCAACGAGTAGAGCTCTGGGCACGTATTTTCCACCTAAAACATAAAATATGCTATGCTAGTAATATTTCTATGGTTAAAACACAGCTAAAGCAAGTGTTAGTTTGTATTGAAGGAGGACTATGTTAATCATCTGGTAGAAGGTTTACAACCTGCTTGTCTTGTCTCTTTTTGGCCTGAAATGTTACACAGTATTGTATTAATTTTCTGTATCTCCATGGAGACAAGCAGGTAGTGCCTCAGTCACAATTTAGCTACTTGACAGTTAATTTTCTTATGTTGTACCATGAGCCTCATTGAAGTAGACGTTGACCCTCTCCAGCTGTAGACTGGAGTCTCCTTCATACATTCCTGTAGCATTGATGCCATGTTCTTCGCTGATCACTTCCCAAAACTGAAAAAGACCAAGGCAAGCCAAGTTTATTTGTAGAGCACAACATGTACATAACGTAATTCAAAGTCCTTTACCAAAGAAGAAGAGTGTGTTAAAATCGCAATACAGACAGATGAGCCAATAAAACTGAATTGCCCGCCTCAGTGTTCCTGTTGTAACCTTGATAAGAGCGGTCAGTTGTTGATCTTTTGGCAACTGTTGGACTTTTCTAGGACTTTACCCACGTACAGAAGGTTTGATGAGATGGACAGGTAATTACTTAATGACCACATTTTTCAAGACCCTGGAGTGTTCAAGAATAAAGTGACATGTGAGTGTGCTCAGCATACTTAAGAAATCTAAGGCAGCATGTGGGGGAACCCTATGATGATTACTTGGACAGTTTTTTCAGTTACAGGTGCAAAGCACAGGGTGCACATCTGGAGGTTAAGACAGCTGCTGTGTCTGTGTAACCTCCAGATGTGCACCCATGCGCCCACTGGGGCTCCAGGCTCTGAGGGTCCCACTAAGGCCCTCGAGCTTCCCCTGGCGTTATTGTGTTGTCTATTTACACTCATTATAAATTAATAATACTTGCTCATATCAACTATGGCCACATACAGTGCAGCACAAGGACAGAATAAATAACAGTTAAAGTCACTTCAGTGATTAACATTATGTTACAGTACTGTGCATGATTATCCACCGTCCAAAGTGATGAAAAATTAGCACTGTTGTCCAAACATTTAACAACTCTTTTGAATATTATGTTGAATAGTAAAACAAGGATCAGAAATTTTAAGGGAGAAATTTGTAAAAAAAAAAAAAAAAAAATCACCACAAAGATTAGGAAATATAGTAGTAGTTTCCTTGTTTTCTACTGTAGATGTCTTATTTACGTTATAGGCAAGTATTAATTATTACATACTAATGAAGTACAGATATAGCTTAAATATGTATTTTGTTGTTCTGATTATAGTAATATGTATGTAGTACTCCATGTTCCTATTTATTGGATGAAGAATCTTTTTTTCAAAACATTAAACAACATTTAACAGGATATGAAAGAACGTCTATCTTTTCAATTTCAATTTCTTTTTTGAGACGGCATGATAAAATATCACACCCATGCCAGCTTAGCCAGGCTCTTATCTTTTTCTTCAAAGACCAACAGGAAACACCCTCTGTCACTCACAACGGATGGCAGACAGTTGCTTAAAACACAACGCAGACATTTACAAATTCTTGTTGAAAATGTAAAACTGGATCAATCACAAGCACAATATAGAGTCAATTTACAATAAAAGGAAAGTGGAAAGTGCACATTTTTTTGTAAACTAAAGTGATACAGAACAAGTAAAAGTCGGTATATTTTTAGGTTGTTTTGCTTAAATTAAGTAATTAAAGCAAAATTCCAAATATATAAAATAAAAGCAATATTAATGTATTTATTTTAAAGGATATTAATTTCCTTTGCAATTTAATGTACCAAAGTAAACAAAATAAAATTGTTTTCAGAGACTCATCCTGTACATTTTGCCGTACAGGTTCACACAAGGACATCCTGGGGGCCAAGGAGACGACTGATGATAAACATTTAGGGAAATACAGATTATGGTAATAAAATACGCTATTATGTGGGATTTTTTTTCTACTGAAATGCTTACTCAGGAATTCATATTGTTTCTCCTATTCATGTGTTTCAAGTTATGGCAAGCATCCTCTGTCACCACAGCAATTAAGCAATTCAAATAAAAACTGTATACATATTATATATTTTGAATGAGGAAAAGTCTCCACAAAATCCTTCAAAACAAGAAGGATAATTTGCCCATAGAGATACTAATAGAGGCATTATAGCAATTCACAGGTGGAAAAACATCTGTAAATGCCAAAATGTGGCCAATGTTATGGCTCATCTGATGTGGTTTCTAATAAATAGTAAAAAGAAATGTATAAATGTTGTTACCTTTGAGCCAATCTGGTTGCCACATTGTCCAATTTGGAGATGTACAATTTCTCGCATGTTGATAGAGTTATACAAAGGCTGGTGGGGGTTTCTGACTCCAAGTGCTTCATAATGTTGGCTTTATACTGCCCTCCTTCTGAGGTCATCGGTGATGTCAGGTGGTCCCTTCTTACTCCAACAGAATATTAGAAAAAAACAAACAAACAACAATAAAACAACAATTATTTATTTAATTAGATGGAACTATTGTGTTTTACTTTTAGTAAATTTGTTAACTAAATGATGGCAAGCTAAAAGCTAAGTCCAAAATGAACCAGGAAAAAGAACAAAATACATGAGAGATGCTGCCACCTTCTGGCCTAAAGGAGAAATCTCTACTTCAGCATAAACAAAACTTTTTCATCAACAGTTCTTCATATTTATTATTAATAGGTTAATTAGATGCCATTGTTCTTGCAAATATAAAACAATTCCAGTACCTTCTGTGCATAGATGGAAAAGGACAGTGGAAAGCTGTACATGCGATCAGTGCCATAACCTGCACCACTCCTTCAGAACCCAACTGTCCTGCAGGAACATCAACAAGAAATCAGGTCTGTTTATTATTCTTTTCATAATTCAGAATCAAAATCAATTTACTGAGTTGTTATTTCTTATTTTGTTGCAAAATATCTAAAACTAAAATTAAATTAGTTGTTTTATTTTTTTAGGTTAAAGATTGAGATTATTGTTAAATAATAGTTATTTAATAATTATTTTTTAAAACACAGAGACAAATTTTTCCTTTTCTGAAATCTGCTGTTGTCGAGGGGGAGAAGCGCCCTCTATGGCAGCATGATTATGGCACTGCTACTGGAAAGCCCTGTTGCTCTCTCGCTGGTTCTAGTCTTTACTGTCACTATTACGGCTGCACTACAACTTCAACTAGTACTACAGCCACTATGATCATACTACAACCACTATTTATACTTCCAATTATAGGTCAAATATATGAGGCATGACCAATAAGGGGCTTTGGTAATGGTTACCCTCTGTCTGGTGCCAGGTCAGTCTACAGACAGAGCGAGGTAGCCTCATTAATTAGCTAATTCAAAAACATTAGTCTGAGGGTAATGGGAAGTGGGGTATTTAGAAGTAATAACAGGAATAATAATGGATATAGGCCTGTCACAATACCACATTTGAAGAGTAATATATTGTCAAAAATACACAACACAAAAGAATACAAATAAGAAAATATACATATACACAAACAGATATACACAAATTTCCCTCAGAATATGTTTCCAACTATTACTTACTGAGTCAATATTGTGACAGGCCTCAGTGGAAGGAGGTGGCAGTGGCTGCAGTAGTGTGTAGTAGTTTAGTCACAGACAGCAGTTCCAGTTCAGCCCAGGCTCAAGGATAAGAGTGGGGCAGGTGTCTCAGCTTGAACAGTTCGTGCCCTAGAAAGAACCAGGCCTGCACACTGAGAATGCGTCACGTTGAGCAAAAGACGTGATGAACTTGGTAGGACTTGAGTGGTACCCATAAATCCACACATCCTTCATCAGACAGACATACATACACTCTTACGTTCCTTGCATTATTTTTCAGGGCAAGTTTGATAAAGGAGGGCTTTTTGGCTACAAATAAGACTAAGTCATGATACACTGACACCTCCTTCTTTAATGGCAACAACAAATAAACCTTTTTGTATCAGTCTTTTTGTGTTTAATTTAAAGGAGTGACACTGAAATTAAAATAAAGAGAATAACATTAGAAGAATAACATTATAACTACTTGAAGATTATAAATCAGATTATAGGTGCAATAATACACGGCGACATATGCAATACAGCGTGAATAAAAAAGAATAAGGGAGGTTATCTGCATGCAATCAAAACATTTAACAATAAATAAATAAATAAATACATTTTACAATAAATTCAACACTGAATACAGATAATAACATTCAGAAGACAAGCCATAGAGACAGCATCACTGTATTTTTGGTTCTAGGGTAAAATAAAAAGAGACTCACCATTGAAATGGGCCTAGACTTACAGGGTTCAGACCATTGTTCTCAAACTGGTTGGTCACTACTCCAGGTCCGCAAATTGTGCTTTACTACTAACATGGAACTGATTTATATTTTGTTTTCCCCTGGAGCCTATTTAAGTCCATGTTTAGACTTGTTAGATCTATTAGATCTGGTTACTGGTTATAACGATGGAAGTATAATAAGATCTTCTTAAAAAGTTCTTATTACAAGTAAAGTCTCAGAAAGTCGAGTTTTTATTTTATTTTATTTTTTTTTACTTGCTATCCACTCAATTTATTTCTATGGTATCTTGTGTAGCACATTTTATTTCTATGGTATCTTGTGTATTTCTATGGTATCTTGTGTATTTCTATGGTATCTTGTATAACATAACTTGTGTAACATTTCTATGGTATCTTGTATTTCTATGGTATCTTCTGTAGCCTATAGCCTATAGTAGAAACGAGAGGCAGAAAATTGAATGTAAATTTGGGGGAAGGCATTTAGTTAGTTTTTGTTGTGTTTAATGCAGTTAGCCTGATCTAATTTCTTACCTTATCTTATATTTTTAGGACTGCTGATGATTGTGTTTAAGAAGATAGTTAATAAAAATTGCTTCAAAGAAGGCGCCTCTGTCCCCCTCTGTACCTCTGCTTCACGACGCTCTGGCCCATCATGTGATCCAGCTCCGCGCAGCATCAAGCCGCGACAACAAGGGAACAGCGCGCCCTGCACGGCCTGTTTCACAATAAAAGCTTTGTTTTTGCGTTCAAGTATTGTTATATCAAATTAAATGAGCTCTTTGTACCCTGCACACTTTTAATAGAGTTATTTAGGCTTATGTATTAACAAATATATACATGTACTTATATCACAATTTATCATTTAGCCCAAGTTTTTACAAGTTAAACTCCTGTTTTTGACAATATCAATTATTAATGATGTCACAAAATGTGTGAACTATTTAGTAAACCTTCATCGGCCAACATCGGCCAGTAATTGTAAAATCTTGGTTTTTTTTTAGGCTATTATTTAACAAGACATTTTAGCCCACCAATAATAAGACACACTATTCTTGTATCTTGTATCTTGTATTTTTTTTGTCATTATAACTGAAACTTTATCATCCAGTTGCATACAGCTGCATTACCTGTCAGCAACATGTTGTTAGGCTATGCGGTATAGGTTTTTTTCTATTATTTTAATTCTCATTCTCAATACATGTGCACTAAAATTACAGTTAAATAGGTAGTCTACGTTTTATGCATTAATGAGCCCAGCCTATATAAAAGTGAAAGGGTGAAAAATGTAGGTGATTTGCCAAGCCTGGACAGTGAATATTTAGGGCCATAGAAAGGGTGGGAACTTATTTTATCAAACAGAATCTCTATACGACTGACAAAGAAAGATGTTAAATACAAACAATAGGCCTCTATAATAACAAAGCACTTGGGAAAGACAAATAAATGAAAAAAAGAGAATTACATATGATAAATACATGCTACCAGGACAATAAAAAAGCCTATTATTGTACATTAAAGGGCAAATAAAATGTATATTATCAAGCATTCAAATCAACCACTGTCCTTTTTGAATGCATGAGGATGAAGATTAGTGTATGTTATTATAATATGGAAGAAAGAAAGACCTAGTTTTTCATAATCATCACTCAGAACTCTAAAAACATATTTTGATTACATCCACATAGATTTCTGTTTAAGATTTACTTGCACTGGAACTGAATTACACTATTTTCTCATAATAAGTTTCTTCCCCTTCCCCTTGCTATAAGACATAAGACTGAATTATTAGCTCTTTGGCTTTGGAAATAAGTTACATTCTTACTAAACAAGTGTCTCCTTTCAACTTGAAACTTCCATGTGTATTTTTACTGTGAAAGTTTCCGTCGGTGGTAGATTGTGCCAGTGCTGGGCTTGACGCGCACTGTGCGTTCCCAGGGTTCCGTGAGAGCGGTTTGCCCCACCCCACCTCCACAGCGCTATCTGTCTCAATGTACAATCCTCAGAGAAAAAAGAGGGCCAAATAATTCAGGCTAACGCTGCGAACAAACGCCTCGCATTTCCCCGGGTGATTCTTCGGAGGCTACGTCGCCAAAAGAGCCGCCACCGTCGGATTTAGTAGCTGCAAACACCGCGGTATGTTCACGTATCATGCACATGTAACCACAATCTGCCATACGGATTCAAAGGGAATACAAAAAGCTGCGAGACTTGACAGTGGGCTGTGCATGCGCCAAACGGGGAAATAACAGCGCCTTCACACAGATACCACCTGGTTATTGCGTTATATCCAAGGACAAACTGGGGGAAAACCTGCGGAGAGGCTTTCCGATGTGAGGAGAAATACAAATTAACGCCACACAGACAGAAAAAGGACGGACAAGGGGCCTTTCTGGGGTCTGGTCAAACCCTGCTCAAAAAGCGGCACCAGCATCTTGGAGGAAACCGTATTGACACTAAAAGCAGGATATTATTGATAACCGCGTTTCAGTCACGACGACAACCCCAACAATCGGCGTATAATGTGACGGATTTGAAGGAGCAGACCCGGAGAAGCCTGATGATTCACACGCCATTATTTTAGCAGGAATATTTATTTTTTATTTCTTTCTCACCCGCCCTCTGATGTGATTCGCGAGGCAATTGCAAACAGTCCCTTTGGAGACCACAACCCCCGATAGCCGCTAAAACAGGGAAACAGGCAGATAAACAAGGCATTTTGGCAGTCTGTGGAAATGAATTGAATGGCAGTGGGAGGAATCTGCCGAAGATGGGCTCAAGAGGAGACTAAGGAAATCCTATAGGAGAAAAGGCCAGAATAAATATATGTCCAAGAAGGCAGCGATTGCATTCAAACCATATTGTAATAAACAGGATCAGCAGGATTGGCCTATTCCCGGAGAAGCTGGAGGTCTTACAGTCTCTTTCGTATCATGTTGATGACTTCATTGCGGATTTACAGTAAAAAACACAGGATCCAAGCGTCTGAGAGGGCGGCATCATTGCTCTGCTCTCCTTTTGACTGATCTATGTTGAGAAATTGCCAGTAAATAGCATATCTAACATCAATTCAGTGCCAAGCCCAGTGGAGTTTAGCATTTTTGGTTTACCTGTGTTTCTTTTTGTCAACTTATCAATTATCTGGCAACATAAATGTCACACTGTTTGTGTCAGACGCTCCAATATTGGCCTGGTTTAAAAGGCTTTTAGAATTCATTGATTTTTTTTTTTAACCCTCCCTTCCTCCAAGCCACTCACCCAAGCAAGCACCCTGCCTCCCTCTAAACAACCCAACCTGTGGGTTTTTGGGAAGATGGGCTGTCTGGGCAATAGTAAGACTGAAGATCAACGAAATGAGGAGAAGGCGCAGCGGGAGGCCAATAAAAAGATAGAGAAACAGCTTCAAAAAGACAAACAGATTTACCGGGCAACTCATCGGCTACTACTATTAGGTGGGTGTTGGCACCTTTCTACATCCAAATCCAGATACTTATTTTGGGTTTAGTAATCAAAACTAGTTCATAAATTAGCTGTTATATTCTGACATGACATTTTTTTTTAACTCTGCTCCACATCCAAAGGCTCCTATGTCACATTTTAGTTTAAACAGTTGAATGAATTAAGTTTATTCTTGTTTGCATCATGTACTCACAACACTAGTACTAATACTGTTTCAAATGTAGTACTTATTCATCTTTTTTATATTAATATCCTAAATTTAAACGCATTCAAAACAATACCCTTTTCACGCAGACAGATAAAAGGCTTTATCATTCTTACAGGCTAGTACCAAAATAAATACAAGTCATCTAATCTTTTCTGAATATTCCTTATCTCTTTTCTGTAAGCACAAAATGTCATGTATATTCAGCCAGAATTTTATTAAAATAACAATAATTTTATATTGCGAACTAGTCAAGCCAAGTTTCCAAGCTTTTATACCATTGAGGAGGGTGGACAAGAGCCTGTGCTCTTTTTACCACGAAATGTGATTGGAGTTGGACAATGTGTGGGCCCGTTACACTCACAGTCTTCACTTATACAATCTCCTATTGTTTAGGTTAGGAATTTAACAGTACGTTATGAGTCATAATATTTTCTGTCTTGTATTTAGTTTATTATTTGGAAAATTGCATTCAAAGACAAGCTAAGATAAGTCTATTAAAACCCAAATGAACAACATAAGGTTATAAAATGATAAAACTATTTGTGGATTTGTCTTCAAGGCCTCGATGGTCATAGTATCACAACTAAGCCTCTTGAACAGCAAATTAGGATTACTATTAGGATTATAGTTTCCTCTTAAACAACTACCCTGTTCATTTTAATCTGTAATTGATAGGAGATTTGTGCACAGTTACACTTAGCCTCAGAATAGCAGCTGTTTAGCCTAGCTAAAGGCTACTGCACAGGTTGTTTTGTTTCCATTTCATTTGTTGGAAAATTACTTTAATTCTACACAATTTACATTTTTAAACCTACATGAAGTACACACACACAATTATTTCATTAAAATATTACATTTTTGTTTATTGACATGTATTTTTCATCTTACTGTCTACATCCAGGAAATACAGAGGCAAAGAAATAGTTAAATGCACTTTTACGTGACGGAAACAAAAAAGAAAATGTTTTATTTAGACTCAGACAAAAGGGGTTTCAATGTTAGTTTAGCACAAGAGCTACAAGTTTCAAATATACCACTAAAATGTGTGTGAAATAAATGCTGTTGTAAGCAAGAGGTTGAAGAACTGAGATAGTAGAGGAAATTAACAAATCTCATAACCCCATTTGCTCACAGTAACATTTACAGGTTGTCATGTGACCATAATTTGCCCCTTACTTATTCTTGTGTCCTCTCTTTGCTCCCAGGTGCGGGTGAATCTGGAAAAAGCACGATAGTCAAACAAATGCGAATACTCCATGTAAACGGCTTCAATGCAGAGTAAGTTAACCAAATGCACAAAATGAAATTAAAATGTCTGCTTTCTGGATGCTTTTCACTGCAGTTATAGATCTTACACCTCTTACATTGTCAGCCTGAGCCAGATTTACCTGTCAACCTCACATTGCATTAATTTCTAGAATGATTTAATTTATTGTAGACAACTGGCCAGATTGTAGCCTTTAGTCAGTATATTCTATTATTTACTTAATTGCAAAGTTCCATTGAGAGTGCAACTCAAAATATTTGGTGTTTCGGAGTGTTTTGGAGTAAATAGTGAAAGCTGGTTGACAGAAGAAAGTGTTGTGTGTTTCAGGTTTTTGTGGAAACATGGCCCTAGGTGTTCTAAGCCTCTTGGTCTTGTGAATTTCCTCAAACTTTATACCAAGATTACACAACGCAAACAAAGTCACACTTGTCTTCTCTCAATCAGCCTTTTCCTAGAAAGAGTTAATTATCATGCGCTTATTTTGCCTCTGTGAAATGGATGCTCTTTAGAGGTAGCATCTTTGAACTGTTTTTGAAAAGACTGGCATTATTTTGTCCCTCTAGCCATCTTTTTCCCCACCATACACTTTACTTGTGACTGTTACTAAGCCGCACTTCCATTGTGGTCGGCACTTCCGGTTAAACGGGATTCCCATTAATTTGAACAAACCAGAGAAAAGTGCTGCTGCTAAAATATGATAGATAATAAAGTAGCGTGATTTATGTACAGTGTTCAGTGTTCGTGTGCAACAAGTCAACAATGCACCCTTGAAACAGGATTTGTAGTCTGTATATCTTATTTGCTGTCTAGATCAGGACCGTGTGCATAAAAATACAACTGGAAGGATACTGGTGCACAACTGCTTTCGGGATAAACTCAATATCCATCAAAACACTATCAGGCTGTTTCACATAGTATTTGGATTTAAAGTGTTGTGCGATTGGTTTTATTTATTGCTGTGTCATGCTTCCATAAATGGGGAAATTATTGTCACTTGATTCTTTATTCATTTATCATTATTAATTACACTCATCGAAATCACAATTTGATACGGGTGTAAGAAAAAAATCGATTCAGTGATATATTGTGATACTTCATTGCACAATTCTCAAATCGAATATTTTTCAGTAAAATTCATTAGTCGCATTTGCTGTTCTCCAGATTTAAAAAAGGCAATGCATTATATTTCATACAATTTTGTTCTCGAGAAGGTTCATGGCATTATTAGAAGTAATTATTGATAAATTGCAATATATCCTCCGTTGTTTTAGTATCGGGATATATCGTGATATATCGAATCGTGAATCATGCATATTATGATATGTATCGTATCGTCAGACTCAAGGTAATACACGCCCATACAACTTGACACAAACCAGATCGCAAAGGCTGCAATTTTACAATAATATCAAGCAAACCACATTAAAATATCTGCAAATCTAACTGCAATTCTTGTTATTTTAAAATGTGTTTATGAGTTATGAAAAATGAACTATACAGTGCAAGTGGCTAAATTCTCCCCCATTCACTTGTCTAAAGGTGAAACCTGAGCAGAAGTGTGTAGCATTGCTGATAGAGCTGTTTGCTTTTGGGGTATTTCAGCCTTTTCTGTGACATATCTAACTTTGAAAAGATAAAGTTTTCCCAAAGTTTAAAAGAAATTTGCCACTTAAATGTTTTATTTCTCAAAAACCTGATGACATTCACTGCTATCAGCCATTGCTTAATCTGCTGCTGTGTGATTCTGAAATTGTTCACATTGACAATACAGTAAATAGTAGTGTGAAAGGGTTTAGCAATACTGATTCTTAGAAACAAAATCATGATGAATTTGCTCAAATCATCGATCAAGTCTGATTTAGTATAGGGATTGTCTATTAGTTGCTTTGTGTTTTGGGGTCACTATATATTCACTCAATGTTGGTGAATTACTTATGTAGAAATTGAAGTTTTAATAGGTCACATGTTACAATACCGTATATTACTACAGTACAAATGATACATGATAATATTGAAACTACTTTATACTACTGGATCCATTATTCTAAAGCAGGATCATTTAGACTCAGACAAACTATAGTGATCCACAAGGGAAATTATTTGGTATCTTATTTGTATCATATATTGAAGTCAGTAATTGTCGTGTCAGAATCAAAGAGCGGATTATTGCCATTGTTTGCACTAAAATAAAAGACTTTGACTATAAATATACACAGTGGACAGGACAACATGGCAAACTGTGCAAATATATGAGGTATTGTAAATGGGAGTAATTTAAAGGTCGTATATTAGGCTAAATTGACTCTTGTGAGCTTTTAGCCATGTTATAATTGTGTTACCTCATCAAAAACGTACCTGGAGTTGAGTTTTGTTTCATTCACACATGTTTGAGTAATTCTTTATTAGTCTGTCTACATCTCCAAAGCGCCAAATGCTCTTCTCCACATTGTGATGTCAAGAACTGTTTTTGCAACTATCTTTTACCTTTTGTTTAGTAGAGATCGGCAATTCCATGGCTGAAATTATTCAAGTGATTCTAGTGAAGGTGTATAGAGTTTAAAAACACAGTGGAGCACTTCCTGTATTACCAGATGACGTCACAAGATGAAATGGAGTGTTGTCTGTTGGAGAGAAAAACTCAGCCTAAAAATGCAGGGTTTTTGTGTTAAACATGTGTTAATGAAACAAAACACAACTCCAGGTTTGTTTTTGACAAGGAAACAACATTATAACATAGAATGGAAAATAGTAATATTTGCCCTTTAAAGTTTCAGGTCTTTTGAAGAGTGGATGCCTGGAAGGTGAGAAGGGTTAGCTGGGATCCGACCTGCTCGCCCCCATATCCTGGGACTGGAAGGGTTCTCGGAATTGTCACATGTTACAGTTAAAGGGCCCATATTAGGCTATTTTCTATGTTAAAATGTTGTTTCTTCGTCACAAACATACCTGGAGTTGTGTTTTGTTTCATTCACACATGTTTAACACACACACCCTGCATATTTAGGAGCTTTGGAGATGTAGACAGACTAATAAAGGGTTACTCAAACATTAGTCAATAGAACAAATCACAACTCCAGGTATGTTTCTGAGGAGGTAACGATATTATAACATGGCTTAAAGCTCACAAGAGTCCATTTTGCACAATACAGGACCTTTAATATTCTATACTTATGCTTTGTTCAAGATGTACATGACTCTTTAGGCTCTTAAATGTGGATGGAAGGCCAGAGAATGAATTCCTCTCAAAGTGTGCCCATCAAGTTTTCACAAGTAAAATCATCTATGTGCAGTTAGTAAGATTTGCATCAAGATCTCCACAGGCATTCCTCATAGTTTAGGATTCAGACTTGTACAGGAGGAAATATATTTTTTTGTTTTAAATGCCAATTATTAAAAGCCTGTCTTGTTTATATTCAGGAAATGAATATTGACAGTGAATTGAAAATTGCAGTCGATATTTATGAGGAAAAGGAATCTTGTCATTGTCCAGTTGTAGTCTAATCCAAAGGAAGTGAAACAGAAATGTGGGAACCCTTGCAAGTAGCAAATAGCTAAACATCTAATGGACCTTTTAAACAGGAGCGCATTGAAGTTTAAGTTTGCAGCTAAAGTGTAACAATCTAAAGTACTGAAGGTTGAGCGTATTGAAAGGAGGACTATGCACTGTTATTTATGATTTATTTGTAATAAATATACTGCATTTTTACAAATCTCTGATTGTCCTCTGCTCTTTCTAGGGAGAAAAAGCAGAAAATACATGACATTAAAAACAACATTAAAGAAGCTATAGAGGTAATTACTCTTTCATTCTCAAGTTCTTCTTGTCGCACTATTGGGGTAAACAAAAAACTCTTAATTGTCTCTTTATTCTGTTCTTTTCTCAGACTATTGTGGCTGCCATGAGCACACTCACACCGCCGTGCCAGTTAGCCTGTCCTGCAAACCAGTCCCGAATCGAGTACGTCATGAACTTAGTAAATCAGAAAGACTTTGAGTTTTCTTCGGTAAGTGTTACTCTCTTTCATTATAACCCTAACCCTAATGTTTAACACATGATTGTCATCCATTCTGTCTCATTTTTTGGTTTTAGTAAGTGTATGAATCTGTTATGAATACACTTCCAGGATTGCATAGTCAAATCAACCATTTTATTATCATTACATTAAAATTTCCCAGACTGCTTTGGGTTCCCATGTCGAATGTTTTTGATATAGTATTAGCACTAGTAATGGGTTCCTCTGAGGCTGTTGGGGTTGTGGCCTTGTGCCTAGGTGAGCAGCTCAGTAATTAGCAGGTTGTGCCTCCACTGGGGACCGTGTCAAATGAATTAGCGTCTCACCTGAGAGATCCACAGCGATTAGCTCCCATTGTTGCTAATATCCTTAAATGTCTCTAGAGTAAACTCCTCTCAAACTCAGGGGATATCACATGACCCTTTTATTCATGTCAGATTTTTTTTTCATCAAAGACACCTTTGCAGTAAAATGCTTTTTTAATACATAACAAAATTGCTATCATTTTGTTTCATATTGGTTAAATACAGATTTAGTTCAGCTGTAATATAAGCGCCCCAATAGTATGATTGCCTTGCAGAAAAAAGTCAGATTTTATTTTAATTTAAAGTTTGAATAATATAATTTTTTAGACTGACTCCACTAAATTTAGTGGAAATATATAAACAATGCCCAAAACATGATGACCAAAATACTTTCACTCATTTTTTAAATCAATATCTGTGTTAGAGGAGTTGTGTTGGGCTCACAGAAAGGTTACTTGTGTGTGGACAAAACAATCGGCGTGCTGCAGTGTTTTTCCAGCTTTAGTGAGACCAGACGCTCTCTGTTCTCTGGTGATGCAGATCTGTGTAGCAGAGAGTTTCTAGTTAAGAGCCAATTGTATTTGTATGTAAGCACAAGGTAGGCTCCTGGTGTTGTGTCTGGTGTGTCACGGCAGCTTACAAATGCGGGCCAATTTCATAAAGTCCTTACTCAAGGCCTATGGGTCAAATCAATCAGTCAAAACTATATTTATAAAGAGCTTTTCATACAAAAAGAGGCAACACAAAGTATAGTGCTCCCACTTATTTGCCAGTGTCAATTAAATTAAAAGGGAACTGACCTTAAAATTCTTTAATTGTATCAGCTCTTTATGCAGCATGTAAATCCTTAATATTCTTAATATTTAATATTAAGAATATGCTTATGTCATATGCCAATGCTTGTAGTGAAGTTTCTTAATGCTTTAATATCAACAACTGCCATCCAGTGATAATTGAATAATGAAATGTTTATTGGGTCTTGTTTCAAAATGATACTTGTGCTGCCCTTTACACAATTAGACTGCACTGCTGCTTAGGAAAATTATTCTGAAATAATGGTTTGAAGGTTAAAGAAAGGTTTGTATTTGTAATACTAATAAATATGACACTGAAAGAAAAGAAAAATAAAAATAAATTGCAAAACTGAATGTCTATACACCAGAATAGAGAACTGACTCAAATGTTAAAACAAAAATATCAGTCTTACCCACTCTGTTGAACTAAACAAAAGCTTATAGGGGCTGTTTGTTTCTCTGATTGGCCGTGGCTTCGCTGACTCCTCCTACTTTGTGGCCCACCTCCTGTTATTGGCCTGGGGCTGGTTGAAACAAGTTGGACTGGTTAACAGTGTTTGTATCATGATAGAAAGCACATAAGACCTGGTTAAATCTCTGTAAGATTAAACCAAATAAAGAAGGTGTTGTCAGTATATTTCCGTATTCCATTGTTTATAACTTGGGTGCCATTTGATCATATTTTGATCATATTACTACATAATAAATAAGTTAAACTCTGACAGAAAAGGCCTGATGCTGACCCCAGAGACTCCCCAGAGAAGATGCTTGAGTTTACTTAATAAATGTATCTTTGAACCAATTTACAAATAAAATCTTATTTTTTATTGTTTGTATTTGAAGTACACATTTTAGAGGTGATAGGACCAAAAAGTAAATCATGATGATTACAATTTTAAATACATTTTAATCAGAGTCAGAGCTATTTAAGAAATTATAAACTTCCTTGAATTATACTTGCATAGATATGTAGTCTAATTTTAATAGTTTGAATTAGATTGATAATGTTTCATTTTACAATAACCCTACTTGGCAAGTAAGAATGTCAGGAGTAAACTTGTTTCAAAATACCGTAATTCTCAATTTCACGATTTTGCAATTTTTCTAAATCTCTATTATTCAAAACACATTGCCCAACCCTAAAAAGATGTGTAGAACATTGAGGAATTGGCCCTGAACGTAGTTTCTTAAATTGGCCTATAGATGAGTTGCTTTCTTAATCCTTTGTAGTTCTAATTGGTTATCTAGATGGTGACAGCAGCCAGGTCCCGTCAGTACAGACCTCTGAGAGCTCAGAGTTTCTTCATGAACTCTGTGAACTTTGTTTCCTGCCTCTGTCATGTACCACTCATCTGGCTCCCACCCCCTGTCCTTTCATCAAAAAACATAATACAAAATGTAATCTATTGTTCTCATCCATACCATGTATTTTTATTTTTTTTATATATATATAATCTGGAAGTTCAAGTTTACAATGTCAACCTAGTCATTTGCTTTCTGGGGAATAGCCATTGACTTGCAGGGCATAGAGTTAAAATGTACATATTGAAGGAATGTGAGAGTGGGTGTTGGGTCCTTTTCATATTTATCTGTCTGCAGGGGCGTGTCTAGACCCGAGTCTAGGTACTTGAGCACCCTTAAAATTAAGAGGTCTTTGTTATTTTACTGAGATGACTGTTGTATTAGCCTGACAGAATGTCAAACTTATCTGTGCTGAAATGCCCTGTGTTTTGCAGCAGTATCAGCAGCTTAAACATTTAGATGTGATGATTTTGAGATCTGTGGCTCTCCTGCTCTCTTGCTCGCTCTCTGTTTCTCTCTTGTGCTCTCTTTCTCCGCTGACACGTTTCTCCCCCGTCTGTGGAGCAGTACCATCGCGCACTTTCAGCCTATAGCGCTGCGTTTCTTGGCTCTAAGACCCGCCTCTCTCCTTCTGATTGGTCAGACTCACATTGTGCACACGCACAGGCAGATGAAGCGCTAGCTTTTGTAAACTCTTTTGTATCTGCTCCGATCGACAGAAAGCATACTTTTGATAGTTTACTACCCCGTTAAATGATGAAATCTGACTTTTGTCCTCTGTGACCGCTGACAGACTACAGTCCAGATTAGACCAAAGAGAAAAACGGGATTCAGAGCCAGATCAATAGGCAATACAAGTTTTTTTTACTAAGAATGTTGAAACCATCTACTATGATTCATGTATGCCTGTTACAGAAACCAGAAGGTTAACAGGTTAGACCTGAAATGATGTGATGCTAATATCCTACCTCATGTTTTGAATATATTTTAATAAGATATTAAACCTACTACCTATCTACTATGATTGACAGCATAAAAAGGCAAAGAAAATGACACAACCTCCAAACCTAGTGATTAAGGGAAAAGTGAGAATCCAGGTAAGACACACATGACATAATGGAAAAACCCCTGGCAGATGACAATAACACCAATTTATTCACACATTCATTCATCCACAGGAAAAAAAACAATTATAGAAGAGGGACAGAAAAGGAGAGTTGAGAATATAATTTAGTACAGTAGTAGTATTAGAACAGTTTATAGTACCTCTAGGAAGGACTGAGGAGGACTCAATAATTGGCTGTAAACTCCAAAGCAAGACTTGACCCAAACATGCTAGTTTGGGAAGCACTGATCTAAAGGCATAGATTTATATGAAGAAATGGAGAGAGGTGGATAAGAAAGAGTGTTCGCTGTGTTGGAGCACTTGGTATGGTATTCTCTGCTCGCACATACATTGCTCTTGTATTACCTTCTGGGTGCTAAGCACCCCTAAACTTGAAAGCCTAGAATCTCCTGTCTGTCTGTATTTTAATACAAAGTGATAGCTTCCAAATAGATTGTGAAAAAAGTGGTTACTCAATCAAGGATGAAGTCTGGTTGTTTCATGCAGTAAAACAAGAATTCCTTATTTGACATCTTATGATTTTGACATAGTGGTTTATTTTTTTCTCTTTCCAGGAGTTTTATGACCATGCAAAGTTCCTCTGGCAGGACGAGGGTGTGCGAGCCTGCTGGGAAAGGTCCAATGAATATCAACTCATCGACTGTGCGCAGTAGTAAGTCTCATTCGCTCACACAAATGTTCTTATGCATTTATCCAAATACATGGACTGGACACGCTCTGGTAGATAAACATGGTTGCTGTTTTTTGTGGATGCATATGTTGTCAGTTGTACTTCGAGGTGTGTTCCACGCATTCGGACATGTGCTTCATGTGAGGTGTAAAAGTTCACATGGTAATGATGAACTGTTTGTTGGATGTGTGATTCTGCACATTCTAATAGCAGACAATAATGTACAACTTTTTACAGCCCATATTTGCACTCACACACCATTACAAACACCAGTAGATTTAGACAGTGGAACCAAGGCAACCAAAGTGTGTTGCCAAAGGACACAACATCATGAAATGGCTAGAGCTGGGCTCTGCCACTGAACCACTACCGTATCTTGATACTTTTTCATTTCATCTCCCAGTCCCAAAATACTTGGATAATGAGTTTTATTTTACTCAGTATTCTAATTAAATATATCCTTAAAAAAAAGGCCTTCATCACTTTTGTTTCTTCACGCCTCTGATTTAAAAGATTTTGGAATAACTGAGCTAAGCTCTCTCCTCTTGTGTCCTCCTCCTTTCTGGTATTTTTTCATCTACTGTCTGATCTCAATGAGGCCTCCTCTGTGTAGAAGCATTCAGTGGTCACATGTAGCTGTTGAAGGGTGGGGGCTGGACAAAAATCATTTGTGTTAACTTGTTTTTTTTTCTGTCATTCACAATGCTAGTCATTTTTGTTTTTAATGTGTGCGGTACATTGATGCCTAGTATTGAAGTGCTTTTCAACACCTTGCCTCTTATTCCTACCTCTTGACTCCAAAAGCAACGTAATAATTCTAATGTCTGGGCATACACTGTGTGCTTTTATGTAATGTTTGTTTCAGTAAAACAGTGGCCCCAACTAGGCTTTTCTGGGCTAACAAGGCGATCGCAAATCATTCTAATTCAGGACAGGGTGGTGCTAATGTTAGAAAAGGGAATTGGTGGTGAGGAGAAAGCGATTGAAATAGCAAATCGGAGGGCTTCCCTGCATTGCGGGATCTCTCCTCCCTCCTCTCTCCCACACCCAGCAGCCCCAGTGGTATGGATCAGATGCTGCGCTGGGTGGCCGGACCGGAAGTGCTCCCCTCCCCCTGGCCGTGCAGCTTATGTAAACGGAGAAGGAGAAAAAGAGAGGGTAGAGCTATTTTTAACTAGGGCAGGCTACAGAAGGAACAAGAATGAGCGAGTGTATTAGCACAACTTGAGCATTATTGATAGAGGTTGATATAATTAAAGTGAGAATCCACAAATAGGTCTTTATTGCAGCATAGATCATGTTATAAGCTGGTACAAAGACCATAGCTTTTTTGTCTGATGGGGAGGAACACGCTGAGGCCTTCCTTACCCTGTTTCTGCTCTGTCATGCTCTTCTCAAGTGCATTTCTGTACAACTTTGATTTCCTGGCAGTTTTAAAAACCACTTCCTTCAGCAGTAATGTCATTTGTCTTTGATTGCACGTTGAGGTCTTATGTTTGGTCTCTCAGTGTTGGTTAAGTACTGCAGACAGTCACTCAAAGCTGTGTTGTCTGGTCTGTCAGATATATGTATCTGAGGTGGGGGTTTCCACTAAGGTACATTTTGCACCATTTATTTGTTATGATTTTGAATTTATAAATATACCTATTTTGGAAATACGATAACCAAGTTGTTCTACCAACAGACTAAATAATAAAGTTTACTCCAGTAAAGCTAAATCTTAAGGTACTGTCTGAGTTCAGATGAATGAAACACTACACTATTTGTCATTCAGCTTCAAATACTCAAACTAAATTGTATGTAAGAAGTTTAAGCAATGACTTGCAAAACTATCATGTCAGTGACTCAGAGAAGCAGATTAGGTTGAACCTTTTCTAAAGTCAGTCTGGAGTTTCTGGTTGTTCTTGTTTTTAGATGATTTTATTAATTGTGTTTACTGTTGAGTTCAAAGCAGGCCGTTGTTATTTATACATTTAATAGTTTGGTACAGAGATTAGATTGCCACTAGCATTACCTTTTTTATTGTTGCTCATTAAATGAATAAAAGCAGAACTCTAAACTAAAAAAAATAAATAATTGAGAGAACAAATGATTACAGAGACTAGATCATTTGTTGGGATCTGGGATTAAATGTGTTTTTAATCCAGTTTGTCTTCGGTTTTTGCCTGGCAAATCCAGAATATTTCTGTGTATTATTTATATTGATTGTTATCAGTCTGGTCCCCATGCCCTCCGTCGCGTCTCTACCCAGAACCAAGCATGATTGGGCAATCACATTTGTTTATTTTACTGACACATGTGAAACGAAGGATCTTATTGGTCACTCATCATTTTGAATAAAAAAACATTTCTCTCACCTCACCTCATTAACAGAGTTTAGTGCTTTCGCTCATTCATTTTGCTGAAATCTGCCATGTTTCCTCTGATATTTTTTCCCTTTTTCCTCCTAAGCAGCCATATTTGTTTTTGATACAGATGGACCATGCTTCTCTCTGACCGGCTAATCCACCTGTCAGTCGTTCCTGTTTGAACTCAGGGCAACTTCTGTTTAGTTGTAGACAAATCCTTGTTTTCTCCAAAAGAAATAATCATAACACATTAATGGTCTGGCAAAGCACTTAACCATTCTCTTAAAATGTAGCCAATCATGAGCATTTACCTAAAACAATGGTTCCTTTTATCGTCTCAAGTAAACGTTTGGATGACCCGACTCTTCTCCTTAAAAAGTGCATGTTATGAGCCCGTCAGCCCTCATCTAAAATATACATTTGTTAATGGATCAACTTCTCATAAAAATGTTTTTAAATGATCAGGTACTCCTCACAACTGTAGCCTCCATGTGTGATTGTTAGTCGACACAAAGACTCTAAAGGGCACCCAGAGGAATTTGTGAAAATACTGCACATCATGAGACATTGCTGACCAGTCGCAGATGATTATGGATTTGGAGACAAAAAACAAAAGACAATTCATTTGTTGTGCATACAGCATGACTTTTTTTTCTTTTTGAGTTTTCCTGTGTGACTTGCTGGGCTACCCCCAAGGATTGATTATTTTTTCATTTAGGTACATCATCTCACTGAATTTATTATCTGTTTGCTTGCTTATAGCAGCTACCTGGAGCTAAATTTCTGCTCAAGTCCAGCGAGGCGTTTTTTTGGACCATGCAAATAGCAATCAGTAATAGAGAATTAACTAACTTTTGTAGCCATGCTGTTGCCATTGCTCAAGCATTCTCTAGTTGCATTTATTTTAGATTTAGATTAAAAGATGTTTTCCTCTTTTTAAGGTGTTTCCTGGTGGATTCTGTGTATTTTAAGCACAACTATTTGAGTTGAGTCGTAATTGAACCTTTGCAGACATTTCTGACGTGGCATTGTCCCAGATTATTTTATTAAACCATATTACAGCAGGCGGTGCTAGCATCGCAATAGCAAGTAACACACAGCTACCATTGGCCTTCTTGGATATTTATACATATTTGGACTGTTTGTCCGATTTAATCTACTTATTCACTTGTTTTTGGGTAACTTGTAAATCACATTTTGGTTTCAGAGTAACTCTGGAATGTGGCATTATAAGTTAGTGTGGTTCAGACCTGCCTCAGTTCTGGATATAGTAGCCCATATAATCTTTCTTGGTTTTGTCTCTTGTTTTGTAAATTTTTTGTTTAGCCTGGTCAATTAAGACTACACACTTCTTTTGTACTTTTCTGCGTAGTTCTTAACTCCTGGAGTTTTGATGAGTGTTATAGTAGGAAAATGCATGATCAGCTTGTGTCAAAACAAACATGGTGGCTCTTGAGTAAAACAGAAAAAGAAAAAACAAATAATAGTGAGGACGAAAACACACAGTGACAATATGTATTGAAAAAAGTTAAATTTGGTTCTGGTTGAGATATGCAAACAGCATTAAAGCAACAGTTCAGAATTTTGGCCTCATTTCCTTGTGAGCCAGAGTGTTGGAGGTGTTGAGACACTTTTTTAAAAATTCCATCCAGACCTTGCATTTCCAGAGGTGCTAGGCTAGCGCATCTCAATTGCCATAGTTGGCCTGCACCGGACGCAAATCAATTATTACGCCAGATTGTCCATGTGAATGTCTGTGTTGATATAATAATGTTTGAAATAAAAGTAACCTTGCAGCCACCGTGCCGCCTACTAAATTATTAGTATTTTACTTAATCTCTATCTAATTTTAGCTCTTTGTTTTTATTTTCACTATAACCTTTACGAGCTTTGTGTTTTATGTTTTATTTTTTCATTCTAAACTGTTGCAAATGTGGGAGAAACAAGGGGGTGGGGGTTGCTGTTGTTTTTAATCATTGTCATTTTTCTGTTGCATGTGAAGCACTTTGTGCTACATTTCAAATGTATGAAAAGTGCTATACAAATAAAGTTTGATTGATTGATTGATATATTAGTCCGCCGCTGCCGAGCTTTCTATCAGGAAGTACAACTCGCTGCTGCTGCTCAGACATAAATCCTTCAAATGCAAGGTTGGTTTTACTTCTAAGATTATTCTATCGACACAGACATTCACATGGACATTCTGGTGTTATAATAGTTTTGCCTCGGGTGCATGGTGGAGTGGGTAAGACTGTTTTTAGTGACAGGCCGCCAACTATGGACATTGACATGCCCTAGCCTAGCACAAGCAAACTCACAAATACAAGGACTGGAGGATGGAATATTTAATAAAGTGTTTCTACACGTCTCCAACACTCTGGCTCACTAGGAAATGAGGCCCTATGTACAAGTTTAGTGTAGTTTAGTTTATTTATTTAATTAGACGGGGACAGTGTGCAATATACATTAACCTTAGCAGGAGAGATGCATGTACCAGGTTGTAGCGCCAGTGCTAATTTCCACATGTCGTCCCTGGGCAGGTTGATGCTATAGTTCATAAAAACAAACATAGAAAGAGAATGACTTTATAATGACCGGAGCATCATAACAGTTCTGAATCCTCAGTCATACCCAGTTCTCTCAGCACCTTAAAATCATCATCCTTATCAAAACTCATCATTCAGTTAATTCTCTCTACAAAATTCCAAACTGTCCCTTTAAAGGGGACAGGATCGTTAAAAAAGGGCAGGCTTATAGGTAGTAAAGTAAGATAGTAAAGACCCATTGTGTACAAAGAGCACTTTTGCAATGACAACTTAAAAACACAGACACTGATGAACAGACGCTTTTTGCCTATTAAGTAACAAAGAACGAAAAGCTTTAAACGAGACAAGATCGGATATTTTCAGTTCAGCTTGGAGGGTATTCCAAGCTGAAGGAGCAGAGAAGCTAAAGCTCAGTCAGTTTTATCCTGTACTGACATTTCCCCCCCCAAATTCACTCGAAATCGCGAGTCATTCAAATTTACAGTTAACCTTTTTACAGTTAAATCATATTGAAATATTAACCACGGCCATCTGGTGCGTAATCTAGCCCCGGTTCCTCTTTCTCAGCCCGTTCCCTGTGTCATTTTTGCCTTTGTCTCGGGCTCCTCAATCGCTCCTTTTCTTCCTTTCTTCTCATTCGCCCCGTTTCCCTCTCCCGTTCCCTCTCCCTGGCCCCTCTCCAGTCACACAAGATTTGGAGCCGATTGTCTATTTATAGCGCCTGTGGTTCCGTCGCCATGACAACCGAGCTGGAGGCCAGGGCGCCAGGGAGCTATTTTTGGTGCTGCGCTGTAATGTCAGACACAGCCTTTCCTTCTCTCTCTTTTCATTCTCTCTCCCTCCCGCTTTCTCTCTCCCCTTTTCACTCTTTGACTCTCTCTGTTTCTCCCCGTCGTCGTCTCTCTCTCTCTCCGACACACACACACACACACACACTCTTTTCGTCTCTCTCTTCTCCTCCTTTCCCAGTTTCTCTTTCTTTCTCTGCTGTGTTTGATTAAGAGTCGGGCTGGAGCAGACGAACACCTGGACGGCTTAAACTCCACTTTGTGTCTGCGTCGTCCTTGTTTATTTATTAAGTCGGAGATGAAGTCAAAATATATGTCACGGCTTCAGGATTGGAAACGGAAAAAGGGGAGTTTTAACGTGAATTCAGTAACTTTGTGTTTGTCAAATTATTTTAAAACTTATTCAGTAAATATTGGCAGTTTTGTCAGTTCAAAGATAAATTGTCACAAAACAACATCACGACTTTAGCGGCGTCTTTTACACTTTTAGGAACAAACACCAGATTTCTGTTCTTCTCTGATCAAAAAATAAGAAAAATGCTCTCTGGTACTGTGTTGTTCTTTGCAAAATATAATACTTATAATATAGGATTTGAATTATTTAATAGTTTCTGAAAGTGAATTGAAAGTGCCATTTTTACAGACCTTGTACAGCTACTTTTTTGTACAGAAGAAAATATTACTCTTTAATTCTTTTATCAAATTTACAATATTATGATATGGAAACAACAACGACATGAAAATAAGAGATGGGCAATTTATACAATTATGAGTAATATTGTGAATGAAGTTTTGAAGGTACAGTAGTTGAATATTTAATGCCCTCTTTATAATAAAAAAAACTAAATGCTGCAAAAAGAGCTGGTTAAAAAAATAAATAAATAAACGTAATGTTGAAAAATGAGGTTTCTGCACTTGAAATGTACTTAATAATTTTACTTTTGTCTGATTTTTAAGCCAGTATATTTAAAGACATTTTATCACTTTTCTGGGAGATTACCTGATTATTGTTGTTAAAACAAAGTAGATATTTTTGTCCATACATAATTAATTATTATAAAAAATTCAAAATTCACAAAACTCACTTGTTACATACTATAACCAACCTGCTGCTGTACAGTACCATTCATCATGCGCTTTATTAAACTAGTTGCCATTTTTCATTGTATTTCTTGGCTAAATTCAAAATCAAATCAATATTTTTTCACAGTTTATTCAGATTTGTACTTGGTCAGAAATAGACCTCCAAAACACAGAGATGGTTTCAGCGGCAGACAAGTCCATACTATTTTTAGTGAGATAAAATAGTTGAATTAGTCACACTCCCCGTGTTTGTCTATAAATATCTTTCCCCTTTTAACCTTCCTCTTTCAGTTTTGCTTTAGTAACACACACTTTTGAAAGATTAGATTGCTTCTGAGGCAACGATACTTCAGTAAAGATGCATTGATTTAGCTTTTTTTCCAATCAAAGTACCAAGATGCGAGGTATTTTCAATTTAAAGTCCTAAAAAAAATAACGGGACCGAATCGGAATAGTTTTAGCGGGTTGCTTCTTGTTGTAGTTTTTGTTTAAAGTGAATGCATGTGCGGCGCATTCTTGAGTCGTCTCTTCAGTGCGGGCTGCTCTGAGAGAGAACTTTAATCTGAGCGTTTTCGGAAAAGTGGACGAGTTTGTAATCTGCGTAATCCTTTGCTTTAACCCTGCCACTTTAACAAGATCAGTGCATTACAGGAGTCCCATAGACTTTGGGTGACTGCAACATAATATCAGTGTTTCCCACAGATTTGTTTAAGATTATTTTCATTTTTAATTATTTAATCTCCTTCAATTTGTGGAGTGTAAATGTCACTTACTGCCTCTATTTAATCTTTAAGCAGTTATTTTTGACCAGTGAATTCTCTTTTATAATTTGGTTATGATATTACAATGAGAGGCAAGGTCTAATTTTGTTATGCCAGTATATTCAGGGTTTTTTTTAGAATATGGGGGAATTTTAGACCATAGAAGGACCCCCAGAGTCTCCTTTATTAATAGGAAACACTGCAGTATAATTGGGTACAAGTTTTGCTATTCAAACTGCTAATTTTACATCTCTAATATAGACCTTAAATCTGGTTTTCTGTAAAATACTCATAATAGTTGTTTTTTTAAATTTTGTGTTGCTGTTTTTTTTGTTTGTTTTTTTCAGAAAATGCAGATTTATGTGTATTTATGTATACATCCAATGCTTGTTAGTTTTTGTTTTTTATAAATTTTATTTATTTTTAACTCAAGGCATCTTTTGGTCAGACACATTTTAAATATCTAAAAAATCACCATCAATTTGATTTTGTGTATCTGTATCAGTATATCAGTGTTAGTAGAGCTGCTTTATTAATCAAAATTGCCATTTTTTACACTATTATTTAATAGAATGTATTTAATATGTTGTCTTGTATAAAACCTGCTCTGTAGGTTTTTAAACCTCTACGAAAGATGTTTTTAAGTTTTAAGGGATTAATTAAATACATTAACTGGAAGATTCAGTAATATTTTTGTATTCTCTCAGATATTATTGCTCTTGGAAGTGTTTAAATTGTGCTTTGTGAACTAAATTTATAACAAAAATTGCAATTATAGTCCCAGTTGCACTACTACTCAGAAGAATTATCACTTTTCAAACTCGTGCAGGTTTTGCAAATAGTCTACGGACCTAAAAAGTGAAATGATTTAATTATAGCCACAAAAATAACATTTCTTTGAGTCATAGGTTTATGGGCTTTGGCTATTATTAGTCATGTTTTTAAAAGTTGATAATAAAACTAATGTCTGAACGCAGTGATATTTTTAGTCCTCAGGCGGACCAGAGCTGCATGCATGTTCCGTCTGCTCCTGAATATGAGCGCTTCATTGTTACTGGGGCCGCTATTATTTAGTCGTACTTACCAGTTATTATTGGCTCTTCTTCTATTAATAGTGAAAGTGCTAAAAACTGTATGTGCTGTGTTTGTCCTGGGTGTGTCAAGCCTCAGACCAGAGCAGTGGATAAACAGCGCGCGCCGGGACTTTGCCGATCACCACCCAAGTTATTTCAGTTTGGGAGAAGAAGAGATTTTCAAGTTTAGAAGTCACGAGTTCACTTCACTTATTCTACAGCTGTAATTTGTCTACGCGGCACAGGAAACTAAATATACAAAATATGAAAAATTATAAGGAATTGTGTTGTAATAATACACTTTCAGACTCATTAAGACTCACTAATCAGATTCACTAATTTAAATATTACGCAAAAGTCCTGATACTCAATATGAATGTCTTGCCACAATAATCAAAAAATGCACTTTTTGACATTAATGTAATTTATGACACAAAATAATTGTAGTTTCTTAAATAATATGAAATTGTACTAGTTCTGATGAAGTTCAGCTCATTCAGAAAATACCTAATTTGTTATTTATTTAATTTTTATTCTGATAATTGTTTGTTTTTTGTCTTCTTATAATGCTTACTACATTGCCTGCTCTTTTGGTTCAGTAAGGGTTGTGTGATAATGCTAAATCTAAATAGTATTTATTTAAAACGTTTTTGACAGCATAGACGCCTCTAGTTCTTTGCTTCTATGGTCTCAAACCACACTTAATACAGTAGATGAATATAAGTATCCTCATGCACATTGTTAATCCGAGAACCCTGCAGAATAAGAGTACAAATTACACCACACCACCATACACTAAGAGTTTTTATGGGGACATCTTGCGGTTTATAATTCCCTTTTTCTCCATCCTGCGTTGGTGATTTGATGGCCTGTCTCCGTGGCCCACCCCCTGTTGGCCTGAGCATGCTACCTGCAGAGCCCTGTCACATTTCACCACTGCGTGCCACATTCCTAGTTATCTAACAGGGGGCTACATACCTTTGCCATGAGAAGCACACGAGCGCCGGGCCTTTCCACTTGTATAAACGCGGGGCCGACTATCAGTCAGACCGGGCTGCTGTGGAGCCCTACAATCATGCAGGACTAGGGCTAAAATTGCAGCCTCGTAGTGTCTAACTGCTTTATTATTTTTGCAAACTCCTAATTGAACATGACTTCAAGGAACTGATAATATAACGCTGACTAAAATATTTGAATCTTCTATAGATCTGGAGACGTAGTTGTGTTTTTGTCAAACAGCTTTTGTGTGTGTGTTCTATAAAACATTACTTTCTGCTAAAATTATCTTTTCTGTTTAAAAATAGTTGATGGATTGTAGATGGTGAACACTTTTGTCTTTTTTTTTTATTTTTCCCTTTCCATTGCATCCATTTGCTTCAGTTAAGAAACGCAGTCCATGCAAAAGAAACTGTATATTTTATCATCATTTTGTGGATTTTAGGATTTTTACACAATAATAACTTATACTGGCAAGATGTAAAAGCAATCAACAATTATTTCTCAGTTACAAACCCTGTCATTATTATTTTTGTCTCAATTATAAATCCTCAAAAATAAGTGAAAGCAAAACCTAATGCTATAGTTTGTGTTGTTTTGATATGTTGTAGCAGCCACATTAAACGTCGCAAAATCTTAGACTCTCTTAGTATATAAGGACAGCTTATATAGAGGTTTTTTTATCTAGTTCTGTATCATATGTACATAGTTCAAAGTCTCTGAAATTGAAAAGTCTAGAAGCCAGAACTGGACTGTTTTTTTTTTTACTTGGTTGTTGCGGTCAGTAACCCTGATACAGTGATCATGAAAACATCAGGGCCACTTCTCTCCTCTGACACACACACACACACACACCTTGAAAACCACTTAAATGTAGGCCAGTTCATCAGAAACAATTAGCTTGTGTTCCCAACCCTTCCCGATGGGGTATAGGCGCTCTGTGGGCCTACAACCCACCCACGCACTGGCTGCAGCGTACAGATGTGCGCACCTCGCTCCCCCTTCCGCATGTGCTACTACAGCGGCCCCATTGACGAGGCTCCTCTGACAGAGCAAACTCGCCTGCCTGCTGCTGGTGACTCAGACTGGCTGCGTGCTCTTATCTTACACTCTGTTAGACAGCACGCCCTCTGGTGGACACGGCTGTGCTCCTCACTGTCAGGGATACACTCAAGAAGATTCTTAAGTCTTAACTAGTCTGTTTTATTTACTTAGCCTTTCATCAGGGAGACAGACAGTAGTTCACAAGCAGTACAATTTTACAAAGACGCAGCCATACTAACATCACAACGACAGTCATATTTTATCATGAAATACTGACAATAATGAGTTTTATATTAGATGAATGGAGTGAGATTTGCTCTGATGATGAAAGCTCAAGTTGATTTTTAAAATAACTTATGATTTGCTATTACTTACACTGCAATTAATTTAATAAATCAATTTTTAAAAATCACTCAACCAAAAGATACATTTTGTGCAAGATTCAGACAGATTTGAATGTGATTATATTAACCATGTGCATTTGGCTTTCATAATTATGTTGTAACATTGTGGTTTTTTTGTTTGTTTTTTGTTTTAGCTTTTTAGACCGAATTGATGTGGTCAGGCAACATGACTACACACCCACTGACCAGGTATGTGACTACATACATTTAACACAAATTGGAAAACAACTGAAGTTAAATTATTCTCTTACTCTGTTTCTTTCAGGACTTGTTGAGATGCAGAGTGCTGACATCTGGGATATTCGAGACGAGATTTCAAATAGACAAAGTCAATTTTCAGTAAGTTGATGCACAATTATTGTTTATAAATAAATAATTAATCCTTTAATAATATGTTCTATTTTACCACCTTTGCTTTACAGTATGTTTGATGTTGGGGGTCAGAGAGATGAACGTCGGAAATGGATCCAGTGTTTTAACGGTAAGATCATTTCTCTTGATTATTGATCAAAAATGCATTGTAACTTAGGAGGTATATTTACTAATCTTAGGGGGTATATTTACTAAGCGTGTGTGCACAGGCTAAATGCACTGGCTACCATAAAAAGCACAGCAGAATTTAATATTTCTTACAGACACTTAACGCATGCAGCGCAGATTTTGGCACATTTTGGCCAAAGTGCAAAAAAGGAGGAGAAAATACAGATGAAGTTGTTTAGCGGGCACTGCTAGTTTATCAAGACCACGGGAGCAAAAACTTTGTGGAAATTGAACACGTTGAACACGTTGGAAATACAGATATAAATTGTCTGTGGAGAATAGACCAGAAACCATTTTAAAGTGCATTAAAAGTTGTGTAAGCTAAAAGTGATTACATTGTTTTGAAGGCAGCTGTGGCAAATTTAAAAGACAAGACACACTTGACACATACTTGTGCCTCTTTGGCCCTGTCCCTCATAATCCACAGAAGAGCAGAGTCGTCATATGATGTAGGCCTATGTGTGTGCGCACAGAGCGGAAACGGGGATGTCTTCACGCAGACGCTAAACTCTCGTTTACATTAGATTTGTAGTGGAAAAGGAGGCGCAGTTTCACCCACAAACAACACATTCAATTTTTCAGTTTGGACTCTAATATAGCACCTGGCTGAGTAAATATGTCCCTTAATGTATATACAGTATGTACCGTACTGAATATAACCAGGTACTCCAGCTTCCATACATTTATTCTATGCTATTCTTTTCTTCATGTTGCAGATGTGACTGCTATAATTTTTGTGGTGGCGAGCAGTAGCTACAACATGGTGATCAGAGAAGACAATCAGACCAACAGACTACAGGAGGCCCTCAACTTATTTAAGAACATATGGAATAACAGGTCAGTGCTAAAGATCACATTGTGCTTTAAACATTTTATTCCCAGTGTAATGCATGCTTTGTTTTTGTGTTTCTGGTATAAAATCATTTGTCCCCATTGATAGTTGTATGTTTTCCCTATTTTATCTCTTAAGATCTTGGTATTTTTAATACATTTGATAAATATTTTCTGAAGGTGCTTAGCTTGGAAAAAAACACAAGATGTGAAGTGAATGTGATGCTTAATTTACTAAATGTATATTGCAGTTAGTATTTAAAAACAGATGTGTCCTGCCTATTCTTCAAAGTTTTAAAGTTATTGAATTCACTTCTCGTATGTTTTCCAGGTGGCTACGGACCATTTCAGTTATTCTCTTTCTGAACAAGCAGGACCTACTCGCTGAGAAAGTTTTGGCAGGGAAGTCTAAAATTGAAGACTATTTCCCAGAGTTTGCAAGATACACTACACCTGATGATGGTAATAATTTAATCATTTGGAGTATCAAAGAACATAACATAATTGTCATATATATGCAACCGTAGCAATTTTAGTACCGCAAGTTATTTTTCATCTTGACAATTTTCTCTTCAACAGCAATACCAGAACCAAGTGAGGACCCTCGTGTCACAAGAGCAAAATATTTCATTCGAGACGAGTTTCTGGTGAGTTTTTTTGGACACTTCAAATTGGAAGAATGCGGAAAAATAGGGTTATGCAGAACCTTAGATCCACTTCATATGTAGACTTTAAACAGCAGGTATAAAGCCTGCACTTTTGGTACCTAGGTACCTGCATATAGAATATACAGAATATACATACAAATTTGTTTCATTCTTACTAATGGACGGGCCTTGCCTCATGTGAAAGCTCAGAACCTCCAGAATTCACTCACTGAGCTGCAGAGGCTGCACTAGCACTGATTAATGATTGGCTGCAGGTCCTGGGGTTAATGTAGTGAGGATTCAGATCAGAGTCCTTTTAGGTTCAAACTTTAGACATTGTAAGTAGCAACCTTACTCTTGTGAGGCACAATCTTTTATCTGATTAGATAATCATTTTGAGAACCCAAATGCTAACCAATATAAACAGCATGATCATCATGCCCAATGTTTATGTTTTTAAGATTAAATCATTTATTTCAAATCCACTGTTTACATTTGGATAACATTTGTTGGTAACATGGATACTATTTATTTTCCAATTGCAATCCAAGTATTTTTTTTTTGTATACATGTTTCTCTTTACTGGAAATCCAGCTCAAACCATCAGGGATAATCAGACTGCTTGTTCATGTTTAAAAGAGAGAAATAGGACAGCAGGCTAGGCAAACTCAAAGCAGTTTAGACTAGCTTTTGTGCTTGACACATTTATTTTATTTACTTTACTTTTGTTTTTTGTGAGCTCTTGGCGTAATTTGTGATCTCATCTTGCAGCGGATCAGCACAGCGAGTGGAGACGGCCGGCATTACTGTTACCCACACTTCACCTGCGCAGTGGACACAGAGAACATCCGCCGTGTCTTCAATGACTGTCGCGACATCATTCAGAGGATGCATCTACGGCAGTACGAGCTCTTGTGATGGGCCAAACGCCGGCACAGTACTCCAGTATCTACCTATGACCTACCTATCTCACCTCCCCTGTACGACCAGTTAGCCAATCACCCTGCCACTGTCGCCAAATTCAAGCAAATGCCTGCCCACCCTGAAGCCCCCCTCAGCTCCTACTATGAAGTTAACATTTTCAGCAAACAGCGGGGAGACTTTTTAAGCTGACTTTTACTAGTCAAGACCGCTTCAATTTGGTCATGACTGTGCAGGCTCTCCCTCCTAATCAGCTCTCACACATATATCAATAATCAACACTACAGCAGAAGACATTTAAAAGCCACATAGTATAAATAAATTTAAACTTGCTGCTTTTAATAGCTGCCTAAAGGCTGAGAGATGGGTGTTTTCACTACAATGGACCAAGAGGACTATAGTGAAATAAATGGTGAACTTAAGGAGGACAGTAATGGTGGCCTAACTTTTCCCTGTGGACGTGAGCGTGACTTAAACACATGACCACATGGATCCCATGATGCTCTCTTCAACAAGGATGGACGGAAAACAAGATGAAACGTTAAAAAAGAGAAAATTACCATATTAATGCATAAATCATGCATACCAGTGAACTTCATGCAGTGCAAAAAATCCAAGCTATATATATAGATATTTATATATGAGTGTATATAAATATGTATATATATATATAAATATATATAAATCTATAAATATAAATATTATATATTCCTGTAATAACAATTCAGCTTTTAATTTTTTGTTAGTTTTTACCCCATGTGTGTTGGTGGACACTGTGTGTGATCAACATTTGTGCACCATTTGAAGCCCCGTATTCTTAATATAGCATAATATACATCTCCAAAGCCTGCTGCTATGGATTTAAGTGGGTGTTAGTCTGGGATTGTTCAATTATGACTATATGTCAACCCTAAACCATGACCAGGATGGGCTGGGAAAGGATGTCCATGCTCTTACTAATTTTTACATTTTTAGGCAAGTGGTCCTAACAATTAAAGCTCTGAATATGTTATCTTTACTTGTAACAATTGCCAGTTGGTGGCCAAAACTACTGATGACCGTTCACTACATTCAATACGTTTAGTACAATTCTTTCCATTGAGGGTATGATTTGGTCACCCCAAACTTCCACTGTGATTGTTAAATTAGAAGAACTTAAGACCTTTTTTCTAAACCAAACCTAATTCATCACTGCTCAGTTGGTGGTTACTTGCCATTATCATGTTTAAATGCTATTTTCTGCCATTTATTAAAATCCCAGACTAACATTTTAATTATATTTTGATCCCAAGAAAATGGCTTGAATAAGAAAGATGGAAGAAGTGGTGAAAGTAAGGCAAATGGGCATAGAGACTGGATCCACACTGAAACCTGGGATACCCATCATCGACCTGTCCATCTACCCCTGTTGCCCTGGCGCTCACTGTCCCTGACCCTTCCTCACCCACTCTGGCTTTAACTACGTCTGTCTTTATTTTACTGCTGGACTATTATTCTTGTACAGACTGTAAAATGTATTATTTTGTACAACTTTATTGAAGAAAAAATAACTTGTAGAAGATCCCTGTGCCTTGATCACGACTGTACGTGTAAAAATGAGCTAATATGTAAGTTATGTTTCACTGCGCTGTACAGCTGGACAGGTCTGTCCCGATGCCGGGGGACGGTCGGCGGAACGGGGCAAAGGCCTTTTGTCTGTTGCTTAGTTTCCATTTTTCCCACATTTGTTTGTCGATTCATTTGTTTTGCTTTGACTCTCCTCTGGTTTATATATTAGGGTTTAAAAAACAATGACAAAGATAATCAAACACCACCTTAATGCTGTGTAGTGAAAAAGTCTGAAGCCTAACACAAGTTAATATATATAAAATATATTTCAGATTTTATATTTTATATATATGTATATCTACTGTACACTTCTATCTATCTCCCTGTGTGAGCTCTCCCAAGGTTTTCATTTGCGTTCTGTCTGTAACATCAGCATACATTTCAGAAGGTGACAATGCAGGGTGCAGTGGATGGGTGTACTTTTTATTTAAGTTCTTTTTTTTTTTTTTTTTTAGCTTTAACTCTTTTGAAGGAGAGGGAAATATCCAATTGCAAAACATTGCTTGTTTCTACATAAACCAAATTCCTTTGCCTAAACAAGAGGCAATTGTTGTCATAGTGTTTGGTTTATTTCCATGATTCAGACCTCATTTTATAGCACACTGAAAACACAGCTTTGCAAGATCACATTATCATTTTTTTAACCCAACAGATTTTAGCAGGGCTACCTTCATTTTTTCTAGCTTTTCGTTGTAATAAAGATTGACATGTTTTGAGTAATTTATAAATTACAAAACCAAATTTTAATAAAATGATAACACTTAAGAATTACATTGGGTAGTATTTGTAATAAGGGCCTTAAGTAGCTTATACTATTTCTATATATAAATTTATTACCATATATAATGAAACATGAAATGAACCCTACTAACTACCAGTTATAATAACTAAATTTGGTGTATCATTTACCATAAAAGTGTAAACTTGAAACATTAAAAATGTAGTCAGTGGACATACTTTTACTGATCTATTTAACTATTGATTGATATACAAGTTACAAGGGTTGTGCATTTTCTATACACTGAACATTTGTTCTTTATGTTTTCATTTGATCAGAAGAAGATATGAAGGGGAAAAACATCTATGATAGGCCACAGAGAGGAAAAGGTGAGACAGCAATATATAACGGCCAGTTACACCTGACAGCTAGAGTTCTGTTGAAACTGTGTTGTCCACGGCCACACTCAAGTTTTTGTCAGTGGTGTATGATCCATATACAAGTTTGATTTTAATCCACAATAACTAAAATCTATAAATAATGTTATTTCACCTCCTCAAAAAGAATTTCACAAGTTACTTGAAGCGCAAAGAAAGTGTCCATCTGGCCACAGAGGGGCGCCAGAGTGGCCTAAAGTAAAGCCAAGGAAACCCACGTGGACCCCGGAAGCGGAAGTGTCCTTGGCGCGCGGCCCCGCCTCCCTGTTTCCATGCATTGGCGCGCTTCACTGTGGCCGCTCCGCTGGCTCCGCTGCTCCCGGGTCCTGGTGCTGCAGCTGGTAGCGGACTGACTAAATCTGTAGCGGGGCTGCGGGTGTAACACAGACGGCATGATGGCGGCGGGTAGCTCTCGCTCCGGTTCGGCTTCAGGCCCGGTCCAACAGGGGCTGAAAGAGGCGCTTATTGAGACCCTGACGGCCATCCTCTCCCCGGTGCAAGAAGTGCGCGCTGCCGCCGAGGAGCAGATCAAAGTGCTGGAAGTGACAGAGGGTGAGTGGCTGCTCCAGACCACACTTTATAAACTGTTAGATGTAATGTCCTACTGTTTAATCAGTAGGATCCAAGATAACTGTACGAAATCTGGTTCTTCACATGAGCTAAGATTACCCTAAGGTTAGCTTGAGTGTAGGCCACTTATTGTTAACTTAGTCAGAAAGTTAGCTCAGAAGCCTGTCCAGTTGTTCTCGTGTTGCTTAGGCTTTGGTTTGTCTTTTGCGGACTATGGTTGACAAAATGAGTTTTCTGCACTTCTTCTTTTCTATCAAATGTAAAGTAAATGTGTTAGCAGCAGTCATTAGACTAGAGCACATGGAGACCCTGCCTGGCCTCAGCCACAAACTCACTGTCAAAGTATGTGTACTCAAAAGGTCCAGTAGTATTTACCAATGCATCTTCAAGTAACACAGCTATGCCATACCTTTAGGCTCTGATGGGTGCTGCTTTATTGTCATATTAAAGCTCTGTTCGTACTAGTTTACCAAAATAATCTTTCCATTTCCACATTGGATGGCATATTTGTCCCGCTTACATTCCTCTGGCAGGTCCCGCCTCAGCAGCCATCCACTTCTTCCATCAACACTTTGAGGGACATAATAATAATCATAATGATGTACGCACGTTTGAGCTCATAAATGGTTTATATTGTGCTCAATGCAGGCATGTTTACAGATATTCGAGGGTCCAGGGCTTACAAGGAGGACCCATGTGAGCCCTGGACCCTCGAATATCTGTCCAGTCGTCAAATAAACGCTCTGCCTTTTGCCTAAACATTGCCTATAGAAGTTTGGTGCACTGCTGGCTCTGTCTGCTTGTGATCGCCACATATTGTGAGCCTGTGTGGCCCCTCTTACCATCCGCTGCAGAGATGTCAGCACTCGCTTTGTCTTCTGGTGCCTGATGTCACTTTCACTAAAGCCCTGTGTCACAGAGGGTTCAAGTTTATCCTCATACTGAACTGTAAGGCTGCAAAGTTAATTGTGAATGAAATGAAAACTAAATTTGAATAAGAAGAATAAAGAAAAGAAGAAGAATAAATTTATTGAGGTAACTCAATTTCCCCTGTTAAAAGCATATGTCTCAATAGGGTCTCAAAATACTTTTTACCTCTTTAATTTATGTTATCTAAGGGCTTGGATCTTCTATTTACTCAATTTCATGCAGCCACTAAATTCAGTAGCTCTCTGGTATGTTCGTTTTGTAAAGGTAGCTCAACTTAGGAAAAACGTTGGAGACCCCTGGTGTAGACGTAGACACACATAATTGATCCACAAGAGAAATTATTTGGACACAGTAGCTCACACATCACAACAAATATAATAACAATGAGCAAAAGTAAAGAAAAATATAATGATGCATGATTCTTCTGTTAGTTTATCAGCTCATACTCCAATGAGTATAGTATGTTTTCTTTTGTAGAGTTTGGTGTCCATTTGGCAGAACTCACTGTAGACACCCAAGGAGCACTAGCTATTCGTCAGGTGAGATGTTTTTAACAACCATAATAATCAGTTATTTATTAAATACTATTGTTTCATCATTTTTCTCTCTTTTTCCGCCTGTCCAGTTGGCTTCTGTCATCCTAAAGCAGTATGTTGAAACGCACTGGTGTTCACAGTCAGAAAAATTCAGGCCCCCAGAAACCACAGATCAGGTGAGTAATAAAACAACATAGAATGACGAAACAGAAGTGGACATCATTGATATCAGTGTCATAAACATATTGTTGTACTCTTCTTCCTCAAGGCTAAAGCAGCCATTCGAGAGTTGCTACCCAGTGGTCTCCGTGAGTCCATCAGTAAAGTCCGCTCCAGTGTGGCCTATGCCGTGTCTGCCATCGCTCACTGGGACTGGCCTGAAGCCTGGCCACAGCTCTTTACTTTGCTCATGGAGATGTTGATCAGCGGAAACATTAACGCTGTCCATGGGGCCATGAGGGTCCTCACAGGTGTGTTACAATACTGTTATCAAAGTTATCCCTGTATAGATAATGTAATCTATTGCACTGGAGGTAATATAGAATAGAATGATTTGATTTGCCATACTTTCAGAGTTCACGCGAGAGGTCACAGACACGCAGATGCCTTTGGTGGCTCCAGTCATTTTACCTGAAATGTACAAAATTTTCACTATGGCTGAGGTAAGACTTCACAGTTGTCTGTTTTTTTTTTTTTACTTTTGAAATCTATTTGTTTTGAATTCTTTTTAATTATTGCAGGTGTACAGTATTAGGACGCGTTCAAGAGCTGTGGAGATTTTCACTACCTGTGCCAACCTCATCTGTGCAATTGAGGAACTTGAAAAGGTACAGCTCCTGTTCAAACATGCCATAATATTTATGGCTATCAAGCAGTTCCTGTGTTTAATATTGACAGCCCTGATAATGCACATAGTGACAGCCCCAATAATGTATAGCTTACTGAAAAACATTATTTTAGTTTCCCTGATCTAATCTTGTTGTACTTTGTCTGTAGGGTGCAGCCAAAGCATTGATATTCCCTGTGGTGCAGCAGTTCACAGAAGCCTTTGTGCAGGCTTTGCAAATGCCTGATGGACCCTCCTCTGACAGCGGTCTGAAGATGGAGGTCCTCAAGGTGAACCTCACAGTTGAACATTGCACTGCTGAAACAAACATTGCATATTGTTTAAATATGTTTGATTGAAACTGCTTTTGTCTGTAGGCCGTGACAGCGTTGGTGAAGAATTTCCCTAAACCTATGGTATCATCCATGCAGCAGATTCTACCAATAGTGTGGAACACATTGACTGAAAGTGCAGCTTTATATCCTTTTTTCTTATTCTATTTAGAAATTACAAACATTATCAAAAGAATGTTTTTGCTTGTAATTTTACTTTTATTTTTACATTTGGATTGTCACATGATCTCCTTGTTGAGATGGGCAGCAAGTCACAACATTACAGACACTTAACAACTTAGAAACGGACAAACATATGGACAGTCGTGTAGTTTTACACACTGCACTATTGATTAAAGTTTGGACATTCCACTCGTTCATACCCCTGATCAGATCCTTAACATGATCTTACCTATGTCAGAACAGAGGTAAATTACACGGAGGAAGTGGATGACCCAGTGGATTCAGATGGTAGGTTTTCGTTGCATAAAACTTCAGCAGATTTCATATTTTATTCATTCTATCATGCCTCACTTTTTATTTTTTTTCCACAGGTGAGGTTTTAGGCTTTGAGAACCTGGTCTTCAGTATCTTTGAGTTTGTCCACACACTCCTGGAGAACAACAAGTTCAAGAGCACCGTGAAGAAGGCCCTGCCAGAGCTCATCTATTACATCATCCTCTACATGCAGATCACCGAAGACCAGGTATTTTTTAACCACATCAAATTGTTTTGATGTCCATTTTCATTAAAATTACTTTACTTAACTTCCTTGATGGGTGTTTTTTGTCAGATTAAAGTGTGGACTGCCAACCCTCAGCAGTTTGTGGAAGATGAAGATGATGACACCTTCTCCTACACAGTCAGAATCTCTGCTCAGGACCTGCTGCTGGTAAGATGAATATTTTTCATTAGTAAAAAATTGGTTTCATCTACATGCATAGAAATATTTTAAAGAAAACGCAGAAAAGGGGGGGAAATCTAAACTAAGTACACATTTTAAAATGAAAACAAAAGTTACTTTTTCTAGATTCAAAGTAACACTGCACATTTCCTAGAAGTGCCCAAAGATGACCCTTGACCTTTTGTCTTGTGCAGGCTGTAGCTGCAGAGTTTCAGAACGAGAGTGCAGTAGCTCTGGCAGCCGCAGCTACTAGACACCTCCAGGAGGCAGAGCAGGCCAAAAACAGTGGCAACGAGCACTGGTATGATGTTTTTTAACACGGTTTGGGTACAAGCTCTGTCAGAGAAGATTTGACTGAATGTTCCATATATTATGTTTTGGGGTTTTTTGTAGCAGAGAGGCAAGATTTGTAAGACTGACACCAGTTAATTGGGTAATTGCAAATATACATTTTTGAAATAATGAAGAAACTACTGCAACTATTTACAGTGGCATACATTGGCAACAAATGAAATGGCAAAGGGCAGTGATGTTGATGGAGTCATGTAAGGGGACATCAGTTCTGTTTCCGCTTGGAAAGCTCTCACTTCTTTCCTAACTGGACGTCATGGCATATCAGCAAAATAATGATTGTACTATAACCCATTCATAACACCAGTTTTTTTCATGCCAGGTGGAAGATCCATGAAGCCTGTATGCTGGCGCTTGGCTCAGTCAAAACGATAATCACAGAAAATGTCAAGAATGGTCGTATTCAGTTTGATATGCACGGCTTTCTGGCTGGTGTCATTTTGGCCGATCTTAACCTTGCTGGTAAGAACTCAGGAACTTAAGACTAACCTCTGTTCATCAAAGTTTATTTGAAGGAATAATGTAATATAGGGGAGCATGATGCATTAGTCACAAGATATTTGAGATATAACATCCAGCAAATATTCAACTCTAATGGAGCGATAGCTTGGAAATGAGTGGGATTCCTCAGTAGCTAGTTTTAATTTCTACTGTCTGCCCCCACATTGGCTGCACAGACGTTAAATACTAAATACTTTCCTTTTTTTGTCTAATTTCCATGCAAAATCTACATGCGCAAAGTATAATCCAAGCTTTAGGGTAATGGCGCTTTAAGATGTAGTGACATGTATTTGGCCATACCGGCTTGTCAAAGCCTGATCCCGTCAGATCTCAGAAGCTAAGCAGGGCCGGGCCTGGTTAGTACTTGGATGGGAGACCACTGGGAATTCCAGGTGCCACAGTGGGACGCCAGTGGTAAAAAACTGTTGTTGTGTCCTTAGACAAGGCACATCACCCACATTGCCTAGTATGAAAGTGATGTGTGCATGGCAGGACTCCCTTGAAAAAGAGATTAGTAATCTCAATGGGACTTTCCTGGGTAAATAAAGGTTAAAAAAAAAAAAAAAATTCTTTCCCAATAATAATGGAGACTATAGTGGCCCTCCCTAGTCATGTATAAGACACACTATAGCAGTTTTTATTAATCTACTCTGAATCTGTTTTTGCTGACATAACCTTGTGTTCTCGCATGTTTCTGTGTTCTGAGCAGCAGCGTCTCCCTTCCTCCTCGGTCGTGCTCTGTGGGCAGCCAGCCGCTTCACAGCCGCCATGTCTCCAGAGCTCATCCAGCAGTTCCTTCAGGCCACAGTGAGCGGCCTCCATGACAGCCAGCCCCCCTCTGTGCGCATCTCTGCAGTTAGGGCCATCTGGGGGTGAGAGGGCTTTTAATGACTACTGCAACACATAGTTTTCATACAGGAAATGATATGTATTTGTCAAAGAGTGTCCAAACAAAAGTGGCGGTGCCTAAATTGGAATACAGAACAACCCAAAATTAGTTTGTGGTTACACCTGTCTAGTCCTGGTTTAGTCTTTGTTTAATCCTTAATTTAGTCCTTGTGTGTCCTTGAGCAGCTGTCTTCTCGGACCACCCAGAAGACGGTATATATTTGCTAAAGAAACCATTTTAGGGCTTTTCTGTATGAAACATGTAGGTCATTCCTTTACCTTTTGTTTATTGTAAACAGCAAGCGGGACACAGGAAGGAAATTTGCCATATTAGCTATAATCTAACAGATGTAAATGTCCATTAATGTGTTGTGCCATTCAGAAATAAATAAAAAATGAGAAGAAACTCTGCATGTACGGATAAAAATTCAACTTAGTAGGTTAGAGTAGGTTAATGATGATTAAAAGCATAGCAAAGTTAATTTTACATAATATATACCCTTTTTAAAGGATTTCTTTTAAAAATCGCATTTCTCAGCCAAACATTAGGTCCTTCATAAATCTAAACTCCCTCTTGTACTCACATTTGCAGATACTGTGATCAGCTGAAGCTCTCTGAGAGCACTCAAGTCCTGCAGCCCTTCCTGCCCAGTGTCCTGGAGGGCCTGGTGCAGCTGGCCGCTCAGTTCAGCTCCGAGGTGCTCACTCTTGTCATGGAAACGCTGTGTATCGTCTGTACTGTGGACCCCGCCTTTACCACCAGTGCAGAGAACAAGATCTGCCCACTCACCATTGCTATCTTTCTTAAATACAACAATGGTAATTAACCTCCTCCCCCCCCAATAGTTGATTTTAATGCCCTATATTCATCTGCCCTTTCTCTGCCTCTGTTAGACCCAGTGGTGGCGTCTTTGGTCACAGACATTTTTAAGGAGTTGGCACAGATTGAAGGATGTCAGGGACCAATGCAGATGCGCCTCATCCCCACATTAATCAGCATCATGCAGGCCCCTTCTGACAAGATCCCCACTGGACTTTGTGCTGTGAGTAGCTCTGTCCATGCACAGTCCATTCTCCCTGTCCCTGTCTTTATCCACTCCTTCACCTCTTTTCAGCGCAGCTCTTCAATAAGTTGTTTTGTTTGATTTTTACATGACCTTTTAATAAACAATTGGAACGTTTTTGTTACTAGTAGCTCATGACATAAATGGCATTACTGGCATGTATTTCGTCATTTTAAACTATGATTAGAGTTTAAAATGCTATAATCAGTCCTTTCTTTTATATTGTCTTTCAATCTCCTTAGACTTCCATTGATATTCTGACGACAGTCGTGAGAAACAGTAAGCCCCCATTATCAGAGATGCTCGTCTGCCAAGCTTTTCCTGTGGTAGCCCAGTGCACTTTACGCACAGATGATAATGCTATAATGCAGGTGAGTTATTTTGATATTCTTTATGTGGTTGATTTGAAGTTATTCCCTTTTTTCATTGCTGCTGTTTCTGGCCTGTACCCCAGAATGGTGGCGAGTGTTTGCGAGCCTATGTGTCAGTGGCTCTGGAGCAGATCGCGCAGTGGAGAGACGAACAAGGGAACAGTGGACTCTGGTACGTGATGCAGGTGGTGAACCAGCTGCTGGACCCCCGTACCTCAGAGTTCACCGCTGCCTTTGTGGGACGCTTGGTGTCCACTCTGATCTCTCGAGCCGGGACAGAACTTGGGGAACAGCTGGACCAGATTCTCCGGGCAATCCTTAGCAAAATGCAGCAAGCAGAAACGCTCAGTGTGATGCAGGTACATAGGCTTTTTAAAGGGCCCATATTACATTATTTTCTGATTTATGTCATAATGTTTCTTTGTCACAGACATGCCTAGAGTTGTGTTTTGTTTCATTCACATGTTTAACACACAAACCCTGCATATTTAGGCCCTTAGAGAATTCTTCTCTCAAAAAAAACACTTTTTCCACCTTGTGATGCCATGTGGTAATACTGGAAGTTGTGTTTTTAAACTCCATACACCTTCACTAGAATCATCATATAAGCCCAGGAATGGCCAATTATTACTGAACAACTGGTAAAAAGTAGCCGTTAACTTGAAAACAATGTGCGCTTAGAGGGATGTAGACAAACTATTAAGAAAGGGTTATTCAAACATGTGAAACAAAACACAACTCCAGGCATGTTATTGATGAGGTAGCAACAATTTGTGCTAAAGAGCACTCAATGTTGTAACCATTAGCTTTGTGCTCTATTGGTACTGGCTCTGTATGAAAGTTTTCCTGTATGTATGTGTATGTGAGGTTGTAGTGAATTTTATGTGTAAATACTGTACGGTATGTTTATATGTAATGTGATGGTCAACCCTTAGTAGTCTTTGACTAAAGCGCTTAGCATTTAAATTGGGTTGTTTCCCTGCCAGGGGACTGCAGATGTAAATTAGCCTTAGACTCTGGTACAATGCATCAAATGGAAACATTTATGTTTTAATTGTACATGGTCCCCTTTTAAAATAAATAAATAAATAAAATTAAGATGTCTAAAAGCTCACAAGAGGCAATTTTGTGTGATATAAGACGTTTATTACAGCTTAATTTAATATAATGCTGTATTTTTTTATTGATATATATTTTTTTAAACCAAAGAAATCATAAAAAGAATCATACAGACATTGCATTGTTTAGGCCTATTGAGATTGACCCAGTGTCATTCTGCCTTTACCCACAGTCTCTGATCATGGTGTTTGCCCACCTGGTCCACTCTCAGCTGGAGCCGCTGCTGGAGTTTCTGTGCAGTTTACCAGGACCAACAGGAAAACCAGCTCTGGAGTTTGTCATGACAGAGTGGATGAGTCGGCAGCATCTTTTCTATGGACAGTACGAAGGAAAAGTCAGGTAATTTCTAGGGCCATCTGTAATCTTGTCTGGTTTAAAAATGTTAAGATTGTCTACTTTAGTTCATTATTGTATTATTGGAGAATAAATTCAGTTCTGCTGTCATTTGTATGTGTTTGCAGTACGATTGCATTGTGCAAGCTGTTACAACATGGTCTGAACACAGAGGATAAACGGCTCCAGGACATTGTAGTCAAAGGAGAAGAAATCTATGCCCCTGAAGAAGGAATACGCACTCGCTCCAAAGCAGCAAAAAGTAAGTGTCCGAGCTAAACTTAATTTCACTTTTGCAAACTGTAATATATGGATTAAACAGATTAGAGCTAGGTGATATGGGAGAAAAAAATCACATTTTTCTATTTTCGATTTGATCTTTTTTTCCATCTTATTTAAAACACAGACCATCATAAAGAGCAGTGTGTCAGGAGAGCGGTCAGACGGCATCGTACAAACAGACGGATGCACATGCAGGAGGAGACTGGACTTTAAGTCAAATTGTGCAGATTTAAGTCAAAACTTGTGAACACATGAAGAGACAAAGGGTCGCTGTGGCTCCGGCTGCTTTTTCCTGAACTAAAGAGCATAAAACGCACTCTTACTGCCACATGATTAGCTATAGATTTGTCGATTAAAATGTGCATGCCATCGAGATCGACCAAAGTAGCGGTCACAATCTATCGATGTTTAGATTTTTTTACCGTTTTTTTTTTTTTTCTCCCCAAGACCCAGAGAGATGGACCAACATTCCCTTGTTGGTTAAGATCTTCAAACTTATCATCAACGAGTTGGCCACAGTGGTTGAGTCAAACGCCTGCAGAGCAAATGCAGCAGATTGGAGTCAAGGTTGGAACTTTACCTTTTCCATCTTCACATTTTGTCTAAGTTTTGTAAAGTCTTTATTCCATGTTTAGATATAGCTGCCTATTCCTTTTTCTTACGGAAACAACACCAACCACTTTTGTTTGTCAGATTCGAGTGGGATGTGGGAGGATGAGGAAGAGGAAGGGGATGATGACGAAGAGGAGGATGGAGGACTGGCGGGACAACTGCTTTCTGATATCATCGCCTCTAACAAATATGGTACATATCTCACATTTTACTGTTCTAGTTTTTCCTCAGTTTGAAATTGTGAAGTCTCCCCTTAAACGTTTTCCCATTTTTTCAGATGATGATTTTTATGAAGATGATGAAGAGGATGATCCAGATGCTTTAAAAGATCCTATTAATCACATTGACCTTCAGGTAGTTTCAGTCAAATGTCTGTGTGTGTGCTTTTTGTATTGAGTTATTATTATTGAGTTAGTCTCCGTCTTAAAGGTTACTGCTTTCTGTGGACCAAACCCAGTGCGCACTAGTTTTAGCTCTGTTTACTTTACTTTTGGGTCGTGTCATTCACCCTGAAGACGCACTACGAGTCACGTGAGACATCAGCTGATCACTAAACGTATTTTTATGACAATGCGCTACAAGCGGACAGAGCCCAGTGAATACATGCACAGGCGCTCGGGTTGCTATACGCGATGGTCTTTTCGTGAACCTTTGCCTTAATACTGCGTGAGCATTGTATGAGCTGGTAACAGAGAAAACGCTTTTGAACGACACACGGACCCAAGTGCGCCACTCTCGGAGTGAATGCTCTTTTACGTCAGTCTAACTAGTGGCAGTGTGAAAATGAAAGCTTTTATTATTTGTTGAGTAAACTGACAAATGTTTATTTTGTCTTTTACCCAGGCCTACTTAACAGACTTCCTGACGCAGTTCGCACAGCAACCTTGTTACAGCATGTTTTCAGGGCATCTCAACAACAATGAGCGGCAAACTCTGCAGTCAATAGGACTTTAGCCCCACCTCAAACTACTCCTGATCATCATTAAACCTCTTGTGGTCCCATCACTCAAATATGAATTTCTAATGCTTGGAGTGGAAGGGCTTTGTGAAGACTGGGTTGGAGATTTAAGGACTTGCACTTATCCATTACCTCTGTTTCTCCCTGTTTGTGATGGGATGAAGCACTTCCCAGATATACAAGAGGATATACATTGAAAGACATTGGAGGAGATTCCAATGAAAGCTGTTTTGGGTTGGTAATCTCTTCAGCAGTGAAGCTGATACTCGACAAAGGGTGGGTTGCTGAGTAAATTATGAAACATAAACTTTTACTCCTTTGTCCTATTTGTAATTAAACCTGTTGTCTTTGTGTTTCTGTAAACATGGAGTGAAACTAAACAGTCATGATTAGGGGGAAATCTTCCTGTAGTTTGAGTACACATTTCAGAGGCCTTATATTCCAGCAAACATTGACTGTTTCACATTGTAAATGAAAGCTCTTAGACCTGCCATCATGTCAAGGGGAGATGGTGGCTATTTGGGAATTCACTGTTACCACAGTGATTGCAGCATTGTCATTTCCTGTTTCCAGTTCAAATGCTGGATTATGACAATTCTAAATAAAAGTCCCTAATGTAAAGTTTTCATACATTTAGTCCTTGTTTGTCCATCCATTACATACACTGGATGCAGAAATGATTCTTTGTCTTACATGGAAAGACATCAAAATTAGAAATATTTAACAAAGTAAATACTAAAAAGAAAATGGTGCTGTGAAGTGTCATACTTTTTAGCAAAACATGTTAATCCACCTGGACCTGTGTTCTTATTGGGGGGGGGAAAAAAAACATTTTTCAAACTAAAATAAAATGGGCATTGACCATTTCAGAATTTTTACCCATCACCACTGATTATAGTATAAGTATAAATAGATTTTGGTGTTTTTATGGAGTGGTTTTGGGCTGTAAACCGCAGCACAGATCTGGCAACCCGGTCATTTCACGGATAATTTACAGCGCCTCAATCCGCTCCCGTGTCTTTGCGCTTCTCCAGCAGGCGCTATGTCTGAATGCTCCCGTTAGCACGATTCCGATAGCGTTTAGTCCGGTAGCGCTTTGACTGATTTGTCTTCGGGATTATGTTAAACTTGGAGATGAGATTTCCCGTCGGGAACATGTCCCTCATCGGGTCCTGTGTGGTGGTGTTGGCCGTGATCCTGTGCTCCTCTCCGGGTGAGTTTATTCCGCTTGTCCAGGCCGCACCGTTAGCTTGCAGCGCCTCTGTTTACGCTTGAAAACTTTGTGTGCTAAGTGCCTTTCATGCTTTTATTATCCCCTAACAATTAACAATACGTTTAGTTCCCTATAAATCAGTTTGATAGCTGAAGGTGTACTGTAGCCTAACTTTTTTAATGGGGATCCGCCACCTCTTGTCTTCAGATGATATAATTATGCCTGAAATGTTCCACGGTATGGCATTAAACTGATCAATTTTGCATTTAATCTTACACTGTTACGCGTATATTATTATTATTGTTGTAACGATACCTTGAAAAACCTGCATTCTTACTGTGTGGGGGCTCGCCTCCTAATAGATCTGACCTGTACTTGCCCTCTTGACTCCATGGAGATTGATAAATTTAGTTTTATAATGTGGAATATTCCAGGTAAAGCAATCACATCTCCATCAGAAGTTACTTTAAAGATTTAACTCCTTGTGACAACTTGAACTGTTTTTGTACTTTCTTTATTTTATATATATATATATATATATATATATATATATATATATATATATATATATATATATATATATATATATATATATATTTCAATTCTCTTTGTAAATTTTGTACATATACTTATTCACTTTATATTATTTTTATTATTTCTATTTTTATTATTGTTTATCTTAATTGCATCAAACTTTTTTCCCCCTTTTTTGCACTAAACTGTCCTGGAGCTACTGTGACTGTTGAATTTCTCCACTGTGAGATCAATAAAGTCCTATCTTATCTTATTAAGTTAACTTCTAATGACTCTGCAACATAAATTCAGTTGATGTAGTATCCAAGTTATACATAATTTGGCGTATTATTGTGTCTACTATTACCCATCTTATAGGAAAAACATTACTTATAGTTTTATAACCCACTTTGAATCCAGTACCATTTTTCACGGCTCAATATTAACAAGTTAAATGCTCTTTTGTTATATATAAACTATTCTGACAAGACTAAAAGTGTTAATTCAATAATCAAACATGATTTTTATATTTCATAAATAGTCCTGTCACGATAAAAATAAGCATGACATATTGCAACAGAGATATACTGCGATAAATAATAATATTGAAACTACTTTATCCTACCTATAGAGAGCAGGATATTCCCAGTAAACCCAAAGTTTTTAAACAGAGAATATCATTAAAAATCCTGCTCTCCAATAAATAAATAAATAGCAGAATGAATCGATAATTAACCATAGCAGTTATGTATTCAACCCTCTACAGCGCAAATCTTAGCGTGTTACACTAAAATGGCTAAAATCTCCCAACAATTGCAAAGTAAAAGTGCTCACAATAAATACTGAGCCCCAAATAATATTGTTCCAGCTTTAACGTATTAAACGATTGAACTCGTATTTTTACGTATTGAATGAGTGAAGTTCTGACAAGACAAGTTCTGTCATGTTGTATTGTCCAGGCAATAAATCCACCGAAAATCCCACTGAACATAAGTGTGATTCTTAATGTGTAGAAGAGCCAGTTTTTGCAAAAGGGCAGTAACCAAGAGATAAGAGTTAAAGATGTAGTAGATGCCTGTGACATGCAACCACTGTAATTTTGTAAAAAAGAGGAAAAAAAGTCCCCACTCAAACTGTTTTATATAGAGAAGGACGAGAAATATAAACAAAAGCATGTGTGTAATTAGTGTTTTTAAGACGCCAGCAGGGACACCAGTGAGACAAAAACATCTGACCATCTCCTCTTACTCTCTTTACAGTGAGTGGGAATGAAGACTGCCTGTGGTACGTGGATAAAAATGGCACGTGGCACAATGGCTTTGACTGCCCTCTGATAACCTTTTGCTGTGGCAACTGTCACCGCCGCTACTGCTGCCTGGACGCCTTCAAGATGATCACCGAACGTGAACAAAAACGATGCATGCTCTTTCAGTTCAGGTGAGGGCCACGTCTGTAAATGAATGACTTATTGATGATCTTCTAACAAGATTCTGAGGTTGGGTTCAGTCCAGGATTATGTGTCTTTCAGTGGTTCAAAATATTCAGAGAGTAACTGGTCCTCAAACCTTTAACACCAAGCACCACCAAAGAAAATATATGACCTCTCGAGTACCACCAGATCCAAACCAGGTCTAAAATTATTTCCAGATTTAAACTAGGACTGGACAAAAATGGGTCTATGTCAAAAACTGTTGAACTAATGCAAGAAACGTGTGCATGTCAGAACATAGTCCCTTTTAGTGTTAGAAAACAGCGATGACGTAGGCATGGTTGCGCATGCATTTTGGCAACAGAAGTACGGCGGAACTTAGCGGCTTGTCAAGCTCTGCCAAAGGATTATCATCAAAATATTGCAAATATTTCCTCACCACGCTGACTTTGACAAATGGTGTCCGACTGCCAGATCCTTGTGCGATCAATGAGTAAAACTTTGAAAATTTAGTCTGCCAGTAGAATATCGATTCTGGCAACCACACACGGAACAACTAGACATTTTGGTGCTGGAAATGTTTTAATCTCCATCTTCTGTCTGTGTTCAGTCTGAATGAATCAGAATGAAGGGGTTCCCCCTTCATGCCACTTCTGTTGCCAAAATGTGTGTGCAGCTTTTTTTTTTAATCACTTCCGCTCTAAAAGGGTTACTTAAGTCTCTTAAGTGTTTTCAAAACTTAAGTCTTAAACTTAAATCTACTTGTCACTTCTCGGAGATGAACAAAAGGTGAGATCAGATCATGCCCAAACCTACCTATAAGGGATTTAATAGAGAAATACTAGTACATAAATATAATTACATCTGAGAGGAGAATGGGGATGGGCAGTTGTACCTTAAAGAAATGTCAAAAACCTTTATTTGAAGGTGAAAGACATTGGCTTATTATTCAAAAGACCTCCTTGTGATGGCTCAGAATAAAAGAGTTTAAAGCATTGGTAACATCTATGGGGTAATCTGCATTTGTTTTTCTGAAGATGTGTTATTTTATTGTTTGTGTATGTTGTAACTGTGGTGAACTTTGCTTCTTAGCCTTGTCTCCCTTCAGAAAAGAGTTTTATAATCTCAGTAGAATTCTCCAGGTTAAACAAAACATCAATGAATTGTCATATCTTCACCACAGTATTATAGACATCTCCCAGTGGCTGCGTTTGTTTTTGTTTTTTTCTGTGCTCCTTGGTGTGCTATATTTTCTCATTAGCGTTTAATGGTGTGAGCTCTGTGTTTTAAAGGTGGTTTAAACCCAAGTCTCATGAGAGAAGTGGGGCCAAACTGCAGGCTACACACACACACGCACACCGAGTAACGCAGCGCAACATAGCAATTCTCCCTGAAAACATTCATCAGTGTCCAGTGGAACTCGGACAGTGTGCAGCGTATTAACACAGACAGGTTAAAGTCTGTGGGCGAATTAGGACGATGTGAACTGTTTTCTTGCTTTGTGCTGTCTATAGTACGGCCTGTGATACACAATGCATGGCTCATGATACGATATTATCACGATATGGCGATACATGCGATACTCAAGAAGCAAACACTTTTTTAACTACAATATTTCTTCGTTAAGACACTACTTGCCAAAGTTGCATCCATGTTAATCATCAAAACTGAGAATGTGTCCAGCGTATTGTATAAAGAAGTTATCTTCCACTAACTAAGCAGCAAAATTATAGTGTGGTCACAAAGAATTGCGCAAAGACACCAAAAATACTCATTGGTGATATATATTGATACAGCATTTTACACTACTGGGCTAGTATTAATCACTCACTAATCAGTCTAGTAATCAGTCACTTTTATTACAAGTACAACATTTTTACTGTCTGTTAACTGACTTCACTCTTTATTTTCTTATTGTATTTTCATTGTGTGTTTAAGTGTGGAAAATATATGTGGAGAAAGAACTGTTAAAATTACAATATTATGTACAATTTTATAGTCCTGTTTTTGTGTCTTTTTTTATTTATAGCCCTACCACCCTGGCTGGTATTGCCTCCTCCATTCTGTTGTTTGTGGCTATTATCGCTACGATGGTCTGCTGCTTCATGTGCTCCTGCTGTTACCTTTACCAGAGAAGGCAGCAGAGAGGGAGGACGGCTTTTGAGGGTATGTACTGTTTTTCACAGTACCGGTACTATAATTTTACTTTACACTGTGTGCACAATTATTAGGCAAGTGGGTATTTTAACCATATCATGATTTTTATGCATGTTCTCCAACTCCAAGCTGTATAAACTTGAATTCTTATTGGATTTAAGCATATCCGGTGATGTGTATTTGCCTAACGGGGGAGGGTGTGGCCTAAGGAGATCCACACTCTACATGAAGGTGTGCAGAAGTATTAGGCAGCTTCTTTTCCTCGGGCAAAATGGGCCAAAAAAGAGATTTAACTCACTCAAAATGGGCCAAAAGAAGAGTTTTAATTCACTCTAAAAAGTCAAAAATTGTTTAAAAAAAATCTTTCAGAGGGACGCAGCACTCTTGAAATTGCAAAGATATTGGGGCGTGGTCATAGAACCATCAGACGTTTTGTTGGAAATTGTCAACAGTGTCACAAGAAACGTGTTGAGAAAAAGAGATGCAAATTAACTAAGATATTTGAGCAGAATCAAACATGAAGCTACCGGGAACCCATTATCCTCCTGTGCTGTCATACTCCAGAACTGCAACTTACCTGGAGAGCCCAGAAGTACGAGGTGTTCAGTGCTCAGAGACATGACCAAGGTAAGGAACACTAAAACCCGACCACCACCGAACAAGAAACATAAGCTGCAATGTCAAGACTGGGCCAAGAAATATCTGAAGATGGATTTTTCAAAGGTTTTATGGAGTGATGAGATGAGAGTGATTCTTGATGGACCAGATGGATGGGCCCGTGGCTGGATCAGTAATGGGCACAGAGCATCACTTTGACTCCACTTTGAGTATTATTAAAGCTGGTTGGACCTTCTCGGGTTGAAGATGGACTCAAATGAACTCCAAAACCTACTGCCAGTTTTTAGAAGCTACTTTCCTCAAACGGTGGTACAGGAAAAAGTCTGCATCTTTTAAGAGGACCGTGATTTTTATGCAGCACAATGCTCCATCGCATGCATCATAGTACTTCACTATGTGGCGAACCAGTAAAGGCCTTAAAAATGAATAAATTACGACATGGCACCCTTCCTCACCTGACCTAAACCCTATGGAGAACCTTCTGAAACGGGTGATTTACAGTGAAGGAAAACAGCGCTCCTCTCTGAACAGTGTCCGGGAGGCTGACTGACAGACTCCATGAATGGACCTTATGGCTTATGACCATTATTGAGAAGAAGGGTTGCTGGTCTTTTTTTGTTTGTTTGTTTGGGTTGTTTACTATTTTTGACAGATTCTGACAGAAAATTTTTCATTTAGTTGCGTAATAATTCTTCACATTAATAGTTGCCTATTAATTGTACACACATATATTTTCTCCTAAGAAAGCCAAAACTTCACTTTTAATTTCTATAAAAATATTCATATATATTTCTATAAAAATATTCAGGTTTGAGGTTTATTAACATTTTGGATTGGCCGAGCACTGTAGTTGTTCAGTTATAAAATTAATCCTCATAAGTACAACTTGCTTAATACAGACAATGTATAGTAATAAAGTGTTGTATTTAATCACTTGAAATGCCATATTTTTAACTCTTCTATTACTTAGTTTTACTTACTTATACAGATTTTTGAAGATTGCTGAATGTCACACTCCATTAGGGGAAGTTAAAATTATAAGCTCCCACTCATTCACACAGTTTAATGGTTCACAGGATCAGTTCTGGCATAAACTAAATGTGTCTAAGTGTTGTGTGGTAACATTGCTGTAGCCATGCCTGTTGGCTAAGGACAGTTAATGAAACCGAAAGGGCTTGTGTTGACAGTTAATCACATGTTTGACAAAGATTGATCGCAGATGCAGTGATAGGAGGGCATGCTCTGCGACCCAGACTACAAAATATCACACACTGCTTGGTATCAGAGGGCAAAATAGTACAGTGAACATATAAAAGTCTGAAGCACCATTACAATGATTTGTATGTTTTCATCCATAGTTCAACACATCCCAATGGCAAGTTATCCAGTGGAGCCCATGTACGATGCCTACGGAAAGCCCCTGGGACCAGCAGACTATCCCCATGCGGGCTACCCCATGGCTCCTCAGTATCCGGGCATGCCTGCACACTACCCCATGATGCATCCTGGTCCATACCCACCGCCCCCAGTAGATCCTGCCTATGGCCAACGTAATGACAAAAATATATATATATTTAGGAAGGTATTTATGAAGATGACATGACTTTAATATTTTTCTTCTTTCACTTTTCAGCTCCCCCGCCGTACTCTCCCCCTCAATATCCTGGTCACTGATGAGTTCAACAGCCACAACACAGTGGACATACAGCAGCGGACATGGGAATGGACCGTTTGAAAAGGGGAATGCAGTATTACACATTGGCATCAACACAGCAACAAACCCAAAATATATATATATATAAAAGTGAAAGATTTCAATAAAATTATAACTGCACTTTAGGCGTTTGGAAAACATCTCCACTTGCCATTAGATTGAATACAATTTTCAGGATTTATTATTATGATTGCAACTTTTACCCATTTTTGTTTATTTTGTGAATTTAATTTACATGAGGCAACAAAATATTGTGGAATTTAGGAAAAAGTACCCAGTTAACAGTATTTAAATACATTTACTAGAAAGTGGAGTGGGTGAGTCTGGCTGGATAGAATTTTCAGCACTTCACTTTCAAACTATTTAATGGTATATTGTCAGGTTTTTTTTTTTTCCTTCTTTTTCAAATCCAAATTTTGACATACCATATTTTTCGGACTATAAATTGCTTCGCAGTATAAGTCGCACCAGCCAAAAAATGTGTAATGAAGAAAAAAAAACATATAAGTTGCACCGTTCAGGGAAATTTATTTTATAAAATCAGAGACCAAGAACTGACATGTCATCTTGAAAGGCAAGTTATAGTAATAAAATGTTCAGCGCCGCTCAAATGAAGCTCCTGATGCTCACGGTTACAGGAGCGAATCTGGAGCCAGGCTCTATGTTAAAAAGAATTTTTTGGATGGACAAACTAGCAAAAAAATAATAAAAATTTAATTCAGGATCTTGTAGAGCGGGTTCATACGAACATTTTAAGACCAAAATGACGAGGTCACAGCAGCAGGTACAGAGAGAGGAGTGACAAGATCCTAAGCGCGTTAGCTCTGTCCATTCTTATATACGGTTTATGGGCTGTCATTGTGAAAAATTTTATATACAAGTTGCACCTGAGTATAAGTCGCAGGATCACCCAAACCATGAAAAACTTATAGTTTATAAGTCTGCGACTTATAGTCCGAAAAATACGGTACTTATTTTTCGTAGTGATTCAGAGAGAAACTGGAAACAGGGTTTAGGCATTTGACTTGAAGTTTTTGGTAGGTGCACACACAACATATGGATCTCATCTCATTCTATGTCACAGTTTTGTCTGTCCTCCTTTCTCATATATAGATATCTACTAAGTAGAGTGTGCTGTCTAATGTTAGCGACTTCAGCAGCATGCTACCCTGTTAATTCTGTCCTTTTCTCCTTAAAGCTTTTGAATAGCTTGTCATTTAGCTGTTGTTGGATGCCGTTTAATATGTGTGTTGCAGTTATTTATTATTTGTAACATATCAGTTCAGGGGAACGGCAGGTCGAGCTGTGTAGTGAAAGTCCCGCCTTATTACAATTAACAAGGTAATGACTACTTAATGATTTATTTTGTAAATCTCTGCTGGATATTTTATTTAATTTAAATTTTAAAATGGCATTGTGCAGAATTTTTAACATGGTGTCTCTTCCATTTGGAAATTAAAGATCATCTATTGTTCTTTCAGGAACTATAAATTGGGATTGACTAGGGAATAAAGGCCCTGGCAACTCGTACACATTTTTGACAACAGATATTTCAACAGTTTGAAAAGAGAGCAGAATTGTTTATGCTTTTTCATAACATAATTTCTACTTTTATTATTATTATTATTATTATTAAGAGCATTTAACATTTTTGTAGATGGAAAAGAACCCATGGCAGGTTTAAGAGGACACCTAATTATTAAGACATACATGTCACATCTGTAATGTGGTATTAACTATTAAATATCAGACTGTTGCCACTTGTGTACGAATAATGTATTGTATTATGGGTCTTTAAAAGCTAAACACATTAGATTGAAGATAGATAAGTATAATAGGTGGTCTTTAGTTTCTTTGAGATTAAGCTAAAGAGCCAAAAAATCATGAAGTCACTATCCACTTTATTTATGTATGAAGCTCTGAGTACATTGTTGAAGATCTTGATTTGAAAATGTTGGCTCTATTTGATATTTCAACTTTGAACTGGGTGGTATATGTTTCCAGGGGCAACACATGTTGTATATTGCTTGAATTATGTAAAGGGATTTATGTACAGATTCAGATGGCTGTTAATTGACATGTTTGCTCTGAATCTGAGTTTTACAGAGCTTTTTATAAAGCACAAAATTTAAAAGTGGATTGTTTTGGGGGGGCGGGGTGGGGGTCTTTATGTAGTTCCTTTTGCTCAATGCTGGTAATATTTATTTGTGCTCCATGAGTGTTTAAGAAGAGTTGATGTGTGGACATGGTGTGGTGTCAGATGACAGTGAGACATTGTAATATAGTGGGGTTTAATTTCTATTAACATAAAATCTAACTTTGGAAGAAAAAAAAAACATTTGTCTTTTATTTTTGGTGCATGCTAAAACAACTTCTGGAGCCATATTGAAAATCTTTTTAACTCACTTCGACTGCCACTAGTCAATATTTTTATGATGTCAGCTATATGAATTACAAATATTAAAGGTTAATGTCACCAAAATCTCACTCACATAGCAATTTGATAGTATACTACAATACATATTTACTGCAAATTACTTATTTATTATGTATTTTACAGTCAATTAACTTGTTTCACAGTGTTAAGAGGTTGGTTTATATACATCAAAAGACAAACATTTACACAGAATGACCTCCTATTTGATAACAATACAAGAAAAAAAAGATAAACATGATAAAATACCACGCTATGAACATGTTTGGAAATGGAAACATCACAACAAATGAGATTGCTGGGTAAAAGTTGAACATTGTCCGTGTAATCAGACAGATGTTTGGATATAAATATAAATTGTGCAATAGGAAGTCTGCATAGCTTGTGCTTTGGAGTCAGTGTAAACTTCCAGCCCTTCCCATTGCCATTAAAGGAGAGTGGACCCTGCACTAAATATGGACATGCACTTTCACAGGATTCTGAAGAATGCCTCTGCTCCTCGGTGCACTCTGATGATGCGAGCTTCATGTAGTTCGTCAGTGCGCCCTTTAATGCGAGACAGCCTCCCCAGTGCAGCCTGCTTGGACAAGATCTGCTCTATTAGATTGCAATAGGACACTTTCTTTGGCCTATGTTATTGTTTTACACCATAATAATCCATTATTTTTGAAAGGAAACTAAAGATACTGACAAGTTACCAGAAAGTTCCAGATATCAACCAGTCATGTCCAGAAGAAAGGTGAAGGGACTGACGCGAACCGGGCGCCAGGTGAGCGAAGACCCCGATTTGGACAACCTGTTGTCCACACTGTCTCCAGAGGAAATGGAGGAGCTGCAGATAGATCTAAGCAAAGTGCCGGACATCAACCCAGAAGATGGTGCAGTCCTTGTCCAGGGAGAGAGCCAGAGCCGGGACCCTAAAAGGGGCAGCCGAAAGGAGAGTGACCCAAAGGGGAGGCTCAGTCAGAGGGAGCAGTCACTGGAGGTAAGTGTGCATTGAAAGTGTCTAGCGTGTTGAAACACAAGATGAGCCGTATTTATTCTCTGGGTAGACATTTGCCATCACAAACCAGTGAAACCTCCCCGTGAACCAACAAAACAGGTTAAAGTGAATCATATTTTAATGTAATTTTTATATGGTCCCAGCACTAAACCAGTTTATTTAATATGGCTATGGCTTTTGTTATAACAAAGCAAATATTTTGTCCTCAGATGTATCATCGACATTCGTTCATTTAGTGGATGTTATGTTGTATAAAAGTTTGTAGGTCTATGTGAAAAATTGTGTGCCACTCCTTTACTTGACATGCCAGAACACAAAACAAAACCTTTCTTGGAACAGAACTTTTAGTTTAATTGAATACCATAACTAAAGTCTGAATTTTCATTATGTGTCCACATCGATGTTTAGTCTTTGATTAATGGATTCCACTGTTACATAACAAACCACAGTTCCTTCTAATGATAGTCTTCATATGCCATTTTTCATTTTGCCTGAACCCAACGACCACCTCAACCTTTTGCACTTTGTCCGTCAGTATAGGTCCCTCATGCTGGTTTCCATGCCAGGAAAAATAGTCTTCTGAGACGAGCTTATTGCATACTTTTCAAATTCTTAATTGTTTTTTTAGTGCCACAATCCAAAGCACCTACAGATTTTCTGTTATGACAGATATGAGGCTATGTAAGCAGTATGTGGTTCTGTGTAGCGTCCTAATTCCAGTTTGAAGGAATTCCTTGGTTGATTGCTCCAATGCTCACTGCCTTTTAAGGATACATCTGCCTTGGCCATGGCTGCACACAGCAAACAGATGGAGACTCACAAATCAAACACTTACAGAGCTATTCACAGCAAATGTATTTCAGCGCTGTAAAAAGGTTCCTGATGCTTTGGGGACTGTAAACACAGGGGCCATACTGTGCCATGGAGAAGGACTGTGTTTACAAGTGAGCCGTGGTCAGGGAGATGTTTGACTATAAAACAATACTCAGGGTTGAGCTGGGACACTTGGCCTATATATTTGATTACCACTCATATGCAGTACTACAATATATAAAAGGCCAGGTGTAGTGCTGGGCATACGTATAGGGTTGAACACAACTGGGTTTACTCAAAACAAAGACAGTTTTAATTTTATATATATATATATATATATATAGGTATTTTTGATGTAGTACCCTTCTGATTAACATGACTCCCTCTGTTTATTTCACAGCAGACTGATTCAAAGGAGAGCCGGACACAGGAGTACCTGAAGAAAACAGGCTCAAACCAGGAGGGCAACAGTGGCAGAAGATCAAGTCTACGAAAACAAACTAGTGTGCAAAGTGAGAGCAATGCCAATAGACCGGACGACAGAAACAGGAAAGGTGCTGAAAGTTTGAAAGAGGATAGAAGTCACCTGTCAGGTCGATATAGACTACAGGAGAGCCACCAGAGTGAAGCGAATGAGAGGGAGAGTTTTTGTGACAATAGACTGCAAAGAAACAGAGACAGTACAGGCAGCAAAGCTAAGGATATGATCTCTAAACTCCAAGAGAAGAAGGATGACAAGGAAAAAGACAAGAGAGAGGATTTTAGGAGACGGGACGACAGTAAAACTAAAGATATCATCTCAAAACTGAAAGAAAAAAGCGAAAAAGATGTTGCTAAGGATCGAGAGAGGAGATCTGACAATTTCCGCACTCAAGGGCTGGTTTCAAAAATGTTGGAGAAGCAAAATAAGGCACTAGAAAATCAAGAAAGCAAGACAGAGGAACACAAGACCAAAGCAGATGAGAAAAAGACAGAGGAGAAGAAGAGAAGTGATGTCAAATTAGAACGGTCAGTGTCAGAGAAGGGTGATGTGGTGGTAAAACAGGCTGACAGGGGAAGTGAGGATTTGGTCAACCACAGTGATCATGTAAAAGAGAAAGATAAAAGGGCAGCAGACAAGAAAGCAGAGGAGAAGAATGAAGATTTGAAAGTGAAGGCTAAATCTGATGGAGCAAAAACAAACAAAACAGATGAGAAGATTGTGAACTGCATGATTAACGACACCCAAAAGAATAAGACTAAAGAGGAGGATGATGATGAAGATTCCAGTATGTTTGATGAACTGATGGAGCAAGTTCGCACCAATGACTCCACTCTAACAGAACTCAATGTCAACAATTCAGAGGTCATCAAGACCAGAACGCTGATTGAGTTTGCTGAAGCTCTGAAAACCAACACACACATCAAGATTTTTGCTTTGGCCAACTGTCGAGCAGATGACCATGTGGCCTACGCCATAGCCGGCATGCTGAAGAACAACAAGACCATCACAAGTCTCAATGTGGACTCCAACCTTCTCACTGGCAAAGGCATTTTATCTCTAATCCAAGCACTGCAATACAACTCCACTCTGACAGAACTTCGATTTCAGAACCAGCGTCATATCTGTGGTGGGAAAACCGAGATGGAGATGGTGAAGATTCTCAAAGAAAACACCACTCTGTTGAAATTGGGTTACCACTTTGAGCTGGCAGGACCCAGAATGACCACAACTAATATTTTAAGTCGCAATATGGACCGGCAGAGACAGAAACGACTACAGGAGCAGAAACAGGCACAGGCAAATGGTGAGAAGAAAGACACATTGGACGTTCCCAAAACAGGAAGTGGATCTTTGAGGAATTCACCCAAAGCTTCACCAAAACCATCTCCTATGCAATCTCCAATGCCATCTCCAAAGCTGACTTCCAAAAGAGGAACAATGAGAGGCTTGACACCACCACCCCCTCCTCCACCTCCAGGGGGCGCACCTCCACCTCCCCCTCCACCTATGCTAGACATGGACTTGTTGAAGAATTCACTCACACCAGTGTCACAGAGGAAAGTGGATAATAAAAGTCCAGGTGGCAGTAAGAACTCAAGGGACCAACTGCTGGCTTCAATCAGGACAAGCAATATTACCCAACTTAAAAAGGTTTGTATATCTTTTTTCTACCTTGTTTTCCCACCTGTTTCATGATAGAGTACCCCAATCACTAGGCTTTTTTTTCTAAATAATTCAATTTGCATTTTTTTTGTCTAGGTACCTGTGCCAAAGTGGCTGCAGTAAATGAGTCCTGGAATAAACCATAAAGAAGAGGAAGAACACGCCTCTCACCACAACTTACAAGGCTGAAACATCATAAAGAGACTGCTTTGCATGTTCACTCTGAGAAGATAACTAAAAAAAAACATGAGAGATTTTCAATTGGAAGGAATGTATAGGACAAGAACTATGCAATATGTGATCTATATGTGACTGACTACATAAAACGGCTGTTATTGAGTAAGCATAGTAGCTTTTATCAGTAATGATAAATTACTCTTATGAGGCTTCTGCCAATCTTCACTATGAGTTCTCCCTCAAACACTGGACCAAATGACTCTGTGGAGAATGAGTGAAACAGAATATACAATGCTTGTTTGTAATAATGTTTGCGCATATGAATATTTGCACTAGAATATAATAAGAATCCAATTATATAATAGCATACATCTAAATGTGGTAATAGTGCACTAGCTTACTACAGTAACATTTTGATGTTATCAGTCTTATTGATAGCGGGACTATTTATTTACAGAGCCATAAATTACTAAGATTGGGAATCATACATTTAGAATGGGAAAATCAGGGAACTTTGAAAATTTCGATCATGTTCAATGAAGTACATTTTATTTTGTGCAAAATTGTCTTGAGACCTTTTATGTAATACTGGAGACATTTTCAAGACAACATACTTCATAAATCATTAGAAATTCAAAACACGCTGGAAAAACCTTACTTACTCCATGGTTGACTGGTGTGTATCAATCATTATGTCTTAAGTTAAACAGCCATTACTTTTCTGTCCAAGTTGATTGTAATCCCTCATTCATCTAGGGGTGGTCCATACACTATGTCACCTAAAAATGTGCTGAGCATAGAATGATATATCTGATCGTGTTCATCTGTGTAAGAGCCTCAGTGTCTCCAAATAAATAATTGTCTGTTTTACATGTTTCCACTTTTTTTGGCCTACCATTATCTGATCTGTCTACAGATTGAGCTGTATATTTGGTGATGCTGTGAGTAGTTTATGTACAAAGATAAACATGTTTATAACGTAATGCATCTTTGTATTACATTGCCTTTTGGTATTAGTCTATGTCTCAGTCAGCTGTGTGGACAAACATTAGCTTTGTGTTCAGAGGAGAGAGCAGTTAGTTTATGTCTCCATCTCTCTCGCTCTCTGTCTGCATTCACCAAATGTCTATATTTGGGCATTTCTCAATGAGTACTTGCTCTGCAATTCATTCCTTTCTTGTTCCTAATAATGGGCTGTGGGCCAGACAGTGGTGTGTCTTTTGCTGTAGCTTTTACCAGCATGTGGAGAAAATTATGAAAATTACTACTGATTAGATGCCAGAGGTAGCAAAGCTAGATGAATGGTTTGACCTGTCTAAAGCCTATGTAGCACTTTGCAGTGTGGTGGGTATACTTGAAATGATCTCATATAGGCCTAATAAATCAATAGGCAAGTGTACGCGCAATAATCAGGTATTCGCATCAAACAGATGAAACTATTTATAGGCTAAATTAATCTACATCCATGTTGGCGAAATATTTTTGATAGATATATTATTAATATTTATTTATTTTTACAAATTAATGTTTACAATACATATAATGTAAACAATATTTTCAATAATTAGACATTCATTTCATTAGCAGGTTCCAAAAAAAAAAAACCGCATGTCGTTACGTTCAGTGCCAATGGGCGTTACGTCAGAGGGAACGTTCAAGGAACAAAATGGAGGAGTATGCCAGAGAGCCTTGGTGAGAGCTTGTGCCAAAAAATATGATATTCTTTTATCGATTTAGGTTTGTAAATGCGAGCATCTCTATAGCTGAGACGAATATGTGACGACTCTGTTATTGACTCTCCCATTAAGATTGTAAATAATCAGAACACCAGGTCATTAGCCTCTGTTAGCATCAACGCTAACTTCACATAGGAATTTAGAGACAGGTTGTGCTAGCATCAAGTGAGCTTGTATCACGTTGTAGTGACCTTGCCGGGTTTGCTGTCACATGTTATTACGCTGGGCACAACGTTGGTTGTCTCTTATTTTTGACACTTAAACGTTCCCACCAGGTAAACACTGTCTTAACCATTTACGTAACGTTAATTTGCTTCTATTCCATAATAAATTCATGTAACTTGCTTACTAGCTGTTAGCTATAGGGTTAGCATCTCGTGTTGTAGGCAAGTCTTTGGTAATCAACGTTACGCTTTTCAAGGTATTATTCAGAGTAACAGATGAAAATAGCCATTTTCGTTTGTGTTTGTGTTGTGTAGTAACCACCCTTAAAAATGTTATGAGATTATAATGGAGGAAACTTCAAGACAACGAAAGGTCTATCAAATCTAAATGGTCACATAAACTGAGTGGTTATCATTTGCCAAAAACTGCATTAATTTTTTGCAGTTTGTGTTATGTTATTTTCCACCCCATATAATGTATTTGTTAAATGTGACACAATCGCAGTTCACAGAAAATCTGTTAATTTGTGCTGTTTTAAACTTAACAAGAGCTCCGCCAGCGGGGCAAAATACGCCCGTACTTTGAATTATTGTATATAGAATTCTAGAATCGGAATTCCACCAATCAGATTGCAGCAACAGAACTTACAGACACTACAAAGCTTTAATGTGTCAAAGCTCAAAGAAGCAGAGAATGTGGGTTGTTCTCGCTTTCAGCAGCAGAACATTTGAGAAGAGAGTTCAGATCTTTCATGAAGACAAAGCTTCAAAGACTTCAAAGCTTTGAAGTGTCCACAGACAGACAGACGGACAGACGGACGGACGGACAGACGGACGGACAGCGCCATACCATAATACGTCCCGTCTTACACAACGGGCGTATAAAAATCATCCAAATACCGTAATAGGTCAGAATTCCATTGGTCCTAGAAGTAGCCAAAGTACGGGAGATAACATCATCACTTAACAGTCCCATTATAACCATCTTGTTATATTTCCTTAGTTAGTGTGTTAGTTAATTAGCTGGTGGTACTTCACTGTATAATGTATAATCGATGTGTGCCTGCTTTTGTAGTCCATGGAGGATTGTGGATGACTGTGGAGGTGCATTCACAATGGGGGCTATTGGTGGAGGCATTTTTCAGGCTGTTAAAGGCTTCAGAAATTCACCCTCTGTAAGTATTGAAATATTTTTTGCATGTTTTTGACTCTCATTACTCATACACTGTAAAATTGTTGACATTGATTTTTATAGGGAATGAGTCACAGAATGAGAGGGAGTTTGACGGCAATCAAAACTAGAGCTCCACAGCTTGGAGGTAAAATATTTGTTCAACTCATGTCTGTTTTTTCTAATAATCTATCATCTTGATTGCTTTATGTGATTACATTTGCATTTTTCACTATTTTCAAAACTATATGAAAGCACAGTATAAATTGTAAAAAAAAAAAAAAATGATTCCCTTCAATTTTGTCTTGTCTCTTGAAAGTAAAATATAGTATACTTTATAAATACCTGTTCCCCCGCAACTTCATTTTGACACAATTGTATTTATTTAATTAATTATTTGCTTCATTCCTAGCCATACATGTTTTACTAACATACACATATACACATTGGACTTTTTCAGGAAGCTTTGCAGTGTGGGGAGGCCTGTTCTCAATGATCGATTGTGGTTTAGTAAAAGTTCGGGGCAAAGAAGATCCCTGGAACTCTATCACAAGTGGAGCTATGACTGGAGCTATCCTTGCTGCAAGAAGTGAGTTGTTTTTTTAGTTTTTTTTTTAGAAAGTTGCATGTGCAAAGCTCGTGTGAAAGCAGGATGGTAACTTCAGCAGAATGTATTTTAGTAAGGGGAATTAAAAGTTAAAACTATGAAGGGGTGGGCATTCTATCATAAAGTCTATATACATCTAACCAATCCAAATCCTTTTTTTTTTTTTTTTTTTTGATAGACGGACCTGTGGCCATGTTTGGCTCTGCAGCAATGGGTGGCATCCTCTTGGCATTGATAGAGGGTGCTGGTATCCTACTAACTAGATTTGCTTCTTCACAATTGCCAACTGGTTAGTAACATTGATATGTATAGCAATAATTTTAAATTTTATGCATTCTTACCCTTTCTGTTCTGTAATTCTTCAGGCCCCCAGTTTGCAGAAGAGCCAGGCCCTGCTCCAATGGGATCTCCCTCTTTTGGAGACTACAGACAATATCAATGAGAGAACACACTTTTTTGAATTCCTTGCTGAAGTTACAACCAATGAATGGAGATGGAGACCACATCACTCGTCACACAAAACGTGTCAAAGATGTAAATGGACAGTAATCATCTTCATTTAACTGCCTTCTGCCATTTCAGCCTTGTCATCTGCATTGTCTTCACTAGCGTTTGAGATGTGAGGGAACTGCTTGTTTTGGCTTATGGCAAGACATATTTTTTTCCTGACAGACTTTGAATGTGATCGGTTCTAAAATAACACCTGCTGTGTAGTGACTGATGAGAACAATGCAGATTATAAACAATGTTTATATGTTCTACACATAAAACTCCTCATTTTCTCCTCTGTGTTTTATTTACCACAAGTGTAATTTGCTTGGACTGGTCATTTAGATTTTTGTTTTCTTTATTTAGTTTTTTTTTTTTCTCCAGTTTACCTCTATCCAAGCTATTGCTGATTTTTAATAGATTTATTTATTCTATAATGTATGAACCATGCTATCACATTTAAGGTGTGATTTCCAGAATTGAAGAAAAGTCAAAAATGTGAAAATGACAACCAATGGCATTGGCAGATGACAGGATTAACAGAAGCGAGGGGTTGTTAATACTAATTTATATCTGTATGACAGATTATTGTACATTCAACAAAACAATAAAATATACAACAACGTCATGTTTGTTGTACATTTCCAGTGATTTACGTTTGTGACAATAATTTAGATCCACAAAGACAAGATTTTTTTTTCCCCCATTTTCTAGCACTACTATTGTACAGGGACTTGCTGGACAAGCTTAATCCTCTCGCTCGTGTGTGAATTTATTGTCCACTAGATGGCAGCAGAAAGAAACTTCTGGAGCTTGATCTCCGTCTTGTACAAAGAGCAACACCTAGAATAAAGGAGCATATAGGCTCCGTTTTGGTTATCCTGAGCGTGAGGCTTGAACTCTGCCACACACCTACAGGTGAAATGGCTGTAAACTATGGGTCAAAATATATCAAGATTTTAACTGCATGACAGCTCTCAAAAGTTTAACTTGGGGCATTGCCAGAGAGGAGGGGCTTGCAGTGAGTAATGCTGAGGGACATAAGGTATTCACCATAATATTTAATGGGACTGATTGGGTGAAAGAAGATAGTGCAAATCGTTGTGAAGCTGTAGGGTAACTTTTAAAGCATGTAAAGTGGTAGTACTTTACAATATTCATTTACTTTATAATAAAATACCCAAAGAATGTCTGAAGGTCTCCATAAGAAAGGTAGTGCTTTGCCTGGAATGTTCTACAGTAGGCTATGGTATAAACGTATCCTGTATTCATTAAATTACTGACGTGATTAGGTATGGTGTTGTTCCCCATGAAAACAGGTGACATATCCTCCAACACAAAAATTACATAGTGCACTTCTAATATCTGTCTAGCCAACCTGTACTAAAATCAACAGTTTAGTACGGGTTGGCTACTACTAAGATCATTTGTAGAAATAAATAAATGCATGAATAATAATAATAATGATAATAATGATAATAATGATAATAATGATAATAATAATAATAATAATAATAATAATAATAATAATAATAATAATAATAATAATAATAATAATCCATCCATCTTCTCCCGCTTAATCCGGCTGGGTCGCGGGGGCAGCTTGCTGCCCAATACTCATAGCACCTGACCCCCCCTATGAACCCCTCTGCAGGTGGTGAGCCCACAGGAGGGAATAATAATAATAATAATAATAATAATAATAATAATAATAATAATAAATCGTTTTGTAATCCTTCCATTCAGTGTTGTTGTTTCTAATATCTTTTTAAATGTACATTATTGTTAGTAGGCTACATGATCCTAATAAATTATTTATTTATCTGTCTATCTAATCCCTACACAGAAGTGCCTACACACCAAATTCTTGAGTTACTAACAAACGCGTTTAAATTCACCTCGGTATTTTGTCTAATTTAAAAGGCATGCATGAGGTATTAAAAATCTGTATCCTATTTGCAATCTCATTTTCTTTAAGACCCGTTATCATGCAAATGTGGGCGCGAGGCCGCCTGCCCATGTGTCATGCCCTAAAAATGAGAAACAGCAGAGCCGAGTGACGTGCGCTGCGCAGTGAGCAGGAGCTGACACTTGGCGGAGCGGCGAGAGACAGACAGCGAGCGACAAACGGTGAGTGCAAATGCCAAACTTTGGTAGCTGCTAAACCTACTAAAACAAGTGATTTCTGGTGAGTTAAGACTTTTTGTTTGTAACCCTTTTGGGAGACACATGAATGCGCACGGCGTGTTTGTTTTTGATGGTAAATATAAAGAATGTGTACATGCACAAACGGAATGTGCACTCCCATTTTAGTCAAGGCCAGGCGGAAGGGCAGGTAATGTTAGCATTTGCTGGGTCTCCCTTGAGCCAAACCAGTGCATACTTTAATATTGAATTTAGAGATCTTGTCCTTTGCAAATCTATAAATCTGGCTACTATGCGATGAGTTTTTGACAGCCTAGCCTGGGCTGTGATGTACTCAGTGGAAAGGAATGTGGCGGCTAGCTAGCCTGTTGCTAACGAGCTGCGGCTAGCGTGTGAAGTGTCGGTGGCCCGTTCAAAGCAGTGGGTTAAAGCTAGCTAGTTAGCGATGCAGCTAACGAGCCTCATAACGGGACTCGCTCCACGCACTAGCATGTATGAAACTGGACTGTTTATGAGTAGATGTCGTTCCCAGTACATCGGATTAAACACGGTGATGTGCTAAGGATTTGTCTTTAAGAAGGCTTATTATTTTAAGCGTGATTTGCTGGGTTCTATATTGGCCAGTGTGTAATAGTCGTATAGTAAATCTTAGTAGTTTTGTGTGGTTAAGTCTCAGCCTCAGATTGCAGTGACTTCGCTTGGCCCGAAATGATATGGCCATATGCCTAAATATGCCTAAATATGCCTCAGCTGTAAGCAGAAAACCTGAGGAGTTCCTCATGACACTGACAGCCTTGTGGGAGCCAACAATGTTGGACAAGAAAGTTGTGTGGTAAAGTTACAGTAGTGTATGAAAAGTTTAGTATCTTTCTGTACCATCATGTTTATGTGTTATATTGCATATTCTTAATTTTCTGTACATTACATAACCTTTACATCAGGGGCGTCAATCAATCAGTTATCGTTGGCTCTCAGGCCTCAAGGTAATCCTAATGGTCGTAGACACTACTTTTTGTGGTGAATGTAAGTATTTGATCTGTTGGCTCCTGCTTGGTGTCAATGTTTGTCTCTGTGTGGGGAAAAAAGTTTAGTTTAGATCATTTTAATAAAGTCACACTGGCTGGTACAAATAAAACCCTCCATGTTTCTAGAGTAGAATAAATGAAAGCCCTCCCTGTAACCAACTTTTCCACCTGGTCCAAAGACTAGTTCCTTAATATTCTTCAGTCATAGAATTTAGATGAATATTGACAGCTTTATTATATTTTTTTGCTACATTATTTATTGTAGTCTTTTGCTTATTGCTCCTCTAATAAACTTTTATTGTATTTCCCAAGTCCATATTTTTGTTCTCTGCAGTTGCCTTCTATTCTCACAAGTTTTGAGCCAGGCAAGCCTCACTTCCCCATCTGTGTGGCTATGCTGCTGTCCTAAGCACCAAACAGGAACAGAGACTGAAGGGGGCTATTTTAGTGTCACCTCCTCCTGTTCCATCCCCTCAGCATGTGGCTGTCTTCTGAAGAGATCTGGAAAGAGGATGTGGTTACAGGTCAGGGCCCGACTCAGCGATGCCTATGACTGACATCGTCTTTGTCACTTACACATCTTTGTCATAACTTGGTCTCAGTGCCATTATGCGTGGAGTTTCAGAGTGACTCGAATGCCTTTCAGAGTTTAGAGGACTCTGCCATGTTGATTAGGGGATTTTTTTGCACCACAGACTAATCATTATCAATTTAAAAAATCATTATATATAAGATTATTTTTTAAATGAGTAAAATGATTTAATCTGTTTTTCCACATGTTTGTATACAGTTAATACACCGAAATGGCAGTCTTGATAGTAAAGGCAAATCTGATTTGGTACCTGTCTATCACTTTGTTGTTTATTTCTGGTTTACATTATTGACCTAAGTTTTCCTTTATGGATTAAAGCCTTAGTTTGAACAGATGCCAAGTCAGAGGTTGCGTACAGGCATAGTCACAAAAACCTTATGTCTAACTAACTTCTTCTTTTAAAACTTTGCCTTATCCCTTGTGCTTTGTTGATGGATGGCTTCTCCTTTTACATGTAGTGGTTCTTCACAAGGCCAGTGTGAACATGTGATGTAATGCCTGGTTCTGGCTAAGGTAATGAGTAACCAGTGGCTTATTGGCATCAAAAACACTACCATTACCCCGGACACCCAAACCACAAGTGACTGTGCCACTCTAATCGTTGTGTTTGCTGGAAAACGATCAAGCATAAACCTCTTCTGAACCGCAGGATATGAGTGTCTACATCTTCCGCAACAGTTTGCATGGATAAGAGGAGAGCGAGGAGGGAGGGAGGCAGCTGTCAGTCACACTAATGCTGATTCAGTTGTTGTGACAGTTTTATGTCCATGATAACCCCCACAGAGCAGGATATTGTGTGAATGGATGTTGTAGTAAAGTCCTTTAATTCATATTATGTTGCCCATTTTTGGGTTGTCAAAAATCCAGTTTCTAATGTAACAAATATAGAAGAGTGTAAATGTAGACTTATGTGATGTTGTTTTGACCTATATTGTGCACTTTTATATTATATGGGATAAAACAGTTAAGATTATTAAAAAAACTGTGAAATTATTTACTTACACTGGCAAATGTATTACCTTTGTTCTAGATGTAACCAGCTCTACAATGTCAAACTTTTTTAATCATAAAGTAAAGTTAATGTAACAGCAAGGTAAAAAGCACTGTATATTTGGGTGGCTCAATATGAGAAAAATATTTTGTATTCAATAACCAAGTTGTGTATTACAGTAATGATAGTATAGCAATATTTTTGTATGCTTTTTGGTACAATAAATTCAGTAAAATTTCAAAGAAAAAATTATCTTCATTTACTAATCATGTAACAAATGTTTTTAAATTCCAGATAAATACATATTTGTTTTAATTGTTTTCAAAAGAGAAAAGTTAATTAGCGATCTTCAACTTAAGATGAATTTGTAAAAACTAAATATTGGTTTCTGGCCACAGCAGCAGGCCAAATATCTGATAAATACATAAATAAATCCAAATTACCCCATCCCAACTTAATTAGGAAAATCATCCATAAAATCTGCTTTTTTGTCTATTTTACTTGCAAAAACAGTACATTTATGTAAAATGTAAAACTTTGTGGTGGTGCAATATATTTATTTTCTTGGGATATCGATTATTGCATCAGTCAATATTGCTGTATCAATATTTAGGCGATATAATAATAATAATGCTTTAATCTTATATAGTGCTTTCATCTTCACACTAATTGTTGCGTTACTATTTGGAGCATTATTCATTCCTTACCCAGTGGTGTAAAATCCTATTGTAGTCACAACTGCCCTTGGGTAAACTGACAGATGTACAGTATTGTGTAGCTCTGCATGTATGTTTACTCATTTCGAAATGCTAATAATTATTTTAGTCCCTTCGATGAGCTTGTGACCTAAATTTAATCACGATGATCAATTTATCAGAGTAATGTTGACGTCCCTTTCTTGGACATGGTGTGGGTGAGTAAGGTGATGATGATTCTGTATGTCTGGTGTAATTGTTTATTTGCAGCGGTTACTACGAGAGAAGCCACGGCGAGAACGTTGTGTTTTGTTTTGGATGACAGCTCACTCGTAGTGGTGGAGCTGGTGAGAAGCTATTCAGTGAGATATCCTTAAATGGCCCTGTGAGTGTTTGAGCGGGGACACAGTGCGCAACGCCTCGTCAAGTTTTCCTGGAATCCAACTTTGTATACAAGACGAGAGCGCATCCCATTCTGTCAAGGCCTATATTTAGACCTGGGTCAGTGTAGAAGTTGAGAAAAGTGCCAATTTATATTCTGAAGTTTCTTAATCATTGCTGTTGGAGATTACTCAGGATAGTTGACTTGACATTGCAGCACATTGTAAGGCCAGTACAGAGTAGGCTGGATAAAGGATCTACCCATATGAAAATAAATGCATAAGAAAAGAGTTTGGGGCTAACTAGGTCGAACATTCACTTTGTATGGGACGCCTCTTATAGCTTTTGTGATGCAGCAGATCTAGGAGCTGGTCCGATTGGCTAATGGTGTAGTGGGGAGTGTGGCTTCTTTGTTACTACAGTAATTGCAGTGTATGTGTATAACCACCGGACTCATGGGTGGGCAATAGTGACAAAAGTGAATATGTCAATATTTACGTTAAAATATCTAGATAACGACAAATGTTGCCCCATTTCTGGTTTTGGAAACGCCCATTATTACTTTATTATCTGTATTAATGATTAAATTATTGTTATATTACTGTTTGAAACCAGACTCGTAACTTGTAATTATATTTAAATGGCTAACTATTTTTAGTGTAGTAATTATGCGCTCTGGATTGTGTGATTAATTATGGTCAAAGACAAAGTCAAACAGTTTGTTCCCTCTAATTTTCAGAACTTGTAATTATTTCTCACCCTCGTGTTTCACTCCCACAGCCTTTAAATGCAGTCAAGCTAGACATGGATTATGTCAGTTCTATGGAAAGTTATGAGACCCATCATCAAATAGACTTATTAGTAAAATCATGTGTAAATATTACCTTGCAATGCTTAGCGTGTAATCTAGCACTGCATATTACAGTTTGCCTCTCTGCTCCCATGATTTCATCTCCAATGTATTTCACATTGACAGTAGAAACAGTGCACATGCTCCTCTCTTGCTCTTCCTGCGTTTACATCATTTCTGACTTTACAGTTTTTCAATACTATTACCTGTTTTTTTTTAAACTGTACTTGAAGTATACTTTTTGTTACCTATTCGTGTATTAATTATTTTTTAATAACCTGGCATAGAGCAGATCGGGTAAACGAGGATGGTGATTGGTCATGCAGTGGCCTGAGACCAAACACAGACACAAGATTGTTTGGAGTTTGTGAATGTCATAGTTTGTTTGTCTTGTAGCACAAGGTAAATCTAGAGTGACAAAACCAAATACAGATGTTCATATAAATCCAGTTAAATGTTTTTATCAATCCTTTGTGGTGGTAACACAGCCTTGTAACTTTCTTTAGTGGCCTCCCAGGTCCCAGGTGTTGATGGTTTCTGTTGCCAATATATATTTTTTGGTATTGTTATATCAGTGTCATCCCACAGTTATCCAGGTACGTTCCTTTGTGGTCCATTGGTATATACTAGTCTACATACAGTAACTTTATACTTGTTCTGATACAACTCAAGATCATTCTAAAGGTATTCAGGAAAGGTTAATGTATCTAGTTTCAATATTCTTCTTAGTATTGACTAGTATCTGATTTCCGATACTTTGCTTTGACAACCCTTCTGAAAGTACATTTTCGTCCCTCACTGAGTTGGCTAATATAACTCTGTAGGATATTTATGGGGGCAGGATTGTGTGCATTGAGCTGGTAGCTTTGGGAGAACTTGCACATACCAAAGTCATTCAACAAGGGCTGTCCAGTACTGTGGAGCTGCTCACACCCTGTGCAGCTGGGGCGTGCTCCAGCTGCCTTAGAATGAATGAGGGATGCTTTTGGGAATCAGAGCACAGCAATATACACTACATACTACTGCTACACCATACTTAGAAACACTTTTAACTGTTCCTGTTAACTACCTACCATTATTTTATTTAAGTTGTAAATTTGTGTGGTGGGAAAGTACCTGTAGTAAATATTTATCATAGTTTTACAACTGTCAGGTCAAGTAGCAAGAAAAGTTGTTAAAAAGACATGTAAAATACAGGATGAAGCGCAGCAGAATTTTAAAAAGTATTCTTTCCACCTATGTCGTTTTCACACAAGTCCATCCCATATATTTCTTGTCAACTAATAAAGTACTTTGTAAATGAGGTCAACTTTGGCGCTTGGTTATGGTTAACTGCCTCTAGGCCTACTTATACCTGCATAAAACTGTATAAAATTGAAAAAAATGTACTATATCTAATTTATTTGGTTAATAATTGAGCATTAATTTAGTTTATTGCAACCTTTCCTGTTGACATGATGCAAAGCAAATGAATAATGGAAGTCTGTTATTTCCTGCAGTGATAACCTAAGGCCAGTATTGCATGGCAGCCTCTCCCTCTCCTGGCTCGAGTTGTAGTGACCCATTTGGCTGTGCGTAGCGCCCCACCATCTTCCCCCTTGGAGGGATATTCCAATGATTTCACAATTTCCTGCCCCTCACTGTTCCCACTTCCCTCAGCTGTGCAGTGTCACCAGTCAAACGCCTGACAGTGTATCAATGCTCAAAGAGTGATCATCATGGCCAAACTGTGAAGAGTGGCCGGGTGTGTTGTGTGTTGGGATAGGGCCAGGCCAATGGTGTCATACTTGACTGTATCTCGACTCGCCTCAGAGCGCACACCACAGCTGGTTTGTGTTAGCGAGGGGTCACGCAGTCTTCGCCTCCTCCACCCTGCAGCCGCTCCACTGATGGGTGTTCCCGTCTATTGTTGTGCTGTTTCTTGTCCATAACCTCCAGGAATGACTAGAATCCTTCCCCTTTTCCCTGCAGTGGAAAAATCTCCCTGTACTCCAAGTGGAAAAGTCGTGCTCAAAAAGTCACTTTGTTTTTAAATGTATATTAGATTGATTTGACTCTGTTCTCACAGGCCGTGTCCCTGTGCTCTTCTTTCTGTTTGTCCAGTGTAGACGGTTGGCTGTCTGCTGAATCGATCTTGCCATGCGTGAATACAAGCTAGTGGTTTTAGGCTCCGGAGGTGTGGGCAAGTCCGCTCTGGTGAGTACCCCGCTTCCCCTTTACAACTTTGCACGCTAGTACTGATTCTTTGCATCACATCTCATAATGATCCTGTTTTATGGGAAGCATGAAATCACATAGTTTTATTATTCCAGATCTGATGGAAAAAGACACAAAAGATTCACACTTTCAGGCAATTACTTATTAGGTGGAAGTGGAACATTGTTCTTTGCAAGTCATCATTTTACATAATGTTCCCCTATGTTAAAATATACCCTCTGTGGCTCCTATCCAGTTGATAATGATAATGTCTAATTTTTTTTAAATCTACAAACATGGGACATTTTGTGATGTCCTTATAGTAAACAGTCCTTTAGTAGATTGAAGACATTTAGCAGCATTTCCAAGTGGCATCTTTTTCTTTTTTTGGTCAGATTACTGGTGGACACTGCTTTTATATCAGTCTGAAAGGAGGAGTTAAACTATACTGCCTTCAGACAGATGTAAGGCTGTGTCTACCGGCAATTTGACCAGAAATGAAGATGCTACTTGGTTGAGCAGCTAAATGTCTTCACTCTAAAACCTTTGTCTAGTTGACAGAATCAATTTTTTTTTTTACTATGGATTCTATCTGGTCGATTAAGGGATTACACAGATGATGTGATAGACTGTTCATCCCATTCAGTCGTGGGATTGTTTCTAAGTCATCATTATCAAACCCATATACAATTTAATGCCAACTAACAGCACGAAAGTCTTCTCTTCTCATTTTCGAGTTGAGATAAGACCTATTGCAAATAAACTGTTGAAAGTTGTCTTATGCTTTTGACAGTGGACCATGAGCCTCTTCGCTCATGTTGTCCAGGTGTTGAGGCCTGTTAACCCTTCACTTTGGCAGCCCAGACCTTATGATGTTATCTGTGTGAATCTGTCTAACCCTAATGTAAACCTCACTGCAGCTTTATGCAGCAGCATCGGCCCAAGTTTAGACATTTCTCATCAAAACGTGACCAGTTTTGCTCCTGATATTTTGCCAAGCTTGTATTACGTACTGTTTATATGGGGCAGTGTGGGAGGGGATGTAAATGTTTTTTTTGTGGAGGTTGAAGCATACTAACCCTTCTGTCTCTCACTCTTGTAGACAGTTCAGTTTGTACAGGGAATCTTTGTGGAGAAATATGACCCGACAATAGAAGACTCGTACAGAAAGGTGAGTGGTGCTCTTCTGCGGTCGTGATTACTAGCAGCTGTGGCAGGTTCATGCCGTGATCATTCTGCTCTGTCTTTCCTCACACAATGCGGTGACGTGCAACCAGAGAAATGTGAAATATTTCCTCCATATTCCAAGTCCAATTGGGATTATGACATTTCACAATCTTAATTACAATAGTACAACCGGACAGTGTTAAAAGTGTCCGATGCAAAGAAGAAGCAGCGTATTAAAGAGGGGTTTTGAGCTCTCTACCATGTTATAACGTTGTTCCTTCTTTCAGATTATGTGATAAGAGGTTTTAGCTGTCATCCATGAGTCTTTGAGTAATTTTGTGATCTCTTTTGGGTTCTATTCAACCCTTCTTATGGTGAGCTGTAAGATTCTGTCCAGTGCTCAGCCCATAAGCCTACGTTATCCATGCTACCACCTGACAATTCTCCATAAATATACAAAAGTATGATATAAAACCGTACACAACAAGTAGGCAAAGTTGATTTACTCTGCAGTAGTTTCATTAGCGGGATGCACACCGATTGTGTTGTGATAGCGCTCTAAAAAGAGGCTGACTTGGCACAGAGATTAATGTGAGGGGAGACTCAGAACATCAGAAAAAAAGTGAAATTTATAAACCATGTTAATCTGTTGTTTTATTCGAATATATCATTTTCACAACAATTTTCTAAATGTTATGTGTTAGCTTAGCAGTCAATGCCCCATAGAAGTAAAATATCCTCTCTTTAACAGCCTGAATTTATTTTGTCTATTTTAGAAGCCATCAGCCTTGCATTTAGAATTTTTTATTTGTTGGTAACTGCAGCTAGTATTTGTAACTCAATCTTTTGACACTTACGACTATAACTCCAGATGTTGTGATGTCGTGCAAAACCTCTATAAGCCCATTTGAGAATTTCCATTGTAGTGAGCTTTTCAAATTGAACTTCAGAATGATCCATTTGATTTGCTCATTAATTTAGCTTTTGTTTATTTTTCATGCAGCAAGTGGAGGTAGACAGTCAGCAATGTATGCTTGAAATTCTTGACACAGCAGGCACAGTAAGTGAATTCGTCTCCTCTAATCAAGATTATCCAAACAAGTCTGCAGTGAATCACAATATTGATCATCTGTTGATTTTTCCTCTGTGCAGGAGCAATTCACGGCGATGAGGGACTTGTACATGAAGAACGGCCAGGGTTTCGCTTTGGTTTACTCCATCACAGCACAGTCAACCTTCAACGACCTCCAGGACCTGAGGGAACAGATCCTCCGAGTAAAGGACACAGAGGACGTGAGTCATTTATGAGACATTTTTACTCTAATTAGCAAGCATCAGCCAGGTTATCCTTTTATATTGGCAATCACTTAATATAAAACTCACGTCTCAGTAAGTTGCATCATAAAACCTATTTTAAATATGCTCAAACCTCAATGTAACTTGTTTGTTGTAGAAAATGGTACCGCAGTCATGGTTTGTTTTTAGCCACTTCCATTGTCCATGCCGTTGCTATGGGATCCCATTCACTCACACACACACACACACACACGCACACACACACACACACACACACACACACACACACACACACACACACACACACACACACACTCTGTATTGTATGCCAGTTAATGACACATTTACATGCTATGTGCAAACACTGAGCTGGCACTTGGATACACTAAAGCGGTTCCAATTGTCTCAAGAGGAATGCATTTATTATGGGATGTAATGCTTTGGTTTTTGGTCACAGCTCCTCTTGTGTTTTTTCAAGTGTGGTCCTTTGCTTGGCTCAGTCGCCCATCAAACACAAAGAGGACGTGTGGACTCTATTATCTATTTTTTTTCTTTCACTTGCTAAACTGCAAGGCTGCTGGAGTGAGCTCTCCATCCCTCTCTGGTCAGACTGATTTTACGTCAGCAGGATCAGGGATGCCCTTTTTTGGTGATCTTTGGAGGGATTGAATGTTACCATAACCCCTCATGTAGTTTCCCCTCCTTAAGCTCCAGTCAACCCTCTGAGCCTGGTACTGAAAATGTAAAGCCTTTTTTACACGTTTATCTGTTATATTTGCCATAGCTTTTGGTTATCTTGATGTGGTTTATAGTTAATGTCCCATCGGAAACTGGATGAGAGAATAGTATCAAAGTGGTGGCATTCAAACTTAAAGGCACATTTTAAGATGATACAATTGACATGGCTAGTTTGTGGTCCCAATCCATATAACAAAGTGAAAAAAAATGACACTCGCAGATTTTCTATCAAGTTACAGCCACCCCGGCCTCCACCCCTAAATTCTAGAGAATGAACTAATAAATGATCTGAGTCTCCTCATGATGCCCATTGCTATTTGCTGTGGTCTATGGGCTGCATGCGGTCTTGGTGCTGCGTGTGGGTGATTGGGCTGTCATGGCAGAATTGTAGACGGCCCGGGTCCATCAAAAACACCCAGGATTGTGGCTTCATTAGATCCGCTGTGGGCAGGCAGAGCTGTGGTTTGCCACAGCCTCACACATGGAACCCAGGATCTGTGGCTGTGTTCACATGAAATAAAAATACAGTTCAACTCCAGTCGAAGCAGCACGCCAAAGAGAAAGATAGAGAAAGATAGAGAATATTTTAATTTTTATACACAGTTCCACACGGGCAATTCAGGCATGGCGTTTCTTGGGCTATTACTGATTTCATAATAGAGCAAAAGTCTGAGTTAAAACCACCCACAGATTACACTGTTAAATTGCACTTGTGTTTCTTGTTCAGTTCTGTTTCTTCTAAAACATTTTAATTTTATGTATGGAAGAAGACATGAGTGTTTTTGTTTCCAGTTTCATATGAGAACAGTCCATTGTACATGTACGGGCACCTTACTGCTGTTTTTATAAATTTTTATTATAGTCAAAAACGTTATTTCTCCATGTAGTAGAATAATCAAATCATCTACATTGTATAAAAATATGAATAATCAGAGATGGCCACATGTAATTCAGATTTATTTACAATTTTTCCAGAATCTTTGGCAAACTTGTGTTATAAAAGACACTTGTGGTCTTCATAGTTTTATCTTTGAACAGTAATTGTAATTATATTCAGCCTTTAGCCCTGCATTTGGAGCTTTTACTGTTTATGACCTGCATTGATCAAATCAGTGTGATCAAACCATGTCTCTCACACTGCTGTGAGGAGAAAGAAAGGACAAAGGGACACACTTTCTCATTTTTTTGTGTGTGATCCAATTGGAGGAATGTCTTCTTCAGTTTAAGCTGTGACCTGAAGCTCCAGACTCCAGTTATGCAGCTGCTTAACTTCAGCCTCGACACGCGCCATTTACGGCAGCACTGGCAAAACACTTAAATGCTCTGCTCCTTTCTATGTTTTCAGCTGCAGAGTAGTGCTTAATTTTTAATAAGGCATTAATGGTAACGGAACAATTCAGTTTAACATCGACCCTCACTCCACTTCCTCCCTCTTATGCAACCGAGGTCTCATGACTTCTCCATGTCTGTCCCTGCTTGCATGACTGAGAAGCTACTAATTCTTCAGTGTATGCCTGTGACTCAGTGATGCTAAGGCCACAACATAAAAACCCACGTGAGTGATGCAATCAATATGCATAGACATTTTGGTGAAGAGGTTTTGCATGCACATTTCTGCATTTGTGACAACTTAATTACTCGTAGCACTCTGATCTAGTTTCAGTTTTGGGTAATTTATGTCGTTGGAGTCTGGAGTAAAAGTTCAGATTGTCTCTTCTGCATTTGACCCAAAACCACAAGGGCAGTCTGTCAGGAGCAATGGGTGTCTGTAGCAGCTAGAGCTAAACAGCTTTGGAGAGATATTTAATAGTGAGTTTTCCTGATACATACTGCAGTTGCGCCTTATGCCTGGATGCCATTCCTGTAACCCTCCACATTCATCTTCTGCTGTTTATAGCCTTTTAAAATGTGTCTAGATTAGGGCTGCAGCTATCGATTATTACAGTAATCGATTATTCTGTCGATTATTTTGTTCGAATAATCGAGTAATCGTTTGTTATTGTCGCGTCTACTTTGCACATGTTAAGTACACACCACGTGCATTGATAGATACACGTGTTTTGGACATGAAAAACTTAATTATCGCTGGGCTAAGGTTGACTTACCTCGCGGTTTCTTTTCCACTTGATGTAATGTACGGTTCTGTTTAGATGTTGTAGCATCAGTGTTGAGAAGGTGACTTTTAAAATGTAATCCCCTACAGATTACAGATTACATTCCCCAAAATGTAGTTTGTGACATAATCAATTACATTACTTAAAGTGAATAACGTAATCTGAATACTTTGGATTACTTGATATTGTCATGATTTTTAAAACTACATAAATGTAGCAACCAACTCCTGCAAATTCTTGTTTAGTTTTAGACCTGGATTAGTTCTGGTTTTAGATCTGTTTTACTCCTGGTTTTAGATCTGGTTTAGACCTGCTTTAGACCTGGTTTAGTCCTGGTGTGAGTTCTGGCGCGGTCCACGGAGTGTACGCGACAAGACAATCCAGAGTGCGCCGCATACGGGAGATGTGGAGCGCACGGCGTACCGAAAATGCGGGGTGCGCGGCAAACCGGACCGTACCGCGCACGAGGAGGTTATGCTCTTATTATACATCCATTATACATCCATGGGCGCCGCGCTGTTGTGTGTACAGTGAAGTGCAGTGGTCGTGCGGAAACTTTACCTCTACCACAAAAGGTTCCGGCCATCGCCGAGCGTATGAAAATAAAACGAAGCATCGAGGCAAAAAAATAATAATCGATGCATTTTTCTAATCGATTAACTCGATGAATCGTTTCAGCCCTAGTCTAGATTGTAGTTGATGACTTAATTCCTGATTCTAGATCCTGGCATAACATTATGTAGGCAGTGGGATTCCATTTACCTTACTTAGACGGGCTTGTTTATTTGTGCCAGATCAAACTAAAGCAGCAACAGTCTATTGCCATAGGCCTGATTTACTGCTATAATTTATCTAAAGTATTGATAATGCTCCATTGTCATTATAGCTCCTGGTTTTGATTTCATTTTTGGTTAGTCTTTTGGGTTAATCTGGATGTATCATGCCCTTCCTCCCTGCATACCTCCAGCCTGCCCCCTCTCCATCCTTTCACCCAGGCCTGGCTTAGCGCTTGAGTTAGTGGGGCATACCATGGCTTCTTTCGAGACCCCCAGGAGAAATGTAGCACTGGAGTTCAGGCCAAGGCTTGTTTAGAGATCAAACATCAAGCAGCAACCTCCACTGGATTAATCCAAACATTGCAGCTTCCTGTCGCCTGCCTTCAGAGCAAAGAGGGGGATAAAGAGGAGAAACCTACAAATATTCTTATTAGTGCGTGTGACTCTGTAGTAGTAGATGTATGTAAAAATAGAAACGAGCTGATAATTGTCCAAAAAATAAATGAAATCTGCTTGCAGTATAAACATGCAAACAAGAATGTAAGATTAATTCATTTTATTTATCCTTGGCGGAGGTTATATACACTCAACAAAAATATAAACGCAACACACTTGTTTTTGCTCCCATTTGTCATGAGATGGACTCAAAGATCTAAAATTCATTCCAGATACACAATATTACCATTTCTCTCAAACATTGTTCACAAATCTGTCTAAATGTGTGATAGTGAGCACTTTTGCTTTGCTGAGATAATCCATCCCTCCTCACAGGTGTGCCACATCAAGATGCTCATCAGACACCATGATTAGTGCATAGGTGTACCTTAGACTGTCCACAATAAAAGGCCACTCTGAAATGTGCAGTTTTGTCTCACAGCAAAATGCCACAGATGGCGCAAGCATTGAGGGAGCGTGCAATTGGCATGCTGACAGCAGGAATGTCAACCAGATCTGTTGCTCGGGCATTGAATGTTCATTTCTCCACCATAAGCCGTCTCCAAAGGCGTTTCAGAGAATATGGCAGTACATCCAACCGGCCTCACAACCGCAGACCACGTGTAACCACACCAGCCCAGGACCTCCACATCCAGCAGGTTCACCTCCAAGATCGTCTGATACCAGCTACTCTGAAGCTGCTGAAACAATTGGTTTGCATAACCAAAGAATTTCTCCACAAACTGTCAGAAACCGTCTCAGGGAAGCTCAACTGCATGCTCGTCGTCCTCATCGGGGTCTTAACCTGACTCCAGATCGTCGCCGTAACAGACTTGAGTGGGCAAATGCCCACATTCGATGGCGTCTGGCACGTTGGAGAGGTGTTCTCTTCATGGATGAATCTCGGTTTACATTGTTCAGGGCAGATGGCAGACAGCGTGTGTGGCGTCGTGTGGGTGAGCGCTTTGCTGATGTCAATGTTGTGGATCGAGTGGCCCATGGTGGTGGTGGGGTTATGGTATGGGCAGGCATCTGTTATGGACGAAGAACACAGGTGCATTTTATTGATGGCATTTTGAATGCACAGAGATACCGTGATGAGATCCTGAGGCCCATTGTTGTGCCATACATCCATGAACTCATGTTCATGTTTCAGCAAGATAATGCACGGCCCCATGTTGCAAGGATCTGTACACAATTCTTGGAAGCTGAAAATGTCCCAGTTCTTGCATGGCCAGCATACTCACCGGACATGTCACCCATTGAGCATGTTTGGGATGTGCTTGACCGGCGTATACGACAGCGCGTATCAGTTCCCACTAATATCCAGCAACTTCGCACAGCCATTGAAGAGGAGTGGACCAACATTCCACAGGCCACAATTGACAATCTGATAAACTCTATGCGAAGAAGATGTGTTGCACTGCATGAGGCAAATGGTGGTCACACCAGATACTGACTGGTTCTGAGTCCCCAGACCCCCAATAAAGCAACAACTGCACATTTCAGAGTGGCCTTTTATTGTGGGCAGTCTAAGGTACACCTGTGCACTAATCATGGTGTCTGATGAGCATCTTGATGTGGCACACCTGTGAGGTGGGATGGATTATCTCAGCAAAGCAAAAGTGCTCACTATCACACATTTAGACAGGTTTGTGAACAATGTTTGAGAGAAATGGTAATATTGTGTATCTGGAATGAATTTTAGATCTTTGAGTCCATCTCATGACAAATGGGAGCAAAAACAAAAGTGTTGCGTTTATATTTTTGTTGAGTGTACTATCTATACTTCACGTAGACAGTCACATCTGACGGGAAGTTTTTGCCCATTTCTGCTAAAACATCTGATTATAATTTAATGCAGTTCCTACTGTAGTGAGTTACTACCCTATTTATTTTCCTGTACTACTTTAAGTGTAATGCCTGATTAATGAATATCTTTAAAATTCACTATCCATTTCCCCAAAGTTCATATTATTTCTTTATATTTCTTTACTCTAAGGTGTACAGACTAAGCCATAACATGCATACCATGATTTGTACTTATTGTATTGAAATGGGAGAGGGGTTGAATGACTGGGCAAGCTGCAACACGTCTCTTTCCAGCACATATCTCCCCAATATTCTGTTTTTTCACTGCCACATACATGTCTGAGGGCTGCGCTCCAGAGTCTGGACCAACAGTAGAGCCAGGGCAAGGCAGGATGTCCCATGGATTTATTTGTTGCAGTCTCTACAAATAGACCACAGCTGATTTATTATTGGCACTTGTTGTATCACAGCTTGTTTTTTCCATTGGCTGGTCCTGCCTGCTCTTAAAACAATGTCGGTTTCTGATATTGTGTGAAAGTTAGGCTCTGTAAAACCAGTTATTGTTTAGAATGTAGCAAGTTTTATAAAAACACTTGATCTAAGGAATGAAAAGTGTTTATTTCTCCTCAGTTTCAAATGTTACTAAGCCTGTGTTTTGTGTTAACATTATAATTTATTGGACAAAACCAGCTATGAAAGGACCTCATTTTTGACAGCTGATCAAATCATTTACTTGGAGCTGTCCACTTAGACTTTTTGAGTTATCCAGACTCTCTAGTGTGTTGCGGGCACACAAATTCAGCAGAAAATATTCAGGAAGGAAGACGATGTTATCCCGGTTTGGGCGGGGCTGCCTGGGCTTCCTCCGGGCCTGCATGCTCCCCAGATAGAAGGGGTCAGGAAACAGCAGGCAGGAAAAGACGCATCCCCTCTGCCCAGGGCCTGCCCACCGTCACTGAGCATCCTCTGCCCCTTCTGCCCCTGTCACTGAGCATCCTCTGCCCCCTGTCACTGAGCATCCTCTTCCCCCTCTGCCCCCTGTCACTGAGCATCCTCTACCCCCTCTGCCCCCGAGCATCCTCTACCCCCTCTGCCCCCCTGTCACTGAGCATCCTCTGCCCCTTCTGCCCCCTGTCACTGAGCATTCTCTGCCCCTTCTGCCCCCTGTCACTGAGCCTCCTCTGCCCCCTCTGCCCACTGTCACTGAGCATCCTCTACCCCCGTCACTGAGCATCCTCTACCCACGGCACTGAGCATCCTCTACCCCCTCTGCCCCCTGTCACTGAGCATCCTCTGCCCCCTGTCACTGAGCATCCTCTGCCCCCTGTCACTGAGCATCCTCTGCCCCCTGTCACTGAGCCTCCTCTGCTCCCTCTGCCCCCTGTCACTGAGCCTCCTCTGCTCCCTGTCACTGAGCATCCTCTGCTCCCTCTGCCCCCTGTCACTGAGCATCCTCTGAGTGGCTGTGGAACGACACTACAGTCAAATATGTGCTGCTGGTACTATTAAAGTTGTAATGGTTGAGATGAATGTTTCAGTTCCAGGCAGCGAAGCTACAGTGAGGACAGCCCTATTAAAGAGGGACATAAAAAGACCAAATGCCTCGCCCTCTTAATCTATTGTTTAGTTTGTATAACAATCTGGGATTGTTTCTCATCTGTGTTATATTTTCACTGAGTATTGCAGCATTGAAAACAAACCAAAAGCCTATAGTTTCAGAAGAAGCACCTCTGTGCTTTTGTTAAGCTCCTCATTGTGACCAGATCTGCAGCTTTGATGTGGGAATGATCTGTGTTGGCTTTCCTTGTTTAAACACTGACATGATGTACATTGTATAACATGGGGACACACCCTGATTCTGGTTCATTTCATTGAAGTCAGAAACATATCACTGTGGTACGATACTGCATAGGAACTGGGATCTTAGTGAACACCTTATAGTGTCACAAAACAATTGTAACTAAAACTCTGCCTTTTGGAATAATGGTACAACAATGCTTTATTAGTATTACTGTCAGGTTTTGCAAAGACTGAATAATGCTAATGAACAATGGTGAATGTGTATTGTGTATTTTCAGGTGCCAATGATTCTGGTTGGAAACAAGTGTGACCTGGAGGATGAGCGTGTGGTGGGGAAGGAGCAGGGCCAGAACTTGGCTCGACAGTGGAACCACTGTGCCTTTTTAGAGTCGTCTGCAAAGTCAAAGATCAACGTTCTCGATGCAAGTACTAAATATGGACTATATTACAATGCTGTGTTATTATTCAGAGTGTTTCAGATTATAAGAAATTTTCATAATTGGTTGGTTGATAAAAGCTTTGCTGTTTTCATAGAAAAGGGTCAGCTTCAGGATTATAAATGAATTTGTCTGGCTGCACATGAAGATTTACTTTTAAATGATAAGCCTTGTGAATTTGTGAAACATTGTTCCAATTTCACTGTCTCAGGTCCTACTGCATTACCTCTTAATGCAACGGTTGATTTCTTTTCTTTCAGATCTTCTATGACCTGGTCAGACAGATAAATAGGAAAACACCAGTGGAAAAGAAGAAGGCAAAAAAGAAATCCAACTGTGTCCTGCTTTAAGCCCCTCCCCCACAGCCCTGCAGCAGCTCTGAGCCAGGTGTGTGTGTGTGTTGTTTAAGACTTCTGAAGCATGGGCCGCCTGTCAGGTTAATGAGACCGCCACGCTTAATGATACTGCTCAAATCAGCTCGCGTTTATTCACTATCACAGCAGCTATTCTTGGCCTGTTTGTAGCACCTCACATTATCTTCACACGTGTTGTACTGTTGATGGGGAAACACTGCGTAGTACCAAGTAGTTGATTTGTTAGACATTTATCCTTGTTGTACTACAGTATTTTACTGTGTAGTGAAATATCACAGCTGGTAATATAAGAATGAGGTGGAAAAAATATACTAAAAGTGAAACTTGATTCTTGACCCAATTACATAAATGTAAATTGTAGGATTTTTTTAAAAGTTAACTGCGAGAAACCTTGTAATTTTCACAGAGAAATGTCTTATTTTTAGCAGCTGGTTCCTCTATATTTTGAATTGAGCTTTCTTTATGTGGCAGCTGTTGAGTTTGTGATGACAGACAAGGATTTCCTGACAATGGTACCATAAAAATTGGTTTCACTTCATTCATTTTTACAGGGCTTTTTCTGTTTTTGACCCTTTGGTAGTAATGAGGAAGTATCAAGTGTCTGCGTGTTTTTCCGTAATCAGTACTGTTCTCAATCAGGAGTTTTGAATTGGATTAATATTAAATTGACTCCAGCTAAATGTGGTAATACAAAAATAGGGATTCACTGCTTTACTGTAATTGAATATTTTATATTATAATTTGTATTAGTGCTTGTACGTGTCTGTGAAATGTGACTGAGCTGCCACAAGAGGGCAGCAAAGCTTTAGCTTTATTTAGTGACTATGCTAACACTAAATTAACCTGAGTAAGCACAGGTACATAGTCACAATATTAGTACATGCAATTACACTATATCCAATTATGCATTTACACTATAACTGTATCAATAATAACTATTTATACCAAGTATATGTATTGTGCTTAATATCTAAACTCTGATTAATTACCATTGTATAGTGTCATTTTGATGCCTAACTTTGAGCACTAATAAATGGATAATGGTTTATCTTTCATAGGCATCCCATCAAAGGCCAAGGCTCTTATAGATTATCAATTTTTTGCAACAGCTAAAATGAGCTCTGATATTTTCCTTTTGTAAAGGTAGCTCACCGAAAGAAAAGGTTAGAGATACATCGTTGTATATCCAAACAGGAGAATGACGATATCGAACATTGCCTATGATCTGTCAGTGCGTTAAAGTAAATAATCAAATGTAATTGAACTTGTCTTGTTTCAGAAATGCTGTAATGAAGAACTGTTGCCCAGATTGGAACGTGCCAGCTTTCCAACAGCCCCGCCCTTCCCTCCATCAGCCATAAGTCAGTCGACCAAACTACTCCGATTGATCACAGACCAGGATGAACTAAAGCAGAGAAATGGAGAGATTTAAGACGGACAGTTGGGGAGAGCAGACTGGAATCTCTCGCCTCTTTCAGGGCGTCCTTTGTGCGTCTGTGTCAACCACAAACAGGACCCAATCACTTCAACATCACCCTGCCCCTAAACTATCAAAGGTGTCTCTGAGCCTCATGTGGCTAAACAGCAGCCATTTATATTTTAATTATTGACTTTTAACAGAAAATGTGATTAGAGGGTGTTTGAAGTAGTGTATTATATGTGGGACTTGTGTATACTTTGTGTACTATTTTTTACCAGAAATGGAAAACCACCATGGCTTGAATGGACAGTGCACTGCATAGTGTTATATTATACAATTAAAGAAGGTTTATTTTTTTTTTTTTAGATTTTCTGTTTGGCGTAATCGATGCACTGTACTGTAAACCTAAATAGCAGTACTGGTGAAGTGTGCGGTTAAATATAGATAGAGCTACGCATTTGTTTAGGGAAATTATCTGAAAATATGCTAAAGCCCCAAACCTATATCCAAGTGCCACATATCCTATTTCAAAAATCCTTGAGTCCTTAGTGAACTTTGATCATGGCTTTCAGTATTTTTCACCTTTCAAATATCACTATTGTATTTGAAAAACCTGAAAGTTAAACCTCCTTAGTTGTACGATTATAAATATTCTTCGAAATGAGCATGAAAAAGTACATCATGTGTAAATGTCTTCAAGTGAAATCCAGTGGAAAAGTGCAAATTCTTTTGTAGCCATACACCTCCTGTCCATGCCCGCAATGTCCGTGATGATAGAGCAAGGTCTATATTATGTATTATTATTTTGTATGATTTACTCTCTTGCCCTGTTTTTCATGGACTCTTTCTGCAGATATCTCTCTGATGTGACTTAATTTTATACTTGGTCACTGGGATTTCATAGCTCCCATAATATATTCTAATGCCATTTTTGCATAACAATGCTTGAGAAAAAATGGGTCTTTTATAGAAGAACTATGGGGGAAATAAGGATTGATTTCTATGTCTCTTGAAGCTGAAATATATTATACTAAACCAACTCTAATAATGCTTCTTGTGTTTTTCTGTCAATGATGTTCCAGCTTTTATGAATTATTAAAGTACATTTTAGTACATTTTCATTATATTGGTCAATGTATTTTTGTGAATTAAACTTTTATTCAAAGCAGATGTGACTGATGTGGAGACACTTGCTTTAAGAGATTTTTTTTTTTTTTTGCATAATCTTCGTTACAAATCTAGCATTTGTTCATTTTACTTTATACACAAAATAACAATCCTATGTCTATAAAAAATATCATTAGATTATAGCAATTAATAACATTACTTTATGACTTTTCTTTAAAATATGAGTAAAAATATAATGATTTAACAAGACATCAGTGTTGCATTTCAACAGTATGTGGGCTGCATAATTATGGAATGTATCAAACACTCGTTTGCATGGTTTTCCAGTAGATTCTCAATGACTTCTTAGAGTTGACAAACTGAAATCTTGTCTGCATCAGTCACTGCATTGTTCCTCTTGTAATGGCCCAGCAGTTTTTCCCATGATCTACTGCAGTTGAGTAGCTCCATATTTCCTGTTGAACAAAGTGAGCACGTTTTAAAACAAACAGTTCAACACACCGTATTTTTTGGACTATAACTTTCACTTTTTTCATGGTTTGGGTGGTGACAGCCAGAAGGGGGCGCTCTAGGCTTGTGTGCCAGTATCTGCTAGTCCCATTACTCCTGTTATAAAGAGAACTGAGAAAGACTGAACACAAATGCCCCCCGTTCGGAAATGTTTTTTTTAGCGTTTTTCAAAAAATATAATTCACTCGTAAATAAATGGGATTAGAAACGACATCGGTGATTGGGAAATCAAGGCAAAGGCTGCTTATAAAGTTGTTTTATAACGTTTCCATGAGTGAGCCAGGCAGAGCGTTTTGCTTGTTAGACTCGTGACTATGTTGTAAGATGGGTTAGAAAGTGGTATTAAGCCTCTTCTGTGCAAATTGGTGTTTTATGTGGAAGTTAAGAACTTGCCCCATCACTGCCCTAGCTTGTTGCCTTGACAGACTCACTGCCACAGCGAGATCTCCGTCTAGAAAACACTGATCTGAGCTGTTTTTTGGCCTCTGACAGTATTGAACCACCTCTAGCAATGGACTTTAGCTTTAAACATGCCGGAGTTCCCCTTTAACGTTATGGTAAATTATAAATCTTACCAAAAGAAAACCAAAAAGAAAGTGCTTTTATATGAATTGTCTGGTGGTCACTGGTGGTAGTAGTGACCATTCAAGTCCTACTATGTTTCACTATGGTCTACTGAAGAGAAAATCCAAGCAAAGTATCATTGCATGTGTGACTGTTTATTACCTATGATACACAGTCCTTCTTTGGCTCTGGTGATGGCCACATTGATTTGGTTAGGATCACTAACAAAGCCCAGGTGTTTGGAAATCCATGCGCCGTCCGGTTCAGGCATGATCTCCTCATGGGGCAGGGAACACACCGTAGATATGATTACGTAACGCCATTCACTTCCTACAAGAGAAATTAACTTAATATACTTAGAATTTCCAAACAACAGTTGATCAAAATTAGCGCGTTATTTAGCATTACACACACAATAAACACAATGATTTAGAGTTGATCTAACCTTGGCTTTTTGTAATGGTGTTGACGCTGACTTTTTTCAGTCCTTCCCCTTTCAATGCTTCCCTGATTTCATGAACTTGTGCGTTGTAGGGAGAAAGAACTACAATTTCTTTTTGCTTAATTTTGGCTTTTTTTGTCAGCTTTTTGACAATGTCCAACTGTAGAGCATAAGAAAGAAGAAAGAGCAAAGAGATGATCACAATAAGCATTCAGTTGTACAAGAAACTGCCCTAACAGTAGCATCAAATAATCAAGTGGGCAATCCTGTTTTTAAAGGGTTTTAACTGCTTAAAATGTGAGTTTTGTGGTGTAAAAAAACATATTTGCAAATTACTGTTATAATCTTAACTAGCTCTATTAATTGATTGATCTCCACCCATATAACATCATCAGTTCATCACTTCAGCCCCACCAGCATTTAGAAAGAAATGTATCTCTGTATAATCTTCAGTTCTACAGAAGTGTTTACCTGACCAGCCAGAACCACACGCTTTGGCAAAACTCTACAAAGATAAAGAGTGGATTTGGAGCCATATCCTGTCTCAACGATTTCAGGAAGCATGATCAACCAGAGAGACGCATGATCCGTTCCAAAAAAACAACATAAAAGACTGAGAAACCGCATATTTTTGCATAATACGCAACAGAAGCATCAAACTATTACTATTTTCAGATAAGAAGTTATATATTTTGTTCTGACTTGTACAAGAATTCCAGAGAGGAGATAGACGTCTTCCTCATTTGTGGTTGTGGTTGTATCGTCTCAAGTTTGAGCGGAAGATTGAATATAGAAGGGTCGGGCTGGTCGGGCAACTGAAGTGACTGGCTGATGCCCAAATCCTATTGATTATAAATGATACTCTATGTACCAGCAAAACATCTAAATGCCACTTTACCACTTTTTGTGTCTCTTCGTGGTTCGCTTTGGAGTTCTCGTTGCCCTTTGACGTGTTGACAACCTGGCAGACAGTTATTCCTTTGATGTCTCCAAATACAACAGGCATTGTCCTTTCGTCCACACGCAGCACGCTGTTGGTTGGCGTAACCCCCGTTTTTAGCTTCCCCTCGTAATATTCTTCGGATGGAAACGCACAGATGTCCTCATGCTAAGAGTAAGAGTAATTAGAATAAGATTATCAGAATTCAATCATAAAATAAGTTAATGTGATGTTTTACCATTCTATATTGTGTGTCCAGCATCACACTCCTCTTCTCAAGTCGTGTATAGTAGCGTTCGAACAGGGACTTGGCCATGCCGAGCTTCCGCACGCGATCATTTACCACAATAGGCCGCAACTGTTTGTGGTCCCCAATAAGAACAATCTGAAGGGAAGAGGAAGTTTTTATAATCAGTAACATCTTCACCAGAGAAAACTGCAATACAATGCAAATGCTATTAAAAGTTGTCATCAATCAGTTTACTGAGGACATAGTCCTGACAGATGAAATTGGAAGACATTATTCAATCTTATTTAATGATGTCACCTTTTCTGGGTTGTTGGAGACGAGTGGAATGAGAGCTTGTGGTTCTGTGGCCATGGCACATTCGTCGATGAGGATCTGACGGGCACTAACTGTACGAGTCAGGCCTGGGGTGGACGACTGTGAGCAAGTGCACAGGATGATGTCATGTCTCTCCAGCTCATATTTCCGGGCTTTAACAAGAAGCTTTCTGTATCTGAAAACATCATGCATGTTATACAAGCCTGCTACACTCTACACACTACACATTTCGTCTTGTACTCTTATCTCATTATCTTATTAAATATAATATTTTGTGAATAACTTACGTTTTCACCTCCTCAGGAGTGAAGGGTTTTTTGGCCTTTATTGCAGCTTGTATTCGCAGATCAAAAGCTTTGATTTCTGCTGCATTGGGGTTTGTAGGTTGTCTGATGCGGTGATGCAGGGTGATGTCCCTGAAACATACAAACAAGGACACACAATAAAATAATCCACACTTTTTATCCATTTGCTGTATGCTTGCTGTTTAATTTCATGACTGATTATTTGTCACACCTGAGACTTTCTTTAGAAGGCTCATCTCGTGTCTTTGTAGAAAACTGAAGGACACATTCTGGGTAAGGGTAGTCAAGCATCTCCACTTGTTCACTGTAGACTCTGAGGGCCTTAATGTCCTTAAACTTCAACATATACTCTGCATAATAAAATGTTGTAATTATTCTACAGTTGAATCCTTAATCGCATTTTTTAATTTATAATTTTTGTAATTTTCTGCAAATTTTCTGCTTAATTGCATTTTTAAAAAGACCCTAAAAAAGTTGTACCTGCAACCACATCCACAGACTTATTGGAGGGGCCACAATAGAGAATAACTTGTTTCTTGTCCTTGTCCTTGTCATCTGCAGGTAACCTTCTGGGATTCTTTTGGTTCAACTCCAAAAAACAAAGCACAATGTACACTCCAACGACTGTCTTCCCCGTTCCTGAGAAGGAAACACTCGTAATTATACAAACTTAAACAATTAAACAATAGTTATTAACACTAAACTCTTAGTACTATTTGTTAGTTAAAGGTGTGCTCACCAGGGGGCCCTTGGATGAGAGTAAACGTGGTATTCAAAGCCAGACCCACTGCTTGAAACTGACTGGCATTCAGAGGTGGAAGTTTGTCTGGAAACTCTCTCCGCATAACTACATGACTGGACAACACTTTAAAAAGAACATTAAACAGAGGTGATGCGAACATACTGCATGTTTATACACATGAAGTGTTCAAGCTGGGCTTACCTTCTCTCGGAATGTGATGTCCAAGTGCTATACACTTAACAAGTTCACATGCTTTGGGCACATTATGTACAGCGCTTTCTTTTCGGCTGTGGAAATGGAAAAGAACAAATCAAATTAAAAAAGAAAAACTAATCTAAGTTGTACAACATTATGAAAAACTTACATGTCAGGTATTGTTTTTGGGATCAGTTCAACAGTGAAAGTGGTCTTGTTCTTGAAAATGCTGTCAGGAATATCCTCCATTGGACGGTGGTTGACATAGAAATGAACTAGATTTCCTTCTGGGGTCTTTTTCTTTATTTCAGATATGGTGGTGACCCCATGGGCCACCCATGTGAATACTGCAGGGTCCCCTGGTTTGGTATAATCTGATAAATCATATTTTTCTAATATGTCTTTTTTCAAAGGCAGAGCTGGTTTACGTATGCACAGAAAACACTGTGAAAGGTTGAACTCAGTAATAGCCCACTCTTCCATCCATGCCAAATGTAAGAAGAAGTTCCCTTTAAGTGACTCCCCAGTTCTTTGACTGAAGTTCACCTCTAAGTTTTCGATGATGATGCAGTTACTGTCTCTGACTGCAGTAGAGGCCGACTCCATTTTACACAGAGGTTCCCAGATCCGCACATAGTCTTCAGGCTTATTGAAGTGAATCTGAGAGGGGTTATCGGCGCACCTGGAGAAGCAGGTGACGGGGTTTTGGACATGGTCCACACAGAGCTCAAACTTTGGTGTGATGCTAACCAGCTGAACAACAGGCCTCCAGAAGCCCCTATGTACCTCACAGGTCATTTGGACCTGGAGAGTGTTCCCTGGCTTTAACTGGAGGCTGATTTCGACCTCATGCTCGATCTGCTTTGCAGAAGGACTTGTGTTCACAATGGTTTGTGAGGGCTCCTGCTCTGTCTTAGCCTTCAATATAAGAGCCTTGGCTATCTCCCACTTTTCTTCCTTTACTGCGTCAACAGTTGACTTCCAAACATGGAATGGAATAACCAAACATGGATCACTGTGGCATCGTGTCTGTAACTCCCTGTGTAACCTGTCTTTGTCAGCAGCATAAATTCTCCTCTTCCACTGAAGTGTTACACTTCCACTGGTCTTATCATACAGTGGCTGATCATCCAACTGCAGATTTCTATACATACAGGAGATGTCTGAAAATATGTCTTTGTGAAAAGGTAAAGACATAAAGAAACTGTCAGATTCTGCAGCAGCATTCACCACAAATGCTACTTTACAAACACTTTGTTTCATTACACCCACAGCACAGGAAATATTTATTGCTTTTCTTTCATACTCTTTTGCCTCTTTTGAACGGCTTTCAAAGTCAGTGCACAAAGCACTAATGTCTAACGAGGTGAAGGGCACTTGATTTTTCAGTATGTAGCAGTGCACCAGTCTCTGCAGCACGAGGTCGATGTAGCGCCGTATTGGTGAGGATGCCCAAGTGTAGCTCTTCAGATTAAGAGAATAATGACCAACATCTGCTTTTGGGGACGACGTGGAGCGGATGAAATAAGCTTTATTCGAGCACTTCCTGAACTGAGTGGTGATGGGTTTAAGCAGAGGGTGGATGTCATCAGCAGCAATTAGATCCACCATTCTGTCATAATCACCAGCTGCTGCAGCTTCACGGATGTTCTTCCATATGTACTCGAGCACACGGAAGTCCCACCTTGCATTTTGTTCCTCACAGTCAATTTTATGCCACAGACTAAAGGAAACTGGAATGAGATCGGCACATTCTTCTTTTAAGTTGTCCATACTTTCTTGGGAAGGTCCTGGTTGGCAGCGAAGAGGCACAAAACGTCTTGTTTCTAGTGAACTGCTGAGTATCTCTGATACGTACTTGTTGAATAACACACTGAGCTCTTCTATCATCAAATGGGCCTTCCGTTCACCTGGAAGGTGGTCGTCATCAGGCTGAGCGTACGCCCAGTTTTTAAGCCTTTCTTTCCTTCGGGCTTTGGCAAACTCAAACACCAATTTGATGCTGTGATCAAAAGGATTTTCTGACTGTTTGTTAATATGTTTTTCAGCATCTTGATATGTCAGTTTTCTGTCAGATTTAATCATTGAAAGCTCAAACTCTGGCTTCCCAAGAATTTCATGAGTATGCTGTTTAACTTTGAACATGAGTGACACCACGCTGCGGTCTACACCTGGAAGAAGGCTAAAGAGTCCAGTGCTTAGATTTTGGGGAAACATATGAATGGTGTCTTCAGACCTTTTGCCGTAATATGTAATGCAGCGTTTTCTTGCATCTTCATCCAATTCATCATGAAAAGGTACATAGCTAGCCACATCAGAAATGTGGATCCCTAGATTATAGTGTCCAGCATTAACATCATCCTCTACACTGATGGCATCGTCCAGATCTTTGGCTCCAGGAGGATCAATAGTGAATGTGATTCTGCTGCACCTGTCCTTTCTCTTTGATTTGTTTGTATCCTTCAAGTCATTTGGTATATAGAAGGTTGTGGGACCAACATTATATTGAGCATTGAGAATTTGGAGGGCCTCATTCAAGGAGTTTCCAATAGGCAAAACTTCAATGACATTACCCAGGGGAGATCTGCAGTTTTCTTTCCAGTTAACCACTTGCACCAGAAAAACATTATTCCGTTTAAGATTTTCATCCATCTTTCTGTAATCTGTAATCATCCAGTCACCATGTACTTGTGACCGCACTGGAAGAAGGCGACGATGTTTCTTGCTGATGTGTATGCAGATTTTTGGAATAGACTTTGAAATGGGTATCATTATTCGTGTTATGTAATTACCAGACGTGTTTTTACTGTGATCTTCGTCCTGTAGAAAGCACAAAACCTTTCGGGCTGAGTCAGATTTCTTTGTCACTATCACTTTTCCTTCTTCTATGATAACTTCATCTCCTGTGAAGGCTTTTCCTAGATTGTTTCTTCCATGTATATTTATGCGCACATGGGGCCTTCTGGCTGGTATCACATAGCCACGGTTGTACGACTCTCTGATAAGTTTTCCATGTGTGTCAAAGTGTTCACTGGTCTCTGGATGGTCTGAATTAGTCTTGGTATAAGATGTCTTTGACTTTTGGTAATTGTCCTGAGCATCTACACTGTCATCTTCACTGCTCAATTCCTCATTCAATTGCTCATTTAATTCTTGAAGAATTGTATCATTGAGAGAACTGTTTTCCTCATCTTGGTCAGACTTCTCCTCATCTTGGTCAGACTTCTGAAACCGTCTGGTTTCGATTAAATCTTTTTCAAAGAAGTCTTTTGAAAAATACAGTGGGTCAACACTGTTCCTCTGGATGCAATAGTCTATATAGTTCTTCCAGAACTGAGAGCACTGTCCAAAGCAGCAAAGAGCAGCGGCATCACCAACAACTAACACCAGCGAGCGTGCTCTGGTCAGCGCAGTGTTCAGGACACGCACATCATTGAAGAGCTCCAGACCAGTCAGCTGACAGACCTGTAGAGAGTCACGGGAGTGGACAGCTGAAATAATGACCACCCTGAACTGCAAACCTGTGGAACAAAGAGGAAGACTATTTAAGTGGTACAAGAGATGCAGCTGTAAGTTGTATTTATGAAGTAGAGTATTTAGGATCACCTTGAACATTTTCTAGATTGAGAACTTGAACTTCATTAAGGTTTTTTTTTGAGAGTTCAGTTCTTATTTTTTGGACCTGTGTGCCACAAATAGAAAGAATATTTATAGTAATGTGTATTGTATTTTTAAATAAAATATAATGGATCATAATTACCTGAAATCCCTCAGATATGACGCATATCTGGGACTGTGGTTCCTGGGGTCCCCAGGTTAAGGGCCAGTTTTGCAGAATATCCTTTACAGCCTCAACCACTCTGTAGGCTTCTCGGCTGTTGTACCATGTCATTCGATTGTTAACTGAGAAGCGGACCTCTCCTCGGACATGGCTAAACCTGAGGGCATGGCCATTTGAAGGAGGAGGGACTTCTTCAGTGCTTTTGATAACATCACCTTTACCAACGTAGAAGTGAGTAGAAACAAAGTCTACTATTTCTTTGGTAGAACGGTAGTTTTCACTCAGTATGATACGACTCTTCTGTGCAGAGTCACACTTGTGAGTCTGGTAATAGTGGAATAAGCGTGTCAGTAGAGTGTGATTTGAGCGCTTGTGATCCTCTACAGAGAAGAGCTTTGGCCCCATTTGCATATGATCTCCCGCTAATGCCACCCGGGTGTCTGGTCCGGCAAGACCAAGAGCTGACAGAGCTTCACACTCCAGCATCTGAGAGGCTTCATCGATCAGAATGTGGCTGAAGTAACCCTCTGGCAGCTTCAGGTCATTCAGCTGTCGTGCCATAGTCGCGGTGATTATGATGATATTGTGTTGATCAAGGACTGCTTTGGTTGGTGGTAGAAACATGTTCTTGTCTTCATTGAGCAAACAATACTTAAGAGTAATTTTATCCGTGGCAGCCAGTCCCCGTGCTGTGTTAGCCTTGATGCGAAGGGGTCTAATTTTCACTTGTGTTTTCTGAAAATGGTCTCTAACATACAGATCTGCAGAACTGAAATAAAACAAAACAAAACATGTTTACCCATTAATCCATCTCAGTAATAACCCATTTCCACTTTAGCAATCTATAGGATTATACTGTGATGACAAACTCATGGGACGTGTTTTAGTAGTCGTAAACCTTACCTGTTGGTGTGAGTGCATATAAGCACTTTGTTTTGAGGCTGCCGACACACCTCAATGGCAGCTGTAGCAAGTGTGAATGTTTTTCCTGTCCCAAAGGGGCCATAGATGAGCAATGGCGCAACACTTTTCTGATCCTTTGTTGTTCCTGTGATGAATTCTACTGCTACTTGCTGTTTTGGATTTAATTTGACACACTGAATGTTGTTTACAGGAATAGCACAGTTTTTAAGATCTGGGAGCACTTGTCTTAAATCAGCAAGCTGGTCCACAGCTTTGTGCATACTGCAGAAGTGGTAACGGTTGAGCTGAAACTGGACCTCCATCTCAAGTGATGTATTAGGTTTAAGTGCTAGATCAGCACAGCACCTTTTCGACAATTGCAAATACATTACATTCTCAGTGGCTTTCTCCAGTAAAATGGTGGCTTCATAGACCTTGCTGTTTGCCCCTTTTGATGCAGGGGCAATAAGTGCTGACTGGATGCTCCGCCGGAGTGCCAGACCCTCAGAGCTATCGGCTGTGAGGCTGAAGGGAAGACATATCACCCCGTACAGCTCTCTTCTGTTCTCATCTGTGCCCCATAATGTAGTGTGATCCCTTATTGCCATTTCTCCAGATACATTTAACCTGTAATACATATAATACATATATGGTTAGCAGCACAGGTACATTAAATATCAACATAGCACCAGTTTCATGTGTCTTTGTCTCTTTCATCAATTTACTGTATATTAAAGGTCCTATACTGCACACAATGGATTGTTGATGATTCAAGAGAAAGTGTGTGGAGTTTAAAACACAGTGGAGCACTTTCTGTATTTATGTGTGAATAAAACAAAATAAAAGCCTAGGTATGTTTTTGATGAGGACACTATAAAATATACAGATAATAGCACAATATGGGGCCTTTAATACTTAAGGTAGGGTATCTATTAAGGTAGAGCAGAGCTTACCTTGACACAGCCTGGTCCTCAGCGTGCTCCTCACTGTACAGAAAGTGATGCATTCGCTCTTTATAGTTTTTATGAGTCAGTTCTGTTTGGACATTAAGGGCTGGCTTGTATTGAAAGTTAATTTGCGGGGGTTTGTACCGCTTTAGCAGTTCATCCATTTCCTCAGTCCGTTTCATACAAGGAACAATCATTCTGTTCCCCGTGTGCCAGCGCTCAACCTTCAGAGAGGAAGCTGCAGGGTTTCCAGTAAGATCTTCACTATCATCTGACAAGGGCTGACCAACTGCCACTCTTAGTTTTTGTAACAGCACAGGTCTCATGTCAAAGTCCAGCACAAGCCACTGATCATATAGGCCAGGAACATCTGAAGTAAAACACACAGTGAATTCATAAGTGGTCTCATCAGTGAAGAAGCGGGGACCGGCTGAGTAGATGCAAGAACTGGTGTCGTCAAGGGAAAAGCATGCTCCTGGTTCCTGCTTCAGCAACGCCACATGCACAAGTGCCCTCTAAACAAAAATGCAAATTGTTTTAGGGTTAGTGCACACACCTAACCACCATGATTAGTCAGAGCAGTGTTTGAGAGTCTAAAGGGCATACGTGACATTAGACTTTACAAAGACAACACACTTTCAACAAATTAGTGTGTAAAGGGCCCATGTTATTCTGTGTTCTGATTTTTCTGATTTCTCTGAACATACGTGGAGTTGTGTTTTGTTTTGCTCACCCATGTTTAACACACACCCTGCATAATTAGAATATTCTCCTCCCAAACAGAAAACACTCTGTTCTTGCGTGTGATGAAATCTGACCGTACAAGAATCATTTGCATACTTTCAGCCCTGGAACTGCCTATTTCTACTCAACAAAAGGTAAAAGGTAAAAGCTGTTAACTTGAAAACTACTCCATAAAGTGGAACAGAGCAAGGTGGATCATGCAGATGTAGACAGATTAGAAAGATAGGGTGACTCAAATATGTGAATGAAACAAAACACAACTCCAAGTAAGCTTTTGACAAGATAACAACACTATAACATGGCTTAAAGCTCACAAGAGTCAGTTTTGCATAATATAGGTAAAGCTAAAAGGTAAAAAGGCTGTAACCTAATTTAAAAAAAAAACAATTAATAAAATAGAAGATAACAATGTCACAAATAGCATTGTGGATGGATGATACAAATTCACCACAAACGTGCTGCAGTGTTGTTCTTGTTAGTGCCACACATTGTACCTCTGTTTCCACTTGGAACTTCCAGTGCAGCTTTGTATGACCCAAATCACAATTCCGAGTCAAATCTTCATCACAAAAGATGGCCACGTCATCAACTTGTTCAGATATCTGTTAAAACAATAAAATAATAGTATGATATCAAAGGTGTAATGCTGATGTAGTCATATAATCAAACAAGCTGAAAAAAACACTGGTACTTACAATGTGCACCTCATTGCTGCTGCTCCTGTACTCCTGTAAGAGGCTTTCATTATAGCTCATGAGGCCTTGGGCTTTTATGTTCTGTCTGATTGTGTCCACTTCTTTAGTGCGCATCAGCCACTCCTGGAGCTCCTCTTTAGAGTGAGCTTTGGGGCAGCTTTTTCCATATTCACATGTTTCTGGTCTAAAAGAGAGTTATATTTACATGTGATTGTCGTCCTTGTTATCTGGCTTATGTTGTGAAAGTTATAATACTCCCTACAGACCTACAGCGAAAGTATAGACAGACTTGAAAGGACAATGATCAAACACTTTTATGTAATAATAAGGGATAGCTAAATACACACTATGATACACTGTGAAGCTATACTTAAGAGCAAAGGTTAACATTGGACCACCAAACTAAAATTATATGCCTAACAAATATAAATATATGCATTAATATATATAAAATCGAGGTGGAATATCCTGACCTGTCACAGAGCCAGAATTCAGCCCGTCTGGAGTGAGGAGGTGGTCGTTCTTTCCATCGGATGCTGGTGTCCTCCCGCAGTAACTTGGCGTGCTCTATAGAGGAGCAATGCTTGTAGAAGCTCTCAGCAGAGGGCAGGACAAGGAAGCACACTCTGCAGTACATGGAGATTTGCTGTGCGTCCTGTTGTGGCTGGTGTTGAAGAAGGAGGGGACGCACGTGAAGACCCTCCAGCTCTGCGCTCCACACCTGCATCTCCACCTCACTCTGAGCTGACATGCAGTGCCCAGGGTTGTGCCAGCACGGTTTACCATCCCTGACATGGCTGCAAAACTTCGGCGAGGAGTTTGGGGGAAGTGGACGAATTTGACTGACCTTTTTGCCTTGCTCTGCTGGGTGATGGACAAGAAGAGGCTCCCATTTGTGTGCTTCTAAACAAGTGTCATCACACCTTTTGGCCACCAGCTTTGTAGGTCGATTGTAAAAACAGTTTTTGCATAGCTCAGTGAATCGCCCAGGAAAGTGTTCCATGATGTCTTTAGCGGCTTCTTCTGGGGTCATTACACTGGCCTCAGCAACTTGTCTGATGAAGTCCTTCACATGTATCTGGTTGTTTTTGACATGATTCCACACTGCTGCCTCTTCACTGCTCCGAGCGTAGGTGCAGCTCTTTCCATGCTTTTTGCACCCAGAGCCTTCAATAAAAAAGTCACACATTTGGTATTGGACATTTCGACCAAAGAAGCCGTTTGTAGGCAGGTCTGCAACAGGTCGCCATTGCTCAGAGATTTTGTATTTGGCTAAAAGAAGATTTTGAGTGCACACATGAACAGCTGATTTGATAGAGTATGTGATTTCTTTCTCTTGAATACAACACTGATCACAGACGGCCTTCAGATCTACAGCTGTAAGGTCTAGTGACTGGGTAGATGTAGGCTGAGCACTTCCATTTATATGAGCAACTATATTACAGAGGTGTCGATGGTCCATTTTATGATCCTTCTCAAAGTTCCACACAGCAGCTTCCTCCGCACTCCTGGCAAACGTGCAGCGGTTTTTATGCTCTGAGCAGCCATTGCCCTCCCTGAAGAACCAACACACCTGGTACACACTGGGATTTGGGAATGTGGGGCGCTTGGAGACAGGCCTCCAGTGGCTGCCTCCTTTAGCTCGGCACAAAAGCAGGCTGTGCAAACACTGGTGCTGCTCTGAGGTTGCTCTGAGTGTGTAAGTGACTTCCTTCACTTTCACAGAGCACTGATCACAAACAAGTCTGAGGTCATATTGGGTCACCAGTGGCTTCAGACCGGAAATTTCAGCAGGCATGTTTACCTGTATAATGTTAGGAAACAAGACTGTGGCCCTGCCTGTTGTGCAAGATCTTATAATAGATTAGGCAATGTTGAGGAGTTCAGTTTGAGACTCATGGCCAGAGTGTGGGTGTGCCTTTAAGAGCAGATGATGCTGGGCTGTGACGTTATATTATGTCTGAAACAGAAGATAAAGCGAAGTGTTGACATTTAGTTTCTCAGTAGGCTATTTGCATTAAAAGGAAACAGTGACTGACAAAACTAAAAGTAGAAGAAAAAAAAAAGTTTTGTCCGTTAGGGTTAGGGTTAGGGTTCTCCGTATTATTTAGTTTAAAATGCTTGAGACAATGATTCTAAATAGCCTAATGCCTGCTCTGACTACAAAGCCTTTATAAAATAATATTATATGGTGATAAGAAATAAATACATGCAGTACAGTACAGTGTAAATACATTTTGCCCACTATAACAGTTTTATTTTCGAATGTAGAAAAACAAAAAGAGGAAACTCACCGCACAATGCTACTCGCGTCTTCTTTTTGCGGTATGCCTACAGGATTCTCTCTGTTGCGATATATAAAGAGAATAGGTTTCGTTTCCTACTTATTCCGTCAGTATTAGATGCAAATTTGCGCATGCGTACCGGTGACAGTGGCGCGCGCTGCTGGAAAAAGCGTCTCTCGAGGCGTGGACTTTGGGTGCTGTAATGGACGCTTATAACTCTATAAACCTGTAATATCGTTTAATAATTAACAAACGGCTCTGTTTCTGTTTCGGGTCTTTATATAAAAAACGCGTTATTTACTTTAAGTCGTCTCTTGGCCAATGTGGCAACAGTTTTTGAATATGTAAAATCGATATGAAAGCAGAAAATGAAACTCAAAAGGACACGGTTTTAGACAAATTGAAACTGAACATTTTATTATAAGTGTCCCTGTGTTGTTACCTAGACCTACAAAAATGTTGATTGCACATAGGTTATTATCCTAGGAATAATAATAATAATAATAATAATAATAATAATAATAATAATAATAATAATAATAATAAATTATTTAAAAAAAATACATAAATGAAAATAGAATAGTCTATTTTTTCAGTTTTTATTCCATTTAACTTTTTATTTCAACCGGTGGTGGAAAGCATGAGCCACAGAAATGAACTGTCTAACGCACTATGTTTTTGTCTATATTGTCTTGTGCTGTTTTATGTGATGGTGAGCCAAAGACCAATTTCTACCTCGTAGACAATAAACCTATTCTATTCTATTTAATTTGCCTTCTCAAATAAACAAAAATACATTCCCATTTTCCATTAGGCTTGTGGCTATGTTAACATTGTGTAGCATCTTATTTGAGAGTTGTAGATTGTAGAAAAGAGAATTGTTTACACAGCCAAGCCCTTCACCTGCATGTGGATGCTATCTGCGCTTAGTTTCAAGACTAACTGGAATGTTTCATGTCAGAGCTGCTTTTTCTGTGATAGAAAACCGAAAGTGTGTTGAATTCTGGGAAGAATATGAGGTTCTGTACTCTCAAACTATTAAATAAATAACCAAACAAATTAGCTCCAGAACAAGCAACAGGTTTACAATCATAAAATGTAAATTATGTAATAAACTAAGATTAAGATTAAGATTAAGATTAAGGTTAAGAAGATAATTACAGTGGCTTCAACATGTTGAGATTAAAGGTTAAATGTTGAGGTTAAAGTCTTGGCTCAAGGAAAAACAAAACTGTACCTTTTTATAAATGCCATGAGTGAGTGAATAAGTGATTTTGAATGTACAGTATTTGATCTTTAAAAGTCAAGAACAGAGGCTGCAAATTAGCCTGTATGTCTAATAATTTATGCATTGAGTATGAATGATGAATTTTACTGTGCATGTCAAATAATAGTGAGTAATAATGGTACAGATGAAAGGTCCTACCTTCAGTACAAGAAGGAAAGAGGAAACAAAACCTAAATATTTCAAGTGAAATAGTCCAGTGTAGAAAGACCTGAATTACATGTATCTGTGCGTGACAGTGAGTGTAAAACAAGTTCCTTTTTCATTGTCTTTGGTTTGTCTGTTTTATCAAAGTATTTCAAGAGATTTGTAAATAGCGTTTACCAACATGCTTCAAGACTGCTGTAGTAAAAAATAGTTGTATTTTGCCGTAGTACTCAGTAGTAGTACTCAGCAGTTGCAGGTCATTTCAACAAGGTGTGGGCTGTGCTGCGCAGTCACCATAAAATTATGCCATAAAGACATCCTAAAATTATAGAATATCATAAATCAATTTAATAATAGGGCATTTATGATGAAGAACTCACTGCCACTGCCAGACAAACAGGTTAAAGATAAAGCCTCCAGGCTTAGCTGGAAGAATTAATCTTAAGTGAATATTAACAGTATTGGTTGTAATAGTGAATGTTACGTGTAAATAGTAGGCCTACACACTCATTTTTTTTCACTGAAAGTAGCAAAGTCAGATTTTTACAGCGGATCAGAGCGAAGAATCAGAGGATAGAGGAGGAGAGGAGGGGAGGAAAGGGGAAGGAGATAGAGGAGCAGAGGATAGAGGAAAAGAGGAGAGAGGAGTAGAGGATAGAGAAGGCGAGGAGAAAGGAGAAGAGGAGAGGAGAAGAGGATAGAGGAGGAGAGGAGCAGAGGGGAAGAGGAGAAAGGAGAAGAGGAGGAGAGGAGAAGAGGATAGAGGAGGCTAGGAGGAAAGGAGCAGAGGGGAAGAGGAAAGAGGAGGAAAAGGATAGAGGAGAAAGGAGGAGAGGAGAGAGGAGCAGAGGATAGAGGAGGAAAGGAGCAGAGGGGAAGAGGAGAGAGGAGGAGAGGAGTAGAGGGAGGATACATGAGCTGTTTGGTTAGAGGAACAGCCTTTCCTCAGGCGCTGGTTCTGATTATGACCCTGTAGTCAGGACTATAATATAAGTTTTATTTTATATTATTATTTCAGTATTTTAAATCAAAGTCAGACCAACGTCTTTACTTCGAGATAACTGTGTCTGACTATACATATTCTGAATACATTGCTGTAACCATTGTAGATCAGATTTCCCCTGTTGCGAATGCAAATTTTTTTGTACAGAAGCATGTTTAAATTTTTAGTGATGATTAATATCTGATTTTCAGATTTTTGACAACCCTAGACCATAGTAGATGGAATTAATATGTATAAAAATAAAGAAGAGGACTAAGGGAGTGTGACGTCACCATAGTGTTCGTCTCCAGTCAAATGAAGCTCACGATGCTAGCCATATTAGGAATAGGAATTTATTTGTGGACAAAATAGGGAAATAAAAACACCAGGGTTGTGTAGAGCGGGTTAATATGAACATTTTAAGACCAAAATAACGAGGCTCACTGCAGCAGATACAGAGACAGCGGTGGCAGTTTTTCAATGTGAAGTCGATCTATTTGGAAAGCAGCAGCGAGTGACTTAGCTATGTCCATTTATATACACAATCGATGGTATGTGTGTGTAACAAATGAAGACTTAAGTTTGATGCAGTGACATTTTATTGAAGAGAAAAACTCAAAACTCAAGTATAGAATTACTTCGCCATAAATACTTTTGATATGTGACTTCTTCTATTAAACTGGCCCTGACAAGCAAAGTAACAGGCCCCTAAATGTAAGGTTGGTTGATTGTTAAGGCAATGTAAATATATGTTGTCTGTTTGATCAGGAGCCAATCAGGAATCAGGGAAGTAATCATGTCACACAGATTGTTTCCTCGGTCAGATGGGATTTCATGTGTTTCCTAAAAGAGGAATGAGCTGTAAAGACTTCATCGCATTTTTCACACTGAATTGGTTTCCTAGTGTGCACCTTCATGTGGGAGGTGACATGACTATTTCTTTTATAGGTTTTGTTACACACAGGGCAGCTGTAGGGCCGATCTCTGCTGTGGACTTGCAAGTGACTAAGATAATGTGCCTTTTGCTTAAATTCAGTCCCACACTCTGAGCAGTTGTATGGTCGTTCACCAGAATGATTCTTCTCATGTCTGTCCCGAGTAGCTCTGTGTGTAAAACATTTCCTACATAGTGAACAGCTGAAAGGTTTCTCTCCTGTGTGAGTTCTTATATGTGCTTTAAGATGGCCTGCCTCTGTAAAGGATTTGTTACACACTGCACAAGCATGTGGCCGCTCCCCTTTGTGAATTAACATGTGTGTATTCAAATTATCCTCTCGAGTGAAAGCTTTTTCACAAACTTCACAGATAATTGTTTTCCTCCCTTTCCTGTGACGTTTTCCTTGGCGTTTAGATACAACACTACATGCTGAACAAGTTAAGCCTTTTCCTTTGGTGTGATTTTCTGGTGTATGTTTTACTGAAGATCCTTTGCGCAGAAATGTCTTCAGACACTTAAAGCATTCAAATACTATTTCGTCATCACGGACCACTTCATTAATCCCTCCATTTTCTGACTTATGTCCATTAGAGTGTGATTCCTGATCCCACTCAAGAGAGTCATCGGTGTCAGAAGAGTTTTGTGTTTGAGCATCATTATCACACTGGGAATGTTCAGAGCTTCTGTGAGCGACACTTAGGTGGTCTTGGCTCTCCTCCATATCTTTTAGGTCTGTTTCTGAGTGCTGTTGAGGATCTGACCTGAGACAAAAGTCCTGTTTGTCAAGTGGGCTCAGATGAAGCAGCAGTGCAGGTTTGTCGTCTTCTTCACTTTTGACAGTGACACAAGAAAATGGGAATTCTGTAAACTCTCCTTGCTCCTGTTTAATAAACAGTTCCTCATGTTTCTCTTTAATGTGAGGAGGTTCTGTGGTTATTCCAACATCCAGCTGAGAGCCAACTTCCCCTTTTCGATGAGACACAATCTGGGTATGATCTGCAGGAAGACAGTTACATCATTTAGTTCATTTTAAAATACTGTGTTACATAAGTAGGTTTTTTCTCCACATCTTATTTAAACTAGGACCTACTTCACCTTCTAATGTTAATGGCAACCTTCACACGTAAATAAGATAATCTAACAGACCTGTTCTGTGTAAAACAACGCGGGGATTCAACGCCGAGTCCAGGATCTGTTGCTGCCTCATGTTCCTCTGTTTTAAGACTCGCATTTCACGCTCCTGGAGCGCAATCATTCCGTCAAAAAGCTCGCATATCTCCCGGGCCATCGCTGCCAGCCGCTCATTTAGCATTGTTTTGAGATAATGCACGCCGTCAGACATCATAACAGTCTGTACGATACTTCTCCCTGGTGTTTCCGGTTCAGAAAGTTTGTGAGTTCTGCAGAGCTTTGCGGGGGAACAACCTTCCTGAGTTTGAGTTAAAGCGGAAAAGAGCGCAATACTGCCCACGCGTGACTCCAACGAAAATGACGATCTGCTGCACTTGGCCTACTATAATATAGCCTATGCTACTGCACTTACTATAATAAAACCCATCCTACTGCACATACTATAATAAAGCCCATCCTACTGCACATACTATAATAAAACCCATCCTACTGTACATACTATTATAATATCGATGCTGCTGCACTGGCCTCTCGTGTTTTGGGGTTACTTGGGGCTAAAATCATAGGCTTCGCGTTTTTGTTTTTTGTTCATTCTGTAAGATTTGCAGCATGACCTTGAGCTCTGGTCTATCTTATAGCCCACTTTTACAAAACCAGTGAGAATATTACTGTTCATAAGGCGCGTATCTTGAAATATGTCACTTCTGTTCCGCCACACCGTTAAATTAGATGTGTGGCTGAGAACACTTTGCCAAAAGTGTGGCCCTTGGGTGTCCTCACCCTTGGGTGCCCTCATCCTTTGGGTGTCCTCTGGGGTTTACAGTCTCGTGCACATCAGGAAGCAGCCCACAAAAGAAACCTGTCGCCTCTGATGAAATGGCGCGCAGACCAAAATATTCAGCCTCTTTTCACCCAGGACCATGAGAGCAAAGATGCGAGAGGCGTCAGATATTTCCTGTCAATAATTGTATTTAATTGTTTGTCATTCTTACTAAATGGCAAAGAATTTAAGTAAGTATTCAACTTGGACATGTCAATTAACTGTTTAGGCGTTTACAAGACCCTGTTTATGTCATAGGTTTAGCCTAGACCTATAGCAGATGCGTAAAAGTTTTTTCTCTCTCAAATAATACACATTTTCTGCTAATGGATCTTACACATAAACTGAATATGAGTGTTAATGTAAAACCAAATCCTAATTTATGGTCACATAGTTTTGACAATTTCTGTATTACAAAAACATTTTTCTACCGTGACCTTGGTTTCTGTTTTTCTCATCGGAACCAGCCCACATTCTTCTCTCCTCCATTACTGTTTTCATGTCACAATGACCCCTCAAACCTTTTTCTATCTAATTTTTGCGCCACATATTTACAAACTGTCAAGGTCACCACATGTCTTGAGGGTTTTTATGTTGTTAAAAGTTTTCTAATCCTTCCATCCACAACGAAAACGAAGCAACAAGAGTGATTAAAATGTATTGTCTATTTGTCAAACATACAAGTTAAAATATGATTAAAACCCCATTAAAACAGTATAGGCTAGACCTTTGCGTTGATTATTTAGGCATTCATTTAAATTGCGTGTTTATTATAGGTTTAATTAATATAAACATGATGACACTCATCGCGACTCTTTAATTATTTTTTGGGCCAAATTAGACTAAAATAAAAGCATGATTCTTCATTTTGGTTGTGTTTATTACGCTGAAAAACGTGCGTCTTTACTCTGCGCGGGCTTCATCTCCACAAGCCTGAATCTTATTTTAACAAGTGTCCGGGAAGAGCCACTCGCAGCCTAAAAAAGTCAGGTCAGGTGGAAGGCTCATTAATAATGTGGGAGAGTCTATTCTTTCCACTTGAACTGACTTTTTTTTTTTTTTTCCAACTATACAATGGTATAAGCAAGAACATCACTAGAGGATTAAGGGTTCATATGTTCACAGGGCTCAGCATGAAAATATACAAATATAGCCTACATGCACAAATGTACAAGGAAAAAAAATACTATCATATTTTATAATTCAAATTCCGTACAAAGTGCTGAGGGACAGAAATACAACAAATTTGGGTTTTTGGCTAGAAAATTTAGGCCTACAGCAGTGGATATGAAATTTTGATAGGATTACATAGATATTTTTTGCCTGAATATCTTTCTCAAAGACACCAAAAAGAACATGTCTTATATTAGTTTCAAGCTTTCTGTTCACTAACAAAAATATGTAATTCCAAAAGATTTGAGTGTATATGAGCATTACGAAACACATGTGACCGTTTCTGTTACAGAACGAGCAAAGATCTATGTTTATGCGAAATTTTGAGATAACAGCGTTAACAGAGTAACATCTAAGTAGAATTTTCAGGCCAGCCTCCCGAGTCTTATTAGTTACAAAATATTTTCAAGGCAAAAGCCAAACATCATTTCAGTTCATGTCCATAAATGTATTGTTGCATACAAAAACAGAGGCTGGTTTACTGATAGATTCTCTAGTTTTAAGTTCTTATACATTTGTGATTTGTTTTAATGCTTAGAAACGGGACAGAGTAACCAATAAATAGCTGTGTCTTAGCTCAATCATCATTAGAGACGTGCCCAGGGGCGCTCGTGCCGCTGCGTGATGATGTCACGCGCGCGGAGCGGACTGGAGCGGGGCGCGTGAGCTCGGAGCGGAGCAGAGCGCGCGGGGTGTGCGTCTGTGAACTCCAGCCATGGGGGCAGTTTTGGGGGCCTTCCCGTTCGTAGCTTGGGTAAGTCACCTTCAGGTTACAGAGGCTCTTTGTGGGTAGTTCGGGGTTAAAAAGCAACGACCCGTGAACGGCGGCTCTTTTGTAGGCTCAGCTTTACAGGCAGAGGTAAAAGAAAGCATAGCCTAGACCCACTTTCACTTTACATTTCATTTTGTTACGTCGGTACATTGTGGATGAAATGCTGTGATCTGACTCCTCAAAGTTAGGCAAAACCATAACACACTCGATCATCTGCTTCCACGTGATTAATTGGATTAGTGGTTGTTGTTGTAAGGCTAAGCACACTGCAGAACTATTGTACGTCAGTAAAGGTTTCCTAAAATTTATTTGGAACAGTAGTAATCTATATATGATTATTTATAATGCGCCAAATTATTATGTAGGTTTGAATTCTCCCGCTGCCAATTGAAAAGTCTTGGAGTTTGATATTTTTTGCCGTTTGAAAATCCAGTCAATTCTTCATCTTTGTCTCTTACATCCCAACCTCCCAATATTGAAGAATTACTAATAACATAACAGGAATATTGCTTGTTAGGCAGCATGCGCATGTGCTGTGCCCCAGACTAAGTCTAATCTGGCCTGTCTGAAGGAGCATTAACTTGTAGCTCTTCTTATCTTTGGGCTCCTGCGCTAAATCCTCCTGGTCATTTATAACCTAAATCTGACCAACGCACGTATTTATTTGAGTTCTACAAAATAAGCAGCAGTAATTAGGCCTGTCCATGCGTTTCAGAATGATGAAAAATGACTGTAGCCCTATTTAAAACTAAATATTTTATCTTTTGATTAAGAAAACGTCCTCAAAATGTTGCAGAACAGGAAGTTGAACCCCATGAATATCTTAAAATTTCTATATTGCACAAAATGTATTATTGTGAGATTTTAGGTGTGTTAAAGTGTGGTTACTTCATCTGAAACGTGCTTGTGTTTGAGTTGTGTTTTGTTTCATTCGCACATGTTTGAGTAGCCCTGCATTATTAGTCAGTCTGCATCTCTAAAGCTCACAAGGCTCTGTTCCACCTTGTGATGTCATGTAGTGGTAATTTTCAAGTTAGCAGCTACAATTTTAGCATTTTTTTAGTAAAGACTGGAAATTCCAGTGCTGAAACGATCCAAACGACTCTAATGAAGGTGTATGGAGTTTAAAGTGGAGCATTACCTCTATGACAGGCATGTCCAAACTACTAAACTATTAAAAACTAAACTTTTGGTGCACAGGCTTCCAGGTGAATTGGCCCATACTATCACAAGTCGTACTTTTTACTCCATGTTTCTGTAATCTACCTTCATCCAGAAAATTTAGTGTGTCCTTTTGAGAGTCTAAGCATGAACAAAGGTCTAGAGGGTCATTTAAACCTGTTATAAATGCACATATTTGAATTACTCACTGTTTTGACCATCAGTCTATGACCCTCGATCGGCCCTCATGCCGGTCTGTGTTTTAATTTGTGGCCCTTGATGAAAAACGTTTGGACACCCCTGCTCTATGACCACATGACATCACAGAAACAGTATTTTCTATGTGAGCGAAGAACTCAAACATGCTAATTACGTAGGCTTTGTGTGTTAAACATATGTGAATGAAACAAGACAAAAATCTGGGTATGTTTTTGATTAAGAAACAACATTATAACATAGTAACTAGACAAATAAAGTTTGGAAATATCATAATATGGGGCCTTTAATTCTACTGCCAGTGTTTTGGATTAAGCCAGTGATTTGCATTGCATTTTTTTGTATGAAAAGCGCTCTATAAATAAAGTTTGATTGATTTGGCTTGAGCTTTTAGGACACTCTGACTACGGTCACTATAGTAAGGCCGTCACTTCTGATTGGTGGAGACAATTTGGTTATCATGAAACTTTGGTTAGGACATGTCTCCAAAAGGCTCACTTCATTTTTAATATATTAGATAAAGACATACGCCTTTTTCTGTTGATAAGAAGCACATGATAATCTTGTATTTAAAGTAAGACAGCATTACCTCATTTGCAAGTGAATATATTTAACAACATATCAGGATGCACTACATATCTGATTTGACTATGCGTTAAGCAATGTCAGATGACACTACTCTGTGTAACTAGGTTCTTCACACTGAACGGGTTTACAAAGCAGCACCATGAAACAATGTCATGTGCCACTGAAGGTTACACATTTACTTTTACTTTTTCATAACACTTCTGATAACAAGTTGTGCTTCTATCAATTTTCTCTCTTTCTCTATTCAAAACTGACTCTTAGCTGTGAAGATATTTGATATCGCTTTAAAAATGCCATTCATGTTTTTAAGAAATCTTGACTGAAAGTGTCAACACAATATTAAACAAAATTTCCTCTGCACGTCTTGTGGGTTTTTATGCTGTTAAAAGTCTTCTTCTAATTCCTTCATCCACAACGAAGACGAAACAACAGTGATTAAAAAATGTTGTCCTGTTTGTCAAGCATACAAGTCTGCTGAGCTTTTAGTCACGTTAGAACGTTGTTACCGCCTCAAAAACGTACTTGGAATTGTGTTTCGTTACATTCACCAGTTATTAACATGTGTAAAGGCTCCACAGTCAGGAGGTCCTTTGTTGTCTTAGCTGTCCTCAAATGTAAGTTAAGTTGGTTAGCACTAGTCTGTGAACAAAAGTCATGCTGCGTTGATATGTATGTTGTGGATTTTTAAATCTGAGAAGAATAAAAACTGGAGAGAAGTTGTCTTCAGTCAAAGAGTCTGGATTTATTAAAGCAATTGTGCACAATTACAAAGAAAATGAAAAAGAAACCTATCTGTCCCTCACGCGAGGTCCGTCTGTCCCTAATCTGAATGAATGGGAAAACAAAACAGGCTCTTATACAGTCGACAAACGTCATAAAATCAACATGAGACAAAACATACTACAGTGTATCTAAACAGTTCTCAAAAGGAGATAATTTATCTGTATAAATACTCAGAGCTCAAATACTCTGAAGAAGGAAGAGACTTGAGGAGGATAGTGGGAGGAGATACAGTGCTCTGGGCTGGGGTTGGAGGGACCTGCTGCAGGAGGCTGTTGGTCTGTGGCCAGGACCGGCCTAGGCCCTGTCTAGATCTGCTGTAACAACAATAAACCTTTATCTGTGTCCAAAAACTCATCGGGATTTGCAAATGGATTATTTATTTTTCTTCAAGCTCTAAATAATGTTTTCCACAACACCCCATGTTTGAGTAATCCTTTATTATTAGTCAGTCGGCATCTCCAAAGCTCAAACTGCTCTGTGCAGCAACCTTTTACTTTTTGTTCAGTTGAAATTGGGAATTCAGAACTAAAATTATCCAAATGATTGTAGCGAAAGTGTGTAGATGTTTTTGGAGTTATTTGTCTGTTTGGATCCAGGTGCCGTGCCTGTGCAGCAGTGCCACGTGTCTCATATGCAGCTGCTGCCCCCACAGCAGGAACTCCACCGTCACCAGGATCATCTACGCCTTCTTCCTGCTGCTCGGGACCATTGTGGCCTGTGTGATGCTGTCTCCAGGCGTGGATACACAACTGAAGAGGGTATAACAATTAGACAGTTTCACACAGTTTCACATGACCTCACATTTCTATTGACCAACATTTTTTAACCTCTTGAGACCCTGTGGCCCCATACGAGGACATTACATTTTTGCCTCTTAGCACCATGATTTTCAATTATTTTAAACTTTCACCTGTAATCAACTAAAAACCTCTACAGCAGCTCCCGAAAGTTAAAAAAAAAAACTGCATGGTAAAGTTTAGATGCAAAATTTATGAATAAAACCAATGTATTTATGTACAATAATGTCTCTTCATGTATCTTAATGTATCTTCATTTGGCATTAAAATTTGACACATTTTATTGACCACAGCAGACGAGAGCATCAGTAAATGTCATGTCCTCGTCTGAAGACATTGGGACTATGTTATATTATTGATTGTACATGTTGTTAGGTAAACTTGGGAATATTTAGATGAGTTTACAGTTATAAATTGCTGGACGTTTCTGCTGCTATTGGGAAACTGCTGCCTGTCTCCACTTTTTGCACCTCTACTTTTTTTTGTAATGATTGAAAACCAGAAAAAATTAAAACTGTGGACCACATTTTCAGGCCTTTTTGTGTGTTTTTAACCTCACTCACTGAACCCCAACCCGCTCACGGTTGACCTACGTCACATTTGGCAGGTTTAGGGTTTGAAATAAACAGCTAGCCTAATTGCTGTTTGTTTGTTTTTTGTAATTTACTTATACATTTTAATGTTTTTACATTTTTTAACCAATGGTGTCATACAGAAGACTTACTTAGTAGGTCCTACTTATCCCAAATAGCAAGAAGAAATGAAAAATGCACACCAGACAAAAGCTCGGGTCTCAGGAGGTTAATCCAGATGATGGCAGCTAAAATAAATATTATTCACCTGCAGATTTTTGTTGTAATACAGCATGATCTTTGGTCTAGTCAGTAATAAAAATGATCAGGTTCCATATTTGGGCTTTTACCTTTCCGATATTTCTTGTCAAAGTGCAGTGTAATCAATAGGAAATCTGTAAATCACCAATAAATACTATATCGACTTAGCTTTTGGTATATGAAAGATGGAATTATATATTTTGGGCTCAGTATTTATTGTGTGTACATTTTCTTTTTAATACTGGGGATTTTTTGTTATTTTTATGTAATGCGGTAATATTTGATATGTAGATAATGAATAATGTCTATCACTAGTTATTAGTTCACAGTATTTTATTTTCAATTATTTGTTTATTAGTTTTTCAAGACAATAAATACACTGACATAAATGCAAATATTGTTTAAGGCACAATCATTTTCTAAAACTTAATCTTCAAAATAAAATACTGATTGTTACTTTTATGTTGGACAGAAAAGAAACAATAAAAAACTATTTGGTAGCGAACAGCTCATTGGGGAAATGAGTACTCAAATAAAATCCAAACGTATTAGTTCACAGCATTTTAATGGTACTTTATGTAAAAAAAATTGTTTACTGGGAATGTCCCGCTTTGTGTCCGGGACATAAAGTAGTTTCAATATTATTGTTTATTGTTATATTTGTCTGTAGAATTATCTCGTGCTTCAAAATTAGTTATTGTGACAGGCCTAATATCAAACACAATCATAATTTTCAGAGGTACTGTTCAATTACACAGGCTTATTTTAATTGCTGTGTCACTTTTGGTAAATACTTAAATGTGCATTACCTGTTTCCATGGAGACGTTATTGCTTTACCTAGAGTGTTCCATGTTATGACATTAAACATTTAGCATTTTAGCAGCGTTTCTATTGCTCAAAAATACAATAATTCCTTCTGTAAACAGGGGCTCTGAATTTTAATGTAGCGCAGTGCTGTAACCTGCCTGTCGCCCTTGTGATAGATCGGTTTAATCTATAATGTGGAACATTCTAGACAAAATAATAGGATTTCCATGGAAACAAACAGGTGGCGAACCCTCCACTAGACATGTTTCGTGCACCTTTAATACACTTAATTAACAGTATTATAGTCCATAATTAAACTACATGTTTGAATACCTAGTCAAGTAGTTTAATTACTCTATGGTTGATCCATAATGCATTGCAGTATAAGGACACATTCAGAATATAATTATGACAAGTTGTTGATAGTTATATCGGCTATAACTGGTCTGACACAAGTGCTTTGTCTAATAATTGAGACTGGCTTTAGTAGCATTTTAAATTAAAGTATTTTTATAATTGACTGAAGACTTCATGTATGTTTTGTGTAGATCCCGGGTTTCTGTGAAGATGGTACAGGCTCCACAGTACCAGATTTACAGGCCAATGTCAACTGTAAAATGTTTATCGGTTACAAAGCCGTGTACCGGGTCTGCTTTGGCATGAGCATGTGGTTCCTGGGACTGTCTGTTTTCATGATAAATGTCAGGAACAGCAGAGACCCTCGAGCTGCGATACACAATGGGTAAGTTATTTCCTGACATGACATGTATTAATGCAGCGGCCAAACTATTAATCAGATAGTTATTTATATGTATTATATTTTAAATGTTCTGTCATATTTCATATTTCACTTAAATATATATCTCTCTCTGTTAGATTTTGGTTCTTTAAGTTTGCATCTTTAGTGGCAATAACAGCAGGTGCCTTCTACATCCCAGATGAGCCCTTTACATACAGTAAGAACTCTGTTTCATTATGTTTATGGTAAACAAATGTTTTACTTGTTTTCAGGCACTCTATAAACGGGTGCAGCTTATAAGTACTGGTAAAAGGCAAGTGTCTATTCTTACTTTGTGTTGCAGCATGGTTTATAATTGGCTGTGGCGGAGCCTTCTTTTTCATCCTGATACAGCTCATTCTGCTTGTTGACTTTGCCCACTCCTGGAATGAGGCCTGGGTGGGATACATGGACGCAAGTAACTCGAGGGGCTGGTATGCAGGTTAGTGACATGTTGAACAAATGCAACCACCGAATCTAGTAGCAATATCAAAATATTTATGACAGTGCTGCCCTACTGTATGTAATCCATTGTCAATCACCAACAGTGGCTCCTTCTCAGTGAGCTCCAATACAGACCAAACAAGAGTGTGTAAAAAAAACAATAAATAAATAAATGAATAAAGAAACAGAATTTGTCTTAGCGCATAAAGTTGTTTTATAATGTTTCCAGCCCATTAACGAGTGAGCTAGTCATAGTGCTTTGTTTGTTAGACTCGTGGCTGTTGTAAAATGGGTTAGAAAGTGGTATTAAGCCTCTTCTGTGCAAATTAGCGTTTTATGTGGAAGTTAAGAACTTGCCCCCATCACTACGCTAGTTTGTTGCCTTGACAGACTCAGTGCCACAGTGAGATATCCGCCTCGGCAACACTGATCTGTGCCGTTTTTTGGCTTCTGACAGTATTTAACCACCTCTAGCAATGGACTTTAGCTTCAAATGTGCTGGAGTTCCCCTTTAATAAGTAGATTAATTTATAGTATCTGTCTTTCTGCTGCTTTTGTGTGCATCATAATAACATTCTGTAGTTTGATAGTATCTATAATATGTAATAATTCCAACATTTTGTGAATTCAGTCATGAGATATCGCAAACCAAAGCATGTAAATGTTGAAAATGGCCCAATCTGAAACTATGGTTATTCCTACAGTTCAGTTTGTTTTCCTTTTTTGTTGTGATTTTGTTCCAGCTTTACTGTCAGTGACCATTTTTAACTACCTGCTGTCGGTGGTGTCTGTAATCCTGTGCTTCCTGTTCTACACAAAACCTGACCAGTGTCATCTCAACAAGTTCTTCATTAGCGCCAACATGCTGCTCTGTATTGTAGCTTCTGTCATCTCCATTCTGCCTAAAGTCCAGGTACAGACTGATATATAGATCGTGTGATATATTGGTACTTTATAGCTGATGCCATCAACCTTTCCTTGGGGTGTGACGCTAATGGAAACCACTATGTCTGTTACTCAAGTTAGACTTTAATCTGAGCTTTATTTTGACACAATCTGACCAGAAAGAGTTGATTTAGCTGGAACTACAACAGGAGAGCTGTTTTGCGAGCTTAAACAAGTCTCTCACACATAAAATTACAGTCACAACAGTTTTTTTCAGTCAGTCCCTCTCACCTTTTTATTGAAGTTCAAACATCTAAGCAGGACCATGGGCACTTGTAATGATGACAGGCTCCTGAAAAGGTGTTTAAGTCCATTTTGTATTTTTTAATGCGTTTTTAGAGTATCTTAAAACTTATTTGTCCTCACGGTAACTGCTGAACACTCCGCCAATATTGTAACATATGTAGAGCCCCCCCAGCATGATGTCTGTCACTGCAAAGTATCAATAGCAGCAGTGGATAAAGAGATAAATGGATTTAAACTGAGCCGTCTGTGTGCAGGAGAGTCAGCCCCGCTCCGGTCTCCTCCAGTCGTCTTTTATCACCCTCTACACCATGTTTCTGACCTGGTCCGCAATGACCAATGAGCCTGGTGGGTGCAAGCTACTCAGAACACACCATCAACCGCATATGTGCAGCAGTGGTGGATGAAGTACTCAGTTTTGTTATTTAAAGGTGCACAAAATCAAGTTAAAATGACTTGGATTAATTGTTATATTGATTGGAGTTCATTTCACACCAATGGAGCAAGTCTTTTTAGATTTAAAATAGGAAAATAGACCTAGTTGCACAGAAGATTAGAAAAGCTACAACTCCTTGCACTTAAAACAAGAAACTAAATTGTTTGTTGTTTGAATTAAGAAAAAAATACTTATTCCAGTGGTAGATAATTTTATGTGTCTACTGAAATCTATGAAATCTACTCAAATCAAGTAAAATCTTCTAAATTTGAATACATTGGGCCTTTTTGCAGTGTGTTGAAGGATCCACCACCTGTTTGTCTCCATAGAAATGTTTTTGCTTTGTCTAGAATGTTCCACAATATAGATGAAACCTCCCTGTTACAAGAGAAACAAGCAGATTACAGCACTACGCTACATTACAATTCAGATCTGTGGAGTCGCCCCAACTCACAAAAGGAATTATTGTATTTTTGAGCAATAGAAAGACCCGTAATTAATAAATTCTTAATGTCATACGATGAAAGTATATCATGGAATATTAAAATACCTGTTTAAAAATCTACTTTTAGAGTAAGAAGTGTATCATACAGAGTTTGATAAAGTGTAAATTTGTTAAAACGTTAAATATAGTGATTAAAAATTATACAGATTTTGGTCAGCATTTACAATACAAACCAATTCTTTATTTTTCAAATGAATGATGCACTATATAACTTTGTGGTTGGGTGTCCATCACCTGCTTGTTTCTATGGTTATGTCATTGCTCTACCATTAAACAGCTCTACCTTACGTTTATTTAATCACAGGTGGTTTTACTGCTCAAAAATACCTAGAAAAACATGCATTCTGACTCTCCACGGTAATTTGGGCTGGTTTGGTCTCCATAAAGATAGAAAGGTTTATAATATCATGGGAAAGATTCCAAACAAAGTCATAAAATCTCCATGGAGAAAAGCATTTTACAGACCCTCCACCAGGAAAGTTACACAATACACTTAAAAAAAGTAAGCTCCACTTTATTAAGTAAATTGTATGTCTCACATAGCTTTTATTTATTATTATTAATAGTAATAATAATAAATTTCATATCTAGCACTTTTCAGAACACTCAAAGACAGTTTATAGACAATAAACAAATAATACAGGAAACATAAAAACAGTGGATCATAGAGAGAAAAGTTAAAATGTCAGATTGTTTTCTCTCACCTTTCTTTTTTGTGATACATTTTTAGTCACTTTTTTCCTCTTTTTATACATGGCGGAGAACGAATACATAAACAAAAATAAGGAGTGCAGAAAATAGCAAATCAACAGCAACAAAACAAACAAACAAAAAGTCAAATAAATAAAATTACGTATAACACATCTGAAGAAAGCTTAACCAAAATAGTGCTCATCGTACACCCTGACAATTATCCTCAGCCTCATTATTTTGTCTCTTTTCTTCTGCAGAGGTTGCATGTAACCCCAGCCTGTTGAGTATTTTCCAGCAAATCGCAGCTCCCACCTTGCCCCCTCTGGTGATGCTGAATCAGACAGCAGTGGTGATCATAGGCACCGAGGAGCCTGTGCTGACCGCCCCCTACCTCGAGTGGTGGGACGCGCAGAACATTGTCGGACTCGCTATTTTTGTACTCTGTATTCTCTATTCAAGGTAAGACTCGCTCTGCTCAGGATACAAAAGCATGTACAAATGAAACACATAAAACAACACATGACAAAACGACATCTACTATTATCTGTTTGGAATATACATATCATTTTATTATTAATATCTTTTCATAATAATACAACATAGAACAAAAAACAACAACAAAAACTGTGCAGTACATATTAAAAGGTGCATTGTGTAACTTTGGAGGCTCCATCAAATGCATTTCTTCATGGAGATGTTATTGCTTTGTCTGGAATATTTCACAGTGTGGCATTAAACTTTTCTATCTTCATGGAGATCAAACCAGATTAAGTTACAGGTCAGATCTGTGGAGAGGCGACCCCGCTCACAGTCAGAATACCAGTTTTTCTAGGTATTTTTGAGCTATAACAGCACCTGTAATAGAATAAATGTAAGGTAAAGCTGTTTAATGTCATACTATGGAACATTCCAGGCAGAGCAGTGGCATATCCATAGAAACAAACAGATGACGGACCCCCAGCCAAAAAGTTGCATAGTGCACCTTTAACAGAATTAGCAAATGAACACTACGCACATTGAAAAAGTGGCAGACACATAGATACTCATAATCACCACTTTGTCCTTCACATTTACACTCCTCAGTATCATAGCTCACACAGTCTGTATTTATCTTATGTCTGAGCTAGACGTAGAAAAAACAGACAAAAAAACAATAATACTGAAACTAAATTATTATACAAACCCTAAACCCCCCAAAAACTATTCTAAATGTGAAATATTGTTAAAAACTTGAGCTACAATAAATAAATAGCGGAATGAAACACTTTCACAGTAACACAGTCATTAGTTTGTTTCCATAATGAGTCATACAAGTTAGTTATTCACCTCAAATCTTATAACATTGTCAAAAAAAATATCCAGAAATGTCCCAGGCGTTCCTCCATGTTGGAATACTGAAAATAAGTGAACTGGATTTACCATTCTGCAAGGAGGATGCTTCAGTGGTTTAAATAACGCTGTAGTGAGGGACAGAAGGACACTGGACAAACTGCTCTCCATCATGGACACTTTTTATTTGTACTTTATATAATTATGCCTTATTTGACACCAGTCTCTTGCTATTTTGCTACTTATTTTGAATATTTTTTACCATTTATATTTGTGCTCTTTGCTGTATTGTATTGTCATGAGTGAGCTACTGTGTCCAGATCATTTCCCTCGTGAATCAATAATATAATAATGCTTCCATGTCATGTGTTCATCTTTTGTTGTTGTGCTGTGTCCATTTACTATTCCCAGTATCCGTTCCTCCAACACAAGCCAGGTGAACAAGCTGACAATGGCATCTAGAGACACGGTGATCCTGGCGGAAAGTGGCAGCAGTCCGGACGTGTCAGAGGAGGTGCCCAGGCCCAGACGAGTCCAGGATAATGAGCAGGACATGGTGCAGTACAGCTACTCCTTTTTCCACTTCATGCTCTTCCTGGCCTCTCTCTACATCATGATGACCCTCACCAGCTGGTACAGGTATGTGTGGCTTAGGGTGACCAGATCTTCAAAATTAAAACCTGGAACATTAGACTTAGACAATCTCTTTTGATCCAGGAGAGACCAAGAGCGCCCCCTCGTGGCTGTCACTGTGAAAATAACCAACATGTGAAATTATATATTTTAATATATAACTCACACCTGAGTATAAGTCGCAGGACCACCCAAACCATGAAAAAACTTAAACTTAAACTTGACTTATAGTCTTATAGTCTGAAAAATACGGTACTTGGACACAGTAGCTCACACATGACATATATATTGTAATAAAAAAGAGAAAGAATATATGAATAATAATAAGTTCTAAATAAGTAGCAAAAATAGCAAGAGAGGCATAATTATATAAGTGTATATGTACAAGTAAAAATAAATAAAAATACACATAAGTAATAAAATATCTCAACAATATACAACAGGTCGTAAGGGTTTGGATGGTTGGTATAAATAAAATTGTGAAAAGAAGCCAAAAAGTAAAATTGTCTATTCTTAACTAACTTGTGTGTCAGTCGGCTATATAATCAGAAAGACTTATGTCAGTGCATTTTTGCCCATTTTCAATCATGGTTTTCTGAATTTTAGCTAAACAAATGACAATATGTTGCCCCTTTAGTGTTGGCGGTCATCATATTAGTAAAGAAATAGAGACACTTGGGGCATTTCTTGTATAAAACTCAGTGGTTTTGGATGAATCTGCTGGGACAGGGGACACAGGGCTCAAAAGTGGGACTGTCCCGGGTAAATAGGGACGCCTGGTCACTCTACACTGCATTCTTAAAAGTAAGGTGAAACATAATGTGATTTCAATGGATATGTTTTAAGAATTAGCCACAGAATATCATGAAATGTGAAAAGTTGAGGTGATTTGGGGGAATTATACCCACTCCAAACATTAATTGAACTTTATTTAATTTGTGTTATTAACTACACTTTGTTTTTTGGATGAAGGCAACATCTAGGTTTTAAAGTTTTACAGGACAAATTATTGGAGAAATGTTAAGCCATACTAGTTGGTCACTGTATCAAGGGATTTATTACAAACTGTACCACAAACACAGGTATTCGTTTGTCTAACAATCTTTTTGGTTATAAAATAATATCCTTCACTTTTCTTTCAACATTTTTACCCTGAAAAGTATAGCTTAATTTTCACTGTGATTTGGCTATACCTATTCCTAATACCTTTTACAAAATAACCAACATCTGTAAACTCCCTCTCTTAGCCACCATCCATTTGGTTTTAAGTCAGCTAAAGTATATATGCCTTATGTCTCTGTGATATGTTTATTTGCAGCCCAGAGGCAGACTACACTGTCAGCAGCACATGGCCGGCCGTTTGGGTGAAGATCTCTTCTAGCTGGGTGTGTCTGGCCCTCTACATATGGACCCTCGTGGCCCCCATGATCCTCACCAACCGGGACTTTACCTGAACCCACGAGTCTAGTGTCTTTTTTCCCCTTTTTTAACAGTTCAAAGACTTTTCCAGATGTGCCTGATGTCTAAAATAAAATTGTAAATTATGAGCAACACAATGTATTAGCTGTATAAACATGTATTTAATTATAATATATAATATAATAATTATATTTCTGATCAGTTAATATGCCATGTGAAGTGAGCTACTGTGCCTGAAATACCTTTTGTTTTACTGTTCATGTATGTTTCATGTTTTGCTACTAAGAAACTGTCTTGTTCCCGTTTTTTGCCCAGTTTTTTACTATAGTAACAACAGTACAATAATAACAGTAACAATAGTTATTAATAAAAGTTAAAGCTATTTTATTTTCATACTTAAAAGCAATACACGTTTCTTGATAGCTTTTCACCAAGTCTAGAAGAAAACATTCACAAGTGTATGGAAATGTAAACACACTGATGCCTTCAATTTACCTCAGCATAACAAATTTAAAATGTTGTGTAGTATTGCAATATGCAGAAGTATTGGGAAAAATCAGTGTCAATAAATGTCTTATGAATTTTTACAACAATTTATGTGCCTTTATTTTGGGACTTTTCATTTATGAATACTTTAAGGGAATTGGATGTAGCCTGTGCTCTATCTGGTTAAAAAATGTACAACAATCACTGAAACTGAACATGGGTTACCAGTACCTTAAGCTGTGTGCAGAGGACCCCTATACGTTTTTCTCATTCTCAGTATATGAACAGACTGTGCATCATGTGAATTTACTCACTGAGCTGCAGAGGCTGCACTAGCACTGATTCATGATCAGCTGCAGGTCTTGGGCTTTAGGTAGTGAAAATTCAGATCAGAGGCATTTTAGTTTCAGACCAACTGGATTTCAGCACTAAAACCGTCAAACTGTCAAATGAGAGACTCGTCAGGCTCATTCTGCTTTCTGATTGGATGATAATCATCTTGAAACCCAAAGTACCAAATTATCACATACATACCTCAGTCACCATGTCCAATATTTTTGTGACTAAGAATAAATCAGGATGATAATTGTTATCGTTATTGTTATATATTGGTTATATATTTGGTTTGAAGATGTTTAACTTCTATCTGGGGGCACAGATATGTTTGTGAAATCATGTTCTGTCTCCTATACATCATAGTAGTATGTGACAATTCTGCCATAGACAGATCTGATCCTCTAACTAGAATAAGGTGAGCAATGAGGTGGTGTGTCTGGGGTGTATGTGGCCATACCGGCTTGTCAAAGCCTGATCCCATCAGATCTTAGAAGCTCAGCAGGGCCGGGCCTGGTTAGTACTTCAATGGGAGACACTGGGAATTCCAGGTGCCACAGTGGGGCCAGTCACAAAAACTGTTGTAGTGTCCTTAGGCAAGGCACTTCACCTACATTGCCCAGTATGAAAGTGGTGTGTGCGTGAGTGATGGTGGTGGTCGGAGGGGCCGATGGCGCAAATTGGAGCCTCGCAGCTGTGGCTACAATAGTAGCACCGGGTACGGAGTGAATGAATAATGTAAAGCGCCTTTGAGTGTCCAGAAAAGCGCTATATAAAACTGATGCATTATTATTATTATTATTATTATTATTATTATTATTATTATTATTGTTATTATTATTGTTATTGTTATTGTTATTGTTATTGTTATTGTTATTGTTATTGTTATTATTATTATTATTATTATTATTATTATTATTATTATTATTATTATTATTATTATTATTATTATTATTATTATTATTATTATTATTATTATGTGAGGGTGAAGAGGCGCTCCTCTGGTTGGCTTTGAGCGCTGTGCTCCACTTTGCAGCGGTAAGTGCGGTTAAACTGAGCCTGTGTGGAGCTGAGTTTGAGGAAGCTGTACATGTCATATAGTCCATCCATGTTAAGACTAGGAGGGGTGTTGAACACACAGCTGCTGTCCACTGGTTCTCCGTCCACTGTCCATGTGGCTGTTATGTGTTTGGGACAGAAGTCTTTGATGCACAGGTGCAGTGTGCACTCTGTGTTTGGTACAGGGCACAGAGGCTCACAGTTGATGAACATCACATTGGGTGGAGCCCCTACATCAACACAAGAAACAGATACACACAAGAGTTGTTTGAGAAAGGCTCTTTTTCAAGAGCAGCAGAATGATTACTCTTTGGTCCTTTGAGATGCTGCAGGCTTTTTACATCAAATGTGACAGCAAACATGGAACAAGATCTTCCAGAAGAAATACTTTCAGGGAATGGATGTGGAGTGAGGGTGAGGCTTCCCCTAGACACTGCTGTGATGCTGACAGAGATTTGCTGACCCTACCTAACCCGTCCTCCTGTTAAACTACAATGAGACCTTTGACTGAGACACAAAGGCCACAGAGAAGCACAGTGTAAATGTTGCAGAAAACTTGAATTTGTATCTATCTATCTTGAATATGATACACCTGTGTAGTGCACATCATTCATTGCATTGCTTACCATGAGTGTTGATGTGGTAAAAGGCATCCTTGTATCCTGGAGGAGGGAAGCTGGAGTGGTAGACCCTACAGGTGTACACGGCGCTCTCGTCCTCTGTTGCCATAGTGAGCTGGATCTTACTCCACATGCTGTATAAGTGGCTATGGTCTGAAAAGGGCCCATAGTGGGTGGCAGGGTGCACTGGCTCCCCGTCATTCCGGTACCACTCCAGGTAAATCACAGCAGGATAAAAGTTTTCCACACGACAGCATAGGACCAGAAGGCGCTGGACTTTGGGAATCTGAGGGATGCTAGAGATCTGGAGAAAAGAGGGCTGCACTGCAGAAACAGGAGAAGATGCTGTTAATTTGTACATGCATTTGCAGAAGTAATTGTGTAGAGCTCATATAACCTATAGTGAAGAAATAAAATATATTTTTACATCCTCTGTTGAAATGAATGATAGTGAGAATAAGAAATATCTTATTTGGTTATACCCACAAACTCATCTTATGTGAACCTTTTGCTTGTCCCACAATGGGGGGATTTCAGCATCGCAACAGCAGTAACAATAGTACAATCATACAAAAATGTTCTTGACCATCTCACCTTTAACATGGACTGTTGTCTCTCGAGTGAAAGTCTGGCTCTTGCAGTGGACCACACACCTGTACCTGCTCTTGTCTTCACTGGTGGACAGACAGATGCTCAGGACAGATGTGTGATGGCTGCCATCTGACTCTAGACTGGCTCGCTCATTCACGTCCTCCCAGTACAGCAAGGCAGCCTTCTCAGAGTCTGCGCTGTCTTTACTTAGCTTAAACCACTGGACTTGGACCTCCTCTGGTCCCACACCACTGATCATGCACTTGAGGACATTTTCAACATCTGCATATGTGACGCTGGGTTGGCTAATTTCAGAAATGTTCGGTGGAACTGATGAAAGACAGAAATAAAAAGTTACCTTTTTGTTCTATTTCAAACTGTAAAACGTTGGATAAACTATTATTCAGTTCTCTGTCTGTGTCTCATTTTCAAAATATGTATCAGTATGTACAATTATCACAGTTAAAGCCAAAACATACCATGGCACTTTGTCTTTCTCCTAGAATACCGGAGGAGAAGTAACACTGCTCCAACTGCAGCCAGAGCCAGCAGGACACTGGCCACACTGGTACCAGCTATCAAGATCACAGCATTATACTGCTCGGAAGGAGCTGCAACGAGAGGTAGATCATTGTCTTAAACTTTTCATCTTGTCTTGAAGGCTTTATACCAATACACAACCGCTGACAGTGAGACATTAGGGAGACAGAACTTATCCTGTATATTATATTGCTTATTATATTTCAAGTTAGTTTGATGAGTCAGCCAGAAGGTGGCTGTAATTGGCACAACTGGCATTTTAAATGATTTAGTTGCATTTTTAAGCAAGCCTTGTGAACCCAGAGTGCGTGCATATGGTGTACACAGTTTTTCACCTTGAGTTAAAGTAACAGAGATGTTGAATGGGCCACGAAAGGTCTGATGCTCCACTTGACAGATTAGTTGGATCTGATCATCTTTTAGCACAGAGAAAGGCACTGTGATGCCACTGCGAATACTGTAGGTCCCATCTGCATGGAGTACTTCCATTTCAGTGCAAACCCGATAGAGATGGTTGGCCCTAGAGGGAGAAGAGTGCGAGTTGTTGTGTAGGAGCCAGCTGACAGTCAGCACTTTGGGATAGTAGCCTCGAATATCACACACAATCATCTTCTCCTCTCCACGAGCAATGGCTGCCTTCTCTGGGATCCACACTGATGGACGGGCTGTGGGAAAGATGTGGCTGATAAGATTATTACAAGTGAAAAAGGAGTAAATGGCAAACTTTCGTATGATTTCAATTATAGTACCCCATGTATCCACTGCACATTGATTTATTTCAGTAGTAGTTTTGTTACTAAGCACCAAACTATAACATAAGTAGACATTTATTTTACATTTTGTTCTTTGTAAACCATATTTGTCTAAAATGGCTTTATATGAGAAGTGGGACAATTATGCCCTCTCAAATTGGAGAGCTCATAGCTCCCACCTCTACAGAGGAGAACATCACTGTAATAACCAGCAGATTTTCACTGAGACATTTTTTAACCCTGCATGTAGGGCTCAAATAATTGCAACTAAGTACAGGGATGTGGGTACAGTATTATTTTATTCATGTGCCATGCCAGTTGGTTGAGCTTCCTACCAAAAACCTGCAGAGTGGCAGTGAGTGTGTCCACAACAGGTGTAATGACCCTGCAGATGTAGTGTCCCTCATCCCCAACAGTCACGTTCCGGAGCTTCAGGGAGGCATCTCTGTTCAGCAGCCCTGTCCTGTTCACATCAGCTCCGTCTCTGTTCACATGAGAGCGCCCATCTACAAAAATGTACACTGTTTGCTTCTGTCCTTGTGCATCCACTCTGGTCCACTCCACAGTGAGAGTGCTCCAGTCCATCAGCAGTGGCAGTTTGGCAGATAAACAACGGAGGGTCACGTCTGACCCTTTCAAGACGCTATAGAATGCAGCATTGCTGGAGACAGCTGTAACAAATAGAGTACCACTTAGTCTATCCTGTCAGGGTAATTATGTAAATCTTTGGACCCAAAATAAATTAAAATCAAAATGTCTTGTGCTAGGTGTGCACAAATGCAGAATATGAATTATACTCAATTTCAGTGTCTGCGGTACACACTGCACAGCTAAGAAACAAAACACTTGGTCATTTAGGATAAGTTATAAAACAAAGAAATAGTCCTCTTACCTTTACAGTAAAACATAAGAGCTGTAACAATAATGTACCATCGAAGTTCCATCGGTGCCCACCTTTTTTATAGCATAGTGAAAAACTTGCCTCGTGTCCTGAAGACAGCAGCTTTTGTTGGGCTTGGTAAAGACATTCCTCTGGCAGTGTGCTCTTTGTTCTGCCTGAACTTTGGCCTCTAGTTTGCACAGACATAAGCATGTGAACTACCCTCAATCAGAAATGAAGACTCAAGAGCCATGTTTACACAGCAATCATGTGGTGCAAGAATAAAACATTGTATTTATATTCATTTTGCCATTGGTATCATTTATGAGAAGTCTAAATGCAACTGCTCCTCTGTACTTATCTGTTGTCTCAAGGGGGAAAGTTGCATATTAATTTGGTTGACATGCGCAGTTCAACATGCCCAGGAGCCGAGATCCTGGTCAGTGCATAGCTGGAGGTTTAGCCAGTTCAGGTTAAAGTGTTCTTACTGTGCAACCATTTTCTCATTCAGTTTTAAATAGAACAGATCTTGTAATTGTACATTTTAGAAACTGAAAAAGACAATACTATTTCTTTTTTTGGAATTCAACAAAAGCAAAGCAAAAATTGGTTATCACCAAACAAAACTTTATTGACAGAAATGGATCCAACCAACTTTATTTACATAGTCCTTATCCAACCATGGATCTTTTCCTCCCTCGTAACCGCACCTCATCTAGCTTCTTAATGACGGGCTCAGACTTCTTGGAGGCCTTGGTGTAGCTTCTGAGCAGCCTCTCAAACAGCGCCTCAGTGTTGGGATGTGTGCTGAGGAAAGCCTTCTCCAGAACATACAGGTCCACCCCTTTGTCCTCAGCTAGAGCAGAGATATAACTCAGACCAAAGTCTATTAGCAGGAGGTGTCTCTCAGCTCCGTCTGAAGTGTGTTTGAGGAGCATGTTGGACGTGGTCAGGTCTCCGTGGATCAGGTCCTCATCGTGCATTCGAGCCAACATCTGGCCTATTCTTTCAGCCAGCTGCTCGAGCAGCTCCTGCCCCTTAGGCTGCTTCTGTGTAGAGGCTATGTGGTCCCGGACGGTGCAGGAATCCACAATTTCCTCTAAGAAGATACAATGGGTGCTGTGGTCCACAAAATAGACGGCAGGGGCAGGAATACCTGGAAAGGACAGAAAACTTTAAATATCCTACAATGCTTCCTATTCAAAGACCAAACAGATAAATTAAAATAAATTATCTTGTCTGTCACAAGTTTAAAACAAGGCCTCAGTGATAATGTCAGTGTTTTCTCAGTGGAAAGTTGCAGGCTGACATATACCTGCTTTGCGGCAGCGCAGTATGGCGCGCAGCTCCTGCACGGTCCTGCGGTGCGTAAGTTTCTCGTCCAATGCCGGGTGTCTGTACCGCTTTGAGAACCTTTCTTTAACAATGACCGGTTTTCCAAGAAAGTGTGTGCGGTAAAGGCGGGCTTCTGCCCCCTGTTTCAGCAACTCTGCCTTCGCCAGGAGTTTTCCGACCTCCATGCTCGGCTCTAGAGACATGTTTACTTCCGTTTTTCCCTCAATCTGTTTTTAAAAGGGCGACACCTGCTGATATGAACCTGAAATTACATCAAAAGTATTAGATTTTACTAGTATTATAGCCATTACTAACCATATGTTGGTAGATTTTTATGCACCGCTTAATTCTGTGAGCATTTGCACAGTAGCCTAATCGCTTTGCACTTCATCCGTTTCTAAACCCTTCATTATTATAGGCCTATACCCTGACATTTCCAGCACTTTGGGAACCTTTGTTAGTAAAATCAGGTGTGGAGTTTACCTGGGCACCTAAATATAATGGCCTATAGCCTATTGCAACAGTCTTTTGAAATCGTTGTTTTGTAAGACAAGCTCAAATAACTCCAACTTGTAATTGTATTATGCTCCATTGTAATTGTATTATATTCCAAAACACATCCTTTCCGGAATTTATAATGTTTTGGTCTATAAACTATAAACTAAACGTAAACATGTGAAAAATGGGAAAAGAAATAGTGTGCAGGAAAGGGAGGAAAAACTTAAACGAGTGCGTACCATAGACTGTGCGTACTGCTGTGGAGCTGCTGTGGAGCTGCTGGTGTGGAGTGTGTGGAGCTGCTGTAGAGTGTGTGGATCTGGTGTGGAGTGTGTGGAGCTGGTGTGGAGTGTGTGGAGCTGCTGTGGAGTGTGTGGAGCTGCTGTGGATCTGGTGTAGAGCTGCTGCTGTGGTGTGTGTGGAGCTGGTGTGGAGTGTATGGAGCTGCTGTAGAGTGTGTGGAGCTGCTGTGGAGTGTGTGGAGCTGCTGTGGAGCTACTGTGGAGTGTGGAGTGTGTCGGCCTCTGCTGTTCAAAACTTCCTCAGTAGTTTGTCCAGTCCTGCTCGGGCGCCACGTAGCTCGATCCTTTGTCTAGAATTTAGTCTCATGAGGGCACGGAAGTGGCATCAACAGCAACTGCGATTAAACTGAAATGCTTTGGTACACATGTGTCCGAGACCAGACGGACAGTAGGATTTCTGCAGAACGGGCTCCTGTAACGGGACCACTACAGAGTCCGGCCAAGGATCGCCCCAGACAAGCTGAAGGTAGGCACTGTTTACCCACAGAGGGTAGTTAAGTTAACTCCAAAACAAACTTTGTTATCTGTCTTCAAAAGGCACGTAGAAATGAAAGATGGGACTGGATACGTGTGGAAAGTGCGTGCGTGAAGTTTAATGTTTAAAACACTTTTGTCTATTTGTATAGTAACTTAAATTATAGGGTTATAGGCTGTACTCTATATTTACTACTATAAAAATGTAAGCAACTTAACCTAAATAATAGCCTAAATGAGGATGTTGGCCCTAGACAAAAACGTGAGGTAGTTTACTTTTGTATTGGGGACGTGAAACAGGCTGTATTAAAGCAAAGTTTCTGGAGACTATTCATTATCTTGTTGGCAAAGATCAAACGTAACCTGTTTTGAAAGATGTTTCCGTCTTGTGTTTTCACCTTTCTGGTTTCTGTGTCTGATTGGCCCCATTTCAAGTGGAGTCTAAATTAAATCATTGATGTCAACAAGGCAATCCCTATAGCAACACAAGCACAACAGCTGCAACAGGACATCTCTATAGCTCTTCATGAAAGGACATTTTCTGATGCTTACTTCCTTCTGGTTCTGTCTTTTTCAGCAGATCTTGTCCTCAATCTCATGACAAGAAACAATTATGGGTAAGACTTGTTAATTTAGGGTGTACTCACCTAAATCTAAAGGGTGTATGTAGGCTATGCACTTGCTATAACTACCATTTAGACCCTTTTGTTTCACTACAAATAATTAATTTTATTTGCAGGTTACTGTAGCCTCCTACTGCCCTGCCTGGTGTCCAGCGGAGGTGGTGTGGTGTTCGGGTATGAGCTGGCTATCATCTCTGGTGCTCTGTTGCAACTCCGCGTGGACTTTTCCTTGTCCTGTGTGCAGCAAGAGACTCTGGTCAGTGCCTTACTGGTCGGAGGGCTGTTGGCGTCAGTGGTGGGGGGCTCTCTGATTGACTGGCAAGGTCGTCAAAAATCCATTCTCTTCAGCACTGGCTTGACACTGGCTGGGACAGTCCTGCTCCTCATCAGTGCATTCCCTGCCCTGGTATTGGGACGGGCCACCGTGGGCTTTGCCATGTGTATCTCCTCTATGTCCTGCTGCATTTTTGTGTCTGAGCTGGTGCGGCCAGAGCACAGGGGTGTTCTGGTGAGCTTGTACGAAGTGGGGATCACTGTGGGGATTTTAGTGGCCTATGCCGTTAACTACATGTTGGCTGACATCCGGGATGGCTGGAAATGGATGTTTGGTCTGGTTGCGGTGCCCACTGTGGTTCAGCTGGTCTCCTTATGGTATCTTCCTACAAACACTCAATCTAACTGTGCTCAAATAATGAACCAAGAGTCTACCAGGAAGTATAACTACCTGTCGCTTTTCCACACAAAGGACAACATGAGAACAAGAACAATGATTGGTCTGGCTTTAGTGCTCTTCCAACAGTTCACAGGACAGCCCAACGTCTTGCTCTATGCTTCCACTATATTCTACACACTGGGTTTCCACAGTCACACAGCAGCGGTTCTGGCCTCGGTGGGCCTGGGGCTGGTCAAAGTCGTATCCACACTGTTCTCTATGACACTTTCAGACAGAGTTGGCCGTCGTCCTCTGCTCATAGGAGGCTGCTCTGTCATGGCTGCTAGTTTGATTATCGTTGGACTTTTTTGTACACATTCTCACGTTCAAGAGATGGCCTGTGTTTCAAAAGGTGTAATGTCACATACGAACATTACGCAAACACATGAACCACATATACCTGTTGAGTACTTTAATGAAACTGCGATAAGTAGTGGAACCAGACCAGACGTGACGCCCTCCATGTCATCACCTTTGAATATTACAGCTGCAAACTGGGTTGTTCTTCTGAGTCTAATGGCGGTTGTCAGCTCATATTCCATTGGATTTGGACCTAGTGGGTATTAATTATTTACTATTTGACATAGATTTTTGCCATGTAATAGTCTGCTAATGTCTTATAATTTTCCTTACTTAGATGTGTGTGTCCTGTTGCATATCACACCAGTCAGCCCTAGACTCAATTAATTTTGTATTCCAAAGTCACACAGTCTCAGACATTTACAGTATGACCATGGTCAGCAGCCAGCTTTATTTAGAACCAGGATCTTGACCTGTCAGTTTATCAGTAAGTGAGAGGAGGTGTGCTGAAATGGCATGCACAGACATTAGATTAAAGGTGCACTGTGTAACCTTTCTGGTAGAAACTTGTCTACATAGAGATGTTATTGCTTCAAAGGTATTTTGAGCAATAAAAACACTCATAATTGAATAAACGCATCTTATATAAGTGTAATACCATACTGTGGCAAAGCAATAGCATCTCCATGATAGTGGACCCCCCCAAATGAAAAGTTACGCAGTGCACCTTTAAATTCCTGAAGTGATTCACATCTATTTCCTGATGAATCAGCTCTTGACCCACAAGGCCCAGAAACACAAATGAATGTTAATACTGAAGCTTTCTGTGTGCCTACAGTGACATGGCTGCTCCTCAGCGAGATATTTCCCACAGAGGTTCGAGGTCGTGCGTTCGCCTTTACCAACTGCTTTAACTGGTCTGCCCATGTGCTGGTTACATTCACCTTTTTACATCTTATTGGTAAGAACCTTTCTAACTTGGGATCTCAGCCCTTCACCTGTTTTTATTCCAATTACTTCCAAAATCAATATAATGTAGACTGTAGCAAGTGAGGTCACATTACAAACCATTGTGTATGCAGCTGAAACCGGCTGGTGTTAACCCATTTAGATTGAAATCTAAAGAACAGAAGAGTGTGGTAAAAATATATAATTTACATATCCTGTTTAACTTCCTTCAACATTTGTTAATGAAAATAGGTCAGATTTTATATTGTCCTGAGGCTCAACAATTAGAATATTGTAGTTCCTGGTTCAGGGTAACTGGACACTGGTAATTGGCATGCATGTTGTCATTCTATAGATGCCATAGGACTCCCAAGACTCTTTCTTTTGTATGGGACAATTGCAGTGGTTGCTGCAGCTATTTTATGCAAAATACTTCCAGAGACTAAAGGTAAATCATTGGAAGATATAGACACGGAGCTGCGCCTTAACCGGTAAGAAACTATGATATCCAGTGAAATACTTCTGCCAATAAATGCAGAAAGACATGGTTTAATGTTAAGTTGTTTTGCAGGTTTTACCAGAATGAAAATTGCTGTGGCATCTTGTGCAGGAGAAATAGTGCACCACAGTATCACAAGGTTGACTGTCAAGATATGGACATGGGGAAAGGATGAAGCAATTACAAAACCTGATAAATAAAACATTTATTTACAAATATTTTTAAACACTTGTTCTTCACATACACACATAAAAATATATACAGAGATGCCAAGACTTCCATACTTTTAAGCATAGATATATTGTTGTTTTATATGCCATTTCACACTTAAAAAAATACAGGTATATGTACAGTACGGCTTTCACTTACTTTGTGGCACCTTTGCATTTTTCACCTGTTTGACATCAACAAAGCAGCTAGCAATCGATCATGACCATCATCAGGCATGAACCAAAAAGTTTTGTAAATTATTAATGAAGCCCTTTCCTTCAAGCTGTATGGAAGGTTTGAGGTTGGTACAGAGTCTCAAAAAAAAAAAAAAAAAAAAAAAGTTTAGCTCAACAAGTCTATTTTTATTGCAACAGTTCAACACCTTATAGTCGGCTTATAGTTTTCCTAATAAAAATCATTTTTGTTCAGTATTGTAAATGAAGTTAGCTATGCCCAAACATATCATGGTCTCACATCTGGGGGATACGTCAACTAAACCAGAGACGGGATGCAAGATTTTAGTGATATCCACAATTTAGAATTTGACAGACAGCTGTAGATCCTTTTAGTGTAGGCAAGGAATACAATAAAATATGATGATTCATTACAGAAGAGTAGCTAATGCCCTGCAATGAGACGGTTTGTATGCAACGCAAAGCAAGGTCAGTCTGTTATTCCCGAGAATAAGCCTTTGGTAATACTGGAGCCATCTTATAGCCATCTTAAAGCCGCACATGTTGTTAAGTTTAAGTATTCAGATCTGCCTAGGGTTGGGAGAATACAATCCAAAAAAGAAAAATCTCATAATAACACTAACCTATGCCCTTGGTTTGGTTCTTTACGGTAAAATGCAAGTCTTGACTCTCAGGAGTTTTCACAGACCAGACTGGGCACAACTACCCATACTTCCCAGTTTTCACCAAAGCAACTGAAGAAACACATGTATTTTACAGTGTACATTCATGTCCATTTCAGGTAGTAGTCCTGGAGCAAGAGGAAGTCTAAACAGCCCTCTATGATCCAGCCGACTGATCTGGTACAGAGCCGCTACAGCAGACAGTCGCTCTGTTTTAGTCTCAAAGTTGAGGCTGGCGGTGGGAAGTGGCAGGGTGCAGGCCGTCCTTGGAGAGGGTGGGAGGTCACTGAGGGGGCCCAGCTACAGCGGGCACTTGGGTGCTCAGGGCGTTGGTGGCAGCAGACAGGACAGGTGAGCCACTCAGGGGTCCCAGGGCAGTGGACGCCGGCAAGGCAGAGATTCCTGAGTGAGAACAGTAAGAAAAAAAACAAAAGGTCAGACTAGAAAACAAATGGCTCTCTTGTATTTTGGACAGATAACTTATTGATCTCTCAGTGGGGAAATTCAGTCATCTCACAATATAGCAGAGAAAAAAAAAATCTGTGCATGACATTAACGAGGAAAAACTATCCAAGAGACTATAATGTATAATACTTTATACGCGTAAAAATAACGAGGCTGTTTAAGTTACACAAACCGGAGATGTAAAAATAAAAGTTAAGAGTTAGAAAGTATTACAATTTTAACTTTAGAAATTCAACCCTTTCAAGATCTCAGGTGCAGTACAGTGCAAAATATTAAACTGTTTCACATTCACCAATATGAACTGCATCATTTGAAGTACAAATGAGCCTGTATGCTACATATTTAATGACATAATCATAGACCTACCTGTGATCATGCTGGCTGTACTAACAGCAGGATTGCCACTGGGCTGGTTGACTGATCCGACCACACGAGACTGATCTTTTACAACAGGAACTGCAGTGGAAAGATTACATTCAGAGCAATTCATAGTTTTGATATTTTTGCATGCATATGAAGAATAGGTTATGGGCGCTTACAGAAGTAGGGGTGGTCCATGGCTTCTCGGGCTGTTAGTCGAGCCTGGTGGTCATAGCGCAACAACTTGTCCAAGAAATCCAACGCCTCTGGGCTCACCAAGTGCTGATTCTCACTGTGAACAAAGCGCTCCCACCGCTTACGGGAATGTCTGCCAAAATCAACATGGCAGACCACATCACACACAAGTCCGCTGACTGATCATAGTTCTGTCCTGAGAATATTTCATGTGCAGCAACCTTTAAAATGACTTACCTTCCCAGAATATCATTAAATCGAGGCTCAAGCTCAATGTTGTATTTGTCAATATAGTCATAGAGGTCTTCTGTCCCAAGAACTTTCGCTATTCTTACCAACTGTAAAATAAAATATTTGTTTACATGCAGCATACAACTAGTCAAAATCACACCCTCCCCATTTGATGAGGTTTACAGGTTAAATTCCTGAAAACTCAATGTTTGCCTTCTCACTTATGGTCTTGTCCTTTTAAAGCAATGTTTTTCCTGTCTGTGCCTCTTGTCGTAATTGGGGGACTTTGGATCTTCCAAATTTCACCATAATTATACATTTATTACACAGCAATGTCAGAGAGTATATGAAGGCATGGATTAATAAGAAAAACTCAAATAAAAAGAAAACACTGCATTGTGCTCATGAGCGCACATTAGACTTCTTGCCTCCTGTTGACTTTTTCTTGCATAATACACAGCCCCTGAGCTTCAGCCAATATGAAGATGGTACGAAAAGATATGAAAAGTTTAAGTACCTGGTCATAATTGTCATGGCCATGGAAAAAGGGCTCTTTCCTGAAGATCATGCTGGCCAACATACAACCCAAGCTCCACATGTCCAAACTGTAGTCGTACATCTGAAACAAACCGCAGCATAAACATATTGTAAAGATGTTTTATGCAAAAGCCAAGCACCAGCCCAAAGTAAAATAAATGACCAGAGACAGCCCCACATCAAACAACAAGGGCCAGTACAATACTATACCTGATAGTCAACTAGGAGTTCTGGTCCTTTAAAATAGCGGGAGGCGACTCTGACATTGTACTCCTGTCCCGGGTGGTAAAACTCTGCCAGCCCCCAATCAATAAGACGCAACTGAAAGCACACAAGACCCCTCATTCTCAAATACATCAGTGAGATGCAAACACTGACATAGTTGGTCATCTCAACATTCAACCATTGTTTTTGTCATTTACCTTCCTGTGTTCATGATCAATCATTACATTATGTGGCTTTACATCTCTGTGCATGATTCCCATGCTGTGACAGTAATCCAAGGCCTAAAGAAAACAATTCAAGAAAGTGTGAATCCCATTAAGGAGAAGAATTTAAAAAAAAATCTCGAGAGTCAGACTTACTTTGAGTATCTCATACATGTAAAACCGGATGTCATAATCTGTCAATGTCTGGTACAATTGCTAAAGACAAACAGGAAATTAATACAGAGTTAAGTAACTACTTTAACCATATTAAGAGTTGATTCATTCCCATAAAACTGTCCCAGTGATTGAGGATAGAATCAGAATATGAGTGACTTTCTGACACCGAAGACATAGCACTGGATTATAATGTCCCTCCATCACATACACACATGTGCACAGATTAACACAGGTATGCCAAGAAAGGAGGTTAGATCATTTAGTATTTTGTATACAAACAAATTGCTTACCTTGAAGTCTGTATTATTTACATGTTCGAAGACCAAAGCTGGGGTTCGTGACTGAAAACAAATGTGCATTTATGTAAATGAATACAGCCTAATATAAGACCAAGTTAAACAACAGAAAACACAACAACACAATTTAAGTATTGGATTTACTAAATTGGGATTTTATACATTTTCACATCTAAAAATTGATACAGTAATCACTAGTCTATTGCTGCCTTACACGCTACCTATTTGGGGCTTGAGGAGAGGTGGGAAAGCCAGTGACTTTAAAGAAGTAGAATCTCCTAATGCTGAAGATCATGTACTCACAGATATATATTTACCAAGCCAATGTGAAAAGGTTAAGATGGTACAGGTGGTTGGCTCACCACTCTATTGTACAGGACAGTAAAGATGGTTTAAAAACTATCAACTGTAATCTACATCAAAAATGAAGAATTTAACATATTTAAGTAAAGAACAAGATTTATGATGAATACGCGCCCATTAATACTCACAACAGGATCTTTTACAATATCAATGAGAGATATTATATTAGGGCCTCCTCGCAGGTTCTCCAAAATCTTGATCTCTCGTTTGATTTTCTTTTTTTTCACTGGCTGTAGAAGGACATGATCATATTTATTAAAAAACAACAAATAAAGATAAGTGATATTTGCATAAAAAAATTGTGTATGGAAAATCACAGTATTCTTTGTTTCTTTGTAACCGAGTCATTTACCTTTAATATCTTCACCACCACCTTCTCATTGTTCGTGATGTTAATAGCCTCAAATACTTCACTGTATTTGCCACGACCAAGTTTGCGCACCAACTGAAAGTCATCCTGATTTCTGTAAAGTACAAAGACATTTGAACGCTTAATACGGTTATAATTTTTAAAATTAAATTTACTTACCCCCATTCCACCACATGTGATTCATAGTCCCAATACTCCCTGGGCCGGTGAGTGTTAACCTCTGTGTACACTCGAGCCCGGCTTGGCACGGGTCCCGACATGTCCGACAGCTTGGCAGAGGTGGTGGTAGAAGTTAAAAGGTGAGAGGGGGGAGGGGGGGGTGAGAGGGGGGTGAGAGGATGAAGTTGTTATTTCCAACAGAATAGTGGACTTGAAGAGAGCAATGGGTGTGTGATACTGGAAAAGATACAGGTAGTCACCACATTAAAATCATGTACATCATAATAATCTCCAACATCAATAATACGGATAATAGACACTTATACTAGACACAGATACCTGACTTTAATAAGCAAAGGTTTGAGGTATATTTTAAAACATATTGAAGGCAAAGATTAATTATGAGTCCATTCAAGCCACAACCACAACTCCCCTGGTCCAATCAAAGCCTTCATTTCATTTATCTACCTCTGTCCTTTTTTAATGAGTGGTCTTGCAATAATCAATGTCTTGTGTAATTTTCAGGATGCATATGTAACACATTTAGGTAATGTCAGGGGCAAATTAACATTTATTTGCTAGTTTTGATGTTTTACAAGTCATTTAGTTATTGCACATTTTCCTCCAAGTTTATCGAACGGATGCGTCATTTCATAACCAGGATTTATAGCCAAGTAAAAAGTGGCATGTGCTAGGCTAAATGTGTCTGTCTAGGGCACAGGCACTAAAGTAAATCTCACATTCATCACCCTGATCACAGAGTTGTTATAACTTTGCAGTGTGTGTGAATAAGCTGTGATTCTGCCTGGGCCGTGCACTGCTAGCTGCTATCGGTTGAATGGCACGGGTTGAATGATGCTTTACATGCACATCTAGAGGTTCTGGTGTGTTTCCGCTAATCAAATAACAGAAAAGATACTCACCCCTTTATAAATCGATGGAAGGAGATCCTCCTAAACAAGACATTGGCGGTAATAGACAGCACACCTTGGCCGCTAACACGCCGGTGTATGTGATTTCTGCTGTATCAGAGACAACATGGCCGCGCACCACAGCAGTACCATCGAGGCTGAGGACGGGAGCCGCCGAGGATCACTTTTGTTTGAAGGCGAAGAGGGTTTTAGATTTTGCTCTGGAAAAGCCATCCAAAGAACTACTTTAACTGCGTTTTAAATTTCAAGAAAACATTTGCACTTTTTGTGAACAGCACCGATCATCTTTTCTTCTTTTGTATTAAAATCCAACCCTTTTGGTCTAAAATGCAACACTGGAACATTCTATATTTCCTTCCTCACCAGTCTTGCTAAATAGAGATGTTATAACTTTGGGTGTACTCCTTCAAAACAAAAAAAAGAAGAACTCTTTGTAAATTTAAAGTCTTGCCAAATTTCACATCCACAAATGTAAAATTCAGAAACCTAACCTTACTCATTTAAAAAATGAACTCAAAATATATAGAAAATCTTTTAAACATATGAAAGGACCAAAAGCTCAAAAAGCGTTTTCCAACATGTGTGAAATTCCCTTAGCCTCTATGGATTCAGAATGAATGAACTCTATTCCCCTTGTTACGATCTTTTTTCCTAAATGCACTTTTTGTTATGTTATATGATAATTTGCTATTTCTGTTCCCTCATCCCAACATGTAACTGATTACAAAACAGCCATGTTTGTGATATCACTTGTGTATATTTAATATCACTTGTGTATATTGAATAAAATAACAATAATAAAAAAAATGCTCTGGAAAAGTTTGGCCGTTCCCTCTAACTATACAAGAAATTAAATGTGGTGTATTAATAATAGACAACAAAAAATTGGAATTTGGTATAAACAATTTATTGATATTAGGTAAATGTTTTATTCACAAATGTCTTTTTTTTTAAGATAAAGCCTAACTTAACACACTAAAAATGATCTAAATATGTTTGTCAGTTCACTGAATCTGATTGAAAGAAAAGAGGCTGGATTTCTTGTGTCCTTTCTGAACGATATTGATTTGTTCCGTTGATATGAAAATTTGGAATTGCCCTTATTTTATGTTTGTTTTGTTTTTTTCATATGATTGTATATACTCTTGTTAGATCCCAGTTTGTTTGTACCTGATATTTTATAGTATTAATTAAAAAAATATTTTAAAGTTATTAAAATTTGTTTACATTTTGTATTTGGATTTGGACGATAATTGTCTGTATTTAATTTCTGCATATAATTTTCTGCATTATTACGAATGTGATGACCCCTTGTGTTAAAAAAAAAAAAAAAAAGCTCTGGAAAAGTAGTACTTGACCTACCTAGTTTTATCTCGAAAGACACATTGAAAACATCAAATTTCAAAGGGTATCCATGTAGGAAATGGATTGGTCTATGATGTGGAAAAGCAAAAGAATATTATTTCAGAAAAAATTAAATTATCACCTTACGGAGGCTGAATACAACCAAAATTAAAGTTAAAACCCAGTGCATCAAGTAAGCTCATTCAGTTTATTAAAGCAACCCAAAATTATACTCACTATGGTCTGCTCATGTGATTCGCTTGGCAGAGGGGCCTAAACACTTGTCTCCAGACCACACTGACCCACCACCAAAGCACTCATGCTCCTCACAACTGTCATGTGCTCAGACTGAAACTGTTGTCTGTGAACAGCACAAGGACCAGGAGTGAAGTCACAAAGATGTGTGTGTTTTATGGCAAATCAAAGAGAGCTCCAGAGGGTGGACGCTGAGTGCAGGGACCACCATGTCCTGTGGTGGACTCATCTGCTGGCAGACACAAAATAAGCCTTTAGACAATGCTGAGGTGGCATCCTGGAGAAATTGGACCACATGTTCTAGTACCACCTCTGAGGGTCCAGGGGTCTTATCCCACAGTAATGATAAGTAGTGATAGTATAGATAGATGAACAGGTGTTAAAGATCAAGGAGAGAATAATTGTGAGCAGCCTCCACGTGTAAAACCATTTCTGTTTGGGGGTTTGTCTCATTATTGCCCCTTTTGTTGATTTAGCACCAGACATCTTTAAAGTGTTCTCTTTTTGTGAGACTTTAATTCTATCTTTAGCATACCCTGGCATGGTTCAACATGGGTACTGCATAGGCTACAATGAGTTGGAGTTGAACCACAACTTAAATCAATCAATGGCTATCTTATTAATAATAAATAAATAAATAATGAGATGAATAAAGAAAAATGTATTGCACACCATGTAGCTATATAAGGCGTAAATCCAAAATACTGAAGCATAAAACAGGCTATAGCCTATACTAATACTTATGCTGGGGCTTCAGGGTATTCTGGCTGTATGCCTATGGTGACACAATATGCACATTAGCAATAAATACCCAAAAAAGTTGTAAGATTGTCCAAAATCTCAAGAAAAAACACAAAATTAATTTAAACAACACATATCCAGGAGCCTGTGATCAATACGGACATTCACGGTGACTAATTGTGAAACAGTCTGTTATTGCTACCTGTATTATGACTGCAAAGATATTTAAAAGGGACTTGATAACTTGCAAAAATCATCTGTCATGGTTCCAGCTAAATCAGTTCATTATGGTCAGATTGAGTTAAAATTAAGCTCAGTCAAATTTAAGACACACACATGTAGGCCTATAAAAAACAAAAATCTGAAAAACATTAAGACTATAAGTGCATCCTGGCCATGCTGTCACGTTTCTGTACATTATTAGTTTACTCTCGACTGCTACCTTCACTCAGCAGCTGTGTTTGTGTAGATGCTGCAGGGGACGGTTCATTGTGATGGATCTGCCCCACATCTGCACTGGCACAACACACAAGACAAAACACCCAAGATGTTTGAGTGATTTCCCCTGTGCACCATCCCACTCTGTGCTAATATACCCTGTCACATTTACTAACTACATTTGGGAGTTTTTTCTTGCATTTCAAGGCTGTGGTGAGATGGAGGCCACAATGAGTAAAAAAAAATAAATGCACTTTTTATTACAGATTTGAGAACAAAGGCACATGTCTCCACCACAGTAAAACATTGTCTCTTTTCAGTCACACATATTGTTAGAGCAAGAAAAATGCTGTATTTTATCACTGTCTTGTCTTAAATTAATGTTGAAATCTCGGGGTTGGCCAGTGATTTATCTTGGTGTGGTCTTGCAGGAGAAAGTCCGCAGGCGCCAGTTTTGGCCAAACAGGCATGACCTTGTTTCCCAATAGAGTATATATATGCCTTTAAGTGTACTTGTTCTGGGCTCTCAGATAGCTCCAAGTCTCACAAACGCTGTGAGCCTTCATCTTATCAACAGATGTGTCTCATCCTGTGTCCATGCAGCTTCACACAGTCCTGTCTGTCTTTGGCCTTTAAAGAAAACACAAGAGATTTGAAATCAGTGACACATTTGAAAGTTTTGCATCCAAATACAAATATTAAGTTGATAAAAGCTCATTTGTTAGATAACCATCCATCCATCCATCCATCCATCCATCCATCTTCTCCCGCTTAATCCAGCTGGGTCGCGGGGGCAGTTTACTGCCCAATACTCATAGCACCTGACCCCCCCTATGAACCCCTCTGCAGGTGGTGAGCCCACAGGAGGGGATAACCATACATTTAAAAAAAAAAAAAAAAAGATAACCATACATTTTAACCCATTTGGAATTCTATCCCTGTGACCACACTTTAAGTTTTAGGTTTAAAAAGCCTAAACATTCCCTCAAAATATGCATGTTGTTTGGGTTAGGCCTTTACATAGACTTAATTAGGGTTCTTTCCTGTTTGCTTAAAGATGTAAAGTAGACCTATAACGTTTGGGCTGGTGGACCGCCACCTGTTTGTCTCCATCAAGACTTTCCTTTGCTTAGAATGTTTCACAATTTTGGCATTAAACTCCATGAAGAAAAGGAGAAAAGCACAATAAAATGAGTGCAAAATTAGGCTGACCAGACGTCCCTATTTATTCAGGACAGTCCCAGTTTTGAGTCCTGTGTCCCCCTGTCCCAGCAGATTTATCCAAAACCATTGATTTGTCCCAGTTTTATCAAGAAATGTCCCAGATGTCCCTATTTTTGACCAATTTGATCCCTGCCAAGGGAGGGGCATAAATTCTCATTTTTTAGGTAAAATATAGAAAAGCATGCTTAAAATGACCAAAACCCAGAAAATCGGACTACTGACTCACATGATAGTCGTAAATAAGTCATGAATTAGCCGAGTGTATAACATTTTTCCTTAATTACATGTTCATTTCACAATTTTATTATTACTGACTACCTCCCACCCTGGTTGTCCCTGTTTTTGATATTGAAAATCTGGTCACCAATAGATCAATGCCAAATGGATAATTCTCAAAGAAGACAAGCAGATGCCAGATCCGCCAGAGAAGTGTAGTGCAGTGCAGTGTATTTTTAATAAGACCAGCTTTATGAGTCTACTTTATTCCCTATGGTTATTAACAATGTCACCTGGCTTATAGCATGGGTCCACTGCTTGTTGCTTATGGGTGATCAGTGTGTTTACCTCTTTCCTCTGGCTGCTGAGGCAGAAGGTACATATGTTCCTGTCCTGTTTGCTGGTCCTCAGACACGGCTGGTCCCTCCCGTCTCCGTCCACTAACACGTTGGCCAGGTGAGAGATGTAGCTGGACGCCAGTCGGAGCGTCTCTATTTTGGACAGTTTCCGGTCTGTTGGCTCCGTGGGGATGAGCGTGCGTAACGCGGTAAACGCGGTGTTCACGTTATGAGTCCTGTGTCTCTCCCGGGCATTGGCCGTGTTCCGCTGTCTTACAACGAAGCCCCCAGACTCCTGCCGGAAAGGTAGACCTGCCCCCCCGTGCCAACCAAGGCCCTGCTCCGAAATGCCCGGGCTCTCATCGTCCTCCGATCCGACAGACAGGTCCACGGGGCAGGGGAACGGGTGCGCGGGCAGTGGTCTCAGCAAAGTAAAAGCCATGAGACACAAGTGGTCCTTTTGGGTTAGTGCCGAGTCTATAGAGCTCTGCTGCCCAGTGGGGTGTGTGTTTAAGAGCCCTCCCAGGCTCTTATAGCAGCCACCAAAAGAGGCAGCTGCAGTAAGGGGAGGACAAGACTTAACGACCCCGCTTTCCCAAATGCTTGTAGCACCAAAAAAAAAAAAAAAAACACAAACTGAGCTGTAAAGATGATGATTACACACCATCACTGCAGACTGGAGCGTGTCTTTCCTGCTCTCTTTCAACACACTGACATAGCTGATTCCAGTAGCCTCAGTATCATCTCTATGCATTATTTTTTTGAAAGTCTGTCCCTGCTCAACTATCATGTCTCATAGTTCTACAGCCTATTAACAATTAGCCTAGGCTATTGGCACGTTGCAAAATCAAAAATGAAATCAAAGTTACATTTCTAATAACATAATTTCATGAAGTAGCTTCGTTATGTCAGTGCACAAGACTGTGTAAATATGTACTGAAAGTTAATTTGCCTATATGCAAGCTTGCAATCAAGGACACAGACTCTGGTTCTTATTTGGTTTAAAAGTCTATTATGCAAAACTTGTGAGCTTCAAACCATGTTACAATCCAATACTGTTACCCCATAAAAATATACCTTAAGTTGTGTTTTGTTTCATTCACACATGTTTGACTAATCCTTTATTATTACTCTATTTACATTTCCAAAGCTCAAAATGCTCTATTCCACTTGCTGATGTCATGAAGCTGTAGTTTTCATGTTAACAGCCAACGGTTGCCTTTTTTTTTTTTAGTAGAAATAAGCAATTCCAGGGCTGAAATGATCCAAAGGATTCTAGTGAAGGTGTATGGATTTTAAAAACACAGTGGAGCACTTCCTGTATTAGTTTTTTTTTTTTTTTTAGTTTGATAGAAGAACTCATCCCAAATCTGCAGGATTTGTGTGTTCAACATGTGTGAATGAAACAAAACACAACTCCAGGTATGTGTTTGTTGATCTCTTTAGACAGTGGCAGGGCTGTTGTCACTTATAGTGTAATGGGGTAAGTGCAGAGGGTAAATAAACACTCCACAGATGTAGGGGGTGACCAAGCATGAACTTTTGCTGTAAAAACCAAATGGCTTCCAGATTCCACACTGTTTCTAGAGTGTAAAACAGATCAAAAGCCAAGCCCCATGCTCAGCTGTACTAACAACAACCCCCTTCCCCATAACCTGCTCAAAGGTAGGCCAGTAACACGCAAATAATAAAGAGATTATTATTAGTCAACTACCTGTGGAATTAATTGGAAATATAGCCACTTTTTATCTTCTGAAAAATATTTCAGAGACCTAGCCAACTGCATTTCTGTCTGGTTCCATTATATTTATTTTTTTTAACATGTTTTAACTAAGCTATATCGTATAGGTCAAGAATTTTTTTGCTCTAAATGTGCGTTCATGGGGAATATCTAATAGATTTAATGCCACTGCTTCCATGGTTGTGTAATTTATCTCAAGCAATTTGTAGGTTTATATCATATAAACATAAACGGACATAGCCAAACCACTAGCTGCCGCGTTTCGAATAGGAAGTGTTTATCAGGGCGCTTCTGGCTCTACCAACTCTGGCTTTACACTGAGAAATATAATATAACTCCTCTCTCTGTAACTGCTGCAGTGAGCCTTGTCATTTTGATCCGAAAATGTTCGTATTAACCCACTCTAAATGATCCTGGTGTTTTTGTTTTGCTATTTTGTCCGTATATAAATTCCTATTCTTAATGTGGAACTGGCTCCAAATTTGCCCTACTATGGGTGACATCACACCCCCTTAGTCCACTTCTTTATACATACAGAATATGGTCTATATAAAATTTGATATAATAAATGCACCAAAGCCTATCCAGGTGAATGTGAACCTATTGTGAAGGGCACTTCAGCACATCAGCACTGATACATGCAGGGATTGTGGTTAATAATACTCACAAACTCAAAATGATCTGCCCTGTGTGATTAATCTCAGAATGGTGTGGTCCTGATATTATCCCTTTAGCAAACAGTACTGACCTCAACATCATGTACAGCCTTCCTATTGGTTAAATGAAAACAAATGTTATTAAAAATTAAACTAAGTAATTACTGCATGATCAGTGGAGCACTGGCTCCTGTGAGACTGGTCTGTAGCAGCTGCTCACTTCTCATGACACCTGACCTTGTGCACTTCCTGTGGTCACTGAGCTGTGACTGTGTGTGGAGCTGTTCTGATGCGTTTACCGATATGGGTACACATAAACTGAACTTTCAATGTTCTGGATTATTCTGTCACAGCAAACTCTGTGCACTCTATGATTGTACATTTCATAGTAAATGTCCTCATGTCAAAGCCAGAGTATTGAGACTGGCGAAGGACCCTCTGGTTGGTGGGTGGGCCCTGAACCTACTGCACCACTGTTTGTCACAAGGGCTGGACACACTAAGGCCCATTCTCAAGAATCATACTGAAAACTAAATTCTACAGCATGTCCCATGCTAGTCTGACAGGAGCAAAATAAAGATGTTATTCAATATTTACAATTTATTGCAATTTCATACAAGGAAAAGTTTGTTGATAAATATATTAATACTAGCAAAACATTTGTACTTACAATTGTATCAACCCATTTTAAATATAAATAAAACAAATAGCTCAATAAATAAACTTGGAAAATTAATAAATAGCAAATTAAATTATAAAATGGCAATAAACATGGACTATTTTTCTTTTTTGTAAAATAAAATAAGCGCTAGTTGGCTAAGATATAATATAATGACACACACTGGTCACAGTTCAGATTGTACATTGGCCTACTATATTGCAGCATGAAAAGTTCCTTCATGCTCCAGTGCAGAGTTGGCTTCAGTCTGTTTTGAAGCAGGCTGACTCCAGGTGCTTGTTGAGGTAGGACTTGAGTGAAAAGCTCTTGGTACAGCGTGTGCATGTGTAGTGTTTGAAGGCAGAGTGTGTTTGCATGTGAGCACGCAGATTGGAACGGTCTGCAAAAGCTTTCCCACAGTGTGAGCAGGCAAAGGGCTTTTCACCTGTGTGTGAGCGCATGTGTCCCTGCAGCAGCCAGGGCCGGCTGAAAGACTTCCCACACACAGTGCACTGGTGCTTGAGGTCGTGGGTGAGGAGGTGCATGGCCAGCGCGGGCATGGATACGTACAGCTTGTGGCAGGTGGGGCACCTGCGGGCCTGCTGACTGTCGAGGCTGCGGTGCGTCTGCTTGTGTCGGCTCAGGTTGGAAGAGGTGGCATAGGACTTGTCACACTCATTGCACTTAAAACAGCCTTTAACTGGCCCCTTGGCTTTGCCCTGGGGGCACCTGTGTGTGGCCTCGTGCCTTAAATAACCCTCTGAAGTAAAACGTAACTCTTTCCAGGCTGTTTCCAGGCTGCTGTCGGACTGGGCTGTACAGCTGGACACTGGGCTGTCAGGATGTTCCATGTCATGGTCTGAGAAATCTTCTTCTGCGCTGCCCCCGGAGCCATAGGGTGAGTGCAGGGGAGCCTCGTCATCACAGGACGCCGCAGCTCTCTGAGATGGAATAACATAGTCCTGGATGTATCCTGGAAATACAAGGTTTCAAGGACAATCTGATTAATTTGATTTTGTCTTAATCTGGTTTGAAGTTAGGGTCACCAAATGATTTTTAAACTACTATACTAAAATACTACTATTAATGCTACTATTATACTATTATAATAGAACCTGACAAACATAAAAATGAGTGTGAATTGAGAAATGCAATGTTATGCTGCACTGGATATTTGAGCAGCTTCCTAACTTCTTACGAACAGCGACAGAGGCAGCAGTGGTATGTCAACAATAGATCACAAAATGAGTGGATTCACACGACAGCCCTTCTGTGGCATTAAAGTGTAGGGCAGTGTGCAAAGGCAGAGCAGGGGTGACAAAAGGAGCCCCCCCCAGCCCCACCACACACTTGCACAAAGACAGGCAGACAGATGGCATTTCTAATCTCTATATATGCCATCAACTCAATCAGCTCAAAGCTTTTATTGTTCAGTCCTGAATTCACATTTATTTATTTTTATTTTACCAGCAATCCCCAATAGCAAAACAAAATATATTTTTATATTTTACATACAATAATGTAGACACTCATATTAGGTCATATTAGACAATTCTAGAGGCTTCGTCCCAATCATTGAATCATTCACTGGCAGGTTTGGTCTGTATTATGTACAAATCAATATCCCTCTGAGAGTAGGCGCACACCTCAGACCCACTCAAAGATATCGAGTGTTGCTGTAATGTAACTCTGGAGCATCTTAGGACAGACAGAGACCAAGAGGAGGCCGAAACCTGGAAAGAATCTAAGACAAACGGACTGTGGGCAACACCCTCACTCTAATGCATACAGCAAGCAAGGAAGAAAATAGTCTTCTCACATGTGTAAAATTATTTTTTGATGATTGTTACATATCTATAGTGAAGTTGCTCATGTTTGATACATTCTAAAGTTGTCAACTAGATAAATACAAAAAGTTGTCAGCATTTCATTATAGAGATATTAGCGACATTACTACTGTTACTACATTACTACTGTTAAAAAAATGCATTAAAACTGACATTGCATTTACCAGCCTTTGCAGGTCTTTGAAGTTGTTTAAACAATAATTAGGACAGAAGCATCTATTTCTTTTTTCAAACAAAGTGAGACAATATTGCCAAGTTGCGCTGTTACAGATCATATGCAACCAACAGAGCATATATGACCTCAATATTTGTATTATCCTCTTTTGACATAAAAATTGAGTGCACATAGTAACAAATTAAAGACATGAGTGAGTAAATCCATTCAAACTTACCATTTTCACTCAGGCGTGTTGCCAGTCGTGAGGCCGACTCTGCGATGGCATGTGTCACAGCACTTTTGTCCCAGTGCTGGTGATGGTGACCCCCTGAACAGGAGAAATCGAAAACCTTTGTCTGCTTTACCAAAAAGGAGCGTGGCATTTTGTGCAGTTTTAGGTTGTTCCGCTACTGGAGAAGGCTTCACAAAAACACTAAGGCATATGTGGCCAGAGGAAGGAAGCAAGTGCTCAGAGTGGAGTGACTATGGGGAAAGGCAGACAGCTGAGCTAAGCACTAAAGCTGCATGGGGCTCTTATATGTGGTTTGCACAAGCCCCAAAGATCAGCTGGTGTGGTTAGCATTAATCCATCAAACATCCCCAGGGATACACATCAATTTAGCACCGGCCGTCTGTGCACTTTCTCTCCCCCCTTTCACCCCCAGAGAGAGCCTTGGACAATGGTGTGGTGGACGCAGGGCGTGTGTAGGGGGAATCTGCAGTTGCCCCATTGTCTTAGAATGAAGTACTGGCTCCACTGACACATCTTATAGTGTATAGTGTGACATCAATGCCAAATGTTAGTGCATGACATAATTTGTTTTGGTAGATTTGAGGAGGGTCTCATGTTTTTATATAAAGACATTGGATTGAGGGTAAAAGAACTCCTGACAACAAAGGCTTGTGAAAAGCTGCAGCTCACAGCACAGTGAAAGTACCTATTCCTTGGCAGAGGTCTGTGCAATATGGCGAGAGTATTATTGTAGCATAAATGGCTTTATTGAGTAAACAAAAAACACAGGTCTTTCAAATGCTCTTTTATATTCTTGAGACTGTTGTGTTGTTAAACCAGGGTTAGCGCCTGTATAAACCCACATAACAGTGGTGGATAGTAGTAAACAAAAGGCAGAGTGTTCACTGCAGGCTGGGCACACTCTTGTTCTTTTAACGTCTTCTGACCAACAATCTTTTGAGTACAAGTCGAAGTGCTCTTTTGAAGATGGAGTCAAGTAGGTTTTTGAATTTATAAAGAGCAGAGGTGATATTTTAGCTCACTAATATTACTTATTTTATTACTGGACTAAACAATAATGAAATGCACTAAATATTCTATTGCGTTTTACATTGACAAGCCTCTCAAAGTGATGGCACCACTCAGTGATGATAACATTCTTCTGTAGCTACAGGTGCCCTGAAGTGAGGCTGCCCATCAACCCTTTTGACTACCACATCCACATTCAGTGTAGTTGTGTTGCCCAAGGGTACAAAAACATTATGCACTGGTTGGAGCTGGGATCAGATTAGTGACCACCGGGTTAGATTACATAAATCTACTTTATAGCGAGGCTGATCTGTTCTTGGACACGCAGAATCTTCAGGTTCTCAAATGACATTGTAATGTCATTGCTGTAGGTAGAGGTGATCTAGGGGAGGGTACAGAGCGTGTACAAATGCATTTTAATCGAGTCAGTGGTCAGGAGAGGTACAAGAGATCTGTCCATCTAACACTGGCCCATTTGAGGGCTCATCCATCACTGTGTCTCTCTGTCCTGTCTCATGGGACAGCCAGGACACGAGGCCAGCAAGCTCCTCTGTCCGCAAACCAATATTGCCACATTACTAAGATGAACAGACTATCAGGAATTGTAGTTAAAGAAAAGCACATCATGTCAATATTTTTAAGATGATTTGGTAACAATTTATACCAGCCACACCTGAGTAAACACTTGAGGATGAGTGGGGAGGAACTGTTCTTCAGCCTGAACCATTTAATCATTGTGAATTAAGTCTTAATTGTGCTTTATTAAGGCTATAAGACACAGTTATTATACTGTGCACTGAGGATCTGGAAAACTCAGATTATGGAGATTATGTGAAGAACCACACTGTAGGCCTATACTGTAAAATAACTGGCATCATGTGTAAACTACTGTGACGGAGCTGCAAATAATGAACTTTCTCAATCCCTAAAGAGACCCTGCACTGACAGCACCCACATATAGTGACATATTTCTCCATCACTGCTGTTGCTAGTTTTGAAATATATGTAGGAGTGAGAGCGTACCATCTGCTGGGGTCGGCAGGGTACAGCTGAGTGTGCAGCAGAGCCAGACCAGGTCAATGAAGGCTGCAGCCTCCCTGTCACAATGTGGCAGATTTACAATTCTCCACTTTGCTAACAGCCACTCACCTTTATTGCTCATTTGCCTAATAAATAGAATGAACAGGAAGTTAATCATTGACAACAATATGATGTTCTCTCAAGGGCACAATCTATCTGCTAATTATGAAGAGTTAATAAAATTAATAAATTGCATTTGGAGGAAAATCAAAATATTAGACAATTGTCTATTTTCAGATCTTAATATATTTCTTTGAATGCAAATGCTCTTTATTCATGAAGATATCAAAGTACATTCTGTAATTGCCTCACTTTTAATCATATCTATTTGTAAATATTGAAGCAAAAAAATGAAATAAATAAATAAATAAATAAATTGTGTTCATCTTTTGATAAAAAGGGCCATTTCACTTTTCAGCCTGAATTATGGAGATTGACTTTGTACTTTTATAAATTTATCACTGGCTGAACAGATTGTGATCGGGGTGACTTGCATCACTCACAATTGTGATGGGTTTGCAGGTGGTGGTGTATATGTCTTGCAGGGAGGGGAGTGGTGCACAGTGATCTTCCTGGTTGTGTTCACTCTGTGCTGCAGGGCTCTCCTGTGGTGGTCAGTGCAGCTTCTGCCCCACACAGTGATGCAGCTGGAAAGGAAGCTCTCAGTGGTTTGTGTGTAGTATGTGGTCATGATGGCGGTGAGGCACTTGCAGACTTGAGTTTCTCCAGGAAGTAGAGGCGCTGCTGGACTTTCCAGTGATGCAGTGTTGTTGGTCCAGGGGAGGTCCTCACTGATGTGCACCTCCAAGAATTTTGTGCTGCTCACTCTCTCCACAGCAGCACCGTTGATGGTCAGTGGGGGTGTTGTGTGTGGCCTCTCTGGAAGTCGACAACAATCTCCTACTACTAACAATACTACTTAAACCTACTCCCCAGAGAAGTGCACTGAGATGTACAGTATGTACACATGCTTGCATAATATTCTCAAGTGATTTCTGACATTGTGAGTGAAGAGTAGCTTTCTGATAAAGCCACTGCTGACCCCCTCTCTCCACACACAGCAGTGAGGGCCCCCTGCTGTATCACCCCCTGTGGTTTCAGAACAGAGCCCCTCCCACAGGCCCGGTCACGTGCCGCTCTTTGTCCTTTTAAAAGACTATAGAGCCGGAGCAGCTGCAGGATGGGGTACGGCTGACCGTAAGCATGCTCCTGCCAGTGAGGAAGACAGATGAGGACGGGCTACAGAGAACACATGCTCCATGCCTACGCCTACATTAACTAATAAAGGCCAGAGCTGGACTCACACAAATGTATGTGCACATCTCACACAACTGGGAAATGGCAAACTAACTCCAACAACTGCACTGTTTTGTTAGATATAATATGTTTGTAACAAGCTTTACTATCAAATAAGATTCATTTCAATTCAGCTTCATCACTGTCTGATGAGAATTCTTAGTTCCTCCACTGGCTGCTCTGTTGGTACACTTGTGGAAAAGGCCAGATTTACTGTATTTCTATGTATGTATAAAGGCATTTTCATATTTAAAGGCATTTGAAGTTGACTGTAGACTGTATTGCTCCCACAGGGAAAATATCTTTCTGAATTTTGAGGATAATGCCAATGGGAAAACACTATTATACAATGAACTCAGTCTTATACCAAATTACCCACTGCCATTAAGGATGTAACAAACAGCATTACATCATAAGATAATCATTCCTCTAAAAAGAATGTGAAATGGTATATATTACAATCCCTTACATTGTAGTTCTCATGGTTTGTGTGTCCGAAATAATTATAGTTATTGGTCTTTATAAATCTTGATTTCTCTTATCATCTGGACTTTTGTAATGTAATTAAAATGTCCATTTTCTGTGCATTTGCAAACAAGAAGACAAAATTCTCCCCAAAACAAATCTATTATAAAGCAAAAAAGAAAGGAGATAATAGTTACAAAACATATTCCACTGTGATAGCATATTTGTACTTAGAGGCACTAACTTTTCTGGTGGATGCTCTGCCATCTTCTTTTCTCAATGGAGATGTTATTGCTCCATTTCCTGCATGTTCCACTATGGCATTAAACCTACTATTTTGCATGAATTCATTTACGCATTTTTATTACTTGAAAAACATTCTTACTGTAAGTATAACTGTACATATAACTTCAGCTGGTGGGGTTGCTGGCTTGGCTTTATGGAGGTGTATACATTTAATGCCACACTGTGAAACATTCTAAGCAAAGTAATAACATCACCATGGAGAAAATGGAATGGTGAACTGTCGAGAAAAGAATGACACCTTTTTTGCACCTTTAAAGCAGATCCAGAGCAGGTACAAGGTTGAGTGCCAGCTAGTGAATTGGGTCAGATGAGGTATCAAAATGGAAAAAACACACCCACACACACATGCAAAAGTAATAACGTTTAATTCAATAAAATCATGCAATAAGTCACTGCCACCCTTTTAATCCCATTATAAAATAAACATCCAAAGCCGTACAAAGCATTCAGTGAACATATGCTGTATGAGAAAAAGAGTAAACATGTCCAGAAACCCAAATAAGATATACAAACAAGAACAAACAAAAAGAGCTCCACCTGCTTGGTACAGGCCATAGTACAGTGGGGATCCTGACAGTGCTCCATCCCACCTCCAACACTGCCATCCATCACCTTTTTGAACCATATGGCACACAAGACACGTCTGATAGCCTAAAGAGCTATACTAATAATTAGCAGATGGTTCCATGTACCAGACACTACACTGTCATTTCACATCAGCGGGAGAATCATCCAAGAATAGAAATTGGACCCAGCATTGGCAAATTATTTTCTTCCTGGAGAATATCACTTAAAAGAGGAATTCGATTACATTCTACCACCATTTCATCTGTCAATTTTGGTTAATTTAATGTAAAACTATTGCGACTTTGCCACAACCACGATTCAAGGTTTAGAATGATCATGCATACATCCACTTATTGATGATCTAACAGTTGAAACTAAAAGATTCTGGTTTCCATTAATGTTTGGGAATCGACCAAAGGGAAACTGTTACATATCCAATATCAAAAGTGCACCCAGTAGCTATTATTCCTTGGTTGAGGGAAAAATTTCATTCAGATACTACTGAATGTCTGTAGACTGACCATTCACTTTTACAAGCTTGAAATTTCTCAGCATATGGAAGAAATAAAGTTCCATCCGACATTCTTTAAGCAGTTTAATTCTGAAAAGAGATTTAGAACATAATTTCCTTTTCTGCACCAAATGACATTCTTTACGACGGTGATTATAGTATGGGACAACTCTCAAAATCAATGGTGCGTATGAAATCAGGACACTCGATCAAGTTAAAAATGTTACGCCGATCTCTGTAGGAATGATGTGACCGAGTGAGCGGGTCTGTTTGGCGCGCTTGAGTGCACTGGTGAGGGCTGACCCACAAGCCCTGTGTGGACTTAGTGTTGAATGTGTGGTGTGTGTGTGGGGCCGGAGAGGGGCTTCAATTGCTGTACATCAGGCCTTCGGAGGGCTGGGACAGTTTGCTGTTCTCTTTTGCCATCATGTGGTGTCTGAGCTCCTGCAGTACCGTACGGATGTAGCAAGTGTTCTTCCATCGGGCCAAAGAGGGCACCGCCTTTGTGTCCACCTGCATTTAACGGGAGAAGGTGACAGAGAGGGAGAGAGACAAGATAGAGATGAGATATTTTACAGACCTTTACTGTGTCCGTCAAAGACATTTAGCATAAAATTTCATCCACACCTCATACTATTTCCATAAAGATGTATTTGCATTACATATACATACTATTTACAATATTTATACTATTTACAAAAATGGAGGTCCAGATATGAGCTGCTTCTCCCAGCAAGAGACAAAAAGTGTTTAAAGTTCAAATGTTTAAAGCTAAGGTGAGTGTTTATGTAATGAAGCTATTTAATTTTAAATGTGTCTGTATATTTTGTACTCATTTGCAAGGTGAAACCTGAAGCGATTTGTGAATTTACCATTAACCAATCAACCGATATTTTATAACCATCAGCATTTGTAATTGTCACCATAAAGGGCCCATATTCCGCTATTTTCTGATCTTTGTTATAATGTAGTTTCCACATCACAAACATACCTGAAATTGTGTTTTGTTTCATTCCCACATCTTTTTGTCTCAAACTGAAAACACCCTGTTCCACCTTGTGATGTCATGTGGAAATACAGGAAGTGATCTATTGTGTTTTTAAACTCCATCGCTAGAATCATTTGGATGATTTCAGCCCTGGAATTTCCACTTTACAATCTTCTGTCAGTAAAAGCATGTGGAGTTCAGACTTTAGTGGAATAAATTTCACAATTTTGTCTCTGAAATGGCACTGATTAAACATTTGTCTTGTTTATGTTAATGCAATGCATAAAATATAATAAAATAAAGGCAGCAGTTTTGTACAGCTCTACAAAAATATGTGTTTTCTGCCCACTAGCCGGATTAATGCATTAATCAACTGCAGTTTTTGTAATTTATTTTTAAAAATAATTGTATTTATAGATTTTCATAAATAATAATACAAAACGTTAGAACTTTCTAATATTAAATATTATCATTAATATGTGTATACTCACCACCCCAGTTGATCTGTGTACTCCATTCATGTGGATCTGAGTTATGAAGCGCACATGCGGAGGGTGCTCGGGGTATTTGGGTCCACATTCAATTTTCAGGCTGTATATTCTGTTTTCATAAGCAGTCTGCAAGATTTAAAAGGAAAATGCTAATTTAAATTGAACATTTTTAATAAATACAAATTCTGATAATAAAATGAAAACTATAATTTCACAGCCAGACACAGCACTTACAAAGGCAGCTATTGTCTGATTTACCTGAATTGAATAGCACTTTATTCAAAGCACTCAAAACAAATTCAGTTAGGGCGTTGGACTTAGCCTTTGTTGTAAATACAAGGCAGGACTGTCTTCATTGGGTTGAGAAGATTATCTGCCTGTAATGTTCCTTTAAGCAGATCAGATAAAAAGTGGAACCTGGATGCCTTTATCTGTATGTGGTTAAAGTATGTTTATATTGAACGAGGTGGACATTATGTGTGTATTAGTTATGGTTTCAGTCTGACTTGCAGCACGTTTAGATGATGTAAAAGTACGACAGCTCTTTAATGCTAGGCCTTTAGTTTAACCCTGTCCCATTATGACATTCATTACAACCACCTTTTGAATTGATATACATTTCTCAACATTCCTCACTCCTCGCTTGTAACATTTGTCCACTAAGACATGGATTTGGTGAATTTGTTTAGGTGAAAAAGATGAGATAAACACAAAGAAAACTGACAGCGCCTATATAGTACATTCCAGAAGGGAAAAAAACTGGTTTAACAGGTGAGTTTGGATTGGGGAAGTGCTTTTTTCCAAGTAGAAGGCCAGTCGGATCGTCTTTTCATAGCAAATAACTCATACACAAATTATTTCCTGCTTAAAACATATCCTGTTAACTAACAAGGATCTGACAGACAGCCCTTAAAGGTGGCATTTCTTAAGAAGATACACTGTACATGTACCGGCTTGTCACATTGTGGGAATAGGTCTTTGAAACTCATGCAGAAAGCCTTTAAACATAAAAAAGGGATGAGAAATAATAAGCAGTACCTTTGGTGGTCCAAAGATAACACCTGTCCAGTAGGTTAACGATCTATCCTCATCGTCTGCCAGGCCCCAGCTCACAGTACCGTCTCCATAGCCCTTCTGGCCCTCCTCCAACTCCTCCAGCAAACGAAAACCTCTTGGAACCACGACACCTTCACATAAGCAACAAATGCTTTAGGTCCCTTCTGATGCTAATGATAAAAATACAATGGACTAAAGGTAATGCACAGATTAAAGTTTCATGAAGAGAATTTGGGTTTACAGTTTACAGTTTAATCTCTATAACTGATTATATTTATCAAACAGTTATCAAAAGTTATAGATTTCATTATGAGCCATCATAAAAGTTGGAGTCATGAATTAGAACAAGTAATAGACTAGTAAGGAGGGAGGGAGGGAGGTGTCTTACGACCCAGCTCGGCAAGAGTTAGGGAAGTAACAAGAACCAAGATGTTAAATGGTCAAATAAAGTAATAATTTAATGAACAGGAACGTAAAAAGCAAATTAACAAATTAATAGTTGTTGTAACAAAATAGCACTGTTTTAGTTTTAGTGTCTCAAAAACTGGTCACATAGGCCTATTAAAAACAAATGACCGGGCTGGACGGGGTCTGGGTGTTGACAAACAGAAAACAACGGGATGGACTTCAGGAAAGTCACAGCCTCTCTTGACTTAAGCCTTGTCCTGATACCCTGACAGCGCTTCTGCAAGTTGGTTTGTAGCTGACTCTTCTCATTCTTTAGACAAACTATTTGATCCACTCCTCTCAGGTAGGAGGCTACAGTCCATTCAGACCAGAAGATCTCACCACTCAGTTTCCCTTTAACAATACTCAGATTTTTTGCACTGCTCTTTCTGCTATTGTGTTATTCTGCTTATGCATGCCTATTATTAGGACAAGCTTTTATTATTGCTCCTTGTCATGTTTGCTCTAAATGACCAAAGTTGTTGCACATTTTCTGGTGGATTTGACATGTGCCTGTCGCCATGATGATGCTGGTGCTTTGCCTTGAATATTCTTCAGAAGGGATTATTCAGTTATTTGATTTCAGGCCAAAATATAACTAGAACTAAATAAGTAAATAAGCCTTCCATTCAAGTTTAATTTCCATAAAGAAGGGAAGGATAGTTTCTTCTCACAATATTTGTAACACTAAAATGTCCTATATGTCATCCTTATTCCTCTGCATGGCATCAAGCAAGTTAAATGTGACACTTCGGGGCCAAAATACAGCCCAGAGTTTGTGGAAAGCCATTTCAGGATATTTCTTATAAATAAAACACGAGCAATTTGTTAAATACAAAGATAAATGGTGTAGTGGGGAACGTTCCAAAAAGGCAATACCATCTCTATGTGGTCAAGCAGGTGGCACCTTCAGTATAAACCGTCTTTGCTGTGCCTTTCCTATGCTACAGCACGATTAATTGTTATGATCCCTACAAGGATTAAGCCCATAATAGCAATTAATCATGAACACCCCTAGTTTGCTCTTAAAGATCACACCTTATTGTGACATGCTAGAGTCAATACGAAAAGAAGCTGGCGAGAAAATGATTTGTGGCTCAATAAACCCTAGGCTACAAGCAGTGGATGAGCACTATACACACCATCAAGTATAGAAAGGTTTATCCTAAATAACCTTTAAATGTTGATTCAAAACAGAATACAAAGAAAAGAGCATTTGTTCCGGAGCGCCGTGACTCCTGACATGAAGAACAGGGCAGTGCCTTCAGTGACGCTCGGCGAGGCTAGCTACGAAAACACACAACGCTCATATAGACTTACGTGAAGGTTATTTACTGTCCCAAATACACTGCATTGTCTCATTTACTTATTTACTGTCATCTTGGTTGGTTGATCGCAAACAAACCCCTCATACGCCTCAAAATAAGCTTGTAAATGCCGCGCTGTCGGCTTACCTGAACCTGTGCAGGCCGCCATGTTTATCTGTGTTTTCCGGAAGCGCAAGCGCCGGGTTGCCAGAGCGCAGAGAAAGAATCCAGCCAAAATGGCCTCTTATTGAAGAGTTTTAATCGGCTCAAAGTGATGTTTTTCGGATGATATATAATTTGCACCCCTCCTCGAACCGCCACCTTATCGTGGTGGAGGGGTTTGAGTACCCGAATGATCCCAGGAGCTATGTTGTCGGGAGCTTTATGCCCCTGGTAGGGTCACCCAAGGCAAACAGGTCTGGGGGGACGGGTCAGACGAAGAGCGGTTTCAGAAGACCCCAATGACGAGAAAAATTCAAAGGCCAGTTACGTCGCCCGGAATGGCGACACCAGGGTCCCACCCTGGAGCCAGGCCTGGGGTGGGTGCACGCCGGCGAGCGCCTGGTGGCCGGGCCTTTCCCCACGGGGCCCGGCCGGGCTCAGCCCGAAGGAGCCACGTGGGGCCGCCCTCTGGTGGGCCCACCACCCGCGAGAGGAGCCATTGGGGTCGGGTGCGGAGAGATCTGGGCGGCGGTCGAAGGCAGGGGCCTCGGCGACCGGATCTCCGGACATGGAGACTAGCCCTGGGGACATGGAATGTCACCTCGCTGGGGGGGAAGGAGCCTGAGCTTGTGCGGGAGGTCGAGCGTTACCGGCTAGATATAGTCGGCCTCACCTCCACGCACAGCTTGGGCTCTGGAACCCAACTCCTTGAGAGGGGTTGGACTCTCCATTTCTCTGGCGTTGGCCGCGGGGAGCGGCGGCGAGCTGGTGTGGGCTTGCTCATAGCCCCACAGCTCAGCCGCTGCGCTTTGGAGTTCACCCCGGTGAACGAGAGGGTCGCGTCCCTGCGCCTTCGGGTCGGGGACAGGTCTCTCACTGTGGTGTCGGCCTACGGGCCGAACAGCAGTGTAGAGTACCCGGCCTTCTTGGAGTCTCTGGGAGGGGTACTGGACAGTGCACCAACCGGGGACTCCGTTGTTCTACTGGGGGACTTCAACGCCCACGTGGGCAACGACAGTGACACTTGGAGAGGGGTGAGCCATTGGGGTCGGGTGCGGAGAGATCTGGGCGGCGGTCGAAGGCAGGGGCCTCGGCGACCGGATCTCCGGACATGGAGACTAGCCCTGGGGACATGGAATGTCACCTCGCTGGGGGGGAAGGAGCCTGAGCTTGTGCGGGAGGTCGAGCGTTACCGGCTAGATATAGTCGGCCTCACCTCCACGCACAGCTTGGGCTCTGGAACCCAACTCCTTGAGAGGGGTTGGACTCTCCATTTCTCTGGCGTTGGCCGCGGGGAGCGGCGGCGAGCTGGTGTGGGCTTGCTCATAGCCCCACAGCTCAGCCGCTGCGCTTTGGAGTTCACCCCGGTGAACGAGAGGGTCGCGTCCCTGCGCCTTCGGGTCGGGGACAGGTCTCTCACTGTGGTGTCGGCCTACGGGCCGAACAGCAGTGTAGAGTACCCGGCCTTCTTGGAGTCTCTGGGAGGGGTACTGGACAGTGCACCAACCGGGGACTCCGTTGTTCTACTGGGGGACTTCAACGCCCACGTGGGCAACGACAGTGACACTTGGAGAGGGGTGATTGGGAGGAACGGCCTCCCCGATCTGAACCCGAGCGGTGTTCTGTTATTGGACTTCTGTGCTAGTCACAGTTTGTCCATAACGAACACCATGTTCGAGCACAAGGGGGTCCATCGGTGCACGTGGCACCAGGACTCCCTAGGCCGGAGGTCGATGATCGACTTTGTTGACGTGTCGTCTGACCTCCGGCCGTGTGACTTGGACACTCGGGTGAAGAGAGGGGCAGAACTGTCAACTGATCACCACCTGGTGGTGAGTTGGGTCCGCTGGCAGAGGAGGAAGCCGGAAAGACCTGGCAGGCCCAAGCGTATCGTGAGGGTCTGTTGGGAACGTCTGGCAGAACCTTCTGTCAGTGTGGCCTTCAACTCACACCTCCGGGAGAGCTTCTCCCGGATCCCAGGGGGAGGCTGGGGACATGGAGCCCCAGTGGGCTTCGTTCTCGGCCTCTATTGTCGATGCGGCTGCTCGTAGCTGTGGCCGTAAGGTCTGTGGTGCCTGTTGCGGCGGCAATCCCAGAACCCGGTGGTGGACACTGGAAGTAATGGATGCTGTCAAGCTGAAGGAGTCCTACCGGGCCTTGCTGGCCCGGGGGATCTCCTGAGGCAGCTGACAGGTACCAGCGGGCCAAGCGTGCTGCAGCCCGGGCGGTTGCAGAGGCAAAAACTCGGGTTTGGGAGGAGTTCGGGGAGGCCATGGTGGAGGACTATCAGACGGCCCCAAGGAAATTCTGGCAAACCGTCTGGCGCCTCAGGAGGGGGAAGCAGTGCTCCACCAACACTGTTTACAGTGCGGGGGGAGAGCTGCTGACCTCGACTGGGGATGTTGTCGGGCGGTGGAAGGAATACTTTGGGGATCTCCTCAATCCCACCGTCACGTCCTCCGAAGAGGAGGCCGAGGCTGGGGACCCAGAGGCGGACTCATCCATCACCCTGGCCGAAGTCACTGAGGTGGTCGGAAAGCTCCTCGGTGGCAAGGCTCCAGGGGTGGATGAGATCTGTCCTGAGTTCCTTAATTCTCTGGGTGTTGTGGGGCTGTCTTGGCTGACATGCCTCTGCAACATCGTGTGGCGGTTGGGAACAGTACCTTTGGACTGGCAGACTGGGGTGGTGGTCCCTCTGTATAAGAAGGGGGACCAGAGGGTGTGTTCCAACTATAGGGGAATCACACTCCTCAGCCTCCCCGGTAAAGTCTATGCCAGGGTACTGGAGAGGAGAGTCCGGCCGATAGTCGAACCTCGGATCCAAGAGGAGCAGTGTGGTTTTCGGCCTGGTCGTGGAACACTGTACCAGCTCTACACCCTTCATCGGGTGCTCGAGGGTTCATGGGAGTTTGCCCAACCAGTCCACATGTGTTTTATGGATCTGGAGAAGGCATTCAACCGTGTCCCTCGTGATGCCCTGTGGGGGGTGCTCCGGGAGTATGGGGTCCGGGGCCCTTTGCTAAGGGCTGTCCGGTCCCTGTATGACCGGAGCAGGAGCTGTGTTCGCATTGCCGGCAGTAAGTCAGACCTGTTCCCGGTGCATGTTGGATTCCGCCAGGGCTGCCCTTTGTCACCGGTTCTGTTCATTGTATTTATGGACAGAATTTCTAGGCGCAGCCAGGGGCCGGAGGGGGTCCAGTTCGGGAACCACAGGATTTCATCGCTGCTTTTTGCGGAGGATGTCCTGTTGGCTCCATTGAACCAGGACCTGCAGCGTGCACTGGGGTGGTTTGCAGCCGAGTGTGAAGCGGCCGGGATGAGAATCAGCTGTTCCAAATCCGAGGCCATGGTTCTCGACCGGAAAAAGGTGGATTGCCCTCTCCGGGTGGGTGGGGAGTCTCTGCCTCAAGTGGAGGAGTTCAAGTATCTCGGGGTCTTGTTCACGAATGAGGGGAGGATGGAGCGCGAGATTGACAGGCAGATCGGTGTGGCGTCGGCAGTGATGCAGTCTCTGCATCAGACCGTTCTGGTGAAGAGGGAGCTGAGCCGAAAGGCGAAGCTCTCGATTTACCGGTCAATCTACGTTCCTACCCTCACCTATGGTCATGAGCTCTGGGTAGTGACTGAAAGGAACGAGATCGCAGATACAAGTGGCCGAAATGAGTTTCCTTCGCAGAGTGGCCGGGCGCTCCCTTAGAGATAGGGTGAGGAGCTCGGTCACACGGGAGGAGCTCGGAGTAGAGTCGCTGCTCCTCCACGTCGAGAGGAGCCAGTTGAGGTGGCTCGGGCATCTGGTACGGGTGCCTCCTGGATGCCTCCCTCGGGAGGTGTTCTGGGCATGTCCCATCGGTAGGAGGCCCCGGGGAAGACCCAGGACACGTTGGAGGGACTATGTCTCTCGGCTGGCCTGGGAATGCCTCGGGGTCCGTCTGGAGGAGCTGGAGGAAGTGGCTGGGGAGGAGGAAGCTTGGGAGCCCCTGCTTAGACTGCTGCCCCCGCGACCCGGCCCCGGATAAGCGGAAGAAGATGGATGGATGGATGGATGGATATAATTTGCAAGAGTGACTGCTTTTGCTTTGACTAATAACGGGATGTGGGGGCTAAAAACGCCAAAACAGAACTGCATAGGGAAGGTGTATGAACTTTAAAAAGACAAGGTGCAGTCAAGCTTCGTGCATTTGGCCTCGCATATTTGTCCATACCGCATCTGGTGAGGGAAATAAAAAATCAAATAGGGTCCCACCAGCACCAGCACTTCCAGGCATCAGACAGAACAGAGCGTACAGGCCTACTCAAATGCATGAATAAAACAAAACTTAATCGCTTATTCTTAACACTTGATAATGAAAACACCTGGACCAATTTCTTGAATTTATTAAGACACGCTTCATTTTTCCAAGAGGCATTTGCCATAACAACTGTAGGCTGCGATGGTCAGAGACATTTTCATGTCGAGACTGATGACGCCACCTGCTGGACTGGCTTATTTTGTGCACTTTCATTGTGTTGCATCCACCACACTGCAAAGGCTTACTTTTCTGGTAGAGGGTCTGACACACGCTGTGTCTTACTTTGCAGCACTTATTCATTTATTTTTTAACAAAGGCAGTGCCAGTTTTAGCTGCAAAAGTAATTCACCTGTAATCTCTGAGCAAGACGTAGAGAGATGCCAGAAACAGGGTTAGAATAAGTTAGTAAACTGCATAAAAGTCCATAAAATATCTATATACTGAACATGCAAAATGAAAGAAAAATACATTATAATAGTAACAAGTATGTTCAACAGTATTACGCAAGGGAATGACGAGCAGTGATCACATCTCGCAGGAAGACTGCATGTTTTTCTGTGTTTTTAAGCAATAAAATAAATGAAATGAAATAAATGCTAGATATTATTGCACTTGCAGTACTCGATGCTATAAATTGTGATGTTTTATGGCGATGGCAATAGGCATAGGCATAAATAAACAATACATAAACAATAAATAAATAAATAATCTGAACAATACAACAATTCTACTCAAACAGTATTTCACATCGGATATTGATATTATCTACATGTGTTAAGTGGACAAAGTGATATATTACATAAGGCAAGCATCATAGGCTGGCCTAACACAACAGCAGTGGACTTTTCAAATGGTCTTTAGCGCCCATCAGGGTCGGCCGCTAGGGGTCAGCAAATACAGATTTTTCCCTGTCTTTTTTTTTTCGTGCATTCGTCAAGAAATACAATTCAATGTTTTTGGATATAACCATGGATCTATTAAAGGAGATAACAGATGTATAGACCTACATTTTCCGCTAAACGTTTTTTTTATTTCATGAAAATCTCTCATATTCGAGGTCAATTTCTTCAGAAAGTGAAGAAAAGTTTACCTACATTAGCTGTGAACAAGTTACGTTTATGCCTTGGCCAGAGGGCGTTATTAACCTATCAGGTTTATTTGACGGATTATAGCGATACAATTTTACGAAAACTGATGGATCCTGAATGCAGCATGTAACATTTTCCTGATTTTTTTTCCTTTTTGTGGTGAGCAGGCGGGAGCAGGGCGGGCTCTGAGCAGTGCCGGGGGGCTGGACCTGGATGAGACTGGGACCTGCTTGGAGACCTCAGCACAGTGGGCAAACTCCGGGCGAACTCTTCTCTTTTTATGGAACAATTCTGCAACACTGTGTGCATGAGGAAAATATTAAGTTTCTGACTCGCGTATGTGTGGACTACTCATCACCGAAAGTGTTGCGCTCCTGAAGCAGTACAGGCGCTGTGATTGTGAGTGACGGAGCCCCGGACGAAGAGGAAAAGCGTGTTCCCGTCGCGGTGTGCAGGAGCGCAGCCGCGGTCCACCGCCTGTACACGGGGCAAGGTGAGTGCCTCTCTCAACACTTGCCTCTCGGTTTGGGTGATAATTCTACTACTCATAATTGTGCTTGAAACTGGATTACATGACTTTTCCTGTGATTTTCTGCAACCAACCTGTTTAGATCCAACTAAATGAAGTGCATTTTCTCAGTCACTTCATGCAATCCCAGCGAACACACGGTTCGCTTGATTGAGCCATTCTAATAACATTATGCTCCTTTTGGCACACTGGAGCCAGTGTTCTCACGGCTGAAAAATGACCTATTAAGTCTTGGAAAAGTAGTTTTCTTGCCAGCCAGTTTGGTTCGTTTAATTTGCGGTAGTAATGAGACAATTTTGCTTAACATTAAGCACACCCCGGGTTTGTGCATCATTATATAATAATAGATTAGCATATGGTAATCTAAAATGTCTAAATTTTCTAAGGCGTAAGGTGCAAAATTGCAGAGCTGTTGCCTTTGCCATCAGTGTAATTACTGACATTGACCCAAAGTTCATACATCTAATTCCCCATGATTTCTTTACTCCTGCACAGGCTTTTATGTATAAATTTGACCTCTTTTTTCATTACAGGATTCTGATCTTAGGTTTTGCATTGGTGCAGGATCTGTTATTGATCCCAATTTGTCCACATTCATAAAATGTCAAAGTAACTGCTTGTGGCAGCCTACTCAACACTGAATTTCAACTGCTGTAGTCACCAAAAGTTTTTCCACCACCATCCAAACCAATCCCACTCCAGATCCTGCCCACAATCACAACCTGCTAGCTGTTATTTCAATCAGAACCGACTCACTTCTGTGCTGCACAATGTGAGAGAAACATACCAAATGCAATCAGTATCACATTAACTAAATAAAAATGGACTTGCTTTTTATATAAAGTTTTGGTTTCTGAAGGCATAGTTAGTGCTAAAATACACACGTTTGCAGGTTTTGTTGGACAACTGTAGCTAATGTTTACACTTCGACTAGACAACAGCCCTTGGGAGTGGTCCCTTATTCTATTGTTGGAGCAGACAAGCAGAATTGAATGAATTCTGAAATCATATCAAATGTCATTAATTGATAGTTATGAAACTTGTTATTTGGTGAGTTTGAAGACTGAAGTAGCAGCAACTAACCTGGTAGACTTTAGACAATACATGTATCTATCGTTAAAGTTCTGCTCCATTTAAGAAGCTATTTGTATAATATATGCACACACATTTGTTTTAAAATGTCATAAGTTTGTCCAGTGTGGCTCCAGTTGCCACTGAGATTGGAAACATGGACTCTAAAATATGTGTGCAGTGTATGTCCTCAGTGAAAGTGCAGCCTGGAGCCATTGTTGAGTGCTGACAAGTTCTCCTCCTGAACACAGAGGTTTTATTCTGTCTGTGTCCGATCTGTTTTCCTGAAAGCTGATTTGCCCAGTGCCTTTACTTGTCTATCTGGTGAATGTGAGAGACAAATTATCTCTTTCTCTGGCCCAGGTTAGCAGGAGTTCAGAAGTACATTTGACACACAAACCCAGTTAAATAAATCTCATAACCTTTTAATCCTCTACACGCTACGAAAGCTTATTTAATACACCTCTTTGCCTCGTATACAGCTTTTACGCAATATGGCCCGCAAGCAGTCACATTTTATCCTAATACGACAATGTTTCTTATCTAATGAAAATATAGCCATAGGCGACTTGGCCTGACTCCTGCTTATTCCTGTACAGACTTTTTCAACTATTATTACTTGTGCCCATTTAGTTGCAGTAATGACATTTATACTTGTATTCAGTCTCACGTTCTTGCACTTTAGGGACCTTTTAGAATTAAAAAAGCAGAACATTGTGCTGTCCTCTGAGAACACGATAGGCTTACTACGTGCATGTTGGATGACAGATTAACAGCCCATTTAATTAAGTCGCTCAGCATTAACTCTGCCTTATTTATCTCATCAGATGTGGCTTTTGCGAGGCGAATGATGGCTGAACATAATAAGAAGCTAGCAATGGTAATTTATTTAGTATAAAAAGACATTCTCAGAGAAAAATCTTGGGGTAGGTTTCTTTTTTCTTTTGCCATCAATCTACACCCACTATAGGTCATACTGGACCACTGAAGAGTATACAATAATCATAAAATAAGGATAATTTGCATAGAACGAATGTTTTTTACTGAAAATGATACATAAGAAATATTTTATAATCTTAAAAGTCTAATGAAAACCCAGTATTTACTATATCAATTTTTGGGGCTCAGTAGGCCTGTTATGTGTATATTTTCTTTACACTCATGAGAAGAATGTTTTAAGATTAGAAATGTTAAGGGTTGAGCGAGTTACTTATTATAGATGGATAACTGAGTATGAAGGTGTGTTTTGTTCATTATTGTGTCAGTTGAGGTAGTTTCAGTATAATTGTTCCTTTTACATGTGGTTTGCTCTAGCAATATGTCACACTTCAAAATTTATTATGACAGGCCAAAGCAAATGCAATGTGAACAAAATGAGTAATTGTATCTAAATAACTGTACTGTAATCAGCTTTTAGTTTATAGGTATAACTAGGGCTGGGCGATATGGACCAAAAAATATATCTCGATATATTTTGCTATATCTCGATATACGATATATATCTCGATATCTTTACAGGAAAAATAACCCCCTCCCACACTACTGCAAAAACAACAAACACATTTTATCTGATTAATATTCATTTAGTACTGCACTTAAACACTCTGCACCCCTTTTTGGACCCTCACCCACAGTTTAAGAACCTCTTCTTTAAGAGAACTTCCACTGGCACTTTACACAAAACTGCTTTAAAGTGAATAAAGTGTGTAGGATTTTTAAACCTGTATTTTGACATTCCAAACTGGAGTTACATTCTCTTGTTTTAAAGTGATGTTTAGTCTCTGCACATTTACCAAATCAAACGCACATTGTGACAAAAATGACCGCACTCAGTATTCAGACCTTGAGTCCGTGACAAGACCAAGACAAAGCTCTGGCTTTAGAGAGGGAAGTCCAGCGGTGTGGGGGTGTCTAATGAGTGGTGGGGCAGGTGTGGGTCCTGCTGTGGGGCGCTCCTCGTTTAAGGGGACGTGGGTGTGTTTTGAAGCGGAGTTTGTTCATATGAGTGATATCAGCCACACGCGGAGCTCGTGTGCTGGAGTCGTGGGCGGTCGGAGGTGTAATGCCCGGGCACAGGTCGGTTGCGCTCGCGCTGGGAAATGTGCATTTAGAAAGTTTAACTCATCATGTTACGTCTGTGCGCAGTTCTCCTTATTGTGGCTGCAGAAGCACTCGCACAGATGCGCCTGTTTGTTTTCCACGTTCGCACAACAAAGTATTTGCTCGCAAATGCGAGTGAAATGGGCGCACTGTAGAGCCCTAGTCCTAGTCTTGGTTTAGCCCGCGACCGAGCCCCGGGCTCTGCGGCCGCGTTTAGTCCTTGTTTAGTCCTAGTCCTGGTTTAGTCCGCGACCGAGCCCCGGGCTCTGCGGCCGCGTTTAGTCCTTGTTTAGTCCTAGTCCTGGTTTAGTCCGCGACCGAGCCCCGAGCTCTGTGGCCGCGTTTAGTCCTTGTTTAGTCCTAGTCCTGGTTTAGCCCGCGACCGAGCCCCGGGCTCTGCGGCCGCGTTTAGTCCTTGTTTAGTCCTAGTCCTGGTTTAGTCCGCGACCGAGCCCCGGGCTCTGCGGCCGCGTTTAGTCCTGGTTTAGTCCTAGTCCTGGTTTAGTCTGAGGCCACCTCCGGGCTCCGCGGAGGAGCTCGGGGGACAAAAGCAGGAGGCGGAGGCGAGCGCGGCACAGAGAAGGCAAAACAAGCGAAGCGGCGAAACCAGAAGTAAACATAAGCATTATAGCGATATATCGATATGTCAGAATTCATATCGAGTTTCAAAAATATCTCGATATATTTTAAATATCGAGATATCGCCCACCCCTAGGTATAACATAGATTTTGATCAAATCCAGCCTCTATTGTTTTAGAACATAAATATATGAGCAAATGTAATATATTAATGGGATCTTGTGATCTGATCCCTGCTATTTTTATCCCACAATCATGTTGTGATTCAGTGCGTCTGTTTAATGGCGCTCCATGCTCAAACACACTTTTCTCATCCACTCCTTTTATTGTTCAGTCAAGTTCTAAGGGACATGTACATTTAACCAACCACAGTGACTCAGATTAGTCACAATAGCAGATGTGGATTGACAAAATGTATCGCTATAGAGAAATATTGTCATAAATAATAATACTGAAACTACTAAATGCCATTTGCACAAAGCAGGATAATCCCAGTAAACCATATTTTAAATGTACAGTAATGGCAAAAATCTCTCCACTACTGAACAGACGATAAATACCAAGCCTCAAAATATATTATTCCAGCTTTCATATGTGGAACCCTAAGTCAATATAGTAATTGTTGACCTATTGTCAGAAGAAGCATATAGTTGTAATTTCCTTTTAAAGACATGCTCCACACTAGCAGATATTTAGCCTGATATTAAGGCTGATTTGCCACAAGTTCGGGAAGGCGTGGCCCGAGTAGTGCCGCCTCATAACCAATAATCAAATGTGCTGTGGCACTCGTCATGTCTGTGGGGTCAATGCGATTCTGCAGCTCCAAAATCTTAAGCTTTCATGTCGGATCTTTACGACTGTCACTTGCGATAAACTTTACAACAACCAATCAGAGCAGCCGGTCTGCACCAGGCAACCGTTGCTTAGTGATGGGTCTTAAACTGCCGAAAAAGTGGAGGAAACAACATACAGTCAAACTCTGCAGCATCGTATAGCAAAAAAATATGTGCTGCTCACTCGGGTCATCTGCAGTTATCGATAAGAAAGGGCAACAGCATGGTCCAGCAGAGTGCCAGTTTGTTGTTGGTGATGTTTATGTCAACATATTGTAAAGGGCAGGGGGAATTTGATCCCTTTGGCCTCTGCAATTTTGCAACCTGGAAGTCAGCAGAGTTGTTTCTTAATTAAATCAATATTGTGATTTCAAATTTCCAAAATACAACATAATTATGCACAGGCCCCTTATATTATGACTATATAGTAGACAAAAGCACAACATGTCACACAAATTGTGACTGAGGCAGAATATATTACTCACAATACACTGTAAAACCTTCCTTACTGATCTTTATGCCAAAGATATCTTAGGAATATTGTAGGCCTTTATTGTTTTATTTAGTTTTGACTTAATGACAGTCCTCGTTGCAGATCTTTTTTCTTTTTTTTCTTACGTTGATGCCTTGGTGTCTTTAGATAAATATTTATGGAGTCTCTTCCAGTTCCCTCCAATTGCTCTGACCTATGCCTGTGTCTCTCTGTCATTACTGATGATGGTTACAGCAACACACTGTTACAGCAGCACAGCAAACGATGTCAGGACATTTATGAATCTTCACCTAGGCCTGTCACAATAATTACTATATCAGGTTATTGTTCAATATATGAGAGCTGGAACTATATTTTTTGGAGTCGGTACTTAACGTGTAGACATTTTTTTTGCAATAGAATAAAACAGAATTAGAAAATTTTGGGTAATTTTTTGGCTATATAAGATTTAACTTGTAAAAGATTACCATGTTTTTCAGACTATAAGTCGGCTTATACTCAGGTGCGACTTGTATATATGAATCAAAAATGAAAAAACTAATTATCTGTTTTTTCATTTTGGTTTTAGAGACAAATAATAAAGAAAAGAGTTTTTTTTGTTTTCTTATTTTTGGTAGTATATTGAAAAACAAATGAACGAATGATACATGGATTCTTCTCTATTCAGTTTGTTTTTATTACTATAACTTTTATAACTTGCTTTTCAAGATGAACTGTTGGTTCTTGGTCTCTGATTTTATCAAATAAATTCCCCCCCCAGAGATTTATAGTCCAGTGCGACTTACATATGTTTTTTTCTTCTTCATTATGCAATTTTTGGATGGTGCAACTTATACTCCGGAGCGAATTATAGTCCGAAAAATACGGTAAATGAATAACTTCTGTGACTCATTACAGTTGCAAACTAAAGTACTAAATTGCTTCATTCTGCTGTTTATTTATTGCAGGTCTTTTTTTTTTTTAACAAGTAGTACTTTTAGAATAGTTTTTGTGGTTTAAATCTGCTCTCGGGTTATTGTGTCAGTGTCATAAATTAGTTTCAGTGTCATTGTTTATCGTCCATATATCACACTTCAAAATTTGTTATGGTGACAGGCTTATTTTCACTGTTATGTAAATTAGAGGAGCCGTGAATACAGAATGACCAGGTTTTCACATCATCAGTGGATTCGAAGTGCTCTCTGTTGTGGTCACAGGATGGACACAAACCCATCATAAAAACCTGCAGATTCAAGGGTTCGCTGTGAAGGCACTAATGAGAAAATGAGCAGTGTCAAAGTCTGCCATGTCATATCCATCAAAGAGACTGGCAAAGTGAAAATAAAGTAAAATGTTCTCATTATTTTGTGAAAAGTGCAAACATTTCTGGGAGAGCTGTATTTTGTTGTAATATGTGTAACTTCAGTATAGCCAAGGTTGTACTTTCTGGTGAGGTCGATCAAGGCTCTGACAGCGTTAGACACAACATTGCTTTTCCACTGCTGTTTTTCGGACAGAGGGAAATGCCACCATGTTCTTTATCAGTCTCCTCTATAGGTTTGTATGGTAGGTTCTCTTCCCCACAGACCCCCAACCATTCTCTCAGCTGTTGATAAAGAGAAGTGCTGGTCCAGCCTCCTTTGTTTCTTTTGTGAGAAGCAGTTTGAAAAGGCCAGCCAACCAGAGCAGGGCAGAGGCCTTGGCGAGAGACACTCTAAGATGAAGAACGAGAACAGCTTTGCTCGTTGGACATTTAAATTGGGAATATGCAAAATAGGTTAACCATACTGCAAAGTTGTTACATCATCTGAAATATTTGTGACGTATTTAGTTATATGCACGTGTATTGAATATTCTAACTTTGCTGGAGTTAGTTTGCAAGCTGAAAAAACCCAGTGTTTATAAAGTTTCACACAGGGTTCTTTCATGAAGCTCTCATTTAGTCAACTCTCATTTATTCCTTCGTTACTACTAGGGTTATCAACATTATAGAAAAATCATATTCTAATTGATACTAAAACTGATATTGAAACTACCATTTGAGCAGGTATTGATACGAAAAAAAAGTCACATTCGCAGGACAGAAATAAAACTTTCCTAAATAGCTTAGATCTTAAGCTGTATGAAACCACATAGTAAACTAGTACATGCCCATGGACCACAATGGAACCTACATGGACAACTGAGGGATTACACACATATAAGGCCGTGCATGGTAATATAAAAGAAATTACTACGATTTAATGTTGAAAATGACATTGTTTAGTGTAAAGTGTTTTTTTTTTTATTATCGTCATTTGTGTCGTGACAACACCAACATCAAGCTAAAAAAGCTTAAAAGTCCAGGTTTAAAAACATGCTTCGAACAATGTTTCATGGACAGATGCGATTACCTCAGCCCTCAGGTTTCAAATTGAACATCACTCACTTTATAAAACTTTAATTCCATCTTTTGTAAAAGGAAATCACCCAGTTTTCCTAATTTCAAGGTCTGGCATTGTTAACTTAGACTTTATTAAACCTGGCCTGTTTTTTCATTGAACTCTGCTTTAATTCTTTGATAAAACTTTGGGTAGATACACACACCAAGAGAGAAGTTGGCTTGACATAAAGGTAAAGCTTGAAATGACTAAATATGGCATCATAGTGTTTGAAGGGAAAATAGAAAAAAACTTTTAACTGTGAACCTTATTTTGGATTTAATTTCTTCTGTGCTGCGTTGTTTATGCCCAAGCTTCTCTACATGTATCTCTCGATGTTGTGTGGGTATTTCCTCTCTCATGGCCCCTCTGCACCTTTTGAATGAACATAATTTGATCCCATAGAAATTGCCACATTAAGCATCTTGTGGGTCGCCCAAGGCACAGGTTTGTTCCCCGGCCCCACGCACACACCAGCGCTGTCAATAGCATAATTCTGAAATGGCAACGGTCCGAGTGTTGCCAAGTGGTAACCATGCAAGCTCTTTTTGAGAACAGTGAGAGCTCAGTTCGCAGAGTAATGGCCTTTTCTTACCACTGCACCCCTAAATCCAACCCCCCTCTTTCTTGAAATGCCTGCAGGGAGGGGGCCGGGGCCTGGGAAATAGGGGGTTGCTATGGAAAACTCAAGATGAATGTTGGACAAGCGTGTCAAAAGTTCGGGACCTTGGCTGGCTTTTGGCGCACTGCAAATGTTAAGGGACAATGTCACCTCCTAAACTTCTGCCAGGGTGTGGTATGCCGGTCCCCCCGTGGAGCAGTATTGGCCTTTTAAAATGATCTAGTGCCTCCAGCCTAATAAGTGATGGTGCTAAATAGTTCCACTGTCAGGACGGTATTATATAACAGGTTTCATAAAAGAACAGCCTTGTTGTTTCGTGGTTGTAGACAGTGGGCTGTATGTGTTTAGCAAAGATTGAGGTCTTGCTTACTAAATGTTTGATTTACAATGCTAAATTTGTAGTTATTGTTGCCAAAAATAGACTAAATAAAGTTTGTTGTTTTTATTACACTGAAGAATAGAGATTGCAGAACATGGTGAATGCTCTAAATTATGCTTTTAACTTCCTAATTCCATGGAGTCATGCAGGTGAAGTAATAGCTTTTTAAAGAAACAAAGGGTTTGATTTGACATTTCATAAACTTACCATATCTGTGTCCCCAGATACAAAGTAAAAATGTTCAAATCAAAGATGGCTTTTACTGAACAATTGTAATGGTGATTTACTCTATTTTTCCCATTATAATGTGGTGGGTTACTTCTTAAGACTAAATCAGAAAGCACACGAGTTTCCAATTTCCATGCTGAAAACCAGTTGGTTTAAACCTAAAAGGACTCTCCCTGATCTGACTCCTTACTGCCTAAACGACAGCAATCATTAATCAGTGCTAGTACAGCCTCTGCAGATCAGTGAGTGACTTCTGGAGGTTCTGAGCTTCACATGAGGCCTGTCCATATACTGAGAAAAATGTGTATGTGTTCAGTTCAATGATTTTGGTGCCTAAAAAAAAGAAGCTCTCTAAGATCTTTTGCCATGTTGTAGCTCTCTTTATCTTTTATTTATAAGCCAATTCTATCACTACTACTTTTTTTCTTATATATATTTCTTAACTTAAGGGTAATGTTGATGTGTCTTTTGTTGCTCTTGTGTTGCTCTTGTATGGAGAACTGAATGGATTGTAAGCTACAGCCTGTCACTCATTTGTCTTCTACTTCCTGCTTTATTGTTACTCCCTTATAGCTTTCTCTTTGTTGCTCTCTCATTTGATCTTTTAATGTGCTGACCACTCTTACATAATGTGTTTCTGTATAGCCTTCCATGTCCATTATTTTTATTTACTTAAAGTATGTCATTTATAGGGCTGAGTACCATTTGAAGGTACCAGTAGAGTACTGAATAAAAAGCTTTGGTACAACTGTTAGGGAAAATAGAAATGGGGAAACCATTAAAGATACCTAAAGTCTCTGAGGCCATCTAGTATTATTTATTTTTTCTAAAGCATGACATGTACCAGATCTCTATAGTAGTTTAGGTCAGACATATTTTGTAAAATCACCTGTGTTTCTCTTGGTTGCGGTTGATTTAAAAGGCCCATATTATGCTGTTTTCTGATTTATGTTGTAATATTTCCTCATCACATACCGGGAGTTGTGTTTTGTTTCATGCACTCACAAATCCTATGTATGTTAAAGCAGAACTCGGCACAAACGGAAAACAGTGTTCCACCTTGTGATGTCGGATCATTTCAGTTCATGAATTTGCAGTCTCTGCTGAACTAAAGGTAAAAGGAGCTGTTTACTTCAGAACTATCGCTTCAATGACATCTCAAGGTGGAGTATTTTGAGCTTTGGAGATGAAGACAGACTAACAATAAAGGATTACTCAAATACGTGTGATTGAAACAAAAAACAACTCCAGGTATGTTTTTGACAAGATAACAATGTTCTCACATGGCTTAAAGCTCACAAGAGTTAATTTTGCGTCATATAGGACCGTTTAATTTTAGGTTTAAGGGCATTGGGGATAAAATCAACGTCCTTCAGTCAGGGCTCTCTACACCTATTAATTAAACTCCATTGTCCTGTAAAATAAATAGATGCATTGATGCAATAATGCTGCTAAGCTTAGTTATTGTGTTGCCAGGATGTCTCAAAGTCTGCCTGTTGTAGTTAATAATATCCAGAGTGCAGCACATGTCCTCTGTTTTGCATAATATTAGCCCTCAAATGACTTAAAGAAATTAGGTTATTGAAAAATAGTACTGCTGTGGAATAAACTGAAGTAGTCTGAGGGTTAGAAGAAGAGACATGACGATGGAGTTCGCAAAACAAGTTTATTTAAAAAGAAAATTGTACTGTGCATTACAAAAACTAAAATGACTTTATGAAATGAATTATCTACCACATGGAACATCTCTTTTTGTACTTGAAGTAGGAAAATGCATCTAATTACTCTGAAGATAAGGAAAATAACATTTCTTTGTATTTAAAATAAATGAAATCATATTCTGTTTGAATTAAGAAAAAAGACTTATTGCATTGATACTTGTCAAGTGAAATCTTCTCAAATCAAGTTAAAAGTAAAATGTTCTTACTGAGATATTATGCTTTGCAGTGTGGTTATGTGTGTGTGGTTTGGCCCTAGTTTGTTGTGGCGGTTCTGCGTCCTGTATCCGGCCTGGATTGATCTCAGTATTGTGGACATATCAGTTTGACACACTTCACAGACGACTGGTGCACTTTTATTGACCATCCACTGTCAACGGAGCTTCTGCTTGGACCACTGTTGTTCACATTGTTGTAAGAGAAGCCTTAAAGGTGCATTCATTGTGTAACTTTTTGGGTAAAGGTCCACCACCTCCTTGTTTCTATGAAGATGGTTTTACTTTGATTGTGGCTTTAAACTTATCCATCTTCCATGCATTCAGTTGTGAGTGTGTTTATTGCTTAGAGAACATACACGCTAGCCAGATGTACACTGTGTGATTTTTGGTTCTTTTTGAGGCGAATTTTCACTTGGTTTAATCGTGTGTCGTGCTTCGTGTAGTACATGGGGTAACAAGAACCGATTAATACCTTACGACCGATCAGCAATTGTAGGTCGCAAGAATATCAAACCTGTTTGAAATCCAGTTGCCTCTCGTGAGGGTTTCGCACTCTTGAAGTCGTTCATATAGTGTGAAAACATGAATCGTGAGCTGTGAACTTTTAACCCCTGAGATTTGGTCGTACAGTTTGAGCTGAGGCTGAGTGAAACTATTAGAGTCAGCGGGCCATCCTCTGCACAGATCAGACCAGTATCTTGGTCTGGTGGCATCTCCTGCTTGTTTCCATGGAGATAAGTTTAATGGTATACTGTGAAACATTCCAAGCAAAAGAGTTGCATCGTTATGGAGACAAATGTAGGCAGACACTCCATCAGAAAGATTACACAGTGCACATTTAAACTTCCTACTTATTTCCTGCTTTTTTTTGTTCTTTTTTATTGTTAAATGAGGGTCATGAGGGCAAAGAAAATCTTCAATTTTTCCCCCATTTTCAAACCTGAATATCTTCGAGACCATTCATCACAGAGTGTCCGTTTTAAAATCCAAAGTACACAGTGTGTGTGGGAAGGTCTGTGTTCAATATCAAACCTCTGTCTTTGAAATTGCACTTTCCACAGAGATGCCCTCAAATTTGAAGAGTAGAATTTTTGAGCAAATTCAAACCCCCAGAAATTTGTGATAAACCAAAAGCACATGTGTAAAAGTCCATATTCTACAAGTACATTTGCCAAATTTTAACCCTTGAAAATTTGAAGGACCATCCTTAAATAGTTTTTTAGATGCAACAACCTGAAAGTGACTCCTCGGAAAACTCAAAATAGGTCAGGGCGTAGTTGAGAAAATATTTTTTAAATAACAAAACTATAAGGAGTTGGGAGCTCAAATTTGGGACTTTGAGATGGTCGTGCGGGGGCATTTGGAGATTTGGCGTGGAATGACCCATGAGTGATTATGAATCTTAATTTTCTCCATAATGTAAAGCACTTTAGATGTCAATACAGTGTAGAGATGTACTAAATGTGACGTTTCGATTTGATGCCATTGTTTTCTTGTTGTTCAGTTGTGGTTCATATTAGTTTTGAAAATTATCATTAATGCGGCACTACTTAAAGGCGCAGTGTATAACTTTTCCTGGGGTCTGCCACTTTCTTTTTTCAATGGAGATGTTTTGCGGTATGGTATTAAAACTCCAGCTGTATGGAGTCCAAACCAGTTACTGTTACATGTCAGATCTGTGGCGAGGCGACTTTACTCACATAGTTACATAGTACACCTTTAAAGGGGAACTCCGGCACATTTGAAGCTAAAGTCCATTGCTACAGGTGGTCGAATACTGTCAGAAGCCAAAAAACGGCACAGATCAGTGTTGTCTTGGCGGAGATCTCACTGTGACAGTGAGTCTGTCAAGGCAACAAACTAGTGTAGTGAATTGGGCAAGTTCTTAACTTCCACGGAAAATGCCAATTTGCACTGAAGAAGCTTAACACCACTTTCTAACCCATCTTACAACAGCCACGAGTCTAACAAACAAAACGCTCTGCCTGGCTCACTCATTAGTGTCTGGAAATGTTATAAAACAACTTTATAAGCAGCCTTAGCCTTAGCTTGTTGATTTCCCACTGTGCATTGCAAAAGCCCAAAAGATTTGATCGCCGATGTCTTTTCTAATCCCATTTAATTACGAGTGAATTATATGTTTGGAAATCGCTAAAAAATACATTCCCGAACCATTTTCTTTCAACAACTTTCAGTTTCTCTTCTTCTTCACAGTCAGTAGTCGATCCTTAGTTGTTGCTTCTGGCGGCTATGAGCCGCTTCCCACCACTGGAGTCAGCAGTGTATGTTTTAAGATGGGTTAGAAAGTGGTATTCAGCTTCTTCAGTGTGCAAATTGGCGTTTTATGTGGAGGTTAAGAACTCGCTCAGTTCACTACACTAGCTTGTTACCTTGACAGACTCACTGCCACAGCGAGATCTCCGTCTAGAAAACACTGATCTGTGCTGTTTTTTGGCCTCTGACAGTATTTGATCACTTCTAGCAATGGACTTTAGCTTCAAACATGCCGGAGTTCCCCTTTAAGAGTGTTTGAAAATAATACCACATTTAGATACAGTTGAGCATTTAGTTTGTAGCTGGCAAAGGGACAGTTGGGGTCCAGTGTGAACAGTTGAACGGGCGCTGGGCGCATGTGTAGGGATTATCATTATAAAGCATGTCTCTGGGGCTGTGATGTATAGCCAGCTCCTTCATAGCGTTATGTTCTGGACTCACTGTCAGCTGTCAGAAACAACTGCAGATAACAACACATGCTACTTTTACCAAGTTATGTTTTTATTGGACAGACTCCAGTCTGCAAACTGGTATACCAAAGAATGTATGCCAGCAGACATTTGAGAGTTTGGTCTATACCTTCCGGGCACAGACAGTTCAATTGTGAGTAGATAATTAAAATGAGCAGTGAAGTACACATAATGAGGGCTGTTTATTTCTGTGGAAAAGATACGATACTTGAGAGTAGTTGGTAGGCCTGTCACTATAATTACTTATTGTTCAGTAAATGACAGATAGAACGCATTTATTTATATATTAACTTTGGTGTCAACATTTATTATATGTACTTTTTCTTTGCACTATTGACAGTTTTTTGGTTATTTTTTGGTTATTTTTGGCTTTAAGCTGTGAAAAGTTGAATTAATTAAACTTCTATGACTCATTACAGATACAAACTTAGTACTAAAGTGTTTAATTCCTTTGTTTATTTATTACAGCTCATGTTTTTTAACAATATGTAACTTTTTGATTGAGGGTCACGTAGAGCTGGGCGGTATGACCAAAAATTGATATCACGGTATTTTTTTTAAATTATCACGGTATTTAACTATTTTTTTTTCGTGGATGTTTACGTGTTAACCCCAATTCCTAATTGTTTAGAGAATACTTACTGCAGTAAATTACCCTGGTTTGAATGATCCCACAAAAGAATTGAGTGCCAGGCACTCAAAATTGTAATAGAGTTGGTAATATCATTCCAACGTTTGCTTTTCTTGTCATCGACGGTCCCTTTAGCAAACGCGCCTACCAGGGACGTCCGTGTAGTGTTTTGTGCTGCAGTGCCAACGTTAAGCAGAGATTGGGGAAAAGATGCAGATTTTACTTTCATGCAATCTTCGTATTCCAGGATATGATTGTGGCGGAGGTGGTGAAGCAAGTTGCTTGTGTTGCCTCCTGCAGCTAAAACATTAGCTCGATAACACTTACAGATGATGCGTGTTTGATCCGCGTCAGATTTTTTAAAACCGAAGTATTTCCAAACAACAGACACGGCTCCCTTTTTCGGAATGAGTTCTGTGTCTGTGTCTGTGTCATTTTCTTCGTCCATGCTCACCGCTCAACTCGCTATCCTTACCATCCTAGTCTCTGCCACTACCACGCTCTCCTGCAGAGTTGGCTTGTTTGGTGTAACACTGAAAAACAGCCCCCGCTCAATCTACCGCTGTGCGACGTTCCGCCGCTCTGTGTTGCCGACATATGCGCGCACACACGGTATGGCGGTAAATAAAAAATTCATATCATAAAAATAAAAATTACCGGTTCAAACGGTTTACCGCCCAGCCCTAGGGTCACGTACTTGTTTCCATAATTATGTCATTGCTTTGCCTGAAATTTTCCACAGTCTGACATTAAACAGATCTACTTTACATTTATTCAATTACAGATGATTTTATTGCTCCAAAATTCCTAGAAAGACAGGCATTCTGGCTGTGAGCTGGGTCGCCTCTCCATAGATCTGACCTGTAACTTGGTCTGGTTTAGTCTCCATGAATATAGAAAGGTTTAATGCCATACTGTGAAACATCCCAAACAAAGCATGTCCGTGGGGCTAAGCATTTCATGGCCCCTCCATCAGAAAAGTTACACAATTGTTAAGTTTGGAAATGTATAGAAAATAAATGTAATGGAAAAACTACCCTTCTGCTTCCACCTTGACAAAAGAATCTGGTTTTTGTTTTGAGTGGAATGTGGAAACATGGGCAGTAAAGCAGGACAGAATCAGCAGCACATTACAGCCCAGCGCCTAACCCTAAACCGGGGGAGAGCCGTGGGACTTAATTACAGTGCGGAGGGCCCAGGCGTTCTGTCAGTGGGAGTCTGCAAACCAGCAGTTCCTCTGAAACGTTGGTAAAATGTTCAAAATAGTTTGGTGTCCATGGTTTTAAATGAGGCTTTGGTTTGGGTTAAATATAATACTCCTGTAAAACTTTCTCTCAGTACAATCTGTATTGTGTGGCACTCAGAATGAAGCTGGATATTCTTCCAGACAGTTGCTTCTACATTTTTTCTGCTACTGATACCTGATATTCATGAGAGAAACACTCACACAGTTTCATTAAAAGTTCCACGAGTAAAGTTTAGTTTGAAACAACGGCAGTGTTTTACGGTGAAAGCTTGGTTGCATTTCGGCTGCTTTTTCCACTGGATTTAACTTGGCTGACTGAACCGGAGATGTCACCAGTTGAGGCATTTTACGCTCTTTAACAATACACTGCTCCACTGGCTTAGTCTGCAGCACTGCTACAGCCTCGGGCCTCAAACTGAAGGAGATGCAGCCACTGTAGAGCTGAGCGAGAGACAGATGAGCTGATCATTTTGTGAGGGCTCATTTACAGGCACAGCCCTTCCTATAGGGCTACAGGAAGTGCTCGAGTATCAAACCTTATTTTAATAGATTTCACACCAACCATAGGTAAAAGCATTTGAGAGCTCTAAATGATGATTCTCACAACTTTGGCACCCAGTCTAGAACAACATAGCCATTTATTGTTATTTTAAGAATCAAGGAAAACAGCCTGATGAAGAATAAAAGGAGGAACCATATGAAAATTGTGTGATGGCACATCTTTTCCTTTAGAATAGATTCAGCCATGTAAGCAGCATTGGTTATTTTAAGTTGAGATAAAATTAAACTCTTAAAACTTACTTTACTTACTTACTTTAATATTTATTTGAGGGACAATGCACAGAAACATTAAATCAAAAGACAGAGATGCACTGTACCAGATTATAGCTGAATAGCTAGTAGTCCCTTCAAACATTTGTCCATCTGACAGAATTCTGTTTTATTACATTGAAACCTACCTGGAACACTGAGGGATTACACAGGTATGTCAAAAATGAGGAAGGATCATTTATAAAAAGCAAAGACTTTATAAAATAGTGTTCCACTGAAAATACAAGTTAATGGAATATAATTGGCATCCATGGGGCTATGATTATCTATTCACTGAAATGTATATTATTAAGCTATGAAAGGTGTGTGTTCCAGTCTTGCAGGTTACCTAAGGTCGTAAGTTACAACTGAATCTGCACATGGCCCCGTCAAGGCTGGATTATAAGTGAAAAATCCATACGTTTGGGTTTTAGCCTGTTCCGTACCTCAGGGATCAACCACAGAACAAGACCCGGCAGGCCCCGAGAGGCAGAGGAAGTGGAGTAACGCTTTTCTTCCCACAGGGCCGATTATAAAAGCCACTCTTGGCTTGTTCTTTTAGGGCAGATTATTAGTGTAGCAGTAGATCTGTGGGAGGGGCAGTGATAAAACGGTTGCTGATGGATAAATAGGTGAAACGCTTCATTTTCAAACATTAAGTTACATGCTACAGTTGTTTTCAAACCTGTTTCACACCAAGTACAATCTTATAACTAAGGAGATTTTTGTCTGTTGGAAAAATGTGACATTCAAAGGCATGATTATATATTAAAGGGCCCATATTTCTCTGTTTTCTGATGTATGTTATAATGTTTCCTCATCAAAAACATACACATGTGAATGAAAGAAAACACAAGGTATAACACACAAACCATGCATATTTAGGCTAACTTCTTCTCAGGAAACGGACAACTTTCCCCACCTTGTAATGTCATGTTGTAAAACAGGAAGTGATTCAGTGGGTTTTTAAGCTCCACACACCTTCACTAGAATCAGTGGATACTTTCAGCCTTACAGTTACCAAACTCTACTGAATAAAAAGTTAAGGAGCTGTTAACTCAAACGTTTTGCTTCACAAGGTGGAACAGAGCATTTTGAGCTTTGGAAATGTAGACTAATAATAAAGGGTTACATGTGAATTAAGCAAAACTTTCTCTTGGTATGTTTTTGAGAAGGTAAAAACGTAACATGACTGAAAGTTCACATTAGACTATTTTGTGAAATATATGACCTTTTAAAATCTGCATTAGCCAAGAACATGGGGAGTTTGTGAACCACCACTACTGAGATAAAGTCAATTTATTTTTAGTAATTTATTTTGACTTCACTGAGACATTCATCTTGTTGAGTTGGAAGGCAGTTTATTGACCGGTAAAACCTGCCCCATAGTTGGGTTCATGGTGGGGAGAGGCGTCATTATCTTTTATCTGTGTTTTTATATTTCTGGGGCCCTTTTCGATTTTGCCCGTATGTTTGACTGGAGTTGCTCAAAATCCTTTAATTTGTGTTTGTCACGATACAAAAATGTGGAAAAAGCTCACTATTGATTTTTTCTTTTTACCAGGGTAAAAAACTACTTTTAGCCAACACAAGGTACAATGATGCACTGAGTAATTCTAATTTATCACACTTTATACAATTTGATGACATTTTCAACATCAATATACTACTTATACTACTTCTAGGTCAGGACAGGTTTAAACCTTTTCTGTAAAGTTAAATTTGTCCCGTTTTATAATTGTGTATTATCCAAACAAACACATAAACTAAATATTTTGTTATGTTCTCTCTTCTCATTAATCCCTACTAATTGAACATGGGATTACGTCCCTTTAAAATATATTTAGGATTATTCAAATCCCCTTGGGCCACTGTATTTTCCTCTGTGATGTCGATTGCATTATTTTCTTGAATTACAATCTTGTTTTAAAAATCCCATCAAACCTCAGTACGATAATTTGGCCTGTCATGAAAAATACTATATAGACCTTTCGTTCAATGTATGAAAGCTGGAACAATATATTTTGGAGCTCAGTATTTATTGTGTGTGTAAATTTTCATTGTAAAATTCGGGAGATTTGTGGTATTTTTGTTCTAATACAATAACCTTTGAAGTTTAAAAGTTTGAATAAGTTATTTCCAAAATTATCAGTATGATATTTTTACTATATGCATCTCTGTATGATATTTATTGCAATATTGTTTAGAGGCTAACAAAATTGTGAATATACTACTTTTTCCTTTTAAAAATGTCTTGACAAGCCTTTGTTTCTGTCATAAGATTGAAAAGTGCAGTTAACAGTTATTTCATTATGTAAACTGAACTGAAACACAGCAAATAATTCTAGTTTATGTAGTTCCAGCTGTTTCTTTTTTACTGTTGCTACACCATAACAGTGAATTTAAGCAAAGAGACTTGAGATTCGATGTATTGTGATGGCCCACGATATTATTGAGACTTTTTATGATACAATATCAGATAAGATAAGATAAGATATCCTTTATTTTGGGGTCAGGTGCTATGAGTATTGGGCAGTAAGCTGCCCCCGCGACCCAGCCGGATTAAGCGGGAGAAGATGGATGGATGGATGGATGGATCCTTTATTTGTCCCACGATGGGGAAATTTCACAATGTTTTGTTACATCTTTAAATAATAGTACATTATTTGTTGCAGCTCATACCTTTTAATGATACTGTCTAAATGTTAAAAATGTTTCACTGAGCTGATCCCATCGTTGTGTCAGTGGCATAAAGTAGTTTCAGTATTTTATATATATATATATATATATATCAATCATATGCTTTAAATTGTGTTACTGTGACAGGCCTACCCCCAAGCTCTGATAACCTGAGTAATAATTTAAGTTCAGTGTCGAGTCTGTGAGTGAATGACGACTGTAAGTATGTCGGGGTCTGGAGACGAGGCGTTGGATTGAGCTGCTGTAGAGTGAGTGCAGAGGTCAGAGCTCAGGAAGCTGTGGTGTTTGGGGCAGCACAAAGTGTCTTCTATGAGTTTTCTGTGGTTGGACGCAAATAACATGTGTGCAAGGTCAGGCCTGCACCCTAACATTATGGACTATACAGGGAATAGATCCCAACAGGAATTCAACCAAACTGCCCTGTCCTGCTGCAGACTGGAGATGTAGCCATACCAATAAAGGGGAGGTTATTTTGACTGTGACATATGTTTTGTTTTTCCAGTCTTGATAATATAAATGTTCCTACTTGTCTTAATTCAGCGCTATCTCTCTGTGTGGAAATAATTAATAGAATAATCATAATTTCATTTCAGTTATGATTACAATTATTGTGTTTCATGATTTTTTTTCGATAATAAAGGAAATACTTAAGATGGATCTTGCCTTAGTCTTTGTGTCAACTTAAATCCTATAGATTTGGTTTAGTCTGGTTCTAGTTCTGGTTTTGTACTGGTCTAGTAGTATATATTTTAGGGTTTAGATTTTAGTTAAGTCTTCGATTGTTGGTTTAATGGTAGTGTGGCTCAAAAACACAACAAATACAAAACACAAAACATGCTGAAAAAACTGTTTTCCGTCATATGTTTGTGGATGAAACGGCCCTGATATTAATTGAGATGTAATCTCTAAAGACATTTCCTGTGAGTGGTTAGTAAAGTGTCCCCGTTCTTTGTTGTTTGACTTGGACTAATCTAATCCAGAGTCCTCCAGAGACAGGTGGTCATGTTAACATGTTGATAATGGCCCCATAATGACATTAGGACCTTTGTGGTGCGTTTAGGAAGTGTCTGTGGATCTTAAATGCCTCTCTGTGGGACAGTAAACTGCAGCGGACATGTGTCTTCATAAACCACAACATGTGTGTCAAGTTACGAGGATTGTTTTGCCATTTGTGTGGATGTAACACAAATGAAAAGGAAAACTAATACTTTACTATTTGAGCACATTGAAATAAAGACTGATAATAAAAACAGGGTAAAGGACAATTAGTCTTACCATTTTTAGACTGCGTTCTTCTCTCAAACGGAAAACACTGTTCCACCTTGTGATGTTAAGTGGTAATACAGGAAATGCTCCACTGTGTTTTTAAACTCCATACAACTTCACTAGAACTGACAATCTTTGCTGAACTAAAAGGTAAAAGGAGCTGTTGACTTAAACTACTGCTTCATAACATTACAAAGTGAAACAGCATTTTGAGCTTTGGAGATGTAGACAGAAAATAATAAAAAATTACTCAAACATGTGTGAATGAAACAAAACACAACATACAGGTATGTTTTTGATGAGTTAACAATATTCTAACTTGGCTTAAAGCTCACAAGAGTCAATTTTGCGTAATATAGGGCCTTAAATGTCAAAAGATACAAGCAATACTTTGTTAAACTATGACCCACATGCAGCATACAAGCAGTCCTTGATTCCCCCTATTTAGACTAAGGACCATGATATCCACTTTAATGTGTACTTTATTTATGCTAAGCTCTGGCATATCTCGAATAAACTCTCAGTGCACCTTGATTGCTGATGTGAAACTTAGTTATGGCCTTGTTTGTCCCATGAGCCAAGGTGACTTTCCTACAGTGGTCTAATCACATCTGTGCCACTGATCACATGACCAGGAGGATCACATGACTCCAGGCACGGCACGCAGACAGACCAGGGCAGACGTCCGCACACTGCTCATTTCACTGATTAGTGCCCTCTCAAAGTCACCTCCATCTATCCATTTATCTACGGTGTCTGACACGGGCAGGCAGCAGCTGAATCTAAATGATTTCTAACATTTGAGAAACATCATCTGGCTACAGTGAATCGAACCTGAATTTGGCTTCTGTCCAAACTTTAAAATGTGCGCTTATATCCAGAGCGATCCACAGTAGGGAAGTCAAGATTAACAGGTTAATCCATAATTGATTATTTATGTCACAATATAATCGTAACAACTTAACAATAATAATAATCGTGAATTTTAGAAGCAAAGTTATATTATTCAGTCTGTACTCCAAAAAACTACAATTAATGTTAAAATTTATCTGGCTGTTCATGTCACCTCACCAACTTTATCATTCAGAAAGTTTGATTTAATAAATTAGGCCAAATCATAGCTTGTATTGATTGGTGTGCAAAAAAAGATAAAAAGTGTGTAATATAAAATAAAATGCTCCAACTCACCTACTGAATAATTCTGTGTAGGTTTGAGGGCCAGTGACTAAACTCATGTTTACTGTGTAATTACAGGACTACCCTGATGCCAGGCTGCATGTGAAACCAGACGCCTCCAAAGTGTAACCCATGCAATAATTTCCCAGCATACAACTAAATCCTACTAGGAACCCGTACACTTTTTCATTGACAAAACTTTCTTTGGTCGGTCCGTTTGTAATCACATAGTCAGCAGAAATAATTTGTACAGGTTTAATATGATTTTCTTTTTAACTTTAATTAGTATCTACTGTTATGTTATGGCTGCAACAATGGATGAGATAAAGTGCCGTTTACAGAAATGTTTTAGAAATAAATTATTAATACTTGTAAGCTGTCATTTTGACCGAAGCCACTAATGCGCCTCTTACAAAACAGAAGCTTACTGACAAATACATTGCCTACAATTAGAAATGCTGTGTAATGTATGTTGCTATTTTAAGCCTTTTATTTTAAGAGCGGCATAGTTTAGAATCTCAAAATCCTCCTGTCCAATGTTACGATAAATAACTAAGCTCAGATGTTTAACTCTTAACCATAACTTCACAAACATTAACAAATAGCGTGGTTATATGAGAGAACTTTGGTGAAATAGCAATCACTGGCTGGTCCTAAGACTCCCAACCCCCCACATCTCACCTTTGACAATCGAATGCATAATAATCACACCACCTCATAGTAGTGCATAATATCACACTGAAACCGCACCTAAAATCTAAAGTTGGACTTTTTAGACAGATTGTCTTTGACTTTACTATATGTTTTTGCGTTTACTCATGACTTTGACTTTCTTTTAAAAGTTTTTTTTGTATGTTTTCTAGTTATATATGTTTTATCTACCTTCTAGTTCATCCAGTCAGTAAGGGCATCATCAATTTAATTTTTATTTAATAATTTATAACGCTTTTGATCAGGATGACACCGCAGGCTAACTGGTGTTACAGTATTGTTACAAGGAGAAAGGGGTCTCATAGTGGGGCAGGGGCAATTACTGTTATGACTAAATGCTCCTATTGTGTTCTTGTGGAGTTATGAGGGCACTCGTGGTCTCACAGGGGACACTGATAGGCATTCGAGAGCACTGCTATTGTATTTAAATGAAGCTGCTGTGGATCGCTTTTGTTTGGATAAGAGAGATGCTCAGTCCGCACCACATGGACCATCCCCCACCCCACCCTGCTCCCCCCAGCCCACCTCCATCCCCCTGGTACAAGGACAGAGCCGTATAATGGGACCAGTGGGCCACTTTGATAGCTTTAGCGGCAGGGATGAGTCATAAATCACATATGTGGCCTGTCCTACAGAATCCACACCCAAGCAGGAATTACAAATAATCTCAGCGAGGCTGTAAATTCTTACATTGATTTCAGGTGATTTGAATTTTGTATTATTTCTGTTTTATTTGCCTAAACTAGGATCTACTTTAAGCCTAAATTAAATTATACTGGACCACTCGTTATCCATGTAAGCCTCCACCCATACCATGTCCCCGCCTGCTCCCTTTTTTTTTTTTTTTTTTTTGGATCTTTGGAGTATGTAGACTTAGGACATGGTTGCTTGGTTTATTACCTTCGATGGGAATACACATGGGCTCTCATTATAGTATTCAAATGAGGCCTTCTCCCCAGTGCACCACCTCCACCACCACACTTCTCTCACAGAATTGGTCTCTCTGGAGAACAGTGGGGGTTGGTGATTAAACTGAGCAGCAGATTTTAACTCGTTTTTACTAACAAGCATTAAAACACTGACATTTGTTAAAAGTGTGTCAAGATATCCATGTTACAAAGAGTGCTGTTGTGTGTTAATGTTGGGTAACTGCCAGGTTTGAGAGGTTAAACCATGAGTTCCTGGTGTATGTTTCTGTGCCACTAGCTATGTGCCACTATTTGCTGATTGCTTTGGTCTGTGACATAAAAAGGTCAAAGGGTCACCTATCACTATGGTGCTTAGAGCTATACTCTGCTCAATAAATGGATTTCTGCTTGTTTATAGAACTGTGACAGAGATTTTGTTGTTAAGCTTTAACTGAGCCCACAGTTGTCAAACGTTTCCTATCTTCCATCAACAAAGCAATTCCCAATTTGGTTTAATGCATAACATTTTTTAAATTATGTATATCTTTATTTAACCAGAATGTCCCAAAGAGATTCAGAATATTTTAGTAGAGACCTCGTAGCAGCCACCACAGTACAGAAAAATCACAAAATACATTATTCAAAGCAATTGCATCTCTCAAGAAAGACTTAAACATGTCTCAGTCACCACACACTACAGATGTGTGTAAAATCCCTCAGTTGTCCAGGTAGAATCCATGGCAAAGGAAAAATTCAATTTGTCAACTGGACAAAAGTTAATTTAGGTCTAATTAGTTTCACAGCTCATTCTTCAGAACTGGAGAATCAGCTTGGATGAGCTGCGAAATGTATTCGACCTAAATAAACTTTTGTGCAGTTGACAAATTGAATTTTTCCTTTGCCACACACTACAATTTTCCTGAGTGACTCTAAAAATTACAATTTAAGATTAGTAGAGTGTAGTAGAGTGTAGTAGAGTGTAGTAGAGTGTAGTAGAGTGTAGTAGAGTGTAGTAGAGTGTAGTAGAGTGTAGTAGAGTGTAGTAGACTGTAGTAGACTGTAGTAGTTTTTTGTAAAATAGACCATGCTGCTGACATAAAAAAAACAAAAACAGAGTGCAGTAGAGTGCAGTAGAGTGCAGTAGAGTGCAGTAGAGTGCTGCTGACTTAAAAACAAAGAGTCATAGTCTATTATTTATTGAAATTAAAACACACTAAATGTGTTATTATCTCATCCAGCCAGACTTCTTAAAAGTAACTGCCCCGAGGAGGGCTTGTTTGGAGGGGTGTGTGGTGTGTTTAGCCTTGAGGGGGTTGCAGCTATAGTCTCACAAGGGGTAGTGATGCTTTTTTGTCATTCACACGTTGAATTCGGAGCTGCCTTGGCCTGAGGGACTGCAGCTGGGTCAGTGATATGGGACAGGCAGCAGCAGGTCCCTCTGTCCACTGCTCTCCTGCAAGAATCTGAGGCATTTAACAAACCCTGATCATTGGATTAGGGAAAAAGTGTGTCAGCTACAATGAGAATTATGACTCAAAGTGCTTCTAGTAAGTTATATAACCAGGAAAACATGCTCTACTTAGAATTCCTATATTACACAAAATGAACTCTTATGAGCTTTAAGTCATGTTATAATCTTACCTTCTCAAAAACATACCAAGCTGGATTTTGTTTTATTCATACATGTTTGAGTAATCCTTTATTATTAGTCTGTCTACATGACCAAAACTCTGCTTTGGAGTTTAAAACACAGCGTGGCACTTCCTGTATTACAATATGACAAGTGTTTTCTGTTTGAGAGAAGAAAATGAAACAAAACACAACTCCAAGCATGTTTTTTATGAGGAAGCAACATAATAACGTAGATCAGAAAATAGCCTAATATGAGCCCTTTAACTGTGAAGCTTTATTACAACAGATACATTCCAGCCTTGATGTCTTTGGCCCACACTGCTTTTTTCCTTCTTTCACGGCATCATGACTCTTACCTGGTTCCAGTCACCAGAATACACCCTGATTTTTATGAAACTATGGAAAACCCGCATTCACTGCATCCTCTACAAAGCTGCTCTTTGTGTCCACTTCTCTCCACACACAAACTGCCTGCTCCCCAGTCTGCAGGCCCTTGTTAGAGCCAGCACAGACTCCCTTTATAAGTTTGTGCATGTATGTTTGTGAGGGTTCTGTGAGAGCATGTTGTCCAGGCTGCACCAAACCACCTCTCGTCTAATATTATTCTTAGGTTGCAACAGTCAGGCTACCACACAAAAAGAGCAGTGTTTTGAAGAAAGAGGATTACGTTCTACTTTGGTGAAAGCCGCAGAAAAGCTGGTATTGTGTGAAGACTGGGTGCTTCATGTCACAAATGGCATGTCTGCTGCTTGTGGTATAGCTTTGATAGTGGGAAGGAGATAGCGTAGTTCATGAAAAGCAAGAACAAAAGCAATGACTCATGAATGACAGCTGTGATATCTAAATGTGTCTTTCTGGCTTTTATCACCATAGGCCTGTCACAGTAATTACTATATCGACTTATCGTTCCGTATAGATGAAACAGAACTTTTTGGGGGCCAATATTTATCATGAAGACTGTTTTTTTTTTTGTTTAGAAAGGAACCTTTTGGTATTTTTCTGTACTACAAACAGATTTGAGCTGTAAAGGGTTGAGTAAATGACTTCTATAGCTCATTATAGACAAAAACTAACTACTAAAGTGATGAATACAGCTATTTATGTATTTCAGTTTGTGTTTTTTTTTTTTTTACTATTTTATACATTTAGAATAGTTTTTTGGGAATCACCCTGCTCTTGTGTTATTATGTCAGTGACATAACTTTCTGTAAGAAAATATAGATGTGGCAGGCCTACTTCAATGTTAATGACTGTATCGACTTATCATTCAATATGTGAACGCTGGACCAGTATTTTTGGGGTCAGTATTTATCGTGTGTTGATTTTCTTTGCAAAACTGGAAAATTTAGTTTTTTTTATTACTGGTGGTTTTCCGATTATATAATGTGATGATGTCGTAGGCTCAGATGGGCCAAGAAGAGCCAGTTTTCCCTATTAATTACATTGTAATTTACCATGAAATATCTAAAATGTAAATTTGCAAATGTTGAACCTGAACATTTTTATCAGTGGACACAAGAACCCACTGTATGGCAACAAATTATTTTAACAATATTAATTGTATTTGCCGGCCCTCTGTATTAAATAACATTGGTCTGTTGAATACTGTGATGTCATCTGAAACCCAGCATAAGGGATCAGTTTTATATAGCGGCTTTCTGGACACTGACAGACGCCTTTCAGAGCATTGTTCATTCACTCCACACTCAGTGGTGGTAAGCTACTATTGTAGCCACAGCTGCCTTGGGGCAGGCTGACAGTCTTGATGCAAGACCTCTGACCACCATCATCACTCACACACACTCACACACCACTTTCATACTTGGCAATGTTGGTGAAGTGCCTTGCCTAAGGACACAACAACTGTTTTTGTGACTGGCGCCCCACTGTGGCTCCCATCCAAGTACTACCCAGTCCCGGCCTTGCTTAGCTTCTCAGAGCTGACGGGATCAAGCTTCGACAAGCTGGTATGGCCACAACATATAAATTATAAGATTTGAGCAGTGGAAGGATGCATTAATAACTTCTATGACTCACTGCAGATGCAAACCAACTGCTAAAGTGGCTTATTCTGCTATTTATTGCAGCTAATGGTTTCTGTATATGTAGAATAGTTTTTGCGGTTTAAATCTGTTCTTGGGTTATTGTGTCTGTGGCACAAATTAGTATCAATATTATCGTTTATCTTCGTACTTCAAAATGTGTTATCATGACAGGCATATTTATCACCCCCATTTAAAAATGTAATTCAGATCACGCAAAGCTTAAAGATTCTCTCTTCTGGATTAGGGTTAGTTCTGATGCCTGGTGGGACCTAGGAGAGCACCATAGAGTGTTACTAGTGTCACCTCAAATCAACCAGTCAAAGTTAAAAATAGAACATCACTTGAATTTATGAGCAATATATTCTGTATAGTATCATGGAAGCACCAGCAACAAAAAAGGAAAACAGCTGAAAGGTACTGGCTCTACGGTGAATACTCTGTGTAGGATTGGTTGGGTTTTGTAAGTTGTGTTCTATTTAGACTTCAGAGCGCACATTGTGGCCATCTTGCTATGTCATTGGCTTTAAACCATGTCATAATGCTGTTTCCCATTCAGAAACATACCTGGAGTTGTGTTTTGTTTCATTCATACACGTTTGAGCAGTACATACTCTAAAGCTCAACATTTTCCCAATTTTCTTTTTCAAAAAATCTTTTCCCTGGCATTTAATACTAGCTAGTCAGTTTATCTAGGTTTTTATTATAGATCTCACATCTGTTTATACGTATATATTTCTTCTGTCTTTGTTTTCTATGAAGCATTTTGGTCAACTGAAGTTGTTTTAAATGTGCTATATAAATAAACTTGAATTGAATTGAATTAAAAATGCTCTGTTCCACCATGCGATGTCATGTAGCGGTAGTTTTCAATTTAGCGTATACCTTTTACCTTATTTTTAAATAGAGATGGGAAATTCCAGCTCTAACATTATCCAAATGATTCTCCTGTGTTACCACATGGCATCACAAGGTGTTTTAGCAAAGAACTCTGCTTAAATATGTAGGATTTGTGTTAAATGTGTGAAGAGCTGAGGAAACCACATTGTAACATAGATTAGAAAATAATATTGATTGAGTGTAATATTGACTCTTTAACACTGAGGTTGGTGCCTGACAGTATTTCACCACCAGTCTCCTGCAGACTAATGTTTACCATACACATGTGTGTTGCTGTCTGAAGTCTGTCAACGCAACTACTTTATGATGATCACTGTTCTAAATGTAGACCAGATAAGGTTTAGTCACTGTCCAGTGTGCCCAGGAGCCATGCCTCTATGTTTAGCACTGCCTATCTGCTTACACTTGTTTATTTTCATCATCATGTTCATGTAGGTGGATTTATGTTAGTGACTGGGTAATATATATGCAGCTGTTTGCCTCTGTTATAGTTGTAGTGCCCCAGGTTATGTGAACTGAGGCTAAAGTTATTGCTTACTCAACCCCCTGCTACCTAGTTCTACCTTCATTAAATTAAATAACTTCTAACCTTAAGGGGTTACACTGTGGCAAAACAACCCAGAAAGATCTCAGGATACTTGGGTAGAAAATATGGCAACATATATTGCACAAATATTATTACAATGCAGTTGACTATTTGATTATTCGTGTACAAATAATTGCCCATATTAGGCTATTTTCTGATCTGTTATAATGTTGTCTCCTCATCAGAAACATACCTGGAGTTGTGTTTTGTTTCATTCACATGTTTAACGCACAAATCCTCCAAATTTAGGTTGAGCTCTTCTCTCAAACAGAAAACACTCTACTCCACTGTGTTTTTAAACTCCATACACCTTTACTAGAAACATTTAGATTATTTCAACCATGGAGCTGCCAATCTCTCCTGAACAAATGGTTAAACATAACTGTTAACTTAAACTACCACTACATGACATCACAAGGTGGAACAGAGCGTTTTGAGCTTGGTGATGTAACCAGACTAATAATAAAGGATTATTCAACGATGTGTGAGTGAAACGAAACACAACTCCAGATATGTTTTTGATAACAATATTATAACATGGCTTAAAGCTCACTTCTCATAATACATAAGATAATTAAAATACTATTGTTTATATAGATTTGTTCCTCAGTTTTTAAATTGGTTATTTTCTCTCTCTTCTGCATTTGACTTCCTTTTTTACTTTTGCCGTTTGCCTCAGTGTTGTCTATTTCTAGGCATAAGCAGAATTTATTTCTTCTTTTATTGTGCGTTAATATGGCACATTTCTAGAACATAGTGTAATATGGGCCCCTTTAAGAGATAGAAAAAAGTTAACTGGGGGACTAAATTCTTGCATTACTCAATTACTCAACAAATTTGCACTGCAGGGTTTTAATACATAAGATAAATAAAACACATCCGTTTATTAGGCCCGAGCCCCTACAGGGCGTAGGGCCTATTGCTTTCGCAACGATGATGCCTGGGCGAAGCCCAGGCATCATCGTTGCTAACTGTCTTACGAAGTTCAGCGCGAAGCGCTGAACTTCGTCACTCCCTCGCTCTCTCCGTGAACAGCAGTATCCTAGCAACCCATGCCGAAGGCATGGGACATGCATATTTGTTCTTGCTAACAAGTCATCGTCAACATTGAGTGAATGGGCGAAGCCCATTCACTCAATGTTGACAAAAGTAGCGCGAAGCGCTCCTGTCCCCAAAACACACTCCTGACATCAAGCTGTATCCAAGCCCCCATGCCGAAGGCATGGGCCATATTTACAGCTGCCAAAATGAATGGAAATCAATGGGGGGTCAATGGCGGACCCCGACGAGATGGTGAATGACGGGCGCGTAAGCGCCCGTCATTCACCAATGACCCCACGGTGACGTGGGGAAGCTCGAGAGCTTTCAAAAAATGTATAATATGTCTTTCCTATGTAAAAGGATATATTGTTTTTGCTAAAATTATTATTAGGCCCGAGCCCCTACAGGGCGTAGGGCCTATTGCTTTCGCAACGATGATGCCTGGGCGAAGCCCAGGCATCATCGTTGCTAACTGTCTTACGAAGTTCAGCGCGAAGCGCTGAACTTCGTCACTCCCTCGCTCTCTCCGTGAACAGCAGTATCCTAGCAACCCATGCCGAAGGCATGGGACATGCATATTTGTTCTTGCTAACAAGTCATCGTCAACATTGAGTGAATGGGCGAAGCCCATTCACTCAATGTTGACAAAAGTAGCGCGAAGCGCCTCCTGTCCCCAAAACACACTCCTGACATCAAGCTGTATCTAAGCCCCCATGCCGAAGGCATGGGCCATATTTACAGCTGCCAAAATGAATGGAAATCAATGGGGGGTCAATGGCGGACCCCGACGAGATGGTGAATGACGGGCGCGTAAGCGCCCGTCATTCACCAATGACCCCACGGTGACGTGGGGAAGCTCGAGAGCTTTCAAAAAATGTATAATATGTCTTTCCTATGTAAAAGGATATATTGTTTTTGCTAAAATTATTATTATTTTTAGGCCCGAGCCCCTACAGGGCGTAGGGCCTATTGCTTCCGCAACGATGATGCCTGGGCGAAGCCCAGGCATCATCGTTGCTAACTGTCTTACTAAGTTCAGCGCGAAGCGCTGAACTTCGTCACTCCCTCGCTCTCACCGTGAACAGCAGTATCCTAGCAACCCATGCCGAAGGCATGGGACATGCATATTTGTTCTTGCTAACAAGTCATCGTCAACATTGAGTGAATGGGCGAAGCCCATTCACTCAATGTTGACAAAAGTAGCGCGAAGCGCCTCCTGTCCCCAAAACACACTCCTGACATCAAGCTGTATCAAGCCCCATGCCGAAGGCAAGGACCATATTCCCAGCTGCCAAAATCAATGCAAATCACTGGGGGTCAAGGAGAGAGTCCGACGAGATGGTGAATGACGGGCGCGTACGCGCCCGTCATTCACCAATGACCCCACGGTGACGTGGGGAAGCTCGAGAGCTTTCAAAAAATGTATAATATGTCTTTCCTATGTAAAAGGATATATTGTTTTTGCTAAAATTATTATTATTTTTATTTATTTATTCTTTTTTCTCCTGCTCTTTGAGCTCTAATTTGACCCCCTGAACACGCTCAAAAACTCACCAAATTTTGCCCAAAATTCAGAAGTGGCGAAAAATTTGATAAAATATATATTGCATGTATGGGTATAAAAAAGTGGCGCGACAGCGCCACCTGCAAAAGTCAAAATACATTGCGCCTATGGGAGATGTCCCGACGTAAAGTTTGTCGTACAGTCACGAAATTCGGTACAGACATTCCTCATGTCAAGACAGAAAAAAAATATTATTATGGCCACGCCCCCTGACAAACCAGAAGGCAGCCATCTTGGATTGAAATAAAAAAGTTGCTGAGTCAGCATTTTCGCTCACGTCACATTTGAACGAACTCCTCTGAAGGCGCTTCACCCACAGGGGTCAAAATCGGCGTACATCAACTAGAGAAGTGGGGCATCAAACGATAGCTGAATTTATAAAATAACTGTCACGGTTTACGCGCGGCGAAGCTGCAAAATTTGTTCAGATTTTTGGCAATTTTCTAACGTCAAAATTTGCTCCCGTTCGGCCATAAAAAGTCCGATTTGGCTCAAATTTTAATCACTTGTAAAACTTTTGTGCCAAAGCCGACTAATTGTGACACGAGCAAAAATGGTGTTATAGCGCCCCCTGCAGGACACAATAAAATTTTGCATGGATGGTCAAAATTTTACTTTTTCGAAAATGTACCAAATTTGCCCCAAAATTACTTTAGGTCATCTCAATCAAAAAAGCCAATGTAAACCATATGGTATTTTTAACCGTGTTGCTATGGTGATGCGCGAAAGCTCCAATGTTATCCTAATGGGAAAGATGAGATAAATTCCCATTCATGAAAAATATTTTACTTTCACAGAATATTCTCAAATTTGGCACAATGACTCTTCATGTCATCCCGATCAAAAAAGTCAATGACAACCATATGGTATATTTCACTGGGTTGCCATGGCGATGCGCCAAAGCCTCCATGTTATCCTTATGGGAAAATTTCAACAATTTCTTACATTTCAAAGTGATATAACGGCTTCATAGTTTTATTGAAGAACGTGAAATTTGGCGCAGTGATTCTTCAGGTCAGTCTGAACAAAAAAGTCCGAGGGGCCAAAGTTGTATTTTGCACGGTGTTGCCATGGCGATGTCCCAAAATGCCCATGTTTGTCTATGTTGGCACATCAGCATTTCCAGTGTCTGTGGACTTTGTGTTTACTGAGAAATTCAGCCCAAAGCCACAAACACACAGAGACAAGAGGCTCATCAGCGCCACCTGGGGGAGCGTCGGGTCGGCCGAGTGCGACGCGCGGCCCGCGAGGGCCGTTCGATGCCGCTTGCGGCTTTAATTTTTTATTTATTATTTATTCTTTTTTCTTCTGCTCTTTGAGCTCTAATTTGACCCCCTGAACACGCTCAAAAACTCACCAAATTTTGCCCAAAATTCAGAAGTGGCGAAAAATTTGATAAAATATATGTTGCATGTATGGGCATAAAAAAGTGGCGCGACAGCGCCACCTGCAAAAGTCAAAATACATTGCGCCTATGGGAGATGTCCCGACGTAAAGTTTGTCGTACAGTCACGTAAATTGCACAGACATTCCTCATGTCAAGACGGAAAAAAAATATTATTATGGCCACGCCCTCTGACAAACCCGAAGGCGGCCATCTTGGATTGAAATACAAAACATGCTGAGTCAGCATTTTCGCTCACGTCGCATTTGAACGAACTCCTCTGAAGGCGCGTCGCCCACAGGGGTCAAAATTGGCGCACATCAACTAGAGAAGTGGGGCATCAAACGATAGCTGAATTTTAAAAATAACTGTCACGGTTTACGCGCGGCGAAGCTGCAAAATTTGTTCAGATTTTTGGCAATTTTCTAACGTCAAAATTTGCTCCGTTCGCCATAAAAGTCCGATTTGGCTCAAATTTTAATCACTTGTAAAACTTTTGTGCCAAAGCCGACTAATTGTGACACGAGCAAAAATGGTGTGATAGCGCCCCCTGCAGGACACAATAAAATTTTGCATGGACGGTCAAAATTTTAGTTTTTCTAAAATGTACCAAATTTTGTACAAAATTACTTTGGGCCATCTCAATCAAAAGCCAATGTAAACCATATGGTATTTTTTACCGTGTTGCCATGGTGATGCGCGGAAGCTCCAATGTTATCCTAATGGGAAATATCAGATAAATTCCTATTCATGAAAAATATTTTACTTTCACAGAATATTCTCAAATTTGGCACAATGACTCTTCATGTCATCCCGATCAAAAAAGTCAATGACAACCATATGGTATATTTCACAGGGTTGCCATGGCGATGCGCCAAAGCCTCCATGTTATCCTTATGGGAAAATTTCTACAATTTCTTACTTTTCAAAGTGATATAGCGTCTTATTAGTTTCATTCAAGAACGTGAAATTTGGCACAGTGATTCTTCAGGTCAGTCCTAACAAAAAAGTCCGGGGGGCCAAAGTTGTATTTTGCACGGTGTTGCCATGGCGATGTCCCAAAGTGCCCATGTTAGTCAATGTTGGCACATCAGCATCTCCGGTGTGTGTGGACTTGATGTGTTTAGTGACAAGTTCAGCCCAAAGCCACAAACACACAGAGACAAGAGGCTCATCAGCGCCACCCGGGGGAGCGTCAGCGCCACCCGGGAGCGCTGGTCGGCCGAGTGCGACGCAAGTGGCGACACGGTCAAAATTTTACTTTTTCTAAAATGTACCAAATTTTGTACAAAATTACTTTGGGCCATCTCAATCAAAAAGTCAATGACAACCATATGGTATATTTCACTGGGTTGACATGGCGATGCGCCATAAAGCCTCCATGTTATCCTTATGGGAAAATTTCTACAATTTCTTACATTTCAAAGTGATATAACGGCTTAATAGTTTTATTGAAGAACATGAAATTTGGCACAGTGATTCTTCAAGTCAGCCTGAACAAAAAAGTTCAAGGGGCCAAAGTTGTATTTTGGACGGTGTTGCCATGGCGATGTCCCAAAGTGCCCATATTCGTCAATGTTAACACATCAGGATCTCCAGTGTGTGTGGACTTTGTGTTTAGTGACAAGTTCAGCCCAAAGCCACAAACACACAGAGACAAGAGGCTCATCAGCGCCACCCGGGGGAGCGTCGGGTCGGCCAAGTGCGACGCGCGGCCCGCGAGGGCCGTTCGATGCCGCTTGCGGCTTTAATTCTTTTTTCTTCTGCTCTTTGAGCTCTAATTTGACCCCCTGAACACGCTCAAAAACTCACCAAATTTTCCCCAAAATTCAGAACTGGCGAAAAATTTGATAAAATATATGTTGCATGTATGGGCATAAAAAAGTGGCGCGACAGCGCCACCTGCAAAAGTCAAAATACATTGCGCCTATGGGAGACGTCCCGACGTAAAGTTTGTCGTACAGTCACGAAATTCGGTACAGACATTCCTCATGTCAAGACAGAAAAAAAATATTATTATGGCCACGCCCTCTGACAAACCAGAAGGCGGCCATCTTGGATTGAAATAAAAAAGTTGCTGAGTCAGCATTTTCGCTCACGTCGCATTTGAACGAACTCCTCTGAAGGCGCTTCACCCACAGGGGTCAAAATCGGCGTACATCAACTAGAGAAGTGGGGCATCAAACGATAGCTGAATTTTTAAAATAACTGTCACGGTTTACGTGCGGCGAAGCTGCAAAATTTGTTCAGATTTTTGGCAATTTTCTAACGTCAAAATTTGCTCCCGTTCGGCCATACAAAGTCCGATTGGGCTCAAATTTGAATCACTTGTAAAACTTTTGTGCCAAAGCCGACTAATTGTGACACGAGCAAAAATGGTGTGATAGCGCCCCCTGCAGGACACAATAAAATTTTGCATGGACGGTCAAAATTTCAGTTTTTCTAAAATGTACCAAATTTTGTACAAAATTACTTTGGGCCATCTCAATCAAAAAAGCCAATGTAAACCATATGGTATTTTTAACCGTGTTGCCATGGTGATGCGCGGAAGCTCCAATGTTATCCTAATGGAAAAGATCAGATAAATTCCCATTCAAGAAAAATATTTTACTTTCACAGAATATTCTCAAATTTGGCACAATGCCTCTTCATGTCATCCCGATCAAAAAAGTCAATGACAACCATATTGTATATTTCACAGGGTTGCCATGGCGATGCGCCAAAGCCTCCATGTTATCCTTATGGGAAAATTTCTACAATTTCTTACATTTCAAAGTCATAGAACGGCTTAATAGTTTTATTGAAGAACATGAAATTTGGCACAGTGATTCTTCAAGTCAGCCTGAACAAAAAAGTCCGGGGGCCAAAGTTGTATTTTGGACGGTGTTGCCATGGCGATGTCCCAAAGTGCCCATATTCGTCAATGTTAACACATCAGGATCTCCAGTGTGTGTGGAATTTATGTGTTTAGTGACAAGTTCAGCCCAAAGCCACAAACACACAGAGACAAGAGGCTCATCAGCGCCACCCGGGGGAGCGTCAGCACCACCCGGGGGAGCGCCAGGTCGGCCGAGTGCGATGGCGACCCGCGAGGGCCGTTCGATGCCGCTATGCGGCTTTAATTTTTATTTATTAGGCCCGAGCCCTACAGGGCGTAGGGCCTGAGTTAGCAACGATGATGCCTGGGCGGCCCAGGCATCATCGTTGTTAACTGTCTTCTGGTTCAGCGCGAAGCGCTGAACTCCCCCTCGACGCTTCTCACCGTGAACAGCAGTATCCTAGCAACCCATGCCGAAGGCATGGGACATGCATATTTGTTCTTGCTAACAAGTCATCGTCAACATTGAGTGAATGGGCGAAGCCCATTCACTCAATGTTGACAAAAGTAGCGCGAAGCGCCTTCTGTCCCTAAAACACACTCCTGACATCAAGCTGTATCTAAGCCCCCATGCCGAAGGCATGGGCCATCTTTACAGCTGCTAAAATGAATGGAAATCAATGGGGGGTCAATGGCGGACCCCGACGAGATGGTGAATGACGGGCGCGTAAGCGCCCGTCATTCACCAATGACCCCACGGTGACGTGGGGAAGCTCGAGAGCTTTCAAAAAATGTATAATATGTCTTTCCTATGTAAAAGGATATATTGTTTTTGCTAAAATTATTATTATTTTTATTTATTTGTTTGTTTGTTTATTATTAGGCCCGAGCCCCTACAGGGCGTAGGGCCTATTGCTTCCGCAACGATGATGCCTGGGCGAAGCCCAGGCATCATCGCGTTAACTATCTTCACGGTTCAGCGAAGCGCTGAACTTCGTCCCTCGATCGCTCTCACCGTGAACAGCAGTATCCTAGCAACCCATGCCGAAGGCATGGGACATGCATATTTGTTCTTGCTAACAAGTCATCGTCAACATTGAGTGAATGGGCGAAGCCCATTCACTCAATGTTGACAAAAGTAGCGCCGCTTCCTGTCCCCAAAAACACTCCTGACATCAAGCTGTATCCAAGCCCCCATGCCGAAGGCATGGGCCATCTTTACAGCTGCTAAAATGAATGGAAATCAATGGGGGGTCAATGGCGGACCCCGACGAGATGGTGAATGACGGGCGCGTAAGCGCCCGTCATTCACCAATGACCCCACGGTGACGTGGGGAAGCTCGAGAGCTTTCAAAAAATGTATAATATCGTTTCCTATGTAAAAGGATATATTGTTTTGCTAAAATTATTATTATTAGGCCCGAGCCCCTACAGGCGTAGGGCCTATTGTTAAGCAACGATGATGCCTGGGCGGCCCAGGCATCATCGTTGTTAACAGCCCATTTAAGTTCAGCGCGAAGCGCTGAACTTCGCTACTCCTCGCTCTCTCCGTGAACAGCAGTATCCTAGCAACCCATGCCGAAGGCATGGGACATGCATATTTGTTCTTGCTAACAAGTCATCGTCAACATTGAGTGAATGGGCGAAGCCCATTCACTCAATGTTGATAAAAAGTAGCGCCAAGCGCCTCCTGTCCCAAAACACACTCCTGACATCAAGCTGTATCCAAGCCCCATGCCGAAGGCATGGGCCATATTTACAGCTGCCAAAATGAATGGAAATCAATGGGGGGTCAATGGCGGACCCCGACGAGATGGTGAATGACGGGCGCGTAAGCGCCCGTCATTCACCAATGACCCCACGGTGACGTGGGGAAGCTTCGAGAGCTTTCAAAAATGTATAATATGTCTTTCCTATGTAAAAGGATATATTGTTTTGCTAAAATTATTATTATTTTTATTTATTTTTATTTATTAGGCCCGAGCCCTACAGGGCGTAGGGTTTGAGCAGCTGAACGATGATGCCTGGGCGAAGCCCAGGCATCATCGCTGTTAACTATCTTCACGAAGTTCAGCGCGAAGCGCTGAACTTCGTCCCTCGATCGCTCTCACCGTGAACAGCAGTATCCTAGCAACCCATGCCGAAGGCATGGGACATGCATATTTGTTCTTGCTAACAAGTCATCGTCAACATTGAGTGAATGGGCGAAGCCCATTCACTCAATGTTGACAAAAGTAGCGCGAAGCGCCTCCTGTCCCCAAAACACTCCTGACATCAAGCTGTATCTAAGCCCCCATGCCGAAGGCATGGGCCATGTTTACAGCTGCTAAAATGAATGGAAATCAATGGGGGGTCAATGGCGGACTCGACGAGATGGTGAATGACGCGCGTAAGCGCTGTCATTCATTCACCAATGACCCCACGGTCACGTGGGGAAGCTCGAAAGCTTTCAAAAAATGTATAATATGTCTTTCCTATGTAAAAGGATATATTGTTTTTGCTAAAATTATTATTATTTTTTTTTTTTTTATTTGTTTATTCTTTTTTCTTCTGCTCTTTGAGCTCTAATTTGACCCCCTGAACACGCTCAAAAACTCACCAAATTTTGCCCAAAATTCAGAAGTGGCGAAAAATTTGATAAAATATATGTTGCATATGTGGGCATAAAAAAGTGGCGCGACAGCGCCACCTGCAAAAGTCAAAATACATTGCGCCTATGGGAGACGTCCCGACGTAAAGTTTGTCGTACAGTCACGAAATTCGGTACAGACATTCCTCATGTGAAAACAGAAAAAAAATATTATTATGGCCACGCCCCCTGACAAACCAGAAGGCAGCCATCTTGGATTGAAATAAAAAGTTGCTGAGTCAGCATTTTCGCTCACGTCGCATTTGAACGAACTCCTCTGAAGGCGCTTCACCCACAGGGGTCAAAATCGGCGCACATCAACTAGAGAAGTGGGGCATCAAACGATAGCTGATTTTTTAAAATAACTCTCACGGTTTACGCTGAGCTTAAGCTGCAAAATTTGTTCACATTTTTGCAATTTTCTAATGTCAAAATTTGCTCCCGTTCGGCCATACAAAGTCCGATTCAACTCAAATTTTAATCACTTGTAAAACTTTTGTGCCAAAGCCCACTAATTGTGACACGAGCGAAAATGGTGTGATAGCGCCCCCTACAGAACACCACAAACTTTTGCATGGAGGGTCAAATTTTACTTTTTCTAAAATGTACCAAATTTGCCCCAAAATTACTTTAGGTCATCTCAATCAAAAAAGCCAATGTAAACCATATTGTATTTTTAACCGTGTTGCCATGGTGATGCGCGAAAGCTCCAATGTTATCCTAATGAGAAAGATGAGATAAATTCCCATTCATGAAAAATATTTTACTTTCACAGAATATTCTCAAATTTGGCACAATGACTCTTCATGTCATCCCGATCAAAAAAGTCAATGACAACCATATTGTATATTTCACTGGGTTGCCATGGCGATGCGCCAAAGGCTCCATGTTATCCTTATGGGAAAATTTCAACAATTTCTTACATTTCAAAGTGATATAATGGCTTAATAGTTTTATTGAAGAACGTGAAATTTGGCGCAGTGATTCTTCAGGTCAGTCTGAACAAAAAAGTCCGAGGGGCCAAAGTTGTATTTTGCACGGTGTTGCCATGGCGATGTCCCAAATTGCCCATATTCGTCAATGTTAACACATCAGTATCTCCAGTGTGTGTGGACTTTATGTGTTTAGTGACAAGTTCAGCCCAAAGCCACAAACACACAGAGACAAGAGGCTCATCAGCGCCACCCGGGGGAGCGTCAGCGCCACCCGGAGGAGCGTCAGCACCACCCGGGGGAGCGTCGGGTCGGCCGAGTGCGATGCGCGGCCCGCGAGGGCCGTTCGATGCCGCTTGCGGCTTTAATTCTTTTTTCTTCTGCTCTTTGAGCTCTAATTTGACCCCCTGAACACGCTCAAAAACTCACCAAATTTTGCCCAAAATTCAGAAGTGGCGAAAAATTTGATAAAATATATATTGCATGTATGGGTATAAAAAAGTGGCGCGACAGCGCCACCTGCAAAAGTCAAAATACATTGCGCCTATGGGAGACGTCCCGACGTAAAGTTTGTCGTACAGTCACGAAATTCGGTACAAACATTCCTCATGTCAAGACAGAAAAAAAATATTATTATGGCCACGCCCCCTGACAAACCAGAAGGCGGCTATCTTGGATTGAAATAAAAAAGTTCCGGAGTCAGCATTTTCGCCACGTCGCATTTGAACGAACTCCTCTGAAGGCGCTTCACCCACAGGGGTCAAAATCGGCGTACATCAACTAGAGAAGTGGGGCATCAAACGATAGCTGAATTTTTAAAATAACTGTCACGGTTTACGTGCGGCGAAGCTGCAAAATTTGTTCAGATTTTTGGCAATTTTCTAACGTCAAAATTTACTCGTTCGGCCATAAAAGTCCGATTTGGCTCAAATTTTAATCACTTGTAAAACTTTTGTGCCAAAGCCGACTAATTGTGACACGAGCAAAAATGGTGTGATAGCGCCCCTGCAGGACAGAATAAAATTTTGCATGGACGGTCAAAATTTTAGTTTTTCTAAAATGTACCAAATTTTGTACAAAATTACTTTGGGCCATCTCAATCAAAAAAGCCAATGTAAACCATATGGTATTTTTAACCGTGTTGCCATGGTGATGCGCGGAAGCTCCAATGTTATCCTAATGTGAAATATCAGATAAATTCCCATTCATGAAAAATATTTTACTTTCACAGAATATTCTCAAATTTGGCACAATGACTCTTCATGTCATCCCGATCAAAAAGTCAATGACAACCATATGGTACATTTCACTGGGTTGCCATGGCGATGCGCCAAAGCCTCCATGTTATCCTTATGGGAAAATTTCTACAATTTCTTACATTTCAAAGTCATAGAACGGCTTAATAGTTTTATTGAAGAACATGAAATTTGGCACAGTGATTCTTCAGGTCAGTCCAAACAAAAAGTCCGAGGGGCCAAAGTTGTATTTTTGCACGGTGTTGCCATGGCGATGTCCCAAAGTGCCCATATTCGTCAATGTTAACACATCAGCATCTCCAGTGTGTGTGGACTTTATGTGTTTAGTGACAAGTTCAGCCCAAAGCCACAAACACACAGAGACAAGAGGCTCATCAGCGCCACCCGGGGGAGCGTCAGCGCCACCCAGGGAGCGTGGGTCGGCCGAGTGCGATGCCACCCGCGAGGGCCGCTCGATGCCGCTATGGCTTTAATTAGGCCCGAGCCCCTACAGGGCGTAGGGCCTATTGCTGCAGCGATGATGCCTGGGCGGCCCAGGCATCATCGCAGCACTGTCTTACGAAGTTCAGCGCGGGCGCTGAACTTCGCTACTCCTCGCCTCTCTCCGTGAACAGCAGTATCCTAGCAACCCATGCCGAAGGCATGGAGACATGCATATTTGTTCTTGCTAACAAGTCATCGTCAACATTGAGTGAATGGGCGAAGCCCATTCACTCAATGTTGACAAAGTAGCGCCAAGCCTCCTGTCCCCAAAACACACTCCTGACATCAAGCTGTATCCAAGCCCCATGCCGAAGGCATGGGCCATATTTACAGCTGCCAAAATGAATGGAAATCAATGGGGGTCAATGGCGGACTCGGCGAGATGGTGAATGACGCGGTAGCGTAAGCGTCATTCACTCAATGACCCCACGGTGACGTGGGGAAGCTTCGAGAGCTTTCAAAAAATGTATAATATGTCTTTCCTATGTAAAAGGATATATTGTTTTTGCTAAAATTATTATTATTTTTATTTATTTTTTTAGGCCCGAGCCCCTACAGGGCGTAGGGCCTATTGCTTCCGCAACGATGATGCCTGGGCGAAGCCCAGGCATCATCGTTGCTAACTATCTTCACGAAGTTCAGCTAAGCGCTGAACTTCGTCACTCCTCGCTCTCTCCGTGAACAGCAGTATCCTTAGCAACCCATGCCGAAGGCATGGGACATGCATATTTGTTCTTGCTAACAAGTCATCGTCAACATTGAGTGAATGGCGAAGCCCATTCACTCCAATGTTGACAAAGTAGCTGCGCCTCCTGTTCCCAAAACACACTCCTGACATCAAGCTGTATCTAAGCCCCATGCCGAAGGCATGGGCCATGTTTACAGCTGCTAAAATGAATGGAAATCAATGGGGGTCAATGGCGGACCCGGCGAGATGGTGAATGACGGGCGTAAGCGCCACACATTCACTCAATGACCCCACGGTCACGTGGGAAGCTCGAGAGCTTTCAAAAATGTATAATATGTCTTTCCTATGTAAAAGGATATATTGTTTTTGCTAAAATTATTATTATTTTTTTTTTTATTTATTATTTATTCTTTTTCTTCTGCTCTTTGAGCTCTAATTTGACCCCCTGAACACGCTCAAAAACTCACCAAATTTTGCCCAAAATTCAGAAGTGGCGAAAAATTTGATAAAATATATGTTGCATGTGTGGGTATAAAAAAGTGGCGCGACAGCGCCACCTGCAAAAGTCAAAATACATTGCGCCTATGGGAGACGTCCCGACGTAAAGTTTGTCGTACAGTCACGAAATTCGGTACAGACATTCCTCATGTCAAGACAGAAAAAAAATATTATTATGGCCACGCCCCCTGACAAACCAGAAGGCAGCCATCTTGGATTGAAATAAAAAAGTTCCGGAGTCAGCATTTTCGCTCACGTCGCATTTGAACGAACTCCTCTGAAGGCGCTTCACCCACAGGGGTCAAAATCGGCGTACATTAACTAGAGAAGTGGGGCATCAAACGATAGCTGAATTTTTAAAATAACTGTCACGGTTTACGCGCGGCAAAGCTGCAAAATTTGTTCAGATTTTTGGCAATTTTCTAACGTCAAAATTTGCTCCCGTTCGGCCATACAAAGTCCGATTTGGCTCAAATTTTAATCACTTGTAAAACTTTTGTGCCAAAGCCGACTAATTGTGACACGAGCAAAAATGGTGTGATAGCGCCCCCTGCAGGACACAATCAAATTTTGCATGGACGGTCAAAATTTTAGTTTTTCTAAAATGTACCAAATTTTGTACAAAATTACTTTGGGCCATCTCAATCAAAAAAGCCAATGTAAACCATATGGTATTTTTAACCGTGTTGCCATGGTGATGCGCGGAAGCTCCAATGTTATCCTAATGGGAAATATCAGATAAATTCCCATTCATGAAAAATATTTTACTTTCACAGAATATTCTCAAATTTGGCACAATGACTCTTCATGTCATCCCGATCCAAAAAGTCAATGACAACCATATGGTATATTTCACTGGGTTGCCATGGCGATGCGCAAAAGCCTCCATGTTATCCTTATGGGAAAATTTCAACAATTTCTTACTTTTCAAAGTGATATAGCGTCTTATTAGTTTCATTCAAGAACGTAAAATTTAGCACAGTGATTCTTCAGGTCAGTCCAAACAAAAAAGTCCGAGGGGCCAAAGTTGTATTTTGCACGATGTTGCCATGGCGATGTCCCAAAGTGCCCATGTTAGTCAATGTTGGCACATCAGCATCTCCGGTGTGTGTGGACTTGATGTGTTTAGTGACAAGTTTAGCCCAAAGCCACAAACACACAGAGACAAGAGGCTCATCAGCGCCACCCGGGGGAGCGTCGGGTCGGCCGAGTGCGACGCGCGGCCCGCGAGGGCCGTTCGATGCCGCTTGCGGCTTTAATTTATTCTTTTTTCTTCTGCTCTTTGAGCTCTAATTTGACCCCCTGAACACGCTCAAAAACTCACCAAATTTTGCCCAAAATTCAGAAGTGGCGAAAAATTTGATAAAATATATATTGCATGTATGGGTATAAAAAAGTGGCGCGACAGCGCCACCTGCAAAAGTCAAAATACATTGCGCCTATGGGAGATGTCCCGACGTAAAGTTTGTCGTACAGTCACGAAATTCGGTACAGACATTCCTCATGTCAAGACAGAAAAAAAATATTATTATAGCCACGCCCCCTGACAAACCAGAAGGCAGCCATCTTGGATTGAAATAAAAAAGTTGCTGAGTCAGCATTTTCGCTCACGTCGCATTTGAACGAACTCCTCTGAAGGCGCTTCACCCACAGGGGTCAAAATCGGCGTACATCAACTAGAGAAGTGGGGCATCAAACGATAGCTGAATTTTTAAAATAACTGTCACGGTTTACGTGCGGCGAAGCTGCAAAATTTGTTCAGATTTTTGGCAATTTTCTAACGTCAAAATTTGCTCCCGTTTGGCCATACAAAGTCCGATTGGGCTCAAATTTTAATCACTTGTAAAACTTTTGTGCCAAAGCCGACTAATTGTGACACAAACGAAAATGGTGTGATAGCGCCCCCTACAGAACACCACAAAATTTTGCATGGAGGGCCAAATTTTAGTTTTTCGAAAATTTACCAAATTTGCCCCAAAATTACTTTAGGTCATCTCAATCAAAAAAGCCAATGTAAACCATATGATATTTTTAACCGTGTTGCCATGGTGATGCCCAAAAGCTCCAATGTTATCCTAATGGGAAATATCAGATAAATTCCCATTCATGACAAATATTTTACTTTCACAGAATATTCTCAAATTTGGCTCAATGACTCTTCATGTCATCCCGATCAAAAAAGTCAATGACAACCATATGCTATATTTCACTGGGTTGCCATGGCGATGCTTAAAGCCTCCATGTTATCCTTATGGGAAAATTTCAACAATTTCTTACATTTCAAAGTGATATAACGGGTTAATAGTTTCATTGAAGAACATGAAATTTAGCACAGTGATTCTTAAAGTCAGCTCGAACAAAAAAGTCCGAGGGGCCAAAGTTGTATTTTGCACGGTGTTGCCATGGCGATGTCCCAAAGTGCCCATATTCGTCAATGTTAACACATCAGTATCTCCAGTGTGTGTGGACTTTGTGTTTGGTGGCAAGTTCAGCCCAAAGCCACAAACACACAGAGACAAGAGTCTCATCAGCACCACCCGGGGGAGCGTCGGCGCCACCCGGGGGAGCGTCGGGTCGGCCGAGTGCGATGCGCGGCCCGCGAGGGCCGTTCGATGCCGCTTGCGGCTTTAATTTTTATTTATTATTTATTCTTTTTTCTTCTGCTCTTTGAGCTCTAATTTGACCCCCTGAACACGCTCAAAAACTCACCAAATTTTGCCCAAAATTCAGAAGTGGCGAAAAATTTGATAAAATATATGTTGCATGTATGGGCATAAAAAAGTGGCGCGACAGCGCCACCTGCAAAAGTCAAAATACATTGCGCCTATGGGAGATGTCCCGACGTAAAGTTTGTCGTACAGTCACGAAATTCGGTACAGACATTCCTCATGTCAAGACGGAAAAAAAATATTATTATGGCCACGCCCTCTGACAAACCCGAAGGCGGCCATCTTGGATTGAAATACAAAACATGCTGAGTCAGCATTTTCGCTCACGTCGCATTTGAACGAACTCCTCTGAAGGCGCGTCGCCCACAGGGGTCAAAATTGGCGCACATCAACTAGAGAAGTGGGGCATCAAACGATAGCTGAATTTTAAAAATAACTGTCACGGTTTACGCGCGGCGAAGCTGCAAAATTTGTTCAGATTTTTGGCAATTTTCTAACGTCAAAATTTGCTCCCGTTCGGCCATAAAAAGTCCGATTTGGCTCAAATTTTAATCACTTGTAAAACTTTTGTGCCAAAGCCGACTAATTGTGACACGAGCAAAAATGGTGTGATAGCGCCCCCTGCAGGACACAATAAAATTTTGCATGGACGGTCAAAATTTTAGTTTTTCTAAAATGTACCAAATTTTGTACAAAATTACTTTGGGCCATCTCAATCAAAAAAGCCAATGTAAACCATATGGTATTTTTACCGTGTTGCCATGGTGATCTTGCTGAAGCTCCAATGTTCTCCTAATGGGAAATATCAGATAAATTCCCATTCATGAAAAATATTTTACTTTCACAGAATATTCTCAAATTTGGCACAATGACTCTTCATGTCATCCCGATCAAAAAAGTCAATGACAACCATATGGTATATTTCACAGGGTTGCCATGGCGATGCGCCAAAGCCTCCATGTTATCCTTATGGGAAAATTTCTACAATTTCTTACTTTTCAAAGTGATATAGCGTCTTATTAGTTTCATTCAAGAACGTGAAATTTGGCACAGTGATTCTTCAGGTCAGTCCTAACAAAAAAGTCCGGGGGGCCAAAGTTGTATTTTGCACGGTGTTGCCATGGCGATGTCCCAAAGTGCCCATATTCGTCAATGTTGGCACATCAGCATCTCCGGTGTGTGTGGACTTGATGTGTTTAGTGACAAGTTCAGCCCAAAGCCACAAACACACAGAGACAAGAGGCTCATCAGCGCCACCCGGGGGAGCGTCAGCGCCACCCGGGGGAGCGTCGGGTCGGCGAGTGCGACGCAGCGTGGCGACACGGTCAAAATTTTACTTTTTCTAAAATGTACCAAATTTTGTACAAAATTACTTTGGGCCATCTCAATCAAAAAAGTCAATGACAACCATATGGTATATTTCACTGGGTTGACATGGCGATGCGCCAAAGCCTCCATGTTATCCTTATGGGAAAATTTCTACAATTTCTTACATTTCAAAGTGATATAACGGCTTAATAGTTTTATTGAAGAACATGAAATTTGGCACAGTGATTCTTCAAGTCAGCCTGAACAAAAAAGTTCAAGGGGCCAAAGTTGTATTTTGGACGGTGTTGCCATGGCGATGTCCCAAAGTGCCCATATTCGTCAATGTTAACACATCAGGATCTCCAGTGTGTGTGGACTTTGTGTTTAGTGACAAGTTCAGCCCAAAGCCACAAACACACAGAGACAAGAGGCTCATCAGCGCCACCCGGGGGAGCGTCGGGTCGGCCGAGTGCGACGCGCGGCCCGCGAGGGCCGTTCGATGCCGCTTGCGGCTTTAATTAGGCCCGAGCCCCTACAGGGCGTAGGGCCTATTGCTTCCGCAACGATGATGCCTGGGCTTCGCCCAGGCATCATCGTTGCTAACTGTCTTACGAAGTTCAGCGCGAAGCGCTGAACTTCGTCCCTCGATCGCTCTCACCGTGAACAGCAGTATCCTAGCAACCCATGCCGAAGGCATGGGACATCCATATTTGTTCTTGCTAACAAGTCATCGTCAACATTGAGTGAATGGGCGAAGCCCATTCACTCAATGTTGACAAAAGTAGCGCGAAGCGCCTCCTGTCCCTAAAACACACTCCTGACATCAAGCTGTATCTAAGCCCCCATGCCGAAGGCATGGGCCATCTTTACAGCTGCTAAAATGAATGGAAATCAATGGGGGTCAATGGCGGACCCCGACGAGATGGTGAATGACGGGCGCGTGAGCGCCCGTCATTCACCAATGACCCCACGGTGACGTGGGGAAGCTCGAGAGCTTTCAAAAAATGTATAATATGTCTTTCCTATGTAAAAGGATATATTGTTTTTGCTAAAATTATTATTATTTTTTTTTATTTATTAGGCCCGAGCCCCTACAGGGCGTAGGGCCTATTGCTTCCGCAACGATGATGCCTGGGCGAAGCCCAGGCATCATCGTTGCTAACTGTCTTACGAAGTTCAGCGCGAAGCGGTGACGTGGGGAAGCTCGAGAGCTTTCAAAAAATGTATAATATGTCTTTCCTATGTAAAAGGATATATTGTTTTTGCTAAAATTATTATTATTTTTTTTATTTATTGTTTATTTATTTGTTTATTAGGCCCGAGCCCCTACAGGGCGTAGGGCCTATTGCTCATAGCTTGATGATGCCTGGGCGAAGCCCGAGCATCATCGTGCTAACTATCTTCTGAAGTTCAGCGCGAAGCGCTGAACTTAAATCCCTCGACGCTCTCACCGTGAAGAGCTGTATCCTAGCAACCCATGCCGAAGGCATGGGTCATCCATATTTGTTCTTGCTAACAAGTCATCGTCAACATTGAGTGAATGGGCGAATACCATTCACTGAATGTTGACAAAAATAGCATGGCGCCTCCTGTCCCTAAAACACACTCCTGACATCAAGCTGTATCTAAGCCCCCATGCCGAAGGCATGAGCCATCTTTACAGCTGCTAAAATGAATGGAAATCAATGGGGTCAATGGCGGACCCCGGCGAGATAGTGAATGACGGGCGCGTGGCGTCGTCATTCACCAATGATTTCACGGTGACGTGGGGAAGCTCGAAACTTTCAAAAAATGTATAATATGTCTTTCCTATGTAAAAGGATATATTGTTTTGCTAAAATTATTATTATTTTTTTTTATTTATTAGGCCCGAGGCCCCTACAGGGCGTAGGGCCTAGCCTCATAGCGATGATGCCTGGGCGAAGCCCAGGCATCATCGTTGCTAACTGTCTTACGAAGTTCAGCGCGAAGCGGTGACGTGGGGAAGCTCGAGAGCTTTCAAAAAATGTATAATATGTCTTTCCTATGTAAAAGGATATATTGTTTTTGCTAAAATTATTATTATTTTTTTTATTTATTGTTTATTTATTTGTTTATTAGGCCCGAGCCCCTACAGGGCGTAGGGCCTATTGCTTCCGCAACGATGATGCCTGGGCGAAGCCCAGGCATCATCGTTGCTAACTGTCTTACGAAGTTCAGCGCGACGCGCTGAACTTCGTCACTCCCTCGCTCTCACCGTGAACAGCAGTATCCTAGCAACCCATGCCGAAGGCATGGGACATGCATATTTGTTCTTGCTAACAAGTCATCGTCAACATTGAGTGAATGGGCGAAGCCCATTCACTCAATGTTGACAAAAGTAGCGCGAAGCGCTCCTCTCCCTAAAACACACTCCTGACATCAAGCTGTATCCAAGCCCCCATGCCGAAGGCATGGGCCATCTTTACAGCTGCTAAAATGAATGGAAATCAATGGGGGGTCAATGGCGGACCCCGACGAGATGGTGAATGACGGGCGCGTAAGCGCCCGTCATTCACCAATGACCCCACGGTGACGTGGGGAAGCTCGAGAGCTTTCAAAAAATGTATAATATGTGTTTCCTATGTAAAAGGATATATTGTTTTTGCTAAAATTATTATTATTTTTATTTATTTTTATTTATTAGGCCCGAGCCCCTACAGGGCGTAGGGCCTATTGCTTCCGCAACGATGATGCCTGGGCGAAGCCCAGGCATCATCGTTGCTAACTGTCTTACGAAGTTCAGCGCGACGCGCTGAACTTCGTCCCTCCCTCGCTCTCACCGTGAACAGCAGTATCCTAGCAACCCATGCCGAAGGCATGGGACATCCATATTTGTTCTTGCTAACAAGTCATCGTCAACATTGAGTGAATGGCGAAGCCCATTCACTCAATGTTGACAAAAGTAGCGCGAAGCGCTCCTCTCCCTAAAACACACTCCTGACATTAAGCTGTATCCAAGCCCCCATGCCGAAGGCATGGGCCATATTTACAGCTGCTAAAATGAATGGAAATCAATGGGGGTCAATGAGAGACTCCGACGAGATGGTGAATGACGGGCGCGTAAGCGCTCGTCATTCACCAATGACCCCACGGTCACGTGGGGAAGCTCGAGAGCTTTCAAAAAATGTATAATATGTGTTTCCTATGTAAAAGGATATATTGTTTTTGCTAAAATTATTATTATTTTTATTTGTTTATTATTCTTTTTTCTTCTGCTCTTTGAGCTCTAATTTGACCCCCTGAACACGCTCAAAAACTCACCAAATTTTGCCCAAAATTCAGAAGTGGCGAAAAATTTGATAAAATATATATTGCATGTATGGGTATAAAAAGTGGCGCGACAAGCATACCTGCAAAAGTCAAAATACATTGCGCCTATGGGAGATGTCCCCACGTAAAGTTTGTCGTACAGTCACGAAATTCGGTACAGACATTCCTCATGTCAAGACAGAAAAAAAATATTATTATGGCCACGCCCCCTGACAAACCAGAAGGCAGCCATCTTGGATTGAAATAAAAAAGTTGCTGAGTCAGCATTTTCGCTCACGTCGCATTTGAACGAACTCCTCTGAAGGCGCTTCGCCCACAGGGGTCAAAATCGGCCTACATCAACTAGAGAAGTGGGGCATTAAACGATAGCTGAATTTTTAAATTAACTGTCACGGTTTACGTGCGGCGAAGCTGCAAAATTTGTTCAGATTTTTGGCAATTTTCTAACGTCAAAATTTGCTCCCGTTCGGCCATAAAAAGTCCGATTTGGCTCAAATTTTAATCACTTGTAAAACTTTTGTGCCAAAGCCGACTAATTGTGACACGAGCAAAAATGGTGTGATAGCGCCCCCTGCAGGACAGAATAAAATTTTGCATGGACGGTCAAAATTTTAGTTTTTCTAAAATGTACCAAATTTTGTACAAAATTACTTTGGGCCATCTCAATCAAAAAAGCCAATGTAAACCATATGGTATTTTTAACCGTGTTGCCATGGTGATGCGCGGAAGCTCCAATGTTATCCTAATGGGAAATATCAGATAAATTCCCATTCATGAAAAATATTTTACTTTCACAGAATATTCTCAAATTTGGCACAATGACTCTTCCTGTCATCCCGATCAAAAAAGTCAATGACAACCATATGGTATATTTCACTGGGTTGACATGGCGATGCGCCAAAGCCTCCATGTTATCCTTATGGGAAAATTTTTACAATTTCTTACATTTCAAAGTCATAGAACGGCTTAATAGTTTTATTGAAGAATATGAAATTTGGCACAGTGATTCTTCAAGTCAGCCTGAACAAAAAAGTCCGGGGGGCCAAAGTTGTATTTTGGACGGTGTTGCCATGGCGATGTCCCAAAATGCCCATATTCGTCAATGTTAACACATCAGGATCTCCAGTGTGTGTGGACTTTGTGTTTAGTGACAGTGCTTCAGCCCAAAGCCACAAACACACAGAGACAAGAGGCTCATCAGCGCCACCCGGGGGAGCGTCAGCGCCACCCGGGGGAGCACCGGGTCGGCCGAGTGCGACGCGCGGCCCGCGAGGGCCGTTCGATGCCGCTTGCGGCTTTAATTCTTTTTTCTTCTGCTCTTTGAGCTCTAATTTGACCCCCTGAACACGCTCAAAAACTCACCAAATTTTGCCCAAAATTCAGAAGTGGCGAAAAATTTGATAAAATATATATTGCATGTATGGGTATAAAAAAGTGGCGCGACAGCGCCACCTGCAAAAGTCAAAATACATTGCGCCTATGGGAGACGTCCCGACGTAAAGTTTGTCGTACAGTCACGAAATTCGGTACAGACATTCCTCATGTCAAGACAGAAAAAAAATATTATTATGGCCACGCCCCCTGACAAACCAGAAGGCAGCCATCTTGGATTGAAATAAAAAAGTTGCTGAGTCAGCATTTTCGCTCATGTCGCATTTGAACGAACTCCTCTGAAGGCGCTTCACCCACAGGGGTCAAAATCGGCGTACATCAACGAGAGAAGTGGGGCATCAAACGATAGCTGAATTTTTAAAATAACTGTCACGGTTTACGCGCGGCGAAGCTGCAAAATTTGTTCAGATTTTTGGCAATTTTCTAACGTCAAAATTTGCTCCCGTTTGGCCATACAAAGTCCGATTCAACTCAAATTTTAATCACTTGTAAAACTTTTGTGCCGAAGCCAACTAATTGTGACACAAGCGAAAATGGTGTGATAGCGCCCCCTGCAGAACACCACAAACTTTTGCATGGAGGGCCAAATTTTAGTTTTTCGAAAATGTACCAAATTTGCCCCAAAATTACTTTAGGTCATCTCAATCAAAAAAGCCAATGTAAACCATATCCTATTTTTAACCGTGTTGCCATGGTGATGCGCGAAAGCTCCAATGTTATCCTAATGGGAAATATCAGATAAATTCCCATTCATGACAAATATTTTACTTTCACAGAATATTCTCATATTTGGCACAATGACTCTTCATGTCATCCCGATCAAAAAAGTCAATGACAACCATGTTGTATATTTCACTGGGTTGCCATGGCGATGCGCCAAAGCCTCCATGTTATCCTTATGGGAAAATTTCAACAATTTCTTACTTTTCAAAGTGATATAACGTCTTATTAGTTTCATTCAAGAATGTGAAATTTGGCACAGTGATTCTTCAGGTCAGTTAGAACAAAAAAGTCCGAGGGGCCAAAGTTGTATTTTGCACGGTGTTGCCATGGCGATGTCCCAAAGTGCCCATATTTGTCAATGTTAACACATCAGTATCGCCAGTGTGTGTGGACTTTATGTGTTTAGTGACAAGTTCAGCCCAAAGCCACAAACACACAGAGACAAGAGGCTCATCAGCGCCACCCGGGGGAGCGTCAGCGCCACCTGGGGGAGCGTCGGGTCGGCCGAGTGCGACGCGCGGCCCGCGAGGGCCGTTCGATGCCGCTTGCGGCTTTAATTAGGCCCGAGCCCCTACAGGGCGTAGGGCCTATTAGCTCATAGCGATGATGCCTGGGCGACGCCCAGGCATCATCGTTGCTAACGGTCTTCCGAAGTTCAGCGCGAAGCGCTGAACTTCGTCCCTCGATCGCTCTCACCGTGAACAGCAGTATCCTAGCAACCCATGCCGAAGGCATGGGACATGCATATTTGTTCTTGCTAACAAGTCATCGTCAACATTGAGTGAATGGGCGAAGCCCATTCACTCAATGTTGACAAAAGTAGCGCGAAGCGCCTCCTGTCCCCAAAACACACTCCTGACATCAAGCTGTATCTAAGCCCCCATGCCGAAGGCATGGGCCATATTTACAGCTACTAAAATGAATGGAAATCAATGGGGGTCAATGAGAGACTCCGACGAGATGGTGAATGACGGGCGCGTAAGCGCCCGTCATTCACCAATGACCCCACGGTGACGTGGGGAATCTTGAGAGCTTTCAAAAAATGTATAATATGTCTTTCCTATGTAAAAGGATATATTGTTTTTGCTAAAATTATTATTATTTTTATTTATTTATTCTTTTTTCTCCTGCTCTTTGAGCTCTAATTTGACCCCCTGAACACGCTCAAAAACTCACCAAATTTTGCCCAAAATTCAGAAGTGGCGAAAAATTTGATAAAATATATGTTGCATGTATGGGCATAAAAAAGTGGCGCGACAGCGCCACCTGCAAAAGTCAAATTACATTGCGCCTATGGGAGACGTCCCGACGTAAAGTTTGTCGTACAGTCACGAAATTCGGTACAGACATTCTTCATGTGAAAACAGAAAAAAAATATTATTATGGCCACGCCCCCTGACAAACCAGAAGGCGGCCATCTTGGATTGAAATAAAAAAGTTGCTGAGTCAGCATTTTCGCTCACGTCGCATTTGAACGAACTCCTCTGAAGGCGCTTCACCCACAGGGGTCAAAATCGGCGTACATCAACTAGAGAAGTGGGGCATCAAACGATAGCTGAATTTTTAAAATAACTGTCACGGTTTACGCGCGGCAAAGCTGCAAAATTTGTTCAGATTTTTGGCAATTTTCTAACGTCAAAATTTGCTCCCGTTCGGCCATAAAAAGTCCGATTTGGCTCAAATTTTAATCACTTGTAAAACTTTTGTGCCAAAGCCGACTAATTGTGTCTCGAGCAAAAATGGTGTGATAGCTCCCCCTGCAGGACACAATTAAATTTTGCATGGACGGTCAAAATTTTATTTTTTCTAACATGTACCAAATTTTGTACAAAATTACTTTGGCCCATCTCAATCAAAAAGCCAATGTAAACCATATGGTATTTTTAACCGTGTTGCCATGGTGATGCGCGGAAGCTCCAATGTTATCCTAATGGGAAATATCAGATAAATTCCCATTCATGAAAAATATTTTACTTTCACAGAATATTCTCAAATTTGGCACATTGACTCTTCATGTCATCCCGATCAAAAAAGTCAATGACAACCATATGGTATATTTCACTGGGTTGACATGGCGATGCGCCAAAGCCTCCATGTTATCCTTATGGGAAAATTTCTACAATTTCTTACATTTCAAAGTCATAGAACGGCTTAATAGTTTTATTGAAGAACATGAAATTTGGCACAGTGATTCTTCAAGTCAGCCTGAACAAAAAAGTCCGGGGGGCCAAAGTTGTATTTTGGACGGTGTTGCCATGGCGATGTCCCAAAGTGCCCATATTCGTCAATGTTAACACATCAGTATCTCCAGTGTGTGTGGACTTTATGTGTTTAGTGACAAGTTCAGTCCAAAGCCACAAACACACAGAGACAAGAGGCTCATCAGCGCCACCCGGGGGAGCGTCAGCGCCACCCGGGGGAGCGTCGGGTCGGCCGAGTGCGATGCGCGGCCCGCGAGGGCCGTTCGATGCCGCTTGCGGCTTTAATTTTTTATTTATTCTTTTTTCTTCTGCTCTTTGAGCTTTAATTTGACCCCCTGAACACGCTCAAAAACTCACCAAATTTTGCCCAAAATTCAGAAGTGGCGAAAAATTTGATAAAATATATGTTGCATGTATGGGTATAAAAAGTGGCGCGACAGCGCCAACTGCAAAAGTCAAAATACATTGCGCCTATGGGAGACGTCCCGACGTAAAGTTTGTCGTACAGTCACGAAATTCGGTACAGACATTCCTCATGTCAAGACAGAAAAAAAATATTATTATGGCCACGCCCCCTGACAAACCGGAAGGCAGCCATCTTGGATTGAAATAAAAAAGTTGCCGAGTCAGCATTTTCGCTCACGTCGCATTTGAACGAACTCCTCTGAAGGCGCTTCACCCACAGGGGTCAAAATCGGCGTACATCAACTAGAGAAGTGGGGCATCAAACGATAGCTGAATTTTTAAAATAACTGTCACGGTTTACGCGCGGCGAAGCTGCAAAATTTGTTCAGATTTTTGGCAATTTTCTAACGTCAAAATTTGCTCCCGTTCGGCCATAAAAAGTCCGATTTGGCTCAAATTTTAATCACTTGTAAAACTTTTGTGCCAAAGCCGACTAATTGTGACACGAGCAAAAATGGTGTGATAGCGCCCCCTGCAGGACACAATAAAATTTTGCATGGACGGTCAAAATTTTACTTTTTCTAAAATGTACCAAATTTGGTACAAAATTACTTTGGGCCATCTCAATCAAAAAAGCCAATGTAAACCATATGGTATTTTTAACCGTGTTGCCATGGTGATGCGCGGAAGCTCCAATGTTATCCTAATGGGAAAGATGAGATAAATTCCCATTCATGAAAAATATTTTACTTTCACAGAATATTCTCATATTTGGCACAATGACTCTTCATGTCATCCCGATCAAAAAAGTCAATGACAACCATATTGTATATTTCACTGGGTTGCCATGGCGATGCACCAAATCCTCCATGTTATCCTTATGGGAAAATTTCAACAATTTCTTACATTTCAAAGTGATATAACGCCTTCATAGTTTTATTGAAGAACGTGAAATTTGGCACAGTGATTCTTCAGGTCAGTCCAAACAAAAAAGTCTGAGGGGCCAAAGTTGTATTTTGCACGGTGTTGCCATGGCGATGTCCCAAAGTGCCCATATTCGTCAATGTTAACACATCAGCATCTCCAGTGTGTGTGGACTTTATGTGTTTAGTGACAAGTTCAGCCCAAAGCCACAAACACACAGAGACAAGAGGCTCACCAGCGCCACCCGGGGGAGCATCGGGTCGGCCGAGTGCGATGCGCGGCCCGCGAGGGCCGTTCGATGCCGCTTGCGGCTTTAATATAGATTTGTTCTCGTCTTTTTAGATTTCTCTCTTTTCTGCATTTGACTTCCTTTAGCCTCAATGTTTCCTATTTGTGGGCATAAGCAGAATTCCTTTTATTGTGTGTTACTATGACACATTTCACTCTGTGGTCTGCGCAGTCCTGGCAGTACCTTGTATGGTTCACTAGTTTGCGGCCTGGCAGTGTCCCGGATTTGGAATAGCTTTTAACAATAGGGGAAAATGCAAACAAGTTTAATGAGGAAGTGATTATACAAACTGTCATCAAACTAGCTCTCATCTGTCAACAGGACTGGCCTTAACGCCGGGACCATAGCTGGTTGTTTACAGTTGTCTCCTGTGTACCTGTCCAGCTGTTGTGTGAGTGTAATAGCGTGTCGATCTAGTCATTGGATAATAATTTAATGTCAGAAAATTGTGTTCTTACTGGCTATTTGTTCAGCTCATTTCCGAACGCTATCTGCTAGACCAAGAATGCCCTGTGTATAAATAACTTCTCCAGTTTAGCCAGCTCAATGCAAAGTGGGTGAGATAATGCAGTTATCCGATGGGAATACTCCCAAGCTAAAGGGTCCTATATTACATGAAATTTACTCTTGTGAGCTTTAAGCTATGTTATAATGTTGTTACCTCTTCAAAAACATACCTGGAATTGTTTTGTTTCATTCACATATGTTTGAGTAACTGCATTATTAGTTTGTCTGCATCTCCAAAGTTCAGTGTAGAGTCGAATTTATCCAAATCATTCTAGTGAAGTTATATGGAGTTTAAAAGCACTGTGATGCACTTTCTGTATTACTACCAGACCTCACAATGTGGAGCAGAGTGTTTTAGAGAAGAACCTAGCCTAAATATGGTTTGAGTTTGTGCATCAAGGTATGTTCCTGGTGAGGAAACATTATAATATACTGTAGATCAGAAAATGGTGTAATATGGGCCCCCAAGTTCATGCATTACTCAAATTACTTACAAATTTGCACTGCAGGGTTCCATAACCTCCAAATCTTCAATCACTTTTAGACAACCACAGACATTTGTTGGCTTCAGTCAGAATGCTTAAAGCAGGCGTGTCCAAACTATGCCCCGGGAGCCAAATGTGGCCCTCAGACCAATTGTTTTGGCCCTCAGGCTTCCAGGTGAATTGGCCCATACTACTGCAAGTAGTGCTTTTTACTGCATGTTTTTGAAATCTACCTTGATCAAGCAAATTTAGTGTGTCCTTTTGAGGGTCTAAGCCTGAACAAACGTCTGGTGGGTCATTCAGACCTGTTATAAATGCACAGATTTGAATTACTCACCGTTTTGACCACCAGTCTATGACCCTCAATCGGTCCTCACACTGGTCTGTGTTTTAATATGTAGCCCTTCATGAAAAACGTTTGGACAGCCCTGGCTTAGAGGGATAGTTCGGGTTTTTTGACATGAATCTATATGGCATCCCTGTCAGCAGTGCCATGGATCAACACTGACTTATTTCCCGACGGCGTCCAGTGAGCCGAGTTCTTGCCCGGTTTCGGTGCTGACGAAAGTAGTCTGGCAAGTTGGCTAGGGTCATGATAATAAAGTGTTTTTCTTCTCAATACAATATGTGTTTAAAAGAGTGATACATTTGCGTCACAAAACATGAACCACGAACTCCGCAGTGCCGCCAGGTGACAGGCCTGTTTCACTGTGTTTACTGCGCAGAAAGTTAACAACATGTGTAACATATGACACCGACGATGAAGACAATGCCTTTAGCACAGAGCCCAGGGGAACATTGCTGAACTACTGAAAAAATTGCTGGATTCGTGCGCGGCATAGACTAGCGACAGCGTGCAGTGATATGACCGGAGAGAAAATAGTACCAAGTGATTATGAGGTCTGACTTTTTTGTGGTTCACGTTTTGTATCACTCTTTTGAACACATATTGTTTTGAGAAGAAAAACGCTTTATTTCTGTGACCCCAGCCAACTTGCCAGACTACTTTCTTTACTACTACTTTTGTGGCCATACCGGCTTGTCAAAGCCTGATTGCGTCAGGGCCGGGCCTGGTTAGTACTTGGATGGGAGACCACTGGGAATTCCAGGTGCCACAGGGGGGCGCCAGTGGCAAAAACTGTCGTAGTGTCCTTAGGCAAGACACATCACCCACATTGCCTAGTATGAAAGTGGTGTGTGCGTGAATAATGGTGGTGGTCGGAGGGGCCGATGGCGCAGATTGACAGCCTCGCTTCCGTCAGTCTGCCCCAGGGCAGCTGTGGCTGCAATAGTAGTTTACCACCATCAGGTCTGGAGTGAATGAATAATGCTCTGTAAAGCGTCTTTGAGTGTCCTGAAAAGCGGTATATAAAACTGATGCATTATTATTATTATTACTTTCGTCAGCACCAAAACCGGGCAAGAACTCGGCTCACCGGACGCTGTCGGGAGGTAAGTCAGTGTTGATGTACGACACTGCTGATCGGGAGGCCAAACAGATTCATGTCAAAAAACCCAAACTATCCCTTTAATAATACTCCGAACTACAGTGGTGCTACTACAAGGTAGCTGCGGGGACTTTAAAGGTCTTAAATTTCATGTTCCTAAATTAAGGCCTTAAAAAGTCTTAAATTATGTTGTCCAAGTCTTATTTTTTTCACAAAGGTCTTAAATTTCTTTAGCCTATTTTTTTGTGTACTCAACCGGGCTGCAGTGCAATGTGAGACAAGACAATGTGAAAGCTTAGTTTGTCTTGTTAGAATGTTATAAATTTTTTGGCCATTTTACAATCAATGCATATTACTATAAATGAGTTCTGAATGACATCTTATAATAAAAGTATTTTTTTATGTTATTTAAAGCAGTGAGTAATGGTCATTATTAGAATTGGATCTGGTGTTTTTTGCCCGCATAATGGGTGCGATGTTGGTCTTAATTTTTGATATTATTTGTGTCTGGACAACTTTGAGGTGTGGTTTAGTTAATACATGATAAAAGCTGTGAAATGGTAGTTATGTATTGCAAGTCTTTTGAAGACTTGTATCATATGCTATTAAATACAGACAGGGAATCAAAAACTCATTATTATGACTCTACTTCTAACCTTGAATTAGCGGCTTTAGTGTGAAGATAAGCAATAATTAACACACACATCTATGCTAAAGTCAAAGAAAGGCAGCTGAGCTCTGAGATTTTGGGCAGTGTGTAGTTTAAGTCAGGTGGGAGAGGACACTGGGCAGAAGAACAGCTTTGATCTTCAGGTTCATGGAGCACATAATGAGATGAGCTTGAACGTGGGAGTGTAGAGTTTAATAGGAATGCACCATTCACAGAGAAACATGACCGCACACAAGCTGGGTTAGTATCAAGTATTGTGTAGTAGGGCATTAGATTAAGATGTGTTTGCCTTTTTGTATTTTTATATTGTCAATTAGCATAACAAATATATTTTTGGTTTGTTTTTGTACATTTAAATTTAATTGTGTTTGATTTAATAAGATTTGATTGTGAGCATGTTTCAGTATGGTGATCCCAGTCATTGAACTTTCTGACCTGAATAGTCAAAAGACTTTAACCATTTAAAATCTAACTAAATCAACAAATTCAGACTAAGTGAACAGCGCTGTGAGTTTGAGTTTTCTCTGAGCTCTCAGACATCACCTCTCTGCCGGCTCTGTGCCTGGTCTCATGCCTGAAGGCCCCTCCCCCACATCACCCGCCCTCAGTGGACCATGCTGCTGCCAGCCTGAGGGGAGAAAGGCAGGAGTCTCCATTCAGTCTGCCTTTAAGACATGCTTCTCCTCATCTGAGGTCTACTGTCATTTTTTTTTAAAAATAATCTCTTCTCTATACAGTATGAACTACTTAATGCTTGTAGGAAAAAGACAACTCACGCACCTTTTTATGTCATTTATGGCTTTCAACATTTTGGTCGATTGACCTTTATCAGGTATCAAACAAAGATCCTTTTCCCAGGTACCTCCATCTCCTATTTGTCTGCCGCAGTTAGGCGACAATTACAATGAAGTGTGTACTTTTAGAAGACACTTTATAGTCCTCTAGGCATGAGGAGTATCTAATCATGATAAAATTGAAATTGTGATCTGATGTGATATTATTTTGTTGACATTGTCCACCCCTACTTCACTTTTAGCCACTTGGATTTGCCTTGTATGCTTTCTATGAATTTTGAGTCTCTTATTGATATGTAGTTTCTATAACTTGTAACTTTTAATAAAAATATACCACTTGCATAAAATGTAAAGTTAGATCTGTGGCCAGCCAACACTTTGTGACTGAGCCGTGTGTTCTCCTCACTGGGGCTCCCCCTTCATGCCACTGTCCAAAGACATGCATGTATACACTCATTGTACATTCCATCAAGTTGCCCCCAATGAATGAATGTGGAGTGAATGGTTCAGTGAATGTATATGAACCAGATACTTTCAACAGTATACCACAGATATCCTAACAGAAACAGATGGTAGATATAGATAGTAGCTCTGTCACAATAACACATTTTAAGTGTGCTATATTGCTGAAGAAAGTATATATAATAATGTTGAAACTAATTGATTATATGAAACACGTTTTGATAATGCATCATAAAAGTCACTTAAGTCACTTATTCAACCTTCTACAGCTCAAATCTCAACACTGACCCTTGGTTTTGACACTGAACTAACACATCATTGCATAAGATTAGTCATGAGTTTTTTTGTCTTCTTTCTCGGCAGGTAATGCCCAGGAGGAGTGAAGCAGAACTCTGATGCTGCTCCGTTAGAGGGAGCTGATCTCCAAGAGGATTATGCAGCAGGACATCTCGTGAGGGTATGCATGCATCTACCAATACATCTCATTTTGCCATCATGTGCAATTGAACAATCTATCTACATTACAATATGCAGGAGCCTGTCATGCTTGCTTTTGTGGGCCATGTACTGTATTGCTTTCACTTAATGTACAACTGTAAACACAATATATAGATTTATACTGTATTTTATATCTTCTGTGTTCTTCCTCAGCTCTGAAGCCATTTCTCCAGGGATGGGAGCTCACTATTGGGCTGGACCCTCAGTGCTCCTCCTGGTGCTCACTGTGGTCTGGCCCAGTGGTGTCCTCTGTGAATCAGACTCCTGTGTGTGTCCCACTTTCACACACCCCAACACTCTGTTTGAGCACTTGACCCTGCATCCTGACCCTCGTATCGGTCGGGTGTATGTGGGTGCCCGGAACCATCTCTTCCAACTGGACAAAAACCTACAGGTGGAGGTCCAAGCTGACACTGGCCCAGTGACCGACAGCCAGGAGTGCCTGCCCCCTGTTACAGAGGTCACATGTCCGCAGGCTCGAAGCACTAGCAACCACAACAAGCTGCTGCTGGTCGACCCATACTCTGGGAACCTCATCACCTGTGGGAGTGTCAATCAGGGAATCTGTCAGAAGCGAAGCCTGGACTCAGTTGATCAAATCTTCTTCTCCACAGAAAGACCAGTAGATACTCAATACGTAGCAGCCAACCATCCCAACGTCAGCACTGTAGGAGTAGTTGTCCGGGCCTATCCTGACCGCCAGCCTGTTTTGTTTGTTGGACGAGGTTATACCAGCAGCCACCCTCCCATTTCCACCCGAAACCTTGCCCAAGGATCTATTTTTTCTTATGAAGACACAGCTAAACTTGCTGTAGCTGGACGCCTCTCAGAGTACGATCATCATTTTGTGGCCACATTTGCACATCAAAATCATGTATATTTTTTATTCTACAGGCGAGATCTAAAGTCGCAATCTAGGGAATATCGGACATATGTGTCTCGAGTTTGCTTGGACGACCAGTCGTACTACTCCTATGTAGAGGTGCCTTTAACCTGTCGCTCCAGAGCAGGGAAGGTGTACAGTCTGCTGCAAGCCGTGCAGCTGGGCCGCTCAGGGGGGGACGTAGGAGGTCAGGACGTCCTGCTGGGGGTCTTCTCCACTCAGTCGACCTCATCACCTCGGCCCAGTGAGGACTCTGCCCTCTGTATGTTTAACCTACGAGATATAGATTCAAGGATCAACTCCACCAGAGACCTGTGCTACACCCAGATGGGCAAAGAGGCAGGCACAGAGGCGGCCTACATCGAGTATGAAGTCAAGTCCATCTGTGCTAATCTACCCACAGTAAGTTTCACATAATGAAACCACACTTTTTTCCTAGTGGAATGTAAACGAATAACTAGTCTATTTAACAATATATTTTTTATATTAGTCATCACGGTTAAGCTTTAATATTCTGCATGAGTCATTTTTTAATCCTTTGTAAACAGATAGTTGGCTTTTATGCCGTGAATAAGAGGGTGAGACTTTGTGTGTTGGGACAGAATCAACTCCATAATCTTTTTTGATGGCCAGAGACAGTTCTGAAAAGGCCATGGTTTTCTGGCTTTGTTAGGGTCCGCTGCTTTGCTTACCTGTTGTGGACATGTGTTATGGTGTCAAAAGTTCATAGATGGCTCTTCCTGGTATGACTTTAAGTCTGTGTTGTTTAACATACTTATAGCAGATTAAGAGACAGTTAACCGCCATGCATCATGCATGGCGTCACAAGTTTGAAGAAGGTTGGAGCTTGTGGTGATGGGTGCGCCATGTATCTATACGTGCTAGCACAAGGAGAGACACTCTTTGGCCAAATAAGAGGTCCATTCATAAGCCCGAACAAGCCAATTCCACGCAGCTTTCAGCAGGCAGTGCTCGCAGGTTCATTGCCTCCATTTCCTATTGATCCAATGAACAGCCGTGGTGAAACAATGACCCCGCTTTGACATATTTTGTAGGAAAACACGCAGCCTGCAGACCCAGCACATACTGCACGATGTCAGCCATAAATATTTCTCTCTCACAAGGGCTGAGAAGTTCACTAGATATCTGCTGCAAACAACAAGAAACCCCTGGGAATAGTTCTTGTTACCATATTTAATTAGAGCTGTTAATCTATTAACTAACCTAATATCGACATTACTGGTATTTGCCAAATGCTGAATGCTAGTAAATTGTAGTAGTTACATGTTTGAAAAAATATATTTATTTAGCTTTTGTCCTATTTCTCTGCATGTAAATATAATGATGTCCTCACCATACATTTGTAATTATATTGACAAATATAAAAAAGCAACTGATGATCGTTGACACTGCTGCAACTCTGTAGCTGGCAAGAAAATTGAACTGTTGCATTTTAGCCGTGTTCTTCCCTCAGTTGTTAATTTGTGTTAAGGAATTGTCATTGTGAAAACATAGCAATGTACAACTAGAGAGTTATGTAACCTATAGAAGACGATATTAGTTATTGGTTTGCCAAAGACCCTAAAAATACTAACATACAAATGTGCTCCCTCCCAGAACACCCTGGAGGCGTACCCATGTGGCTCAGACCACACCCCCAGTCCCATGGCCAGCAGGATCTCTGTGGACGCTGAGACCATCCTCGATAGCCCCTCAGCCCGACTCACTGCTGTGGTGGTCAGTGTGAGGGCTGGGCACGTAATCACTTTCCTGGGCGACTCCAAAGGGAATCTGCATAAGGTAAAATGACATGGAGAAAGTGCATCCTCTTAAGATCACTGTTTTCTTCTCATAGTCACAGGCCCTCCAGTAAAGATGTATAGATTATGAGTAAACAGCTAACTAGGTTTCAATTTATATGTTACGCATCTTGTAGTTCAGATTCAGATAAAATGCTTCCCATTTTTGCTACTTATGTAGAAGTTATTATTACCATTTATATTATTTTCTTCTTTGTTATTATATTAGGATGTGTGAGGTACAGTGTCCAAATAATTTCTCCTGTGGATCAATAAAGTGTGTCTAAGTTTAATTAAGTCTAAAGTTGTATTGCAATAACATGAATTGTTATAAATATATTACTGCATGACCAATGCCGTCCTACAATACTACCCCCCTCTGACTTACTTTCTTTTCAGGTGTTTTTGGGACCAAATGGTGAGGTAGAGGAGTACTCCGTCATCTCCATCCAACAAAACACTGCCATCAGTGCAGATCTTATTCTGGACCAGACAGAACAGCATCTTTTCATCATGACTCAGAACATGGTACTAAATACTATCAATACTATCATTAGATTCTTCATTTTGCTTTTGTTGGCGCTCAGAATGTTCAGTACTGCAGAGTAAATGCCTTTTCTCCTGTAACAGTTGTTCAAGGTGCCATGTAACTATGTAACTGAACGAAATAAGAAAAGGACAGGCAAATACATTTGATTTTGAAGTTTCAGTGGGAAACCTGATTTGTCTATAACTAATGCAACACATCTGCAAGGTTATACTGTATGACTGAAGAAAATGACAGTGGATAACTCTTTATACAATCATTTGGCAATAGTTTTAAATTTTATGCCCTGTGCCAGAGCTTTTGAGCTTTACTGGTATATTCTTAAATACCGGGCATTGTTTCTGCATTAGTGAAGATCACAAACACATTTCAGAAGTGCCCCCCATCTGTCCCATAATGAGGCAGGGCAGCAGCAGTAACACCGGGATTATTCTAATGACCACAGTTAGTGTTCCATTGTTGCTGTGGGGAAAATGGGGCACCTATTCTTCTTAATCAGATTTCCCCGAGCTTAGCATGTGTGCTCCCTGAATATGAACGTGTTATGGTGGTGTAGTGATAGTTTTGACCTGGTTACAGCTGCAGAAGAGACCAGTGGCCGAGTGCTGGAAGCATGAAGACTGCCACTCCTGTCTGCTGGCCCACGACCCCTACTGTGGCTGGTGTGTCCTGCAAGGAAGGTAACTACATATATGCATGGACAGTTCATTTGATATCTTTGGTAACCTTAAAGGGCCCATATTATTTCCTCATTAAAAACATACCTGGACTTGTGTTTTGTTTCATTCACAAATCTTGCATATTTAGGCTGAGCTTTATAAAACTTGTGATGTCATGTGGTAATGCGGGAAGTGCCCCACTGTGTTTTCAACTCAATACACCTACACTAGGCACTAGAATCATTTGGATGATTTCAGACTTGGAATTGCCAATCTCTACTAAACAAAAGGTAAAAGGTAGCTGTTAACTTGAAAACTACTGCTTCATCACATCGCAAAGTGGAGCATTTTGATCTTTGGTGAGGTAGACAAATAACCCAGGGTTACTTAAACATGAGTGAATGAATCAAAGCACAACTCCAGGTTAGTTTTTGATGATATAACAGCATTAAAACATGGCTAAAACTTGGTAAATTTTGCATAATATAAGACCTTTAAGTCACAGGTTTCATGTTTTGTATTAGGACTATGTGGGTCATACCTCAGGCATGCGAAAAATAATCTATCTATAAAAATGTATACTGTGAAAAAAAATATATATATAAGGCCAGGTATTTTCCTTTCTGAGAAGCAGACTAGACTAGACTTGACTAGACTTGAGCCAAAGCCCCTGAAGCAAAGCCAGTGTATTTACTGGAGAGTGCTGCATGTCATGCGTGGCAGTGACCTCTATTGACTGATAGAAGAATTACACATTTACATACAGAATTACACATTTACATACAGCAACACTAGCCACAAGGTTAATTTCTTTCCGTGTTTATGTTTAAGTTGATATAAAAACACTGTTGTCACTGTTTAGCTCTAACTTAAAACTTCCCCTGTTAGGTGCATGTTACAGTCCGAATGTGCTCGGGGACAGCAGCCCGGACAGTGGCTCTGGAGTTTTGACATGGAGCAACAGTGTCTCTCCATTCAAGAGCTCAGCCCTGCCAATGTCAGCAAGGATGAGAGTCACATGGTAAGTGTGTTTCAGCCAACATTACAACACACTATCATGATTCACCATGACTTTTACAGGACCCATATTTAACCTTTTTCTGATGTTTCTATGTTTATAATCATGTCTGGTGTTTTGTTTTATTTCATTCTGAAATGCTTAACACATAAGCTCTGCATACTTCTTCTCTGAAACACTTCGTTCCACCTTGTGATGTCATGTGGTAATACAGCAAGTGCTCCACTGTGTATTTAAACTCCATACACCTTCACTAGAATAATATGGATCATTTCACCCTTAAATTTGCCCGTTTCTAGTGGCTCTTAACTTGAAAACTACCACTACATGACATCACAAGGTAGAACAGGGCATTGTCTCATCTGTATATTTGTATGTCTATATCTGTTTCTTCTATTTTTGTTGACTTTTTATGTGAAGCACTTTGGTCAGCTGAAGTTGTTTTAAATGTGAAGCTTGAGCTTTGGAGATTTAGACAGAGTAAAAATAAAGGGTTACTCAAGAGTGTGTGAATGAAATAAAACACAACTCCAGGTATGTTTTTGATGAGGTAACTGCATAATAACATGGTTTAAAAACTCACAATAGCCCATTTTATGTAATATAGTAATATATTTCTAAATCTTTTTTTCATATCATAGACAGTATGCACAGTTGAAAATTGTAAAGGTCAAAATTGGGGAAAATATTTTAACTGGTTACAGTCTTATCTACTCACATGACAACTACTAGATATATTATATCATTTTACTTTATTAAGCGGTGTTGTATTTTGATATCCATTATGTCTTTCCCTGTGAGATTAATGCAAGATTATTCTATTCTGCTTTGTCTGCATCACAAATTAATACAACTAAATTTGTTTTTTGTCTTTGTCACCAATGGGCAACCTGAATCCCAAATTACTCATGTTATACTTTATCTGTGCTTTGATGCATTTTCAGATATCCCTTTTTGTCCCGGGACTACCAGTGTTGGAGAAGGGAGAGTCCTACACATGTTTTTTCCAGAACAGTGAAAGTCCTGCCTCTGTCAGCTCCACGGGCGTCTCATGTCGTTCCCCACACCCCAGTCGAGTGCCTGCGGTGCCTCCAGGACAAGGTGAGTTTAACTGAAGATATATTTATACTGTTTATGGTCTTGATGCTAAACCTGTATTCTAATGTGCTTTTCCACTCACATTTGATTGTTTTGTCAGATTTCATCAAAGTGATATTGTCTCTTCGTTTCGGTAATGTGACGGTCACAGAGAGGGACTTCTCAATCTTTGACTGTCAAGCAGTGAAGCAGCTGTCTGGGAGCATGCCGTGGGTGTTTTTTTCCCATGTTTATTATCTGTGCAAGACTTTTAGTAATAATTTTGTGATAATATAATGGTCCTGGTTTCATTTGGATAATACGTTGCCCCCCTTCCAGCTGTCGAGGGTGTGTCCTGAGCCGCTGGGGCTGTAACTGGTGTGTTCATCAGCACACGTGCACACACAAACCCACTTGTGAAGAGGGGGTCATCATTTATAACCAGCATGTAAGTACCTCGTCTGCCTTAATAACAATAATATAAAAACTATAACATCAAACAGCAACAACATATACAACAACAAACAGCTGCTTAGAATATTCCACAGTATGACATTAAACAATTTTACAGCTCAAAAATACCTAGAAAAACAAGCAGTCTGACTGTGAGTGGGGTCACTTCTCCACAGATCTGACCTGTAACTTGGTCTGGTTCAGTTTCCATGAAGATAGAAATGTTTAATGCCTTACTGTGAAACATTTCACAACATTTCAAAGCTTTCAAGCATTTGACGGGCCCTCCACTAGAAATGTGGCACAATGCAAGTTGAGAAACAAGCCCCCATGCAATAACGCTAAATCAGTGGTTCTTAACCTGGGTTCGATCGAACCCCAGGGGTTCGGTGAGTCAATCTCAGGGGTTCAGCAGGGGTCAAGACACACATCCAACTCATATGATTCATGAGGACACGCCCCGTTTGGCCGTTATTGGCTGCAGGAAATTTTGTGTGCAATAGTCTTGTGACTGTCGTGATGGTGTCGTGTAATTTCTTTCTTAATATTTTCCCTTCATACTAATTATGTTGAGCAAAAAAAGTGGTCAGACGAATATGTGCACCAATAAAATATATATACCGGTATATATACTTCTGTTTTGAATTTGAAAAAAAAAAGAATTGTATTTTTCCATTTAAGAAGGGTTCAGTGAATGCGCATATGAAACTAGTGGGGTTCAGTACCTCCAACAAGGTTAAGAACCACTGCGCTAAATATATATTGATAAAAAACAAAAGAAACGGCAGATAGTTTCAGAATGTTTTCACTTGACTCTTACACATATAATTCAAATACAGATGTGCTTATATTTGTTGTTTGTAATATACAGTTTCATTGCACAAAGAAAATTTCCCCTCTGGGATGAATAAAAGCAATTCTGATTCTGAAATATTAAAGAACCAAATCATGATTTTACAATGTACAGTTAAATGTGAACCATGCATAAATAGGATATCATTGCCCCTCATTCAGTTTAGATTTCATGGCTTTACCATAACCAAATGCTACAGCAACTTGTATTGTGTATTTTTATTATTTGTGTGTTATTTGTTCATTTTTAGTTATTTGTGTCCCATTTGCTCCTAATCTGTCCCATTGTCACCTCAACTCCAGTTCAAACTCCCTACATCTCCTCCCCCCACTTCCAAAGTCCTGGAGCTCATCACCACAGACCTGACGCCCACATCAACAGTTGCCGTGACGACCACCGCAGCTCCTATTACTACCACTCGGTTGCCCCCCACCACCACCTTACCCCTGACAACTACTGCAAGTACTACAACGCCTGTCACCACTACTGCTGTTACTACTACTACTACTACTACCACCACCAGCCCCTTCACCACAGCACCCAGCACCCAGGCTAGTACTGCCCTTCCCCCCACCATACCTGCTACAGAGGGTCACGCTGAAGAGGCACCCACCCCCACAAATGAAAGTCCAGATTTGGTCCCAGTTACCCAGGCTGATGGTCAAAGTGGAGAATTTGAACAAGTCATGCCTTTGATGATCCCCGACACTGATGCAGAAACAGATACAGCGTCCCAGGAGATGCTCTCAGAAGAGACGCCTATGATCAAAGATGTTTCTGGACCCCCTACCCTCGATCCGAATAGCTTTCCTCTACCCACACCTTTCCTCATGGGTGCTGACTTTGACTCTGACTCTACTGAATTACAAACAAGCAACCCTCCTCCACCTTCTAACCCCCCGACTGAAGGCCCCGAGGTGCTGGTGTGGCCAAAAGAAAAAGAAGAACCAGAAGACCAAATTAAGCAGGTTGAAAATGACACGGCTACGTTTTCAGCTGGGACTGTTCTGTCAGGAGATGGAGAGATGGAGCATGCCCCACCACCCCCCTCCCCTCTTCTCCAGGACTCTGACTCTGAGCCGGACTATCAGTATGACCAAGATGAGGGCTTTCTCCCTGTAAGTTCACACCCATCATCATGCTTTCCTCACTGTTCCAAATGTATTCACCCATGCATTTTTACTTTGTTAGTATACATTAATAGAGGTACAGCATGCAGTGTATGTAACCCAAAAGATTATCATATTTAAGTCCTTGAAGGGGGTTATGCAGGGTGGGGGCAATAGCCAGTATTGTTGTATTTACTCTGTGGAATTTTTTTTTTTTTAATCCTAAAGAAAATCTACAGAACATTGAAACAGCCCTGAACAGTTAATAAACATCAGTTATTAAACGTATCCAACACACCAAATAATCCTCACAAAAACATGTATAAGGTAGCAGTTTTTACTCTTAAAACATCCCCTTGTGCCCTAAACCACTACGCCACCCAATAACGCTTCATCTCCTCATAGGTTTTGACCATAGACTGTATAAATTCGGTCTATGGTTTTGATTGAATATGGGGACTTGAATGAAGGCACAGAATATACTGTGCTTGGTTGTATTGTAATTTGCTGTTATGTTACAGGGAGATGAGGGGTCTTATTTTAGCTGGGGGGCCTCTGCGTGTCCATGTGTGGAGAAGATCCAGGGCTCCTCACTGCTGCCAGTCGGTGTCAAGAGGAAGATTACACTTTTGGCACACAACCTGCACCTCTATCAGGTAAAATCTGCCACAATACATGTACAGATATGTTTTGTTATGAAGCTAATGAGCTGTTATGTTGTAATACTTAATATGAATGTCATATAGGCACAGTGCAGTGGGACAACTTTTACCCCATACTATTTTGGGACAGTGATAAACAGCTAACATGGTTTCTCCCTCATACTTTCTCAAACTACATTTACCTGATTTGCTTTTTTAATTTTTTACAATTTTTTTTATAGTGGTCTTTCTGCTTTTTTGTTATTTTTCTGTACTATGATAAGATTTGAACTGTAGCGGGTTGAATAAATAACTTTTGTGACTCATTAAGTGTTTCCTTTATGTATAGAATCATGTTAACAGTATTTCTCTACGTACTAATATTGTGATTTGTATATGTGTGCAGGACTCTGAGCTGGATTATGAGTGCGTTCTGGTGATCGAGGGTCAAACGGTGGTGGTAGATGCCTATGTAGAGATGGATGACATAAATCCATTCAACTTTGACATCACCTGTCAGCTGCATGAGGTAGCCATTTTGTGTATAGGCCTATGATCCAATTTATGTATTGCTCTTTCCACTCTCTTGGTGTAACAATGTATAATAAGATTTAAACAGGAAGAGAGTATGAAGAGCAGGGATCCACAAAGTCCTTGTGTGTAAATATTGTACTGATCTAATCCATTCTGTGTTTGTCAGTATGAATACTCAGCCCAGTTGGAGGAGTATAATGCCATGGTTTATGTGAAAAGGAGAGATACGTTTCATGTGGACAGTACTCCAGATCTATACGGTGAGTGCTTAGTGTTTATTTGACCAAACCCCAGCTACAGGGGATCATCTCTAAACACACTTTTTTCATGTTGACTTAAATTTTGTAAAAAGACACGTCAGTTTATGTAAGATGAGTAAGTCTAACTGTAATTTCATGCTCTGCTTAGTGACACTGTACAACTGCTCGGTGGGGCGCTCAGACTGCAGCCGTTGCCACACTGCGGATCAGAAGTACGGCTGTGTGTGGTGTGGGGGGGCTCAGGCCAGCTGTATGTACTCCGACACTTGCAGCCACCTCGTAGAGAAGACCTGTCCCGCACCAGTCATACACTCAGTAAATTCAATTCTCCTGTAGATTCAAGTGGAACACAACAGATCCCTAATAATACTTTGCCTGTTAGATTGAACCTCTGTCCGGCCTGTTGGAGGGAGGAACTATGGTAACTATAACTGGCTCTAACCTGGGACAGAAGCCTGAAGACATTCTCCACTCTGTATCTGTGGCTGGGGTTCCCTGCACGGTCATCCCAAGTCTCTATGAGGTCTCCTCCAGGTACACGGCACAAAAATGTGACATTCAGTATATTGGGATTTGGTGTGAAATCCTTTATGTCACAGTAGGCCTGGGCGGTATACCGTTTGAACCGGTATACCGGTAATTTTTATTTTTATGATATGAATTTTTTATTTACCGCCATACCGTGTGTGCGCGCATATGTCGGCAACACAGAGCGGCGGAACGTTGCACAGCGGTAGATTGAGCGGGGGCTGTTTTTCAGTGTTACACCAAACAAGCCAACAAGCCAGGTAAGGATAGCGAGTTGAGTAGAAAGTAAAATCTGCATCTTCTCCCCAATCTCTGCGTAACGTTGGCACTGCAGCACAAAACACTACACAGACGTCCCTGGTAGGCGCGTTTGCTAAAAGGGACCGTCTGTGTAGTGTTAGGCGCGTTTGCTAAAAGGGACCGTCTGTGTAGTGTTAGGCGCGTTTGCTAAAAGGGACCGTCTGTGTAGTGTTAGGCGCGTTCGCTAAAGGGACCGTCTGTGTAGTGTTAGGCGCGTTCGCTAAAGGGACCGTCTGTGTAGTGTTAGGCGCGTTTGCTAAAGGGACCGTCTGTGTAGTGTTAGGCGCGTTTGCTAAAAGGGACCGTCTGTGTAGTGTTAGGCGCGTTTGCTAAAGGGACCGTCTGTGTAGTGTTTTGTGACACGGGCGAGAGCGCGGGTGCGTGGAGCCGCGCACTCCGTCTAAAGGGACCGTCTATGACAAGAAAAGCAAACGTTGGAATGATATTACCAACTCTATCACACTCCACTTAGCCAAAGACAAAAATACCGTTAAATACCGTGATACCGTGATAATTTTAAAAAATACCGTGATAACAATTTTTGGTCATACCGCCCAGCTCTATGTCACAGCGCCATAACTGGTCACATAATGAATCAGTAATAAACCTCACAGTAATAACATAACAACTGTGTGTGGTCAGGATTGTTTGCAAAACCAGAGCCAGTGGAGGATTGACTGATGGCCATGTGTCTGTCACTGTGAGTGGAGGGGAGTTCGGCCGTTCCAGCCAAATCTTCAGCTATCAGGTAACACTTGTTCTACACGCATCACTCTGTATTGAAAATAGTGTAATTAAATTATATTTATGTTCTATTCAGGATCCATTTGTCATGGGTGTGTCACCTGTGAGGGGCCCTAAGGCTGGAGGAACCATTCTCAACATTACTGGTCATAACTTGCTAACAGGACGTCCAGCAGACCTCAACATTACTGTTGGAAGAGTGCCCTGTAAAATGTAAGTTTTCTGTGCCGCCCTGTTTTTACTTGCGTCCATTTTTTACTTTTACTTAAATGATTTCCTCATCTGGACCCTGTGCCACAGAGTGTCTGAGGTGCACATGTCCAGTGTGCAGTGTGAGACAGGCCCCAGTAAAGAGATCGGAGAACATCGGCTCACTTTCCATTATGGCCACAGCCAGCGCCACCTTCATTCAACCAAGTACCTCTATAGCCCCAATCCCAACGTCACCCACGCCTCACCAGCCAACAGCTTCATGGGGTAAGAATGCTGATCTCCAAATTCCACACTTTTATTAATTCCTACTAAACTAAAAGCATACAGTATTGCATCATTAATAAAGAGTTTAGGCATGATTATAACTATCTTGTAAATGTACTTTTTTTTCCCACAGCGGTGGCCGGCTGATTTATGTGTATGGATACAACCTGGACATGGTGCAGAGGCCCCGCATGGTGGTCACCATCTCCCTGCTGGAAACCCCAGTCACCCAGACTAAAGCTAAGAGCCGTAGAAGGAGAAGTGGGCGAAAAAGCAGAAGTGAACCTGACTTCAAACAGGTCTGTGGATATGGTTAAATTAGTTTTTAGTTTATGTTGTGTCACAGTTTGACATAAATTTCTTTAATTGTTGTGTGTCTTCAGTTTGTGGGCTCCTGTGAGGTGAACTCCTCCTCTCTCATCCTGTGCCATTCTCCTGTGGTGGACCCCACTGTGCAGGGTTTAGAGGTCAAAGTGGAGTTTCAGTTGGATAACCTCAGTTTTGACTTCAGCACTCTGAGCAGCCAACCTTTTAGCTATGAGCCCAACCCCATTCTGCAACCCCTCAACCAGCAGGACCCACTGAAGGTCTACCGCTACAATCCGGGCAGCTTTATCCAACTGGAGGTTTGAATCAAGACCATTTCAGAACAGCTTTTTTAATTGCCATTATTCAAAGTCAATGTATAATTTTGTCGGGTACGCAGGGTGAGAACCTGGACCTGGCCATGACCAAAGATGAGGTGTTGGTGCAGGTGGGGGAAGGGGTTTGTGCAGTGAAGACTTTAACCAAGAACCATCTGTACTGTGAGCCTCCTCCTCAGCAGCCAACGCCTGCCGCCAATGGAAACAAAAGGGAGGGTTCTGACAGCCTGCCTGAGTTCATTGTGAGTCCCCAATCATCTGTTTGTTTTTGCTTTAAGAATATCGTATAATGTCAGATGTGCATTTCAGGTACGAATGGGAAATCTGAACTTCTCCCTTGGTAAAGTGCAGTATGACAACCCCAGTCTGGCCACTTTCCCTTTGGAAGCCCAGATCGGAGTGGGAGTAGGAGCTTCAATTGTGGCTTTAATTGTCCTCATTATTGTTCTCATCTACAGGTCACTATAATTCATTTAATAATTTTTGCACAAAATGCAAAAATGTAAAACTTACCCGTTGCTCAAATGTCTTACTTCAGGAGGAAGAGTAAGCAGGCTCTGAGGGACTATAAAAAAGTTCAGATACAACTGGAGAACCTGGAGACTAGTGTGCGAGACCGCTGCAAGAAAGAGTTCACAGGTAAAACACAAGATAACATATAAATAAGTATAAAATAAATATATTTGATGCAAAAAAGGTAGCCTGTCCAAAAAAGAACACAAACTTTCCTATTTGTAAACAGATGTGAGTCTGTGACCTTTTCTCATCTATTAACCATCGATTAACCATTCAGACAAATGCATTGCCCACTGTATCAAAACAAACATGGCAGTATGCGAGTACAAAGAACAAACAAAATCACACATTAATAAGAAACAGTGCTGTTTTTTGCCCAGTCAACCTTTGCTTTTGCATGTTTCATCTTTAAGGAAACTTCCAACATTGAAACCAAATGTATCCTCTATACGTGTTGTATCTTAAAATCATCTAATATTCCTTTGACTCCTTCCAGACCTGATGACCGAAATGATGGACATGTCTAGTGATCTGGTGGGGTCAGGCATTCCTTTCCTTGACTACCGCATGTACGCTGAACGCATTTTCTTCCCTGGCCACCGGGAGTCCCCGCTGCGACGGGATTTGGATGTTCAGGAGTGTCGACGGCAGACTGTGGAGCAGGGTCTGGTGCAGCTGTCCAATCTCCTCAACAGCAAACTCTTCCTCACCAAGGTATTCGGTAGCATTTAAAATGTCATTTGAGTTTACTCATTACTTATTTCCTTATATCACATAAATATCAAATGCAATTTTAAAGTCCTAACTGCTGAGATATTTGCAGAGAGATTTACATTCATTAATGCATGTTTTTTGTACTCGTAGTTCATTCACACTCTTGAAAGCCAGCGCACGTTTTCGCCGAGAGATCGGGCTTATGTGGCCTCTCTACTGACAGTTTCCCTGCATGGCAAACTGGAATACTTCACGGACATCCTGAAAACCCTTTTGAATGATCTGGTGGAGCAGTATGTGGCCAAGAACCCCAAACTGATGCTCCGGAGGTCAGAAAATACTTTAGACAGGAATAAATGGAGTTTCAATTTAATTTAATCACTGATATCTACTTTTATTTCTACAGGACAGAGACTGTAGTGGAGAAGCTGCTCACCAACTGGATGTCCATCTGTTTATATACTTTCCTTAGGGTGAGTCTGTCTTCAACGTTATGTGAAATCCAAAGAGATATATTCAAACAAATCAAAACTTAAAAGGTTTGAAAGTCCCATTTACGGTAGTTAAAAGGTAAAGGAAACCACAATTAGTGAATAGATAAGCCCAAACATCACTGCTGTACTCATGTTTACCTTGTGCTACATCTCTGGAGATAAACATGTAGTCTTTATAATAATAATAATTATAATACCGGTAGTGTTGCCCTGGTCCCAATCAATATGCAGCTTTTGTAACTGTAAATTCAGCTTTGTACACTGGTCCCTTTAGAGATGTTTGTTGTAACTGTTTGATACACACGCACACACACAAACACACACCTTTGAGTTCAGTAATCTAACCAACATATTTTATAGCTCCTTTAAGCTCCCTCCTTTCACCCTCTGCTCTGCATTGCACAGGATTCAGCAGGAGAACCATTATACATGCTGTTCAGGGCCATAAAGCACCAGGTGGATAAAGGCCCAGTGGACGCTGTGACAGGAAAGGCCAAGTACACTCTTAATGACAACCGGTTGCTAAGAGAAGATGTTGAGTACAAAACTCTGGTACGTTCTTGCTAATTTTGTGTGTTTATCTGCTATGGTGACCCCAGCTGATTCCTGTGTACTCTGCTGCAGACTCTAAACGTGCTGGTACAGGGCAGCGGGCTCAGTGATAGCCAGCCCCTGACCTCCAAAGTGCTGGACTGTGACACCATCACCCAGGTCAAAGAGAAGATCCTGGACCAAGTCTTTAAGGGCACATCCTTCTCACACCGGCCACATGCTGATTCTCTGGATTTAGGTATGAAGTGTCAGTAGGGTTGGTTTGACAGAAATTAAGTCTTTTTTTTTTTTTATTATTATCCCTCAATGGCGATATTGACTAAAATGAAAATCTATAAAGGTATATCTCGATAACATCATTGACAATATATTTTCACAATGCATCGGTTTTTATATAGTGCTTTTTTGAACACTCAAAGATGCTTTATTCACTCACTCCATACCCGGTGGTATGCTTCAGTAATGTGCTTCAAATGTGTATATTTTACATTTTTTTAATTATTCATTAATTTATCTTGCACCATATCACTAAGGCATATTTCTAGTTTGTTCACTGGAAATGGAAATAAAGCACAAATACAAAAAAGCAAAACTATCACTTTACCCTTGTTTGATTACACCACCTGATTTTATTTGTAATAAATAATTTATTACAAAGAGACAATGATTTTTCATTTTACAATAAGAAATGTGCTAAAACATGCCTATAAATGCACTATTTATTGATTTGCTTTTTCATTATAACTCTCAAGCATTAAAATTTGCAAACTCCAGACAATATTTTCTCTTTGTATCAAACCAGAGTGGCGATCAGGAGTAGCCGGGCACCTGATCTTGTCAGACGAGGACCTGACCTCAGTGGTGCAAGGCAGCTGGAAACGCCTCAACACTTTGCAGCACTACAAAGTCAGTACCAGCTATCTGGAGAGATCCTAAACCATAAACAAAATGCAGTTTATGATGTTATTGACAAATTGTCACTTTGCAGGTCCCAGATGGGGCAACTGTCGCCCTCATACCTCGACACACCAAGCACATCCATCATGACAACCATGAATATGTAGCTGGAGAGAGTGAGTGTTTCATCTTTCTGCTGCAGCTGGAACTTATGTGTGATTGATTCTAATGTCTTTCCATTTCTCTAATAAGCCGATGTGTAAGGCCTCTTTACCATGTAGACTTCTGATTTTGAATGCTGAAAAATGATCAGTTTTGATGCTGGACTGCTAATATTTTAAACATATCTCACAAATTCAAATTCTTTCAATGCAGAAACTCCTATGCTGGAGGATGCAGATGAAGGAGGAGTGAGATTGTGGCACCTGGTTAAAGCCAGTGAGGAGCCAGAGCTTCCCAAACACCGCAGAGGGAGCATGAGGGAGAGAGAGAGAGCCAAAGCTATCCCAGAGATCTACCTTACCAGACTATTGTCCATGAAGGTAAACTGTCTGCATAAAACCAGTAAAATATGATCATGCACAGTAAGTTAGGAGATTGGGCCAGTGACAAACTAGTCCTGATCAGTGCAAAAGCCTCCTCATACTTGGATAGACTATGCTACGACCAAACAACCAACTTTAAAACATGTGTGTCTTTCTTTAGGGAACATTACAGAAGTTTGTGGATGATCTGTTTATGGTGATCCTCAGTACCAGTCGCCCGGTTCCTCTGGCAGTCAAGTATTTTTTTGACCTATTGGATGATCAGGCGGGGCAGCATGGCATCACCGATCCAGAGACTATTCATATCTGGAAGACCAACAGGTGCACAAAAAATGCACATACATAAAATCACTGTTCAGTGAGGCTTCCTTACCAAAAAAGCTTTAAAAACTTTACAGACATACAATGAATCAAACCTGATTTTGTGTGTGTTTCTATTTATTTATTCCTTTATTTTTGCTGTTCTCCTTTATTGACTCTTCTATTTTTTCATGTCTTCTCTACTTTTCCAGCCTTCCTCTACGTTTTTGGATCAACATTGTGAAAAACCCTCAGTTCATTTTTGATGTCCAGGCTTCAGACCATGTGGATGCTGTGCTTTCAGTCATTGCTCAGACATTCATGGATTCTTGTACGATAGCTGAGCACAAACTGGGAAGGGTAAGATATTTAAACCACATGTCAATTAGGGCTGTAGTTGACTAAAGAAATTCTTGGTCAATTAAAGGGGGGCGTGGACGTGGCAAAAGCTCTCAAAACTATTACATATCTCTATGTATCTGACCCAAAAAGCAATCACAAGACTATATCTGCACAGGAGTTCATGCAAAAACAACTGTTCATGCAAACAAAACAAAACACTCTAGATGTACAAAGATGGATTAATCTGCTTTTTTATTTATAAATACCAAAATAAAAAAATCTTCAACTAACTTATTAACTTCCGTTGTTGTCCTATATAATTCCTTATAATGTAAAATGTCTATTCTACAAATTTTGGTCAACTATGACCCCATTGACCGATTAAGCGACTAAAAGACTACAGCCCTCATGTGAATAATCATTTGTTGACAGACTTTATCTCAATGGTGTGTTTTTTCCATTTTTAATTTGACTGAATATAGGATTCTCCCATTAACAAACTGCTGTATGCCAGAGACATTCCTCGTTACAAGCAGATGGTTGAAAGGTATCTTCCACTTTTATTTCCTAAAATATATTTATTAGAATGCATATTTTTCTGAATGCGCTTCTCATTTGTCGCTCTACACAGGTACTATGCTGACATCAGACAGACAATCTCAGCCAGTGATCAGGAGATGAACTCTGCTCTTGCTGAATTATCGAGGGTCAGTTCTCTGCAGTCACATGTTATTTTACTTTTAATGGTGTGAATAAGCAAACCATCTGGCTGTGTGCTGTTTCAGAACTACTCTGGAGAGCTAAACTACCTGGTGGCACTGCATGAACTCTACAAGTACATCAATAAATACTACGACCAGGTAAATGATTTCATTATTGCACCAGGAAAACAAATGTAAAAAATAATTGTATATGTTTAATAAATAATTGTAAATATGTTGAGGGAATTACCCTGTGGTGCCAGTGCCAATATCGCTCCAGACAAATACATTTTTATATATTTATTTTATGCATGTACAGTATGTTAGATACTGTACCATAGGCTACTCATAGGATTGATTAGACAGTGATGCGTGAATGGAGAGCGAAAGGGAGAATAGACTTTTGACAAATGGTCAGGGTTGATAACAGCCCCGTCACCAGTCCCTTATTTTTCATGTTTGTTGCTCTCTTTAGATCATAACAGCACTGGAGGAGGACACCACAGCCCAGAAAATGCAGCTGGGATACAGACTCCAGCAGATTGCTGCTGCGGTAGAGAATAAAGTGACAGACTTGTGACAGAAACACTTCTCTACTCTCTGCTGAAAGAGATGGACTCTTGTGGGATGGGAGTATCAACGCTGAACAGCACAGTGTTCAGTAGACAGGCCAAGTAATGGACCCTGACTAAGAAGTGGATGTGCAAAGTGCTTTTCCCAGCAACATTTCATAGATAGTGAGTCTTCCAACTGTTGCCTTACTGCAGTCTACTGTGTACAACTTTTGGGAACCCTAAAACCAATATCTTTTGGTCCATATAGTACATGCCCAGGTTTCTATTTTGCTTTTAAAAGCAGAAATGTATTCTTTGCACTTCTTAAAAATACTGTATACCCCAAATTCCCAAGACAAAATTGGAGCAACCCGTGTTGTCAGGTTTGTTTAGTTGCAGTTACAAAAGTGTGAATGTGAATGCGTTTCTGGCTACCAGTGGTGGCAAAGGGACACATAGTACAGTAATACCATTACAGTAACAAAGAAAGTACTTTAAATCTATTAAGCAGTCAAATCTGTGCAAATTTTACCAAATTGACTTAAGTTTTCGTTGTTGCTCAGTGCCAGGTCTTGAACTACAGACAGTTTGTCATTAGGAACATGAAGATACTGCTCTCAAATGTAATGTAAAAGTGAAAATTATCCAATGTAAAGAATTTACTTAAGTAAAGATTATACCTAAGGAGAGTACTTTTTGCTACTTTACTTTCCACCACTGCTGGCTACTAATGTATATTTTATGGAAATGGCAACTTTTAAAACTAAACTAAGCGCAATTTTAAAATGACCATTATGTCTTATTTTGAAGTTAATGTCTTCCCGTGTAAATCTGTTCATGTCTGTGCAGCCCTCTACCTCAGCCTCATGCTGCATCTTTTTTTCAACAATTACATTTTTTTTTTAATTTTTGATTAATTCAGCAATATATTGATCAGCTGTAACTAGCAATACATCTGCACAGAACAATGACCTGTCCTTTCGAACGGTTGCCATTTTCAAAAAGTAGGCTGGAGTCCGAGTGACAACTGCCAATTTATTATTTTTTTTAATTTAACATTCCTTTTAACAAATATATTTAATGAAATGGGGCATTTTTGTAGGATTTAGGGCTGCTCTATATTTGAAAATATTGTATTATGGCTGTTAAGCACAACAATATTGACATTATTGTGATATTTTAATATACTTTTAACACACAGCTTCAGTTATAACAAAAACTACATGGCTTACATTACTAGTCAAACTTGATCAGAATTAAAAAAATAAATAAAAGACAAAACCAAGACTACATTTTTGGCTAAAGAAAACCTTTAATACAATTTGCCTTTTTAACTGTTTTTCTTTAATAATGTACATTTCTGTCAGACTTTGGTGCACATGCAAAATAATTTGTTTTATGAAATTGATTATTGCGTTTTCCAAAATTGCAATAGCAATACTCTATTGTGCAGCCCTAATGTAACTGACAAATGAACGAAGCAGAGGTATATATAAGACACTGCAATCAGAGCCTTGTGTGGCAAGCCATCGAGGTCATCATTATATGTGCCAAGTTTATTTGTGTATCCAACAGACTTTGCACTAACATTTTGCATGTGCTGTTAGGCTTCATCATTAGGCTTTATAATGGCACTCCCAGCTTATAGGCTGTATGTAAGGAACTGAGGGACATTAAACTGCTGTACGGCTGGATACTATTACAGGCTCCCAGAAACAGCTACTGTATATGGATGTGTATTTTCTGTTTATATTGTATATAGTGATTTCAGATGAAACTGTAGTGATTTAACCTAAGAGAATGTTATTCTCACACATTGTGATGGAATAAAGTATTCTAAGTATTGCACTGAGTGATTTATTACTAGACCTGAAGGGTTTTGACAGAATTTGTAGGATTTTTTTTTTTTTCCATTAGTAGACAAACAATATAATCAGTGTGATAGCCTATCCTATATTGAAGTTTTGGTTGACATGTTAAAGCGGAAATACCATAGACCGTATATATCAGAATCAGAATGACTTTTATTCATCCCCGAGGGGAAATTTTCTTTGTTACAGATGCAACCGACCAAGAGCATGTAGATCGAAACAAGTTGCAAAAATAAGATAAGATAAATACAATAAGATAAAAGATAAAATAGCTCTCTGGGAAATGATTTACATCAGTGACATATTTACGACTATATACATGTGTGTATATATATGGTCTTTTATACGGTCTATGGGAAATACACGTAAACTCTAATTTGGAAATTATACGAGTTTATATTAAATCTTAGTACTAAATTGAGAGAACGCAACAAAAAATGAACTGATGTTTTTAAACACCAGAGGGCGCAATTGACCTAAAAATAAATTATGCTTCGTGAACCTTGAGTCTCTACTTTTGCGTGGAGCCAATCGATATCAAGTAGGCCTAAACCCATTGGTTTTTCTTTGACCCATTTATGTCATTTTCCATTATTTTTAGGCCTTCGTGTGAAAATTCCACATATCTGCGGATTTGTTTCATTGGGTCTGGCCTGCACCGCAGAGGTGAGCCGCTTATTCAACAATAGAAAATTCTAGGTCGTGATCGTCAAACGCCTGAAAGCGGAGCATTATGCAGATACGCTGGGGCCACACAACTGTCTCCCACTTAACACCACACTAACCCCAACTAAATCAGAATGTTTATCGTCGAGAATAGAAATTCATAAATTTGATCAAATATTGTCGATTGATCATTTTTGACGTGATCTTAAACATTTCAATACATGCTACATTACAGTGACACTTGTTCTTTCTGTATCCATTAAATAAGAAACATCCTCCCAGAAAATGCATGTAACATTTAAAGAGGGGCCACATAAAGAAAAGGAACCCCACAGGGACCTCATGACCCTGTTCTTTTTACTCATGAATGTGTTCGAACTTCAAACACGCAATCCTCGGTAATATTCACCCAAACAAAAGCATAATTCCAATAGATTGTTAAGATTATTCCAAATTTATAAAATATCCGGGTAGATTAGTTCCAAATTCCGTCTGAGGATCTTAACAACTTCTCAACACCAACTATCCCAAATGTCGACGGCTCGTAATGGTGCGGACTTTTCACTGCCCTCCTCAGCGTACATCCCGCCCACTGACGGAAAACGAAATCTATCGGCGTTTTGATTGGTCGACATATGTGTACAAAGTGATTGACACATTATCGTCCAATCAGCTTTCAGATTCTGTATCACGTAACCATCAAGCCCCTTCTCGGTCGCTTGGGAAACCCCGCGTACAGGTTGTGTGTCATTTTCGCAGGGACTGGAGCTCGAGCCCGGTGAGGAGGGGGATGGGCGCTTCTGCAAACGTACGGACCTTCACAGAATCAGAGTGCATTAGATACAGCAGCACATACCTCATTATAAATACCTATTATAAATATTATATCAACTAAAATAAATGGATCTACCTTGCAGGGATCTACTGGACAGACTTAATGGATGACCTTTACTTTGCGTGGATATTGAATTTAACTTTACGCCAATGCGTGGAAACAGTGAGAAGTTTGTTTGTGAACCAGAGAGAGGGAGCTACTTTTAACGGCAGACATACGGGAGACTCCGAGGCCTTGTCACAGGCCTAGGGGTCTGCTTCATGTTGGGATATCACAAAGGCTTTCCATTGTACTGGATTTTTTCCCACACACAAGATTTTGGAATGTCTCTTTAGGTGAGTAAGCGGGACACAGCAATGTAACGTTATGAACAGCCACAGTACGTTCAGATTAAACCAACACGGAGCATGTTTCAGTCGAACCATCATCGCTCCTGAGCTAACGAGTGTAGCTAACAAGGCTAACTGAGCTAGTTAGCTCAATACTTGGCATCCACTTTACTTGATTAAAACACTGAGTCTGCTTATAATAAGCATAATTACAGAAATAGCATTATGAAAAAGCATGTTCTATGATGTCTGTGTTTTAAATCAAGTGAATCAAGACAGACACCTTGTAGAGGATGATACAAAAAGCATGTGTATTTACCACATAATTCGTTTTTCAAAACAGTGCTATGGTTGCTTTTTTGTGCACTTGTGATTAAAGGTAACTATTTCATGGAAGAAGAATCGTTATCGTAATGTAGGATTGTTGTTCCGACCTGTTACACTTGGGCATTATTTTGTTTTACCTATGAAAGCATAAGGGTTGGTTTTGTTTTATGTTCAGGACGTTCAAGAAGACAGATTCACGTTCAAAAGATTTTCTTGCACAGCATTGGACCGATAAATACAGGTTTTTGCGTTTAGTTTAGTCATGTAAACGTTAATTGCAAACTTTTTCTGACCCTTCATGCCATTATACTGAATCACAGACTGTATGTTCTAAACATACCTGATAGATCTCCTTGGGAATGAACTGAGGTTCCGTCCATTTTTGGGATACGTGTTTGTGTATTTATTTTCGCAATGAACATTATGATTAAGAATTTAAAACATTTTTCCCTTAGCTTCCTCCAAAATATACACATAAAACAGGACTAGACTCATGTTCGTACGGTGCTCTTTCTAGTCTCTGTGGCATACTGCCACGCATTTTGCCTCGACAAAGTTGAAGCCCCACACCAGTAATGACACTTCAGGGAAACACTAGTTATATTACATTTTTCATGATACGTCTTCATGTACATCAGCACAGTTGTGTGTGTATATTCTTAAATGTTTTGAGTGTTCGCTGTTTTAAAATGTAGCTAATGTTGTAGACGTCATTCACATAAAGCTCCAATTCCATCTAAATTACTGAAGTAGCTTCAGGTTAGACATTGTGTATCAGTTTTGGAGTGAAACTGGCAAATAAAAAGCACTTGTGTTTGGTGGTGACTTGCTGTTTTTCACCTCCCCCACTTCCCAACCCCCAGCCTCGATGGCGGTTCACAGAACTGGCTGGTATTTTAGAAGGGGACTGTTTCCTTTTTTAGCTTTCACATTATATTGGAGCGCCTTAGTGTTTTACACTGTTGATTCAGACGTGTATCAGTTCACTTAGTCCACCACACAGCATTTGTGTTGAGTTCAGTGAATTTCTGCTATGTAAATCGATGGTAATGCTGAAAACTCGCAATTGTTGCGTTTTTAAATTAGCTACAAGCAAAAAGCAAACCCATTACCGTGTGAGTGAACGCTTCTCAAAACCAAATAGGCGTACATACAAATAAGGGGCAATTTTTATGCAACGTGCTTCTTGCGAGGTCAAATATTTTGGAAGCACAAGACTCATGGCTGCCCTAAACGTAGCCTACCTGCGTTTGTTTCTACGCACAGCTCCACCACGTAATGTATCCGTGTTTTGTGGAGTCACTAGACCGGAGGACTGCTCTCGTCAAGCGCCACATGTAGCAGGGTTATCATCATGCTTCCTTTGTAGCTTCAGCTCAACCAATGTAAATGTTTCTTGGCACATTTTTTTTAGGTTGGAGAAACTCTGATATAATCTGGAATACACACTCACACAAAATGTACCTGCATTAGGACATTCTATAATAACAAAATATACAGAGGTCTACCATTATTTTAACTGAATCTTTATATTTGTCACTGGAGCTATATACGCAATAACTTGTAATGGTGTTCTGGGATAAAAGTGTCTAGAGGTTTATTGCATTAGCAACAACACTTCCAAAAAATGCACTAAGTGTAGTAGTTGCTTCAATCTGTCAAATAGCTGATAGCTGAGAGATAAGGTGATAGGAGTTGTGTTATTTTACATGTATGCCAGTTAATGTTGATTGTGTTGATAGGGAATTGTTGATGTTCTGCTCTCGAGAGTGCATATAAGGTCAGAAAAGCAAATGGTTTTGAAATGCATGAAAGAATTGGAATATAAATGGTTTGTGGCTACTGCACCAATCCCCTAATACAAATGTGTTTTTCTGCCTGTATATTTCTGAAGTTTCCCCTCTCCTGTCCTGGTAGTGTGTGCTTTTCCATCTTGCACAACAGGGTTGAAAACAAGTGGCCATGACGCCTGCTTGTTGCAGCTCTTCTATTGGTGGAGGAAAACTGGAGCTGGTCCAATGGACCGCCAGTGTTTCCCTGGCTCTTGTGGGAGTGTTGTTGCAGAGGCCTTCTTTGCTGTATTCTGTTAGTAGTATCAAGAAAAGGCAATGGTGCTTATAATACAGTATCAGTTGAAAGGAGTGAATACATAATCAGACATGCTTTTCCCACTGTGCTCATAAATTATATTTGTGGGAACATGTTCTGTTTTCTAAACCCACTGAGAATCAGAATCAGAATGTCAGAATCAGAATCAGAATGTTTTTTATTGCCATATGAGTGAACAGGTTCACAACATTAGGAAATAGCTGCGGTACTTGGAGCAGGATGTAGACAAACACTGACATGCAACAAATAATGGAATAGAATAAAATAAAATAAACCCACTGAGCCATTCACTAAATCATTTTGAGTTGACACACAGGTGGTCCTCTCATAAATGATTCCTCAGTAACATTCAGGTCTGTGTGTCAGTTCATGGCCCCTAAATTACTAAAAAGATAAAAAATAATCAGACAGTTTTAACATATTCTTAGCAGTAGTGCTGTTGCTATGGCACCGAATGTTTGCACTGCCTGCAAATGCATGTTCCCTTTTTGTTTCTGAACCACATATGGCTCCCACAAAAATCACTAATCATTAGTTATTTGAGATTAAAATTTGTGGTTTTATTCCAAAAGGTTTTTAGTACTGGTTAACAAGTAGAAAATTATGTTGTGAAAACTGGGCGTGCATTCTGACGCCTACTTTAAACACAAGCAAGAAAAGGCTTCAAATAGTTACCAATTGACATTATTACTTCTTGACTATAACTATGACAGAGAACTAACTTGACTGACTAACCAAGACACAGAAAAAAAATATAAGGTGAGTTTCATGTTTCGGTCAATTGAGCTTTTTAAGCAAATCAAGTGCCCTCTGTGTGTCCTCCACACACCAGGGACTAATAATTTGTGCTTAAAGAATAGATTGCTTCTGATAAGGCCGTATACACTATGTGTCTGTGATCATGATTCAAAAAGCCATGTTATTCATCTATGGGGTTTTATATTGACTATTTATCCAGATCCAAAGTAGATCACTGCTTTGAGGAATGAAAGGGGAGAGGACATACAAAACACCAACCTAGGGGCGATGTGGTGGTTATAGTTACTCCTGATGAACTGCACCAAGTTGGTCCTACTTAAATGTAAGACCTGGGACACACTGGCAATGTATTTTCCCCCATGCACTTAATCAAAGATGCACAATTCTTTTAATGCATTCATTGAAAGTGAATGAGAGGAAAGGGCAGCACATTAGGCGCTACGGGTCTGTTGGGACAGGGGATTTCTAATGTTTGCAGCTGCATCACCCCACAGACTATAATACTGAAAAGTTTATGTGCAGAATGTGCATGTGGGAAGTATAATCCAGGCCTTACCAGCGTTCTCATATGTTCCCCAATATCTATTAGGGACACATAGATGCGATGTGTACATAGAATCAATCCTGTTTGCTTTTAAAGGATTTGTTGTACAACTGACTTAAGCATAACAGATTTTTGAGGCGGCTTTTAATTGTTAACGGTCTGAGTTGAAACATGGATTTATAGATTCAAAATGCTGCTCTGACCAGCCAGAGCGGTGATGTTTTCATTTTCTAACCTGTTCATGTGCTCTATGTACTGACCCCAGTGCGCACTAGATCTTCTGTTTACTGTTTGGTACACTTTTGGGTCAGTCTTGTTCACATGCACAGAGCATCATTCACCCCAAACATGCAACATGAACCACTAGAGAGGCCATCAGATGATCGCTGAACTTGTTTTCATAACCACAGGTTTCTGGTGCTATGCATGGTGGTCTTTTCTTTCACCTTGCCTAAATGCACTGTGAGAGTGATGCGTGACAAGGCTTCCCTGCGCTGACCGAAGCAGGAGAAGCGTCACTGATACTAAGCTTATCTTCTATTTCTAAGCTATTTCCTCTTCAGATTAACGTGTCAAACAGCAACCCAGTTTTTATCTTTTTTTACCCAAATCCACTTTAATTGTCACTGTGGACTGTGTATGTCGACTGCGTTCATGCCACACTCGGTGGCATGAACGGTCATTCCTGTTGGAATGACCGTTTAATGTGCCCCAGAATGGGACTGTTGGGTTTGCACTGTCCCAAGCGTGCTGCTCTTGGAGCGAATGTCCTTTTCCGTCAACCTAACTATTGGCAGTGTGAAAACAACCTTAGTTGATGACACCCAACTCCATGTTTAAACAGCTTCACCATTGAGGAGCACTGAGCCTGAGATACAGGCCTGCTATAGCTGCTGCAGTGGATGTTACAATTTAACATTTCACTGTCACGATTAATAAGAATTACTATTGTAATTTTGACTTCATCTTTATTTTCCCCAACATGGGCAGAGCTGGGTCATAACACTAATATTGTCTTAATAGATTGTGATTTCGTTTGGATGTGACCACCATAAATGGCAATATAAAAACTATTTACATTTAGGTTTACTTTGTAAAATATAGCTTTAACTGAAATTCCTTATTTTTGCGTCACAGTTAACTAAATAAAATGACTAAATTCACCCCAAATTAAACTGGGAGCTGTTTAAAGGAACTGTATGTAGCGTGGGCCCTTACAGTTGTAATACACTTTAAAATGTATTACAATAACAGCTGAACCTGGGTTGCCAGTGCATAAACCTGCATATACAGGACACACATGAGTTTTCCTCAGGCTTAGTAGTGGACTGCACTGATTCATGATGAACTGCAGATGCTGGGGGGTTGGAGAGTGAGGATTCAGGAGTCATTTTAACTGGGAGCCCAAATGAGAGACTTGTGATTTCAGATTAGATAATAAAGATATTTTTAAGTAATAATTGCACAGAAGTATGAACTGAATCACAGTATATTGAGAATTGCTTTTGCCTTGACACATGACCCATTTCTAAATCGAAAGCAATATACTGTATAGTACTGTAGATTTACTTTCTTTTTCTAATCTAATGCTTTATCAAAGTATTTTTATTTTTTTTTTAGGAGAATTGAGACTTTGTAATGATACTTGGCATGTCTGGTACCTCTTAGTTTTATCGTGATATTGAATAGGTCGAATTATTACAAACTTGTTTTTATCCTGCCATGTTTTTGTCCTGCCTGGGAGCAGTGAGAGAGCGTGAGAAAACACTGCTGGGTTGGCTCCATGGTTCAGTCACATGATGCAGTGAATGAGTCACCGAAAATAGGTTTAGAGTGCTGTTAGTGCCCCCTAGTGGTGTTTTTCTTAAGTGCTGAGGCCAAAACAAAAAGTAAAACAGGATTTTTAGTCTGATTGTTGAGGAATAGCTAATAGTTACTTCCAGTTCATTTTACATTTAACATTTTATAGTGTATTGTCTTTATCACTGAAAGGAGATTTAGTCTATTAGGTCTGATTCAAACCTTGCTTTTCAGTCATTCATCATCAATCAATACTGTCTGCCCTACAAAGTAAAAATGCTGTGTCTGTGCTAGGACTGGGCGGTATGACAAGGAAATTAATGAAATTTTTTCCTCATCTATAACAATTTCCAATTAAATGTGTTTCCAATTCCAGATTTCCAATTTCCAATTAAGTGTGTGTTCTAATAAAAATAAATAAAAAGGGGTTTAAATATACGTTTCCAGAACATAAATATTTAGACTTTCTCCAAAGTGTGAAATCTGCTCTGTCTCTGAATGACTGTTATGTTAATTGAAGTGTCTCTGAAATGTCATTTGTGTGTTGTAGGTCCCCAATGCCGGTGGGCCGTGGCGTGCGGCTCGGTGGCACCCACCCTTGGCGTGCTCTGTGGCTGTAGCTGGAACCCTGTGATTCTTAACCTTTTTCCCTCCCCCCTGCCCTTGCTCTACCCCCCCTTCCCCACCCCTTTCTCCCCCCCTCGTCCCCCTCCCAGAGCGTCGCTGTGCTGGACGTCATGAGCATAGTAATCGCTCTGGGAGTCACTACGCCTGAAACGTCATACTCAGACATGGCCGCTGGATCCGAGTAAGTTCTCATGATGAACCTCTTCTTGCTTGATCATCTTTCAGGTACCAATATGTGTCTTTCAAGTTTACACCATGTATGACAAATGTAATTTCAAATACAATTTCACATAGAATTCTGATTGCTCCAAACAACAAAACAGCTTTTAGATGTCTGGTGTCTAGAATCTCTATATTTAATTATTGTAAATTACATTATTATTATAATCACCATCCAAACTTTAGTTGTTGTTTTTTTTATTTAAAAAAAGAGGATGTTTTAACAAGTGCTTTTGGTAATGTACAGAGCCGCAGATACACATTTGATATAACTGTATTGTCCCCTGTTTCTTACTGCTGTTCTTGCTGCTGTAGACTTCTTCAAAACTGGGAATAATTATATTATTTTTTAATATTTCAGCCCTGAATCAGTAGAAGCAAGTCCTGCAGTGAATGAGAAGAATTACAACCATAGCTGTGGGAGTGCACAGAGTCATGGGTATCGCGGTCTACCGTATGCTGTAAGGATTATTTTTAATATGTTTGGACCATGTTGTAATATAAACTGTAAAATGTTTTTCATAATAAACATAACCCATGTCTCTCTATTCTTTTGTTTAGATGCAGCAGTCTTCCGTTGTGTGTTGCCAAGATCACAACTATGGTGCGCCTCCGCCCCCCACGCCACCTGCTTCCCCACTGTCCCAAACAATCATTCCCCGCATGGAGCTCAACGGTGTGGTTAGAGCTTCTCGCTATCACAAATCTGCTGAGGACAACTCTGCAGACAGTGACAGCTCCTCTGATGACGAGTTGCCCAACTCGAGCTGGTGTCAATGTAGTCTGACAGCAGACAGTATCCTCATCAAATGTGACCACTGCAGGTCTGCCACACACTTTGTCTTATTTTTGTTTAATAATACAGTCAACTAAAAGTATGACTAGAAATAATAATATTACCCATTTCTTATTTTTTTTCTGCCTACTTTGCAGGGACCTTGACAGCTGTAAAAGAGGAAAGGGTCACAGAAATCCTGAAAATGTATCTGGTACGTTGTTTTTGTTTGTCACTTCTAAAAAATAACATTTACAATGTTTAAAATGTAATTTGACGAAAGCTTTTGATTTTATGTTAGCGGGAGAAAGCAGTGCTACTGAAAGTGGCGATGAAGAGGTATCCCCTTCAACTGTGTCTTATACAGCCACTCAACATACGCCCACCAGCATTAAACTCACGGTCAACAGAGTCAAACGAAGTAAATCCAAAAAGAGGAAGAAAAGCACAGAGAAGACTCGTGGTGTGGCCAAGGCCAAGAAGGTCAAGGTAAAACATGCTGTAAATGTGACTTACTGTGTCATTATGTATAATGTTGAATGGTGAATCAGAAACCTGTTGGCCTGTTTATCTACTATTTTACTTTATTATATCCAGGCTTTCAGAGAGGGTTCCAGAAAATCCATGCGAATGAAGGTATGGTAAAGAAATAATGTGTGACTTTTAGAGCGTTTCTGCAGTGAAGTTACAGTTGCTATGTACCTTGCAGAACTCAACAACAGATGCTAGTGTGCTGGATGAAAACACTTTAGAGGGGTGGGAGAGCAAAATCCGCAAGTGGACGGACCAATATGAGGAAGCTTTGGCCAATCAGTACAGCGCAGATGTGCAGTCACTCCTTCAGCACCACAGTGGCAGCTCCAGAGACTCTCAGTCCCCTTCCTCATCACAAACAAGTCCAGCAGAGTTCATAGACACTATAAACCGAACCGCACTCTCCTGTAACAACACAGTCCTCGGCTCACAAATGCAGGTAAGTGTAGCCAAAGCAGGACAGACTAGTTTGCATGTTACATTGCATGTTTTTTACTTGTTAAGTTTAATACCATATCTAAATAAAACTACCATGATATCCTTCAAATACAGTTGGTCTTTATCTGCTTCAGAGCTTGGGATTGTGTCGTCACACCTATAGCCTAATGTTAAACTAATGAAGATTTTAAAATGCTAAATTCTAAGTATTCTGGGGGAATGCACCCTTACTTGTCGGTCATGGATTGATTACTTTTTAAATGGTTTTTCATAGCTGCAGTTGGGACGTGTTACTCGCGTGCAGAAACACAGGAAGATTTTACGAGCGGCCAAGACTTTGGAGCCTGATACCCTAATTATTGAGTATCGAGGGAAAGTCATGCTCAAACAACAATTTGAAGTCAATGGACACTTCTTCAAAAAGTAAGATTACCAGTTTAATCGTATCAGAATTGATCTTTTATTCATGCCTGTTGTTATGTTTTAGACCCTATCCATTTGTGCTCTTCTACTCAAAATACAATGACGTAGAGATGTGTGTTGATGCACGTACATTTGGGAATGATGCCCGATTTATCAGGAGGTCTTGCACACCCAATGCTGAAGTAAGATGCATATAACAACAAGATTTATTTTTAATGTTTTAGATTTGAGTCAACAAGCCCATGTGTTCTGTTTTCAGGTCCGACATATGATTGCTGAGGGTATGATTCACCTGTGCATCTACGCTGTTAGTCAAATCACTAAGGATTCTGAGGTCACCATTGGGTTTGACTTTGAGTTTAATAGTTGGTTAGTATTTTGAACATTTTTATTCTAATGAATTAAATGAAAATGGAAACAAAACAGTAACATAACGCAATGTGTGCCATAGCTAAATTTTAAATATAAAAGTCTATTATTAACATAATGTGTTATGGAGGTCTTCATCAGGGCTTAAAACAAAAGCAAACTGCATGTATGGGTGATTATTCACACTACTTAACTAGTTGAAATATTTTATTTTAAAAAGTTTACTCTGCACCACCTAATGTTATATGTGGTACTCTCAACCTGTGTGATGTTCTGTGAAGAGGTGCGTTTTATGTAATAATTTGCAATGTTTTGTAACTTGCAGTAATTACAAAGTGGACTGTGCTTGCCATAAGGGGAATGAGAACTGCCCAGTACAGAAACACAACCTAAACCCCACAGATAACTTGGTGAGTCCTCCATCACTTTTACCTCCCACACCTTTGATCGGAGCAGAAACAAGAAGACGAAAGGCCCGAAGGAAAGAGCAAGAGGGCTCAAGTGGTGATCTTAACCAGCCCCTAGACCAGCACTTGGAGGCCAAAGACGCACAAGGAGCCAGTGATACTGAGGTAATGACTAACTACAGCTTTTTATTGAGAATTGTTTAAACTTAATATGTAAAGATGCATTCACATATGCTCTGTGGTTTGGGCCCAATGTGCACTAATTTAGTTCAGTTTATTTGGTGGAGCTCTTGATCACACACACTTGCCATGTGAGATCAACTGGTGCTGACTTGTTTCTTTGGACTTAATGGAAAACGCCCTGTGAACATGCATGATTTTCTAGTGGTACGTGGTTGTAGTGGTTATTTTGTCCATTCTTGACTAAATTTGAACCTAGCTCAGATTGATATGCTGGAACAGCTCTCACGTCATGGTGAATATTTGAATCTGTTTGCATCACAACAACAGAACAAACAGAGAAATCAAAATACAGTTGAGAGAAAAACACAGACATCTTTCCCATCCCCAAATACACAAAACTCTTCCCTCTGCGTGTTTTTCAAAAACAAAATAGTCCGGATTTCTGCTATGGACTGGACTACGTCCATCTGTAATGTTTGTGATTGGTGTGAACCACTGATGGCCAGGGCCTAATCGCAACAGTTGGAGCTGAGCCAGATGGATTCTGTTAGAGAAATGTCTTTGTGAACAAATTATCGCAAGAATTCATGTTGCCAAATTCATCATGTGGGTGGTTCTTGCTGGTGATTGCAGTGAAATGGTCGTAACAGCACACACAGTCAAGGACTTCAATGTGCACATGATGACCGTACATTCTAGTCAAAGCCTGGTCTAGTCTGATATCTGAAGCTTAATGCACTATTATTACTATTATTATTAGATACAAGAGGGGAGGTGTGTTTTGCTAGTAGAAGTAGTAGTAGTTGGCCTACGGTTAGCTGCTTTTGAGTGCAGTTGTTGCTCACATTGGCCCAAGCACTCTGCATTCACTTTGAAAGCTCTTTTATGTCAACTGAGCTGTGAAAACACTCTAAATCTATGATTTGTTTTTTGTGTATTCAAGGAGAAACAATTTGAAGAACTGAAGACTGAAGAGAAAGACAACGAGCTGTTTGAAAATGGAGTGCCTGGCTCTAGTAATAAAGTATGTCCTTAATAGTTACATTTTAAAATGTTGGTTGAAAAGAAACATCAAAACTATTAGTATGCGATTTCTTACCTGCACTGTAGAATTTCTTCCCACAATGACGTGGGGCTGCTAAATTTCCTTGAATTGGTATCTGATGAGATTGTTGTAATGTCCCAAAGTGTTGAGCGACAATAAATACACTAAATTATCTTGTGTGTAGACGCTGAACATTGCAGATAGACGGCGGAGGAAAGCAGGCTTTGCCGAGTTGAAAGAAGAGTGTGTAGAAGCTGATTCTCGGAGTGTCACTGCAGGAAATCCAGCAGCTCCTACCACTGCAGTTGGAATGAGCACGCGGCGCACAACCTATGTCACTGTAAGTATTACTATAGTAACTAATTAAACATGAAAGGTTGTTGACAATACAGCGACTTATCTGATATTTGTCTTAGGACCCAACTCCAACTGATGAAAAGACACCTCACAACCTGCCAGTCCCTGCTGTTGCAGCTAAACCTACACGACCTGCAAAGCCCAGGCCCAAAAGTCGAATTTCTCGCTATCGCTCCAATTCATCACAACGTGCACGTCGCCAGCGCCAGGCTCTGGCTCAACAGGCAGCAGCTGCAGTGGCATCTGGTGCTTTGGCTGATCAGGGTGCTGCTCTAGAAGAAGAGGCATCCCAGGGCCCCTATGGGGCTGAACAGGGAGAAGGGGTTCTAGTGGGCCTTTTTGATGGAGATGGACAAGGTCCAAACTGTATCCACAGAGGGAACTTTCGCTACCCTAAGACCAAGAAGGTGAGGTAGTATTGGATATTGACAGCCTGAATAAGGCAGAATTTGGACGTTTTATTGGCCCTGTCTACTATTACTTCTATTCCATTGTTTGTCATAAATAGTTTCTTCTTAACCTAATTTGATTGATATAATTTTTCTTTGTATGTTCTTTCTGCAGTACTTGGTTACTGAGTGGTTAAATGACAAAGTGCCTGGAGGTGAGAAGGTGCCCCAGGAATTGCCAGTGGAGCGTCCTTTGAGGATAACCACAGACCCCACAGTTCTGGCCACCACTTTGAATATGCTGCCCGGCCTGTCTCACACATCCATGATCTGTACCACTCCTCGACACTACATCCGCTTTGGCTCACCCTTTAACCCCGAGAGACGCAGACCCCGTCCACTCCAGATGGATGGCACTTATGGCTGTTACAAGAAGGTAATTCATTGATGGATGAAACCAAAAGAACCTTGTGAATTAAGCCAAACATTAAACTTTTTGTTTCTATGGCAGAGGTGGATAAAGCAAATGGAAGATGAGAGCTGCTCTGTCAGTGTTGAAGATGGAACAGAATCCACCTTGTCTCAGAAAAGTACGAGTAGCAGGTCAACCCCCAACCCGCTGTCCACTGGTCAGTCCCCTATTTGTCTACCACACATCTACTGTTACCATTTAAGTTTGCTGAGGTCATAAAACTATTTTTGTCTTTGTTTCTTTTTGAATTGCAGAGGTCAATGCCCCAATTAAAAAGCGCAGGTCCAAGTATCTGACTGAATCAACACCAGCAACATCTTCGGAGCATTTACTCCGGCCCTTGTCACCCATCACCCCCCCTCCTCCAGAGGACCCCCCTCATCTTCTACTCCACACGCCTTGCCTGTCCAACGGCCTCCCCTACTCCCCCATGCCCTCACTGCCGACCAGCCGCTGCAACACACCACTGCAGTTTGAGGTATGCTCTTAATTTTAACTACCACTACAGCTTATTCAGTCTTTATTTTCATTCCGTAATTGACAGATTTAGATTCTGTTAATTCTGCTTACCGTAAATGAACCTTCAACTTTGGTTTGTCTCATTAGAACATATCATCACCGGAGGCATCTCCAGTCCACAGGCCAGAGTCCATATCACCTGAGGTACTTTTCATTACACTCACTAAATGCCTCTTTGGCTGTAGGACATCCTGTAAGTTATCTTTTTCCTTGTCTTTTCAGCCCTGTGTGCAAGCAGACTATGACATTTCTCGACCACAGTTTTTAGAAGTGTCCCTCTCCTCCAGTCTGGAGAGTCCAGCTGCTATGATGTCTGATGAATATTCCCTCCCTGGAGCTGCTGCAGGCCTTGATTCTCAAGGCCCAGCAGTTGGAACTAATTCAGTGAACCAAGCGTCTTGTCTGTCATCGGACCTAAGCAGGGAGCAAACTTTCAAGACAGAATTTAATCTCATTTATACCTGCTCACCCCTCAATGCAAACCTGGGAAATACTGTGCCCACGGAACAGCGGCTCCCTAAAACAGAATGCTTTTCCCCTGTAGAGTCTCTCCATAGCTCTTTAAGTGGGCATGGGCTCATGGGGGAACATGGGTCTATGTCTCCGTATGGGGACACTCTCTATGGGGGAATGTACCCAGACAGTGGCACGCCACCTCACATGAGCAACCCGCCTCAAAAAAAGAAGGCAAGTATTGTACATTTTTGTGAAGTAAATCAAATACTATTGCAATGAGAATGTCTAATATAAAGTCATTCACATTGGTCAGATGCTCCAACATTATGTTCTTAGTTTGCATAAATACTTTCTGTTTAAGTGTTGGTTTCTGATGTGATGCAATTGTTTATTAATTTATTTAACCCCAGTAGTAATATATCCAGTGAACTAGATAGCAAATTGAGATCAGCTTCACCTCAGTCACCTCCTACCCGCAACTTTACTCTGTTTGCAAAGTTTTTCTTCCACTTTTTTCCAAGGCAGAGGGCCAAGCAGTCACCCATTAGTCTGGTGACAGGGAAGACACATTACCAGACTATAGCTGTAAGAAGTGAATACAAGACAGTACAAAATATGGTGAATATTCTTAAAACTGCCTTTAGTGTGCATGTCAGTATTTTATTGCATCTGCATACAACACCCCCATTATACAAGCTCTGTCCTTTCCTTCAAGTGTACATTAAGTTGTTGTGACCATGTTTAGTGATGCATGAGTAACGTTTAGTTTAAAGTTCTCCACCTGCAGAAATTCTGTAGCAGTATCCACCATTCCAAATACTTGCTGCAGTGCAGACTGTCAAGCAGGCTGGTACTGATGCTATAATCAGGTGAATATGGATTTTATTGATTGGGGGAAACACTATTCAAAGAGCCTTAGATTGAGTTAAACCAAGTCTTCAGACCTAAATAAATATAAATGTATGTAAATACTTTAGTTTTCATTATGTTTTTTTGAAGGGGTAACTAGCTGATCTATTTAAGGTGTTGAACCTGTCAACTAACTTGTCACAAGGAATTTTACTTTTAATAATTCCAAGCATTGGTGCCTGGAAAGCAATGATTCATTATCTTAGTGTTAAACTGACATGTCACTCTGTGAAATGAAGATCCCCTATTGCTATCTGAAACAAGCTCATTGTCATGTCATATCCCTCATGTGTTCACAGAGACATCTCATTAAGTCAGAACATGTTGGCAGTGTATGTGGGTGGTCATTGGTGTTGGTGTGCGTCTGAACGGTTTGTGGATGTTGTGGGTGTTCTGTATGGTTGCATTTTGTGATGGTTTCAATTTCAAATGCCTGCTTCATTGCTGTAGCTGCTTTATGCTACTAACCATGCATTCAGTTCACAATAGTAATGCACCAAACGCCATAGCAAATGAGCAATGCACTGTGCGGGTGTTTCCATAGTGATAAATTGAACAGGTCAGGTGTGTCTTGGTAAAATGCATGACGTGTTTCGTCCCTTATGGGTGTCAGATTGATGTGAAAGCAGGGTTCCCATATGTCTTTATTTCTTTATAATTTGTGTTACAAACTACAATTTTACAACTGTCTGTTTATAGGCCGTTATTTAATGGGAAGTAGGTTTTGTAGCAAAAGTGCTGGAAAAAAGGCCTTCAATAAAAGTGGGAACCCTGAAAAGCTGTGGTGTGCTGTTAAAGCCATGGTTTGACAGTATGTTTTATGTTGTGCCTCAGGTGTCTTTGCTGGAGTACAGGAAAAGGAAACAGAGCTGTGGTCGCGACTCTGAGTCCCTAAGTGCCACACAAACGCCCCCTGGCAGCCATTACAGCCAGGACACTCATCACAGTCACCGGCTTCAGCATCGGGCCTCTCCTCACCCTTACCCATCATCTGCTCAGCCTTACTCTAGTCCACACACAGAGGCCGTCAGCCCCACAGAACCACCCGCCCCTGCACCCTCTCGACACCAGGACAACCAGTGGTAAGAGTTGTTTGCTACTAGCGCCACATGAATGATCACTGATCATGTCATTAAAAATATCCCTGCATCAATTTCATTGCACGGCACATTCACTGATATAAGATTTGTTAAATTCATGTAGACAGTTTACATGTTTCCCTCCTGTATATAATAGATGGTACCAATAAACTCAAACCAATAAACAACAAACTCCCTTGTATCTTCACAGGATGGTTCCGACTAGTGTTGAACGACTAAGGGAAGGGCAGGGGGTTCTAGAGCGAGTGCTGAGAAGCATCAAGACGGAGCGCACCTACAAGCACGGTGATGGTTCAACTGACAAAGAATGTGGTATGTGCATATAAGAGACCAGTATATGCAGTTTAGCAATCCTTATCCTTGCTGTAGTTACGACAAACTTACCCACAGAAGGTTCTTAGTTGTCCATGTGTATGCTGTAAATATTTTCACACATAACAGTTGGAGAAGTTATTTGGGACCCCCAGTCAGAGAAACACAAAATCCTCTTTGGGTTCCTGTTTTGACTGCACAAACATGAGCAGTGATGTAATATCTGTGCCAGTTTGGGAGTCAGCCAGTCACTACAATACAATACAAAAAAGGTTTCCTAAATTCCCTTGGATTTTCACAAAATTTCTCTTATTCTGAAATGTCATACAACAAATGAGTAAAAATATCGGCATACTGGTTATTATAATGTTCAAAATGGAAACATTTTTAATTGATTGACTGTGACCTCAAATCTTGCATGTTTTTGTTCAGTCTACAGAGAGCCAGCGGACTGACAGCCCGTCATTCCCTCAGCAGACCCTCCCAGTCTCCATTCCAAGGTTCCTTCAGTCCCTCGGCAGGCTCGCACTTGTGTCTGGGCCGCTCCGTGGGCCACCCTCTTGACCACTCTGTGACTTCCTCAACTCCCTCCTTCGAGCGCTCTACACCAGCAGACTGACACACAGCCGGCCACAGGATCTGGGCTGGGTGCTGGGTGAAGCATGCCCCAAACCACACACTCCCACCAGGGATGATCCAGTGTACATGCTTGGGATTACTGACACCGTGGAATAGTGAGGATGTGCACTAGAGTCAGAGGTGCTGTGAAAAAGTCACTAAAGAGCAGTGCATTCAGGTTGTTTTGGGACTTTGAGGACAATAGATGTACAGACCATCCAGGAACAAGGACTTGTGGATTCATTTTAGTTTTTTCTTTGTTTCCTTTGCATTATGGGATATTGTTATGATACGTTGCCCAAAGATCATAGACACTTTATGGAAATGGACGACCCCCTGCTTTCTAAAGTGCCAGGCTCATGTGAGGTTCACAAACATCCATATACAGCAGTATCAGTTGGGATACGTGAGTGGGTCTTTTTTTTATGTTTGACAAAAGTCACCAATTTGTTCGTAAATACAGCCCTCAATCCAAAAAAAGGAATGGAAAGTGCAGATAAATGAGTGCTATTAAAGTCTATTTTGGCTTGTAATTCATTATGAGCATCCAAATAAACATCTGTTTATTGTATTGGTTCATTTTATCTAAAATATTTGTAAGATTCAACACAAATGAAGGGTTATTACAGTTTAGACTCATCAGCAATAATCATTTTTCAGGCCAGTCAGACACTGATGACCTATGTTTATGGTGGAGGTTTTTGTTTTCAAAGAACTGCTTCAGACTAGCCAACATTCAATCTGTTGCCTTGTGCTGCATCAGCCCATGGTGTATGCCTTTTTTTAAAATTTGACTTGGACTTAATTTGGAGAGCGCTGGGGTGTACAGACCTCAGTTTATATCTAACCTCTTAACCCTTATGGCGAAGTGAAAGCAAAAGCTGATATGCAGCTATGAATGTATATTTTAAGTGTATAGTACTTCAACTTGGTTTTACTGCACTGGGGTTATTTGGTTTTCTAGTTATGGTCAAATCATCCATTATTTTACAGCCCACTTTTCTCATTACCATTCCATATAAAAACTTTCAGTAATCCATGTATAGCCATTGGTAAATAATCTAATTTTTCATCTTGATTTAGACCCCTTAGTTTTTTTTTGTTTTTTTTTTATTTAAATTACTGTATGTCACTGACATCTACCATTGTATTTGATGCAGTACATGCTCTTGGGGTTTAAGGTGCTGCATTTTCCAGTGAAATAAAAGCCAGTTCTGCATTTAGAGCTGATCTAGCCACTATATTAGTTGAAATCTGTTTTTATTTTGTTCATATTGAGCAGAGTTTCCTGTGATTGTGTTTAGAGAAATAACCAAATAGGCATTTTATTCACATGTTGGGTTTGATCTGTTCAACAGTACTACTTGCCCCCATTTCTGACCAATCCTTGCATTCCATGTGATACCGAGGGATCTCTGAAGGAGTACTTGGATAATTGTTAAAAGTATATAACTACTGCTGCTAAGTTCTTTTAGAAGAGCTACTTCTCCTTGGAAGTATGGTGTATTTCTTTGTTGCAATCCTTCTAATTGAAGAGGCGGTTATGCTAATGCAGTGGTGGGACCTTTAGCTGGTCTGAATGCCAGCACCACACTGGGCTGAGCAGCTCTACTTCCGTTTTCCCCTGCTACAACTTCAACACAAGGAATGTTTGACCCAAACAAAGAAACTGTTTGTGGCTCAAAATTACCAGCACCTTAAAACAAGAGATTCAACCTTAAAACACAAAAGGACATTATGTATGACTATATGACCTGTGTATAGAAAGATATGTGATATATAGACTTGTATGAAGATATAGTACACATGATTTCTGTTTTCTGGTCTTTCTGACGATTGGACGTTAATCATTCGGTCTGTTCATTGGTTCCTCTCAGATGCTGCATTCTTTTTGTACATTTCTGTTGGTTTTGTTAATTTTCTCACAGATCATAGTAGTAACTAATTCAATTGTTGCCCTCCAAAAGATTTAAGAAGAGTTGTATTGCATTTTGATAATAAAATAATCATGATGATGATGATGGATTTTAAAACCATTATTATATTATGGCATCTGACGAAGTTGTTTTTTTTTTCTTGTCTTCTTTTTAACATTATCTCTAGAGGTCTACACAAACACTATATAAAGATTTGTCTTTGGAATTATGGGTCATTTTAGGCTTACTTGTACATGTTTTTATAATCCAAGTGTAAAACATTCATTACAGTTTGAAAACTTTAAACATTAAAGACTGTGGGCCGTTAGATTAGAGATTTTGATGCAAGATACAACATGGATTCAATCAAAGACCCAAGCAGCCCATAGTTAAGGGATGTTGCTATTTCATCCTCCCTGGAAACATAATAGATTATAGACGGAAATGGGGGGAAAAAAGGTTGTAAAAGGTCCTGCCCACTTTGCAGCGCCTACGTAGAAACTTCCGGTCACGTGTCCACCGTGACTTCCTGTTTACTGTCCGTTTTCCTTTAGCTTGTAGAAACCAACATCGTGCAGACACGCATTGCAACATCAGTGCGCAGCTCAAACAGTCCAGTCACACTCGTATGACTTTTATTTGTGGAATATGTTCGATGCAATGTCCACAGTCCTGAAGGAGACGAGGACACGTCTGAAGACACTGGGAACGTCGTAGTCCAGCGCGCAGAGCCGCAGGTCAGAGTTAGCTTTCGGGAGCGGTGTAACAAGTGCATAAAGTGTGAATAAACCAGAGGACTAGACACATACATATATGCACTATTGCGAAATCATCCGGCTTTACCTGTGGAAATTGATCAGAACTGGAACCTGTGTTTGGTCTGTGTTACCGCCGTGCCCCGCTGGCTGTGTAGTTGTGTAGCCGAGGACCGACTGAAGGTGCCACCACGGCCCTGAATTCTCGACGAGTCCCCGGCTCTAGCCCGTTTCAGCGGGCAGTCAGGAAGAAGTTGGCCGGGAAGGGATGGCCTGGCCGCTCCTCCAGATCCAGAAGCCAGGGCGCTGCTGTGTATGAGGGAGGCCGCGTCAGATTACAGGCCACTGCCGTGGGTAGAGGCTCTGCCATGGCTGCCTCTGGACTGTCATTGAGAAAGAGCGAGGAAATAGTGGATTTGATCTATTTGTTCTCCAAGACGCAGTACAGAGCAAAAGAAGTAACCCCGCAGGTGAGCCACTGTGTAACAAAATCCAATCACTGACATGAAATTGGTTACGTGTAATCTAATCTGACTATGAGCCCTAGTTGGCTATTGGTGATTTTGAGTAGCCTAATTTCACCAATTTCACTTATCAACTATTAAAATTAATTTCTCCCTCTGTGAAAATGTTTTATTGACATGAAAAGGCAAAATGACTGTATATCATGTTATTAAAGGTGCACTATGTAACTTTAGTGGTGGTTTAGTTGTCTCCATTGAGATGTTATTGCTTCATCCAAAAGTGTTCACATTATGCCTCTGAACTTATTTATCAAGTTCATGTTAGATCTGTGGAGATGTGACCTTGCTCACTGTATGAATGCATGTTTTTCAAAGCAATTTCCAGCCATCAAAACGTCTATAACTGATTAAAGGCAAGATTAAGAAGTTTAATGCCGTCCTGGAGCGTTCCAGGATGAGCAATAACATCTCCATGAAGACAGACAGCTAGCGAACCTTTGACCAAAAAAGTAACATAGTGCACTTTTAAAGTTTGTACTACCTCTGTCGATTTATATTATTCATTTGTCCTTTGCCAGGTGGAGGAAATTGAGAGGCGCACCCTCGACTTATTCTCAAGGGACTACAAGTACAGCATCATCCACAACTTTAATGGAGAAGTGTGCGGCCACTACCCACGGCAAATAGTGTTCTTGGAGCAGGAACTGGACTGTGAGAGAAGCAGGTATCCTGCTGCTGCTTCTTGGTGGCAAAGTCCAATTAGTTAGTTATTAGCCTGTGTTGTTTGTTTCCGCTACGTCCTCATCTTTAACTGTGCTAACACCAAAGGTTAACTTTCATTCACACAACTGTGATAGGTCCCTTGACTGTTCAGCAAAGGACTATATTTTGTGACAGCTGGTAGTAGTAATTCAAAACTGTTTTTAATTGCACATTGTGGGGCTCTGTTTTTGTTTTTAGGCAAGTCAAGTAGACATCAAGTATATTATCATATCACTTACTTTTTACTTACTTGCCTAGTTTGCTCAAAGTCCCTTACATTGAGCGAATTAATACACAAAGAATAGCAGTATGTAAGTTCAAAACACTGAGCAAAAGTTTTTTTTTTCTTGGTTTGCAGATCTGAAGGCACTGTACACATCAGTAAGCTTCAGGACCTGGTAAACAGGAGTAAACTTGCCCGGTGTAGGGGAAGATTTGTTTGTCCTGTCATCCTCTACAAGGGAAAGGTACCCACTAACACACAACCTTTACACACTGATTCCACAGTTTAATGGAAAGCATACTGGAAATGCTGTTGTATTAATATCTGTAAATATAGTTTAAATGTCTAAGCAATTCTACTTTTACAACACATGGGGAAGTTGGAGGTTTTACTTCAACCTCAGTGATTAAAACAAGCTGAGTAGTTTTTTGAAAGTTAGTTACCATGTTTTACTGCCAATAGCCTAGGGTAACGTTAGAAAACCCATTCAGAGCTATTCATTGTAGGTCCGTGTGTGTTAAGAGATGATGTTTTTTACTCTCTGTGTCATGGTGTATTTAAATCTCATTGAAAGAGGAAGTGCAGCTTTATTATTTTTCTCCATGGCATGCTCTTAGACAGTATAGTTTCCAGTTAACTACATTGAATAGATCAATCATGTGAATGTTAAAAGTGACAAGTTGGTCTAATAATTTTACTAAAACACTTTAGGATCTTTATATTAAAGATTTTACTAAAAAGAATTATAATTCTTTTTCCCAGTTTTGCCATTTTTTTTCGTTTACGTCCAGATTGGAAATCATTACATCCATAATTGTTATCTAGCAAACACAAGGCCAAAACCCCTCTAAAGTAGTCTGAGATTAATATTTGACAAATAAAAATATAAGAAAACATGTTTATTTTGTTGAGATAATGTTTGAAGTATCAGGAAAAAATGTGTTTCTTGTGTAATTTACATACACCACTGGTATTATCCCATCAATTTAAGTAGAAATTAGAGACTTTAAATATTTGTTTTGCAGCATATTTGCCGATCATCTACTCTAGCAGGCTGGGGGGAGCTCTATGGCCGGACAGGCTACAACTACATATTCTCAGGTGACTCACAAAAATATTGTTCTGAATTATTATTTTGTAAAAATTGAAGATGAAAAGGTCCCATATTACACAAAACTAACTGTTGTGAAATTTAAGTTATGTTATAATGTTGTTACCTCATCAAAAACTTTTCCAAAGTTGTGTTTCATTCATACATGTGACCCTTTATTATTAGTCTGTCTACACAACCAAAGCTCAAAATTCCCTGTTTCACCTTCTGATGTCATGTAGTGGTCATTTTCAAGTTAGCAGCTACCTATGACCTTTAGTTCAGTAGAGATGAGCAATTCCAGGGTTGAAATGATCAAGTGATTTTGTTAAGTTGTATGGAGTTTAAAAACACTGTGGAGCACTTCCTGGATTAACATACGACATCACAAGGTGTTTTCTGTTTTCTGTTTTAGAGAAGAACTCAGTCTAAATATGCAGGGTTTGTGTGTTAAACATATGTGAATGAAACAAAGCACAACTCCAGTATATTTTTGATGAGGAAACAACATTATAACAGATCAGGAAATGGTGTAATATAGGCCCTTTAAGTACGCAATGTTTGTTTTGAGATCCAAGTCAACTACCCCAGGAATAACGTGACTCTTTTTGACTTTGCAGGGGGCACTGATGACACAGTGACAGAGCCAGAAGAGGTTCTAGAGGATGACAGTGGAGTAAGGTAATGACAATATTATAATATATAAATTAATATGCCATAGGTTAAGAAAAATGTTTTATTTGCCACACTGGTGAAAATACATCGTTGCCAACAGTAATACAGAAGCAGTGGCAATATAATACCGTAAATTCCGGACTACAGAGCGCACCCGATTAAGAACCGCATGCTCAGATTTATGAAGAAAAATCAATTTTGTAATTATATGAGCCGCACCATATTATAAACCGCTGGCCAAAGACTAGGCGGGGGGTTCGCTTCTGCGTCCCCGCCGCCTGGAGCGCCTCGGGGCGGGCAGCGAGGCCTTGTCCCCGCTGAACTCTGGGGACGGACTCGCTCACTGGTGACACTTGGGACACACACGCGCCACAGGCACTTACACACCTTCACACACTTGGGACACACACACGCGAAATGCACATACACACCTTGGCGCTCTGGGAATAAACCACGGTAGCGATCGCTTTAGCCTTCAGTCTGATTTGTACAGTCACGGCCGCCTGCTCTTTGCGTGTTAACCCAGTCCTCCAGAAAGTTTTCAAGCTCAGGCTATCTGCTATGGTTACCTCTGAAAGCTTTGGTTGTCTTTTTACACTGGCTCAGTTCTTCTTGCTGGAGCCTCCACCTTCGCACTATCTACTCGTTTATGCCAATTTTACGGGCAGCAGCTCGATTTCCTTCTTTAACTGCCAGAGTGATCGCTTTTAGTTTAAAAGCTGCATCATATGCTTTTTGTCTGGTATTCTCCATGTTGATGAGGGTTAGCAGAAAGACTGAAATAAGGAAGTTGTGATTACCATAATCATACAATTTCATTGGACCTCAGTGAACTACTTATTCATTTTATTGGTCCATGTTTTTCCCGCGATGAAAAAAAAAAATAAAAAAGCCGCTTCATATTACGAGCCGCAGTGTTGAAAGTGTAGAAAAAAAGTAGCGGCTTGTGATCCGGAATTTACGGTAATAAATATGAATATATAAATAAGAAATTAATAAACTGGGCCTTTGTATTAGTTTTGTCGCAATACTTAAATTTCTAACTCAATTTTGATACTAAGGAATAGCCTTGATGCCAATTCTGATCATTCTAAAGCTGAATAGGAAAGGTAGGTTTGTTTCTGTAATGCGATTGAGACTTTTTTTGTATTAACACCTGCTCAAATAAATATCTATTTTCAATGCTAGCTTTAATATTGATTGCCTGATTTGCTGTCATGTATTGTCATTGAAGTATATAAAAGAAGTATAATAATTTGACATTGTTAATTGTCATAAATTGGTTTTGTTCCCAGGAATGGTGACTCCCAACTGTTTGATAAGGTTCGTGGTCATGACATTAAGCTGCTGCGCTATCTTTCTGTGCGCTACATCTGTGACCTGATGGTGGAGAATAAGAAGGTTAAATTTGGTCTCAAGTAAGAACATAACTATATATTTATTACCTGCTGATTTTTGCTTTTATGGTAAGACATTGGCTTATTTGTAATTACAGTGTAACCTCTTCTGAAAAGGTGGATAAAGCTCAACGCTATGCAGACTTCACTCTGCTTTCAGTGCCTTATCCAGGTAAACTTCAGAGAGCACACCCAGGGATGGGATTAATGCTCTATGCAACCCATTTCCTTTCGCTTAAGTCTTAAAGGTCCTTTATTAGTATATCATATAATATTATTGACTCTTGCGATCTTTAAGCCATGTTAGAATGTTGGCAACTTTTCAAAACCACATCTAGAGTTGTTTGAGTAACCCTTTATTATCAGACTAGCTACATCTCCAAAGCTCAAAATGCTGTTCCACTTGTCAAGAGGTGGTTTTTAAGTTGACAGCTACCTTTTGCCTTTAGTTTAGTATATTATTGGAAAGACTCAAATTATCCAAATGACTCTAGTGAACATGTATGCAATTTATTAACAGAGTGAAGTGCTTCTTGTATTACCACATGTGGAGCGTTTTCTTAGAGAAGCCTAAATATACCAAATTTTAATGTTAATTTGTGTGAAGAAAACAAAACAACTTCGAGCATGTTTTTAATAAGGAAACAACATTATAACATCAATCAAAAGTTCAAATTGGTCAAAGTGAATGAGTGAATTATGTCATATTTTTTCTCATATTTTGTTACTAATCAAAACAGGATCTTCTATCGACCTCTACTTTTAGCAGTGCTATTTCTCATTTATATTTACACTGAGTTGCATCTGTAGCTTGGCATCTTGAGATGTTTATTTTTTGGTGTTTATATTCAGGGTGCGAGTTCTTTAAGGAGTACAAAGACAGAGACTACACAGCAGAAGGTCTGGTTTTTAACTGGAATCAGGTGAACCATTTTCCTTCTTTGAGATATGAACATTCCCAGTCTTGTTCTGACCACAGTTGGGTTTTCTCTGGGGCAGGATTATGTGGATGCGCCTTTGACAATCCCTACATGCTTCATTCAGAACCTAAACATAGACTGGACCCAGTACCAGGTAAATCAGTTTTCTTCTGCAGCTCCAATGTGTGATTTTCTTTGCAGAGCTTGTTTTATACAACTATCCTGATGGAATAAAGTCTATTGTGTAAAGTAAATGTGACATGTACTAAATGTGTTATTTTATTCTTTCTGTATTTTAGTCGTGGGACTTGGTGGAACAGACTCAAAACTACCTGAAGCTGCTTCTTCATATCATTAACAGCGATGGTGTTTAAACATGTGCATTACAATTTAAGTATCATTTTCAAATCATACTGTTCAATAACTGAGCCTCTTGCTTCAGATGAGAGTGGGCTGCTGGTGCACTGCATATCCGGGTGGGACAGGACGCCTCTATTTGTCTCTCTTCTCCGGCTGTCTCTGTGGGCTGTAAGCTCTTCCATTTTCCTATTATACATTTATTCCACACTGTAAATGGAACATATCGAACTCAACATGGGGCTTGTATGTCTGGGCACATGGATACTTATTTGGAAATGTTGTCCTGCAGGATGGTATTGTGCACGCTAATCTAGAGCCAGCAGAGATTCTGTACCTAACCATCGCATACGATTGGTTCATGTTTGGGTAAAATATATCTTATTTTACTTATCTTATATTATATTACTTATACGGCAGTAAATGTGTTGATATACTCCCACTCATTGTGGGCACTACATGACTAGAACCACTAATAACTTGCACTTTTTTCCTCTATTGCAGCCACATGCTGCCTGATCGACTCTCCAAAGGAGAAGAGGTTAGTACCTGAATTTTTGTCTTCTTGATTGCTTCCTGTCTCCTTTTTTGTTAACATAATACATATACATTTGTATTATCTAGTGTAATGGTTTGGTGCCATTTGTAACATAATGTACATTTTTTCTTTTTCTAGATATTTTTTTTCTGCTTCAATTTTTTGAAGCACATTGTTTCAGAGAAGTTCTCTGCTGTAAAGAGACTGAGGTATATAACTCAAATTTTTTACACATTTGTTTGTTACATGACAGATACATAATTAGTTTCTGTATTGACCTGAATATACAAAACATGTTTGAGCTATATTATGACCTACTTCATGTGTGATTTGTGATTTATTGTAATAACATTATCCGTTTCTGCTCTCAGAAGAAAGAATTCACACTTCAAAGATAATGATTTCACTGTGGAAGACCTCTGTCAATTAAGTAAGTGTTGAGTAATAGTTTGTGAAAATTGTCCTTAAAGATGCACTATGTAACTTTTCAGGTGAGGGTCTGACACCTGCTTATTCCACAGTATTTCATTAAAATGAACTTTCTCCAAACAGTGATTCCACCAGAAGGCGCAAGAATGTGTAAAACAACATTGTTACAGTGGGTTTAGCTATGGCTTTAGTTTTTGTTTTTAAAAATGACCAAGCCTTGTAAATACCCAAAGTGGACCATTAATATGATCAATATTGCTTGTGAAATGACCACGTCCATTGATATTATATGATTTTTTTTTTTTACATTAGAACTTTGGGATTGTGTTGTCACAGATTTTTCAAGATGCAAGACGTAAAACTAAACTTGACGTTCAGTCAGAAGTATTCTCACTTTGAGAGGGAAAACTGTATTTACCAGTTATGACCCAGCAGCTTATAGATTCCACATCTCTTTTTCCCTAATAAGTGCATTTTTATGTATAAAACAACAACCGTAGTTGTCTATAGAGATCACTTGTTTTCATGTTCCAGAGCCTAGAGATCGTGGCAGTGTGACCAGTCTGAGCAGTGAGTTTTCTCTGATCACTGAGGAGCTTGGACCTTCCAGTCTTAACAGTGATACCCCAGACCTATTTATGAACCAGCCAGCTGCCGCATGCTGGTCAGTACTGTACTGCAACTAGATACATTTAAATAATTGAGTGATACATTTACTGATGATAATTAATTTGCTTGTGCTCATGTGAATGACCAAATGAGACCATTTAACTGGTGTAAAAAGTACACACTGCTTAGGTTGACTAGGATGCCGCCAGCTAACAGGTCAGCTAAGACATTTAACTCCCTATAAATCACTCATTGGGCAACATGCTCACATATTCTACACTACCAGTTCAAAGTTTGGACTCACCCGCTCATTCAATGTTTTTTCAATATGTTTACTACTTTTTACATCTTATATGCAGCAAAAGCCAATCTAATATATGATGTAAGATGTATGGAATTATGTAGCAAAAATTTATAAAATATATTGTATATTAATCAAATCAGTCAAACAATGTTAGAAGTTTTTTGCTACATAATTCCACACATCTTCTTACATTTGATGTCTTCTGTACATATATCAAATGTAAAAAGTAGTAAACATATTGAAAAAACATTGAATGAGAGGGTGAGTCCAAACTTTTAACTGGTAGTGCACAGTATGTAAGAATATGATATATAATGTGATATATACCGTATTTTTCAGACTATAAGTCGCACTTTTTTTCAGGGTTTGGGTGGTCCTGCAACTTATACTCAGGTGCAACTTCGATATTACATTTTTCACACTGGCAGCCCATAGACCAAATATATGAATCAAAAATGAAAAAAACAAATGGTTATCTGTTTTTTCATTTTGGTTTTAGAGACAAATAATAAAGAAGAGTTTTTTTTGTTTTCTTATTTTTGGTTCTTTATTGAAAAACAAATGAACGATACACGGATTCTTCTCTATTCGGTTGTTTTTATTACTATAACTTCTATAACTTTCCTTTTAAAATGAAATGTTGGTCCTTGGTCTCTGATTTTATAAAATAAATTTCCCCCCAAAAGAGCGACTTATATATGTTTTTTTCTTCTTCATAATGCATTTTTTGGCTGGTGCGACTTATACTCCTGAGTGACTTATAGTCCGAAAAATATAGTACCCTTCCCTGGAAGTGAAATTATTTTGGACAACCTAATTAACCCCCAGATGAAGTACTGCAGTCCTAATTATAGCATCTATGTGTGTGAGCGCAGGAAGAAAGGCCCATCCCCCTCTCCTCAGGTGATGTGGAACAGACTAGAGGAGAGCACGCCACATCAGCTCTGTGAGGCCAGGTCCTCCAGCTCCTCCTCCTCCAATCAGTCTGACCACGGGCCCACGCACACTGGCAGCAGTCCCCTAGCTGTTCCTGGGAGAAGGTAGATATGTCAAATATCAGAAAACCTCAAAGGCTGTTTTTTTAAAATTATGTCTGAAGTTCTGTTTTTTCTGTTTTAGGTTAATTGTAGACAATGCTCGCTCAGCCTCATCAGTCTCCACAGAATATGGAAGCTGGCAGATTGTCTCAGGGTGTGGCAGCATTCATGATCACACACCCTTTCCCGTGCCCACAGCCTCAGTCTCCTCCAACTCATCTGTGGTAGCTCCTATCTACGACTCCCCCCTGCCCTTCAGTTTTCAGGAAGACGGGCCTAGTGGGCGCATGTGAGTGATATCTTAGAATTTGACTTAGACTTTGGTGAAATTTAAAATCCAGTTGCATTTAGCTCAGTGATTAGTCCTCCTGGATTGCAGTCAGCCACAAACCTGAACAGATAAGTCTCCTATGCTCCTCTGTGTCTATAGGTGCCCCTTACCTTCTGAGCGTCAGACTCGGCTTGAATCAGTGCGGGAGATCTTCTTGGCGGCTTACAGCTCCACAGTGGGTCTCAAGTCTTCCACTCCCAGTCCTTCAGCTGCCATCTCCGGCCTGCTGGAGCAGTTTGCCCGTGGTGTTGGCCTTCGAGGACATAATGCTATTGTCTGAACCCTTCAGTACTCCTGCCTGTTACTCCTGTCAAACGGACTAAGCCATGTCTACCACTGCTCTATCTGATGCAAAAACAAAGCCTTCAATTCCAGTTTGATTATTTTTTCCTTTTTTTTTTTTTTTTTTTTTAAATGCTCTGAACACTTTTGCCTGGATTTTTAAAGGGATGTCTCTGCTAAAGGGATAGGGGAAGGTTTTTATGCTAAATGGCAGATGTATGTGATTATTCTTTTATGGGTGAATCTTTCTAAACATTTGATCAATTAATTATTTTAATCCTTTTGCTCTTCCACATTCAAAGAAGGAAAGAAGGTTCAGGTGGTGAAAGCACTGGACGAATAGAAATACTGTATAATATTTTACATAACATGGGCTTTGCATGAAAGCTGGTTTCTGCCTATGGAAAAAAACACCCTTTTTAATTTTATTTTATATTTTTCAAGTTTTAACTGTTGTGAGTATGATGGCATGATATGGCAAAGTATGTGGTTGTAGCTTACTGGTATCACATTGCTGGCACTGGACCTACAAATATACACACACAGTAATTTAAATTTTATATTCATTTGCAGCTTTGTGAACAGGTGATATTGATACAGTTAGGGGTGTAAGTATACAGTACTAAAGGTTAGGTTTTAGTTTCTCAGACATATAAAGTCATATGTTTAATAAGACTGACTAAAACAATAATGACGTGCACTGCATGTGGATCTGGACATAAAGACATGAAAACAGTCATTAGTCACACTGCCTGTGACTAACTTTTTGTGTAGTTATTTCAAGGTTTCCTTCAGCGACTTACCTCAGGAACTTCTGTGCCTTTTAAACAGTTTTTGTGCCAAGCCTGTTTTATGTTGTTGCTTTGAAGCGTTCAGACTATTACCAGTTACTCTGGTATCTTGGGGAAGAATTTATTTGAGGGGCATTAAGCCCATTTGACATTGTTTAATTGATCAAAATAAAAAAGTTAAACTACCCCTTCAAAGTGTGATCAATGTGAAGTATAGTTGCTGATTTGTCAGTCTATTTTTGATAAACTGCTCCTTCACTGCCCTTAAAAGAGTAAATCACATATGTAAAGTATTTCAGCCTTACTTAACTGAAACTATTATGCTCTGTCACAGAAGGTAGTAATTTTCCACCACCAGTTTTAAGATAAAATCACATTCATGACCTCAAGAAAAATGTGCATGGGGCAGCTACTGTTATTTCTGATAAGGTGCCTTCAGGTTTCTCATCAGAAATAGAACTGTATAACACTGCAGTGATGAGTGTCTGAAACCACTAATATTTTCTTTTCTGATTGTTGTTGTTTTTTTTTTTAATTTGTTTGTTTGTTTTATTTGTTTTGAGGACCAGCTCTCAGAACTTTCATAGAGTCTGTATAATCAAGTATAAGCAGTATTTGCCTCAGGTGAATTTTAGGAATCAAATTAATTTAATCAGCTTTAGTATCTGGGCTGCTATGTGATGCTCTCTGTTGGGCACTCAAGAAACAGTAGTTTTTGCAGAATCTCAACTGTCTTTGGCCACATGTATCATTTCAGCAGGCCACACTGTAGTGTGAGCGCATCCTGTTGGAGATGAGTGAAACTGCACTGGTCTTTTTTCTCAGAGGGCGGGCCTTGTGCGCCGTCGCTGCTACAGGGATACCAAGATGGAAATTCAGGGGCTTTCAGATGCCCAAAACAATCATTCTCAACATGGCGCCCTGCGTGGATCCACTCTGTCAACGCTCCCAACGACATCGACCTCGAGAACAAAACCTGTTTCTTCAAAATGTGAAGTGGATGGACATCGTGAACACCAAAGTGACAACAACAACAATACGAGGCCGGGAACAGCTGCGTTTCGGCTACAGGCGGAACATGGCAGCGCGGCGGACTGCCCACCTGCATGCCAGCCTGCGCCTCCAGATAAAAACTGTTTTGCGAGTCATAGATGCCCCAACTCTAACTTTAGGAAACACAACGGGGCTCATACGCAGATTAACCCACAACACACGGCACAAACGTGGAGCTATCGTGACGCTGGGACCGTCGGAGAGGGGAAAATGGCGCTTCCTCGGTTGGAGGAAGAGGGCGGACAGGAAACGGTGCGCACCGCCACCGCCTCGGGTTTACAGTCACAAAATCAGGACATCCCAAACTCGGCTCTGAACAGCCAGCTGGCTGTGGAGCAGGGTCCCACGGCCTGTAAGGACCTCCAAAGGCTGTACGTGGTTCTGACTGTAACTCCTCACAATGGTAAGTCCGAAGCTTCAGGCTCCGGGGCGGCGGTGGAGTCTGTGGCCCCTGCGGCAGGTAAAGGGAAGGAAGGTTTGAGCGCTTTCCTGGAAGTGGAAGACAACGTTATGTTTTGTGAATCCAATGAGGACTTGAGTGTTCTTAAGAATAACACATTGGACATGAACGACCATAGTTTTTGTTTGCCAGATAACGGTTTCGATACAAAGAGGACTGACGAACAAAAAACTGCAGAAGAGGCCATTTTTACGCACAGCTGCACTGATAAACTGGCTGGTAATGCTTGTACACACAACACTGTCAGTAAAGTTTCCGTAGACGATTTGGACGATGGCAGTGCCTTTGTTTCAGTGGGTTCGGATTTGATGGAAACACTGGATAGTCCAGACATAATCGCAGATGCTCAACAGAACCCTGCTACCCAACTTAACATGTCCTCTGATGGTGTCCCTGACAATGAAACCTTCTCTGGGACCATCATGATCAACAACCAGAACATTATTGTGACCATAGACAATGGCTTCCTCACATTCACCACTCCTCCAGAGGGAGGTGTTCACAAGGAAGAGGACTTGGTCAGTTTAAAAGAGCAACTTGGCATGAAGGACTATGAAGATTTTGTTCTGCTTAATTATGATGGCGGAGCAAAGACAATTGGGAAGATCAATACACTGGCAACCCCCAGCTCCAGTGAAATTAAGGACTCGGAGCTGTCAATGGTGGATGACTGTTCAGCATTGTACACTTTAACAGAGGCAGATCTGATCACTCCTTCCCCCAAAGCAGCTGTCCTAAATACTGAAAATGAAGAAGTTCACGGTCCCATAAAGTCAAAGAAAGAGATTATTTCCCTCTTTACCTGTCCTGAACCTGGGTGTGCGTTCACTTTTGTTTCAAGACAGAAGCTCAAGGTTCACCAGTTAAACCACGCAGAGGACCCCAGACCATTTCAGTGCACTGTGGAGGGCTGTGGTTGGGCTTTTGCTACCTCCTATAAACTCAAGCGGCACCTACAGTCCCACGATAAACAGCGGCCTTTTGAGTGTACCGTAGAGGGCTGTGACCGGCGGTTTACTACAGTTTATAACCGCAAAGCTCACATTAAAAACCATAAGCAGGATGACGCCTTTGCCTGTGATATCTGCAGCGAAAGGTTCCGCAGTGCTACTCGGCTTGCTAGTCACCAGAGAGTTCACTTTGAACCTCAGAGGCCACACAAGTGTGATTTTCCAGGTAATATATAATGCCTGACACATATACATTTTTTTTTCATTTCAATAGTGGTGTGGATTTGCGATGCATGATATATAGGTTAAATACTGTACTATACACAAGAAAACAATAGACTAACACAGCTCTCTATATGAGCAGGTTGTGAGAAGACGTTTATGACCTTCAGCGCCCTGTTCTCCCACAATCGTACTCACTTCAGAGAGTCTGGGCACTTCTCCTGCACGTTCCCTGGTTGTGACAAGACCTATGACAAGGCCTGCCGCTTGAAGATTCACCTTAGAAGTCACACTGGTATGGTGCTCCTGGACAATTCAGAAAACCACACATCTTTTTGACCTAAGCTCAGTTATTAGTCTACAGTTTTATTTGTCTGAGGTAAAGGTTTCTACATATTTTACTGAGGTGTGAATGTTATTCTGCAGTAAATAACAAAAACTTTTCTGTATAAATACATCTGCACTTTGGGTCAGATCATAGGGACACTTTAAGTTTTGTAAATTTTGTCATAGCCCCTTTTTAGATGAATAGTCTATTATGGCCCTCTTAAAAAACATAAAACGTGTTAATAACTGCAGTAGTGGGATCTTTTTTTTTTTCTTCACTGAGATGATGTGTTCACTCTGTCCAGGTGAAAGGCCGTTTGTCTGTGACTCTGAGGGCTGTGCCTGGTCTTTCACAAGCATGTCTAAACTTCTTAGACACAAACGGTAAGGAATTCATCACAGAACTTCAGTTATCATGGTGCACATTACATTTGGGCAATTCATTCAGAAAACTACAAGATTGCATGACTATTGATAATGTCAACAAATGTCTGTGCTAATTGAATATTTCTGTACAAATCTCTTCTTCAGGAAACATGATGATGACCGTCGCTTCGTTTGCACAGAGGAGGGGTGTGGAAAGTCTTTCACTCGGGCTGAGCACCTGAAGGGTCACAGCATCACCCATCTGGGCACCAAGCCTTTCCAGTGCCACGCAGAAGGTAATGTCCTCAGAAATACGCCAGGTAAGTGGCAGCATTATAACAAACTTCTGCTAACTATGCTTTGTTCTCTAGGATGTAACGCCAGATTCTCAGCACGCAGCAGCCTTTACATCCACTCCAAGAAGCACAAGCAGGATGCCAGCAGCCTGCGCAACCGCTGCCCTGTGGCTGACTGCACCAAACACTTCTCATCGCGCAGCAGCCTCAAGAGCCACATGCTGAAGGGCCACCACATCAGTCCTGGTCAGTAGAGACAGGATACTGTGACTGAAACACATTTTAACTATACATTTATATATATTGCTTTACATTACAATCACCGTAAATTCCGGACTACAGTGCGCACCCGATTAAGAGCCGCATGCTCAGATTTATGAAGAAAAATCAATTTTGTAATTATATGAGCCGCATCATATTATAAGCCGCTGACCAAAGACTAGGCGGGGGGTTCGCTTCTGCGTCCCCGCCGCCTGGAGCGCCTCCGGGCAGACGCGGACACGGTCCCCCGCTGAACTCTGGGGACGGACTCGCTCACTGGTGACACTTGGGACACACACGCGCCACAGGCACTTACACACCTTCACACACTTGGGACACACACACGCGACATGCACATACACACCTTGGCGCTCTGGGAATAAACCACGGTAGCGATCGCTTTAGCCTTCAGTCTGATTTGTACAGTGGAAACACCGCGGCCGCCTGCTCTTTGCGTGTTAACCCAGTCCTCCAGAAAGTTTTCAAGCTCAGGCCATCTGCTATGGTTACCTCTGAAAGCTTTGGTTGTCTTTTTACACTGGCTCAGTTCTTCTTGCTGGAGCCTCCACCTTCGCACCATCGACTCGTTTATGCCAATTTTACGGGCAGCAGCTCGATTTCCTTCTTTAACTGCCAGAGTGATCACTTTTAGTTTAAAAGCTGCATCATATGCTTTTCGTCTGGTATTCTCCATGTTGATGAGGGTTAGCGGAAAGACTGAAATAAGGAAGTTGTGATTAATCATACAATTTCATTGGACCTCAGTGAACTACGTATTCATTTTATTGGTCCATGTTTTTCCCGCGATGGAAAAAAAAATAAAAAAGCCGCTTCATATTACGAGCTGCAGTGTTGAAAGTGTAGAAAAAAAGTAGCGGCTTGTCATCCGGAATTTACGGTATATTATGTTTTTTTATTTCATGAATGGTTGTGATTTGTGTTTCTCAGATGTGCTGAGTCAGATGGAGATGACTCCTGCTTTGACTCCTAGCAGCGAGTTGGTCAGCCCATCTCCTGCTCTGGTACCCGGGGGAGGCACAGCAGTTGATCAGCTGACTAATCTGGACCTCAGCTCTCTGTTGTCCGGAGTGTCGGCTGGCACCGTCCCCACTGCAGGAATTGGTGTGGGAATACCAGTGAATGGCACTTCGTCTGGGATGTTCACCATGGATCTGTCCATGGTGAGCTCAGGCATCCTCACCATCGACCCATCTTCAGTGGGATCTACCTTAAGTACCGGGACCCCCACAACACTGGCCAAAGCTGTAGACCCTCTGCTGTTGGCAGCTGGGACAGAAGTGGGCTCTCATGAGGCCCTGGAGCGGTCGGTGGAAGAGGTGCTCCCCCCACAGGGTACACTTAACCTGGATGATGTGCAGAGTGTGACTCCAGAGGCCCTGGGCTCCCTGAGCAGCCTCGGGATACAGGGGGCTGGAGTGTCTGCTGATTCCCTGAGTGTTGAGACCACAGCGCCGGTGGTGGAGCTCCTAGCCTCTCCCCCCAAAGTGCCAGAGGAGAGTGGGCCTAGCTCAGGACATCTGCTGAGCTGTGTGGAGGTGATGGAGACACAGGAGGGGGAGAAGGTGCTCACCCAGTTTGTGTTCCCTGGTCCTGGAAGCAGCTTCAGTCCACAGAAGGACTCTGAACACACCACGGTGTCCCCCAGCATATTTCTGGTGAGCGAAAGTGACTGCGTCACACGTGTACTATTGATTACATGGGTAAACATTGTCTATCTTTTTCTAGGAAAGTGGAGGATCTGCGCGAACAGACTATAGAGCCATTCAGCTGGCTAAGAAGAAGAAACAACGAGGATCAGTATCTGGTAAATCTGTGGCAATTTTCTTTATTGAAATAATGTTGCAAACAACAGCAAAGCTGTTTTTGTTTTATGAAATCTGGTCTCAATAGTAAACTTTAATCCTTTTATTAGAACAATTCTGATAGTTATTAAAACTAAAAATGTTTTGTTTTTTTTGTGGTCAACAGTGAAAAGAGCAAAAATAGTGAAGGCAGCTTCAGCACCAGTGTCTGGGACTGGGGCTCATTACAATGAAAGCACAACATCGTCCACCAGGGCCCTGAGTCTGCGGGATGCTACTCCCCAATACGTGCACATTCAGCTCCTGCAGGTAATCCAACACTAACACGCCTCTTTCAGTAGGTTTATGGTGGACGTAATCCACGGGTACCATTATGCCATTGTCCAGCTGATTCACATATTTGATTATAATTTGATGGTTAGGTAGAGACCAGCTGAAAGGCACTGGTGTACTTTAATACTTGGCTTATATGTATTTGTATATGTATTTGGCATTGTAATGTTTATATCTTCTCCTTTTAGGATGATCCAGCATCTGATGGAGACCTTGCTTTCCAGCTGAGCTCTCAGCCTTCCAGCTCTCACGCTCAGCTCACCGTGGATCTGCCTGTCAACATTTTACAGGTACAACTTACTGTACATGTGATTATAGGAGTCGTGAAAGTTTGTACATGTGCTTTGTAATTTTGGCCAAGGCGGACAGTGCAATAACAACATTACCTGCATTGTTGTGTTCATGGAGTTTACCTGCTGTGTATTGACAGGAGCCAACAGGGATGACAGAGGAGGACAATAACTCTGAGAATTCCCAGTTCACTGGAAGCACCATAAACCTCCAGGACCTGGAGTGAGCCTGAAATTGTCCAGCCACTCACCTATCCCCTCTGAGGCCTTAAGGGGGCGCTGTTCAGCAGGGCAACGAGTTATTGCCACCAAAATGCACCTTGCAATGTTTTATTATAATTATTTAAAAAAATAACACACATTTTGTACCAAATATTCCTTCTCTCATTTTCAACTTTGTATAAAGTGCAAGGTCTTGTTTACATGAAGAAATGAACCAGGTGTCCAGTGCACAATTTTGCCTTCCTTCAATATAAGAGTCAAATCATCAGAAAAAGTATAAGTTGCATTGTATGTACAGTGGGGCTAGTGAAACATCAAGCAGTGCTACAGTAAGTACACAGTAAAAATACAATTGAGGTCTTGATCACTGATCAAAATGGAAGAACGGAAGCACAGCCTTATTTGTCCCTGTTCCTTCATTAACCTCTCCAAGTGCAAACACGACCCCAACAGTCATGCTGGTTGCCTGAGGCTGTGTTACTACTTTGCGCTTCGACAAACTTTGGTTGTAGAAGTGATTGATTGTGTGAGCCATTGTTGCCTGCATGAGTGCTTGCGTACAGTTTTAGAAAAACTAGCACAAATATGTGCAATGGACACAAAGCTGCACTCTCTGCAGTGCCACTTGTATTGTACAATCTGTCTTGAGATGCATCATGTACAGCAACTCCTCAAATCAAAGCAGCCTTATGTGTTTTCTGTTGTGTATGATTCCAATGCACATTTTATTTTGATTATTTATTTTCAGATGTAAGTCTGCCTTCCTGCATACTGTCATGAAATTCTATGAATTGTAATAAACTTATTTTTTTTAGGAATTCTGTAAGATCTGACACTGTTCCTTTGAACTCTTAAGTTGTCTTTTAGCTAAGAGAGGATTGTCTTTGCAGAACAAACACTTGAGAACACTGACAAGTAAAACACAAGCACTGTAAATATTTTGTGCTAGACAAAATATACAATAAACTAATCTGACACATAACTGTACTGACAATTCTCACAATATTTCTTATAAGGTTACAACACTTAACCATACAGAAATGGGTTTATAAGATCACAGCATTTTTGATACAGTCAGATATTAAATTACTCGCCTTCACTTGGTAACCTCAGTTAATGTGGTGTTTAGAACATTGTTTTAGCTTTGTTGCATTTGTAAATCACAGCAAATTAGTCGTAACCACACTGGATTATGTGTTCTTTTGTAAAACTTTATGTCAGATGTTGCTGATAGGACCTCTGATTGGCTGCTCCTCATAACGCTCTCCTCCAATCACGGGGCTTATGTTGTGTTATGTAACAGTGCCATGCAGCAGTGGAGAGAAATGAACAGGTCGCAGTCTGATCTCTCTTTTCTACTGCACTGAGCCAGGGGTCTGCAGCCACGGGTAAGCACCATCAGCCATTCATTTGTACTTATTAGTAAAATATTCATGTTGGCTAGTTTACTAAACTTTGAATAAGTTGCAAGATATACACTTTAAATTACACCTTTGAATGGAGTTCAAGTGATTTACTGTGTCAGCCTGTGATTGGTCAGCTGTAGAGGGACGCACGTCTGGTTAAAGAATGATAATAAAATAACGTGGATCGATAAACTTCTATAATAACGCTGTTTTTAAAATGTTCAAAATGTAACTGGTCCTTGAACTTATGGAAGAAAATAACAATAATGTATCTGGAAATTAAAAAAAAAAAAAAGCAGAAAAGTGTTGTGAAAGTTTTTAATTATTAGTAGTATTAAAGTGCCCTTTAATAAAATCATGTAAACCTAAATGGTAGATAGTAACTGTAAATACGGAGATGCATTGACAGACGCTTTTATTTGACATTTTTAGGGAGTCTTTGCATTTTTTAGCCTAATAGATGTATTCTTGCCCGGCAAATCCAGCATGCTTATAATATATAACATAGCCTAGAATATCTCTGTGTTTTTGTACAGATATTTCACATATTTTTAAAGTCACTAGATTCATTCCATTGACTTTATACTAATGGTTTGATATCTGACTTTACCTCATTTTGCGTTGATATTTGTTTATCTTCCTGGTGAAGTTGTGCGTGCCTTTCATAATTAATCGATACGTTGATTTACGTTTGTTTACACTGTAAACTACTAACCAAGTTAAAAGCGGCCCACTCTGGTTTGTCTTATCTGTAGGAAGGACAAAACACAAAACTATTTCTTTGCACTTTGGACTATAATAAAGGTTTCAACCAGTACCGTCCAGAGTCGGTCCAGAGTCGGTCCAGAATCCACTCTTTGACGCACTTCAAAAACTGAGACGATTCAATGCAGAAAGTACAATTATGTAACACTATGCAAATAATGACCTACAGTTAGAATTAGCGGGGTAATTTAAATGGGTTTGAAATAATGCGTAATAATAAGTGATATTAAAGTATGTTTATACTTTAATAATATTATTACAAAGGCATTGAAATTAAGTTGTATGTTTATTAGACATACTGGGTTAATCCACATTTAATTTTCATAATGATAATATACTATACTATACTCATTTCAGACTGGCTTTTAACAGTAACATTTTTCAGTTTGTTTTATTTCATTGCTTAATGTTTGTACATTATGTTGATTTTATTGTTAACAATTCGATCACCTAGTGCAGGGGTGTCCAAACTTTTTTCATCGAGGGCCACATATTAAAACACAGATCAGCATGAGGGCCGATCGGGGGTCATAGACTGGTGGTCAAAACAGTGAGTAATTCAATATGGGCATTTACAACAGGTTTAAATGACCCACTAGACCTTTGTTCATGCTTAGACCCTCAAAAGGACACACTCAATTTGCTTGATCAAGGCAGATTTCAAAAATATGCAGTAAGAAGTACGACTTGCGGTAGTATGGGCCAATTCACCTGGAAGTCTGAGAGCCAAAACAATTGGTCTGAGGGCCACATTCGGCCCCCAGGCCATAGTTTGGACATGCCTGACATAGTGTATGTAAAGGATTCTTTAAGTAAAGATTAAGTGATTAATAAAATTTCAATGAATCAGTTTACACTTGAAAAGGAGTCAATCTCAGATCAAGATACATAAAACTGATATGAACTAATTTCCAATTTAATACTGAATTATTTGTGAATTTTTACTAATGCTGAAAGAATTTCATTTCTTTGAATTTATTCCTCATAGAAGCCCGAGCCGCAGTGATGAAGATCGCAGTGATCGGTCAGAGCCTGTTTGGCCAAGAAGTGTACAAAGAGTTGAGGAAAGAAGGCCACACCATTGTAGGGGTCTTCACTATTCCTGATACTGACGGCAAAGCAGACCCCTTGGGTGAGAGCACTTTGCACATCTGTCTGCTGACTTTTGAGAACAGACATGTTGCTGTATATAATGAACTGCAACTGTAACTATGAAATTCTGGTTTGAAAATCTGTTCACATGTGATTAAATCATTTTTCATATTGTTTATAATGTTTGGATAAAATATTTAGGATACAATAATAGATTTAGTACACTGTATCAGTTACAATCAGCACAGTTTAGACTAAAACATAAAATATAATAAACTGATATCTTAAAGGTGAATTCAGCATTGTGGAACTTTTCACCCTATGAACTAACATCAAGGACCATAATGTCCGCCCTCCTGTGGGCTCACCACCTGCAGAGGGGTTCATAGGGGAAGTCAGGTGCTATGAGGATTGGGCAGCAAGCTGCCCCCGCAACCCAGCTGGATTAAGCGGGAGAAGATGGATGGATGGATGGAACTTTTCTGGTGGAGAGTCTGTCAAATTCTTTTCTCTATGGAGATGTTATTGGTTTGTCTGGAATGTTTCACAGTATGGCATTAACCTTTCTATTTTCATGGTGATCACTAGATCAAGTTACAGGTCAGATCTGTGGGGAGGCGACCCCGATCACCGTCTGTTTTTCTAGGTGTTTTTGAGCTGTAAACCCACCTGTTACTGAATAAATGTAAGGTAAAGCTGTTTTATGTCATATTGTGGAACATTCACAGCAGAGCAATGACATTTATAGAAACAAGTAGCTGACGGACCACCCACCAAAAGTTCGATATTGCACCTTTAATGACCTGTCTGTGACATAAGTATTGTGTTTGTGCTGTGTTAGCGGTGGAAGCAGAGAAGGATGGCGTTCCCGTGTTTAAATTCCCTCGCTGGAGAGTGAAGGGTCAGGCCATCCCGGACGTGGTGAGTCAGTATTCTGCCACAGGGGCTGAGCTCAACGTACTGCCCTTCTGCTCCCAGTTCATCCCCATGGAAGTGATCAACCACCCCAAACATGGATCCATCATCTACCACCCCTCTCTGCTGCCCCGCCACAGGGGAGCCTCTGCCATCAACTGGTGAGACTTTATGCCTGCAGTGGGGCTTTTACAGTAACACAAATACAACAAATACAAAATATGGGAGTTTTGTAATTTAAAGGTACATTGTGTAGCTTTTCTGGGGTCTGTCAAATGCTTTTCTTCATGGAGATGTTATTGCTTTGTCTGGAATGTTTCACAGTATGGCACTAAATCTTTCTATCGTCATGGAGACCAAACCAGATCAAGTTACAGGTCAGATCTGTGGAGAGGCGACCCCGCTTGCTGTCAGAATCCCTGTTTTTCTGGGTATTTTTGAGCTATAAAACCGCATGTAATTGAATAAATGTAAGGTAAATCTGTTTAATGTCATACTGTGGAACATTCCAGACAGAGCAATGACATATCCATAGAAACAAGAAAGTGTCGAAAAGGTACACAGTGCGTCTTTAATTATACCCACTGCCCATGTACCCAAATGTTAGAGGAATGGATAGATTTGTGAATTTTAATACATTTTTGTAACACTTTGTACAGCCTTCATTTGGTACAGAATTATTTTTTTATTTTACTCCCCATAGGAAGAACTGTTTTATTTATATTAACCAAAAGTTTGTAGCATTTGCTTATGTGTGTCGTGCATTCTTAAAACCAGTGACACACCCTGGGTTCTTTATAGGCCTGGTCAGTGGATTATACTATGTTTATCACAGCACTACAAATCCTTCCTTTTGACTTTTGATACCAGATGCTACATACAACACAAGTTATATGGCTATTTAAAGGTTTACACATGATACTTTATAAGCTTTTGATGAGGCTGAATGACAGGTACTTTGCTAAAGCTGCAATCCTGTGAGATTTTGACTTTTGATACCAGGTGCTAAATCCAACCCGAGTTACATGACTGTTTAAAGGTTTACTTTTATGTGCCACTTCATAAGGTTTCGATGAGGCTGAATTCTAAGCTCAGTGCTTTGGTTGTAATCATTTATAAAGTACTGTCTTTGGAGAGAACTAAATGTACCACACTGGAATTAACTCTGTAGGTGACTACAAATCACTAAATATCTCACTTTTGTCCTTTTCTTTATACAGCGATGGATAAAGTATGCAATTTTGGTACTTAAGTAAAAGTACAGATACAAGATTACTCAAGTAACAGTAAAAGTATCACAAGAAAGAAGTATCTGTTTAAACTGTACTTTAAAAGTAAAAAGTAAGTATTTTGCTGAGATTTTTAGAACAATTAAAGCATCAAATGTGGTGATTTTGATCAAGAATTTAGCTGATTTTGATAGATTTCTTAATTTTTTTTCTCTAGTTGCTTTTGTGTTTTTGTGAATTTGGTTTGCTCAAAGTTCAGACGTTAACTCAAATTAAATGTGCTGAAAATAAGTCTCAGCTTTTTCAAAAGAAAAGTATTTTTTATTTTTCAGTCCAGATCTATAATGTAGTGGAGTAGAAAGCACAGATGCATGCTCTCAAATAGAGTAAAAAGTATTTTTAACAGAGATTTTTAGAACAATTAAAGCATCAAACTTGGTGATTTTGATAAAGAATTTAGCTAATTTTGATTCAATGGATTTCTTAATTTTTCTAGTTGTTTTTGTGTTTTTGTGTGTTTGGTTTGCTCAAAGTTCGGACATTAACTCAAATTAAATGTGCTGAAAATAAGTCTCAGCTTTTACAGCAGGCCTCAAACCATAAAGAAAAGTACTTTTTATTCTTCAGTCCAGATCTATAATGTAGTGGAGTAGAAAGTACAGATACGTGCTTCCACCTCTGCCTTTATATCCCTGAGTTCAGATAGTTTTTTCCCTGTGTGTTCCTCTGACACAGGACTTTGATCCACGGTGATAAGAAAGGGGGCTTCACTGTGTTTTGGGCAGACGATGGGCTGGACACTGGGCCTATCCTGCTGCAGAGGGAGTGCGATGTGGAGCCAGACGACACGGTGAACTCCATCTACAAGAGGTTCCTGTTCCCTGAGGGCGTCAAGGGCACGGTGAATGGGATGGGGTCAAAGCAAAACCTTAAGCATTAGTTTGAATCTAGGTCTTCAGTAAATTTTAGAATATATATTGCAAGGAATGTCACATTGCAAAACTCATCTCAGTCAAACAAAGATGTCTTTATACTGAGGTGAGACACAATTAAAGACAATCCTTAAACAAGCAAACAAATGAAAAAATATTAATTGCGTTTTTGCATAAATGTACTTTTCCTATTGGCAACACTAGATCATCTCTGACCAAAGCCTAATCTGCTGTGCCCCTTTGCAGGTGGAGGCAGTGAGGCTGATTGCCGAGGGAAAAGCCCCAAAGATCACCCAGCCACAGGAGGGCGCTACCTATGAATGTATCCAGAAGAAAGCAAACGCAAAGGTAACGGCCCATGACGACACGTACAATCATTTCAAAAGCAGAAAGTAAAATAAACGTAAGGCAAACTACAAGGTAATGTCTAATGTATGTAACAAATTATATTATGTTTTCAGATCGACTGGAACCAGACAGCAGAAGCGCTCCACAACTGGATCAGAGGGAATGACAAAGTCCCAGGGGCCTGGGCTGAAGTGGATGGAAAAGTACTTAGACATCCATAACATTTTCTTTTTCTTTAAATATTAATACATTTAGAGTGTAAGTGATATAAGGTTTAACACAATTAGTAACACCACATGGTCGGCTACATACAAACCTTTAATACATTTACATCACCTTTCATTAGACCAAGTAGATGTTAAAATAGTCCTGACCTCAGTGTTGCCTTTTGTTTTTGTAGAACGTAACTTTCTATGGCTCCACTCTGGTTGGAAATGGGACCTCAACACAAGGGCAGCCACTGGAGATCCCTGGGGCCAGTCAGCCTGGAGTGGTGACCAAAGCAGGGCTGGTGTTGTTTGGCACTGATGGCAAGGCTGTAAGTGGCTGTTGTATTTTGTATAATAAGAACATTAAGAATGACCCTCTGGTGTGTGTGCTCAGCTCCTGGTGAAGAACCTGCAGTTTGATGACGGCAAAATGATCCCAGCCTCACAGTACTTCAGTGCGGGGAAGACCTCCACCGTGGAGCTGACAGAGGAGGAGAAAGCTCTGGCTGAGCAGATGAGAGTGAGTGTCTCTGTCTCCTTGCACATACCTCTGTGGGCTTGTTCTTTACCCCTGTATGTGTCCCTCAGGCTGTGTGGCAGAGCATTCTGACCAATGTGAGTCAAGTCCAGGACTCCACGGACTTCTTTAAGTCTGGAGCAGCTTCCATGGATGTGGTTAGGTATCAGTGTGTTTGTTATGTTGAACAGTAACAACTGCTATGTCAAATACCTGACTCAGTATAATTTAGTTATTCAGATATTCTTAGATTCCACTGGTATTTTTAGTTCCATATGTTTTAGTCCAACGTGTGTCTACACAGGCTTGTGGAGGAGGTGAAGCTGCTGGCCACTAACTGCCAGCTCCAGAACGAAGATATCTACATGAACTCCACTTTCCAGGAGTTCATCCAGATGTGCGTGAGGAAGCTCCGTGGTGAGGATGATGAGGAGGAGCTGGTGGTGGACTATGTAAGCATGTTTTTGTACAAATGTTTTTTGCTTCCAATAGCTATTTTTAAGATTTGTAAAACACTGTTTTAGGTGGAGATGGATGTCAACAGAATGACAGTAAAGATGCCTCATCAGATGTTTATAAATGGAGAATTTGTGGATGCAGCAGGTGGAAAAACCTACAAGAGCATTAATCCAACCACCGGCACGGTAATAATTTAGTTATAAAATAGTTCAGCTGCAAACAAAGGAGCGTTGGATGTTGCTGTTGTTGTTATTTTGTTCCATGAAATTGGCTGAGTTTTACATAGTCGCTGAATACTGTGTGCTTTGTGCAGGCCCTTTGTGATGTGTCCTTGGCTCAGATCAGTGATGTGGACAGAGCTGTCTCTGCAGCCAAAGAGGCGTTTGAGAACGGAGAGTGGGGCAAAATGAACCCCCGAGACAGAGGCCACCTCATTTACAAGTCAGTGCACCCTTTTTGGCACCACACATCAACAGAAGGGAAATAAAATACTTTCCCAGGATTTTTTCATTGCCAATGTTTTATCATAAGCACAATGTACAGTGCAATACATTATATTTACACATTTTTAAATGTTTGATAAGTAGTCAACGATCAAAACCTTTATCATAAAATAGCTGCCCTAATTTGTAAAATATCTCTCTAAAACAGTAACAAATCTGTAATCAGCTATCAGCATTCTTGATTAATGAGTTGAGATTTGTGTCATATTAATCAAATATTATCATAAGTTAGTCTTTGTTTGTCTTGTCTCTTATGGACAGGTTGGCTGACCTGATGGAGCAGCACCAGGAGGAGCTGGCCACTATTGAGTCCCTGGACTCGGGTGCTGTCTACACTCTGGCCCTGAAAACTCACATTGGCATGTCTATTCAGACCTTTCGCTATTTTGCTGGCTGGTGTGACAAAATTGAGGTAGGTCCAGCTGTCCTTGAAGCTTATTGTTCTAAAGTGGACTCAAATCAAACTCTTGCATGCATTAATAAGTTTACATTATTTAACAGGGCAGCACTATCCCCATCAACCAGGCCAGGCCCAATCGCAACATTACATTTACAAGAAGGGAACCCATTGGGTAAGAAATAGGAGTTCATATCAATATCTCTGCAAAAAGTAATGTTTAGATTTGATACATTTTCACAAATCTACAACTATTCACTGGTGTATGAGTTATTAGACACTTTCACATTTTTGGAGTTTTTTCCTATTAGCTCAATGTTGGGTTTTGTCTGTATGTTCTCAGTGTGTGTGCGATAGTGATTCCTTGGAATTACCCTCTGATGATGCTGGCCTGGAAGACTGCAGCCTGTTTAGCTGCTGGGAACACTGTGGTCCTCAAACCGGCTATGGTAACACACACTCTTTTATATGTGACACTCTGTTACACTCAGTATATACGAGTAAGGGATTTGAGATGTACATTTCTGTTCCTAGGTGACTCCTCTGACTGCACTCAAATTTGCAGAGTTGAGTGCAAGAGCAGGTTTTCCAAAGGGTGTCATAAACATTCTCCCAGGATCAGGTAGAAACCTAAAATTACAAACTATATATTATGAAAATGTTTAGAATTAACAACCTGATTTAAGATAATTGTTCAATTCCAGGTGCTCTGGCTGGTCAGCGATTGTCAGACCACCCTGACGTCCGTAAACTTGGCTTCACCGGCTCCACTGAAATTGGCAAACAAATCATGAAGAGGTTAGAAGGGGCAGAGTTTTTTTTTAGCACATGTATACTGTAGCCAAGATAAGATATTATATTATGCTATTATTTTTAATATTATTATTAATATTGCATCTCTCTGTCCTTGGGATATTATGAATTTATACAGTATGTACATTATATGCTGTGTATTCATTATGCACAAATGTTTATCAGTTGTATTTATTTTGTAACACTAGTTTTGCTGTGGTGTGTGGTGTTCTGTAGCTGTGCTGTGAGTAATGTGAAAAAGGTTTCTCTGGAGCTCGGAGGAAAGTCCCCTCTCATTATCTTTGGTGACTGTGACATGGACAAGGCAGTGCGCATGGTACCGATGTTCATTTAAAAGAGTCTTTTTTATAGTGTAGTTCTTCAGTGTTTTTACTTCTCTGCTCTGTTTCTTTAAGGGGATGAGCTCAGTGTTCTTCAATAAGGGAGAGAACTGCATTGCAGCTGGCAGGCTGTTTGTGGAGGATACTATTCATGACCAATTTGTCAAAAAAGTGGTATGTGGCTGTCAAAAATAGAACTAATGATTCAGCTATAGGCTCTGTGCACAGCAGAAAGCTGGCTCAAGTCTCAAGTGAGCTGCAGTCACTTTTATTAAAATCAAAAAACATTAAATAAACAACTTATTAAAATTCCTATTCATTAAAATGAGGACTACCCAATTAGATTTCTATGTTGAATACTTCAGTTTGTCTTAATCTTGGTGTTATTTTAATCTTTGTTATGCGTCAAATTATCCTTAATTATCTTTTAAATATGTATTAATTTTAGCACTCAGCAAAAACCACATAGATAAAACTGGAGAGGAAATGGTCCAGAGTGCAGTCAGTTTTATAGCAATGGTTGAGCAGTTATAGTAGCTCTAAATATTATCATTAAATAACTGAATTTATTTATTTATTGTCTATATGAATAGGGACAGATACACAAACACAGATTAATAACTCTGTAATCTAATGCAAATATCACTGTGTTTATAGCCAAGGCTAATTACAGAAATACAGACCGGGAATGAAGTCTCACCAATAAGACAAAGATGATGTGGTTCAGTTATAGATGTACATTTTACATATTCTTGTTTCCTTCAGGTGGAGGAAGTGAAGAAGATGAAGATCGGTGACCCACTGGACCGAGCGACTGACCACGGCCCTCAGAACCACAAAGCCCACTTGGACAAACTTGTGGAGTACTGTCAGACAGGAGTGAGCGAGGGGGCCACGCTGGTGTATGGGGGCAAACAAGTGGAGCGTCCAGGTGAGCTGTGTATTTTATCAGTTAAACTTTTCACATTTAGGCGTTCACTCATCACTCATCATCTTGGCAGTCCACATAAATCGACATTATGGTACGTAGGATTAAAATTCTACATTAATCTCTGCTTAGTAGTGCTTGCTAGCAGGCCCATCAACATAAATTTGGGGGCCCGGGGCAAAAAGCTTCACATGGGCCCCTCGCTAATAGAAATTAATAGTAAGAACATCCAATTCTGGGCCCCTAAACCCTGCTTGCAAGCATCAAATACGTCAGTCAACAACACATTGCAACATATTTTTGGATGCTACAGCCAGTGAGTAACTAAATAGCACAATATCTTTGACCCTTTGCTAGATGTCTTGAACTGCTCTGTCCCCATTCCTTGCCAAAATATCTGCAGCGTCTGATCCTAAGTTGAACTATCCTATAAGCGTTGTAGTTGAAAATATAAACTGCTGAGCTGCTTAAGTCCCGTTCCTTCCGCTCTCTTTCAGGGTTCTTCTTTGAGCCCACCATCTTCACTGACGTACAGGACCACATGTTTATCGCTAAAGAAGAGTCATTTGGACCAGTTATGATCATATCCAAATTCAAGAGCGGGTATAACTTTAAACACATGTGAAATTCATGCACACTAATATTCAGTTTCACCAATAACAATTTATTTTTGTCGGATTTGTAGAGATGTAGATGATGTCCTGAGGAGGGCTAATGATACAGAATATGGACTGGCATCCGGAGTCTTCACAAAAGACATCAGCAAAGCTCTTTATGTCAGTGAGCGACTGAACGCAGGCACTGTTTTTGTCAACACATACAACAAAACAGATGTGGCCGCACCTTTTGGCGGATTCAAACAGTCTGGATTTGGCAAAGACCTGGGTATGAAGAACTACACTTTATTCTTGTCGACATTGTTACTACTGTACAATGTGTAATGCAGCTGTAGTTTCGGTGTGGATTTTTGTACTTGCATATAGCTATGAATTCATTGTTGGATATATTCTATAAATGTAAAATAAGAGGTACAATTTAAGAGGAGAAAAGGAGGAATTTGTAATGATGCCTTTGTTTGTTCCAACAGGAAAAGAAGCTTTGAATGAATACTTGAAGACGAAGGCCGTGACTATTGAGTATTGAGTCCAGTATTTCAAACCAGAGGAGCAAATCTAATGTGCCTTAACACACATGCCTTAACGTTCACAAACTTTAATATGTTTAGTTTATTGACTTATTTTAACAGGGACCACGTGCAAACACAATAATTTCATAAAAGATTACAGACTAAAGCCAGTTTCCATCTGCAGTCCACGGGAAATGAGCAGTGCATATGAATTAAATTTTTAATATATTGAATGTATTTGAAGATAGAACTAATATTGTTGCTGTGAAGTTAGAATAAAAATAAACTTTTATTCACTTCAGTTACTGTGACCTTTTTAGTGATGTGAAACAGAGAAGAGATCAGTTTCTCCACTGATCCAAAGGCTGGCAGTAGGACATAAACATTACTGACTGAGTGGTCACATCCACTGACCCACAGGTTGTCGGTGCGATTCCACATTCCACAGATGAATCCCGTCATTATGTTCTTGAGCAGGACACTTGCCCCGTGTCTGTGTACACTGGTGTATGAATGTGTGTGTGAAGGAGTGAGTGGTTCCATGATGTTAAGCCTTGAAGGTGGAAAAGTGGCATATAAAAATGTGACCATTTACCATGGAGTTTTACTTGACTCGACACAAAGTATTTGTCATACTAATGCACATATTCAAGAGGGAAGTTAATGTCATACAAAATGCACAATGTTGTTTATTGTGTGTCTTTTATTAGCTGTGTTTGCATTGTTATGCTTCTCACAAGCTTATTATACTCCACAATTCAAGTAAAACTATACAAAATCAACATAGTAGATATAAATGTTCTTTTTTTCCCCTAAAACTGAATCAACCTACAACAATTACTACAAACTTTATCAGCATACCCCTGCGGTGCACATGTGCCCAATTTCACCTGGTGCTCAGATTTCAAGGAAGAATGTGACTGAAAACAACAATAAACTCTATGGGACATATTATTATAATAACATGTCAGTGTGAGCCCACAGGCAGGCGTGGCAGGCAGGAGTATGCAGCTGCAAACAGGTGGGTGTTCAGGGGGTTCCCATCAAGGCGGATATCCTCCAGCTTCTGACGAGTGAACGTGGGGTCGTGACTGTGGCAGAATGTGTCCACATGAAGAGACTGGATATTGTTGTTCTGGTTGGAGAAGGAAATGTGAAAATGTGATATTGTGTTGTCCATTTCAAAGGTCCTATATTACACAAAATTGACTCATGAGGTTTAAGCCATGTTATAATACTGTTACCTCCTCAAAAACATACCTGGAGTTGTGTTTTTTTTTTTTTTCATGCACACATGTTTGAGTAACCGTTTATTAGTTATCTGTCTGCATCTCCAAAACACAAATGCTCTGTTCCACCTTTTACCTTTTTCAGAAGTGATCCCTGGGCTGAAATCATCCAAATGATTCTAGTAGTTTGGAGTTTTAAAACACAATGGGGCATTTCCTGTGTTACAACATGATATAACAAAGTGGAACAGAGTGTTGTCCATTTGAGGGACCAACTTAGCCTAAATACACAGAGTTTGTGGGTTAAACATGTGTGAATGAAACAAAACACAACTAGTTTTTTGATGAGGAAACAACATTTTAACACAGATCAGAAAATAAAGTAATAAAGCACCTTCAAACAGGTTGTACATCCTGTTCCATGTCATGTGTCCATGTGAGATTTACCTGGAGGTGCAGCACTCGTAGACTCGGAGGCAAAGGTGCGGGAACGTAGTCCAAGTCATTATCAGACAGATACAAGTACTCCAGATCACTCATATCCTGCATTGTACACAAATCAATTCAGTAAACGTAATCTGTTTATTTCATTGTCCCACCACCATAATAGTCATAAACAAGGCAGATGTTTACAAATACTGCTACATCTAAAGCAGGGGTGTACAAAAAGATTTCACCATGTAGAGATATATTTGCAGTGGAGAGACATAGACTGATGTTCAATACAGCAAAACTTTCAGATAGATGCATTTTACGCCACAATACCCTTAAAAAGTCTTTCAACACTAACCCCAGGGCTAATTTAGGCCTATATCACAATGCAATAAGATAATTTATAATGCAATAAGACATTAATCGAAATGAACTTGCAGTAAAAAGTACTACCTATGGTAATTTGGGACAATTCATGAGTAAATTTGGACAGCCCTCGTGTAGAGTTATGTAAGTATTTCATTAATACCTGGAATCCTTCTTTGTGCAGTCCGGAGCTCTTCAGTTTGTTGTTGCGAAGGTCGATGAGTTTCATACTACTGGGAAGTTCAGGCAACATCTTCACATCATTGTCTGCCAGGATCAGCTGCTGCAGAAGTGGCAATGGTCTGAACGCAGCCTCATCAATCTCTGAGATGTCATTCCCCGTAAGGTCTATGGACTGGAGATTATCTAAGGAAATAAACATAATTTCGTACATGGGTCAATGACATGACGCTTACATTTTCTGTCCATTTGAAATTTCCTCAGTTAAAAGGGTTCAAATTTCATAATAATTCACCACATTTCTGTAGTACCTCTGACCTCCATGGAACCAAACCATTTTTTTCCTAGAAATCATGAGTTATTCTGCATGTTTTTTGTACGTAAAGTGTTAAAATGTCATGTGCTGCGACCGTGCATCATACGGTGCGACTAATAATAGCAGTAATTTTATGGCTGGAATCTTAATAACAAAGTATACTTGGGTGAATGGGATTCTTTAGGCATTTTTCTTCATTCGATGTATTTTACAGGGCAGTAGTTTGTTAATTAAACACAAGCAGGTGACTGTCATATTGGACATCAAGAGAAAATATAAATATGTATTAAAAATCAAAAGAAATCCCAACAGTTCCTTTCTATACACTTCATATTACTCAGAACTTAGATTAATATTCCAACCATATTTTAGAAAATTAAACAATTTTAACCCGTTAAGGCTGAGTGTCACAAATATGTAACAAACCGTTTGGATCAAGATATAATCCGAGAGCAGCTGTATTCCCCCAATGCCGGTTAGTACCTTCCAAGGAAACTTTGGCAAGCACTTGTTTCTAGCAACATACACACATTTATATATATATATATATATATATATATATATATATATATATATATATATATATATGTGCTGGACTGTCTCAGGCACTTCTTTGCACAACCTACACCTTGGGTCTTGTCTGGTGTGGTAGATCTGGGCCTCTATTGCTCGGGTGCTCAAGGCCTGCTCCTGTGCAGCCAGGATGAGTGCCTCTGTGCTGTCCTTCAGACCAGCCCTCTCCAGCCATTGGTAGGATTTCTTGATATCAGCCACTTCAGTTATGTTCCGGTGGTACGCCCCGTGTAGGGGTTTGTCCTGCCATGATGGTCCCTCCAGCACCTCTTCCTCTGCGCCCCACTGTCTGGAGACATTCTCTGAGCACGTCATCAGTCTGGGCCTTGTCACTGATGTACTTGTGGAGCTTGGATTTTTCATCCTGGACAGTGGTTCCCACACTCACTAGTCCTCGGCCTCCTTCCTTCCGGCTCGTGTACAGTCTCAGGGTGCTGGACTTGGGATGGAACCCTCCATGCATGGTCAGGAGCTTTCTGTCTTAACATCTGTGATCTGTATCTCCTCCTTTGGCCAACTTATGATTCCTGCTGGGTATCTGATCACTGGCAGGGCGTAGCTGTTTATTGCCTGTGCCTTGTTCTTGCCATTGAGCTGGCTTCTTAGGACCTGCCGTGATTCTTTGCAGGTATTTGGCTGTCGCCGCTTTCCTTGTTGCCTCGTCAAGGTTGCCATTTGCCTGTGGGATACCAAGGTACTTGTAGCTGTCCTCAATGTCTGTTATTGTTCCCTCTGGGAGTGAGACCTCTGTGTGGACTACCTTCCTCTCTTTGTCACCATCCTACTACACTTCTCGAGCCCGAATGACATTCCAATGTCTGTGCTGTAGATCCTGGTGGTGTGGATCAGTGAGTCGATGTCGCTCGCTCTTAGCGTACAGCTTGATGTCATCCATGTAGAGGAGGTGACTGATGGTGGCCCGCTTTCTGAGTCGGTATCCATAGCCAGTGTGGTCGATTATTTGGCTGAGGGTTCAGACCTATGCAGAACAGCAGTGGGGACAGTGCGTCTCCTTGGGAATATGCCACATTTGATGGTCACTTGTGCAAGTGGCTTGCCATTGGCTTCAAGGGTGGTTTTCCACAACCGCATCGAGTTTGCAATGAACGCCCTTAGAGTCCTGTTGATATTGTACAGCTCCAGGCACTCAGTGATCCATGTGTGTGGCATTGAGTCATAGGCTTTCTTGTAATCAATCCAGGCAGTGCACAGGTTGGTCTGACGGGTTCTGCAGTCTCGAGCGACTGTTCGGTCAACCAGGAGTTGGTGTTTGGCTCCCCTGGTGTTTTTGCCGATGCCCTTCTGTGCTGCGCTCATGTATTGATCCATGTGCCCGCTTATCTTAGCCGCGATGATGCCTGACATGAGCTTCCATGTTGTGGAGAGACAGGTTATTGGCCGATAGTTGGATGGGACTGTACCCTTTGAGGGATCCTTCAGGATCAGGATCGTACGCCCTTGGGTTAGCCATTCAGGGTGAGTCCCATCCCTTAGCAGCTGGTTCATTTGTGCTGCTAGGCGCTCGTGGAGAGCAGTGAGCTTCTTTAGCACATAACTGCAGGGTGTAAGATGCTGGCAGGGAAAGCGTACATGGAGCGACATAACCAAGTAGCGGGCATAGTGTACAGAAACATCTGTGCAGAGTACGGGCTGGAGACCCCAGGATCAAGGTGGGAAACACCTCCAAAGGTTGTGGAGAATGAGCGGGCCAAGATCCTGTGGGACTTCCAAATACAGACTGACAGAATGGTGATGGCGAACCAACCAGACATCGTGGTTCTGGATAAGCGGGAGAACCAAGCCGTGGTGGTGGACATTGCAATACCGAGCGATGGCAATGTCAGGAAAAAGGAACACGAGAAACTAGAGAAATACCAGGGGCTCAAAGAAGAGCTGGAGAGAGCCTGGAAGGTGAAAGCATCGGTGGTGCCTGTGGTGATCGGAGCACTCGGGGCCGTGACCCCCAAACTAGAAGAGTGGTTGCAGCAGATCCCAGGAAGGACAACAGAAATCTCAGTCCAGAAAAGTGCAGTACTGGGAACAGCAAAGATACTGCGCAGAACTCTCAAGCTCCCAGGCCTCTGGTAGAGGACCCGAGCTGATGAGGGTGAGAGAGACCAACCACCGTGGAAGGTGAGAAATGCGTTTTTTGTTATTTTTATATATTGCTATAATCAAATGAATAATCTCAACTTAATTTACCATGAACACACAGAACTTTTTTTAATATACATCTCTATAAATTCAGGCATTAAGGGGTGAAGGATATTCTCGGTCGCAGCACATTACATTTTTTAAGGTCGCAGCCAATTCATGTACATTAAAAACACTAAAAATGATTAATATAAATGTTAAACATAGATTTATGCATATCTGACACTGTAAATATTTGAAAAAGTTTAATAGAAACTAGTATTTTTTATATTTTAAAATGTGCCTGTTGAAAATCCTTATGTCATTGACCCACATAGGGTTTAAAGGTGCATTATGTAACTTTTCAGCATGCTGTCTAATGAAAAATGCCCATTACAGACCTCTCTGCACTAGGCTCTGGGTAAACAGAAACCTTTATTCCCCTAGTCATACCCCCCTGCACATCTCTGTCTCCATGGAGATGTTTTGTTTCGACTTGTTCCACAATATGGCATTGAACTTCTTTATCTCCATGGAGACAAGGAGGTCGCCGCACCAAGCCAAGTTACAGGTCAGATATAACACGTGAGTAGTGGACCCCCATCAGAAAAGTTACAAAAGTGCATTATGCACCTTTTCTGGTAGAGGGTTCACCACCTGCTTGACTCCATGTACATTTTTTTCTGGGATGTTCTACAGTGTGGCATTTAATTTAACCATCTCCATGGAAACAAGCAGGCCACATCACCAGGCCAAGTTACAGGTCACATTTGTGGAGAAATGGGTGCACATTAAGAATATATGTCTTTGCGGGACTTTTGAGAAATTCACCTGTAAATGAATTAATACAAGATATATTTGATAAGCAGGTTGTGAATCCCCTCCAGAAAAGTTATACGGCGCATCTTTAATGGAAAATTTGGATGACTTGCTTACTGAGATTCATGAATGTTGAGTTCTTGATGTGTTCGATCTTGTTGAAGCGCCCGTAGAAGTGAGTGGTGTCTTTCGGAAGAGGTGGAATATCTTCTAAATCAGAGTCGTCACAATACACGCTCCCGCCAAGGCACACACACAGCAGACAAGTGGGCATCCCTGCACAAACGCAACATCCAGCATGAGACACATTATTATTTCATTTTTATAACAGAAAAACATGATGTACAATATATCGATATGAACAGATTAGAGTAGGTGTCTGTTATATGCTCTTTTTCTGGTAATAGACAGGTTGAAATGATTAAATAAGCAGCATGGCTATTAACAACAAATCTTCCATCGGTGTGTTAGTAAACTTTAAGGTTGTCTGAGGGAGTTTTATAGCTATATTGGATGTTTTCCCCCAATCTGTTCAGTGGGGGATGATTTCAGCAAGTTATATTACTCAAATACACAAGATTTAAGAAAAAAAGCACCAAAAATGTTTGAGAAAAAGTAAAAGTAAACTAAAAAAGAAGTATAACTCAAGTGTACCCATGCCAGTGTCAGGGCCAAACAGTTCCTTGGCCTTGAAGTCCAGGGTGGTGGATACAGTGTGGGCACTGGGTTTGGGAGACTCCTCATGAGATTGGTCCTCCTCCTCCTCCTCTTCTTCTTCTTCTTCTTCTTCTTCTTCTTCTTCTTTAGCTGCTTCAAACTCTGCAGTGACCTCTGGAGCAGGAGCATCTATCTGTCCTCGAAAATACAACAAAATACAACATGTGAAGCACAACCACGATTCATAAAGTATACACATGTCATACCATTTCATCAGGGGCGGTGCCAGACAGTTTTGGTTGGAGGAGTTATGGGGGTGATAAGTTCTTCAATGGAGCTGCACACTTAACATTTTAATTTTGAGCCTTTTATGTAATCTGAGCACACCCTCATCCCCTTCCATGTTTGCTCACTGTTCACTGTTTTAAAGGGAAACTCCAGCACATTTGAAGCTAAAGTCCATTGCTAGAGGTGGTCGAAAACTGTCAGAAGCCAAAAAACGGCACAGATCAGTGTTGCCGAGGCAGAGATCTCGCTGTGGCAGTGAGTCTGTCAAGGCAACAAACTAGTGTAGTGATGGGGGCAAGTTCTTAACTTCTGTGTAAAATGCCAGTTTGCTTCACACTGAAGAAGCTTAACACCACTTTCTAACCCATCTTACAACAGCCACGAGTCTAACAAACAAAACGCTCTGCCTGGCTCACTCATTAGTGTCTGGAAATGTTATAAAACAACTTTATAAGCAGCCTTAGCCATACCGATTCGATTTCCCACTGCTCATGCGAAAGCCCAAACGACTCAATTGCTGCTGTTGTTTCTAATCCCATTTATTTACGATTGAATCATATTTCTTGAAAAATGCTTAAAAAATACATCCCCGAGCCATTGTCTTTCAACAACTTTCAGTTTCTCTTCTTCACCGTCAGTAAGTCGATCCTCACTTGTTGCTTCTGGCAGCTCTAGCCGCTCGCCGCTGCTGGAGTCGGGAGTTGAATCTTGAAGCCTAGGAAACGCTGTTCTGTGCCCTTTTTTGGCTTCTTGAACATTTTCTGTTGAGTTTAAATGCCCTATGAAAACAGGACAAAACTCTTTGGGGGAGATATGGAGGTGCATTGGCCATTGTACAGAAGGTTAGTGGCCCCTGAAGTCCCCCGCTGGTGCCGCCCCTGCATTTCATCCTAATTCACGTAAAAAAAAACAAACTACAGTTTTTAAAAGAAGATATATGGTGGATTTGAATTATTTTTAACTAAAGCATGTGTAGATAATTTTACATTTGATCCATTGTAGGCTTTCCTCACCTCTTGGTCCAGATCATAGTAGTCAAAAGTGTCGTAAAGAGTGAGGTCCAGATCTTCGTCTGTGTCCAGGTCCAACAGGTCGTCCTCGGGGTCTTCCACCGGGGCGGCCCCTCCAGAACTCACCAGCAGAAACAGGAACAGGAGCCATCTGAGGGACATGGACATCCTGACTCTGAGGAACTGCAGACAGGGAGAGAGGAGGCAATGGGCATAAAATCACTCAAATTATTACTATGATATTTAAACAGCAATAATATTTCAGAGGAGATGAACTCATGAATGGTTTGTCTACAGTACTTTAGTGACACAAAAATAAATCGGAGACCTTCTTGATTTGAGATTAAGGAACATCACAGAATAACACGAAGGTGTGTTTATACAGTATGTGCAATACTGAAAGCTTTAATCTGGTTCTAGCACAGTGATGGTGCTCGCCACACCCACACTGCAAATTTCATAAAGCTAAACAAGATTTATTCTCTTAAATCTAGATTTAAAAAAAATCCTATTTATCTTGTTTTATATACTAAATCACTGCTAAATATGTAAGATTATTGATCTTATTTCAAGAAAATATTTCTTTTTAAATCTATTTTTTTTGTATCTATTAACTAGCTAGAATGCACAAAACAAGCAAAACAATCAATCTTGGACTGAATTTTTGTATAGTATCATCTCTGTACCTTTTGTTTGTAAAACGGAAAAATTAAAAGACTTTTAAAAGAGTTTTAGGAGAATGCTGCAATTTGTCAATATGTCAAAGTGTTAATTAGGCTTAAAATAAGGAAATAAAAAACTTCATTAAGATTTATTAACTAAAATCAAGAATAAAACAGTCAATATTTAATTTTAAGATTTTCCATCTTAATTTATTCTTAGAATGAGTGTTTTATGCTTTATTTTAGATCACTTAAATCTTAGAATATTGCTTAGAATAAGTGATTTTATCTTATTTTGAGACTTATGAAGGCCTAGATATATTTCCTTATTTTAGTATTTCTTGATAAGTAAATTTCACTTACTGCACTGGCAGCATTTCACTTGTTTCTAGAGCATTTTAACTTAAAACAAGTGTATTTTTCTAGTTTTAAGGAGGGATATTTTTGCACTGCACGTGAAAATTGTGCAGGTATGTTGGGCAGAGGCAAAAACTTCCATACCAAACTTAAAGGTGCACTGTGTAACTTCTCTGCTGGCCTCCATGGTGATGTTATTGCTTTGCCTGGAATGTTCCACAGTTTGGCATTAAATAAATATATATTGTATTTATTCAATTATAGGTGTTTGCATTATGCATCATTATCAGATCTGACCTTAACTTTGCCTAGTAATGTGGTCTGCTTGTCTTCATGGAGAACAACATGGTACAAGTGGGAGAGCCTCTACTCGAAAAGTTACACAGTGCAATTTTAAAATAAAAGATCTATAGAAATTCTATCAGCTTTTAAAACTCTAAACCTTGCAACCCCATGTCACCAATTAGGGAAAACAAAAGCCTGTTTGCTCTGGCCTTTAGCAAGACGGTGTCAGCTGACCGGTGCATTCTGGGAGAGTCGTTTTTAAGAACAACCAGTTTATTCAATCTTCAAATATTCATTGTTGTAAAAATGTATTATATAGAAATGCTTTTATAATGTTGTAAAAAGCTTAATCAGGGATGGGAGCGGAAAAGTGCTATAGTGCTAAAGTGTTATAATTAGTTATAATCTTCTGGGTGCATCACATTTTATGGCCGATTGTATTATCCATGCACAAGAAACCAATAAGTAAATAAAACAATTTGCTCTAACTAACCAAACTAACTCCTGTGGGCTCAACACTCACAGAGGGGTTCAGAGGGGGGCTCAGGTGCTATGAGGATAACCAAAACTAACCAAAACCAAAAATGTCTTTCAATATCTTTTGCTCCTAAATATTACTAATAATGTAATGCAATAGAATCTGCCATTGTACACAGTTTTATAACATTAAATATATGTGTATTGCATAAGTGGCTCCTGTATAAATTATCTTTGGTTTGATGATGTTCAAGTAGACCTATGAGAGAGATGAGGCAGGAAATAGTTAAATTAAGACTTTCTAATATGAAATAATATGTTATTATGAGCCTGTAAAGCACCGTCTGGAAGATGGTTCTAATAAGCTCTAAAATCACACGTCTGAGTAAATTGAGTAAGATATGTTTTTATCACAAATACATATCTTACGTTTTTGTCTGATGTAAATTAATGTAATATTAAATGTATCGGTCTTATATGGTTTATTTGTTCTGTCTTATCTATTCTACATATATTGTGAACGATAAAATAAAAAATAGTAAATAGTAAAGGCATGATGGCTCACCATAGTGTGGCGTGGTTCCCAGTGAAGACCTCCGAGGCTGCTCCTCCTGAACACTCACGTTGGTCTTCACAGAGTGGAGTGACCAGAGGAGAATGGGAAGGCAGCAGAAAGCAGAGGGGAGCACAGGTCAGTAAATACTCAGCCGTTTATTTGCAAAACAAACAACTCGTCCAAAAGGAAAACTCATCTAAAGGAGTGATTCAATACAATCTGCCTTCCAGTTCTTTATTGTTCTAATCTGTAAATGCAAAACCTATGGTGGTACTGCTTTGTGTTGCATTTTTGTATGAAAAGCGCTTTATAAATAAAGTTTGATTGATACTGAACCCACAGAAACTGAGATCTTTAAAGTGATTGGAATAGATCTGAATGTTAATGAAAATAACTATGTAAATAATTATATGCAAATGCTTCAATAATAATGCACCAATAATCATTTAGTTCAGCCAAATGAAGTTAACTCAGTAAAACACAGCCAATCCTGTAGGACACTATTAGATACAAGTCTAATCTGTGTATAAAGAGACTTCTGTTTGTTTGTAAGATACAGGCCCAGTCGCTCAAATACCACACCAATGTGCAAAAGAAAAACAAATACAACTGACTGGTCACAGGCTCACGTCTAGACATCACACAACTGAGAGGACAAGGAAACCATCACAAAAGCAGCTTTTGAGATGGCAGTACTGCAGTTTGTCACTAAAGTTCCTTATATTCATATATTTTCAGAAATAATAATGAGTCCACAGCAGTAAGTGTCCTATCGACTGCTGTACAGTCATATGTTCAGAGTAATATTCAACTATAATAAACACTCAAACTCCAACATTAACATGATTGGGGCATTACTGATGTATCTTGCTGATAATAAAAGATCATTATTTTAGATGTTTTTAGATTACACTATAAAGAAACAAAATATATGTAATGTGAATGTTCTGACCAGATCAGAACAAACATGTAAAAAGTAATCAGGAGTTCTGGTGTCATCTGGCCTACATGTAAAACTGCAAACTCATAGATTTGGGCATTCGTCAAGTCTCCTCCACCCCCACAACCTACTTCTGTAAATAGCTGTACTGGATGTGTGGGGAGCAGCTGCCTGCGTCTATCCCAGGCTCCACTAATGTTAGCTGGGAAAAGCCAGAGAAGCTGTATTTTTAGATTTTAGCTAATAATATGTATGCTAACTTTTTATTGTGTGGTCCATTTTGAATGTATAACTTCATAGTGTAAATAAGTATTTCAACATCAGATGAACCAGATGGGCTTCCAGACACAAGTGGGTCAGATATGTGTTGGTGTGAACCCCCCGCCTCCTGTCACTGCTCTCCTGTTCTCTGTGACATTTCCAGACCTCACTCTCCTTATGCTCTTGTGTTGTGTGGATGCCCTCTGCTTTTCTGCCTATAGTCCTTCATAACCAAACCTGCTGGTAGCATGGCTGATAAAAGTCGTTTGGCTATGAGAAGAAAGGAGAAGAAGGAAGAGCCTGAGCCAGTCAAAAATGTGAAAGAAGTGAAAGAAGTGAAAGAAGAAGGGGGGAAGCCAGCAGAGAATGGAGACGTGCCCCAGGAGAACGGAGCGGCGGCTGAGAATGGAGAACCTCAAGTGGAGCCGATGGAGCTGCCCCCCTTTGAGATCATCACAGGGTACGTGCCCTTTATGGGGTCCAGAGATGTGTGGAAATCATTTATATGTGCACATGCTGAGGGTGAATGACGGATGCTAAACCCTTACAATTACCATACAGAGAAATACATAGATAAAATAATAATAAAATCACATCAGGCACATTTCTTTTCCTGTACATGTGACAACTTGCTAGAACAAGATCTTGTAGTGCAGAAACATCTACATCAGCAGAGGGCAGCAGAGTACATCTCAGTTGATTATGACCGAATGCTGGTCTAGTCTGAGCTGAGTAAAGCAGAGTTGTGGTGAGTTAGTACTGCATGAATACCAAGTACCTGTGTGGGGCAACAGTGAATACTCCTGTTTGTTTCCTTGGACAAGACACTTCACCCCATCACCCCCTTGGCTCCAGGGTTGAAGGACAGTTGAATGAATGACAGTGTGTTTGTGAGCGCAAATGTGAGACAATAGAAGCAGATGTTTACAGCACCTAAGCTTGTATCAGGCATGTTCATTAACCTGCACTGTCCCCAAATAAAGAAATATTGATGTGTAGACTGCGGTATAATAAAGGCAGATTGTTCCAGATGCAGATCCATTTGACTACACTGTCAAATTCACATGAAGCCTCTGATTTCTATTATTATTATTACTATTATTATTATTATTATTATTATTATTATTATTATTGAACACCTTTTGTTTGTATATCTTTTGAACAGGGACCGGATAGATCCATTTGTGTTCAAGTTTCAGTTCAAAAACGTGGAGTATTCGTCTGGGCGGAACAAGACGTTTCTGTGCTACCTGGTGGACCGGGGCACTGTGGAAGGGCTGCAGAAGGGGTACCTGGAGGATGAGCACACAGGGGCCCACGCAGAGGAAGCCTTCTTCACACAGTGTCTACCTGGCTACGACCCTGCCACCAAGTACACCATCACGTGGTATGTGCTACAGACTTTACAGAAAAGTATACATGCTCACATTTATAACACATATCGCAATGTTTTCATTTTCGAACAAATTCTGAGGTCTGTTGACTTATAACTAAAGAAGTATAATAATTTACATACATGTTACATTTTTGTCATTAAATGATAGTTACATGTCCTTAAACCTGCTTATGTATCATATGTGATGTCAGCAGTGTTGGGAAGTAACTGAATACAAATTTTGAGTAACTTTTTCCAGTTACTCCTTCATTTGGTGATATTCAAAATGCAACTACTTTCCTAAAAATCAAAAGATATACATGGCAGTACCTGATCACACAATTTAGGCTTAAAACTGCACATGACTGGTGAGGAAAATAGAAAACAGCACTGTTATGGTATGTGGATATGTGATTTAAACTTCTCTAACTAGTGCTAGGAAATGCGTAATAAACAATGAAACAAACCTAAAGCTGTTCTTAATCATATTCTGTGTCTTTACACTATAATTTATGTGTGACTCAATGCAAAAGGTTTCTAAGAATTCAGAATACAGTACTATGATTGGACCATGTAACAGAATACGCTACAAAATACATTTTAATGCAGGTATTTAGTATGCTGTAACTAAATACATTTTCAAAGTATTCCTGCCATCATAGGCTATAAGGTAAGTATTTCTATCTGAGCCAAGTCGACCTTATAGCAAGTGTCACAACTATTTTGAGAGAAGTGCAGATGCCAGTGCTAAACCTCTCTCAGAGCAATTAGCTAAAGACACAATTATGAATTCCAAAAGAACAAAAAATAAAGCCGTTTATTTATAGTGTTACAAAAATAAAATCCAGTAAAAACAGGTTGTTTAAGAAGGAGAGAAGCCTATGTCTGATTCAAGAGAGCGTTTTGCATTCAGTGTTGTGAAATAACATCATCATATCATAATAACATCATATAGAATATCAGCAGCACATGCTCAGTCTAATGCTGTCCTTATAGCACCTATCTAAATTATGATTCTTATTTAAAGCCAACATTAAAAAAAAATCTACCTCACAGCCACCAGAGGACACAGACTCATTTGTACCACTATGACACAGGGGGCAAAACCCCGGAAACAACCCATAAAATGACCCAGAACTAAAAGTTATGTAAATTGAGGTATCATCCTTAACAAGGACTAAACCAGGACTTAACCAGTATTAAACCAGGACTAAACTAGGGCCAAACTAGTACTAAACTGGAAATTAACTAGGACTAAAGACCAGATCTAAAACAAGATTAAATCAGGATTTGATCAACATTATACATGTCTAGAGCGGGTCTCAAAAGACTCAATGGCTCTATCGATGACTAGATAGCACCTGTGGTCCTCACTCTACAGTTTAAGAACCACAGCAATAAACTATTTTTAGAAGTTGGTGTTATTTAAATGTTATTTAAGGTTGATGCAAAACAGCAATGCAAATATGAAAGAGAAGGGTTCTGTTTAATATGCAAACGATACCCAGCAAACTGAACAACACCAGGTTTGTCAGTGTCTGCTCGTGGGTTTAACTCTGATCATATCTTCTATTTGTTAGTCACAATAAATATTTGTAAAAGAGTCTCTAATTTCTGACTATGCTTTGTGCACACAGAAATATAACATGACCTGCACACTGTAATAGAGTGATTTATATTACTAAGACTAGTGATTAAGTTGGGGAAGTCCAGTGACCCAGGCTTATTTTTATATTAAGTTAAGTCTGTAAGGCAGCTAGATTTCATCCAAGAGTACTTCAAAACTAACTGGGCACTGCTTGCTATTATTATCTTATCTTTAAAAAAAAAAGGGGAAAAAAAGAGCCATTATAATCACATTTACATCTGTACTGAGGTGAATCACGTTTTAATTTTACAATATACTGTTGAATATATCATAAAAATAATCAGTTCATTGTTAAAGTAAAAGATAATCCTTCCTTACTTGAAACGGAAGTCATAAATTCACATGGGATGGAGCATAGATCCCAATGTCCATACTTTTTATAAATTTTTTATGCAAATGTTTTATATGTATAGGAAATGTGTACACATTTTTTACTTGTTAGAGGCCATGTACATGTAAAGTGACTGCAGTCGCCCTCTGCTGGTAACAGTGGGAATAATGCATGTGGAAATGGCTTTTTAGCAACCCAGATTTTCTTAACATGATTTTGCAGTAAGATGCTTCATAATAAAGTTAATCAGTTAAGGCAGCAAGGAGAGGCAGGGCAAGTTTATTTGTATAGCACATTTTGTTCACAAAGTAATTCAAAGTGTTTACAGAAAAAGAAAACCACAGTACAAACAAATCAAAATATAAATAATAATCATAAAATTAGCATTAAAAAGAGGGACAAGACGTGCTTTGGTGTGTTTCTTGAGCGTCCTGAATGTTTGTTTTCTCTCTTCAGGTACATGTCATCCAGCCCATGTGCCGCGTGTGCTGCTAAGATTGTGGAGGTGCTCAAAGCGAGGAAAACCCTCAAATTGAGTATTTTTGCCTCCCGCCTTTTTGAGTGGGAAGAGCCAGAGATCCAGGCCGGACTGAAGTCCCTGCACGCTGCTGGATGTAAGCTGCGCATGATGAAGCCTCTGGACTTCTCCTACACTTTTGACACCTTTGTGGAGGGAGATGAGGAGGCATTTAATCTGTGGGAGGACTGCAAGGACAACTATGAGTACTACCAAGACAAGCTGGCTGATATATTGCAGTAGCGAGTCAAGATTCAAGATTTATCCAAATAGTTTTTTTTTTCTGTTTAGTGTGAGCTGGGGGGATCTGCTGCTTACATGTTGTTTTGGCCTGGTGAATGTTTAGTAATGGATAAAACAAAAAAGTATGTGCAGAAAATATTGTTAAGCATTTAGTATTTGAAAGTCTTTAGTTGGACAAAACATTATGTATAGCATCTGTACGGCCAACTGTTCAGAGAAACGGTAGCTCTGATGACAGCGCAAACAAAAATGTATTCAATCAGGTAAGGATGAAACCAAACTTCACAAACCTGATTTGATGTGCAATAGTTTCATAAGCCGGATCCACACTGTTTGTGCTGTGATAGTACTCTGAAGGGGGGTTAATAGGTTGTTTTTGGCGAATATAGCATTTTCAAAACAATATAAGGCATTTTAAGGTAATATGGTGGTCTGAATGTGTTATCAGTTAATACCCCCCTTTGACCTGAACATAAAAAGTAATGTTGATTTCATTTGTATTTCTATGTTTTATTCTTGATATAAAATTATGATACAGTTAATAACTTGAATTAAATGGAAATTCCACACTCAATTAAGTTGAAATGCCTCGTAGAATCATGTAACAGATGTAACCATGAAATTTTCACATTTTACTGCAGAAGCACATTTTGTAATCCTTCTTTTGCATTTTGTAATAAACAACAGGAGTTGTATTTCATCCGTGTCCCACCATGTTTGTGTGCACAAATAAATAAATCAGCAAACGAATCCCCACACCACACTCCAAGTATGACACAAAACATTTCATCTAATTGAGTTCTTCAACAGCCCATGTATTTAGTCTTAAGTGCACCTAGTAGAAAGAGTCCGAATGTTTTAATAATCACATGTACTAGTGCAGTTTCAAACTTCACTCTATGTGAATGAGTCTATATAATATTTATTAATATTGATTTGACAAAAATATTGAACTTTTCATGATATTCTCATTTTTTGAGATGCACTAGTAAGTACAGAGCTATGGGTAGCTGCAGGTGGGGAAAGGGGGAAGAGGGAAACATAATTTTTAAGAGAATTCAAACCTTAAATACATGACATTGCAGAATTGCTCAAACACGCGTTCTAAATGCAACTGCAAGTAAACTAATGATAAGGAACATCATGGTTTAAAACTCAAAAGTTAATTTGACATCAATTGTTGTGCATGAAAATGTAATCAGAAAATTCCTGTGGAGTGAGAAGCAGCTGTCACTTTCATAACCTACTGGTGCATGACAGAGTAAACAGTCAGCTGCACCTGAAGAATGACATGCATTGTAAATGTAAGAATGATGTTTTTTTCCCCTCTCAAAATAATTAATAAAACCCATTAAGCTGGAGAGTTTTAAAGATGTCAGTATTTTGCTGTAAGACAAATAGGTGCAGGAGATTAAACAGGTTGTTTGAAATTGTAAGATGTCGAGCATCCCATTGTTGTGCTCTTGAGCAAGACACTTTTAATTATATATATAAATGAGACACAAATTACAGGTCAAATATGTAAGTGCTATCCACCTTTGAACTATTACTGGTAGAGACGTGCAGGAAGAACAATTACTTCACTAAGTAAACACCAACCCTCACCAACCTTTAAATCTATTGACACATTCAGAGTGCACAAGCACAAAATTAGAAGTACAAAATTAGCATCTAAGTTTTAAAACTAACTTTTAAAAATTGTAATTTAACAAAAAAAAAAAGTAATACTCTTGTTTTAATTTATATTAATACAATAACATTAATACTAATATTAATATAAAAAATTATACATTTTGCAGAAAAATCCCTTTGATTTTCCTGATGATTTAATGTGACACATAATAATAATAATAATAATAATAATAATAATAATAATAATAATAATAATAAGAAGAAGAAGAAGAAGAAGAAGAATAGCATAGAATAGAATAGAAAAATAAGATAAAATTAATTGCAAGTAAAGAAAAATAGAATAAGGTATTAGAATTTGACAAACGTGTGTGTTGTAGAAGCTACAGCTTTTTAAGCGTGAACATATTGTATGATAAAACACATTAAACACAACAGTTTTTACTCACATAACATTGAAATACAATGCAAATAATTACATGCAGGATTGTGTTTCATTCCAGGCAAAGTGTGGGTGTTTTTTGTGATGCAGGCAGAAAATAACTTTGCTATGGTAATGGCATCAGAGAAAACATCTGTATAATGTCATACTGTCTGTGATGATAAAGTGACCACTCCCGCTGCATTTCCAGTCAATATATTTTCTGTAAGTGCTTTATATTTGCTTGGAATTATACACAGAGTCAGTTTGATAAGTAACTTTTAAAAGCCATTTATAGCCGTGTATGTTTACTTAGTTTGAGTTCATGACCATAAAAGGCGGTTCCTCCCTGGGTCACATGATTATTGGCACACATCACGTAGTTTCCAGTAAACTAGGTGCAGATCCTGGATGTGAGCCAACCCAACCTGTTGAACTGGTATGTTGACCCAAAAGCAAGGTTGTAGAAACTCAAGCAAGAATGTTAATGTGCACGGGAAACCGAGAATGACTGATTAAAGGATAACCCTTGTACTGTCTGTCATTATGTAAACATATTTATTTTACTGTACATGATTTATTTCTCTATATCTGTGTAAGATGGACTTCAATTATCTTTCAAGGTGCACTGTTTATTTTTTCTGCCAACCGCTTGTCTCAACTGATTTGCCTTGAATGCATTGAGTGAAACATTAATTTAATTTGGCTTCATGAAGATAAGCAGAAATGAAACTAGGCCTAGATACAGGTCAGATCTATGGAGAGGCGTCACTGTGTATTTAAGAACAACCGTTTGTCATGGTATTTTTAAGCATTTTTAAGCACACATATAATGGAATCAATACAGAATAGATAAGTTTAATACTGTTAATACCAAACTTTTCAGGCAAAACAATCTGTGTGACACACTGTGTGTTTGTGCATGTGAGAACTGCTCTGTGAAAGCTGCAAACGAATTGCCCTCTGGAATCAATAAAGTTTTCTGATTCTGATTCTGATTCAATCACATCCCCATGGAGACAAGTTGGTGAACCCTCTACCAAAAAGGTTACACAGTGCACCTTTAAGAAATAGACATGTGGAATTTGCAATTTATGTTTTCTTCCATTTATTTTTGAGCTGCCTTGCAGGGTTTAACACAATTGTTGATTTAACCAATTGACAATTATTGGTTAATGAGAATACATGTGAACTGTATTAAACCCTAATCCTGGTTAAATATATTTGAGTTTTATTTGGTGATCTGATTACAATTGTTATTCAGTACCTTGTATGTTGGCACACACATAGAGTTGATAAGATAAGGTATTCATTTTTACCTATTAACTAGAGCATACTCCCCAGATAAATAAATATACTGTTGAGATTGTAACACTCAAATCAGTCAACTCAAGATCAGCTTTTTCCCACATACACATATAACATAACCTAAGAATTAAAGCATGCACATAAATACAGCTGCAAATGTAAAGGGCCCATATTACTCTGTCTTCTGATCTATAATGTTGTTTCCTCATCACAAATATACCTGGAGTTGTGTTTTGTTTCATTCACACGTGTCTTGCACACAAATAAATACAGGAATCGCTCCACTGTTTTTTATTTTATTTTTTATTTTATTTCTTTCTCTTATATAGTGGGAGCCTGATTTGATAGAAGATATAGGCCTGTTGAAATGAGCTACCTCTACACATATTCATATAAATAAGTGAATAATGGTGATTCTACAGTGGGAGCATTATTCAATAGTTAAACTGGCTTGTTGGTATTTGCTACCTTTAGTCGGAACCCAATCTGACAGCGTAAAATGAAATTAACTATGCATATTTATATTAATGACTAGGATATAAAGTACAATCACTGTGTGCAAACAGCATCAAACCTGCTGTCTCTAATCCAAAGAAATTTGTTGCAAAACTGGAGAGGTTCACTTTCGGATCTGAACAACTTTAAATGGAAAAACATAAGGTCGGGGGAGCGTGAATTGATAGACGTCATTGTCGATTAGGTTCCGGGGTAGCTTATTTCTTTTTTTCCCCTACTGTTCCACTGTGTTTTTAAACTACATACACCTTTAGACTTGGAATTGCAGAACAAAAGTACAAGGTAGCTTGAAAACTCCAGCTTCATAACATCACAAGGTGGAACAGAGCAGTTTGACGTTTGGAGCTGTAGACAGAATAATAATGCAGGATTACTTGAACATCAATCAAACAATCAAACTTTATTCACAGAGCGCTTTTCATACAAAAATTGTACCACAAAGTGCTCAACACATGAGAATTAAACAAATCATAATGTTTTTGATGAGGTTAAAGCATCATAACAGTGCTTAAAGCTCACAGGAGTCAGTTTTGAGTAAGATAGGGCCTTTAAATACTAGAGTGATGGTAAAGACAAAGTAAGCAATACAGCAATAATGAATTAATGACCCTAACTCATCTTGCATTTATCCATTTAGACATGTTTTCATTGCTAAAACTCCATTAAAAAACACAAGTCTTACTGTGAACGGTGTTGCCTTTACACAGATCTGACCTATAACTTGGCCGTGTGGCATCACCTGTTAGTCTCCACAGAGGTAGATACATTTATTGACATGTGTGGAGCATTTCAAGCAAAGCAATAACATTTTTCACTTTCTATATGGCCTATGGCACTCACCACCCCCACCGCCATGTGCTATGGGGAATTTTACTCGCTACAAACCTGAACTGTAATTTACTGCAGCAAATTCCATTGATTATTATCTCATTCACTCCTGACTAGGCAAAAAATAGTTCAAAAAGTACATGTGTTTATCTGTACTATGACATGACATGAAAAAGACAATGGCATTAAAACATAAAATGTCCTATATTACACAAAATAGATTCTTCTGGGCTTTAAGCTATGGCATAATGACTTCCTCGAAACAGACCTAGAGTTGTTTTTTGTTTCCTTTACACCTGTTTGAGTAATCCTGCATTATTAGTCTGTGTACATCTCCAAAACTCAAAATGTTCTGTTCCACCTTGTGATGTCATGAAGCTGTAGTTTTTATGTTAACAGCTTCCTTTAATTTTAGGTAGTGGTTTAGATAGGATAGTGCTTATGACTTACAATGCAACTGTACACATGCCATTATCACAGTAACATGTACATTTCACTTAGCTGTGAATGATATGGTTATGTTTTATTATATTGTTCTTCTGATGGAATAATATGTTAACATTAAGTGTAAAGGCAAGGAAAGTTTATTTGTATAGCACAATTTGTACACAAAGTAATTCAAAGTGCTTTACAGAATAAGAAATACATTAAAATCACAATACAAACAAATCAAAACATAAATATCATAACATTTTAAAATAGAGATGGGACATTAAATTATAGAGAAATAGAGAGAAGAGAAGAGTGCAAAATGAAAAATGAAAACCTTTCAGTCATATGCACAGCTAAACAGAACCGTTTTTAGCCTGGATTTAAACAGAGTCAGAGTGGAGTCTGTCTGTCTCACTGCTCCAGGTTTTTGCTGCATGCGTCTGAAATGCTGACTCCCCAGGTTTAGTCCTGACTCTGGGCACCAGCAGGAGGCCGGTCCCTGAGCTCCTCAGAGTGCGAGATGGTCATAGTAAATAATAATAATAATAGTAATAGTAAAAAACAGTGATGACTGGATCAGTGAAGTTTTTCACAGCAATGTCTTCTTGAAATAGCAAATAAATAAATAAAGAAAGAAAGAAAGTAGAAAAAAGGACACAGATGCTATATTTATTTCTGTGTAGCCCATCACTTCACATCTCACCACGTTCACAAAGTTGTTGATTTAACCAACAGAAACAATCATCAGGCAAAAACAGTGGTCATACCTGCTTGATAACGCTTCATCATCTGTGAAGTTAAGCAAGGTTGAGACTGGTTAATATTTGGATTAGAGGCCTCTGGGAATGCCAGGCAAGCAGACTGACCAACATTCAAGCAAATTGGACAACTGACCGAGATCCAGAACCGACTGAGCCCTTTGACCCTCCCTCCAGCAAATTAAAACACACAAGGCACAAAACAAACAAAATATTGGGACCCAGCTTCCGCATCACTGAACAAAATGTCATCTGTTTACCTCAACTCTCTTACAATATGTTAAAGTCAAGTAGACACAATTAGTATGGTCAGAAGATTGTAATTTTGAAAGCAAAAACTTTCAGCTCTGGATAACAAAGAGAAGATATAAGCAGCAACATTATTAATGATCATGTGACATTCTGAGCTGAGTTACTTGGCTGACAACATTTTTATACACACACAAAGAATAATGACAACAATGTTGTCCAGAACTTCATGTTGGCACATGCAAAGAAATGTTAAAAATGTACTTTTACTTTCTATGAAAGGTTTCATGCACAAACAATCCAACATGCCAAATGCACCGACTGCATCTAAAACAAGCCCATTTATGGCATATGGCCCTGTTGTTGTAGATTTACAATGACAAGGCCAGTATTAAAGTGTTTTTATGGTTCATTGATTTCATTAAGACAGCGAGAAGTATAGTGGTAGTGTGGCCAGAAAGTCCAGTATTAGATACCTGAGTTTGTGTGTGTGATCCATGGATCTATTAAATAAGATCTCCCAATATGTAGGTGGTCTGCCACATCACCCAAAAATGTGCAGAAATGGCTAAACCTCCTGCTGTGTTGTCCTAACCAAAGCTGCACAGAAATTATCCAATGCAAAGAACACATTTCCTACAGTGAAAATTAGATATACCGTAACCTTTATAAGTTAGACAATGTACAATACTGTACGCTCTATCTCAGAGTGTACAGTATCACAGTGATCCTCTACATGCCCTGACACTTACAGTATGGTCAGTATTACATAAATGTATTGTGCACAGAAACTTTTGTTTTGTAATACCTTGTTTCACCAGTAAAGAGGTCACTGTTGTACAATGGGGCAGCTATTTGATCTTACCCCTCACAATAATGTCATATGGGGCATTGTCACGGTTTCTTTCAAAAGTTGGACCTTTTGAACAAAGGACAAAGCAAGAGAAGAAGAAAGATTATGCTATGTTCACACACAGTGAAATGACAGCCACAGTGTATAAAACTAACATTCACATGTAGGCCTATAAGAAATCATTTTAGAAATAATTTTTCATCTGTACTTAAGAGTCACTATGGATTTACTGCAGCATATGATAGCAGGGAATTATAATTACACAATAATAATAATAATAATAATAACAATAATAATAATAATAATAATAATAATAATAATAATAATAATAATAATAATAATAATAATAATAATAATAATAATAATAATAATAATATAATCAAAAATAATAATAATCATCATCATCATTTAAAAAGCCTGTGCACAATGTTTTATTGTGAAAACATGATTAATATGATTGTTAAGCATATTCAGGATGAAAAACATTGTTTATTACATTATTCAGATCACTTCATAAAATCTATTTATAACAATCAATCTTACACAACAGTTGCCTTTTGCAAGGGTTGATGAGGCCACATCTAGATGTTATCATGTTTCGGTGAACAGGTAAAACCTGTTGTGATCCCAAACCGAGACCAAACCACAGTGAACTGCAGCCAACAGTCACAAACACTCGGATGACCTCGCACTGGGCAGAAGTTCACGCATATTTATAGGCCAGCTCCATGGGAAATTGAGTTATGTATAAAATAAGACAAATGAATTAAACCAAAGCCAACAACACATGGCAGTGTCTCCATTGTAATATTGATGTGCTGTCTATATGTTATTTTCATAGACCCTGTACCACACTTTTGTGGAATCCAATCCAAGTTACTCATTTCAACTTGACAGTTTTTTTACACTATCCCTTTTTCATTGTACCTATCTCATTAAGTACATGTAACAACAGATAGCATATAACCTGATCTATCATACTGACATATAATTACATGACATAGAAATACAGTACAGTAAAATTAAGTGTGGCTGTATTTATAGATACCTTGTGTCACAAGAGCTCGTGAGGCAAAATTATGAATACAAAAAAATGGTGGCAAGTCTTAGGATTCGTTGGTTTAAAAAAGCAGTGATATGAATGACATGCAATGCCAAAATTGTGAACTGGTCTGCACAATTTATTTAATATAAATAAACAAATAAATAATGTAAAAATCGAATGTCTCCGGTGGTGTCTCGTCTTGTGGAAATTGTGTCTAGTCCCACTTCTCACGGTTTATTATACAGAATAATATAATTCCTAAAAATACTTCTGCTTCCACCTGAACAGAATGTGCTTCACTTACAACAACTCTTTAATCTAGTTTTGAGACAATTAAACCACATCAATGGACATGACAATAGATTTTGGCTGTCAAGATAATCCACATAAAACTGCATTGATTTTGTAGGAATATTTTATTTAAAAAATATGTGTGAAAAAAACAGCATTTATTTAAACATGTGGAGTGCATTAACAATATGTTTGTCATAAAATAAAACATGAAACATGATACAGTGAACAGATAGAACTGACTTTTCATTGTCAGCCCTATGACACACAAATATAACTCACTTCATAGAAAAATACACATCTTAGTGCTTGGTTTGCATAGCTAACACAACTATACAATTTGTACAAAACTTTAGTTAATACAAATACATATTGCCCAAATAGAGCTACAAATGTCCATCGATAATTGTACCATATCAATATAAGTTGGTCATTTTCATATTAAACGTGCACAGTGAATAACAAAATAAAGTACAATATAAAATACGGTTCATAAAACCTACTAGAGCCATTCACAGTGGCTTACAGTTTCTGTCAACACCTTCCTGTTCTGAGGAAGTAAGTGTAATAAACTTGTTAGAGTTTAAACTGAGCATGTGCAGTGAAGTCACATGACTGCAGCCAGCTCATTCAACCTCCAACCACTGGCGTTCTTCCCAAATTTGTACACCAGCCTCCTGCCGTCTACACGCTCCAGGATATCACGCTTGTAATAGTACCTGCATAAAACAATATTTCACCATTAGACTGATACAACATTTGCAGAGTGATAACTGTTTGTTAAATCAAAAGATAAAATTAGATACACATTCTGGCAATTATTAACACTTTATACTAACTACATTATTTACAGCCTTAATAAAGCATAAAGACCAACTCAATTCATAATGAACAAATTGTTTATTAGTCTGTTTAACTCCCTAAGTAAGAGGTTAGGAGTATTAAAAGTAGTTACTAAACCCCATTCATTCTTAATAAACTATTCGCTCATTATCAAGTTTTTATTCATACTTTATTTAGGCTAATTAAGTTATTATTATTACTTTAAAAATGACTTTCTAAAAATCTGACATACTCTATACCCCAAGTTTCTCCTCACCTCATAGCACGGCTCAGCTTCTCATAGGTCATGCTGCTGTTCTTCTTTTTCTGCCCCCACATCTGGGCCACGGCTTCAGACTTGAGGAACTTGAAGACCCCCTCTCGGCGGTCCTCCCACTTGAGAAGGCCATGGTTTTTCTCAGGGTGGATCAGGATGTCACGGATGAACTCCCACAGATGCGTGCCTCGAGGAGCTGAGTCATCAAAATTGTAAAGTCAGTTAGTCAGAAGACTTTTATAACTTCTTTCATTGATAAATCAACATTATTATTTTTTTTATCATTATCTGTTAGCTTACTGTAATAAAATAATGGACCTTAATACTGATAACTTGATATCTACGTGACTTACATAAACGGTGAGAGATGAAAGTTAGTGCTACAAAATGACTACCGGTACTTAATTTGTAAGTCTGCTACCTTTGTACTGTTGTAAGAGCATTAATCTTTCTATTGTTGTAAAACTGACAAAAACATTATCAACATCAAAACAATCATGTCAACTATGTAATCAAATAAGTGGCCATTTCTTAATATCTTAGTTTTTATGCTAGTTTTGTTAACTTTAGACTAAAGGTATTTTATTTTGACATCACAAGACTTCTTGGACCCCCCACTTCTGAGTACTTGCCCTAAAGGCTCAAGTCCCCCAGTACAAATGTATGGCTTAAGCAGCTTGTAAGGTCCAAATATATCTGCTGCATGCTGTTGGTATCTAATTATAAAGTGTTTTATTGTCTGATAATCAGGCAGTGCATGTTAACATAACTCCTTTAATATACTTTTAATGTTATGTTATTTATCTCACCATGCTTGCTCTTCTTGGGGCTGTACAGACTGTTGTGATCTTTGCTTCCTTTAGGAGGTCGTCCACGCCTCTTCTGACAGTATTCCTCCACATTCTTCTCAGTTTTGATTTCTGACCAAGACAAACACATCATATTAGCGATTTCTCTCTAAAAACCTAATGGTGTCAATATTCAGAAATACTTACTGTAATTGGAAGGGTAGAAGAACTCTGGGTCAGATTCACCGCTTGTGGATTCTGGCGTGCGGAAACCGGAGAATATATAACCTAAAAGCAAGAACACATTGTAGGTATGACATAAGAATATACCTATATGACTGCTAACACTAACACTGGGTTGCATCAGTGTTTGTATTGGAGCTTACTGTTGGAGGATGAGCTGAGGTCGCTGTCTGAGTGCTGATCCGAGTAGTTGCTTGTGTCTGTCAGTGTGGTGAGCTCCATGCTGAGGGGGCTAAGGTCATAATCCTCACAGAAGGAGGGCTCGTTTTTGGGAGACATGACTTCAGCTGTCACAGGGGAGGACATAAGGAGTGGTGTTATTATTAATGATTTAATAGGATTTCATTGTACAAAAGAGAAGAAAAATGGCTTACCACTCTGGAGGCTTTGGCCAATGGTGATGGTGCTGAGCAGTGGGTACTTCAGTTTGTCCAGGAAGTTGTCCAGGAGTTCACAAGTCTCATTCAGATCAGATGTAGACAGGAACTGGAATTCTGGGAGGACAGCATATAGGATTGTTAGATTTGTACTACAACCCATTCTTAAACGTCTTAAAATCAACATTTTAAACATAACAATAATCATAACACATTACATTCTATAATTACTGATGTGCCAGTGGTTGTTTTAGGTTTCTATGCAATAAAAAGTTTCCAATTGCCATAATAAAACATTTTAGTCTTGTGATAGTGTAGTGCTATGACTTTACCATGCTTGGCTTTGTGCTTGAGTAGACTCTGGTGCAGATGAGGTCCGAGCTGTGGGCCAAACACTGTAATCATTTCACTCTGGGACATCCTGCACAGACTGGGGCCATCCAAGGCACAGTACGCCAGGTTCAGGGAGCGAGCGTCGAAGTTTGTGCCCTCGATGTTATCACTGATCCACTCCAGAACATTCTCCAGCGACCAGCAGAGGGGACTCGCTTGCTCATACCACTGCCCTGGGACAGGACCTACACAGTTCACAGAAAGGTTAAAATGAGAATATTGCAGTTTTTATATATGATCTTAATCTAGGAAGCTTGGGAGCCCCTGCTTAGACTGCTGCCCCCGCGACCCGGCCCCGGATAAGCGGAAGAAGATGGATGGATGGATGGATGGATCTTAATCTATGGCTATTAGTTTTGGACCTTTGTAAACATATTATTATGAACACTTCATTTATGATTGTAGATATTTTCATTATTGTCTATATTAATGACTGTGTCTAGCTATATATAGGTATTATGCACACAGTTCCATTTTAAATAGTTAACAAACTTTGGAAATATATCACTATCCAATTGTAAATACAGAATATAATGGTTAATCAAAGAATTTTCAAAGTCACACAGTTTTGTCAATAACAGACTGCTAATAGCCTCCATGGGGGATTTCACAGTTAAACATTGACCTGTAAGTCAATGATTAAAAGTCACTCAAAAGGAGGACAGCTCACATTTCAGGGAGGTGGGCAGTAACAGACACTTTAAGATGTAGTGTCTGCTTGTCTTATAAAAATATTATTGTTTCGTTCCAAAGCATAGTTATGGTATAAACTTATCTTTCATTCATTCAAATCCAGGCATAATATTACTAAAAAAGGGATACAAGAGACTTTCAGCCTCTTTATGCATTTGAACATCAGCAATGCAATTTGGCTATACATTTATATTTGTATGTGCATTCTCAAATAAAAATGAATAAGAGTGCACTTACTGGTGTTGCCTGTGTATTCGTTTGGGCTTGTTCGGCCGATGGGCTGCGGTGGTATCATATCGGGCACTCCGCTCTGGTACATGGTGAGGTTGGCATTAGTCAAGACACTGCTGAGGCTCGGGGCAGCCATGGGAACTCTATAGAAACACACAACAATTACTTCACATAAATACATCGTAATACATCGTAAGACATGTCTATCGGAGTTATTATAAACACAGCAGTTATCTTAGAGAAAATCAGACATGTTAAAGACATGAAGCAGAGCTAATCTTGTTTTAAAGAGACCTATGATTCACCATTGAAACATAACATTTCTACCATTACTACTATGAATAATTATAATAAAAAATAATGCATAAGATGAGGTTTACCTAGTGTGATCGCCAATGTGTAGACACTGTTCTCTGGTTAGGTTATTGCAGATACTTTTACCCTCATTGCCTTATATAGCAGGTGTGCGGGGGCTGTGCTCAGGTGAGCTCAGGGGAATTCCACCTGAACAAAGCTCCACCCACTTCACTTTCCCAAGAACTGGACCGACAACACAGACCTGCCCCACTCTGTCACAATAACTGTTAATGTGCTTTCTTTTTGGGCTCCTACAGCGGATTAAGAAAACACGTGAATTAATAAAAAGAGCAGAAGAAAGATAATACATGTAATATGATGCTAAAGCAATACAATGGTATTTTTCTGGCTATTACTTGGAATCCAATCCAAGTTACATGCAATAAGATTACAGCCTTGTGAACTGAACATAAAACATGCAAAAACGAAAATCTAGCCAAGTTAAGATGACTTGAATTAAGAAACTGAATCATGATTTAAGTAAATTTCACTTGACAAATAAAATTATCAGTGGAATAAGACTTTTTGTAGCTACAATATGAAAATGTATCTTGCTACACATTGCAAAAAAACAAAATCTATAGATTAAGAAAGTTTTGCCATAATTTGAGTAAATTTCACCTGACAAGTAAAATTATCTGCAGTGGAGTAAGACTTTTTGTACTTAAAATATGAAAATTTATCTTGCTACATTTAAAATAAGAAAAACAACAACTTCTTTGCACTTAAAATAAGAAATAAAATCAAATGTTGCTTGAATTAAGAGAAAAACACATATTCCACTGGCAGATAATTTCACTTGTCAAGATGAATCTACTCAAATAAAGTAAAATGTTCTCAAATTAAGTCATTTTATCTTAGATATTGTTTTTTTCCAGTACACTAAAGATAAGCAAAACAACAAGTCTTTGCACTTAAAATAAGAAATAAAATCTAGTGTTGCTTGAATTAAGAAAAATGCACTTATTCCATTGGTAGATCATTTTACTTGTCAAGTTGAATCTGCTCAAATAAAGTAAAATGTTCTTGATTACACTAAGTTTTCAGTTTTTAAGAACACGACTTAATCTTTGAAAACACTATAAACAAACTCAGTTATTTAAGTAAAGTACAGTTCAGTTCATCATTCATCTGCCCTATTTTTAACAGTAGGTCCAAGTATTATTTGGCGCATTCTATAAATGATTGCTTCATATGGTTATCAAGAAAAGCATTTGAATAATTCTGATGAAAGGCAAGGCAAGTTTATTTGATAAGCGCATACAGAAAACCATTCAGTGCTGTACAGAATAAGAAAGACACAACAATATAAAACATAAATAACCATCATAAAAAACAGTTTCAGTCTAAATTTAAACAATGCGAGATGTGCAAGACCATAATTATGAAATGTTTCTGCTATTCTCTGCCAAAAACTCAATCAAACACACAACTGCCCAAACAAGGACTCCACTCAAAGATATTATTACATTAACTAAATCAATCATCTGTAACATTGCACCCACAGTATCAGTCGCAAACTAATTTTACAAATGGACAGCGTTACTTAAGGAAGGACACCTGGTTTAAAAAAACTAGCCTTGCCAGTGACCTGAGCTAGGAGTGGGCAATAAGGCAAAAAAAAAAGCGTCCAGATCACAATTTCAATATAATGATGATTTATGTGAACGTTGTATCCTTATATTTTCTTGCAGAAGTAACTAAAGTCCCCTGCTTCTTCTGAACGTTCACACTATAATACAATTGGATAAACCCATGTCACTCACAGTGCATTGCTGTGGCTGAGCAATAGGAGGAGTGTGTGGGAACATAAAGCTACATTCAATAATAAATTAGTGAATAACAATATGACCTAATAATGTTTTGTTCACCATATTGCCCAGCCCTAATCAGTGCTGGCACTCCATTACCGTAATAAAGGGCGCCATCCACTGATATTACTTTAATATTTAAACAGGTACTTAATTACCTCTTTAATATTTCGTTCTTGACATGCTCAGGGAGTTTAGAGTCTGATTATGCTAAAATAACTACTTTTACTTCTGGTGCATATGTCTATCCATGTGAGCATCTCATGGCTTCAAATACAGGTGTGGTGTCTGCGGACTAACTGAAACTGTCAGGCGTGTGTTTACTCAGAGTGAACCCTGAGCCCTCTGGTCAATCATTCAGAGCATTATCACATATATGCACACTCGTCAACACCGTCTTTGTCCACTCTGACATCATTGTTGGTGCTTGGAAACTTACACAACAGATTACAAGCTGAATGCAACATTTAAAGAGTGGAGAAACTATAGGAAATGTGTGCGGGGTTGTGGTGGGACACAAATATAATCATGCTTTTCAGGCATTTACACTAGTGCAAAGTCTGTCTACAGAGTTTGTTTGATAATATAATAGATAATATAATAGTTTAATAATTATAATCAGAGTACAACTTCATCACAATGGCCAATTTGTGCCATCAGCCCTGCCAACCCACCAAAAACCATCAACACTTACGCACACCACACTCATACAAGGCAATGTGGGTGAAGTGCCTTGCATTAGGGCACAACTACACTGATACACTTTCACAACTGGCACCCACGCGGCACTTGATATTTCCAGCGGTCTCATCCCAGTACTAACCAGGCCAGTCTAGATCAGGCTGACAAACCAGTATGGCCACGCACATGCAGAAATAGAAGGTTAAAACCATACGTTGGAACATTCTCCATCAAGATAGATAATGCCATACTGTGGAATACATGTTATAGCCAAAGGAACAATATTTCCATGGAAACAAGCAGGAGGAGGTCAAATAAGAGTCAGGTTTGTGGAGAAGCAAATGGGCAAAATCAGAAAGTGTTTCAGTTCAAGTTTTATGAACAACTTCTGGAAGCCAAAGTGCATCTCATCAAATTCAATAACAGTAACTTAGTGACACATTTATGTTTCTTACAAAGCAGTATTTTATGATCATTTTAAGATGTGAGCAATAGAATCATAACTTCTCTTTAAACAGTTTAACCTTTTGATGCAATGATAGTTGGGGTCATTGCACACCAGCGTAATGTCCTGACTGACTGACATATTCTTCATGACAATGCTTTAAACACAACATGAGACATCATGGGCTTTTGTAGCACTCAGACAAAAGGTGAAGAGAATGCAGTTAAAGGATTGAGTAACTCTATAGCATGTGGGCAGAGTGAGACGTCACAATGCGCCTGGATTTTCCAAAGTGTTACAAGGTCCTAATGAACCAGTCTTACTCTAAACGGGTGCCCCTCCTCATCGGTGTCAAGGAAAACAGAGGAATGTGGACACTCCCGTTTGAGCAGCACTTACGGAAAATCATTTCATCACCTGCCATTCAAGCTCTTCATCTCAAATGCATCTGGGTTTTACAATGGCACCATAACAAAGGCATTTGTAAAGCTATCCAAACTATAATAAAGACCGTCATTTGGCTTTCAAATAATGATGACAGTAATTTAATTAAAAAAGCTCTTTGTGTTTACATAGGAAAGGACATGATGATAGCTTAATAATTTACAATTAAATGTAAAATGTAAGATATTTTTAAATCACACAATAATTCCAAATGACTCTTAACTCTATTATTAAAGCATATGTGATTTTGTGTAGGGAGTTGACAATAACTGAGCTCAATAAAGAAATAAGCTATTTTTATGTGAACCTGTTCCTTTGCTTTGCTACAGCTCAGACTGAACTAAACTCTCAGTTTTATCCTGACACTCAAAAGATTTATTTTTATCACTCTTAATAAAATAAAATCAATAGGAAAAAACTAACTTTGGGCTTTTTTGTAATAAAAAGGTAATAATATTATAGGCTGGGAGACTCTACCTCTGCTTCTCTTCACTGTGGAGTCCCCACGGGTTTTATTCTTGGACCTGTTCTTTTTATGCAGCATTTTCTTCCTCTTGAACAGCTGCTAAAAACATGGCATTGTGTATTTGTATGCAGATGATACAGAGCTCTATTTACCTTTAAAAAAGAACCGTACAAGCCCCTCGACACTTTAATGATGTCAGGGTTTGGTTGGCTCAAAATTTCTTGAATCTCAATGAGAAACCAAGTTGATAACGTTTATGGCCAATGTCAGCACTAGCTCCTCTTTGAACCTGTGCCCCCTGAGTCAGTACACACCATCAAAGACTCAAACTGAAAGTAAAAAACTAAACTTGACAAACAGGTCATCACAGTGGTGAAATCCAGTTTTTATAATCTTCTTCTTTTAAACCAGTTTTATCTTTTTCAGACTCTAAATGCACCCAGCTCTTTTTTCATCATGTCTGGAGTAGGGCAATGCATTTTAGACTGGATGAACGCGCTTTATCACTTACAAGGAGCAAAAACATGAGCATATAACTCCAGTTCTCTGTCTTTGCACTGACTTCCTGATAATTTTAGAATTTAATTCAAGGTTTTATTGTTTGTTTTGAAAGCTCTGAAAGGACTGGCCCCACAATGCATCTCAGACCTCCCCCGAATGTACACCCTGCATGTGCTCTGAGGCCAAAGGGCCAGCTCCAGCTCATGGTGCCTAATACGAAACTTAAAACCAGGGGGGACGGGGCCTTTTCTGTGGCTGGACCTAAAATCTGTAACACTCCTGCCACCCTGGCACGTCTGAACAGCCCCCATAGTTTTAAGTCTCATCTTAAAACTCACTTTTATCCCTTGGCTTTTACCACTGCGTGAGTTGTGTGTTCCTCTTTTTTTGTATTTATTTTTTTTGTTTTATTACATTTATTTATTGTTTTTATTATGCTTTTATTGCATTAAATTGTAGATTTTTATTTACAGCACTTTGTTAACAGTCTTTGTTTATAAAATGTGCAATAGAAATAAAGTTATTGTGTGGAGTTTGCATCTTCTCCCCGTGTCTAGATGGGTTTCCTCCATCCAGACACGGGGGTCAGGTGCTATGAGGACTGGGCAGCAAGCTGCCCCCGTGACCCAGCTGGATAAAGCAGAAGAAGATGGATGGATGGATGGATAAAATAAAAATAAATAAAAATAAAAATAAACAACAATGTAAACAACTCCAGAGGTGTTTGAACTAAATGTACAACAATATTGATCTATAAAAAGACGGGTGTTCTTTGCAGAGGACACTCTATTGCAGCCTTTGTGATTTAATGAAGTTTCCGGTCTAAATTCAGTTTATTTCCATATACTGTGCAGACCTGTTTAGTAGCTGTAGCTAGATGAAATATAGCCCCAAGTCAAGACGTGACATTTTGCAAATATGCACTTATTCATTCTTGCCATAACTGTGCTCCATAGGATACCTGCCTGAAAAAGAATGCACTTAAAATTTAGGACACACTAATTTTCAATCTATATGAAATGCAACATAAGTAAACTCTACTCAAACTCAAGCGAGTCTCATATTAAAACAGCATCAAGCTGTTTTGCATTTTCCTATGCACCGAAGAACAATGTGGAAACATGCCAACCAACACATATGATCAGACTATTTGCTGCAAATGCTGGACCCATGCAACTATAAAACGACTAAATAAGTATGTATGTAAAACATTAACAAATTGGCCAAACTATAATTACCTCACCAGTTACCCCCTTCAACCATCTATCTGAAGTCAGATTTAGTCAAAGCGCGAGGTTCTGGCAAGTAAACTTATTATACAATGTTTGACAAATACTCGTGCTCACTAAACTAGTGCACATAAGTATCTCTAATGCCAGCTCGCCTTGCTGAAAATGGCAAGATGGCTCCATCCTGTGGTCATAAGAAGCCATACTGTTATTTTTGCAATTATTCACTGGGCTGTATTTGGCATGCGGAATACAATGAACCAATAAAGAGCGTCAAAGACCAAGAGAGGGCAATAAAAGCTCATTTTACACTCTGACACTAATTCTAAAAACAATTTAACCATCAGTCATACTATTCCAGCTAAAAGACCACAGCCCACTGCCAGAACAATGTGGTAGTTTATACACAAACCCTCATTTACAACCCTCATTTACAGCGTGCTGTAAAAAATGCGCCATTAGCCCATCTGAAATAAGCTAGCAAAGGTTATGCTATTTGCAGTTTTTAATCAAGACAATTTTTTATGACAGTTCTAGAAAAATAATCAAATAAAGCACACAACACATTCAGAAAAGTTGCTCCTGTCCTCTCGAGGGCGCCCTCGATATACTGAAGCATGTAGGTTTATAAAGTGGGCGGTCTATTTCATTTATTTAATGAATATATAGCTATAAAGGCTATTTCTTTCCAACCCTTCAACAAATTGCACAGCACAGTGGCTTCCTACAACCAAACACAGAGACCATCATTACACTGGCCATGAGAGAAAAGCCCTTTGGGCATTTCCCAAAAGGCAAGAGACAGACAGGAAATTTGTAATGCTATAATTAGAAAACCACTCAAAAACTTCTTATTAGTTCATCTAACCTAATTAGGTTAGTTCCAGTAATGTTATGTTATTATTAGATGTTATTATTATGATATTTATTGTACTGATGTGTTGTTTCTTAAACAGAAGGGCTCTGCACCTCTGCATTTTATTGCGTTTCTGATGCCTGGAGACTCCACTGTGGTTGCTCCATGCGCGATGCTCGATACTGGGGAGGACTGAGTCATGTGACCCGCTAATACCCTGGGATTTGCTGTCGGCCGTGCTCTTTAGTCTTCCTGCCTCCCTCCATCCATTCATCCCTCCATCTCTCTCTCCTCCAGCGCGCTCGCCCGTGTCGTTGTGCAGTCGCAGTCAGATCGGCCCTTGGCTCAAGTCTCGGAGGATTTAAAGGACTAGTCAAATGGTGAAAGAAGTGGCCAGTGGAGCTTTAGTGCTGAGCGGACTCCGGCAGCAGCATGTTTGAGCAACGTTAACAGGTAAGAAGCGCTGACGGTAAGACACGTTTACAGTACAACAACACGGGGCTCTGTCAATACAAATGATGAATGGCGTTACATAATCAGTGATACAATGCGTGTGTTGTCATTTTTAAAGGTGTATTTTGACTATTATACGTAACTCAGAAAAATGAATGAATTATGACGTAATTGTTTATATTGTTTATCTGTTTTCACCATTATTAATTATTCAGATATGGATATCTTCAACTTCATCTGTTGCTGTGAGGGCTTGGAGCCTCTGTGCTTTCCCTAACTATTTTAAATGTTTTTTGTTTTGTTTTGTTTTTTTTAGACTGTATGTGAAATGGCCTTTAAGTTTACATTTGTACACATTACGTAAGCGCATGCAGCAGCATACAGTGCACATCCCTGTACAAAAGCTTGGCCTATTATTGAATGTTATTTTAATAATTTGTCAGAATATATGGACACTATTAGAAAAAAATATCTAGTATATCAAGTCTATTGCCATATGTATAATGAATAACAGCATAATATTGGTGGGAATCAGTGAACACTAGCAACAATTGATGCAGATTATTCCAGCAAACATTTTTATCTTTCACCGTGTTACCTTTAGGCTTAGGTGGTACACTGAGATTTGCATGTCTTTGTTTGAGGGGAAGCAGTCATATGAATATAGGGTTGACATGTGTTTAATGCTTACCCATACCATTGAAGAACTTGTGTATTACATATTATGGCATACACACTGCAGTCTGAGGCAGCTCATCACTGTCAGTTTGTTCTCAGTGGGACAGGATACAAATACAGGTGGGATGCCCTTGTTTATTTGCTCAAGCTGATCCTCTTCTGGTGGTGGGATGCTGGAGCCATGCCCAGCTGACGTAGGCTGAGGCGGTGTACCCTGATGATAGAATTATGTAGCCTATGTGTAGTGAGAGAGAGGGAGTGGTGAGGCAGCAGACAGCAGTGCACATCAGCCTATCCTCTGTCTGCTTGCTCCACCGTCCCATGTGCCTTATCCGAGAGGAGGATGCTCAAGTTCCGAGCGGACCGCAAAGTGAGGTTAGTGCACCCACACAGGAGAGACAGCGCCAGATATAAGTAAGCAGGATGGATTTAGCTGATAGTGTTAATGTGTGACAGATGCTAAACAGTATGTGGAGGTCAGACAGGACTGCAATGCAGAGCCAGATGGAAGCTCAGGGAAAGTCCTCAGAGTGGAGCGGTGTGTGTGCGTGTGTGTGGGCTGGAGCTGCAGTCAATGGGAGGGAATACTTTATACAGGGGTGATAAATGGGAGCTTTAAGGAATCACAAAGCTCTCTCGAGTACGGCCTTCTGAATAGGAACTCTTATTTTAATTTACTTAGACTATTCCCATGAAGTAACTTGAAATATGCACTCATCAACATTGGCCATACAGGTACAACTTTTTTTCCAAACTCCTAAACTGTTTTGTTCTTATTGATTGACTAAAATGTGAATATTTGACACATGGCACTACTCTCTTGTCAGTCAGAGATGAAGTATGTTCATTGCATGCTGGCTGTAGGTCGCAAGCAATGATTTTAACAGTGTGAATATTTTACTTGGTACTCAGTAATAGGCAGTGGCCAGTGCAGGCATGTGTTTTCAGTAAACCTAATAATTGCTCAGAAAAGAAGGCTTTATTAAATAAATTAGCATCTTCATCTTCAGGGCTAAGTAATTAGACTTGACAGTGATGTAAAGGTGTAGTCTGTTTATGTGATATTTATGCTGTAGGCCTGTTACACATGGATGGAGCAGAGTGATTTGGATTCACTGGTTGATTTCTTGCCTACACTAATCAACTATTAATGGGCAGAATGCGTCGTACTCATGTCCTCGGGCCTAGCCAACACAAGGCAGCAAAGAGCATTGCAGCCTGGGTAAATCTAATCCAATTTGACCAGCAGGGATTACAGCGCACAGTAGGCGCGGTGGCTCAGAACTCGCTCCGGGTCAGTGTCTCAGAATCCGCCCCGGGTTTTCCCTCGGTCTGCGTGATGACGTAACACATAAACAGGAAATTAAGTGTCGATGCTGCTGCAGATAATAAAATCAATCCACTGCGTTGGATCTGATCTGGGACAGTGAGGATGGAAATCCTGTTTAGAGGCGTCAAAAGAGCATTTTGCTTTAACATGAAGGGTCCGGAACAGTTCCAGCTCAGAAACGAAAGCACATTCACGCATCTAATAGAAGATGAGTTTTCCTCGGTAAAGACACAGAGGGCACCATACTGCACGTGCCAAAGTTGCAACCATCAGAATATAACTTTGTGTTTATTATAACAAACATCCTCTTAGTCTTAGTCTTAGTACCTGGAGAAAATACCTGGAGAAAATACTGTGCACGCGCTTGCTCCTGTCCTTAACATGCGCTGCTGCATGGACCTGAGATGTTGCATGGTGGTGGTGGTGGGGGTGTTTTCCCGCTCAGTCATCCTGCTGCAGATACTCCTGACTGAGTCATATCTGCAACAATTTAATGGTCTCTGGTCACAATGCATGTATACATGTTCTACTTTAATATTATGATTAAAACCAATTCATTTATTGATGATCGTAGAGCGGCTCATGATGCGGAGAGCTCAATAAGCACAAGGGGGCGCTTGTGTCACTTGCTTATCTGGCTTTTTGGTTATTCATAGTGGTTGATGTTGACATTGACAAACGTGCATTACAATATTTGTATTATTAAATATTCAAACAGCCATGGTATAACACAAGCCAGTACCACAACATTCATATTTAATTTTATGTATGCAAGTACCAGTATATATGCATGTATTTATGTATGTAGTTATTTATTTGAAAAAGGGACACTACATATTAATGAACATATGTAAATCTATTATGCATAAATGTCTGATTGTAGCCACAGGGTAGTTTCCATCTGTTATCTCTGGATCCCTGGACAGGTTGATGATCACTAAAATCAACATTTAACACATTACACTAAAACAATATCACAAACATTGGGACAAGAATTTCACATTAGGATCACACAACACCAAATGCCAGCAGACTGAACACAGAACAGGGCAAACGGAGCAATGCATAACCACAAACTCAGGGTGGAGGTGTTACATTTCATTCTGTTTCACTTTAAGAAGTGTTATACCGTGGTCAGTGAGATTCCAATGTTTACTGCCATGCATTATTTCTGTATAACCGCCCAGGTGGTCTGGTAATCACTATTTTATATCACTTCACTGCGAGCAACACCAGAGCAATGGGTCAACAATGAACTACTATTAGGAGGGCCTAGATTTGAACATCCCTGGACAGCGTAAAAATACCTAAAAAATCAGCTATTGTATTGCACGTACGCTGGTTTTGAGAGTATTGCACATAGTCTAAAGTGCTGAATTTACTGCAATCACCCTCGTTATGAAATGTGCTCACAAGGGGACCTTGTTCAGAAAAGTTGGCAAACTGTTTCACTGTACACAGCCCTTGTAAGATGGAACATTTTGACCCAAATTAGTGTGTCTCCCAGGGACCTCTCCTCTGCTTATCACTCTGGTGATTCTGTATTTAGTGTAATGTAATGATGGAGCCAGCCCATGTAAGCGTTTATAAATAAGACAGGCATTTTGGAATTTGATACAGTTTTCATTCTATTTGATAGGGGTTTGATAGGGGTGTTTTGTTTAAAGGTGCACTATGCAACTTTTTGGTTGGTGGTTTGTCACCTGCTTTTGGTGGTCCGTCACCTGCTTGTTTCTAGGGATATGTCAATTAGAAGTAGGTTTATAGCTCAAAAATACCTAGAAAAAACAGTTATTCTGACTGAGAGCATGTTGCCTCTCTACAGATCTGACCTGTAACTTGGTCTGGTTTGGTTTCTGAAGATAAAAAGGTTTAATGCCATACAGTGAACATCCCAAACAACACATCTCCATGGAGAAAAGCATTTGATGGACCCTCCACGAGAAAAGTTACACAATGCACCATTAAGTTTACCTCAGTCTTACCCCGTGATGCTTCAATAGAGCCACTCATGAATACCGTACTTAGAGAATGAAAGTATTTTTGCACTGTTATGCTACTTGTGTATATTTCGTGACAGTTGAAGTCAGAGATTGGCTTGGACTGTGCTCAGAGGAGTCATCCCGTCTGTGTGTGTGTGTCTGCAGGCAGTGTGATCTGGACATGAATGGGAACACTGCTGCTGGAAGCCTCCCTCACTCCAAAAGTGCCAACATGGTTTCAGAGGTGTCCCAGGAGAACCAGCCCTACAGCCGGGTCTGTACACACACACCATACACACACACCATACACGCACTCACACGCACACACGCACACAAACACACCCCATGCACTTAGCTCAACTCTTACGTAAGCTACCATTGTGAGAAAGAGCCTGCTCAAATGTTCTACCAAAATAAAACACCAAAGTCCTGAAATAGTCTTTGAGTCTTAGACAAAAGGAAACTGTTTTTTATATGTGTGTACTATTTTGATGGGTAATGCATAGATCAAAAATGTATGAGTGTACAGTGAATAAACTTTATTATACGATATATATAAAATTAATACAACTGCCCAGAAATGTAACACTGAATTTGATTTCTTTTTCTTGCCTGCAGGTTTCTCGGACGCCCCGGAAAGCTGCTTCTTTTGGAAAGCGTTCCAACTCCATGCGCAGAAATCCCAAAGCTGTTGTCACAAAACAGGGCTGGCTGTACAAGCAGGTCAGAGCAAAATTACTTGTCTGCTTTTAACCAAGGAGTTTCCAGTGCCAGAAAGTAAATAGTGAATGGATGAGGTGACTGCGATCGAAGGAGACTATAGTTTTACTTATTTATTGACTGGATGAATGATTGCATTAATATACATTGTGTTTTATTGGCATGTACGTCATTTATGACATCAGCCTATCCAGGGACTGAAGGAGAAAAGAAATCCTGCTCTAACCTGGCCACATATATTACCTCTTGTGTAGGTCAATGTTTTTTATGGGCCTTGACCCTAATACATAAGCAAATAAACTAAAATTAAATCTAAAACAGTCATAAAAATAATAAAAACTGGTTTATAATGACAATGAAGCCCATTCAGCATTTACATATGAATTGTATTTTTGTTTGTTTATCACCCATCACCACTCACCATTGGTCATTTCTTTTGTTAACTTGCATGTTTTGTCACTGTATTTCTCACTGTTGAAATTATATAATTATTTTAGAACTATTACAGTATTATTAAACGCTGTTTCCCCCAAATAATTTAATGAAAAGAATAATTCACTGATGCTGGTGCATGTTGTGTGTGTGGTACAGGGCAGCAGTGGAGTGAAGCAGTGGAACAAGCGCTGGTTTGTCCTCACCGACAGATGTCTATTCTACTACAAAGGTTGGTCTTTCTTCTATTTTCCAGCACAAACTGACTATCTGTCTAAAAGTGTATCAAGAGTTAAATAATACTGTAAAAGATTACATTGATTTCTACAATAATCTGATATTTAAAATATTCAGTCTCCTTATATTTGGTGGTATATTAGTTTTTGTGTCCGTAGTTTCAGTATTATCGTTTATCACAGTGTATCTATATTGTGCTTCAAAATTTGTTATTGTGGCCACAGATCAGTTTCTATTAGAGCAACTTAAAGGTGCACTGTGTAATTTCTAGTGGAGGGTCCGCTGCTTCCTTGTCTCCATGGAAATGTAATTGCTTTGTCTAGAATGTTCCACAGTATAGACTAACCCTATCTATCACCATGGAGAAAACCAGGTAACAGCACTACATTACATTACAATTCAGATCTCTGGAGAGTTTCCCCTATTCACAGAAGAAATGATTGTATCTTTTGAGCTTTTGTAAAACCTGTAATGAATAAATGCTAGATATGTATGTTAAATGTCATGCCGTGGATCATTTAAGGAAAAGCAATAACATGTTTATGGAGACAACCAGGTAGTGAACCCTCCACCAGAAAAGTTGTGCAGTGAATCAGGAAGTCTGCTTTTTGCTTTTCCATACACCGTAATTGATATTATTGTGGAAGGACTTTCAAGAAAGGTATGAAAGAAAATAATGCGCATTGTTATGTTAAGTAAATAGATTGTTTTGTGTCTTAGAATTCGTTAATGTTTTGTAAAGGTGTTGTCCATAAAATTATTCAGCATTCTTTTTGTATGCGTATGGGGTGTATTGTTTGCATGGGAAAGGTCATACACTCTCCTCTCCTCTCACACTTACAGTACAAATTAACTCTGTAAACAGTGAGTGGCTTTGAGGCATGTGCATGATATTTGGCGTATTAACCCTTCACCCGAGTTGGGACCTTAATTCCAAAAAGACAGTGTGGAGTTTGGGATTTTTGTGGGAAGTATTTATCCTGTTATTTCCCTCGGTGTAGAGAGGAATCGACTGAGCTCAAAAACAGTTTCATTGTATACGAGAGCATAGCAACAGTGAAAACAGCAACACAGTTATTCTTGTTCTTGGCTATAAATGTCCTGGCATAAAAGGTTCTTATACATTATTAAAATTCCTCCATAAGACTCTACATGCAGTGCTTCTCCCAGTAGACCCAAGATATTTGTGTTCACTGTTTCTCAGGCCATATGCAGTGGTCATTCATGTGTAAGATCTGCTGCACAATACTGTTTGGGCAGATTGTATTTGCCCACACACCATGACTTGTTACCTCTATAGAGTGTCAAAAGAGTGTCACTAATGTAATGACTTAGTGAATTATTTATCATTTTAAAGGTCCTATATTATGTAAAATGTGTTATTTTGATATTTTAGCCATGTTATAATGTTGTTTCCCTGTAACAAACAAACCTAGAGTTGTGTTTTGTTGCATTCACACATTTAACACGGAAAACCTGCATATTTAGGCTGAGTTCTTCTCTCACACAGACAGTTTGGTCCCACCTTGTGATGTCATGAGGCAATACCACGCCAGGAAGTGGTCCACTGTGTTTTTAAACTCCATACGTAATAATAATGTATGATAATGATAAATAATGATAATTTCAGCCCTGGAATGGCTAATAATCTCTACTGAAGTGAAGGTAAAAGGTCACTGTTAACTTGAAAACTATCGCTTCATGACATCACAAGGTGGAACAGAGCATTTTGAACTTTGGAGACAAAGACAGACTAATAATAAAGGGGTGCTCAAACATGTGAATGAAACAAAACACAACTCCAGGTGTATTTTTGAGGAGGCAACAACATTATAACATGGCTAAAAGGTCACAAAAGTTAGTTTAGTGTAAGATAGGACCGTTAACCATAAGCACCTGAGTTGATAATTAAACTTGTCTATTCTGCTTTGTGTCTACGGCGAGACTGAGCTCCCCCCTCCCTGAGCACTGCCTCACTGTTTCTCTCACATGGTGGCAGATGGAGAAGGGGCCTTTTGACTATTCCCCTGGGAACATGAGGTTGATGGCAATTAAATTAAAAATAAGGGGTGGTGTCACTTTTGTCACTGTTTATGATGCAAAGGAGCAAAGCATGTTTATTACAGTTTAATAATGTTGCTATTGCCTATTTTGTAATGTATTCTAAGATATTACAGCAATTATTAATAGTAAACAGCATAACAGTTAAACTGAATGATCAATACTTATAATAATGATGTAGTTTCACAGATTTCTGCATATAGCAAATCATCTGGCCTGTACAGTTTATGCAATGTGGAGGGATATATGTTTCGATCAATACCCCATCCACACGCTGGGTTCCTGACCTGGTTATTCAGACAGTGTTATTCTAAATGTCCTAAGCGTAATAGCTTAAAGGTCCTGTATTGCACAAAGTTTACTGTTGTGAGCTTTAAACCATATTATAATCTTATTACCTCATCAAAAATATACCCGGGGTTGTGTTTTTGCTAGTTGTGCTTTATTAGTCTGTCTCCAAAGCTCCAAAGTCTCTGTTCCACCTTGTGACATTATAAAGTAGTACTTTTCAAGTTAACAGCTCCTTTTACCTTTTATTCAGTAGATATTGGCAATTCCAGGGCTGAAGTCATCTAAATGATTATTATGAAGGTGTCTGGAGTTAAAAAAACACAGTGGAGCACTTCCTGTGCTACAACATGTTGTGTTTTCTGTTTGAAAAGAACTCTAAATATGCAGTGTTTGTGTGTTAAACATGTGTGAAGGAAACAAAACACAATTCCAGGTTCTCCATGTTGTGCTAAAGAAATAGTATTATAATATAGATCAGAAAATAGTGTAATATGGGCCCTTGTTTTAAAAAATATTGGAAATTGTTCTCTCCCAGATGAAACCTAATGAGGCATTTTGCTGTACAGTCCAATTGTACCTTCCCACTGTACAGCAGTGTTGTAATGGTAAACAGACTCTGGTGACCCTGCTATGAAGATGTGCTCTTAGCTCCAGTTACACTGCAGAGACGAGTTACAAGAGACAAAATACACACAAAATACCGTAGGTGTTGGACGAAACTATCAGCGTACTGTGTTTGCTTGTGTAGTAGATCCCGTGTACCTCTGAGGACTGCAGATAACTAAAGAAGATAAAAGCCCTTTAGCCGACAGAAACAATCAAACATGTATATTTTTTAAACATTTACACACTATCAACACTCAATATTATGTCCAACTTGCCATCAGTTCCCTTCCCTACTTCTGTGTTTATTTTTCCATTGCTGACCTTTAAGGATGCACTGATCCAGCTTTTTCTGTTCCGATGCTGATACTTTGGCTCATCTGCTGATACCTGATCTGAACTGATCCCGAAGGACTGAAAATATGATTTGTTTTCTTTAAGCACAAATGATATGGTTAAATGTTACGCAAATGTGTTTTATAATTGTTTGAAAAAGAACAGCTTTTTTTTTTTTTTTGGTCAATGTATTTTTATTGGATTTTCAAAGATATACAAAAACATCAAGGACAGAATCAAAGAAAATATAAGACATTACCAAAAAACAAAAGCAAAAACAAAAATAAAACACATACACACAAAAAAAGCCCACAGAGTAATTACCTACTTATCTTACACATATATACAAGGTATACACTACACAGAGTCAAGCATTGTTAGTTGTTCCACATAAGAAATAAAGGATCGCCACACTGCATCAAACTTGCCTATTGATCCATTCAATGTGTATCTAATCTTTTCAACCTTCAGAAAAAACATTACATCACATATCCATCTGCCAAAAGAAGGAGATTTATCATTTTTCCAATTTAACAAAATAAGTCGAGCTAAGAGGAGGAGTAGGCAATGCAGTTTAAGTGGGTTTTTGTAGCATAAGTTCTTCTGATGGCACACCAAAAAGTCCAAGAAAAGGACAGGATCAATGTTTAGACCTGAAATTGATGAATATACCTCAAATATTGAGGACCAGAATGAGGTAAGACCAGAGACACGACCAAAATGTGTGGAAAAGAGTGGCAGGTGCTTGCCTACATCTGTCACAAATAGGATCAACCTCTGGATATATTTTAGAAAGCTTGACCTTAGACATGTGAAGCCTGTGTACAATCTTAAATTGAATTAGACTGTGTCTTGAAATTGAAGTGGAATGAATTCTTCAAGTATGTTAGACCACTGATCATCTGTAATATTTGCACCCATATCCTTCTCCCAGTTTTCTTTTATGATAACCAATGAGCCGCCTTCCATGTCAAATATATTTTTTGTACAACTTTGATACACCTCCCTATCCGCTGGCTGTACCTCTAGGACTGCATCCAAAGGTGATGTCTGCGGTAGTGAGGGGAATTGATTAAAATGATTTTGCACAAAATGTCTGACTTGCAGATATCTGAAAAACTATGTGCTGGCAAGGCAAACGCGTTTGTCTAACCTGATCAAATGACATGAAAATGCTGTCTTTATACAACGCCTTAATATTCAACACACCATTTTTAGACCACTGAATGAATGCATTATCTAAAAGAGAAGCTGAAATAAATGATTGGCCATAACTGGAGCATAAATAGACATGGACACTAGTCCATAGTATTTACTAAACTGAGACCAAATCTTTAAGGAATGACGACAATTGGATTCTGGACAGACTGAGGTGGATGTAATGGAATGGAAGAGCACAAAGAGCAGAAAGTGAAACTGGCCTGCAAGAGTTAGATTCAATGAGCAGCCAGTCTGGAAACCCCATGAGGACAGTCCCAAAACCAATACAATAAGCATTTGATATTAGCAGCCCAATAATAAATTTGGAAGTTTGGTAAAGCCATCCCCCACACACTTTTGTCCTTTGTAAAAACAATTTCCTAATTTTGGCATTTTATTATTCCAAATAAAAGATGAAATAATACTGTCAAGTTTCGCAAAGAATTTTTTTGTAAGAAAACATGGAATACATTGAAAAAGAAATAAAAATTTAGGAAGGATGTTCATCTTAATTATACTAATACGCCCAGCTAGAGATAAAGGCAATGTGGACCAGCTGGGTGAGATCCTCGCTGGGCAGCCTCCAAAAGTGGGGTGAAATTGGCCTTAATAAGCTGAGAATGAGACTTTGTGATAGACACACCAAGGTAATTAAATCTGTCCTTGGTCACTTTGAATGGTAAAGAATGAAATGTGACTTGTCTAGCAGCTGTATTGATAGGGAGGAGCTCACTTTTGTCCAGATTAAGCTTATAGCCAGAGAAGCTACCAAAGACTTTAAGGGTGGAAAGAATATGTGAGATGGATGTCACAGGGTCAGATACAAATAAAAGGACATCATCTGCATACAGGGCAATTTTATGTTCCTTATTAGCCCTCAAAATCCCCTTAATTTCTGTATGCTGCCTAATGGTAGCTGCAAGAGGTTCCAAGACCAATGCAAAAAGTAATGGGGACAAGGGGCAACCTTGTCTGGTCCCACGCTGAATAGGGAAATATGGTGAATAAGTGTCATTAGTCCTAACTGAAGCCATAGGGGAGGTGTACAACAATTTAACCCAGGAAATAAAAGTGCTCCCAAACCCAAACTGCTTAAGAACATAAAACAAATAATTCCATTCCACACGATCAAAAGCTTTCTCAGCGTCCAGAGATAAAAAAACCTCTGGACACTGAGGTGAGGATGATGTGTAAAGAATATTAAATACACGCCTAATATTAAAAAACAATTGCCTATTTTTGATAAATCCAGTTTGATCACATGACACAAGGGAGGGAAGAACAGTCTCAAGGCGGAGAGCCAACACCTTGGCCAGTATCTTAACGTCAACGTTAAGGAGACTTATGGGACGGTAGGATGAACAATTAAGAGGATCCTTACCCTTTTTCAAAAGCAAAGATATTGATGCCTGGCGCAAGGTTTGAGGGAGGCACTGAGATTTTAAGCTGTCATCAAATACATCTTTTAGCAGAGGGCCGAGTTTAGCTGAAAACTTTTTGAAGAATTCTGTAGGAAAGCCATCTGGGCCAGGGCATTTTCCACTTTGCATGCATGTGATAGCTCTACTGATTTCATCTAAAGAAATTGGGCTGTCTAAGGATGTTCTTATGCTCTCATCTACCGTGGGTGAAAAAGAACAGCTTTAAAAAATACAAGTACAATCTCTTTTGAGCCAAGATTGACCAGGAAATCCTCTTATTACCCCAATTTATAACTCAAAATGAGATATTGACTGAACCGATATCTTGGAACACGATATCTGATCCATAAAAATATATACCAGTATCGTATCAGTGCTTGCCTACTGAGCTTGTATAAACTGAACAGAGAAATACACATTACTTGATGGCGGACACATTAGAGCTATAAATAAAATAACAATAGCTGTCTATCTTACTGTTGCTCAGTCTATAGTTAAAGGAACCTATAGGACTGCATTATGTTGTATGATATTAGTCTGGTTGTATTTGGATGTAATATTGTCTGGTTGAGCAAAGAGGAGACAGTGATTCTGAGTGGAAATGTCCTGAAAAAACTTGTAGGATCCATGTAATAAATCATTTAAGATATTACAAATACTGACTCATTTCCGTGTGCTGTGCAACCCTGATTAATGCATTTTAGATACTTATAAATTACTAGTGGACATGAATCAGTGAGTTAATCATTATGATCCCGGGTCTGTACCGCGCTCCATTGTCAACACTACCATTATTTACTTCCTGTATGATCCCGCATCCTTTCAGAGATTGTACACAATGAGTTTCTATGGTTATAACCTAATAATATGATGGAAGGCTGCCAGAGGGTATTACTGTCTTCGGTTCTATGTGGCTGCAGGTTCACAGACTATAGGAGCAGGTACATTTGGGCTGCTTGCCAAGATTCCTTCTCCACTGAGTCACATGGGCAGGTCTTTCTTACATAGACACACACACACGCGCGCTAGACCTAGGACGAGGCGTACTTGCTGATTGCACAAGCCAGTTTTACCCCTCCCCCAGCCCTGCCTCTCCTTGGTTTGGTCTCCTTCCCTCTCTGTCACTCACACACCCACTCATAAATACACACGCTGCTGCTACTGCTTACTGACTGCAAGCATGTACAAGAGCCCCAGACAAAGGCTTTGAAATGGCTCTAAAGCTACCTTTCGGATATCTATTCTTCCTCTCACCGCGAGTATTGGATATCACTGGCGTCTAACCGTAGAAGCCATTAAAGCCTGCTTATCACTAGACTCCTGGACCATTATTCTTCAGAGCTGTCAGCAGAGGAAAGACGACTGAGAGAGCACTGAAGCAGGTCATTCAATGAGAATTCTCAGCGCAGGATATTGCTAAATTAATTTGTTGTTCTTATTTTGTGTATTGTTTACGTTATTGCTATCCATCAGCCAAGATTCCCGGCATGTGTTGTCATGACGATATTTCCTTTTTCGCAGACGAGAAGGAGGACACGGTATTGGGAAGTTTGCCACTGCTCAGCTTCCGAGTCGGAGGAGTGGAGCCGTCAGACAACATCACCCGCAAGTTTGCCTTTAAGGTCAGTAAAAACGTGACCTACCACTTTGTTTTGTTTTGGTATTCTGCACGTGCGAAGGCTGCTACTGAGCTGCAGGCTGTTTCAGTGAGCCCCCTCTGCCCCGGCTGCTCTTTTATGGAGGACAGTAAATTCGTTGGACCCGGGGTAGGCTTGTTCTCATCATGGTGGTCGGTGGGTTTGACATGATTGATGGCATCTGACTGACAAATTGGATTATTGATGAGGAGACGGTGTAGGAGGAAAAACATGTATGCTAAAAATGTGAGGTATCAGGTTGACTCCCACTTCAGATGGTATGGTTAAAAAAAGAAGAAGCAAAACACACAGTAAATACTGCATTCAAATAACTAAAGCGCGTTCAGTTTGATTTATCTAGTTTTGTGATCCGGATGTTGCCAGGGGCAAGTCCATGCATCACTGGGTGAATAAAATCAAATAGAGATTGCTTCAGATAAAATAGTTTTTGCTGTAACTTGTTAAAGTGCTGTGATTTGTTCATCTGTAAGAAAAGGATGTCTTGTCTAGACTGTGCAATGAATAGAATTTTGATTAAGATTGAATTTCATCACTTCTAATTGTCAGTCATAATCTCATCTTTTATTGAGAGGCCTACAGCCACTCCTCTGTCAGTGAAAGATGATTATTATTTGTTTTTTGGAGTAGTGATCATACTTTGGAGAATGTATTTATTTTTGGTATTTATGGAGGTCTGTCTTTAGTATGTTCAGGAAGTTAATATTGAAAGACCTTTTTATTTTTTTTAATATAAGATCAAATATTATATAGTTCAGTTCATCTTTATTCTATGTAGATATCATATTATATAAAAATCATGATAGATGCCTTGGTGGCAGGAAAGTTCAGATTCAGGTAAAAAAAAAAAAAAAACACCTTCAAACTCTGTGAATGTCCAGTACACCAGAGCAAAGTGCAATGCCTAAACTCTGAGTAAACACATGTGAAGAGACTGACCAAACAGACACGATGTCCCTGTGGCTAATTGACTGTCTTCTTGCAAACCCAATAAAAGCCCTAACTATGTGTTTCCTGTCCTTACTAATACACTTAAGGTTTGTGTTAGACATTTTGCCTGGTTTATTCTAGAAAACATGATTAAATGAAGAAGTTTGTGCATCAGTGGGCTTCAGTTCAGTCATTGAAAAAGTCAAAGTTGGTAGGATCATTTGTAATACCTTGATCACAATTGCACAACAATCTCTAATGTGGCTTTGCATGTAAACAAACTGCTGCACTTAAGTTAGGATTTGTATTACCACATGCTTTTCAAGTTTTTCTGGTGTTTCAAGTGTGAGGCATAGTACTATATTAAAAGTATTTACGCTTTCAAGAGCATGTTATTTGCTAGTTTTTCTCTTTGATATTTGTTATGGTGTGCGATTACATCGTTATGAATTCCACAACTGTCAATGACCTACCAGCCTGATAAGAGTATCAGTGCTGTGCCTCATTAGTACGACCACACAGGCTCACTCAGACACACAATCTTCTTCACTTTTAAATGTATGAAATAGAAATGACTCCCTGCAAATGTGAAAAACCAGTGTACTTGAACTACACCTGATCCCTGATCTAAAACTGTAATGAGAGAGCGTCCTGACTTGGGCCTGGAGGTGGTAATTCAAACCCTTTTTGTTGTTCACTCTTTCAGGTTGTGTGAACACTGTGGCAATGACATTAGTTGTGCTGTTTGAATGTGAAGTTAGGACAAGTTAGAGCAAAAGGTCGAGGACTGGTCCAATTTTAATCCAAAGTTTTGTTAACAGGATAGTGAGTTGCTGTTACCTTGACAGGCTGCCATGTTTGTCTATGACACAATCAGCTGGCCTAATGTCTGATCATGTATTTTATTTACTGAATGCCAATTGATTTTAGATTGACATGTATTTAAAAAAAGTACATAAAATCACAACAAGTATTTGCTTGTATAAAAAAAAATTATTCGATTATGTGCTATTAGACAAATAAATCAAAATGAAAGACGTGTTATCACCGGACTTGACTTTTCAACACAATAAGAGATATTCAAGTGTGTGAAAAGGTCCAGTCAACCCTGATGGCATCTCTAAGATACCCCAATCTTATTTATGTCAGTGGGCTCCTGCTCCTAAGTTGTCTGCCAATGAAGGCAAACTCTTTGTACTTGGAGTTAGCTTCAGGTTGTTGAAATGCGCAGCACACACCACAACAGTCATCTTGTTATTTTTTCCACCAGATACTGGCAGGACAAAGTCAACAGGCAAGCCTCTACAAAATCAAGAAGCCCAACCTAACCATTACATAAATCAGCCTATTACTGTGACATGCACTCTGCTGTAATGCATCTAAAAATTGCCTGGGAAGGAAAGGTAGAAAGTTGGATCAAAATCAGATGGATAAATATTAGTTAAATTCTCACCATTTATTTTGATATGCATTTTTATATGTGAAAAAGTTTATTCTAATTGCAGTAGAGACTGTGATTTGCCTTGTATTTCTTAGTTAGAGTTAATAATAATGTTAGGACAGCTATTGGTTACAAACTTCATTTAATCCTCTAAACTGCTAAGGGTCTCATGCAGAACTCTGAACGTCAACTCATATTTATTCACGATGGGGCAATGCGTTGGTTTTAGATTAGAGCTTGGAGGCAACCTGCAAACCCACAATAACAATCTGGCAGATGCTGTGTTTGGGTTTCCTGACACAAAATGCTTCATTCAATCAATCAAGCAACACAATATTAACATTAAACAATGAAATAAATGAAATTGTGCAAAGTGTCACTACATTACAGAGTGTTAAAATCCAGCCTGAATAGATAAATGTTGAGTCTGGACTTAAAAGTCTGTGGACATTGGATTATCAAATGTTCTTCAAAATAAAAAATAATTAATCAAGATGAGGGTTAAAAAATAATTAACGAAATTATTAAAAAATGGTCTAATCTTGTAAATGAGAACAGTTCAGCAGTTTTCATACCTGTCCCCAGCCTATCAGACACGTGGCTTGTGTGCATTGGCCACACTGTCATATAAAGTAATAATTAACTCCTTGGTGGGTCTCTTTTCTGGTCTGCTGAAAAACCACAGGCTCATTCTTGTGCTGTTTGTCACTGTAGGCTCCCAGCTACGAGTGTGGTTGACCACATGTAGATAAACTGTATCCTGCCATAAACTGTAAACACAACCCTAATCATGTGTCAGAGGACCTCAAATGTAAATATTCAAGAACACAGGGATCTGAGTTAGGTCTGTTACTTGGTCCTATACTGAACCGACTGAATATTAATAATAATAATCACAATCATAATCATAATCATAATCATGCAAAATATAATACTACTACTACTATTACTACTACTACTACTACTACTACTAATAATAATATATTTTATTTATTAGGCGCCTTTCTGGACACCCAAGGTCGCTTTACAACAACATAAACAAACTAAATACGATTTAAAACATGCAGTTAAAAGCCTACAGTTAAAGTGGGACAGTATTTAATTGACTGATTGTATTTAGTATTGTATTTAGTGTTGTATTTTATTAGTATTGAATATTTAGTAATGTATTAGACAGTATTTGAATTGACTGATTGTATTTAATTGACTTACAATTAGTTATCAGCTATTCTCCCTACTACTACTACTAATAAAAATACCAAACAGAAGAACCAAAAAAGCTGCTTTTAAAGAGACTAAATACAGATATGTTGACTTTTTTTTTTTTCCCTTGGGGGGCAAAATGCGGTTGAAAATTAGAATAGGCTCATATTGCAGAAAATTGTGCTTCTCGATTTTTCCACACTTCTGTATCCCATAACAAAGGAGCAGTTCGTGTAAACAAAGCACCATGCACAGAGGCTGATAATGTAACATACTCACTTACAATTTATTATAATGCGGGCATGTCTAAGCTATCACTTGTATTATGATCGCCTCGAATTTGACGAGCCTTTGTCTCACACCACCTAAACGGGGAACAAAGGAAGGACAATAAAGCCAAGGAGGCCACACACACTCCGCCTCTGTTGCCATGGCTACTGCTGCCTGTTACTATAGAGCCGTTTCAGCCAATTGCATCACGTCGCACATCGTGGGTGTGGCCTGGTTTTTGCTCCACCGTGGAAGGAAGTGTCTCGGTGACGTCATTTCCTCCTAATACCTTGAATGAATCCGGCGTCACATAAACACACACAAATGCTTGGACAGCCCGAGATTGCAGTTTCAAGGTCAACGCTGCAACGGCCCCCGAGCATCCATCAGAACATCACATATGACTGACAGGCCTATAGCTTCATGATGCTCTGTTCTGGTACACGCATTGTATAATGTTTTATTTACATGTCTCGACAGCAAGTTACATAGTGTGTACCAAACATCATAACCGTGTTTCCCAAAACAAAATAATGGTTAAAAGAAAGAAACAGCAGACAATCCAAAAACAGATAAATAAATAGTGACAGACATAAAAAAAGACAGATGTTCCCAAAATTCAAAAATAAATGATATGCAACTAAACTAAGGTATAGTGCCCAGTTTATATGTGACCATGGGGGTCACATTTATTATAAAGTTGATGTTTTTCTATATTAAGATTTTTTTTTTATTTGGGCTAGATAATATTACCTAAAAAGGGTTAATAATCCGTTTTGTAAAATTAATCAAAAAACATCTACCTAAAAGTACCCCAGGAAGATTTATATGCAATAGGGATCCTATTAAATAAACATCCACAAATCCTTGACAGTTGTAACATGGTCAAATGTAACATTATAGAGATTAACCCAGACATTACATAATCCAATTTGGACATGATGTGATCTGGATTAATCTTTAACCATCTTTTTATGTAATGAAGTGATTTCTGCTGCTGTTTACACCAGACAAAGTATTTCATGTTTTCTTCCTGTCCCCATCTCTTTGCCTTCTCTGAGGTCCTTCAGCTGCCTCAAATAATATTTAAGAGGTAAAGTGCCCTTATAATTGCATGATGCATGAACTGTCAAGACTTTTGGACCATATATTTATTTATATTTACTTTTTTGATGTGTATTGTCTAATTTTATTTTTCACATTTCTTCATTATTATGCTTATTATAACTGTTGATAAAGGCGATTAACACATGTAGACACCCAAAACTCATATTTTTACCCACTTTTTTAATTTAATATTTGATTTTGTTCAATTTTTTGTCAACTTTATGTCTCTTTGGACAATGTGCCTCCATGTTTAGGGAATGTTAATTGTGTCTAGTTGACTATTTAAATTGTAGTTATTACCTGGACTATAGAGACTGTTAAACTCTTTTACAACAAAGACAGTGAAATTATAAGACATTACAAAATGCACGGCCTATTTATTGTCTATCAAAAAACCTTCAGTCAGCATATTTCACCCTTTTTTGGTTAAAATGCATTTACAAATCCTCAAATAATAGTTGCAGCCCTATTTACTTATGATGTTTGCAACATCTTTGAGCAAAAGACTTAAGTGATCTGAATCTGTTCTCTGTAGGTCTTCGTTGGGCAAGCATCTGCATGTTTTTTTCTGCTGTTGTTTCATGTCCACGTACCTCCAGCATGGTGGTACTATGATATGATCAGCTCACAGTTCCTCGGTGTTTTGCAGGTGTGGCAGGAGGACCATGAGAACAGCAGTGAGGAAGACGAGCTGAGGGGTCCTGTTGTGTTTTGCGTACAGGCCGAGCACAGTGGCACCAGGACGTACTACTTCAGCGCAGACAGTCATGAGGATCAGCGCGAGTGGATCGGAGCCATGAGCCAGGCCGCAGACGTGGAAACAACACAAAGGTGTGGTAATAGTGGGCAAACATTTGGACAATGATAAACACACAGGAAGCTCATTTTGTTCTTAGAATTTTTTTTCCCTATCAACAAAACCAACAGTGACACAATTAGGCTGAGATTAACACTTTTAGAAAGGTTAAAACACACACATTTAGACAGTTACAGATACATACAAACAAAAACTTTCCCACGGCACCATCCTTTCTATTCACTCTCCCCAACATACAAGAAGGTAAATTTAATATGTATTCGATATATTTGCTGAATGCTCAGGCTCTGCAGAAGCTAATAAACAGGACAAACCACAGTCAGACAGCTCGTTTGATCAGACTTTACATGTATTTGTAATAGTAGATCAGTAGTTTGATTTTGTACTACTTAGTGCACTACTACTGCTAGTACTACTACTACTACTACAGCTACTTAGTGTTGTCAGGCACACGCTCATGCATGCGGGGATGTGCATGTAAATAATAATATAATAATATAATATATATAATAATATAATAATATGCCGTAGTTAAAAATATTATACCCTTTATAGCTAGATAATTCATTCATTCATTCATTCATAAAAAGGGACAGGTGGTCAGTGAGTGAACAGTTCATATACAAACTGGCGCACTCTTTTTTTTCAACAGACACGTGATTCATCTGATTCATCACATCTTAAGTATTTCTTCATCTGATTGAAATGTCCGGTTTGAGTTACAGAGATGTTCATGTTTACTTTAGCTATCAGTCATAGTTGTTGATCTGCAACATTATTCTGCTTGTGTTTCACTTTTGTTTGAAATCTCAAATGTTGGTTGACTTAGTGGTGTAACTGGATATACTTATGGAGATGGTTTAGACAATGCTGCCACACACAGGTAGGCTACTGTAACTACAAAACTGAGATTTTATGCTGAAGATTACGCTTTGCAGAAATAGTTTGCTTATGATTATATATGCACTGGAGCATAGATCTAAATCTTCATTTTCCTTGTCAGAATTCCACAGTATGACGCCAGCCATGTCCAAGAATAGACACAGGAATAGTTTAGTGAAAACCAAGTAACCAATTGATTTAAAAATGTTACTTTAAGTGCAAATGCATTTACACAGCAATAATTTATTTGTTCTCATAAACTGTCAATATAATACAATACATGTTGTTCTCTACTGAAGCTCGGAGACCAGTGGCATCACAGCCGATGTCAGCAGCACCATGGTAACCAAAGCCCCGGACCCCCAGACGCCACAGACAGACAGTGACTGTAAGCCCCCCTCTCACCCCCCTTCACAGCCCAATGGAAATGGAACCGAAACCCCTTCTCCCGCTCTGTCCTGCTCCAGACCGGACAATAATAACAGTGTAAAGACTGAAACTCCAGTGGAGGGTGCAGGGGGAGTACCTGCTCTCTCCAAACCTCACCCAAACGGATGGGCCCCTCACAACACAATCCCCAGGACCAGTGCGGCCCAGAGCCACCATCAAGAGCGGACTGTACCCCCTCAAGAGGCAGTGGTCATGCGCAGGGGCTTTGTGCCCAGGACAGCCCCAGAGAGAGTGGCACAGAGGAGGAGCTCCATGGCCCAGCTGCAGCAGTGGGTCAACCAGCGCCGGGGCATGGCCTCTCAGGAGGACCTCCACAGGTATGTTCATAGTGCATAGTTCATTTAGTCTCTATGAAATATCACTTCAGGGCTACACAATTTTTAGATACATGTGGTATGGTACATGAGAGAGTCCTCTTTGTAAAGAAAGTAAAGATCGCTTGTTCCATTTAGCATAAGCCATCACATTATTTGGATTTTAGAGCTTTTATGTATTGTACAAAGTTTTTTATTTAATTATCAGGGACAATGCACATAAATACAGTGACCTCTGATGAAGGCTATGTGCTGTACAGGCCACAGCACCCACAGATGATCTGTGTGCACTGTTTGTAAAAAGCTTATCAGGCAATGCCATTGACCTTTATATATAAGGCCATGACAAGGTTGACAAAAAGAATGCGTGCTTTATGTTTTATAAACATGATTATGGCTACTAAGCATTCTAAAATGTCTGGATAGCAACAATAACAACATTATCCTGTAAAGTTTGGTTTCTCTCTCTCTTCAGCCCGTCTCGGTACTACACTGTCAACAGAGGGGTCTCTGAGTATTATGGGTACCCTGCTGACCCTCGCTACATGGATGACTACCCCTTATACCCTGGTGGGATGAGACCCGACAGCATCTGCACTCTGTCTGCTGTGGGGGCTTACGACCAGCGCTGGACTCTGGAAGACAAACGCCGGTCGCTCAGAGATGGCCCCCATCAGCTGTATGGGCCCCCCATGATTAGAGACTCCTGGGGCCCACAGCACTATGGCATGGAATCATCCATGAGACGCCTGTCCATTCAGCCTCGCTCTCGCTCTGTGCCCCGCTCACCATCTTCATCCTCAGGGGGGTTGTACTCCCCAGTGCCACCCAACTATGTGTCCCCGGCCCGGTCCCCATCCACACGTTTTGACCACGACCCAGGAAGGATGAGGGATGATCACATTTATGCAGACCCTTCTGTTTACAGTCTAAGGAGGTCTCTCAGCTCGCCAAAGGTCAGACATACTGACAGTAGGTCCAACTGTAACCAGCCATACCCGAGAGCCATATATTTTATTGTGACGATGTCACAAAAGACAGTTAATAGTTAAAAGTTAAAAGAAGTTAATAGTTTAATCATAGTTTAACTGCTATTAACTAACAAGAGGACAGTAGCCAAACAGGAAATGCTTAATACAAAGAGCTTTCAGCAAGGCAAATAAAGCAGGTGAGAAAAAAGATGTGTTTGTGAAGTAACATGTGATGAACCAGTTCAAAGGAGTAGGACTATGTAGGACATGTCTGTATTATTATTACTATTATTACTTGAACTTTTCCACTTTTTAATGAAATATGCTTGATACACCACTCATTTTGCACCACTAACACACTACCCCTCTCTCTATCCTTGTCACTGTCCTTCCTTCCGTCCTTGCTACCCTCAGTATGACTTCCCTGGCACTAGGAGATCCCTAAGCCAAGGCCTGTACCACCACAGCTACCCTGTCTCCCCCTCCATTCACAGTAAAATGGTATGTGCCGCTGCTTTAGCCACCACATTTCTTTTTCCTTCATACTTTCTGCTGGTCATGCTGTGTGTTAGTTCTAATATTATAGCACTGATTTCTTCTCTTTCTTTCAAGTACCATTTGCATGTGTTGTATAATGTTGTGAAATTGGGGTTTTTGGGTTTGGGTGTGCTTAAGAACTTCAAATGTTGATAGTTGATTGAAGCCAGCAGCTAATCTGTATACCATTAGTATAATAGCAAAATTACATTAGTCTGTTATTCAGAGCTTGATTTTTGCAATTTGATTATTGCACATGCACAAAATTACTAACAGGATAAGTATGCAATGATATCAGATAGAAGAGTGTGTTTTTGTGTTTTCAGCTTTAAAATTTAACTTTTATGTGCCATTATATGATAACGTGTGCAGCTGTTTAGATCCAACATATATTTAGAATCAATGCTTTAAATTGTTCATATGTTATAATGTTATTTCCTCATTAAAACCTGGAGTTTTGTTTTGTTTCTTTTACACATGTTGAACACACAAATCCTGCATATTTGGGCTGAGTTCTTCTCTCAAACAGAAACACTTGTCATGTCTTGTGGTAATAGTGCCCTACTGTGTTTTTAAACTTCATACACCTTCACTAGAATTGTTTGGATGATTTCAGCTCTGGAATTATCAACCGCTACTGAACTTAAGGTAAAAGGAGCTCTTAACTTGAAAACTGCTGCTTCATGACAAGGTTGAGCAGAGCGAGATATAGAGAGCCCAGTAATGCAGGATTAGTCAAACATGTGAATGAAACAAAACATAACTCTGGGTACGTTTTTGTTGAGGTAACAACAATATAACATAGGTAAAATCTCACAAAGGTCAGTTTTCCGTAATATGGGACCTTTAAATGTTTTCTGAGGTTGAATCAAATGTGCATGCGTGTGAGACTGTGAGTAGCAGATTGTCTCTTGTGATGAGATTCATATGATCACACTGACTGGGTTGCTCTGTGGAGCTTATCTGTGCTCTGTCTGTCTCTGTCTGTCTCTGCTGCTTTGCTGCTGCTTCACTCAGGATGACATGTTAGACTTCCAGCTCCAGCGCAGTCTGGACTACCTGGATCAGCAGGTGGGACACTGCACACTCTGCTACTTCGATAACTTCTGTGAAATCAATGTACAACTGAACTGATTTAAAATTTTCACTAATGTTGTTTAAACTATCGCATATTTGTTACTATCCACTTTATGTTTAGGTTGTATTTTATATACAAATGTAAAAAATATTGGTCAGTACTGAAAATTGGTTTTGTTCCAGGTGCCTCCGTACAATGATCCCTATAGCCGAGAGCTACACCCCACACTAAAACTCAACGAAATTGAAACAAGTGTAAGAATCATGTTTCATTTATTTCCATTATTTTTTTATTACAGACTTTATTACAGACTTACAGTCTTGATATCATGAATTTGTATTTGTTTTTCTCTTCATAGAAACTACTTGGCCGACTGTGTGAACAAAACCGCTTTCTGAAAGACCAAGAATCTCTTGTCCACAGGCTAAGAATGGATAAGGTACATGTATATCAATGATTTATTACCTACTTACCTCCATGTCTGTGCTCCCATCCACACCCACAATCCTTCTTTGCCCCTCAGCTTTCAGTACTTGCCCACCTGACCACTTGGGTCATAAACTTCCCAGGAATCTTCCTCCCGTGACGTGTGGCAGTTAACTTCACTGTCCCATTTCCAAAAGCTTTTCATGTCATACACTGTTTAACCAAAGGAATAATGGAGAAGCCTAAGAGCTGTCCTTCTTTGTGGCTGTTTTTTAATGCAGGACAACCTTGAGGATGCACTGCTGTCCACTCACCAGGAGATGGAGCTGCACCACCACCAGCCACTGGCCATGGAGAAACTTCAGTTCAAAAAGGAGACTCTTCAGAACCAGCTCATTAACATCCGAGGAGAGCTTTCACAGGCTTCTAGTGTAGGACTCCGTCTGATATACAACACTTTACATACATTATCTCTTTTGTAGGTTATTGCTGGTGAAATTGAGAAAGCAAATTAGTTTTTATTCCTGATTTAGGCATTAACCACTGCCCGTATGGAGTTTGAGGCTTTGGAGGATGAAGCAAATGCCATTCACGGAGATCTGTGGGAGCAACTCAACGCTGGAGGCCAGGTGACACAGTCTTACATTTTGTTTTGCTGCTCATGAAATTGCAGTGTCCTGAAATGCTTTGAAATGGCTGTGCAACTCAGCCAGAGCATAAAACAAGACTTACTACTACATAATTTGCTAATTAACAGCTTTCAAGATTTATACTCTTATTGTATGTTTGCAGAGTGTCCTTGTTCGTAATCATATACAGAAGGAGTTTTGGAGAGTGCAAGATGTATTAGAAGCACTTCATAAAAACAACTCATCCAGAGGCACTAACACAGCCAAGCACAAAGGTAAAGCTGTTAGATTGACAATAGTTTTTTGTTGTTCTTTTCTGCGCTGTTACTCAGAAAAATAATATTGTATGATGTTTATTTTTACAGTGGTCAGCAGCGGTACCTTTAGCACCAATAGTCCTGCCAGTCCTCTAAGCTCCGTTAGCCTGACCAGCCCACTCAGCCCTTTCTCCCCACTACCTGGCTCACAGACCCCCCCATCCAAACACCCCGAGGTAAGAAGCAGCTGCACCCACCCCAGACCTGACACTAGTGACCTGTGCTTTGACAGTAGAACCCAGCCTAAAATGCGCAGAAATCCTGTTCCTAAACAACGACCTATGTCCTGCATAGTTCCTCAGTGTGAGTTAAAGACGAGGTCAAGGCCCAGAAGCTTAAAAGACCCAGATCAAAGCCTCCCTGCTGTTGTGTTTGAGAACTTCAGACTGCCCTTAAATAAACTGGAAGAAGCCATTGTTAACTCTCAGATAAATTATGAGCAAAGTGTAACACCACCCAATACCCCTGAAGAACAAAGAGACCAAATGCATTATTATAACTGCAACAGTAAAAATGCTCACAGACCCCAGGTAGATGAACCAGGGTGTCTGCACAGCAGATATCACCAAGCAATTCCCATTCAGGAATCGTATCAGACCGATGTTCTTGACCCAATTCCAGAGTCCTGTCCCGTCTCTGTCATTTGTGTAAAAAAGAGTTTTCCTGAAACATCTCATGTGATCTATTCCCCTGTGGGCAGTTCCCAAACCTGCCCCAGAAACAGCTCCCATAAAATCTTCAAGCAAACACATCTTTAACGCCACACAACAACGATGCTTCTTTTTATGCCCAAAACTTTGCAATTCATCTTTTGTCCTTGCGACAATAATACATAATTAATGCATACAATGTATCTAGCGTTACATACAGTTCATCATCTACTTCTGAGTTTAGTTTTTTATGTGTTTGCACAATAGAAACCACTTTACATTGCGGGCCCATCATATCAAGTGAAACAAACTCAAACAATTTTTTTAATTTTATATGGACATATATTCGAGATGAAACATTCTCTACATTCGCTGCAATTGCATACTAAATAGTTTTTCTATTTAGAAAGATGACAAATATCTGCAGTGCTTTCAATCAATAGCAGACTTCAGTGAATTCAATGAACATCTCTCTGTCTGAACCATAGGACTTTAACTACAGTACAGATTTGTATAATTTTAAATTTGGATTAACATTTACCTTTAGATTATTAGTATCTGAAGCATGTCTTATCTTATTTCTAGTCTTTTGCGCTTTGCTTTCCTTCATATTGAAACATTCTGCCTTTCTATAAGCTTATGATCTTGCTGTTATCTTCCCCCTGCTCTCCCCTAAACCTGCCCTCTCTTCCTCCCCTTGTCTTGTGCCTTGATGGTGAGCCAGGAGTGTGTCCCTCCCCGGCCCCCACTTCCTAAATCCTACTGCCCCCTGGAGTCCTCCCCTACCTTCCCCCCCTCCACCCCACCCTTATCCCGGGACAGTGCTGCCTGGCTTTGTGGCTTGGCCTACTCTGATGCCGAAGATTCTTACACCAAGGTACTTAACCCTTTCAGCCTCCTACATGCCACATCAGCCAGTCTACAGGGTGACTTAAATCTGACTGTCTTAACTCATAACTACTGCACAAGTAAGATTTCTTGAATGCTTTTATCTGCATTTTCTCATTACTTTCTTGCTCTGCATCTGTGTATTGCTTTAACACTAAACATCATTAATTTCATTTAGTCTACAACAGAAAAAAATTGACCATGAAAATATCTATGGTAGCAGTAGATATAAAGCTAGAATATCACTTTTTGTAATTTAACAAGTAGTCAGGCTTATCAGGGTTTTTTTGTTTCCAAATTCAGTATTTTTAGATATTTATTGTCATTGCCGAAACATCATAATTTAGTTTGGAGATTGAGCTAACCACTGTGTAAACATTGTTGCATAGGATAGAGATAAAATAACTGCCTTTTCTTATTACTGATTTTGAAGTGGTATCCCTCCTCATTTTATTCTACCCATATCCCCAAAAGCAAAGATTTCAAACTGTGGTTCGTCTTTGCAGAATATGAGTGATGCAGAGGATGCAGCCCAAGACAGACAATCATCCACAAACAAAGGTATATTATTATAAAACTATTATATTAATTATAAAACTATACATGTGCATAGTTTTAATGGGCCTGTATTTGTTCAGTCTATGCTATAATGTTGTTTCCTTATTACAAACATACCTGTAGTTGTGTTTTGTTTCATTCACACATGTTTAACACACAAACCAACACATATTTAGGCTGAGTTCTTCTGAATTCTTCTTCTTGTATTTTAAAACTCCATATACCTTCACTAGAATCTTTTGTGATTTCAGCCCTAGAATTGCGAATGTCTACTAAACAAAAGATAAAACACAAGGTGGAACATAGCATTTTGAGTTTTGGAGATGAATATAGACTCATAATAAAGGATAACTCAAACGTGTGTTTTTGAGGAGGTAACAACATTCTGGCTTAAAATTAAATTTTTGTGCAATATAGGACCTTTAAGTGCAATATTGTTATTGTTAGTACTGTCTAAAACTGTTAATTCATTCGATTTTGGATTATTTTGTGTAAATATTTCTTCTTCTTCATTCAATCTTTAATTTTTTAGTGGGTGTTGTTCCACCACGGACAAAATCTCCCACAGATGAAGCTCCCACTAGAGCCTCCGGTGGATCTCGGTATCGTGGAAGAATGCACAATGGAATCTCAAGAGTACGTAACTCTGTACACAGTGTGGCTGGGAATCACAGGGTCCCTCATGACTTGATACGATAAACGATACGATATAATATTATCACAACGTGGCGATAAATGCGGTAATTGATATATTGCACATGATATTCTGTGATATGCTGGTGTTTTTAAAGAACCACCGCGGCGGCTAGCACTCATGCCTCACAGCAAGAAGGTTGCGGGTTCAATCCCCGGGTCGCCCGGGCCTTTCTATGTGGAGTTTGCATGTTCTCCCCGTGTCTGGATGGGTTTCCTCCGGGCACTCCGGTTTCCCCCATCAACCCAAAAACATGCACTGTAGGTGTGAAAGTTGTGTGAGTGAGTGATGGTGGTGGTTGGAGGGACCGTTGGCGCCGGTTGGCTTGGCAGCCGCGCCTCCGTCAGTCTGCCCCAGGGCAGCTGTGGCTATAACAGTAGTTTAACACCACCGGGTATGGAGTGAATGAAGAATGCTCTGTAAATAATCCTCTATAAAGTGTCTTTGTTACATCTGTCTGTGAAAAGCGCTATATAAATAAACACTTACTTACTTACTTAAATACATTTTAGCAACAGTATTTCTTTGTTAAACCAATCAAAACAGTGAATGTCAAGTGTATTTCATACCCTAAAGCTGTTAGGCAAATCAACTCTGTCATGTAGTCCTGACACTAATGCATCTTAAAAAACAGCACTGACTTAGAAGCACTTTAGAAAATGGTGGTGGGTGGTGATTGTTTTAAAGACTGCACTTGACATATAGTTTATAATATTTTAAACTATTTATTATTTTTTATGCTGCCCATAACCTGGATCTGAGTACCTTGTTTCATTTTTGTGTGTTTTTTTATACTGAAACGCCAAATACATTCTGAATCTGATGCTGATAAACACATTTCCTTCCACCACAAAATAGTTAAAAGATATCAAAAGAACTATTGGCAATATGCTGATACAGCAGCCCATGATAACAATACTGTATCACCAAATTTAGTATCACAATATATTGATATTTTATATTTTTGCACACCCCTAGTACACTGACTTGGCTAATGTCCTTTGTGCATACATAATCAAGCAGACAAACATATTTTTATCGACAGCACAAGTATTTGCATTTGTTTAACTAAGATCTGTGCGTGCCGCTGTAGGAGCGTCCAAAGAGCGCAGTGTTTCCCGCTGAAGTGAAGCCTAAAATGAGTGTGGAAGAGCAGAACCAACGGCTGAGACGAAACCTGAACAAGAGGCAGAGTCTGAACCTAGGCTCACATAGCTACAAAGTGGTAAGAGCTAGATATTAGTTCACATAAAATTCTGGTCTGTTTCCATGCTGAAAATGAATACCTTTTGCATGATCTCTATAACAATATTCAGATAACATTTCAACAATATATCAAAATATATAAAATTGCCTGTAAATGTTTTTGTTGAGGTTCAAGTATCACACAAAATGTAAACAGAAAAAAAAAAATCATTCACAGTTTGGGGGATTACACTAGACGTTTCTGTCTCTTTTTAAGGTAATTTTCAATAATAATTTTAGACAATATACTTTATTTTTTTTTATTTTTATATCTTCAAAACAACAATTGTGCTATTATACATTTCTGATATATCTTCCACCCCTACCATAAGCAGTAACAAGAGCCAATGCCAGTTCATTAAGTTTTATGCTGATTCTATTTTTATTTTGACCAAATTTTTTGCTTTATTTCTATTAATTCTCTATGTTTTATCTAATGCTATTTTCGTCGTTGCAACAGCATGAGCTTTTCATTTAAAGCAACAAGTACATTAGTAAAAAAAACACACTGATATAGATAGTATATAGTTTAAATTCTTCAAGAGTAGTACATGGGGTTAAATAATATAAAAGTGAAAGTGAGTGTGTTATGCATTTTGTCACTTTTATATTGCTGTTCCTTACATTTGCACCTGTACGTTTTGTGTTTACGGTAATTTGGGCATGAATAATATACCAGTCATTTTAGACCCCGTGTGTCTTGTGTGCAGGTGCCCAGGCGGCTGACAGCTCATGAGATCGATATAAAAGACTTGGAGGCTGCAGTTCGGGGCGAGGGGCTGGAGTCTCCCAGTGAGGAGATCGCCAGACTCAGACGTTTACAGGTGGAACCCGAACTCTACGACCAGGTACAATATCACATGTCCACCTGTATTCCATTCAGTCACAAACACACACACACAGAGAAACATTATGTAAGCAGAGAATCACAGAAAAAGCAATGCCCCAGACTGTGGACTCTGACAGCCCTGTTGGTCAGATAGTGTCAGATGTTCAAATTAACCTCAGAGTTGTGTTTGTAACCCCACTGTAACTGATGGCTTGTCAACAAAATGGATAGGACATTACTTTTGTTATTTTTAATCTGATTTCTCCCTTTTGAATTATTTACTTTACAGATTTATCTGTGTAATCCTGATCATAAGGACGGATCAGTGGTGTTCAGATGGAATATTTAGCCTCTGTGTGGAGAAAAAGGGTGCGGAAAATGACTAAGACCGTACTGAGCCAGCCTATGTGCTGCACTCGCAGTTTGTGCTAATGCCTCTGGGAGGCACTGTGTCACCCCACAACAAAAGACTAACCCTGTGCATGGTCCTTTACTCCTTCTGCCATAAAACCTTTAAATGGAAAGTCAATTTGCTGATGTGTCCCCTGATGCACTAAGACTGTTTTAAATGTATGCCCTATGTACATGATATTATTTATGGTCTGTGCTTGCCCAGAGATCAGCAAACAGAATTGCCCTTTAGGATTAATAAAGTTGTTGACATGTGTCTCTTTACTTACTGTCTATATTTTCTACATTATTTTGGACAGGTCTTGGCTGCAGAGCACCTCCTAGAGGAAGATGATTCTGTTCCTCTCAGTCCTGCAGAACAGCAAGAGAAGCAGAAGAAACTGGAGCGTATCAGAACTCTTATTGCCAAATCAAAGTAGGTTTAGCCTAAAAGTGACTGTTGACAGTTTGTCTGGTAAAATAGATGGTCTATATTGTATTTAATTTTATTTTCTACTGTATTCCTTTAAAGTATTGATTCAGGTTAATCATATTTTTCATGTGCCCAGCCTGCAGAACATGGTCCCAGTGCTGGACGGCCCTGTGGATGGAGCGCCCCCTGTGAGCTCTCAGCAGCAGTTGCAGGAGCAAGAGAAGCGCATTGAGATCTCATGTGCCTTGGCTGCAGAGGCGTCCCGACGCAGCCGCCTGCTGTCTGGTAGGACTGCTCCTTGTTTAAAAACAGAAGTATAATTCTCCTCCGCAAAGCAAGAACTGACTGAAAAAATGTGCACTTGATTGTGATTTGTAGTGTGCTCATATTTTAAACGTTTGTAGATTCCCGTAGGCTATATGTGTAGACTAAACCTGGCATTATTTATGTAGTACTACTAAGTTGTGAGTGCATGCATCAGCACATGGACTGATCCTGACCTCAGTTCTTCCCATAGTTTGTGATTGTTGACCTTAGACATAGATGTAGAATGTATGTTTACCTAAATGTTCCATGTGGTTGCAGCCCGCTGTGTCCCCAGCCCCCCCACCTCCCCAACCCGTCCATCTCCGCCCTCTGAACCAAACTCTGCCAATGTCATGAAGGCATGAGCGCACAAGGTACCCACTGTCTTGCTCCGAGATCCTTCAGCACTGTGCTTTCACTAGGATGTGTCCTGTTTCACTGAAGAACATCAGTCACAACCAACAGGCGTCTCCATTCATGCTGGCCTCACCATTATTGCCTTGTCTATTAAAATAATTAATATAAATAAATAAATAAAATAATAAATAAATATTAGGTGAAAATAGATATAGTCCTTAGTTGATTGCATACTACATAAAAAAATGTTTTTATCTTAGTAAGAATTTTGGCTTTTAAATGTAGTAATTGAGCTGAATTGCTTTATAATTATTTCTAATATATCTAAAACTGGAAGTGATTTTAAGTTTTTTCCCACAAAACATATTTTTGTTGCACAAAATGAGTCATTCTCATGAGTCAGTTTTACACCCCCTTAGTTACAAGGAAATGTCCATAAGAATGTAGGGAAGATATGTTTTTAACTTTGCCACCTCAATATTTCACTTGTAATGTTATAATGTAGTTCTGTTTACTCACCCTTGATCGCAATGACAATGAGGGTCATTTGGTGCTTTCAGCAGTGCCCACTGGCCGTCACCTGAGATTCATAGAACAGTAGCTATATTTATGACTCTTTGACATGGGTGTAAACATTATTATCATGTAAAATATTTAAATACGCAATTGTTTTTATTGTTATGAACTTTATTTTCCTTTATTTGTCTACAGCTCAGGCCTGGGTTGCTGCCAAGTTTGATCGAGCATCTTTCTGAGAATTCACCTGACTGACAAGACAATGGTTTCCCCTCACCTCAAGTCAATCTGACCAAAAAGCTAATGATAAAGGAAGAGGACTATAGAAGACACATTAGATTCCAGTAGCTCAGGACTCAATGAAGTGAAATGGGACCTGTTCATTTCGGAGTTGTGTTTGAAGATGAGCTACACGTGGAATAGCAGCACATTTGCATGGTTCCGGATGTGGAAAGTCCCTGGAGGACACGTCCCTGCGGTCCTGCCCAGGACGTACATAAACTGGGTTGTGCTCAACTCACTGTGATGCCTCGTTCCCATCTGTCTCCATTACCTCATGTCAGATCACTTCTGTTCATATGCAACTTCATGGCACTAAACAAAGCACTTGAACACACACAGGCCCATGTTGTCAAAGAGTAACACTCACTGTAGAGATTTACAGTCTTTAACCCTAGAGTACAGCACTACTGTATATATAACACTACAGATGTTATTCATATCCTGACTATTCCAAACTATGAAAGCTGACCAGTATCTGTTTTAACAATGGAGTTTTTTGGTGGTTCTACCTGTCACATTCCCATATTCTGTTTCAGTCATGTTATGTTGGAGTCATTTACAGTAACTATTTACCATTTTGCTTTCCCTTCCTGTGTCCTGTTATCAAGAATATACTGGTGGTGGCTGACCTCTGTCAAAACCTCTTGGTGTCTAAAAGAAGATTATCTTATGGTTAAAGTTATAAAAGTGCACAATAATTCCTGTATACTTTGTGAAGTCTTTTAGTGGCATTTTAGCACAGCGTTCACCAGTCCCTGTTTGCTGTGTCCCTGCTGTGGATAATTACAGATGCGTGGTGGGTCCCACCATTAAATCCAACGTATGTGCTCCTTCACTTTATCAGCATCCAAATGTCATGTGGTTACATTATAGATCAAGTTGTTATTCACTATTGTGAATAGAACTTATTCATATAAAGTGACTCATTTTATATATAATGCTGCAACTCCACTAATGGAACAGAGCAGCAGTCATCCCAGCAGTGTTATGTCATCCGTTGTGTATTTAGGAGAAAGTTACCCACGTTTGATAACTTCAAAAAGACCAAACTAATATATTAAGAAATCATGCTACATAATTTGTAGAACTACAAAATGCCCTGGACAGCTCAGCTGCTAGTGGATGATCTCAACAACAGTGAAATTGTTCACAGCATTTCCCTGACCTGGTTTATTTTGATATCGTTGTGTTAAACTGTTCGACTGAGCAAACACACAGGTCTGTTTTACAATTAAACCTACAATATGTGTTAATACTCTTTTAGCTCTTCTTTGGAGCCATTGGTACATCTTATATTTAAAAGTTTATTGGGATTAATGCTGTGTTTATGTGCCTGAGGTGTGTTCAGGTTGGTGCAAAAAGGGCAAATCATTTACAGTTACTAATGCAAGATTACTCTGCAACACATGTTCTTTCATTACCTTATTCATTTGTTAACTGTAATTTAATGAAAGCCTGATTGTACATGAACACAGCATTAAGATCAGCTTTAATATCTGTCAAAGATGTGTACAAACTGGACCTTTTTAGTACAGCAAGAGGTGTTTGTGAGCACACATATGACCTGTACAATGTAGCAGATACCGTCCACCCCTGTAACAGACGCCCTCTATTCTCGGTCTCTTTATTTTCGCATGTCACTTTAGTTAGCACAGGTCAATGCTTTAAGGATAATGTTGTCAGCTGGAGTTGGTGGATGTTGAACATACAGTATATATATATATATATATATTCTGTAAAGTAAATGTATGTGGAAAGTGACCTTAGTGTAATTCTCATGCAGTCAGTTATTTGAGGGGAACTATACAGTAGGCTATTTAACTGTAAATGTTAACATTCATTTGGTTCATTGCAGTGTGTTTAAAATGTATAATGTATATGACATAAATTCGACTGATGCGCAAACTGATTTTGTAACACAATTTGGCTAACAGTCATTTCATAATTCATGTAGTCGCGTTCATTTGTTCAAAGTCGTAAGCTTTCATGAAAAACAAAGCAAAAAACACTACAGCTGGAGAGAAGATTTCTATATTTGTTCTTTTGCAGATTTTTTAGAACCGTGGAAGATGACATGCATATTTTTTTAAATTCATGAATAGTCACGTTTCACAGACCTAATTTTAATGTTCTTGAGAAGAGTTTGATGAAGCAAAGCTATTTTCGAATGAATTCGGAGAAAAACATTGATCTATGTTGTATTTGATACTCTTCTGTATGTAGCATTTGAGGCTAATGAGAATAAAGATGACCTACAATATATACACCAATTATTGTATATGGTATTTACAGTAATTGTATGCTGGATGATTAATAATATCAAATGTAACCATTTTGGGAAAACATATAAAGTGCTTGGACTATGCAATTAATTAAAAACACTGCGCTTGCTTTAACATTTTTGCAATAAAGTGAATGTATGCCTTGTTTCTCCAAGTGCTTATAACGGCAGCATTTTGTCAGTTTTTGTTGATCAGTGCGTAAATAGTAAATGCTGCTACAGCATAATTTAATATGACTGACAAAATTACTCAGAACAAACAAGGGTGGAAAAATAATTATACTGAGAAATGTACTTACAGAGACAAAAACATACATCATCACTCAAACATTTAAATGCAATAAAAACAAAACACCCACAAGTATGTTCATGTGGGAAGGACATTTTAGTGGGCGGTTTTGGATGAACAGCAATATGCAGTAGTGAAAGTGAGAATAAGTTAGAAAAATATATGGTCAAGAGAAGCTGTAAAAAGAGAAGGAAAAACATAGTCCAACAAAAAGTGTAAAAAGAGTAGTTTCAGTGCTTTTAATATCCAAATTTAAAAAATCCTCTTCTGTCCTCAAAGATTTTTTGTTGCCTAAAAACTCTTCAACAATCTTAAGATAAGTATTGTCCTTTTCTGTGATGAAGATGGAGTGGTTTTAACACTCAGATTGATACATTTAATGACGCTGTTGAGGCAGAATGAATAAAATAAATTTCCAACAGTGTTTTGGACATCCTTCAAGTGAATAGGCAATTGAAAACAAATGTCATTCTTAGAGAGAAGCAAAAGATAAAACTTTTTCAGTTTGTCTGCTGGGTTTGCATTTGTCATTTATCCTTCAGTCACATAGACCTATTGAAGGAGCTAAGATGCTAATGCACATTTAGCAAGAACATTTTAAACTCTCTTGGACTATTGAGAAGCTTGGGGTAGAGCCACTGCTCCTTCTTTTTAAAGATGTACTGCGTAACTTTACTGGAGGAGGATCCCCCACTTGCTTGTTTCCTTGGAGATGTTGCTGCTTTGCCTTGATTATTTCACAATATGGAAATAAACTTGGTTATCACAATAGAGTTAATGGTCAGATCTCTGGAGAAGCAAGCCTGCACAAACTGAGAATTCATGTTTTTCAAGGTAATGCTGAGCTATAAAACACCTGTAATTGAATAAATGCAAAGCAGGTACAGTACAGTATGTTTAATGCCATACTGTGGAACATTTCATGCAAAAAATAACATCATGGAGACAAACATGTAGATGACCCTCCACTTTAGAAGTTACATGTGTTTGCTTATTATTAGTTTGTCTACATCTCCAAAGCTCAAACCGGTCTGTTCCACCATGTGATGTTCTGATATGGGCCCTTTAACAACAAAATTCCTACATATAAATGGTTGTTTGGATAGAGAAGGTGTGTGTCTGAATCATGACCTCGCTGAGCCTGTGGTTAATGATTATCTCAGTGCACTATAACAGCACAAAGGTCACATGACACGACCGGGACTCTGATGTCAGCTGAACTTCAACATGGTGGCCATCACTGAGTTTCAGAGTGAGTGCTCTTATTGTCATATTCCTTATTTTAATATTATAAATGTGTTCTACAACTACATGGGACATGAAAGAATTCTATCTAAAGTTATTATATTATATTATTATAGATACTATATTAAGCAAAATGGCTTCATGTGAGCTTTTAGCCATGTTATGTTATTATTACCTTATCAAAATCATACCTGGGGCTGTTTTTTATTCTTTCCCTCATGTTTGTGATGAGGAAACCACAGGATCAGAACATAGCATAATATGGGCTCTTTAACCTTGTGCAGACTCAATTATTCAAACAGGATGATATTTCTGTTCACTCACTAATAGGTAGAATATTAATGATCCAGTCATCAAATATGTATGTATTCTGTATGTTTAACATGCTGGTTTTACAGAGATAGGTGTTGGTTTGATGGGATTTGGCTTGTTCTTTCTTCTCTTTGGCGTCCTGCTCTACTTCGATTCTGTCCTGTTGGCATTTGGAAATGTGAGTCTTGACAAGAAAATACATTAATATACTGTTTGTCTGAGGTAAGACAATGTGGACAAAACCTTAAATAACTTTAGATGATTTATAGCTCACACCCTGATCCATTTTATATTCTCCTCTACATTTGTGAATAGACTAAGAAGTTTTTCATTCATTGGTCTAATCATGTGTGAGGCTCAGATAAGCTCAGAGCAGGAGGTGGACTCTGACTCATGACAGTCTCTGAATCATGTATGAGCCAGGATTTGTTGTGACAATTCAGATAAAAGAGAGTACTTTTAAAAATGATTATTAACTGATAACTTACAATTTGATTTGATTGGGTAATCCATTATTTAAATTGTGAATTTACATAACTATCACTAAAAGTAATATTTGATTTTGATTCTGAACATAGTGCCCTATGAGAACTCAGTTTATAATTCCTACTCTTTCAGTTCTAGCTGGTCAATTCACCCTGAGCCTTTGAAACACATGATTTTATTTACATGGTATTGTGTCTGGTTTGATGGTTAAATTGCTTCTGTTGTCCTCTGCAGATCCTGTTTCTGTGTGGCCTGATGTTCATCACAGGCTTGAGGAAGACAGCACATTTCTTCTTCCAAAGACACAAGTTTAGGGGCTCTTTTTTCTTCTTGGGAGGGGTCACAATGGTGCTGTGCCGCTGGCCTGTCATCGGCATGGTGGCAGAATGTTACGGCTTTGTGCTTTTATTCAGGTAGGAGCCAGTAGTCAGTGTGAAAATTAATGATTAAAGGTAAGGTGACCAGATTTTCTAAATTAAAAACTGGGACCCCCCTGGTTTTGGTGGTTGGTAATAATAGAATTGTGAAATAAATGTGTAATTAAGGAAAACTGTTATGCAGAGACCATTCATGACTTATTTAGGACCAACATGTGAGACCGTTCTTTGTGTTTTGGTCATTTTTAGCAGCTTTTCTGTATTTTACTGAAACAAATGACAATTTATGCCTCTCTTTACTGTTGGCAGGGATCAGATTGGTCAAAAATAGGGACACATGAGACATTTCTTGCATAAAACTGGGACAAATCACTGGTTTTGTAAAAATCTGCTGGGACAGGGGACACGAGACTCAAAACTGGGACTGTCCCGGGTAAATAAGGATGTCTGGTCAATCTATTTAGACCTGATGTAGTCCTGGTTTAATCTTAGTTTAATCCTAGTTTGGATCAAATTGGTCAAAAATAGGGACAGCTGGGACATTTCTTGTATAAAACTGGGACAAATCAGTGGTTTTGTATAAATCTGCTGGGACAGGGGACATAGGGCTCAAAACTGGGACTGTCCCGGGTAAATAGGGATGTCTGGACACACTAATTAAAGGACCTGTACCTAATTTTTACCATGAGTGACAAACATGTGTGAACTTAGTCTTTTCCACCACTGTGATTCTGCAGCATGACACAGAAACAGTCTGATACCGTCTCATGTAGCTGTTTCTATGACTCCCATCAAGCTCTACCCTCTATTATATGTGTTGTATTCTCACTTGAAAATGACAGAGAACAAACTGTTTTGCATAGTATCAGGCAGTTATTTCCCATGATTGTTAACAATGTTCCTGATTCAATGAGAATGACTTCTCTATTAGTTATTACCTTAAGAAAATACTTTATAAAATGCATAGGTTTGTCTCTTAGTCTCTTTTCTCCTCAATTATCTTTTCAATTTACAATACACTGGATTATATAAAGGCAATTAATCTCAAACAGAATAATTTAAATCAGGTACAGGCCCTTTTTAATTGCACTCTAATAACAGTGCTGTAAATGTTTATAGTTAAAGTTTATTTGATTTATGTAATTACTTTTTACCAGTAGATGGCAGGTGTGAAACCTGTTCCCCCTTGTGGCCTTTTCTCAGACTCACCTCTACTCTCTGTTCTTGACCTGTCAGGCCAAAACTGACACACAATCAGACAGCAGTAACATAGGCTGCATCTGGTGGTGATATGTGAGGGTACAACTGAGCTGGATCTAAGAACAGATGGTAGCTTTAATGTACAAAAAACACACGTTATAATAAAAGGGTCTTGGTTTGCCTCCAGTGCCAGTTCAGTTTATGTTCTGTTTGTATTGAGTCTTAAAGCCAAAAAATGAATATTATGGCTTTACGATTGTACTCAATACAAACGGGTCATAAACTGAATTTACTTTCTTGATTCATTTGTACTATGTGGTAAATGGCAATGATGACTAAAACACCCTTGACAAACACTTAACGTTTAATTATGAGATACTGTAATTACCCATAATTCATACATCAGGGGCATGCGTGACAAGTCATAGTGTAATCTTTCTGACAAACTGAAACTAGTTTTATTTGCTGATGATACTACTATCTTGTGCACTGGAAAAGAATTGCCTCAGCTACTGGTCGATATCGCTGCAGAAATGGTTAAATTGAGGGACTGGTTTAACATCAACAAATTGTCTCTTAACTTAAAAAAGACTAAGCTAATGATATTTGGAAATAAAACTGTTAACACTGACGTGAAAATAAAAATAGATAATGAAAACATTGAGCATGTAAACAAACACAATTTTCTTGGAGTGATACTGGACCAGAAGCTCTTGGAAACCTCCGATTGCCAACATCAAAACTAAGATAAATACTAAATGTATTTCAGTTATGGGTAAATCTCGATACTTCCTGAGCTCCAAAGCCCTGTGTACTGTGTACTGTGCCTTAGTAATGCCCTACATCACATATTGCCTTGAAGTATGGGGAAATACTTATAGAACTAACCTGCAGACTCTTTTTATTATGCAAAAAAGAGCGATACGTTTATTACATAATGCAGATTACAGGGCTCATACAAATCCACTGTTTTTGAAATCACAAACTCTGAAACTTGAAGATCTGATCAAATTCAAAACTCTTCAAATCATGTTTAAAGCACGTTATAACCTGCTACCAAGCACAATCCAACATATGTTTAGTGACAGAGAAGTGAAATATAACCTTCGAGGCAAAACTGATTTTCAAATGCAGTGTTCCCGTACAACCACTAAAATGATGTTTATCACAAGATGTGGAGTTGACTTGTGGAATGGCCTAGACGAGGACATTAAAAATAGCACTTCATTAATGCAATTCAAGAAAAGATATAAACTGAAAGTATTACTGTCTTATGCTCTAAATGGGGCATAAAAGACACATGATACACAAACTACACTTGCTCATTGTCTAATTTTGGTTGGTATTCAAATGCCAATAAATAAACAAACAAACAAACAAACAAACAAAAAAAAAAAAAAAAACTTTTCATAAACATTTTATATTACATATTATTATGTCACCTGGTGTGAAGACAACAGCTGTGAAAGGGGGTGGGCTCCCATAAGCTCTTGCTTCTGCCCACTCCTTTTGAGCATTTCTTGTTACTGTATAATTTTTTTTTGCTTTGCTTCGGTATTTTATTATGAACCTTGTATGCTCAAATAAACGATGAAAATGAAAATGAAAATGAAATGAAGATAACCTAACAAAATAATTTAGTAGAAGTATTAATGAGGAAGTTTTTATAAGTAATTACACCGCACATACATTTCTGCACTGTGCTGTTTGTTTAAATTAAACTCCCTTTCACCATTCAAATTATATTGATCTATTATGTTATGGCCTTGATTATTATCTTACTTAGCGGTGAGGTCATTTTTATGTTCTTGTCAACATTTGCTCCTTTGAATTGCAGCCTTGACAACTAAACCACCAGACGATAGAGCAGCTTTTCATACCCATTTTAAGAAAGAAACCGTGTTATGTATTAGAGCAGGCAGGCTGGTTTGATAATCATTTACTCATGCATCACATAAGTACAGATCATGGCCAAAAATATGTAAATACTATTAAAAAAATCACTTTTGTACTACAGATGTTCAGTAACTTATAAAATTTAAAGTAGCTGTGGAGCAAAAAGCTCTTTGATCAGCCGTTATATAAATAACTGAAATACGGCTCTGCTTTCAACATAATGTATACATCGTTTTAGGAAAGGTTAAAACATAAGAACAGAAAACATTGCTGTGCAAAGTATCATGAAATAGATTGCTGATTAAAATGTTTCCCCAATGAACTGTCGCTGCTTTGACTGGCATTTCTTTTGTCTGTGCAGGTCCTTCTTCCCTGTAGCTTTGAGTTTTGTGCTGTCAGCTGTAAATTTACCATTCCTCAGTTCGGTGAGTTTATGTGAAGTAATGAACTCTTTTGAGCATGAAATCTGACCACTGTCTAACTGTGTTCCAGTGGGTCTCGAGCAGCTCATCGATGGTCTGATGATCGGGGAGTATAGGACTACAATAGGATTATCAATATGACATGCACTGTACTAGAGACAGAGAAATACACTTAGAGAAACTGTTTTCTTTGTTGTTGAATTTAAATAGCCATAGACAGAACATGCCTTTTTTATAACACACCCTTATGCCCAACAGATCCCAGACTCAAAGCTGATGTATTTAAGGTTTTCTTTTATAATAAATGTTGTTTTAAACTACTATTATGCTTTTGTTATTATATGTTATTTCACGCCATTGAGTGTGAGGTCTCTAAACAAATAAATCACCCAATAAATAATGTCCCAGCAATTCATCAACAAATGAGCTTTTAGCACAGACAAGACCAATAGATGTGCTGAGATATTGAGTGTATTTGTGATAATTTCACTTTACACAGGGACATTTCTATTTTATTCTTATATTTAAAGAATATCAGCCTTAATAAATTACACAATGAATTACACACACAATTAATGATTATTATAATCTACAAAAAATAAATATGGCTAAAGCTGGTGATGAGTGTTACAACGGTTTAGCAAGGAGACCTTGTGTGCCAGATCTGGCAAGGGCTGCCTTTCTCAGACATTTCCCTCTAATACAGCACCTACAAAAAGTTAAATTCATGGACTTGTTTGTCTTGCCATGCATTTGGGATTCTTATCAGCTGTGCATGTTATGAATGTCATTATTCCCTGTAATTCCTGAGTAAGTGCCTGAGCACATTAACATCTCATTTCAGCTCAGAATAACTTTCAATGCATAATATAAATATTTATAGCAACTCTACAGTATCCTAAAAAGTGTATCTATGCAACTAGGCTCTTTGCCTCTGCTATGGTTTGTACTGTATTACAGTATAACAAAAGTTTCCATAACATTCCTCACTTGTAAACACAGCACTAAAATACCAAGTACACATAGTCTATTGTTCCCTGAACAGAGGAGTGTAAGCCAGCACACATGTAGGCAAACCTGGTCCCCAAATATAACAAAAAATGAAAGATGGTAACACACATGGCATTGCCACTCGTTGACCCAAATACTGTAGCATTAGTTAACTAAACTAACATTACACCACTAGTCTTAAAGTACCATTTATACTGGTTGTTTTATATTCAATCAAAAGTAATATACACCTATACAGGCTCCAGGCCATTATATATACACGATACCGGGGTCTCCAACCTGAAGCTCGGGCGCTACCAGTAGCTCTCCATCCTCTTCCAAGGAGCTTGTCAAGGGGTTCTTCATTATATGTATCGTGCTGAAGAACAATGTGATTGATTAAATGCCTATTACCGGTGTAAATGTATCATTTTGAAGCATAATGTTGTGCACTAATAAATAAATCATGATTGTTTTATAGGCATCTAGCTGTTCCCCATGTGAGGCTGTGGCTCTTATAGTTACTCAGTTGTTTGCTCTCTGGCATTTTTGTTTTGTGAAGGTAGGTCACTGGAGGAGAGAGAGTAGAGACCCCTGCACTATACTGACAAGCAGTGCATGGTGGCAAATGGTTAAGACGTAACCCATAGTTACATATATACAGTTTATATAGGACTGATCACACAGGACATCATTCACATTGAAATAGGGATGGCTCAGAGTTGAAAAGAACAGAACTAAATAAGGATCCACTCCTGCATGAGCCGTAAGTCTTTAAGGCTCATCCAGCTGTGAAAAACATTGATGTTTAATGATGCACTATGTAACTTTGTTGGTGGAGGGTAGGGCATCTGTCTCAATTGCAGTGTTACTGCTTGACCTAGAATGTTCCACAGTGTGATGTTTAACTAATCTCTCTCCATGGACACAAGTAAATGGCAGTTACAGATCTGATTTGCTTTTCTGGTATTGTTCAGCATTAAAGCACCTGTACCTGAATAAATGCAAGATAGATCTTTTTAATGCCATGCTGTGGAATATTCCAGGCAAAGTCATAGATTTTTCATGGAGATATGCAGATAGTGGAGCCCCACACCCAAAAGTTATAGTGCACCTTTAAGAAAGTTTGTGGAGATGAAGCTAAGGTCAGAGATGAGAAGTTTGCTTGATACTGTGGAAAGATCCTCGGCTGGGAGAAGTGGGGATGGATGTGGCCCTCATGGTTCTACTGCGGATGGAGTTCTGATCCTGCCACCGGAGCCAGCGCTTCCTCACAGCGGACCGCACCTGGGATACAAAACAACCAAATAAACCTGGAAGCTCTTGGAATTATTAAGGAATGCAGAGTATATGTAGAAATTAATATTATAAAGAAGAGTTTGTGGCAAATAAAGATGAACTTTACCTCACTGTTCAGGAAGCAATAAAACACAGATACAAAGAACCCCTGAGGAAAGAGGACAAACATACATTTAGATCATAATCCAGCTGGACTACTCCCAGACAAATACTGAACATATACGTGTCTTTTACCTGGAAAGACTCCAGGAAGGAGTTGAAATAAATGAACACAATTTGGCTCAGCTGGTCGTCTCCTCCAGGATTCACAAAGAACAACATGTATGTGATGCCCAGCAGAGGCAGCAGGACCAGGGTCGCTTTCACTGCCTTTCTGTGAATCATGAACAAACCACTATCAGTTCATTTTTCTGCTGTCCGGGATTGTGTTCTGGAGAGGGCTCCTGCAGTGGGCACCAAACTTTTATCTGTCCCTTTTTAAAAATTTGAAACTAAGTCATGCACCTTCTTAAAATGTTAATATGTATTTTATAAGATGAAACTCATTATTTTGTAAATATGTAATGCGTTCTTAAGATGTGCAGTTGTATTGTACATGTGTATGACGTGTGAGTGTGTGTGGGTCAGAGAATGAACAGTGAATGTGAATAGTTCTTATTGTTGACTGAATGTAATTGCGTTGTATAATTTATTCTGTAAATCAGGTACTGTGTTAGGATAAACAACTAGGCTTAGCTATTTTGTATAACCACTTCTATAGTTCATTATTGTACAGAGGTCATTTGAAGATAAAGGCTCTGATCACAGATGTAAGACTTGTAGATATATGTCAAGACAAATGCAGGATATTCCAATCTATCTAATAGCAAACTAACTAAAAAGGACAAGAACTACTGATAGGGATAATGTCATGACTTGTTAGCCAGATAACACCTCGAATGGAGTCTGATTGGACTGTGTAACGTGCCAAGAGGGCTGGCTGATCTGTGCACCAACGAAGAGGCGCTTTGTCTAAACCATGGTCGCCTCCCACTATAGTTACTAAGTCATTGTGTAGGCATAAATATTGAGTCTCTGCACGGGAATGTCAGCACAGACTCCTTAAACAAGTAAAGCTTCCTAATATTTGAATAATTAAATTATCTGGACATTATTTCTGTTTCAAGTGTATTTTTTATCTAAGCAGAAACTAACGAACACAAGAGAAAAAGCTGTTTTCTTCAACAACTGCAGAGGGAAAGTAGCTATTAAGATATAATCTAGTGCAGAACATCTCTGTTTTTATGAGCTCAATGTCTCTGTACATTGTCTCTTTGAATAACGACTAAACTAAAATAGTAACAAAATAAAGCAACTTAACGTAACCCTGCGCTGTCCAGAGGTTGTAAGTCAGTTGCACGATTCCATGGAAAAAGAAGACATACATACATTCTACATGGACATAAATGCGTTTTATGCTGTACTATGGAAAGTCATAGCCAGGGGAACAACATTTCCATGAAGACAGCAAGGTGCCCAAGTAAGAGTGAGGTTTATACCCTTTTCAGTGCAATGAAAATATCGAACAAATAACCAACATCAAAATGAAATAAAAGTCTAAAATGTTACACAGAGGGGCTGTAAATGTAGGTCTGTAAAATAAACACAGCACCAAGATGTTCGGGGAAAAATACCTGTATTGTATAGTCTCAGTGGTTGTAGATGCTCTGAGCTTTGTCATCAAGATCCTCACGATGTTGAACAGGAATACAAAATTAATCTGTAAAAAATGACATGACATATTTATGGATTTTGACACTGTGATTCCTCATAATTAGTTTCTCAAAATTTCTTTAATGTACAAAGTGAATGGAATCAATCGAAACAAAGTCAAACCATGCATTAAATGGAAATCTAAAATTACTTGACAGTGTTTGTATTAATTCTTACCAACAAAACTAGGATCATTGGGCCTTGGTAGATGTAGTCTGTGTATACACCAGGCTTTTTCCCAAACCAGCACCTCAAAATACAGAACAACCATTGGAAGGCAAATATTTGTACACAATTTGCACACAAAGTAATTCAAAGTGCTATGCAAATTAGGAAAGACATTAAATCACCATGCAAATAAATAAAAATGTAAATAAACATACAATTAACATTAAAAGAGAAGAGTGGATAAAAACCTTTCAGACATATACACAGCTAAGCAGATCAGTTTTTAGCTTTGATTTACAATTGTCAGAGTAGAGGCCTGTGTCATATCTTCAGGAGGATTATTACAGGATTTAGTTAAACATTTCACAATATCACATTAATGATATACCTGTCACGCTAACAAATGCTGAAGTGTGATGAAGTAAATATTAACGATAAACGATAATATTGAGACAGATATATGCAACTGACATAAAAACCCTAAAGCAGGAGTATCCTATCCTTCTAAATCTTCAATATTGTTAAAAAATCTACAATATTGTTAGAATAACATGAACTGCAATAAATAAATAGCAGAATGTAACATGTCAGTAATTAGTATCTATAATGACTCAAAGACATTTTTTGTATGAAAAGCGCTTTATAAATACAGTTTGATTGAGTGATTGATAGAAGTTCTCAAATCTTACCGTATTACCAAAGAAAATAACCAAAATAAATACCAAGCCCAAAAAAGTATTGCTGTATTGTCATATTATATTGAATGATAAGTTGATATAGTAATAATCGTGACAGGCCTAAGTACTGAACTGTGTTAATTGTGGAATAGCATTGGTTCAATATGATAATTAGCAGATTGTGATGGTTATTTTTTTGGGTTTGTATTCTGTAACTCACTTTTCATTGTCGTAGTAAAGCTTCCCAAATGCCCAGACCACAATGATAGGCAGTGGGATTCCTAGGATAAAAAAACAGTATAAATAGTGATTACGTGATTACAAGTATAAGAGCTATTAAAGGGCCCATGCTCTTTTTTGATCTATGTTATAATGTTGTTTCCTCATCAAAAACATACCTGGAATTGTGCTTTGTTTTATTCACACATGTCTAACACCCAATCTCTGCTGAACAAAAGGTAAAAGGTCGCTGTTAATTTGAAAACATAATGAAATCCCAAGGTGCAACGAAGCATTTTGAGCTCTGGATATGTAGATTAATAATAAACTCAAGCATGAATGAAACAAAACACAACTCTGGGTATGTTTTTCATTAGGTAACAGCATTCTAACATGGCTCAAAGCATGGCTCATTTGTTTGGAAATGTTTTTACCCCATCCAATGGCCAGGAACATCCACCTCCGCAGCTTATCTGTGGAGTACGTCAACACCACAGCTGTGTGCAGGTAACAGCCCTCCCCAAACATCCAAAAGAAATTGGTCACGTGGAAGTAGTTATACGCAGAGGTCACCAGTCGACACCACACCTGAGGGCAGACAAACAAAGGGAGAGGGAAATGTGGGTAAGCAGATATTTTTATAGAGCTGCTGCTACAATTACCACAAACGGCTGCAAATCAAATGGAAAAACAACTCTAATTTGTACATGTCTTTGTAAACACTTTCTCATCTGAGGTGATTTGACCTGCATGACTCCTAACTGCAATGCTTTTACCTCTACTGAGCACCATCAAGAAAACACTCAGCCAATCACACAGTCATGCACCAGCACATGGTTTTAAATAAATAAATTAAACCTGGACACCCTTCATGCTAGATATGCAATGAGAAGGAACTTTACCAAAATTGAATTCAAATGCTTTGAAAAGTATGAGGTACTGTGCATGTAAGTGCAATCACTTTCAAAAACAAATCACTGAAATAAAAAAAAAAAAAGACCATATGAAGAAGTGGACTAATGGAGTGCGATGTCACCCATAGCATTCGTTCATGAGGCGAGCAGTTATACAAGCGAATTTGGAGGCGAGTTCCATATTAGGAATAGGAATTAATTTATGGACAAAATCGCATTAATAAAAACTCCAGAATAATGTAGAGCAGGTTAATATGAACTAAAATGATGATGCTCACTGCAGCAGAGAGCGCAGTAACAATTTTTCAATGTAAAGTCAATTGGAGCCAGAGTCGATGGAGCCAGAAATAGCCCCATGCTATTTGGAACTTGCCCCCTATCAGTCCCTATACAGTCTATGGGTAAAACGTTAAGTCAGTCTCAGAAGAATAGTTGGGCAGTGCAACAGCATCCAGTGTAACACTACTAGACTCGAGTGGGATGGCCTTCTTTGTCTACCAGGAGGTTGACTCACTGGTCCATTTTTATTTACAAGGCTTGCACTAGTGCCCTCTTACATTTGTAACCTAATCACACAGAGAAGCGTTAATTCCTATGGTTTGCGTTATAATGATCATTTGTTGCTCTCTGTTCCATTTGCCCGTACTAAACTGGGCAAAAGGACTTTTGCCTGCCCCTCCACAGGGAACATGTTGCAAAAGGACTGGAAACTATCAAAACATATTTAATTGATTAAATCCAGACTGAGAGCATCTGAAATGGCCTCCTCAATTTGTACTTGTTTGAATTCATTTATTGTAATTTTTATGTTATTTTAATTGTGTTTTTACTGCCTCTTGGCCAGGGCTCCCTTGAAAAAGACCTTTCTCAATCTCAGTGTGACTGTCCTGAAAAAATAAAGGTTAAATAAAAAATAAAAAACTTCCCACAGGCCATCAGGTTAATCAATGCACTCAAGATAATCACATGAACATGCTCTTAACTGCACATTGGAGTTTTCTGGTTACACACAATCTGGTTACAATAATCACAATTTCGATCCCCCTGTGTAATTTTGTTACATGGTGAAATTGACAATAAAGTTCACTTTGACTTTGGCTTTGAGATGAATATAAAAGTGTAGAATAAAAACGAGTTTAAGTGAATATGCGTATAGTGTTCTAAGAGTCTATTCAGGGATTGTTCTATAGTTCACGTAATGCCGTACTATAATTTAAATTTGATGTACATTACTATAATTCATTTAAATAGGTTCCCAGGAAGAGTACTGACAGCTTGCTTCAGCTAATGAGGATCGTATTAATAAATAAATAAACACAGACACTGGTGGCAAGGTGAATTATATGGGAACCTCCAACTGAGAGGACTGGAACTGTCAACCTTCACACCAGTGGAGCTACCAGACCTAGCAGTGCAATCTGAACCACCACATGAAACATTAAAGTCTCATGTTGCATCTAATTTTGGACATTAAGCATCTGCTATATTTACCAGGTTGCTCTCTGTGACCGTGGGGGACATGGTCAGCTGGACGATGAACCATGTGGCGTTCCTCAAGATAAATGCTGAGATGAGGTTCCAGTGAATGATGTTCCTCAGACAGCGGATGCTCCTGAGGCAGAAGGTTTACAAATATATGAAATATTTATGAAGAAATCCACTTAAAACCTACTGGAGGTGGTCAAAAAAACTTCCTCTGTTTACATATGTTTTCATGGTTTATTTCATACACATGACCGATACTTTTTAGACTTGGTAGAATTGGTTTAACATCTTAATGTTGAGGTCTAGCTGTATTATTTCAACATGTACTACACTAATCAAAACATTTGTATACGCATTGTTGCAGTTGTGGAAGAAGTACTCAATCTTGTTACTTAAGTAGAAGTTCAAAACTGGAGCCAAAATACTCAAGTAAAAGTAAAAGTATGGCATGTCAAAATCAATCAAGTATTAAAGTACCTATTTAAAAATGTACTTAAAGAGTAAAAAGTATTTTGTGCAGAGATGCTGAAATCTAATAAAACTTCAAATGTAGTGATTTTGATACAAATTTGTGTTTGTTATTTAATTGTATATTTTTGTTTACTCAGACTATGACCATGTTAAAAATAACTCTCAGGTCTCACACAGTAATAAGAAAATTACTTACTTCTCGAGTCCAGTTCAAAACTAGTGGACTCGAGAAAAGTATCCACTTGAAAATGTACATAAGTAAAGGAGATAGCAGATAATTGTAATGTATACTTAAGTACAGTACTTTACTACGTTTACTTCGTTATGTTCCACCACTGCAGAGGTGTAAAGGGGTCACTGCTCACCTTAGTCTCATAAAGAGGGTGAAAGCCAGAACCAGTGCACCCAGGGAGATACAGTGTCCCAGGTAGTTTATGATGACAGCCACCTGATAATGCACGTTACTCTTTCTCTGTAACAACAAAAGTGATGTCAGGAATGTCATTATAAGTTGAGGTCTGCACACTGAACATGTCACAACCCATGTTTGTACAACAGACGCCCTTCTTGTCACATCAAGTCACATGAAATGGACACACAATATTGCAACTGCTAATGTCCCTGATAGTTGCAAGTCAAACACAATTTTGACAATGTTTACTAATGTGTGCATTGTCTCACCATGATAACTCGTAAATATTCCACTATTAGAAATACATGTAGAGCACCCCCAGCGTATCAATAAAATACTCCCATATAACTCTTATTAAAAACATGTCCATTGCATGTAGTTGGATTGCTGTTGAGAAGTAGAAATATAGGAGAGCTACAGCAAATACTGTTGCTAAATGTTGCTAAAGTCCCAGAAGCAGGTAAATGAAATTGCACAAGCTTGTAGCCATACTTGACCAGGACAGATTGTAATGGCCACATGATCAGAAATAAGCCTTTCTAAAAACAACATCCCTTAATTACTTTAACAGTGCTGGTCCCCATAAAAATAGGCTGCATGTTAAGTTGGTGCTGCTGTTATTACATAACAAGTACAAGGAATAGCCTGCTAATATTGGGGATGACGGTCTAGAGGTTGAATGGAGAGAAATTTTGTAAGTGAAAAGTCACTGTGAACAGTCTTTATCTACTTAGGCTGTAAACATAGTGGTTTTAGATGTGTTCACACCTCTAAATATGTTGACTAAGGTACAATAGAGTATTTTTGTGCTGACGCTTCATTCCTGGGTAATTTCTGCTGCCCCAAAACTTTCACAAGGTGTGCAGTAAAGAGGTGAGTGTCCCCTGAGGATTAAACAATTTGAACACAGCCTCCTTCTGCTATTCATGTGCTCTATAGTTTCCACTTCATTCAGCTCCTTATTAGATTTTTCCTAAATGCCCTGGTGCAGATGGTCCACAGTAGGTCCGTATGTTGGGTTGTGTGATTTTCCCCCACAGAAAGAGACTGCTTTGTTGCGATTGGACAGCAGGACTGGCAGTGGTCCAATGGGGGAGCTGCGATAATTGAAGTCTCAGAGCTTTAGGAGTAACTCTGTATAGACATTTGCAGGTCTGTGCTCTGCTCAGATGAGTACTGACCAAAATCTGACCTCCATTGGCTCATCCTGTCTGAAATAACTAAGCCCTGGCTCTAAATCTGAAATTTAAAATGCGAGATATAAAATACATTTCATTTATTCACACTAGGAACATTCGCTGTCACTAAAAACTCACATTTCTGCAGAGTGGGTGGTTGACAGTTTTTCTATCATAGTTATTTCACAAGGCGTGCCCAGTCAAATATGAGTTAGAAGTATACCAAAAAGTAATTTGCTTTTTAATGATCAATCATTTAGCTTTAGTTTACGACCAAACCAGGGCATCTGAATGAAACATGTTAAGAGCATCTGAATGAAACATGTTAAGGGCATCTGAATGAAACATGTTAAAATTCAGGACATGAGTTAAACTATATTAGTGTAACATACAAAATTAATAATGGTCTTTTTGCGTGTTATTTACAGGGCAAGTTGAAGATTGTAAACAAGGCATGTTAGAATATTGTAATCTCCTCAAAAACATGCCCAGAGTTGTGTTTTGTTTCATTCACACATCATTAGACTAATAGCCTAATTGCCTAAGTCATTTTTTTGGACAAGTTGTGATATCTGCCTAACTTTACTCTCCTACCACTGCTACATCACCCTGCATCAATGCTGTGTTTTTCTTTTTTTGGAAACTTGTTCACACATAATTTCTGTTATAATAGTTCAATAAGAAAAAACACTTTTAATATATATATATATATATATATATATATATATATATATATATATATATATATATATATATATATATATATATATATATATATATATATATAAAGTGTATTTTCTTGTTTTCCGAAAAGGTTGAAAAATTACTTGGGCAACAACATGTTTGTATAGCCCTTTATTATTAGTCTGTCTACAATGTAGACAGACTCTACATCTTCAAACCACAAAATACTCTGTTCCACCTTGTGATGTCATGAAGTGGTAGTTTTCAAGTTAACATCTACTTTTTACATTTAGTTTAATTGAGATTGGCAATCCAAATGATTCTAGTGAAGGTATGGAGTTAAAAAACAAAGTGGAGCAGTTCCTGGATTTCCACATGACATCACAAGGTGGATAGGGTGTTTTCTGTTTGGTAGAAGAACTCAGCAAAATATACAGTGTGTTAAATATGTGTGAAAAAAACAAAAGACAACTCCAGGTATGGTGAGGAAACAACATTATAACAAAGATCAGAATCTTAATATAGCCCCTTTAACAATGCTCATATTAGTCAATCAAATAGTCATGTTTCACAAGTACAATGACACGACTTCTGATCATTGTGTCGCAAATGTTGCCAGGCAAGCCCATAGTGATATGTCCTCATATTGTATTGTGTATTCTGGATCCCAGGCAACAGCAGTCTTTAGCAGCCGGGCTTTAGAGTTGCATGCTTTCAACAGAAAGGTAGAAACAACCTTCAAGCTCAGAACTGTATTTCATTGGGTCAAACAGTCATTCACAAATTTAAATAGACAAAATAATGACCTTTTAAACTTACGCTGTGAACTGTTTGAGTGTAATATTTCTATTTTGTCATCTGCTGTTTGTTTGTTGTTCTTTGATGAGGTGTGAACCCATTTGTACTGAGCATGTTAATACGTATGACACATAATAAAACCCTGCAGATTTATTTTTCACTGGCTTGTGCTCTAAATGCATAAAGATGAGAGGGAGTCATTGGGCAACGTGCTGTCACACTAAAGTCCAGGGCTTATGGGATATGCTAATTTCTGAACTTTTCCTCCAAATACAGATTTCAGTGGGACCACACAAGCAGGACTAAAACTGGAGTCTGTGTCACATGAGATGGAGACAGTCCCCAGCAGGTATTTCCTTTGGACAGTTCAAAGACACAGGAGGTAACATCTGTACATTTGAAAAGTACAGACAGTGAGTGAAGCCCTGTCAGTCTAAAGACACTGGTCTCTGAATGCACAGCTGGTGTTCCTCACAATCTGTCACTTCATTTATTTATTTGTTACTGACTCACTGTCTCCACAGCAACAGAGCATGGCATTGCTGTCACTTCACACTGACTCATATTCAGAGCCGGGATCTGAGCTAGACCTCACCTTATTAACTTCGTTCCATCAGGATTTTCTGCTAAAACTTATTTTCACATAAATAATCCCCTGATAAAGACCCCCCGAAGCTCAATTGGAGTAGATTTTTTTTTTTACTAGAACTAATCTGTCGACACAGACAACATCCTCTGATCAATTCAATGGCCCTTTTCTTCAACGTACACAATGAAGCATCCTTGAGTTCTCAGCTTTATGACATTTATCTTGAAGTATCTTGTGAGTGATTCATTCTTCAGTTCATATTTTCTAATCTTTTTGAGCAGCCGATTAGGACACTACAGACTTTTTCTGGGCATTAGGTGGTCATTAAACTCATGTAAAACACTACACCTACTAAGATCAATTTCCTAAGAATCCTGAAATTCACAAAATAAGTTTTGGGGCATTATGCTTCACCTGCCCAACTGCACCAGCAACACAATACATCTAGTTTGATCTGTTTTGTTGAGACTGACCCTTCCTTAAAGACTAGAATAATACGACTACCACAATATGTACCAGTACATTCTGTATGTTCATTGTCAAACATGAGTACTAGTAGTTGTGGTCAATACCAAAGTCCAGTTAATGCACTTTGGTAGTTCATGTGGCAGATGTTCATATACAAAGAAAAGAAGATTATTGATTTAAATGATATGTAGAATTAAAGGTCTTAATGTTTCAAAAGTGCTCCATGGCCAGAGCCGGGCAACAGTATTGTCCACAAACGTGAAAGTAGTCTGGCGATAAAATGGGAATCTTATTTTTTAATTTGTTTCCTGTCTATCTGTAACAATCAATCAATAGATAGAGCCCATATCGCCATTGCCGGGTGGAGACAATAGACTGGTGCATGTTGAGGTGGAATTAACTAACTGGGTCATCTGATGGTTATCTGAACTACTCACCAGGAGGATGATCTCAGTGCACTGGCTGTAGTTTCCTCGAGGTGCCCAGGTGCCATTGGACTGGCACTCCCTGTAGACTCGATCTGAAACCCACAGAGGTCAGAGGTCATGCATATGGTTATGTTGTTATTACATCAGGAATTGAATGGTCCACATTACATTATTTTCTGATCTATGTTGTAATGTTGTTTTCACATCAAAAACAGTTGTGTTTTGAGTTGTGTTTAGCACACGAATCCAGCATATTTAGGCTGAACTCTTCTCTCTGTTCCACCTTGTGATGCCATGTGGTAACACAGTAAATGCTCCATTGCGTGTTTAAACACCTTCACTAGAATAATTTGGATGAATTCAGCCCTGGAATTGCCCATCTCTACTAAACAAAAGGTAAAAGGAGCTGTTAACTTGAACACTACCACTATATGACATAACAAGGTGGAAAAGATCATTGCGAGCTTTAGAGATGTAGACATTCTTATTAATAATAACTACTCAAACATGTGTGAATGAAACAAAACAACTAAGGACATGTTTTTGATGTAGTTACTGCATCATAACATAATTTTAATTTCACATAATATAGAACCTTTAAAGCTAATTCAATAATACAATTAGATTATATGACACTCATTACATTCAGAGAGAAACATTATTCAATTTATGCAATTTTTGACAGGTATTGTTACAGATGTCATTGTGCATAAAAGAAGTGGGCGAGTCAGGGAAAATACGAAAATATCTATATGAAAGTATCTAGGTTTACCTGCACTTAGCCAAGCCAACAAGTCACATGAATCTCTATTACTAATGCATTGTAGTACATTATTGCTGTGTGAGTATTTGGGACAAACCAGTGGTGTTGTAGTGAATCCCGTTGAACTGTTCCGGACAGGGCCTGGAGACGACTTCACCGGCTGCACTGCGAGGCCAGCAGGTCCCTATCCCGTCCACTGACAGGTCACAGAACAGACCTACACACACAGTCCAGTATATAAGTAGCATTACTGAATATTACTGGTTACTGATTACTGGTGACTGCAGGAACAACTTTCTACTAAACCATATTGTATAATATTGTATAAAAGTTTGGTGCTGGTTCAAAATAAGCACCTCATGCACAATATTTTTGGTGTGTTATCTGTAATCGTCTCTCTCTTTCACACACAGGCACACACACAGGCACACACTGCTTTCTATCTTTCCAAGTGACACAAAAAGAAAAAAAAACTGAATGTTTCACCTTGAAAAAAGGAGATTGTCCATCTTTTATTCATTTGTTCAGAGAAGAGTTTAATGAGCTCAAATGAAGGTGACTACAGCTGAAGTTGGCGATAAGAGAAAACAATGAAATATCTTCTACCTGATGTGTTAGTGAAGGTCAGCGTCAAGTTGAACAGCATTGTCCTCACTGCAAACATAGGCACAGTAAGTCCACACAGACACATTGAACATCATACATCTTCACAAATATATGGGTCTTAACAATTAGAGTAAAAAAATACTAAAACTCTATCTTTAAAAAATATTAAACTTGAAATTTGAAAGATTAGAAGAGTATGGTGTGTGTGTTCATGTGGGTTTCAGAGTGATGATAAATTGCTTCTGTTGCGATAGCATTTCATATTTCAAGATCAAAATATTATTTCAGCAAGTAATGTCCACAAAAATCCTTCAAGAAGACATCATGTATTGAACACAAATAAGGCTGTTACTAGAGCATTAAGATGCAAATATCCATGTTAAAATGTCACTGTAACAAAATTCATGTATAACACTGTCTGGTCACTTAAAGGGCCCATATTACACTGTTTTCTGATCCATGTTATAAGGTTGTTTCAGACAGACAGACAGACAGACTAATAATCAAGGTTACTCAAACCTTTGTAAATTACACAAACACAACACTGGTATTGTTTTTGATAAGCTAACAACATTCTAACATGGCTCAATACAAAGAGTTTCTGACTAGTTCATTGAGTCACACATACTACTGTTATGGAAACTGAATACCAAACTTTCATTTTTATTTAGAGCTGTTGTGTCTGTGAACGCACCACAGTTCTGAATGAAATGGTCTCTAAAGTGACCTCTCTCTAACTGGTTGTTTACTTCTTGGTGAATGAAACTTCTCTGCTCTACAAAAGGTTGTGGAGAAGTGAGTCATATGCAGCTCCAGAGACAGGCTACAGCTGTGGGCAGCACTAACCCACTTCAACACAAGAACATTCACAAGGATGCATGAGACAATGACATAGGTGCAAACACAATCTCTAGTCTCTCTGTGTGCTCATTGTTAATCATGTAGCGTGAGGTGTGTTTGTTGAAGTAGTCAAATTATGACGCCTTGAATCATTGTAACAGAGCAGCTTGTCTATGCAAAACTATTGGCACAGAGACAAAATCGTGATTCACTCCAAAGTAAAGCACTCTTTAAATGACAGCTGTACTCAAGTTCGTAGATTTACAGTATGTCATTATTTTTTCCAATAGTTTCTATTGATTATAAACTTGTACACTTAAAAGTTGAGAAATTTGATTGTTTGGCCAGGGCTGATGGACAAAATGTTAGAAGCAGTGAGGACCCCTGCACTGGGAAGACCAGTGGCCACTAGACAAAACCAGAACACAGAGAGAAAGCACCAAAACCAGGTCAACACACATTGCTTTATCTGCTGCACTTTTGCTGCAGGCACAGGGAATGTTATGTCCTGTAATGCACAGTAATGCACTGTAATGTACTGTATGGATATTACATGTGAAAAGAGCAGAGGGGGCAGACCTGTGAGGTTGGAGGCCATCAGGAGGAGGGTCTCACAGTTGAAGTCCAGACAAGACACTCCCCCCAGAGAGAGGACCAGGAGGAGGAGAAGGACCTGGGCACAGAGCAGTCTTAGGACAAGAATACAGACACATGAGTCGACTATGTCACATTCATATTAGCAGCTGCCATGGGGCTCTATTCTAGGGCTGGGAATCACATGGTTCCCCGCGATTCAATATGATACATGATACACGACTCATGATACAATATTTTCACAATATGGCGGCACATGTTATAATCGATATATTGCTGTCTTTTAATAACCAAATACATTTCTTTGTTAAACCACTACTTGTTAATATGAAATACATCTATTGTGCATTGCATAAGCAAATTTCCTTACACTAAATATGCAATAAAATTGTAATGAACTACAACTACTTAAAAAAAAAAATCTGCAGTACATCCTGGTTTAACTGCCCCAGCACTGCCACTGGGGCACTTACATGTGGGGAACTGCTTAATGTAAAACCAGAACATACTTTAAATAGTAAAGCATATTTTACACTAAGCAGTCCCCACATGTAAGTGTAGCAGGTTTACAACACATTGCTTTGAACAAACTTCAAACTAAATACAATCTGATAGTGTCAATAATAATAATAATAATAATAATAATAATAATAATAACGATAATAATAATAATAATAATAATAATAATAATAATAATAATAATAATAATAATAATAATAATAATAATAATAATAATAATAATATTCTGACCATTCTCATAAATCTACATAGCTCCTCAAACGCATTCATCCACATCCACATCCACATCCAGATCCACATACACATCCACATCCACATCCACATACACATACACATCCACATCCACATACACATACACATACACATACACATACACATACACATACACATACACATATAGTTCATGCAAGCAAAAAACAAAAACACACAAAAGAAACCCTTAGTCAACAGTAAATCTATGGAAGTTTATATCTAGACCCCCTATGCCCCCCTACTGGCCTAAATACCGAGCAGCAGCTGGCGGTGCAGAGCACAGAGGAGCAGCTGAGCAGGCATCTGGCATCAGCATATCTGACACATCGATGAGCGTGGATGCTTTCATTCAATCATCTCCTCTCATCTTCCTCTAAAATGCAAAGGGCAGGGGGGGCACATTCCCATAGTCAAAACATACATACAGTGCCCCGTCTCACAGCCAGTTAGATGCTTATAAACCATTTACAGGTATTATGCTGGCCCATCCACAAGCTCTGACAGCTCCAAACCCTGAAAACATCTGGAAACATCTGGACTGTCTAACAAGAAGTGTTGTGTTATTGTATTTTTTAAAAAATATATTTTCTCCACACAATGGGAACTGTCATCATTAGCAACAAGTTATGTAAGTATGACCAATGCCATACAGTTATTCCTAAGCAGTTTTACTTTGCATAGACCAGTGTTTGATTGTTTGATCAAGGTGTTTTCAGCATGAGGCAGTGGTGGAATGTAACAAAGTAAAAGTAGTAAAGTATTGTACTGTTTCTTTACTTTAAGTACATTTTAAATTGGATATTTTGACTTTTACTTCACTACACTAGTTTGAGCACAGCTAGAATAAGTTTGAAACAGCTAGAATAAAAAGATTGATTCAGTTGCTTCTATTGAATACAATCTCGCCAAATCTTTATCAAAATCGTTACATTCAAAGCTTTATTAGATCTCAAAATATACTCTTTAAGTGCATTTTTAAACTAAAGTAAAATCATTTTACTTAAATAACAAAATTGATCCCCTCCTGTGGGCTCACCACCCGCAGAGGGGTTCATAGGGGGGGTCAGGTGCTATGAGTATTGGGCAGCAAGCTGCCCCCGCGACCCAGCCGGATTAAGCGGGAGAAGATGGATGGATGGATGGATGGAACAAAATTGAGTACTTCTTCCACTGATTGTGAGTATGACAAACATTGAGGACCATGGTTCTGCGCAAGTGGAGTGGTTAATAATGGCCGTAGCGTTAGTAAAATACATCTCCACATCTGTTTCTATATGTTAAATTATCTGCACAGAGGAGTGCTGTGATCAGAGCTTGATAGCTATATGCTCCCTGCCCCATAAACACTTCAACCCGGTCACTGTCCTCTGCAGTGAAAGGATATGTAAATGTGGGGCGTGCTCACTATCTACACAGCTGGGCTTTCCTTGTTAACACGAAGGCAAATGAACATCCGCCGAGGCTCGTGATGATTGAAGTGACCAGGTGCCAGCTTCAAAGTACAGCATCAAAAATTAATTGTATATTGAATAAGGTTTTACCAACAAGACATAATTCATGCACATTTAGAATCCCTCAGAAAGACTTTCACAGAGACTCAACTGAAAACCAGATGTGCACTTGGAAGTTCATTTGGTCTATAACATCTAGTTTTTATTTCGTCATAAAATTAAGGTTGCTGAGTTCTGGCACTTGTGTGAACACTTACAAATTCCAGATACATAGTCCAACATGCATTTACTATAACAATACATTTGGGACATAGTGTGCCTGTCATTATGACAAATAGAGGTGAGGTGAGGCTATATATACCCCAATGTCACTGTTGAGAAGAGGCTGAAAGTTAATTAACCACCGAGGAAACTACTCTTCACAGTATAGTGTAGTCATGGATTTTTATTTAAGTCATTGTCAGTGTGATGTAAACGCAATGGGACGTCTCTTTGTTTGTGACACAACACATGTCTGACTAATCTCTACATAACACCGATCAATATGTCAGATCAGCAAATACAATACACACCAAGCAACAGGCTCAGAGTGCAGGGTCACTAATGCAGTTATGCTCACTGCACCATCTGTGGCAAAAACACACACATTCTGTTAATCCAATCCAACTTTATTTGCAGAGCACATTTACCAACACAAAGTGTCCACAGTGCTGCACAATATAGATTAACACATCTAGTAAAATAAAGCATAAAAATAAAGCAGTAAAGTTAAATAAAGCAATAAAGTTCAATAAAAAACATAAAAAATACAAAAAAAATATACAAAATAAAATCAATAAAAGATTGTCAGAGGACCGCGCGATTCTCATGCTCTGTTTAAAGCCAGTGAGTAAAAGTGTGTTTTTAAACAAGACTTAAAAGCATCAACTGCAGGGACAGTTTTAATGTGAGAGACGGGGGCCAAGTTTAGAGCATGAGAACATTCAACATGTCGGGTATGTTAAAATACTGAAATATCAAGATATTGTGGTACTAAATTTGGTGATACAGTATTGTTATCGCTGGCTGCTGCATTGCTATATCACCAAGAGTATTTTTGGTATGTTGTACTAAATTATTTTGTGCTACAATTTTGATGAAAAAAACTTGTTTATGCAATATACTTGACATATTCATGTTTTAATGGTTATAACTGGTTTAATCCATGACTTTGCACAAGTAGTGGTTTAACAAATAGTGAGATATTGCAAAATATCTTGTGTATCTTATATCTATTACTTACATATATCGCCGTGATAATATCGCACCGTGAGCAGTGTATCGAGTATTGTATAGAATCATGAGAGACCTTGCAATTCCCAGTCCTGCTAAGAAGTGATCAAAGGCTGATCAGCCTAAATCAACAGGTAATAAAACTAAATAACATCCTCATCCCCAAAACATTTGTGCCCTGTATGAATTTCTTTTAACAACCTTTATAGCTATATAGTCAGGGGGAAAGTGCAGACAGTTTACTGATCTTATGACCATGGAAATATCCAAATGTTGCTCAAAAAAAAAAAAAAAAAATGTCTTAATCATGTGAAAACCAACCTAGCAAACTTTTTTTGGTATTTAGAAAATTTAAAATACAGAAAAACAGAAATTCATTACTGACATACACATTTTGATGGGAAATTGGTTGATACCTAAATAATGGTTGAATGATTTAGGTTAGAACTAAATAACTGATGTTACATCATGTTACACCACTGTATACAGCATTTCTGTATAATGTCACACTATAGACACTGCCTTATATTAAGCCTGGGTGAGTTTAAGGTGAGTTTTCCACAATCCACAGTGACTGGATTTGAACATTAAACAGATAATAATGATTTTTATTAATAGAGAAATGCATGATGCATTGTTTAACCACTCAGCACTTGTTAGTTGCATCACACTTCCAATGCACAAAACAAACACCCCCAAGTGTGTAAAAAAAGACACATTTTCACATGCAACAAACTACATTTATGTAGACTAGTGAGTCTAGCACAAAACCATAAAACCATAAAAATTAAACACAAAGGAGCAGAAATATCAGTCTGCATCCTGTTTAGATGTATCTAATCTCATCGTCCTTTTCTCTCTTCTCATCATCCCCTTCACCTCCTCATCCTCTCATCGTCCCCTTCACCTCGTCATCCTCTCATTGTCCCCTTCACCTCCTCATCCTCTCATTGTCCCCTTCACCTCCTCATCCTCTCATCGTCCCCTTCACCTCCTCATCCTCTCATCATCCCCTTCACCTCCTCATCTTCATCGTCCCCTTCACCTCTTCATCCTCTCATCGTCCCTTTCATTTCCTCATCCTCATCGTCCCCTTCAACTCCTCATCCTCATCGTACCCTTCACCTCGTCATCCTCTCATCGTCCCCTTCACCTCTTCATCCTCTCATCGCCCCCTTCACCTCGTCATCCTCTCATTGTCCCCTTTACCTCTTCATCCTCTCATCGTCCCCTTCACCTCTTCATCCTCTCATCGTCCCCTTCACCTCTTCATCCTCTCATCGTCCCCTTCACCTCTTCATCCTCTCATCGTCCCCTTCTCCTCCTCATCCTCTCATCGTCCCCTTCACTTCTTCATCCTCTCATTGTCCCTGTCTTTCTTCTCATCATCCCCTTCACCTCGTCATCCTCTCATCGTCCCCTTCACCTCGTCATCCTCTCATCGTCCCCTTCACCTCGTCATCCTCTCATCGTCCCCTTCACCTCTTCATCCTCTCATCGCCCCCTTCACCTCGTCATCCTCTCATTGTCCCCTTTACCTCTTCATCCTCTCATCGTCCCCTTCACCTCTTCATCCTCTCATCGTCCCCTTCACCTCTTCATCCTCTCATTGTCCCCTTCACCTCGTCATCCTCTCATCGTCCCCTTCACCTCTTCATCCTCTCATCGCCCCCTTCACCTCCTCATCCTCTCATTGTCCCCTTCACCTCCTCATCCTCTCATCGTCCCCTTCACCTCGTCATCCTCTCATCGTCCCCTTCACCTCTTCATCGTCTCATCGTCCCCTTCACCTCCTCATCCTCTCATTGTCCCCTTCACTTCTTCATCCTTTCATCGTCCCTGTCTTTCTTCTCATCATCCCCTTCACCTCCTCATCCTCTCATCGTCCCCTTCACCTCTTCATCCTCTCATCGTCCCCTTAACCTCTTCATCCTCTCATCGTCCCCTTAACCTCTTCATCCTCTCATTGCCCCCTTCACCTCTTCATCGTCTCATCGTCCCCTTCACCTCCTCATCCTCTCATTGTCCCCTTCACTTCTTCATCCTTTCATCGTCCCTGTCTTTCTTCTCATCATCCCCTTCACCTCCTCATCCTCTCATCGTCCCCTTCACTTCTTCATCCTCTCATTGTCCCCTTCACTTCTTCATCCTCTCATCGTCCCCTTCACCTCTTCATCCTCTCATCGTCCCCTTCACCTCCTCATCCTCTCATTGTCCCCTTCACTTCTTCATCCTCTCATCGTCCCTGTCTTTCTTCTCATCATCCCCTTCACCTCCTCATCCTCTCATCGTCCCCTTCACCTCCTCATCCTCTCATCGTCCCCTTCACCTCCTCATCCTCATCGTCCCCTTCACCTCCTCATCCTCTCATCGTCCCCTTCACCTCTTCATCCTCTCATCGTCTCCTTCACTTTCCTCTATCACTTCCAGTGTGCAGTTCCCGGGGGAAAACATCTCCTAAACATAATCTTACCAGCCCTGCCCTTTGTTGCTTTGTCTTCTGCTGGGGTCTGAGTGCCAAAAACTACGAATACTTTGTCTTTACTTTGTCTTTGCGTCAGTCTGAGTCTCTCCAGGTTGGAATATAGACTAAATACTTTAAACAGTCAGCAAACAGAATCATTATAATGGATGGACTAATGTTGGACATACAATGGCAGGACACCAAATGGTCAAAAACTCACAACAGCTTTCCCAGTGGTCCCAGATGTTGCTTACTATAAATAGGCCCCAGATGTCTACCTCACTGTGATTCTGTCCCATTAGAGTAAACTGACAGCTAATGCCATCTGATTGGCCAATACAGTCTCACTCTATCACTCCTTTGTAACTAAAAACATAACCTTTGAAGGGCCCTTATGGTATAATGTTGTTTCCTCATCAAAAACATACCTGGAGTTTAGTTTATTTAATGAGACAAGGACAGTGCAGAGTGTTTCCATACATCTTCAGCCCTGGAATTACAATCTCTACTGAACTAAAGGTAAAAGATAGCTGTTTATTTGACATTGCAAGGCGGCACAGAGCATTTTGAAGTTTGGCGATAATAAAGGATCACTCAAACATGTGTAAATGAAACAAAAAACAACACCAGGTATGTTTTTGATGAGGTCGCAACATTATAACATGAGTTAAAGCTCACAAGAGTCCATTTTGTGTAATATAGGACCTTTAAAATGTTGAGGTCAGCTCATAAGCAGCTGTCTGATTCTGCTGCCTGTAAAGGACTTGGTGAATTTATAATGAGGGCACACAGGGACAGGCAAAATGTGAGGGAGTTAAGCAGAATACTAATGAAATGGACAATAGTATATGTAATTACTCATGTAACAGTGAAGGACCTCTTACAATGAGGCCTCATGCAGGGGTGGAAAGAGGATTGCTGGGTTTCATATGACATCGATTATGACTAGGTGATACTCTCAGATGGGGGCAAAAGACATTTTTTCCTATTAATAACACTGTACCTTGCCATGAAATAGCCAAAAAGTAATTGCACAAATGTTGAACCTGTTCATTTTAATATTGGCTAGACTCATGAACTCACTGTATTACAACAAAATACTGCATTTTAACAATATCAATTTTAGCTGCCCCCGCCTGTATTAAATATAATGGGCCTATAAAACGCTATGATGTCACCTGAAAACTACCGATTATATTTAATATGGATGTATATTTATATATTTAAAATGTATATTATATGATTTTTTTGGAATACACTGAGTTCCTTGGTTTAGTCACTAATAGAAATGATGAGGTTGAACATTTGTACATTAGCATTTTATATATTTCATGGCAAAGGACAATATAAACAAGAAGAAAAACTGGCTCTTGCCCCACATCTGAGAGTGTGGCATGATCACAATTTAGAATCTGATAATCACTACTTGAAAATTTGTACTGAAGTAAAAATAGAGTTACATGTCTAATAATATACTTAAACACAAGTCTTATTTTGGTACAACTGGGATGTGCACAGTACTCAGTAACTCCTACAATTACATGCTATAGTACTCTAAAAAGTACAGCTATCCAAAAAAACAATTAGAGCAGCAGTAGAACTTTACACCCCTGGTCTAACATATGCTGCACAGTGTGAGTTCTAGTATTTCATTTATTATTCAAGTTGAAGTAAAAAGTTTATTGTGATAATAGCTCTGAAGTGCAGTTTATTCACCCACGTCTGTAATTAAGTATGATTGAATGATTTATATAATAGCTGATGTCAGTGGGCAAGTAGTGACTCAGAGAGGGAAGCAATGCATATGTGAGATTCTATTGTTATACTTCAATATTTAACTGTAAATTGTTATAAGTTGCACTAGAACTTTTGTAATGTACTACTGGAAGTCTCTGCACCTGAGCCATGTTGATTAAAACTAAAAGAGCTCAGATTTGTGTTATAGAATACATTATAGAATTTACATTTTTTCTGACAAGCATTGTTATTCGAAAAAAATTTATGTATAAGATGATTCTGTTCAATGTTCCCATTTTAAGCATGGCCTGAAGAGGAATTTGAACTGACAAACTAATACAAGATTCACATTTCAGAACATGTTTGTACAGATATGAACTACAGGATCAGCAGGTTGCTTGTGGAGGACATTTTAGGATATCAGTGTCTACGCAAATAGTTATTTTGATTTGACTGTGATTAATCTTGCAGCTCTAATTTACAATAAATCTAAATTTAAACCAATGGAGTTTTTAAGGTGGTAAATTAAGTAATTCAAAGTATTCTGGCTCAGTGGTACATTTACCAGTAGTGACTCAGCAGCTTACTGGGTTGCTCTTTTGTGTAATTTTCATATTTTTATTTCCCAGTGTAACTCAGCTGCCAGTCAGTAAACTTGAATTTTTGACAGTTTAACCAGTACAGTAAAGATTTGCATGTTTGATCCTGAGCTCTATTAGAAATGCAAATACATTTTAAAATAATTATTGGCAATCATGCCCTTGCTGTTCTGAATCATCCCTGAACAACAGGTAGTGACAGAATGTTTGCATACTCCCAACCATTACCTCCAATCATAGTGTAAATATGCAAAGTCCATACACATATAGCATCAGAGAATTAACATGAATATAGATTAAAAACAATATTCACCATGTTTAAAATACACACTTGATTTTAAAGCAGCAGACATATCTACTTCAAAAACTCACGTCCTCTGTAATCCTATCAAACTAGGCCAACAGTGCAAGCTCCAAAAGGCTTTCAGCTTGATGGAAGACTGGGGAGACATAGGGAATAGGGAAGACTTTAGCCGTAAACTTGCCATTGTCCTGTTTAGTTTATTCCTCTGGCCCTGCTGCACTACAGTCATGAGATAACACGCATTGTTCAGCACTGAAAGATCTAGAGCATCTTCTGATGTAAAACGAGATTTAAAATGTTCTGCTCTAAATAATTTGATTGATAACAAGAATCTAGGGTTGTTAAAAGTATAAACAACAGATACTGATATCAAAACTAAATATTCATTTGAACAGGTATCAATACTACAAAATTCACAGGGCAGAAATGAACCAAAAAAATAACAAAATAACAAAAATAAGAGCACACAGACTAGTATATGCCCATGGAGCACTATGGAACCTACCTGGACACCTGGGGGATTACACAGATATAAGGCCGCATGTAATATAAAATAAAATACTATTATTTAATACTGAAAATAACATTATACTGTCTAAATAAAAAGTGCTTTAAGTTGTTAGTGTAGTATTGAAATCGGTATTGAGTATCGGATATATTACTAGGTATCAAAATCGAGTTTTTTTGTATCGTGACAACAAGAATCACACAAAGAAAATGAAAAAGTAAACCTGCAGAAATGTGCAGAAATATCACCTAAAGCCCTTTTGTTGGAAGATTACATTGCAATTTAGTTACTGTTGTTTATCATCTCTGTTTGCTGCCTTTTACATTTTTATAGACAGATTCAGTATATCTTCAAAACAACAATTTAGGTAATATTTTGTCATATTTCCCACCTTTATAGAAAACATTGGCTTGGCAGTTCATAAATGCATTTCCCTTGGATGCTGCACAATGGGTGACTAAGTATAAACTCCATAATGTATGAGGAGGTTTGGGGACCCTCTGGCGGAGAACCAGTAATTGGCATCACTGCGACTGCTTTATGCTGAAAACAGAGCAATTTGAGATGCAGGAGTTACGCGTCATACACTACTCCCACACACGCCGCCACTCAATCTGCTGCCGTCCTGAAAGACAGCAGGCCCCTCCTGACATGACTGAATGAACTTAAACCCCCTTCACTTTCTCTCGACCTCTTGTCCCTGTGTTAACACAACCCATGGGAAAATCTCGCCACTTATTCTTGGGAGAGACCTATGTCCTACGGAAAATTGAATGATGACTCACCTTTTCTATATATAATGGCTTTATGAAATTTTATTAAAAAGGTAGAGGGTAAAATTAAAATCCTCTCGAATGCAAATCAGATAAAATATAAACATGCCCGTACATGTATCATCATGCTATATTACATCACCACCGATCCCTCAAACAAGATTTTCCATATTCAAATTGTTCTTCAAAACAACTATCTCATAATCATACTATAATATTTGAATTGTAAAGCAAATACTAATCAATACTGAAAATAGTACTGAAACTACGTACTAGTTGCAGGTATCGATACTAAAAAAAACATCCATACCCAGGACAGAAATGAACCTTTCCTGAATAGATTTAGAATTATCTTGAGCTGTATCAAGGCAAGTATAAGCCCAGATAGACTAGTAAAAGCCCAGGGATGACAATGGCACCTGTCTGGGCAACTGAGAGATTACAGATATAAGACCACAGGGTAAAAATAAAGTACTATGATTTAATGTTGAAAGCGACATTCTGTTGTCTAAAGAAAGTGCGTTTTATCGCTATTGAATATCAAGTCTATTCTTTGAGTTTGAAATGTTAGTATTGTGATAACTCTACTGTAATGTAAACACAATCTTTCCAGCACTGAACGATCATTTCACTACGATGGACTCTGAAGTCTGGTCATTTTAGACTTAGACTTATTTAAACAAACTTCACTAATCCACAAGGGAAATTATTTGGACACAGTAACGCACACATCACAATGTATGATAATAACAAAGAGCAAAAACATATAAATGGTAATAATATTCATAACAAGTAGCAAAAATAACAAGAGGCGGGTGTCAAATAAGGCATAATTCTATAAAAGTAAAAAAAAAATATATGTATATATATATATATATATATATATATATATATATATATAAGTATAGTAATACAAATATATCTCTCAGCTATATACAGTTGGTAAAGACAAAGTGTGCAAAGATGTCTCAGTTCATGTTGAGAACCATACTGTGGCTTTCTTGCAGATTGTTTATTTGTGTCTTAATCCCGTGTGTACTGTTGTAGGTGATGAGGAGGAGGTGGAGATAGACAGGAAGTGAGGCACAACGCCTACAGGACACTCACTTTACACCTCCCTCAGAGCCTTATCTGCTCTTCCTCACACTTTCTCCTGGATGTCCACCACTTTCTCATATCATAAAAATACTATTCATAAATGTATTGTTTTTGTGTTGGTTCTAATTTTTCTCAATTGCAAAAAGTCCACAGGAGAAGTTCCACCAAAACTATTCTGCTGCCTACCCTGCAAGATGACTTATTGTTCCTCTCATGGGGCGTTGCACTCTTCTGATGGTTGATTTGCATGTTAATGTAGTATAGATTTATGAAGGATTTGTTTTAGCATTGGACTGCTCCTGTCCAAGCTGAATGGGACTTCTCTTTTTTTTTGTCCTCATGGGTCTAGTCAACTTCTCTGTTTTTATTCATTTCATTTATATATATTTAAAATAGGGACAGTGCACATTAATGTTCTGGACTGAACAAATGTACATCTGCCAGATTAAAGGTACAAAGCTCATTTACATCCTTAGCCTCTATAGGCAAGGAACAGGTACAACATACAAATAGTTAGTACTACTATTAGTACAAGGAAATGTTGTAAAGTACATTTTTGACTACTGATCACATGACTGGTTTGATTTCAGTTTGAGTTTATCTTGTTCGGCTGATGCTGTGGTATGTGATGAGTCTGTGTGTGCCATTGTTCCAAAATGCTAATCTTCTTTGGTAAAACCACAAATGCAAACACAGTTAAAACAGTAAGATTTCCGGGATATGAGCTTTCCACCTGCATGGCTCCATGGAGATTAAAGCAACTTTACAATGTTCTTCCTGGAGCTGTATCAGTTTAATGCCTTTCTGTGAAACACTCCAGACAAATAAATAACATCTCATGGAGACAAGCAGGTTTGTTATTTTTATTGCAATAAAAACACCTATTATGCTATTATTTTAATATAATATCTGTTTTAGCTGAGACTTTAATATTAATTACTGTTTGGCACTTATGAACTAAACTACGGTACATGAATTCACATCGAGATTGATCGAACATGGGCTCAGATCATTGCAGTCACTGCCTGAATCAAAGAATTACTTAATTAATTATTCTCCTTAAAGAGAAGACTGGGGATGTGTCATCAACTTGCAGATTTTGTGACGACTGTCAAGTAATCAAAACTTGTGTCATAATTACAAAATTGATCCTGTGGTTAAAAGTATTACTGAACTTCACCGCACATTTTCCTGAGAAATTAAAACCTTGTTTCCTGATGGTTCTTAACATGGTGCCTTTATCCAAGAATGTTTCTTGTATCATTTTGCTTCAGTATGTTTTTTTTTGTTTTTGTTTTTTTTTCACCCATGAATTTGATTTTTACTAATCAAACTGATCACAGTGTTTTGATTGTATGTGCTGTGAAACTGTATCATAAAGATCTCGTAAAAACCAAGGTAAAGACCAAGGTCAAAGAGAAATCAATTTTGAGTATGAATGAAAAAACTTCAGGACAGGTAGAGTGTGTTTGTGATGAAGGAAAACATGATGAAATAGTAGAAAGGCTGTTAATAAATCTCTATCAGGAATGTAGACTCACTTCGATCTTTCCAATTCTCCCTCCACCCTCAGAACCTCCCTCTGGCTGTGTTTCAAAATTGACTCAGAGCAGTTTCAGAACGAACTGGAGATCCTCCAACACAACGCCACGCTTGGCTAAATATAGCATCCAATACACAATTTCTATACAAAAACACTGGCACACACATATTTACACACATCCTCACAGCGGTAAGACTATATGGCACATCTGCCCACCGGCGGACACAACTCAAGGACATAGACTGAAGCCAGTTGACCAGAAACACTTTAACGTCTCATCTTAAAATATTAGAATATCATCAACTAAACTTTATGATTTGGATCATTTTGATATTATTTTAGTTAAAAAAAAGTTAAGTTATAGAATACAGATGGACGGCACAAAGTGAGAAACCAATGTATACATTATGTAAAAGCAATAAGGCGTCTTAAAGTTTCTAACAAATAACTGGTCTAGCACATTTTATCTTATTATTGTCACACATAGTAGAAAGGTGTAAATGTTTGGCTGATGGAAACAAAAAAATCACTTAAGCTTCACAGAAAAAGGAGACCTTACATATTGATGCTCCTGCTACAAAGTACTTAATAACACTAATAAATTGAATTTCTCCACTGTGAGATCAATAAAATCCTATCTTATCTTAATAACTACTGAAGACTAAAGGTGAAAACAAAATTTCTGTAATCTTTTCTGGCAAATTACTATTGAGAAAAAAAAATCAGTGGCATTTTATCTTTTGCTTTTTTTAGCACAAACATTTTAAAGGTCCTATATTACACAAAATTAATCCTTGCAAGCTCTAAGTTGTTTTAATGCTGTTACCTCATCAAAAGCATACCTGAAATTGGATTTTGTTTCATTCACACATGATTGAGTATTATGGTTATTGGTTCGTCTACCTCTCCAAAATGCTCTGTTCCACCTTGGGCTATTGTGAAGCAATAGTTTTCAAGTTAACCTTTACCTTTAGTTTAGTAGAGATTGGAAATTCCAGGGCTGAAATTATCCAAATGATTCTCGTGAATTTGCGTGTTAAACGTGTGAGAATGAAACAAACAATATTATAACAGGATCAGAAAATAGCATAATAAGAGCCCTTTAAGGAAATGTCTATCTTTTTAGTTTTTAATAAGTTATTAATAAATCTCTTCAACATACATGCTCTTATTATATAATAGTCAAGAAAATATACCTTTCACAAGACCTATAAAAATATACTCTGGATTTTTAGAACCAAAAATGACTCTTAAACAGTACAGTAAAAAAAACTGTATCAGACCAGAAAAGTGTTAAAAGTGCACAGTATTTACAGTTGTTTGGTGCTTTTGTATATTGCTAATGCCAAAGCAATCAAGTATATTAAGAATAAAATAAACACTTTCTATCTCTGTTTATTATTATTATTATTTTTAAAGACCAATTTACAACCATCATTTGAAACTTCACAGCACACTCTGTGACATTAGGAGGCTAATTTCATATTTGACAATACCTGGAATTAGGATACGCCTTAATAATTATTTTAATATATTTACTGCTTCAAGTGCTAAAACACTGCAATAAGTTTTATGATAGTACTTAAACGTTATAGTCTAGTATTATATGGCACTGATTTTCTTGAATATGTAACTGCACCTTTACAAGAAAATGTATAGACTTTTAGGATGAGAAAGTCAAATTGCTATAGCCATGGTTCTTATCTTTTGCCCTTTGCCTTCAGGTTTAGGTTGTTCAGTTTGTTTTGAACATGTAAAAATACATGCAGGTATGAATGAGAGATGAGACATAACTACGCTAGTGATACAATTCTCAAGGAGCAAACCCACACCACCTCCCAGAGATGCTCCCCACACACCTGCCTCACTGGCTCCATCTCTGCCTTTCATTCATCCCACGCTGTTCTCATCCCAAAGTCACTGGTGGTCCCGCAGCTAGTCCTGGTCGTCATCGTGGGGCTCCCTCTGTAAGGGGGGGACCCGGTGGAGCAGTGGCCACAATTGGAGCAGTGCAGGGCAGACACACAGCAGCAGGGAGACTGGGTACGTGCTTCTCCTCCTCCACACTGCAGGGCAATACTGAGGAAAGAGACACACACACCGATCGCGTGCACCCGGCCGGGGAAAAGGAGGGGCCCTGGGACAGCCAATCAGAAAGCCTATAGATGGAGAAATAGACAAGTGCCTACATTCTTATACAGTTCCAGGGGACAGTATACCAATAATAGCAACAGACAACAAATGAATAGGTAATGATTTCGTATTCATTTTTTTCTGAAGATGAAATGACATCTAAAAAGTTATGTAAAATAGCCGTAGACAGAAGCCAGTGTGTGATAAACACCAGAAGGTCTAGCTGTCTTCTATGGTAGCAACTAATGGGGAAATAAATAGTAACAAGGCTGAGTACAGAATACTTTCATAATTGTTTTAGACTACAGAGTATAAAATGTACTGAATGAATGAAGTAAATATAAGTAAACACAGTTATAAAATCTTATCCTGTATTTGCATTTGCCTGTTTAGTAGAGGAACAGATCCCTTTTAAAAACTTGATTTACTGGGGCGGAAGGATTTTAGTACAGGGAATTTAGATAACTTTACTCTGCTGAACAGTTTTTCTAAATTGGTTTTAAGTTTATGTGATGTAATGATTAATATGTAAAAATAGCACCATCTATTTGAATAGTTTATTTTAGCGTTAGAAACATTTTAAGCCCAGAAATGTAATGTTTGCATATCTAAGTCATTTTTCTTGAAGTATTCTATATTTTTAACTTTTTAACTTAGTATTTCTTGTCACGCACTTGTTTGTAAGCAATCGTTAGTACTCAATTCATATCTGATACATGGCAATGACAGCTGTATTTGAAAACAATTGGATGTTGCAAACAACACAGCTCAACCTGTTGGTTCACTTTCCTTGCCAAGGGGAGCCTCAGGGAAATATGCATTCAAGTAGGCGACTTCATAAAAACTGTACCACTGTATTCTGACACAGTGGCATCCTGGCTGTGGTGCCCTGTGAATAATTTGACATCTATAGTCGCGCTGCCTACATGTGGGGGTGTGGAGTCTTACCTGTCAGCTTGCGGCATTTTCATTACTTGGAACACAGAATGTGAGAAGCAGCTCAACGCAGCCTTCTGTGGGTGGATCTGTGGGAGTAAGACAGTGAAGGAGACATACAAATTCATCAGTGGCACAATCAGGAAAGCAAAGTGTAAAATTAGAAACTCCACAACTTCATTGGGTCTCCATGAAGGGACCTGTAAATATGGAGTTTGGCCTTTTTCATCATCTGTATACAGGGTACAGACTCCAGTGAGACTGTGTACATCTCCCATCACCCCACCTGACAGGAGGAGCAGAGGTGAAACAAGCGTTCAGAGTTCAGACATTTGAAGTACAGTGAGGAATGACTAATGTACCAGTGGAACACAAAGGTGACCTGCATGTCTGTGTGCTTCATGTCTCCATAGCCTTTTGTAGTCTTTACAAATACTGTTTATAGCTCACAGGTAAAGGTCTTGTAAAGGTCACACAACATAACATATGATTGACTATGTGTAGATTTACTTAAGATAACATGACTTTTTCAGTGTATGATCCATACATGCTTTATATTCTTGTAAGTGCAAGGTTATATATGTACCTCCACTATAGTTCATTTCCACATCCCAAGCAAATCCTTGACACAACTACATTAGCTTCATGAACTTGTTCATTAGGCCTATTTGAATCAGATTACTTTGGCTTTCACAAAAGGTTCACTTCCTCCACACAGCTCTGAGGGTGGGTGGGTGTCATTATCAGGCATCTGTATTAGGCAAAGATGGAAATAAATTATTAACAAATACAATTATATATTAATGCAATTTAAAATGTACACACCATAGGCTATCAAGACTAAGGCCTATTAACACAGAGCAGACAGACAGCAGATCTGGAGTGCGAGCAAATTGAGAACATAAATAGATAAATGAAGAATGAAAGAAAGAAAGAAAGAAAGAAAGAAAGAAAGAAAGAAAGAACGTGTAGGTTTCTAGTTGTTGTGAAATTGTTAAATGGCCCCATCTTAAGGCCATGCAGGATACTGCGGGTTCTACTCCAAAAAAATCCTAACAGATAAAAAAGAAAAAAAAGAGAGAAAAGAAAAACTGTGCATGGCTACTTTTGTCATTTTAAAGAAATTGAATGTCATCGAGTGCACTCCCTATTTTAACATTCGACATAGGCCTATATCTTATCTAATCACGGAAGATAACAACAAGAAAGAAAATGCTGTATCGAAAATGATGTATAGAAAAAGATAGGGTACAGAAGTAGGCTAATAACAGCCTTTTCTATTTAGTGATTATTTCGTGTTTTAACGTAAATAAACACAGGCTGTTTCTATGAGGTCTATAAACAATTATAACTATCTTCTCCTCCTTATACGGTTGTCATGGTAACCTCCTCTCCCTGTCTCCCTGGCAACAGTCTTCTTTCTTTTCCCCCCATTCTTTCCGTCAGCTGACGATCTGGACTTCCGGTTCGTGTATGATATCAAACTGAGGGACAGATGTAAACAGAGGTTTGCTTTTTGCTGTTTGTTGTATTTTCCCTTTCCTATCTTCTTTACTTCCTCCTCGTCTTCTTTTCCTCGGTCCTTGGCGCGCGCCCCAGGTGGCGGTAGCGCGCACCCCTCTGCGGCACATTACAAGCGCTCAGCTCGGTTCGTATTTTTATTGTAGGCTCTTATTTTCTTCCTCCATCATTCTTATTTTCCACCCCTCCCCACCCTGTTTACCGCATTTGGAGCGATGTGCGTACCTACATTTGTCTCTATTTTGATTGCTCACATCCAGCGGGGTTTTCCTTCGTTTTCGTTTTCTTTCGTTTTTTGTCTCCCTTTTTGTCACCTGGCCAGTCGTAGCTTTTACGTGTTTGTTTGTTCGTAGGCACTCGGCTATTTTTAGAAAACTCATTTTGTTTTTTCTCCTGTTCCTGTTTGTTCTGCCATTCGTATTTTGCATTCATTTCCCGCGTGTTGTACTAATTCCCCTTTCTCTATGTATCATGTAAAGACGTGTTCGGTTCGCTTCGTCTTTTTCCGTCCGTTTCCGCTGGTTTCTTTCCTCTTTCCTCTCTCTCCTGTCCTTTCTCGTCCCCGGTATATTACTAATCATGGTCCAAAAGTCGCGGAACGGCGGCGTGTTTCCCGCATCACAGAACGACCAGAAGAAGCTCAAAGTGGGGTTCGTGGGCCTGGAGGGGGCCGTGGCGGAGACGAGCAGGGACGGGGCCCTCCTCATCACAGGTGTGTGACTTAAGTGGATAAATTAGATAAGTCCGCAAATTTACTTTGAGAAAGTGTGCCATCATTACTTATAGGCCTATTTGTATTATTACATGGCATAATAATTGTTTTTTGATAAAAAAATGTATTAGCCTATTTAAGCCTCGTATTTTGAATACAACTACAAAACTGGGTAGATTTGATACCAAATTGGTGATGTCTTACTGCACAGATACTCTGAAAATCTTTCATTTTTCTACAAAGGGGCACAAGGGTAACTCTACTCATGTCATATTATTTGATAACTATTGGCTAAATAGTGATACCTCCTGTGGGCTCACCACCTGCAGAGGGGTTCATAGGGGGGGTCAGGTGCTATGAGTATTGGGCAGCACGCTGCCCCCGCGACCCAGCCGGATTAAGCGGGAGAAGATGGATGGATGGATGGATGGCTAAATAACATTTATATAGTGCTTTTCCACCAGAACCAGTCGCTTGAATGAGTGGCAAAACATCTTCACTGTAAATCCTTTGTCCAGTTGACAGAACAGAATTTTTGCTTTTGCTATGGATCGTACCTGAAAGACTGAGGGATTATACAGATATCTGTTCAAGAAAGCCAAAGATGCATTAGTTGAGGACAACAGAAAACACAAAAACATGTCATTATATTACTGGAGCTACACAGTGTTACTTAATTATTGCTTTATGACCAATCAACAGTGTAGGTAACATTTTGCCTTATGTCTGCTCAGGTGTGGAGGAGGGCCCCCGGCGACAGCGTACCAGTGTGTCAGGAGGGAAGAAGCCGGTGAAACGTAATGCCATCTACAGACGCCTGCAGAACTTTCTCTACAATGTGTTAGAGCGCCCTCGAGGATGGGCCTTCATCTATCATGCATATGTGTAAGAACACTAAAAGAGAACTTTACCATGGACCCTACGTACCAGGACAACAGATCGATTACACAGACCACAAAGTTATAAAGTCACATTTCAATTAGATTTCCCAAGACAGATCAATGCTTGAGATACAATGAATAGTAGAAAGGCTTAAGCACTGGTGCTTCAATTTGGTTCTGGATTGAACTAAGAAAACAAGACAAAGGCCTTGACTTTAGTTCTTTTCTCTTGTATATTCTTGATGATTGTTACTGCAGTGACGCTGCAGTGTTCGCCTCTCACAGATGACTCACTGAAAGAGCAGAGTAGCAGCGGAACATAAAAGTTGGCAAGTGTCACAAGTTTGAGCGACTTCCAACCAAACCTCCGAGGACGGGGCTCAGATTCTGCTGCAGCAGCGCTGAGTCCCGCCCCATATTTATCAACCTGCACTGACAACAGTCTTTACGTCACCTTTTTAAAAGTACAAGAAACTCTGTGATACTGGTGTGTAAATGAAATAACCTCGACTTGTATAAGACGTTAATATCAATTTATTATATCAGTAAATATGAGACTCTGAGCTTCTTTTGACACTTTGTACTGTGTTGTTGGCAGGTTTCTGCTCGTTTTCTCCTGTCTTGTTCTGTCAGTCTTCTCCACCATCAAAGAATATGAGAAGAGTTCAGAGGATGCCTTATACATTTTGGTATGTTTTCTCTATTTATTTTTCTATTGGCATTGAAAATATCCTGATCCTGACCCTAACAATAATGTGGTATCACCTGTGCTGAATAACAGCTTTGCTAATCTTTGTATAAAACTTGTCCATGTTTACATGCAAATAAATTGTTCTTCTTACACAGTGGAGCTCTGATACCTGAGAATTGCTTTACATAACAAACCTGATGTTACCAGTTAAGGAGATTAGCCTGTCTGTAGAGAGTTTTTCTTTGTATCTTCTGACAGGAAGTGGTGACCATCGTGGTGTTTGGAGTGGAGTACATGGTGAGGATCTGGGCTGCTGGATGCTGCTGTCGGTACAGAGGCTGGAGAGGCCGTCTGAAGTTTGCCAGAAAACCCTTCTGTGTCATTGGTGATTTGAACATGTCAAAATTATTTTAAGAGAAACACTGCAGTTTTCAGATGTATAAAACTGGGGGATAGTGGGTATGGGGCATCTGAAGTGAACCCCTAATGAAAGTAAACCAATTGATTTTGATGAGAGATATTCTGCTTCATCAGGAGAGAATAAACATTCTAACAAACCCATACTTTTACTTGTATTTATTCCTCCAGACATTATGGTGCTGATAGCTTCTGTGTCGGTGCTGGCGGCGGGGACACAGGGGAATGTCTTCGCCACATCAGCAATCCGCTCGCTCCGGTTCCTCCAGATCCTGAGGATGATCAGAATGGACCGCCGCGGAGGCACCTGGAAACTTCTGGGCTCAGTGGTCTATGCTCACAGCAAGGTCAGCTGTTGTTGCATTTATGGATTTTTATTGACAAATTATTTCTCAAAACATGACGACTTTGTTAATCACACATTAGCAAATATCAGCAAAGACACTGTCAAATGTGTTGCTATATGGTGAATACATTAATTAATTTAATACATCATTTTAAATATATTAAATTTAATGCATCAAATTTAAAAAATAGAATTGCATTAAAAATAATGCAATATAAGTTCAACACATCTTGCCCTTAATCATGTTGTTTTCTGTTCATGATAGAAATGGGGCTGAACACTCTGAGATCAGTGAGTGCGCAGCCATTGTGAGGGACAGTAAGCAGTGCAGAGGTGTATTTATAGATGCTGATTCTGAGAGGTGAAAAAGATCAATAGTTGTAATCAATTACAGATCAGGTGACATCTGCTGACAGGAAACAAGAGACATACATAAAAGCCGTGTATCAACCTCTGGCCCACTTCTTGGTATTGTATAGATCATGAATGTTATGCTGCACATGTGTTATATTTATCAATATTTTTAAATGCCATATAGTGTATTGTGTAGTGTTCATGCACTCAGTGGAGGGTACTGGCTGCGGTTGCAAACCCACTCAAAATCTGATTATTATCAGATTTCTGGAGTTGTCTAATCATCAAAATTTGTGGTTTGCTTGTCATTTTAACAATACCACAATCCAGAACTCTGATTTTACAAAACACAAAATCTGACAGATTTTCTCTATAAATACACCTCTGCACTGCCTCTTGTCTTGTAAACATGTATTTTGTAAAGATAGCCACTGGACAAAACTTGTCCACGAACATACAGATGAGATACAGATGTGTCCTTCTTCAGTCACAAACATATTATGCTGGTTAGGTCAACTTGTTCTCTGTGACAGCATCAATCTACTGTAAAACATAATATCTTACAATGCACTGAATGCTTTTATTGAATTATAAATGCTGGTGTGTGCAGGAGTTGATCACTGCGTGGTACATTGGCTTCTTGTGTCTGATCCTGGCTAGTTTCCTGGTTTACTTGGCTGAGAAGGAGGACAATGAGCAGTTTGAGACATATGCTGATGCTCTGTGGTGGGGACTGGTCAGTACCACTGTAAACAGTGCCGCTGCCTACCAAGTAATTATCTAGAAGACAAATTAGGAACATGTGATGCAAATCTTGTCTTATTCAGATCACTCTGACAACTATTGGCTATGGTGATAAGTTCCCTATCACATGGAACGGCCGTCTGCTCGCTGCCACCTTCACTTTGATCGGAGTGTCTTTCTTTGCACTGCCTGCTGTGAGTTCACAGTATTCACCTACTTTAACTATGCTCTGAATCAAATACATACAGTTTTCCACTATTTATCTTATGTTCCCACTATGAAATGACTAACAGTGAGCCTGTCTCTAGGGCATTCTTGGCTCTGGTTTTGCCTTGAAAGTCCAGGAGCAGCATCGACAGAAGCACTTTGAAAAACGTAGGAATCCGGCTGCTGGACTAATACAGGTACAGACGACTACAATCATTAGAATTACAGTCTTATTAGCTCACTGAGAGTTGTCTTAAAGGGCCCATATTACACTATTTTCTGATCTATGCTATAATGCTGTTTCCTCATCACAAACATACCTGGAGTTTTGTTTTGTTTCATTCACACATGTTTAACACACAAAAACTGCTGTTCAAGACTGAATTATTCTCTCACACAGAAAACACTGTTCCACCTTGTGATGTCATCTGGTGATACTGGAAGTGCTCCTTTCCAGACACCTTCACTAGAATCATTTTGATAAATTCAGCTTTGGAGTTGCCCATATCTACTTAACAAAAGGTAAAAGATGGCTGTTAATTTGAAAACTACCCCTACATGACATCACAAGGTGGAACAAAGCATTTTGACTTTGGAGATGTAGACAGACTAATACTAAAGGATTACTCAAACATGTGTGAAAGAACCAAAACACAACTCCAGGTATGTTTTTGAGGTAATAACAGTCTTTGTGTAACATAGGACCTTAAACTATAAAACATCAAGAGGGGAATGCGCTATGCTGACACTGCTTTGTTTTGTTTTATTTTGATATGTACAGGCAGCATGGAGGGTTTACGCCACCAACCTGACCCGTACGGATCTCAACTCCACTTGGGACTACTATGAAAGAACCACTGTGCCAATGTACAGGTACCACTGATTTAATCCCACTGTCCACTTGAACAGAGCTATTTCAGAAAACTTCCCATATTTTAACTACTTATACACCGTTGTAATATTCATATATGTTCAGGTTGATCCCTCCCTTGAACCAACTGGATCTACTGAGAAACCTGAAGAACAAGTCTGGTCTTTCTTTCAGGTTTGAGACAGTTTTTGTTTGTGTGAGACCTATACTAAGGAAACTTTAAGGATACGGTGTAAATGTAAAACAAGTTTGCTAGTCATTGTAAAATGTCTTAGTCAGCACCAACCTAAATATTCCACTTAATTTAGCTGAATGTGAGTAGTGTGAGTTTCTATTATACAGTTCTGTAAGGTCACACTTCTCTCCTGAGAGAATACCTAAACTCACTTAATTACAGCTCTAATGGAGCGCAAGAAGAGGTTTTATGAAGCACTGGAGAGGAACAACAAATCAATGACCACTTACTATCCAGTAGTGTAGGGTATTGGTGCTTATTCAATAAAGAACTATTCTCATCTGTCTCTGCTCTGTAGGAAGGACGTCCAGCCTGAGTCATCTCCCAGGTCACTGCCCACCACTTTAATTTTTAATTTGTCAAACAAAATATTTTGTTTTTGTTGCTGAATTGTTAGTGGCTACTGCTAATTGTGACATTTAGGGGAAATAGACATTAGACCTCAAGCATATGAGCAGGATAGAGAGCTGTTTTTTTTCTCTGCAGTCAGAAAGTGAGTTTAAAGGAGAGAGTTTTTTCCTCACCTCGAAGCTCTGGGACCAAAGGCAAAGGCTCTCCTCAACATGGTAAGTGGAGAGAAAACTACAGTGCTGGTGGGACACACACCGAAATACTCTTGTAAACATATAAACACACACAATAATAATGCATGTCACTTTGACACTCACAGTATCAGGCAGTGTCACTGGAACAAAAACTTTCATACAAACAAAGACATTTGTTTTACCCTGCTGCTTGCTCAGTTTTTTAATGCTTAATGCTTATATTGTTTAAATATGAAATATATTTAACAACAAAGCTCTGTTGACAAAATGATGTACAGGCCAAATGTGTATATATATATATATATATATATATATATAGTATATATATATATATATATATATATATATATATATATATATATATATATATATATATATAGTATAAAATGTGTTATGATCTATACATTTATGGATACAGATTTGACTCACTCAAAGCCTCATGTCCGTGGCCTTGAGTTTGGACTTGAAGAGTAACAAGGTTTGGTTTGTGGACCTTATGGAAGGTCTGAGGGAGATTTGACAATAAAGATGATTTCTTTCGCTCTGGTTGTAGTCCTGCCCACAGTGGGCCCGGGCGTGGGTCCTGATGGCCATGCTGTCTGTCCTGTTCTGGATCCAAACCTAGATGACAGTCCTAGTAAAGTCCCTAAGAGCTGGAGCTTTGGGGAGCGCAGCCGGACCCGGCAGGCCTTCAGAATCCGGGGGGCGGCATCCAGGCAAAACTCAGAAGGTGGGAGGGGCTTATGCAAGTCAATCAGTGTTGTACACTTTGTACAGTTCAGTGTTGTACCTTCTGCATTAAACACACAAGTCTTTGATGCTTAACAAAAGGAACTATGTTTAATGTTGACCACAGACACTGCACAATCTGTGCAGGCCACATCCATTCTATGTGTTGACTGTGTTCTGTGTAATGTTTTCAGTGATTGTGTGTTGTGCTATTTTTATTGTCTTGTTAACTGTTGGTGTCGTGTTGTCCTACTATTGGTCCCCGTTATAGACTAGTCCTATAAACAGTGTTCTCTCAAAATTCAAATGATCCGAACATGTAGAGGAATGAAGTAGGTGAAGAATTAAAGAGAAGAGAGAAGTAGAGGATGACAAATGTGGACAGATTGTGTTTATGTTTGCTTTTAGGTAGATGAGGAGAATGCTAAAACTTCAAGAAAGTTCTTTGTAGCTTTGTATTAGTGCTTATGCTGTGTTTGGATGTGTCTCTGCTTACAGCCTCATAGACATGACATCTGAGTCTTGTTGTAGTTGTATCCGTTGCTTGTGTTTTGTGCCCCAAATTAAGTTTTTCTGTTGCTAAAAAGTGTCTTTTTAGAGGTGGATAATTGTCACGTCAAACATGATAAATTCAGCTTTGATTACCAGACGAGGTTAGTTTTTCTGAGCACAAGCTGCAGACGTCCTGACAGTCCCTTTTTGTCCTCCTCTGCTTCCCATAGTGCTCATAGAGATGCAGGATGAAGAGTTCAGACAGAAGAGCTCGCCAGGTTAGAACACACGCATCAACAACACACTCTGAGATCTAACCTGTTTAGAGACTGGGCCAGAAGGAGGACAAATAGTCTCCAGTTTCTTGTCAATCTTTTACATTGGCAGACATTGGCAATGTAAAGACATCCCTTCTTTTTTGGTCTTTTGATTTTTATTTGTTTGTCTGAATGTATTTCAAATGTTACCAAAGTTACAATATCAAAATCTCATGGTTAGAAAGTTGCAGGTGAACAAAGTCCCGATGCACACACATGGTCCACAGAAGATATACACCTTCTGACTAAATTAATCATTGGTATGGGATTAACTGGTTGATAAAAGGGGTAATCCACACATATTAAATGGTTGCATAGTTCCTTGCCATTATGGGATGACATAATGTACTGCATGTAACCATGGTTACCAGCAAAACTACTCGTGTGTCTGTAATGTAATGCTGAGTTGTGCTGTTGGCAGAGGCCAGTCTGCCTGGGGAGGACATGGCGGATGATAATAAAAGCTGCCACTGTGAGTTTGTCCCTCAAGACCTGACTCCGGGGTTAAAGGCCACTATCAGAGCCATTTGGTACAGTTCTTTCTCTTTTTCTCGTTTTGCACGCAACAGCATCATATGCCATGTTTTCTCATGCTAACTTCAACTTGTCTTTTAATTTCACAGTAATCATTGTTCAGACATTGTATATTGTTTTCCTTGTTTTTCACCTGTACGCAAACTGGGGTTCTTAATCAATTTTTGTCATATTCAGCTTTGCTTGCCTTTTTCTGATCATTTAAATCACTTTATTTATGCTCACTCAGGACCAAAGTTCAGAGGTCACAGGTCACCGTGTGCAGTGGCATCCATTTTCTGTTGTTTCACTACTTTCAGTTGTTGGTAAGACATTTTTGTTGCTTGTTTGGTTTTAAAGCACTTCAGACTCAAATCCCAAAACTGGATTCAGTAAAAAGCAGGAGTCTGCTGGGACCTGACACTGAAGCATATTTGACTTTAGTTGACATTTTTTTTATTTATTGTGTAAATTCACAGTGTTACTGTCATAAACAATTTTGCTGCAGGTCTGTCATTCATTCATCCATTTCTCCCCAGCTTGTCACATGTTTTATGATGGATTTAAAATGGTTTATGTATTTATATGTATTTCAGAACTCGTATTTACTGTATATTTACTGACTGATCTATAATCAAAGCAGATGTTATGACCATATGGAATTATATCAGTTGAAGAGTGGTTGAAAAATATGTCAAAACCAGATATGAGGAATCCTGTGTACCTGTGGACTCTTATTGACTATTGATGGAGTCAGGACATAAGATCTACATTATGACAAAGTGAAGAAAGGTTTCATATGTTACCTGTGTCCACAGCATCATGCGCTTCTTGGTTTCTAAGAGAAAATTTAAGGAGAGTCTACGGCCATATGATGTGATGGATGTGATTGAGCAGTATTCTGCTGGACATTTGGACATGTTGGCCCGCATCAAGAACCTCCAGTCTAGGTAAGGATGAAGTTCAAACCATGGGTTTGTTATTCATGACTTTATATTCACATTGATGTGATGTCTGACGTTCAGAGTGGACCAAATAGTGGGGCGGGGAACACCCATCACTGACAAGGACCGACCCAAACCAAATGAAGAGATGCCAGAGGACCCGAGCATGATGGGACGTCTGGGGAAGGTGGAAAAGCAGGTGGCTGACATAATTGTTATTATTATTATTACCGTATTTGTTAGGTTTACATGTGTTTCCATGACAATAGATACATTTTACTGCTTTAATGGATTATGATCCAGGTATTGTCAATGGAACGGAAGCTAGACTTCCTGGTGAATATCTACATTCAAAGAATGGGGATTCCCCAGTCCGAGACAGATGCCTACTTCAGATCTAAAGAACCAGACCCAGCGCCTCCATACCACAGTCCGGTGGGCCATTTGGAGAAGAGCCAATCTGTGCCCAAGATTCTCCAGTAAGTGTTGCAGGACTCTTTTTACACCTTCATTGATCTAGTGGTCAATCTCCACCACTATGGATTGGATCTTAAAGATGTGATAAAAATGTAATAATAATAATAATAATAATAATAATAATAATAATAATAATAATAATAATAATAATAATAATAATAATAATAATAATAATAATAATAATAATAATAATAATAGAACTCAATACAATATTTAACATTGTATTATTTCAAATCTAGCCCTTGATTCTGACTTCTAATAATCTGATTGAGTTCTTGTTGTCTTCCAGGGTCAATCCAGGAGAAAATGTGTCTTCTTCACGATATGTTTCAAAAATGGTTCGTTCTAGTAGCTCCACAGCTCAGCGCAGCTGCCCAGCGCCCACGTGCCCACCCTCGACATCTTGGCAGCCAATCAGCAGCCATCTACAGCATGCTCCACCCCCTTGGCCACGCAGCCATGGCAACACTCCAAGCCCAGTGAGCGACGCGCTGGTGAGGCTCCCCCCACCTCCTGCAAACACAGGGTCTCGAACACACCGCGACCGCACCGAGAGGGGTGGAGTCAGCGGTGATGAGCAGAAACCTGACAGTGAATCATCTGTGTCTATTCCCTCTGTGGATCACGAGGAACTGGAGCGCTCTTTTAGCGGCTTCTCCATCTCCCCGTCACGGCCACGCTGTGCCACAGTCCGGCCTTACATCGCAGAGGCCGAGTCTGACTCCGAGTCTGAACTGTGCCCCGCCTCCAGACCTTCCGAGGGAAGACTGACGGATGAGACCAGAACACACTGAATTAGAGAGGGACACCAATCTAATGTAGCAAACAATCTCTGGATTTAACCCCTCTGCCTAAAGACAATGAGATGTCACTTTTAACGCTTTCTTTACTGCATTCAAACCATCCAGTAAGTCAGCGCACTCTACATTTCTGAATCCTACAAGTAGTATTTTTTTTCTTATTCTGTCAGAAGAACAGTATTTTAATCTTTGGATATAAGCCTACAGAGTTTCTGCCTAACGTTTCTTACACAACGGAAAAAACAAACAAACAATCCAATTATTTTAAAACTGGAAAAAAGAAACACATCCAAATGTGGTACACTGTTCATCCAGACCATCTATCAGAACGGATCATCTTTCCTAGACCAACAATATATCAAAATGTGTAATTTCAGCTAGTCACTATTGATTTATTCTCATTCAAACCAGCTGGAAGATACATGCATATTATTGTAGCCTGTAAAAGCCATGATTCCTTGAACTTTCAGTAGCTATCATCGTGATATCTGCAAATATGATAACTCTTTCTAGGTCTGTTCAAGAGATTTCACTGAAGATGGAAGTAAACTCAATTGAACTAAAGCATAATATGTGAGCTGTACTTAAGAATATACTGTTAAGGAAGCTTGTTCCCAGAGAACATGTGGGCTGAGGGCTACTGAATCAACTCAATTTAACCTTATAATTCAAATGCTGAGAAAATGATGTGCTTAAGCTAAAATGTTGCATTTAGCAAATTGTCTCCACTAAGATGGATATAGACGATGTAGAAAAATTATTTAAATTATTTGTATTATTATTCAGCATTTAACTCTTATAGCATGAATATAGCATAGAAGTGTAATGAAAAATTACATTTACAATGCAGAGCAATATATCTTGTGAAACATGAATAGCCCAATCCTACAGGAGTGAGAGCGTCTCCAGAGCTCAGATGTAGACCTGACCAGCAGGGAATTTTCAATTCTAAGAAGCATGTTTTTTTTATTTTCACGAAATGCCTGTGGTCCAGTTTGTAGACATGATGGCCACCCGGTGGTTCAAGGAATAGAAAGTAATTCCTTCTGACTGTAGTTTGATCAGTAGTTTACACCAGCTAAGTTAAACAGTGTGCACTGATGGTTATGTTTAAAACACATCTTCATTCAGTCGAGAACTCCCTAGGCTTATCACTGCCCAGTCAACACCCAGTGTTCAAATCCACCTTTCAAATGTAAGATACATTAAAATGTGAGGATCTGAACCAAAGCTCTGTTTAACTGTCCAAGGAAAAGCCACTTTGTCACGCAAGAACCCAGTGATGGTGTTGACCATTGTACCAATCCTCATAACTTGTAGTCACACATGTATTCAAATTTACATTAAAATGTCAACCCTTTTGCTGTTTGTGGTTCATGTACAGTTATGTACGATGTGCTAAATTTGTCTTGTGTATCTTATGATGAATTATAATCATATGCAGATGCCACATTTACCTCCAAGTCAAAGTGTCCTTTTATGACAGCAGAGGGCAGCACTTTCAACAGCCTCAATCAAAACACTCAAGCGACATTTGTACTTGCCTTCATCTTGCAGTTATCACATATTTGGACTGGATTGCACTAGTTGTTTTCTGCAGTCATGGCATTTGAAAGGGTAAAAAAGTTATATCCTAATATAAAGACAAAAAAAAAAAGTTTATATTGAATTATTTATTTTAGATTTATGGCAATATCAAAGCATATGCACATTTAAAACCAACAAAGACAGTTTAGGATCTTTTGTCAACAAAAGATGGGAATGCATATTTAACTATTTACAGAATACAGTTAGACCAGGACTACTCTTGCATTATACACATTCAGTGAGAATAATCCAAAAGTTACAAATAAATAAGAAATAACAACTCTTACAAATACAGTAAATAACTCAACTACCACATCTGTGCAATTTCTAAGTAATTTAGTATCCTTTCCGATGTCACATCTTCCAAGTGAATCTTAAACATGAATACATCTCAGTACAAAAACAAATATTGATATTGTTTTTTCATTTTAAGAATAATTGATCAACCAAGTACCTCAAACAAATGCTGACTAAAATGAGCAGAACAATAATATATTCATAAAACATTGTCCTTTTAATAGCGAGCGCATCTGGCTGTCTGGCAGAGGCACAGTCAGAGCTCCAGTGACAGGCGAAAGTGCTGTGCTCTTTGGGCCAGCTCTTGGGCAAACTCCTGAGCCTCGTGCACTGCCTGCCGATCAGGGAAATGCAGAGCTGCCTTCTTTGTGGCCACAGCCAGTTGCTTGAGCAGCGCGCACAAATAATTACTTTTACACAGGAGGCTCTGGCGGGATTCTCCTGGCTGAACCTCTTTGTACAGCGTGTTGACCAGCCTCTGTCCCACCATGATCACCAGTTTACTCTGAGAGATAAACTTCTCCGGGGGTTGGCCATCCTGGAGACTGCAGACAAATCCTCCGATAGCCTTCTGTAGAGCCCCAAAGTACAGCCTGCAGTGTTCTGAGAGAGACACAGGCCGCTGCTCATCGCTTTCACCTGGAGCCTCTGACAAAGTGGATTTCTTATCATTCTACAAAAACAAGAACAGAATCTAATGTTAGTTTAATGCTAGATACAGTATGGCCGCTTTATAGAACTCTTACAAACATACATTATCATTCATTGCTTTGGAACTCACCAATACATTTTCCATTGGTTCTTTTTTCACCATCTTTTGCTGGTTTTCAAAATCAGTCTTTGTCTAATAAAAAGAATTGAAACTAATAATGTACAAGTACTAACTCGAACCATATAAAATTGTTACAATATTCAACATCAAATCACCTGTAGTTCAACATAGTCATCCTCCCCCTCATTCACATCCTGGTCACTGGTCTCTGGGCCTTTGGGTGGACTTGATGCACCACTGTGGGATAGCTCTGACTCTTTTGCCTTAAACAGGAGCTTTCCATTTGCATTTATCATAGACACAAGCCGCTTCACATCTTCAGGAATGGTCCGTGCCACCATTACAAATCTCTCCAGCTGGTCTGGTGTTTGAGCTTGGCCTGTTTCTTGACTCAACAGGTCTAAAGTCCAGCCAGCTGCATTCAGAGCACTCAGTATCTGCTGGAGGACGACCCCTGAGTCCTCCACCACACACAGCTGTTTGTAGAGTCTGGCCTGCAGGTTAGCATCTGTTAGTCTACGTGCATTGCTTTTAATGTCCAGCGCATAGTTGAGAAAACCGCTGAGTGAGGAGGTGACTTCTATAGCTGCTTCCCTGATCTCTTCTAAATGTTTCTCCATGTGGTTCTTGCTCCTCCAGCCACTGCTCACAAAGTTCATGATCTGGGCCACTGCTTTGCAAACTCCGTCCTGGAGCTCCAAAAGTCTTGGACAGACATCCTCCTGCCGCAGAAGCACTTCCCTTAGAGGCTCTGGAGAAGGTGACGACAGGGCTAGGGAGTCACAAGAGCTGCTGGAGGAGCTGGAAGCCGTACTAATTCGTTGATTTTGATTTTGGTCATTCTCATCAAGTAACATAGACCCATGACCTGAATCAGTGTGCAATGATGAAGTCTTCCTTCGATATAAAGGTATCTTGGTAGCTTCAGGAGGTTCAATCCGACATTCTAGAGGGATGTGATCATCAGATGGAAGATCATATACTGATTCTTGCACAATATTGAGCTGTTTTAAAGGAATTTCAGGTTTTGGTGATAAAGAGGGAGGGCTATCAAGGACTCTAGCCTTTGGAACATTGTACAATAGAGGGGATTTTTGGCACTTTTGGACAAGATCTTTCCGTGTCGGAAGTGTGTCATACAGCTGTTGTTCACACATAAGTCTTAGTGGACTTAGCTCCGAAAGGATCCGAGGAGGACTTTGTCTGTCAGGACACACTGGAACATCATAGATCCACTCAGGCTTTTGCAGCAGAGACAGTGTGCTGTAACCACTGATGGTTGTCTTTTGGGGTTCTGTGACAGAGGGGTTGGGAATATCATAGTTGGGGTCCTGTGGTGACTTGGGTGGAACATCATAAATCTGTGAGAAGACAAATAAGGTGAGTAAATTATTGTTTGTTTGGATGAATTTGAGCATGCTCTAGAGCAGGGGTGCCCAAACTTTTTTCATCTAGGGCCACATATTAAAACACAGACCAGCGTGAGGGCCGATCGGGGGTCATAGACTGATGATCAAAACAGTGAGTATTTCAAATCTGTGCATTTATAACAGGTTTGAATGACCCTCCAGACCTTTGTTCAGGCTTAGACCCTCAGAAGGACACACTACATTTGCTTGATCAAGGTAGATTTCAAAAACATGCAGTAAAAAGTACTACTTGTGGTAATATGGGCCAATTCACCTGGAAGCCTGAGGGCCAAAAACAACTGGTCTGGCCACATTTGGCCCCTGGGCCATAGTTTGGCCCGGGGGCCAAATGTGGCCCCCATTAAAAAACAACTTTGGATTTTTGACTTCCAGAATCAAACCACAAATATTTGTTCCCTGATAGGACTGTCAGTCATTATTTCCTGTTTGAAAATGTGCCTATCTCTTTAAGGGCTGGGTTTTGAGACTTAATGTCAGTTCTAAATGTCTACTCCTTCTAACACTGCACATCTATCAAACTTTTTGTATTCAATCGGTCTGAATGAATGCATGCGTGTGTAAATCACTTTGACAGCAGAAAATGTATTGTCTAAAACTATTGTCTATTTGTTCAGATTACACTAGTTTATGACTATGGCAGAAGCAGAGAAAAAATATTTATACTAAATTTTCAATTGTAGATGACATCTTTGTGCATGTCAACTCTGAAAAGAAGCATTAGCAGATCTGTGACAAATGCTGAATAAATCATACACTTACAGAAGAGTCTTTTGATCTTTCACATTCAGAATGTAGAGGTGATTCAAAACTTTTATGCATTGCTGAAATTTGCAGGGAGTTTTTACGGTATGACAACCGTGGAGTAGTTGATACCTATCAAAAGAAAAGAACATTTGAGTTAGTATACAGTTTTAATAGTGACCAGTGTCCTTGAACTTCACAGAGACACTTACAGGGAAGCAAGACCCTCGTCTTCCTTGGTTTGGGACATCGTAAAGCTCCCCTCTGGGCAAGGTGGCCGTGTTGAAAGGCTACAAACAAAAACGGTAGACTATAATTTTTAAAACCAGCAGTTCTCCCTCCACTCCTTTGATCAAAGTGTTATTTACTTTTCTGACCTGTACCTAGGACATTTATGGGGACAGTGTTCTTTCTGAAGCTTGCTGTAACCTGGAGGACCCTGCTACACATGGCCAATTAACACAGTTCTATAATCGAAACCATACTTGTGAAGTGCAGAGATACCTTATAATGGGATAGACTACAACACAGGGAGATGGCCCCCTGGTGTGCAACAGAGGAAATGGTGCACATGTGAGTGCATTCTAGCTTACTTTGTGTGACACGCCTCCCTACATACACTACTGTATTCTTTTAGTGGGTTGCTGGTTGCAGTAAAAAGTGTCTGAAGTTTGTCTGTGTGTGCATTTTATGGCCTCATAAAGCTCCCGTGCTGCATGCCTGTCCCATTGAAGAGGAACCTGCTCACATCTGTAAGTGCTTTGACAGCAGGGGGCCACCGCACTGCTGTTCTGCACTGAAAGGGTTTACCTCGCTAAGAATTAACACTTGCCCACTAACACATATTTCTATCTAAAATAAACCTGACCACAGTAGAGACTTCTTTTTGGTGGTGAATCAGCAAATGGTGCATAGTCGGCTTGGTCCAATGTAAAACAATAAATCTAATATGGTGGGAAAGGGACAGCATTGTACAGGTTTTAAACTACAGAAAATAATGTGTCTTTATAAACCTTACAGAAAATTGGAGAAATAACAATGAACAGTATGTGCAGTATGTTTGTCTAAGCCTAAGTGAATTCTCCTTTTAGAGACACAACTTCCAGCATACACTAAAAATAAGAATCTATAATTTATTACCTTTGTTCCATAGTGAACCACAATTGTCATGTACACTGCCTGTATTTACCATAACTTTATGCCATATGCATTTATAAGTCAGAGAAGCCATAGATGTACAGTTGTGCTCATAAGTTTACATACCCTGACAGAATTTATGATTTCTTGGCCATCTTTCAGAGAATATGAATGATAACACAAAAACTTTTCTTTCATTCATGGTTAGTGCTTGGGTGAAGCCATTTATTATCAAGCAACTGTGTTTCCTCTTTTTAAATCCTAATGAAACAGAAACACAAATGACCCAATGACAGCTTAGAGTTTTTTGTGATAGTTGTAGATGTGTTATTTTCTCTGATGGTAAAGCTGCCCATTCTTCTTGGCAAAAGGCTCCAGTTCCTGTAAATTCTTGGGCTCTTGTCTGAACTGCAGCTTGAGATGTGCCCAGAGGCTCGGTGATACTGAGGTCAGAAGAGACGGCCACTCCAGAACCTTCACTTTATTCTGCTGGAGCCAAAGACAGGTCCACTTGCCTTTGTGTTTTGGATCATTATCATGTTGGAATATCCAAGTACATCCCATGTGCAGCTTCTGGACCAGAAATCATAAATACTGCCATGGTATGGAAACTTATGAGCACAACTGTAGATTACCTTTGTCAGCCTGTATATTTTAATAAAAGCATTATGTACCTTCCTGACCTGATTGAAGGGGACAGTGCTTTTGTGAAACTGTTTTCAAAGCTCTTGGTTTTCCACATTTCACAAATACATTTCACAAATGCTAACACGGTAAAGATGTGCTACCCACACATTATAATAACTACACTGTTCATTGTTTAATAAATCATGAACAAATATTTAATTAATAATGAAATTGTGAATTAATACCTACCGTACTTAATTATTTAATAAGCCTGAATCATTCTTAGTAAGCAATTTTTTCATTATTAATTAAGTATTTCACCCTGGTTTCATAATTATTTACAGTATTTCTCACCTTGTTCCCCTCCTGTTCATCAGAGGCCTGCTTAGAAGTTGATAATTTGGGACTCGCTGACAGAGGCACAGATGGAACCTTATAGAGTATCTCTGTCCTCTCTCCATTGCTGGGTTTGGGTGCAGTTGGGATCTGGTAGATGTTATGCAGATTGTTGGTGCTGGTTTGATGGTTTGATGGTAGCGTTTTGTCCCGCATAGGCCGGAGGGTAGCAGTGGGACACTTGGTGATCGGAGAGAGGAGGCGCAGGCGGTTTGCAGGGACCAGACCTTGGCGTCCGTACAGTGAGCACAACCACCATCCACTGGTATCCTCCACGCTCTTCTCCATCACCATGAGGATGTCCCCCTTCCTGAAGGCCAGCTCGTCAGAGCACTCAGCAGTGTTGTCGTACAGAGCTTTGGCTAAGGTCATCTGGTTTAAAAGAAAAAAATACAAAACAAAGCAATGAATTATAACATGCAATTAAGTTAAGAGGAAAATAAAAGGGGAAACAAAGCAAAATGCCACTTGTATATAGTTTAAGTAGTTCATTAATAACACACAACTGAAAAAAATTCAGCAAAGAGGAACTGTTGCTGTTCTACTTATATGAATGAGGCACACTAAATAAACAATATACACATTTCCAAACTCATTGTTAAAAGCTACAATTCAAAATGGTACTCATTAAAGTATATGTTTAAACACACGTCAAATCAGTCCTTTGTCATTTTATTTGCCCAAAGCACAATGATTATAGGCACAGGATGTGTATTAATACTTTATAGTATAGTATACTCTAGAAAATGTGGATGACTCTTTTCATTCTATTTTTTTTTCACAATTTCCAGCCTACTGATTGTTGACTGTCCTTAAAGTTAACCCTAGTTTGTGTTTCCATTTTCTTGCTGTTTTTTCAGTCATTATGTTTTATTTATATTTGATTATTGTATTATGTTTAGACGTTTTACATTGGGTTTAATTATTCATTTGAATGACCACAGTGCCTAATACAGAACTTCCCACTTGACCACAGCAGTGAGAAAATCACTCAGTATTTATATGATGACATTTAGTGGTTTGAGTCATTCTGTGGTCTGTTCCTCTCCAAGTCCCTGTCACTGCTGAAAGTGCAACAGGAAACATGTTTTATCATTTAGTTAATAACAATATTGCAAACATGTTTTAAGGGCAACAGACATCTCCAACTTAGTTTAGGTTACTGTGTCATCTTTAGATAATCTAATATAGTAATTTTAAAATGCATTGTGAAAAGATCACCTATTCATAGCAATTCCAAATTTGTTGATGAATCCAGTTTGTAATGCATATTATAAGTAGTAAGGCAACAGTAAACATCAGATGTCTGTGGCCTCAGCTGGGTGTGTTTGGGTGTATTTATGTAACAAAGAGCCCATTGACCATCAGAGGAGCACACGCTCTGCACCTGTCATGGCACAGGCCTGCCCTATAACACACACTCCCTGACTAATCTTGGACTCATGCACCCAGGGCTCAGATCAGCTGCACCGTCTCTGTTCTGCCCCTGAAATGCTGCTGCACTTGATGACACTCACACACTCTGCTGCTCACCATAGCAGAGCTTTGGGCCTGGCTGAGAGCAGCAGCCTCGTCTCTTTGGGACAGAGGATGGCTGGTGGCTGCCACATGCCTGTACAGACAGCTGCCTGTGCAGTGCTTTGACTGCACAGCTGTGTCCTCAGCCCATCGACTCTTCAGACACACTCTGCAATAACAAGACTGCCTTTAACTGCAGCTTCAGTTTGTCTCTTTGAACACAATTCATTTAGAAAACATGAACGGTACAAACCTTTTATTGATAATAACTTAACTGCCCTTCTAATTGTCTTTCTAATGATTTTCAGTATTATACCTCAGTGTATGCCAAATAAACTAGGCCATGTTATGTTTCACACAGTTTACAAAATCTACAAAAAAAAAGTGGCTTAAGACAAAATATGTCAGTGATCAAAATCTAGAGCTGGTCTGTAGACTTCATCAGGACTTTCTCTGACCTTTGACCTTCAGGAGCCATGACCCCGGGGTGAGGTCAAATCCTGCATTTACTGTCAGGCACATGCCAGGACTGGAGCTAATCTGCTCCACACAACCATCACTAAACACGACTGAGGTTCCCAGGCCCCCGGGATGATACACTGCACCCTGAGGTGCTGTTTTTATATTCAGTCAGGAAATCAGTCTGTAAATAAGAGATTCAACATTCCCACAGTGTAGGGCTGTCACACAAGAATATACACGTCATGTTACATATTTCCCAAAAATGAAAGAGAACAAATACAATTGCATTAGTGACTGACCAGTTTAAGAGACATTGTTAAAGTCTCAAGTAAAGTAAAGTAAAGTAAAGTAAGTATCCGGCCTTCTTGGAGTCTCTGGGAGGGGTACTGGACAGTGCACCAACCGGGGACTCCGTTGTTTAACTGGGGGACTTCAACACCCACGTGGGCAACGACAGTGACACTTGGAGAGGGGTGATTGGGAGGAACGGCCTCCCCGATCTGAACCCGAGCGGTGTTCTGTTATTGGACTTCTGTGCTAGTCACAGTTTGTCCATAACGAACACCATGTTCGAGCACAAGGGGGTCCATCGGTGCACGTGGCACCAGGACTCCCTAGGCCGGAGGTCGATGATCGACTTTGTTGTAGTGTCATCTGACCTCCGGCCGTGTGTCTTGGACACTCGGGTGAAGAGAGGGGCAGAGCTGTCAACTGATCACCACCTGGTGGTGAGTTGGGTCCGCTGGCGGAGGAGGAAGCCGGAAAGACCTGGCAGGCCCAAGCGTATCGTGAGGGTCTGTTGGGAACATCTGGCGGAACCTTCTGTCAGTGCGGCCTTCAACTCACACCTCCGGGAGAGCTTCTCCCAGATCCCGGGGGAGGCTGGGGACATGGAGCACGAGTGGGCTTCGTTCTCGGCCTCCATTGTCGATGCGGCCGTTCGTAGCTGTGGCCGTAAGGTGCCTGCGGTGCCTGTCGCGGCGGCAATCCCCGAACCCGGTGGTGGACACCGGAAGTAAGGGATGCCGTCAAGCTGAAGAAGGAGTCCTACCGGGCCTTGCTGGCTCGGGAGACTCCTGAGGGAGACTCCGTCGGGCCAAGCGTGCTGCAGCCCGGGTGGTGGCAGAGGCAAAAACTCGGGTCTGGGAGGAGTTCGGGGAGGCCATGGAGGAGGACTATCAGACGGCCCCAAGGAAATTCTGGCAAACCGTCCGGCGCCTCAGGAGGGGGAAGCAGTGCTTCACCAACACTGTTTACAGTGCGGGGGGAGAGCTGCTCACCTCGACTGAGGATGTTGTCGGGCGGTGGAAGGAATACTTTGGGGATCTCCTCAATCCCACCGTCACGTCCTCCGAAGAGGAGGCTGAGGCTGGGGACCCAGAGGCGGACTCATCCATCATCCTGGCCGAAGTCACTGAGGTGGTCGGAAAGCTCCTTGGTGGATGAGATCTGTCCTGAGTACCTTAAGTCTCTGGGTGTTGTGGGGCTGTCTTGGCTGACACGTCTCTACAACATCGCGTGGCGGTCGGAACGGTGCCTCTGGACTGGCAGACCGGGGTGGTGGTCCCTCTGTATAAGAAGGGGGACCGGAGGTCGTGTTCCAACTACAGGGGAATCACACTCCTCAGCCTCCCCGGTAAAGTCTATGCCAGGGTACTGGAGAGGAGAGTTCGGACGATAGTCGAACCTCGGATTCAAGAGGAGCAGTGTGGTTTTCGGCCTGGTCGTGGAACACTGGACCAGCTCTACACCCTTCATTGGGTGCTCGAGGGTTCATGGGAGTTTGCCCAACCAGTCCACATGTGTTTTGTGGACTTGGAGAAGGCATTCGACCGTGTCCCTCGTGGTGCCCTGTGGGGGGTGCTTCGGGAGTATGGGGTCCGGGGTCCTTTGCTAAGGGCTGTGTGGTCCCTGTATGACCGGAGCAGGAGCTGTGTTCGCATTGCCGGCATGTTGGACTCTGCCAGGGCTGCCCTTTGTCACCGGTTCTGTTCATTGAATTTATGGACAGAATTTCTAGGCGCAGCCAGGGGCCGGAGGGGGTCCGGTTTGGGAACCACAGGATTTCATTGCTGCTTTTTGCAGATGATGTTGTCCTGTTGGCTTCATCAAACCAGGACCTGCAGCATGCACTGGGGCGGTTTGCAGCCGAGTGTGAAGCGGCCGGGATGAGAATCAGCTGTTCCAAATCCGAGGCCATGGTTCTCGACCGGGAAAAGGTGGATTGCCCTCTCCGGGTGGGTGGGGAGTCTCTGCCTCAAGTGGAGGAGTTCAAGTATCTCAGGGTCTTGTTCACAAGTGAGGGGAGGATGGAGCGTGAGATTGACAGGCGGATCGGTGCAGCGTCGGCAGTGATGCAGTCGCTGCATCGGACCATTGTGGTGAAGAGGGAGCTGAGCCGAAAGGCGAAGCTCTCGATTTACCGGTCAATCTACATTCCTACCCTTACCTATGGTCATGAGCTCTGGGTAGTGACCGAAAGGACAAGATTGCGGAAACAAGCGGCCGAAATGAGTTTCCTCCGCAGAGTGGCCGGGCACTCCCTTAGAGATAGGGTGAGGAGCTCGGTCACACGGGAGGAGCTCGGAGTAGAGTCACTGCTCCTCCACGTCGAGAGGAGCCAGCTGAGGTGGCTCGGGCATCTGGTCCGGATGCCTCCTGGACGCCTCCCTCGGAAGGTGTTCCGGGCATGTCCCACCGGTAGGAGGCCCTGGGGAAGACCCAGGACACGCTGGAGAGACTATGTCTCTCGGCTGGCCTGGGAACGCCTCGGGGTCCGTCCGGAGGAGCTGGAGGAAGTGGCTGGGGAGGAGGAAGCTTGGGAGGCCCTGCTTAGACTGCTGCCCCCGGATAAGCGGAAGAAGATGGATGGAAGTAAAGTAAAGTAAAGTAAAAGAAATATGGTCTTTTTAATGTTTTTTAGTAAATGCATTGTCTCATTTATAATATAGATGAAGTATGTAAAAAGTGAAATTAACTCATAAACAAAGAAAGGGAAAGGTGACCTGGTGGCAGTGACACTGACAACACCACGGTCCAGCTGGCATTTCCTGTCTGCATGGTCTCAGAATGATTTCCCAATACTGTCTTACACAGAAGACTTTAGAGGAAGAAGTCAGAAAAGCGTGATTAGAGAGGGAACTTATAATAACAATTATTAATGGAAATGTGATGTACTTTTGACGTTTGAAGATGTTTTATGGGATGGCAGCGCAGTGGTTATAGATGAAACTGTCACGACTTTTGTTACGTCTATGGGCTTGTGATGTGTGATTGGTGGAGCTGCTGTTGTGGATATAAAGTAGCTTCCCATAGGAGGGAGTATAGGAATAATGAGGGACTCTGAGCAGTATTTGAGGCCACTGTACAAGACTAATGTATTTAAATAATGTGTTAGTAATAGCAGAATGATTTTAGAAAAATATCCATCTGAGAGAAGGAGAGTGCACATTTTAAACAGATACAGGAGCATTCACATTTGAGACTGAAAATTACATCCCATGCATGTACAGGTTTGTAGAGGTTCAACTTCAGAGTTATAGGGTTTTATACACTTTAAGAAACAGTTCCCTAAATAATTGCAGTGTTTGCATTAAATGATTAAACTTGCAGACCTCCTTGCACCTTTCGTCAAGCGTGTCAGTTAAATCATTCCAACATTAGGACAGGGTCATGGGAATGCAATGCCAACTAACCCCATGCTCTTTAGCCTTTGATATTGCATGATGGCTCACTGAACGGTTTAAACACATTTCCTGTAGTTTTCTGGCTTTCTTTTTGGTTGTGGCTTTGCTTCACAGTAAACATTTTCTCCCTGACCACCACTGATACCACAGTGTTCATAAAGTGAGTATAGCAGTTTTCCTGTCAAGCAAGATTGCAATCAGTCTTTAGCAATACAATTCTGTTCACAGTTCACATTTTAAATGCATTGAAAATAATTGACAAAAAAAGTGCACTAATACAAGAATCATATTTCAGAACATGTTTGTACAGATAGAAAAGTTCACTGTTTAAATGTAGCAGAATAAGACAAAATATTATGGAAATTATGGTGCTTCAAAAAATTTTATTCTTTGCAATTTGCCAATTGATTGTATTCATTCAAATTATGATTTTTGATTGCAATTCATATTGTAGCCCTTATGTGAATATAAATACACTCTCAGATTCTAAAAAAGTACCCTGAAATAAAATTACATCCGAATAAGGCAGTGGAAGTGATATTGCTTAAATAAAGAAGCAATTAGTCATCATGAACTGTATGAATTTCAAGAAATACAAGAGATTCGCATGTGATCTGTGCTTCTCATGGGAAACTGTCAGATGAGGCATTTCCTTCCTCTGATGGCTCAGCTGCTTTAAATAGACCTCATGATGATGCTTGACAATTTTTCACCTTGTCTCAAAACATACTTACATCGGTGCACTTGGACAAATGGACAGAGATGGGAAGAGTACTTTGAAAATGTACTTAGTAACAGAATTCTGAATACCTGAAGGAAAAAGTATTTTGTAATGTATTCTGTTACAATGAGAATACTGTGTTCTGAATACTTTGAATACTTTTAATCCCAAATTGCATTTAAAAACGTGATGTATAATTGCTAACAGTAATTTTTTTGTTTTGCGTCAAAGGTACACTATGTAACTTTTTGGTTGCGGGTTCGTCACCTGCTTGTTTCTACGGATATGTCATTGTTTGGCCTGTAATGTTCCACAATATGAATAAATGTAAGGTAGAGCTGTCAATTACAGGTGGTTTTATAGCTCAAAAATACCTAGAAAAACATCCATTCTGACTGTAACCGGTTTGGCCTCTCCACAGATCTGACCTGTAACTTGGTCTGGTTTGGTCTCCATGATAGAAAGGTTTAATGTCATACTGTGAAACATTGCAGACAACACAATAACATCTCCATGGAGAAAAGCATTTGACGAATCCTCTATTGTGATTAGTTATCACCATGTAGTCCTTTCGATTTAGAAAAGTAACTGTATTCTGAATACCACCAAATGAAAACGTAACTGTACTGGAATACAGTTACTCAAAATTAGTATATAGTAATATTATGATAAAATACTCATAAATTAAAATACTGCTAGAGTAGGAGTAACGCTTTAATGTTCTCTTGTGATACCTCAAATAACTGTAATGACGGTACCTCGTCAACAGTTTCAGTCTATGCGATTAGGCTGAAGTTTAGTAGTTTGTAGGAGAAGGTTTGGTCCACAATGTTAATGGCATAAGCATCTTATTTCTAAAAAGCAGTGTTAATGAGGCTCATAAAGTTCTGGTGCAGATCAGAGCTCTCCAGTTACAGCCTGCAGCCCTGCAAGGAACAGAGCTGACAGAGCAGGTAGCAAAGTACATGAAAGCACCTTGTCCATACAATCAAACTCTCCAAGATAAAACAAGGGGAATAAATTAGCTTATAAAATATATCAAATTTCAAAATAAAATAAGAGTAGCCCTATAGACAATTCAACATTTATCCATTACTTGCATTTTTAGTAACAGAAAGTACTAATTTGTCATAATCTCACTTGATCTCAGTCACCATTACTGTATGTGAATATAATAAATGTAGTTATATTAACATGCAAGCATCTCTCCCCACACCAGTTGCCTTAGGGGGCTTTTTACATTATATTCGCTGATTTAAAAAAAATAAAACCAAATCAATACACTTTAGAGTAGCCAATATGAATGCTGTTGACCCCACTAACACTGACCCACTTTGGACCTCTAAATGTGAGTTGCATTGTGAAGGGCATTTTTGAACTGTTGCAGCAATAATTATGTCAAAGCTATTAAAGATACATTTATCAAACATCGTAAGTGCTGATATCACAGAAAAGAAGTACAAAGTATTAAGAAAATGATATTAAATGGTACTTGCAATTCTGGTAATACTCATTAAGACAAAATGTGTTGTAGAGCATGTAGATAGTATTTGAATAAGCTACACTCACCATGTTTGCAGTGGATTCACAAAGCTGAACTTCAGATCCTTCACAGATGTTATAGACTCCTACATAGTCATACTCAGCTTTAGTGTACACTTCACTAAAGAGCCTGGTTAAGAATGTCTGTCACTAAACAGCAGAGAGGGGGCCGGACCAACCTCAGAGCTGCTATTCTTTACTCTGATTGGCTGATGATCACATTTCCTTCACAGGTCCCTCCCACTCACCCATAATATGTCCTGCCACTATGGTCTTCCATCATTTAGATTAAGCAGAAGTCACGATCACTTACTTTTCCAAATAAACAGGGGGTTTTGTGTTTTATACTTACTTCCTTTTTCATGAAATGAGCCATCTTCTAATAATGTTGCTGTCTTCATTTAGTAAATCAAATACAAAAAAAAATCAAAAACAAAAAAAAACGCATGGTTTTAAAACTAAATTTCAGAATGCAAGAATACCAAACATTCTGTAGCTCGTAGACTTTGGAGCTCTTTGAAACACATTTTCATCCATCATAAACAGTTAATGTTAAGAAAATACATTTGTCTGAAACTTTGGCAAAATACTAGTATGTTACCTTCTCAAGTAAAAAAGAAACAATAGCAATAGTCACAGTAGTTATAGTCAATGATTTTGTTTTTTGCAGAAATTATGAACATTAAAGACCAGATTCAAATCCACTTGAGTTGTAGTTCTGACTTTAGCTGATGGGGGTTGTTCCAGGATCTGATTCTTGGGGCTTCGGTGGGTGTTGTCTGGACAACACAGGCTGCGGTGGTCCCCAGGAGGCTGCAGGACTGTGGGAATGCACAGGGTGAAGGCATGCTGACCCACATGTCTTGAGTTCACTCTGCATGTTTGTGTTGTAATTAGGCCATTTACTTGTGTTTTTGTCATTACTCAGAGAAGAGTTTATATAGTGCCTGTAGAAAAACACATGGCTTTTAAGAGTCCAATGTGTTCCCATCAGATATGAAGTAAACATGACTTTATTATTTCAATTACAAAAACATATTAGATCAGTTATGTTTATTATATGATACAACTACATCCCAAGTCCACATTTTTATTTATTTTTTGGCTACAGTAACAAAACTTTAATGGCCAACTGGTAAGATATAGCTATTGTTGAGTGATACACTAATATACAACAATATTACTAATAGACCAAATCTACACTCTAGTTATCATTTGTTGATAGCAACATAATTAGTGTAAATTAAGTAATGAACACACGAATAATTTATGTGAATTGAAGTGAAACCATTCCAAATCCCTCTTTAGATGTTTATTAAAAATTACATCAATAAGACATGGACAAAATATAAAAGTGAAACATTTACAGTCAGCCAAAACAACAAATTAGGTTTTGTTTTTCTTCTCAAAAGAATTCGTTTGAGAAGTTGACTGATAAAAAAAATGCCAGAGAAGATGGCTCAAAAGCAAATGTGTCCTTGGTGACTGGGGCTCAGTCTGTGGTAGTGCGGCGGTACCAGAAGCGTGCTCTGAAGTCGTCACTGCAGGTCATGAAGCCAGGGTTGGTGGGAGAGTGCACAATGCAGCGCACTATATTGTTGTGTCCCAGAGAAAGCAGGTTCTTCCTTTCTGCAGTGCGGGAGTCCCAGCAGCAGAGGCTGATGGTGCGCTCGTCAGGCAGCAGCACATAGTCCTCGGTGTGGTTGAACACTCCCTGAGTACGGTGCATCTGACGGCCACTCAAGCCCGCACCTGCAAGACAATAACAGTTATTTTTACTAACACATCCATTTTTTACTTGAAAGTCACTGCTTTTGCTTTCCTTTGCATTGTAAGGAAAAATAAGCATTAGCTTCAAGATGCTATTGTCGTGGACAAACAATAAAATTATGTTTAGAGCATCAAAACACAGAGGTTTTGATGTAAAGTGTAATACCAAGGTGCCAAACCCCATAAATAACCCCTCTCCGATTAGGTATGTTCATTTCATATGAGCTGGATATGCAAATATTTCAGATAAACAGCACCATCTGCTGACAGATACTAGGAACATAGGAAATTTATTCCAATTCACATTTTAAGTTTATTGTGCTTTACTTTGTACTATTCAGATGTATTTCCTTACACATAAAAATACACATTCAAAGCTATCTTCTAGGAACATGTTGTGGTCATTACAAAAGTAACAACATAATTCTTACCTGTGTACTTGACCAATGTCCTCCCAGTGGAGATCTCCCACAGTTTGACCACAGAGTCCTTGCCACTGGACAGGATGTACTTGGAGTTCTTGGAGAAGATGGCAGAGCAGACTTCAGCTCCATCATGAGCCTTCTCAAAAGTGGTGACACAGCGGTTGGAGACGCCATCCCACAGTTTGATGCTTCCATCTTTGCTGCAGGACACGTAACTGTTGGCTGTGGGGTTGTAGCTGACGCCACTGATGGTGTCTGTGTGCTGGTCCAGGGGGTTACACGACACGAAGCACTGGAATGTGTTGGAATCATACAGGCGCAGTGTGGGGTGCTGTGTTCCCACCAGCAGGAAGTCTCCAGAGGGATGAAACGAAATTGCACGTAGCATTTCAGCTTCCTAAACCCATTCAGAGAAGAAGACAACACCCAATGAACCTACTGGTTTACATTAATATTTATTACGATTTTGGGGCGATGTGTTTGCTGTAACAAATTCAGGGCTTTCCGTGGCATTTTTTGTATGAAAAGAGTTCTATTAATAAAGTTTGATTGATTGAGTGATACAGAAGTAAAAGGATGAGGGTACCTGTACATATTTAAAGGCTCTTTTTGCCGAGGGCTTTGAATAGTCAAACAGTTTCAGGGTGTAGTCTCTTGATCCAGAAGCTAGGATCTGCTCTGTGGGATGGAAAGCCAAGCATGTGACTTCATCCACATGGTCGTACAGTGTCCTGATCACAGGGTGGTTCTCCATGTTCTGCTGGGCTGTTTCATTCATCATTATCTGCCATGAGGGAAATAAAATAATGTTTTAAATGTATATCACGTCACATAGAATAATGAATATAATGCATTTCTGAAACTACTGTTAGACAGACCAGTATAAAATCTCATCTCAAAAAGGTAACTTTTTGGAGGTGGCATGTCACCTGCATGATTCCATGGAAATAAAAAGTTAAAATCATACTTCAGAAGATTCTTCATGGGGTAGACACATTATACACACTGTAGACAATATAGCTAAAGGAACAACAATTCCATGGAAAAAAGCAGGAGGCCTTCCATGCCAAATAAGAGTCAGGTTTGTAGAAATGCAAACCCACTCAAGAGTTTTTTCAGTGCAATAAACGCAAACAAAATGAAAACAAACAACACAACAAAGCCTATTTTTTTGTATGTAATGACAAAGCCAGTTACATACAGTGGTTTTAAGAATGTATATATTTATAAATAGAAATGTCCAAATATAACAAATTTATCAGCTGTTCATTGTCTGGTTGTGCATACTTCAATCAAAATAGAAAATAGTGGTACAAAATAATAAGAATAACTACCACCACTACACATCAGTCATCATCGCTTGATTATCAGTAAGTGTGTTGTCAACAGAGTTCTACAGATGTTGTAGAAATTCTTGTGTAATATCCCTTTTAAGCAATGTTTTGAAGATAACAGCAAAATTCAAAACAACTTAAAACCAAGCAAAAACTATGTGTGTTTGCCAAGTTGTACTGCTGCTTAAACACTTTAGCAACTGTGTAGAGCATCATTACACTCTCTCACCTCTATGGGCATAGCACTTTTGGCCAGCATGCGTTCTGTGTCCAGGATCTTGATGGAGGCATCTGCAGAGCCTGTTGCAATCAGCTGTCCATCCCGGCTGTATGTGGCCACTCGACACGGTCCTTTGTGTGATGTGACATAACACGTCTCATACTCGGATGCCTCGGGAGACATGGTCTGCACATCTGCGTCAAACTCCAGGTCAATGCCCACTCCTGGGGCCACTGTGTCAGATCGGCCAATGGCATACTGAACTGCACTGTCATCATTCTCCAGCCCTGGGGCAAATGCAGAATATATTCTTTGTGATTTTTTCTTCACTGACACAATATGCAAATACACAAGCAAATGTTAACATCATACCCATTTTGGCAAGTTGCATGAGCTGCTCAGATGGAGACACCACGCTCTGGGGTTTGACTTCGGTGATGAGACTGTTGGCAATGTTGGTGTAGCCATCGTAAAGCAGCTGGCTTATTATAAGTCTATATAGGTGTTGTCGGTCTTTCAAGGTTGGTTTGGGACGAAACATGTTGACACAGACGAATAGGTAAGGCCGAAATTTCTGCAAAAACAACAATGCTAGCACGCGCGATTCAAGACAAACACTTATTACATACAAACACACAGTTGAACGTTTACTTGCAGGATATATTCCAATTTAAAGGTAGCTTGCTTGCTTTAAGCCTCGTAGTAGAATTAGCTTAGACGTAGCTAAGCTAATAGTGATGGAGAATGAATGGAACTCATGCTAATCAAGCTAGCTCTATGTTTACAATAGCAAAGAACTGTACAATTTGATACAGCAGTTTGCTGTATCAAGTATTGACTGACATTTAAACAAAAAACATACACACCTTTAAGTAATAAGGTTTACAGCCACAGAAAAGTAATGACTGTTGCTAGCGATGAAGCCCAAAGTTTTGGTGGTACTCGCAGGCGTCCACGCGCGTGACGTAAGACGTGATTTTACGTTTTACGTCACACAACGCGCTGCAAGAGAGCGAAAAAAGCATGCATCTATAATAAGAAAAGACATAAAAGCAATGCCTTATAACTGAATGATAATTATTGAACATAACCAATGACGATCTTTCACATTTGGCTATTTGATAGGGGTGGAGCTTCCCAAATGCACCATATGATATACTGTACAATCCTTTGAACTGACAATAACAATGTTTTGAATTGGGAACTGCGCCACTTTAATTTTATGAGGCCATTTGTGTAAAAATAATGGTTGCAAACTCAGACAAAAACACACACAAAACAAAAGAAAAACATTGTGAAATATAACTTTCATTGTTTTGTGCTATGTTTACTTGCTTGCACCTACCACTAACCTATTTTGCTTGCTTGCACCTACCACTAACCTATTTTGGTGCTAGCCTAAATAATCATTTCATCAGTGTTTGTCTGTGAGTGACAAAACTTCATTCTCAAAAAGATTCTTTCCATAGGCCTATTACTCAAACTATTTTTGAGCAAAAACGTTTTACTTTAATTATCATTATTGAATTAATAATGGCACATTTTAATCATGTATATTTCAGGATTTAATGTGTGAACTTACCAGTGGCTTATTTTACCCCAGTCTCATGTCAAAGATCTACAGCAAAATTCATTATAGCGAGGGCAGTCATTCCAGGTTTCTAAAATCATCAGAACAAAGCTGTTGATGAACAAATGAAGATGGGATGGCACTGTAGCGTTTCAGAGCCCACCCACGCACAGTCTCACAGCCACCACTTCCTGCAATGTGTGTTATCAGTTCAAATATGGCCACCCACCTGATGTATTCACAGTTATGCCATAGCAACACCAATGAATCAGCCTAAATCATGTGTTATTCTTGTTTTCTCTTTAAGTGCAAAGACCATCCAACAGCATTAATACAATATGACGAAGAGTAAAGTGGGTGGTGTGAAGATCAATGCAAAACAGACCTATTTATAATGCTCAAATGACTTCTCATTATCTACACCCTCATGCAGTTATAGTTTATAATTTTTTATAAATCGTTTCTAATCTCAAGAAAATTGCTTTTGTCCTTGAACACAACAATGCAAAGATTACTTCTATCCTGCAACGCTGTGTATTGAGACTGGAAATGTGTGTGGTAGGAGGTGTCCTGTTGTCATGACGACACACAGAGACAAAGCGACTCTCAGAGGAGCCGCTTTCTGTTGCTGTGGAGATGAGTGGAGTTAGACTAAAGGAATGATGCACTGAATTTGTTTTTTGCAAAATGATGTTTGTAGATGTAATTCATTATTATACTTCTTACACATCTTTTTACATCTTAAACGATTCCCATCTTTTAAGAGGTACAATGAGTCACTTAGATGCATTCAGCAAGTTTTATTGTGGACCCTTCTGCACCATACCTGTACCCTATTATTATAATAATATTATATTATATTATAAAAGGGTAACTTTAACAGTTTGTGACATTTTTTCACTGGTTTACCATGCAATCTCACTTTTCAGTTGTTGTCTTACTGGTTGGTTTATGTGATGCAGATGTTTCAGTTTTTGTGAAAACTTTTTTCATATGACTATTCAGTTAATCCAACCCACATAATTGTAGCCTGTTTTTCTATGTTCTGTCCTCACTCTGTAGTGAACAATAAAAGGAGGGTACATATGAAGTGATAGATTAACAGGGAGCAAAAGCAAAACAGGATACTGAAAGAAAGACAATGAGGGAAAAAGCTAAAATGTGTGAACTGGTCCCATATTGCAATAATGTAATAATGAAAGTGGTCAAGGGGAAGTGGGGTGCATTTGCTGTTTGATAGAGTGAAAGCCCATATATCTGTGTGCTGTGTGCTGCCCCCTGCGCATGTGGGTGTATGAACAGTGTGTGGGAGATAGGAGGTGTGTGTACATAACTGTAACACAGAGGTGATTTACACAATGTGGGACTGAACATTCAGCTAATGCTTGTTTTTATGTGCCAAAGTGTTATGCAGCTGCAATCCATTTGTTTTTGTGTTTTTTCTGGTGCTATTTGTAAAACACACAGTGCCCACAGCACACACTGATGTTTATTTGGAGAAAGAAAAGATGTCTGTGAAATACAACAACATTATTCAGCATTTGATTATAAGGCAAAATCCGATTCACAAAATGTTCCACACCCTTACATAGACAGAGAAAGAGGAAGCTGATCTCCATCTAGCTGGTCTACATCTACTGACTACATGTCGTATATAAGAAGAGGTCACAGCGTGCAATGAGAACAGAGATGACTATCGTGAAAGACATCATGGCAATACATAAATAAGTAAGTAAGTAAGCAGACAAGTAAGCAGGTAAATAATACAACACAGTATTGTCTTTTTTGATATACATAGGGGCGTTGTCCAATGTAAAGTTCTACACTACACTACTACACTGCAAAACAAGATGCATGTTCTAAATTGTGTAAAAAATAGCACCACAATATACATTTTGAAAGTGGAAATGCAAAACATTCATGAGAATGTTTTATTTTATGTCTTCCTTCAGCTCAGTCATTAAAATTCAGTTATTAACATGTACATTTGAAATAAACTTAGAACTGTTTATGTTTATTTTAAAGTCATAAATTTGCAAAGGAAAAACAATGTCTGAAAATGGAGAAGCTCTAATATATACCCCTGCCCCAGAACCAATCCAATTCAAGAACCAAATTACAGTTCATTCAATTAAACACATAATTTAAAATATATTTTACAATGAAACAAAAACATGGTGTTATCTTAATTAAAATATGCCTCTTTTACCCATCCTTGCAACTATGTACAAATATGTTTTTATACTTATGGTTTGGTTCACATTTGAGTAGGCTCTTAACTTTTCATTCAGCCCATTCCATAATTTGCACACACTGATACACAAATATATGTCAGGGCCTTCCTGTGTTCTCTCTCATTGCTCCTCATCACTGTGTTCAACTTGTTCTCCGGAAGTCTTTGTTTGACAACTAACCACCCACCCACCAGGCAGCCTAGCGCCCAGCCTGCTTTTGCCTCCTCCTCTCTGCCTCGCAACCTTCACTGTGCATCTTCCCTCACATTTGCATTTGCTCTCCTTCCTCATGTCGTGTCACAGAGCTGCAGTCTGACTGAGGGAAATGAAAAGGCCTGGTGGGAATATAAGAAGAATGGCGCTGTTTCGGGATTGTGTGCTTGGACATGGTTAAAAGGTAAGGTAAAATCTAAACTTATTATTATTAGTTAAGTTGCTTCATGTGAGTATGATAAAATAGCATGTCAAACTTTCCTCCCAAAACCAAAAACTGAAACTGAAAAACTGAACAGCTGACAATATTTAAAAAAGAAACCTGTTATGACATAGGCTACAATTATAATTGTAAACCCTACAAACTTTACCCACTCAAATATAGAGTAGTGGTAATAGTGCTTTGTAATGGTCCAAATTTTTGCATAATACAGAGAACTGTGGCATATTTACATAGTTAAGAGGAAGTGAAAAAAACTTACACTCAGAGGGAACAATGACTGAAAGGTAACTGCCTATTAATGTAGCCAATATCAGAAAGTTTTATGCAAGTGTCAAAGTGGCAGTGATTCTACAGGTGGTGCAGAAAGGGAACACACCATAACCACCAGCACAGGCAAGTCTAGCAACAGGAAACATGCTGCACACAATTTCATCTCTACAACCACACACCTATACAGTATGATTATGCAACACACTCTACTGCACAAAACTATTTTTATTATTAAAACATCTTACCATAACCACTTTGTAACTATGTAAATAGAGGCATCCTTATTTGTTATATGCAATTTGATAACTTTAAATCTTTTGTAACTTTAGATCAAACATTATTTACTTATTTGAACATTACTTACAACTATCAATAACTATTTCCAAAGCAACCCAGGCTTCCTTGAATGCACGCTTTTAGTTACTGTAATTTTGTTGATGGGTAACAATCTTGTATTATTTAACTGAAATGATAGTGTATCAGATTACTAAGAACTAACTGTGCAACAAGGTGAAGAGTAAGTGATTTTGTGAAGCATTTTTCATTATTTGTTCACAGTGAGTAATCTGAGAACATGTGAGTTAGTAAAATATAAAATTCATCATATTATATTTTTACTGTGCTATCTTGTAGGAAACCATTTTCTTCAAACATTATATACTTCTTCCGAAATAGCTGATCTGAGCAATTGTAAATCGTGATAAAGTCAAGATCTGACATAAACTGTTCTTCTCTTCCAGGTAATTAGAGAGCAGGCTCTGGTGCATCACGACAGCAGCCCTGTTACCATGGAGACTGGTAAGCCTGAATTGGCGAGTGCTGCTGCTCACATGAGCTCAGTGGTAGCGCAGACGGAGCGGAGGATGGAGATACAGGCCCCTCTCACGGCTGTGTACATCCACACAGTGCCTGCTCTGCACTCTCACCCACTCCCCCAGCCTCCTCTTGCTGTTGCAGACCCCAGCACTCTGCACCTGACCATGCCACCGCTTTACTCCAAGGAGACGCTGCCTTTCCTAACGCTACACATCGCTAGCGGACTTCAGCCAGGACTGAGCGTGACAGCCTCCCCCCCTGCTGCCAAACCCAAATCAGCAGGAAAACACTTGTGTCCTCATTGTGGACGGGACTGTATGAAGCCCAGTGTGCTGGAGAAGCACGTCCGCTGCCACACTGGGGAGAGGCCATACCCATGCACGGTCTGTGGAGTGTCTTTTAAAACTCAGAGCAATCTCTACAAGCACAAGCGCACCCAGGCTCATGCACGATTGTCATCTGAGTCTGAGCACAGCACCCAGGGCAGTATGGGCAGCATGGACAGCTTGTCCCACTCAACAGAGACTACCAGTTTATCTTTGGACGAGCGAAGTGATGAGTGTATCGGAGAAGAGAGGGATGTCAATTTGGCTACTGAAAAGACACCTGTTGTCATCCAAACATCGAAGATAAATGAAAAAAGTTTAAGTTCAATGGGACAAGAACAAGATAAGCTCTCGCAACCAGGTGACAAACCAACCACAGAGCGCTCTCCTTCATCAAACCGCCATGTTGTCCTTCAGAGACAAGAGGCAACTCTGTTTTCCAAACAGTGGGAGAGCTCTGTGTCTAGCAGCAAATCCCAAAGCCACGAGAGTACTGACTCGGGCTTCAGTGAGAGCAGTGAGCACTACCCCAGCCCAGGGAGTCTGCTACCGGACCACAGCATGGACTCCTTGACTGAGACCACCGCAGAGCATGGTGAGGAGTCCGCCAGCCAAAAACAGGAAAATAAAACTGCCATAAAGGAACAGGAGAATACAAGCCTGGAGGAGCGCATAACCAAACTGATTTCACAGAATAGCGCCGTAGTAGAGGATAAACATCTGGAAAATGTAAGGCCTCGAAAGACAGCACTGTCAAAGCAAGGCAGCATTGACCTTCCTATGCCGTACACTTACAAAGACTCTTTCCATTTTGACATGAGGATTAATAAAATGTCAAACACTCAAAGAAATAGGAGACCAGGTTTGTACAACTCTGTTCCAACACAGCAGTCTTCATCCATAGAGCATGCACCGCTAACGAGAAGCAACTCCCTGCCCTTTAGTGTGAACCTTTTGCAGCCAGACCGGAGTAGCCCAACCTCCTCCTCCTCCTATCAAGATTATACAACACTTTTCAGACGAGGAAGCTCAGGCCAGATAAACCCAACAAGTTTCTCTATGAAGTCTGTGAACCAGCAATCGTCCACCCACCGGCCCTTGGTTCGCCAAGCTGCCGTAGACTGCAACCACGCAACAGACGCTCTCTGCAAGAACTCATCTGTAGAAGAGGCGTGCACTGGCAGTCTCTCATGCCACGGTGAAGCTGGTGATATTAGTGGAGATACAAGCAGCAGAAAGTTCCGGAGGAAGAAAGCACAGAAGTTCGCTTACAACAAGTGGTACATGTACGGAGGTGGAACGTTCAAGAAGTTGTATGAAATGGAGAGAGGTGGTGAGAACAGACCGGCCAAGGGAACAAAATCTTTACCTAATCCAGAAGTCATTCAGAGCCTACAAAAACGTCTCTCAGCAGGACACTGTGAAACAACTGTAGTGTCAAGCCCTAGCTTAGTCAGAAGTGCAACAGTGCACAACCTTGAAACGTATCCTGCCAATCTTCAACTAATACCAAGTGTAAGTTTTAATCCACAAACTCATACACAAAGTCATATTTTAGGATCATCCACCACCCAGAAAATGCCTCTTCGGAGAAATTTATCTTTATCAGTACTTCCATTGTCTTTTCTTTCTTTGACACCAAACCTAAATATAGATACCAATAAAAGAAGCGAGGCAAGCAATTTAAAAAATCCTTGCTCTGTCTCTCAAAGCCAAGTGAATGTTCCCTCTGACAGAAAGAAACAAAAAACGGATGAGAAACTATGCCTCCGGGGGATGGAGACTGAGCAAAACCTTCCTCAGCCACAACTCAACAAAATAAACATTCAGCCAAATTCTACTCAAGTGTCACTTTTTCCAACAAATACCATCAATATAAATGCACTACCTGTTACCAACTCACCAGCTATATCTGTTACCACTGCTCAGAACAGTTTTATGCCCAAATACCAGCTTAAGTTGCCTAATTCTCAGGAATCCAATTCTAGTTCATCAGTACAGGTTGGATCTAAAATGACACAAAATATCATTGCCTCCGTATCTACATCTGCATCTAAAGTGATGACTACACAGTCAACAAAATCAGACACTTTAATATGGACTCATCAGAATATCACATCTAGTAATTATAGTTCCTTACTAAGCCAATCTATGCCATGCACTGCCAGTCATATTAATGTAATTTCTCCATTGGTTAATCAGTGCCCTGTGGCAGACACAAAAACCACCTCCAGTTTACGAAATTCCAATGCAGGGCAATTCAGTACAACAATACAATCCTCCCCATTTGGAGCTGTAGTTCCAACTACAAAAAATAGTAGTGCCTCTTTCACCCCCATCCACAGAACACAATCATCTCCGGCTGCTTTTACTGCTGTTGCACCAACAGAGCAACATGAAGCACCACAGAAAAGTTCCCCATCGTCTCTGCAACCACAATCTACACTCAACTCGGACACAAACACCCCAGTAATACCTTGCCAACTAGTGCCTGGCCAGCAAACCGTGCCAAATGTGTTTCATGTTCAAACACCAGATCTTCAAATATGCTTTCAAATCATATCTGATGAGCAGTTGGCACTCATCGAACCACAGATTGAAAAGCAAACAGGTAGCAAGCACGTGCCGACAGAGCAAATGCATACTGAGAAAGAAGGTGTGAAAACCAGCACAACAGCTGAAAGTAATGATAAACAAACCAGCCATAGTCATCATGTGTCAAACAAGGAAGTGGACACACTAAACAAGGGTAGCGCTAAGCCTTCAATATGTGATAAATCTGAAAAAGAGCGGCCAGCTGTCCACATGAGTCAATCCATTTGTCAGCCTCCAGCCTTGTCCACACACCCACATATTTGCAGCCAAGTAAACAAGGTCGCAAAGGATGGAACTACTGTGGGAGAGGAGATATCTCCGGTCGCCCCACCCAAAGAAAACATCTTGGAAATACATAAAAATACTCCAAAAAATCTGTTTTGCAAAGTTGCTGCACAGGATTGCCACTTGATAGAATTAGAGAAAAGCAGGTGTGAACTAATCTCACACACATTTGATAAGAACATTACAAGGTCTGCAGCTGTCACTTGTACTCCCATTAGTCCAGTAAACAGTGGAGGGCGTAAGTGTGGGGAGAATCATACAAAATTTAGAAATGAAGATCTGTGTTCTACAAATTCTAATGAAACAGTCACCAGAACCAATCTTCAACTCTCCATGGTTTCCCTCAGTCTATCTCAAACGAACAAAACCTCTGACAAGATGGGACTTTCAGATGGGCCGACAATGGCACATGATGCTGGGTTTAAACAGGGCACCTCTGTAACTCCAGTGTCTACTGAAGATGCCATAACAGCTGCTGCAAATGTTCCAGACCTTTCCATGGGTAAATATCAAAATCTATTCATTTTTATATATTTTCAGAAAATGTCCACACATTAGATGATGACACTTTTTTTTCTATTTACCATAATCAACACATTAATTAATTAAATGAGGATCAAACCATATTTTTCAAGTAAGATAAGGTTACCCAATTGGTAATGTTCTTACTTTATAATCATGGTAATTTCCTCCCCAGTGAGTTTGTAGTGTGTTCAGACCTTTGTATGTATTGAACAATGTTAAACACAAGGTGGCAGCAAGTAACTGTTTTACATCACCCCTTTACAAGGTAGTAAGCGGTAACTATTGATCTATTCTAAAATCTGTGACAGCACCAGGCTAGATTTGATATAGTGTTAACCATTAAGTGACAGCAGATCATACAGAAAGTGAAATACCATATACATTTTAAATAATATATAGTTTTGTCACAATCTTTAACATTGTTTTATTGAAAATGAAATATTTTAACCTATTTGTGTGTTAAAAATACAATCAGTTAAACAAGTGTGAAAGGAGGCAATTGTATAGACTACTATTAGCTGATAATAGCCTACTAATGGCCCTGTACTCTGTTTAGATTATAATACAAAAGCCTGTAAAAACAAATATTGGTTAGAGCTAAGACCCACGGTGAACTGAATATCCCTGCGGTAAGGGTCTAATGTGTGATGGGTCTCTTGGCCCCAGATAATTTCTGGTGAAAGATCAGGCATTTGATCTTTCACTAACCACAGCAACATGCAAAGTAAAAAAAATAAACACAAAACATTTCCTCCCACACATGTGTGAAGGGACTGCAAATGTGTGTTCATCCTGAACATGTGTGCGACTCCTTTTGTTTTGGGTTTTGATTGGTCAGGGGTGTCCAAACCTGCAGAGGGCCGAATGTCAAAACATATCTGGGGCACAGGCAGTGGATCATTCAGATGGATGCATTTAACACCCATCTCTTCTGCCCCACAGGGCTTAAGGAGGGAGGCGCTGCTGTTGGATGTGTGGAGCCACAGTCACACAGTGGGGCCCCTGAGCAGCAGCAGCCTGAGCAGAGCCAAGAGCCTGCACACGCAGACAGAGAGGGCTTCACTTATAGTCAGCTGGACACTCAGGTGAGATTTGCACTGTGAACCTGTAATGCACATAAGAAGAAGGTACAAGTGGCAAACTGGTGATGTTGTTCCTCTGCAAACTGATTTTACACTCATTATTTGCCCTCACAATAGTGTGGTGTTTTTTTTTAAGAAGTTCCAACTTTTTCATATTTTTGGTATACATACAGATTTCTGACAAATTTGTTCAAAAACAAATTTGTGACGACAAAATTATGTGTAATTGTTAACACACAATTCATTAACTCAAACATTGCACCCAGTGGCCACACAGTGAAATTACATGACTCTGTGGGCTTCTTGCCAACACTCAAACAATGTTTTTGCTAACAGAGAGTAGCAGCTGACAGTGACCCCTTTGTCATAACTGGTTGATGTGTTTTATATTTTGTGGTGCACCATTATTCTGGTATGTGATTGTGCTATCTTACATACATTTTGGAGTGATACACAATGTCTGATTGTGTTGGTCTTTCAGTAATGGTTGGTTTTTATTAGCAGGTACAAGAGGCCACTGCCCGGGTGGATTCCTTTCCAAATGGATGGCTATCAGGGCAGCAGCGTTTACAGCATCTTTCCCAGACACAATCAGGAATGTGTGGGTGCCCTCCACAGACACCTGGCACAGACCCAAATCTACAGCCCAGCAGCATAACAGCAAATACTGACTTCTGCAATCTACCACCAACATCGAGGGTAAAGATTAACTCCTCTGTGGAACACGCGGGAACTGTCTCTGTTTTAAGTCAACCAAATAAAGGCCTCCAGAATAAGACTGTTTTGGAGGTAGGACTTCAGGAAGATGGACAGTTTCAGCAGCAAGACCAAAGACAAGATAGTGGAGCTGAAAATGCCATGATAAACTCTACAACCCACATGATTACAGCCTATATGTCTCAAAGCCATACAAATGAACCAAGAGAATCCTACCTGCCCAATAGCTCTGTGTTTGTTGATACGTCAAGGCAGACAAATACAGTTTTCTCTGAGCACCTATGCCAGGATAAGCCGCCTCTGCCGTGTGACAAGTTCCCTCTTTTTTTTGGGATGGGTCACTCGTTCAGTTACCCCCCGGCTGACACTCTGAGTGGGGCAGTGCGGGTGGTGCAGAGTAGTATGGAAGTGGAGGATAGCAGCAGTGATGATGAAGGGAAGCTAATCATTGAGCTTTAGGAAATGACAATCAAGACGTTTATATTTATTCACAGGCCATGAGGCAGACAATTTGCATTCTTTAAGTCTTATATCTGAGGCTAGAACACAAATATCCCAAAATAATGATACATTTTCCAAAGAAATTGTTTTAGGAACAGTATAACAGTAACCAGTATTGATACTTTGCAGCTGATGTAATCAATATTCTCTTGGGGTGCAAAGCTAACTGTAGGCATTGCTCTGTCTGAAGCTCTGTTACTCGAGTTAGATTTTCATCTGAGTTTAATTATAATTCAATCTGACCATACAGAGCTGAAGTTGGAACAGGCGAGGTGATTTCGTACTGTTAAACAAGTCCCTCTGAAATAATGTTACAGTCACAGGCTTTGTAATTTGCACATGGATAGTTGTTTTGTAATCCAGGCTCCTGAAAAAGTGTTGTTTTAATCAATTTTGTAGTTTTTCTTGAGTCTTCAGACTACCTTAAAACTTTTGCTTGCTAATATGTGCATTGTGTCACCATGAACACTCCACTTTAGATGCAAAACACCCCCAGCATGATGTCACTGCAAAGTATCAATTGTCCTACATAGGCCTATAACTTTTGGCTTTAACTTTATCAGTGTTTTCAGTTCTTGTTATTCTAAATTGGACCTGTATTTTATTTTGTACAGTATTCACATTCAGTCAAATGTCAAAAGTAATTTTATTATCAAAGGTATTACACATTTTTATTTTCCACAATGTCAGTTCCTCCTTCGGGTCTTCTGTACATGATTAATTTATAAAGCTAATTATTATGATGTTTGTTTATTGAAATAAATATCATCATACAGTCTCTTTTTTGCCATGATGTATTTTTAGTTTAAGATTAGGTACATCCGGTGGTGCAGTGGGTTGAGTAAACTACCACTCACCAAAAGCTTATGTGTCAGGGCAAGTCATTTGATGTTTAATTCTGTCAATGTACTGTGCAAACGGATCAGTGTTTCAGGGTTTAAATAAGTGAGCAAGCAGATGAAAACCCCATAAACCTGTTTAGATGAAGTTTCTGATGAATATATCGGGGGCATTCACTGAGATAAGATTTCTGAATGACGTAACTCTCACTGTAAATCTGTTGGCACTTACCTGTGTCTACAGTCAGTCTTCATTTGGATAATAATCACGTGTGTCCTGCCCACTCGCCCTGACAAATATCCATAAATAGTCTTGAAGAACAGTACAGACTCTTGTGGGACACCTGTGAGACTGAGTCAGGAGAGGCTGTGTGTCTAATCACTCCAACACCTCATGCATAGTGACTACAAGTGGGATGTAATGGTAATGGGTTGTTCTGATGATTCTGCAGTAAACAAATCCAATATTAAAGGTTCTATATTGCATATCAGTAAAATTGATTCTTATAAGATTTAAGTCAGATTATAATGTTGTTACCATCAAATTCAGACCTGGAGTTGTGTTTTGTTTCATTCACACATGTTTGAGTAACCCTTTATTATTAGTCTGTCTACATCTCCCAAGCTCAAAATGCTCTGTTCCACCTTGTGCTTTCATGAAGAGGTGGTTTTCAGTATCTACCTTTTACCTTTTGTTTCGCAGAGAATGGAAATTCCAAGGCTGAAATTATACAAACGATTCTAGATAAATCAAAATATTGGCTCTTTAACTTTTTTTAATAGACTATAAAATGATTCAACAAATGTGTGTTTGTGAATCACAAACGCAACTTAACATTTGTGTGAAGTTGTGAAGTCATTTTGAAATTTGTATTTATTTTCATTTACATTTTAATGGTGTTGATGTTCAGAGCTACAGACCAGTTATGTAGACAGTGGCAGTATAGCTACGTTGGAGCTCAGGCCTGCAGTAATTAAATTGAGAAAAATAAACCTTTGACAAAGAGAGGACATGATTTATTATTCAGTAGATTTCTGATATGTGAAATTGATGGATGAGAAAATTGGTACATGACTCCAAACCTATGTGAGACTATGACAAGAATGAGTTGCAAATTCCACAGCTGGTGTACACTGACAGACTGTATAAACTCACTGAGAAGAGGCTAATTCTTCTGTCATGGTCAGTTCTTTCAAATGGTTTGCTTTCAGTTCAACAACACTTCATGTGGACTCGAACAGACACTAGACAGCGCTTATTGTTCAGGTCTGTGCCACATTCTCAATCCATAGTGTTACTTCCAAACAATATTATGCAAGTAGAAGTATAAAGTAGTGGTCTGAGAAATTATTCAAGTAAGAGTAACCTAAAAAGTAACTGTTGGGACGTAACATCTGATTTATAAATGTCAATGTAATTGGAAGGTAAAAAAAAACTGGTATTTTCAAAGCATAAATGGTCATGGTAAATGGTCACATTTTTAGATAGCATTTTTCCACCTTCAAAGCACTTTACATCATGGAGCCGCTCACCCACACACACAATTCATCACCAGAGTAGGAAGACGCTAGGGCAGTGGTTCTTAACCTGGGTTCAATCGAACCCAGGGGTTCGGTGAGTCAATCTCAGGGGTTCGGCAGGGGTCAAGGCACACATCCAACTCATATGATTCATGATGACACGCCCCGTTTGGCCGTTATTGGCTGCAGGAAATTTTGTGCGCGCAAATGTCTTATGACTGTTATGATGGTGTCGTGTAATTTCTTTCTTAATATTTTCCCTTCATACTAACTATGTCGAGCAAAGTGTGGAGTGGTCGGACAAATATGTGCAATATGCATTCAGATGTGTGCACCTATAAAATATATATACTGTACCTATGTTTTGAATTTGAAAAAACATTTTATTTTTCCAATTTAGAAGGGTTCAGTGAATGCACATATGAAACTAGTGGGGTTCAGTACCTCCAGCAAGGTTAAGAACCACTGCGCTAGGGCAAGGTGAGTTAAACTCAAGGACACAACAGCATTCATCTGCGGAGCTGGAATCGCACTGCCAACCTGAGGGTCAGTGGATCTGACCGCTCAACCAATGATGTTTATGTCGACCTTCTTATCAGTGGACAAATGCTCTTACCAACTGAGCTACTGTCCCCAAACATTGACACAAAAATTTGAAAAAACTAAATCTGAAGGAACTGTTCAAGAAACACAAATGTTCAAATCACCAACTTCAAGACTTACTCACAGAGGGGAGGGTAAACAAAACATGTACTAAAGTAAAATGAAAATATTACTCAAGTAGGAGTAAAAGTCTCTCAAATAAATGTAACTGAGCAAATGTAACTGCTTCTGAGTATAAATACTGAAGAAAATGTTGGAAGAAGTACATTTTTTGGTCAATGGTAATTTAATTTAGTCATGTAACAATGTGATCCTGACAAATAGCCTACTCACATTGAGAACAGACATGGCACAGGTTAAGTGGTATTCTTATCCTATCTTGATTTCACTTTCTTGCATTTCTTAAATAGTATTACACTTCAAAAGTTTGGGGTCACTTAGAAATTTCCTTATTTTTTAAAGAAAAGCACAGTTTTTTTCAATGAAGATCACTTTAAACTAATCAGAAATACACTCTATACATTGCTAATGTGGTAAATGACTATTCTAGCTGCAAATGTCTGGTTTTTGGTGCAATATCTACATAGGTGTATAGAGGCCCATTTCCAGCAACAGTCACTTCAGTGTTCTAATGGTACAATGTGTTTGCTCGTTGCATCAGAAGGCTTGTGCAGTCATGTTAGCACAACTGAAAACAATTCAGCTGGTTAGATAAGCTATAAAACTGATCTTCTTTGAGCAATTTGAGTATCTGGAGCATCACATTTGTGGGGTCGATTAAACGCTCAAAATGGCCAGAAAAAGAGAACATTCATGTGAAACTCGACAGTCTATTCTTGTTCTTAGAAATGAAGGCTATTCCATGCAAGAAATTGCCAAGAAACTGAAGATTTCCTACAACAGAGTGTACTACTCCCTTTAGAGAACAGCACAAACAGGCCCTAACCAGAGTAGAAAGAGATGTGGGAGGCCCCGCTGCACAACTGAGCAAGAAGATACGTACATTAGAGTCTCTAGTTTGAGAAATAGATGCCTTACAGGTCCTCAACTGGCAGCTTCATTAAATAGTACCTGCAAAACGCCAGTGTCAGCATCTACAATGAAGAGGCGACTCCGGGATGCAGCTTCAGGGCAGAGTGGCAAAGGAAAAGCCACATCTGAGACTGGCCAATAAAAGAAAAAGATCAATATGGGTAAAAGAACACAGACACTGGACAGAGGAAGATTGGAAAGAAGTGCTATGGACAGACCCCACTGAGCTGTTGTGGGAGCAGCTTGACCGTCTGGTATATAAGAAGTGCCCATCCAGCCAATCCAACTTGTGGGAGAAGCTTCTAGAAGCGTGGGGTGAAATTTCTCCAGATCCTTCAACAAATTAAGAGCTAGAGGCCAAAGGTCTGCAGGGCTGTAACTGCTGCAAATGGAGGATTCTTTGACGAAAGCAAATTTTAAAGGAAAAAATTATTATTTCAAATACAAATCATTATTTCTAACCTTGTTAATGTCTTGACTACAGTTTATTAATTTTGCAGCTCATGGTGGTAAATAAAAGTGTGACTTTTCATGGAAAACAAAAAATTGTCTGAGTGACCCCAAACTTTTGAACGATAGTGTACGTTGTTGTTCATCTTGATTTACTTATGCTTTTGTGAGGACTAAGACCAAATCCTATCCACAAGAAGCATGCAACATTATACAGCCAAGATTCCACTTATATTTTTTATTTTATAGTAAATTGGTTATATAACTCAACTTATTCTTATGCCATTGCAAAATAATGTGACTGACATGAGTATATGAGACTGAGCTTTGGTGGCCGGCAGCCAGCTCAAATAGGAAACATAAATCCTTTTTATCCTCTGTGGAATAACACAAGAGAGATACACAAGCTGCTGTTCAATAACAAATCTCTAAACTGTGAGTAATGATGGAGCACCTACAAATAAACACAGCTTAGCCCCCTAAAGGATCATTTCCTTTTGCTGTGATCAGAGCTGCAGGGCAGTCTCAGGTAGAGATAAAGATAAGATGAGAGATTCATGTTGGTTTAAGCAAGTCACTTTGCTATTACAGTTTCATATAATTTAGCAGACAGGAGTATGAAGACAACCGGGAACATGAATGATGTGTACTCCACAATAGTCACTGTTTATCTCTGTATCCACAAGCATTCAAAATGGTCTAAATAAAGGAAGCATTCTCCCACTCAGTCTTCAACAACAAATACAAACACACACACACACACACAGCCCACATAACAGAGGGACATAATGACAGCTTACTAAGAAAACAGGGATTTAACTGCCAAGCATCACCAACGGTTTTGTGTTTTATTTTCAGAGACCCAGCACTTTATTGTTCAGGTCTGTACCACATTCTCAATCATTAACATTACTTCTACTCAGGTAAGAGTAACTTAAAAAGTAACTATTGGGACGTAACATCTGACTTACAAATTAAACTTAATGTAATTGGAAGGACAAAACATTGAATAATGCACAATATCTGGTATTTTCAAAGGATAGACACAAACATAAGAAAAACTAAATCACACATAGCCCACATACGTAGCTAGCACAGGGACATAATGACAGTGTGCTAAGAAAACACAGATTTAAACTGCCAAGTATCACCACCGTGTTTTGTGTTTTATTTTCAGAGTCCCCCACTGGGTTTGTATCTGCCAAGGGAAATCGGAAAACATTGCCAAAACTGTAAGCATGGCTTTTTAGCATCCAAGCACAAGCATGTATAAAACAATAGGAAGAAAATAGTTTGCTTATATTGTTAATTCATGTCCAGCCATTTTGATTTTGAGATTTCAGGCACTCATGGCTTGTCCAAATGGTTTTACCTATTGTTTGTGTTCTCCATTTGTATGATAAATTGGAATATGAGCAGGAAAACCAGTGCACCACTTTACAGTACTGAACCATGTGTTATTTATAAAGCAGTAATACTCAGATTTTTGACACCCATACCTACGCTCTTTTCCCCTAAAGGTATAACATAAGTACTTCCTCCCTGGACCAGAGGTTTTAACATGATCTGTGCAGCTTGTGAGTTATAATGCTCTGGCTTATCTGGACTGGAGCACAGCATACTAAAGTACATAGATACACGCAACCAACATCAAAGCATTCAGGGGGCAATACGTCACTGTTACCTGTGGCAAATAATCTCACAACCAAAGATGTCCAACTGTGTCCCACCTTTGACTAAAGTGTTCTTTGCTAATGTGACTAGTGTGATATGTCCCATCTATTTAAGTGTCAATGCACAATACAATTGTTGCACAATTTTTTTTACACCATCCAGAGGAAATATGCAGAAACCTTCCAGAGGAAATACTCTGAGGGAATGAAACAAAGTGAAACAACAGAGTGAAGTAGGATTGAGGCCCTGGACACCGCTAATGCTGCAGGACACAGAGGAGTGACACTTTTGGCTCGTCCTCGAACTGCCCTGATACAGGATTTGTTAATCTGCACTGAAGTATCCTGCAATTTCTGCTAAACAAAAGATAAACGTTGCTATGGAGATGTAGACAGGCTAATAAAAAAGGATTACTCAAACATGTGTGAATGAAACTCCAGGTATGTTTTCAGGAGGTAACAACATTATGGCTAAAAGCTCACACGATTCTGCATCACTTTACACATTATTGAGTGAGAAGATGCTCTATGAAGCTCTATAAAGTCAGTTGGAGATGCTGACAGATTGTATGTTTACAATGAGCACAGGCGGCAGAACTGACACCACATTACAGGCATTTCATGAACCTATAAATCTGCAGTACATGATTGGCAGGGACTGGGAGGTCTGCTCAGCTTCTTTTTTTTTTGTTTTGGTTAGATTTTCTATGGATCCTAATGGAATGAGAGGTCTAAATATCCAATATACTTTACTTGGTTCTGTAGGTAATATGTGAAAAAACATTGTTTTAGCCACCCAACTCAACATTCCAGTAGTTTTCTATCTAAATACCCCAGGCCCTCAGACTAAGACCCTTGCACAGATCAAATAAGCATATAAATCCATTAGTGGAAATCTCTCTTCTGACTGACAGAAAATTACCCCCTAATGAATGTATGACTGTTCTGAATGGACATGAAATAAATAAAGAAAATATGACAAATATATACAAATCAAAGTACCGTGACAAGTCAAAAAGCCTTCTCCAAGTGTTTTATTATGAAAAGGTCTGGCTATTAGTGGGCTGCTTCAAACTCTAATATACCATTTCTCTGGGGGATCAGCTCAGAACACCTCCACAAAACTGCCCATGATGAGCATCCAAAATAGACTCACTAGACCTTTGTGTTTTTCGATAATTTATTGTGTCAAAGTTTTGCCAAAAAATATTCTTCACATATTTATCTATCTATCTATTATAGTAGATACAATATTTCTGTTAAGTTTGTTTTGTTATCCCCATTTTCCCCAACCATTGTACTAAAACAAACTGCTTAATATTGTCAACAGAAATAAAAACATACATAAAAAAAAATTAACAATAAATCACTAAAATGGTAAATTATTCAATCACATACATCAGTTAGCAAAACAATATATAAAGGTCACAGTCACAGTTAACCTGAATACTCCTTTCACTTATGGTATGTCTCATCGCCCCCAATGTTTCAACTTGATCTGGATTCATCAAAATGTTTCCAAACCAAACATTGTGAATCAAAAGTCTCCCACTGCAGCAATGATATCTGAATGCCTTGTGCATCCCTGTCCAGATGAGCAGAAGCGAAGCTCTGAGGCACAATAACAATCATTATCAACTATATAATGTTCTCTAGTGAGTGAAAATTGTCCAAGACACTTCACACACATCGCCCATGTATAAATGTTGTGCGTGGGAGTGTTGGTCTACCCCAGGGCAGTAGTAGCTTACCACCACCAAATGTGGAGTGAATAAAAAATGCACTGTGAGTGTTTTGGATATCTTCAATATCACAGTGTCTTAACTGGTAAGATGTACAAATGTAGTGTGAAAATCTACCTAAAAGTAAATATTGTACAAAAAAATCTATCAAATGAAACAGAAAACGCACACCGCAAACGCAAGTTCTTGTAGAGGTGCAAATGCAAGGAACAGCAATAAAAAATGCATAACACACTCAGATAGCACACTCAGATGCCATGCTATGCATTTTTTCACAAAAATGTAAAGCATCCATACAAAAATATGTAATTAAACATATTTTTTGAGATTTGATGATGGTACCGCAGGTACCATATAAAACATGTGAATGCTCTGAATGAAGTGAATGTTACTCAGAGCCTGACAGATCCAGCTCTGAGCACCTCAGTCACACATGAATCCTCTGTACCCATCCATCCATCCATCTTCTCCCGCTTAATCCGGCTGGGTCGCGGGGGCAGCGAGCTGCCCAATACTCATAGCACCTGACCCCCCCTATGAACGCCTCTGCAGGTGGTGAGCCCACAGGAGGGTGGACAACATGGTCCTTGATGTTAGTTCATAGGGGTGCAGGCATGTTTTAGGGTGATGGGGGAAACCGGAGTACCCGGAGGAAACCCATCCAGACACGGGGAGGAACATGCAAACTCCACACAGAAAGGCCCGGGTGACCCGGGGATCGAACCCGCAACCTTCTTGCTGTGAGGCCTGAGTGTTGCCACTCAGCCACCGTGCCGCCCCTCTGTACCCACTTTCTTGAATTTCACCAGCTCATATCTAATTTATTTGCTGATCTGTCCTTATAGGCAAATTAAATGTGTCAGTTGCATATGTTAATATAACACCATCTTGAAGTTAATAGTGTTATATATATTCCTCTGTACTGAAGCTTGCGCTGACCTACTTTTTATCACTCAAAGTTAGATGATCACATAACACCAATTAAGTATCTGTCTCGTTGTTTTCATCTTTGTAATGTTACTAGTCATAAAACAAAGTAGTAAAAATACTATTGCCTCATTTGATGACTTCACCAATACGTCTCAACTAAGAAAGGGAACAGACCTTTAAAATAAAAGGGTTGGTTTGACAAATTAGTTTATTAAAAACTTTATAGGGTTTATATAAATGGATAATTACGTTAAATAAATAGTAAATAAGGATCAGTAAATAAATACATTTTAAACACAAGTATTAAAGAATGAAATAAGTTAGCAGCATGTTTTAGATGTTGGAAGTGTATTGAAATGATTATTGAGAAGTTCATTGCCACAGTGCAAGTTGAGCCTGTTAACGGCTCTTACTTTGAAATTCTCACAGGAAGTTTAATCATGTGATCTGACTTCACATAAACCTGTGGCTCATAAGAAAAGTGTGTGAGAGGCAGAGACACTCAAATCACACATCAGCACATCAGGACTGTCTCTAAGCTTTTTCACACAGCTGCTGTTGGGCTCCTTTTTGGTTATTTTCATTGTGATTACTTTTGTTTATGATGGCTAATTTGTTTGTGTTTGATGTGGGAATTTTGTTTGTTATTGTGATGACGGCAACACTGGCAAATGGTAAGTACACATGAATATCTGATTCCTAAAGTACAGCTATTAGAAAACTTTTTGATCATTTTCCTTTAGAAAAAGTTGTTAATGACATGTATTTTCCATGATATTTCAAGCAAAAAAAAACACATATTTAGTGCCTTTAGTTATAGTTCTGTTATGTGGTGGTGCAGGCTTCTTGATGAACAGAGATGTAACAGAGAGGAGGGATGTGGGCACACTGAGGCAGGGCACTCAAACCTCTGGACCCTCCGGACCGGTCCACAGACGCTCCAAGAGGTGCACCTGCTACACCTACAAGGACAAAGAGTGTGTGTACTACTGTCACCTGGACATCATCTGGATTAACACACCAGAGTGAGTGGACTCTTTCTAACAAGTGGCAGTGTCATCTGTAACTGACTGGATATTGCACAGAATATCTCCTCCCAGCCCTGCCTAGTTTATGAGAGCTGCTCTATACTCCCTATTTCCCCTATTTTGTAAATCGTTTTGCTTTATTTATTACTTAATATTAGTTATAATGTCTTGTGATGTTGTGCTGTTTGATCTGTGATGTAATGCACAGCCCAGGGGAATCACTGGGGTCACAGAGATACTGAAGAGGGATGTGTGAGGGCCATTGCTCACGCTGTCATTTTAAATGGATGAAATACATGAGCACACTTGGCAAAGGTCTCAGAATATGTTCAGCGCTCACCTTAACTTTGGGATCAATTCAGTACATCTCTCTCTCTCTCTCTCTCTATGTTAACTGAAGCAAATCTAAGTTAATCAAAACAAGTTAACTTATTAAGCTACTACAAAATCACTAACACTTGGTTAATAGTGAAATTTCTGCTACAAAAGCTTACAAAGTCCAGTTGTTTTGATTAACTTGGGGTGTGTCTCTCTATGTTGTTTTTGTATATAGATTTTCTTTCTTTCTTATTTTCCATGCATGTCCAACAGAGGATAATACCATCACACCTGATCACTCTATCCAACACGTTTATTACACCAGTGTGACAGGAAACACAGAACACAAGTCAAATATTTTAGCAGAGCAAAATCAGGTTTCAAAGCCAGAGTGTGCTGGTACTGTCAGTCCAAATATTCTGCTGCCAATAGTTATCAACATCCCTGATGTTTTGACAGTGTGGAAATATAAACAACAGAGCTGTCTAATCGCTGGGTTCAAATTCCTCTTTCCTTACATATTGAAATATCTAAATTAACAGTGACTCTGTAGCCCATGGATTAAGGGGATGCTACATATATCACTTCATGGCACATTTGCAATGAAAGCTCTGTCAAGTCAGTATTTTGAAGATGGACTTTTCTCATTGTACTTATAATTCTAACATAGAACAAGGCATGGTATAGATCATCTATATGTATAATAATAATAGTCTTGCATGTTTTTGCAGGCATACTGTACCATATGGCATGTCCAGTTACCAGGGCTCGCCAAGGCCGAGGAGATCTGCGGGGGTTAGGAACAGGACAGGAGCCAGAGTACAACGCTGTGTCTGCTCACTGTCCTCTGATGCCCACTGCAGCAGCTTTTGTACGCCCAGGTAAGGACTACACCCATTATCTACCAGAAAACCTGCATAAATGACTGTTTCATTCGGCTGTGTCCCTGATTGTAAGCATGTGTATTTGACTCACACAGTATTGTTTTTCTTCAGATCGAGTGGATCACCTGAGAAGAAAGAAGAAGATTTACCTGCTAAAACCACACATGTTCCCTATACTATATGAAGACAAAGAGGACTAGTCTGGACATCAGGCAGTGGAGAGGCAATCTGACCGACTGTGTGAGATGTCCAAACTGTAGACCCTGTGTGCCTGCACAGACTGATACCTGCACACACACAGAGGACAATGGACAGGGGACCGGGCTGTGAGCTCTGGAGCTGCATATGGCTGTGGACTTGGTGTTACATGGGCATATTTGTTCAGCAAAGTCACATCACTCAGGACCTCTGAAGGAGCAGCCCTCAGTATCTTTTATCAACACATTTTTAAAAAGTGCCAGGACAGCATCCTCCTACACCACATGGATTCTATAAGATGTAAAAAGTATTTTATTTAAGATAAACTATTTGTGTGGAAGAATTCTTTATTGTGAAGGACTTTGTGGACATTTACATCCTTACTTACATTATTTTAATATTTTTGACTGAATATATTTTAATGTTCTTACATAATTTAATGTTATATTGTGTATAATAAGGCCTGCTGTGACAAAAGGAGATGTCTCTATGCTTTATATTGTATTGACACATGCTTTTATACTAATAATGACACAGAAGCAAGGAGACCAATCTGCCCCAACGGCTCCTCAGACTCCCACCCTCACTCATGCACTCAGTGCATGAATTGTGCACAACAACAGCACAACTTAATTCAATGTAAGACAGACCTTAAGTGCACATGACGGTTTAAAACATAGTTAACATCATTCAGTTTAAGATTTTACAAAAAATCTTGGTTGGACATGGATCATAGACATGGGCAGCAGATATACATAACATCTGTAGAGGTAATTCCATAACTGAAACCTTGCAACCATACTGTAAACAACAACTTTATTTTGTTGAATAAATATTTAAACTGTGAGAAATTTGTTTTCCTTGTGCATAAATAGTCCCGGCATTTTGAAAAGAATTTAGTGAATTTTTGGCATAGATATGAAGAACTCCTTTTTAGAACTCAGCTCTCTCTTTCTGTAATTTTCTACCTTTATATCTAAATCTTTACAAATGGTCACTTAACCGATGTAGAACTATGATAAATATTTATAACTATGATAAATACATAGTTGCTACCACACCAAGTAATAACAAGAAATTCATGGAAGGCAGTAAAGTGGAAGATTGACTCTTGCAAGCTTTTCAGCCATGTTACAATGTTGTTCCCTCATCAAAATCAATCTGTTTATATTACCAAAGCTCAAAAAGCTGTTTCACATTATGATGTCATCAAGCAGCAGTTTTCAAGACACCTTTTTACCTTTCGTTTTGTAGTGATTAGCAATTCCAAGGCTAAAATAATCCAAATTATTCTGGTGAAGCTGGATGGAGTTTAAAAACACAATGAAGTACATGCCTTCACAAGGTGGAATAGAGAGTTTTCAGTGTGAGAGAAGAACTCAGCCTAAATATGCAGGGTTTGTGTGTTAAACATGTGTGAATGAAACAAAACAGGCACAAATCTAAAGGGGAGTCTGCGTGTTGTGGACAGTTAAAAAGTGGCCCAGCTGTGCCCTGAAGCTGAACTCTGTGATGTAACTTTGCAGGTGAACAGGAAGAGTTTTGGAGGGATTCCCAAAGAAAATAAATGGAGAGGAGCAGAGATCTAAAATGGCATATACATTACAACTTATTTATTTCTCTTATTGCCACATGCCTCCACTACTGTTTTATTTCAACATATGTGCCAGATTAGTGATAACATGTTAAAGTGCACATGACAGGTTTTCATGTTTTTCTAATTATGTCTTGGTTATGTGGTTTGTTACCAGTCATCAATATGTATTATAGTTTCACATCAGTTAAGTCGCAGTTTGTGGTAGAAAAAAAAAACAAGAAAAGTCCAAAAATACAGGAAGTAGTAAAGTGAGTTATAAAATGGAATACCTCTAAATACTACCTATGCCGTCAACACAGAAAAATGGTACACAGTAAATGTGTGGGCTGTTCTAAAAAGGTGTAGTCTAAAGGTGTGTTACTCTAATCATAACTAATGGCATGGTGGCTGAGTGGTTAGCACCCACACCTCACAGCAAGAAGATCCAGGTTCTCTGTGTGTCTGGATGGGTTTTCCTTCGGTTTCCCCATCAACCCAAAACGACATAGGTCTCAAGAGAGAAGAGCTGATAACTAATTGTAAGTCAATTAAATATAATCAGTCAATTAAAATACTGTCTAATACATTACTAAATACTAATAAAATACAATATTAAACACAATCAATTAAATACTGTCCCACTTTAACTGCAGGCTTTTAACTGTATCTTTTAATCGTACTTAATGTTGTTGTAAGGCAACCTTGGATGCCCAGAAAGGCAGCTAATAAATAAAATGTATGATTATGATTATGATTATGATTATGATTATGATTGTGATTGTGATTATGATTATGATTATGATTATGATTATGATTATGTGTTAACATTATTGTTGCTAGATAACAGTCATGGAATTACCTCTATATCCTCCTGAGGCCCATTCATTTGTGTCCTTTATAGTGGACATTGTGTTAACCAGTCGATCTTTTAAGTGTTTTGAGATAGACTCTTAATGGGAGGATTATGTTCCTCTGCTTAAACAGGGCTGGGGCATTATAGGGTACCACCATGTCCAGGATAAAAAAATAAATAAAATAAAAAAACTCAATAGGAGTTAATTTGTGGCTGCACTATGATTAAAAAAAAAGAAAGAAATTAAAATAAAAAAAACTTTTGAGGCAACGAAGTTTGAGATGTTGAAAAAGAAGTTGTTTTTGTTGTTAACTTCACATGGATTTAATACCAAAATGTCTGCAGCGTCTGCGACATGTTACAAAATTATAAATAAAAATAAAATGAACAAAATTAGTGTTAATTTACCTCCAACTAAAAAAAAATGCAAAATTGCATCCCTGGAGGATATAATGTAGACCGTAATTTCTGCTGCTTGCGTCCAACCAGAAAATAAGATTATAAACTTCACTAACATAAAAATAAGTATAAGGTATTGGACACACAATCTTAAATTTGAATTTTTACTTATGTTTTAGTCTAATCTGACATATATATTCTACGTATCTTATTTTTTATATTCTATGTGGATTGAGATTGATGGCAGAAAAAAAAGAAAACGTAGGCCCTATAAGTGATTGGTTTTGAGCTGTTTCAGTCCATTTCTTGTGTAACACATCTGTAGAGTGTCGACACTGGTGAAATATAGTGCTGCCTGTAAGAGATTTAAAAGTCATGGCTGTGATATACAGTAGCTATGATTAATCATCTGTTCATTGCATAACATGGGCTGAACATATTGGCTTTATGATCATCTGTATCCGTTTTTATATATTCATTTGGGACAGATTTTTCCCATTCCTGGATCCACCTCAATTTATTAAGGTTTGACACAAAAGAGGATAAGATCATGGCTCACTTTTGATACTGGAGTATTTTCTAAACCCCAAGTATGCTCCTTCACTGGCTCCTCTCCATGTGGGGCTGCAGGTGCTTTGTGAGGCATCTGCACAAAGGTGTATGCAGTATTACATGTATAGGTCTGAAATGATTCAGCACAACCTTTGACGTCCCACTCATTCACCACTCGCCTGATGTCCAGGTCAAGTTCTTGTCAGAGCCTGGACCTTTCACACAAGTTCACATACATCACATTCATTTAGTTTTTCCCCCCAAATTCTTCAGTTCTTTGAAGCTCCAATTAATCTCCCTTAGTCAGTTTGTTATAATTTAATCTATTTTTCCATTGGGCTCATCCAGCAAAGATAGTCAAATAATACTCTTTAAGCCCTCTACTAAGCCCTGATGAAGACCAGTCATGGTCAAAACATGTTGGCTTTGGCCATCTAAATAAAGGCCTTTTAACTATACTTTTTACTCTTTTGAAGTGCCTGGATTTAATTTGTGTTTACTCTTTGTTTGTCTGTCAGGAAGCACCTGCCTGATAATATCACCATAATAAACTAAATTCACACGATGCATCACATAACGCAAACAGAGCGAACACAGACATTTATTTACATCTGATTATTATAACTGTGATACAGTAATAGATGTGGTGTTTGACCTGGTGTGGTCACCTCTCATTTTACACATGGTCCCACAGGGACCAGAAGAAATCTGTCAAGGGCACAGAATCAGAGTCCTTAAGCTGCTGTTAATGCTAATCAAGGGAGACCAAGAACATACAACAGTTTACAAACACATAGCTCGACAACAGCACATAAAACAAGATAATACCTACATACAAATACACACATACATACATACACATACATACAATACAAGTAACAGGACAATTTTGCTCACATCCTTCTCCACCCCCAGTAGGTACATATCATATAGTCATGAACATAAACACAGTTTTAACAGAATCAACAGCAATGACAGTTAACAGAGCCACTCTAAAGGAACCTAGAGAAGTTAGAGACCTCAGTAATGGAGGCAGATTGTTCCAGTCTGAGGGGTCCTTAAAGCGAAAGGACATCCGACCCGCCTCCTTACAGATGGGAGGCACAGTAAATGTTACATACTGAGAGTCTTGAAGAGAGTAAATTGTAGTAGACCGGGCAAGAAAACATGTCAGATATGATGGAAAGTCAAAATAAATAGATTTTAAAATGAACAGAAACCAGTGGTAGTGTCGTCTTTTTTGAGGCTGTAACCAGTCAAGCTGATCATATATGATCTATATGGACATTTATTTTATGAATCGATATGATGGCCAATATATTTAATGGTTTAAGATGTATATTGTAGGTGTTATGATAAACTATGATAGCATAATCAATGATAGGCAGGATAAGATGGGAGATTATCCTCTTTCTTACTTCTTGTGTGAAGGCATTGCACAAGAATATTGTTTGTTTTATTATATAATCAACGTGGGGTTTGAGAGTTAATTCTGGATCCACCCACAAATATTTAACAGAGGTCTCCTTGGTCACTGGGGTGAAGTTGTAAAAATACATGTTCAGATCAGAAGACTCAGAAGAGTAAATGACGAGTGCCAAAAAGCATAATGGAGATTTTTTTCATTTTAAGTTTTTGGAAGTGAATTCTAAGCCAATTGTGGACTGAACTGAAATCTTTCTGTAGAGTATTTTGGAGCTAAGATAAGTTGGAGCCTGAAAAGTAGAGAACAGCATTATCTGCATATAAATAAACTTGACTGCATTGATGCCTTGACTTAATGAATGAGGATCGGAGGCCTGGGTTTCTTCTCCACCTGAATGAAAGCTCAGGTCAAGCCAGGAACTCACACAGTCAGGAGAAACAGATATATTGTTGAGACACTTTGAAGTATTAATGGTCAGCAGCATTCTTGTCTTAACATTTCCTCCTATGCATCTGTGAGGTTCCTCCAAATGCACCGCCTCTCCTTGAACTTAAACAGAGACAAATCAGTCAGATATACTCCAGATTGAGATCATAGTTTGAAGATCTGGAGAAGGCCCTTAGGCAGTAGAGGAAAGATGGGGCAAATCACTTAGGAGACATAACCTCTTATCCTGACCCAAGAACACAACTGTCTATAAAGGAATGCTGCTAATTATGATGTGCTGTCAATAACATGGTGGGACAGCACACACCGGCCCATGCTTAAAATAGGAAATGGGCATTGCAAATTAACATGTTCTGCACCATTCCTGTCTGAACCATCGAGTGTGGCGATGGTGCTGTCTGCTGGAGCCTCTGAGCCTGTAAATGTTTCATTATCACTTCAAATATTGTAGTTGTATAACATTGGTGTTGTGAGCATAGCGCCCCAGCTGTCTGTTGACAAACAGTCAGGTGCAGGTGACTAATCAGTACTTCTGGCTGCACTCCATCTCCGTCTAAATGTTTTGTGACTCTCCTCCTGCTGAGTGAGTGGGCCAGCAGAGGTCTATGGGATCATGTACACAGGGGCCCAGGTTGTAGTCTGGCTCCTCTTTATGCCTAATGGACACTTTTTTATGCTGAGTGATAATGTTGGAATGGACTAGGCTTTCCGGTAATGTCTTTATTTCTTTGAAGTGGAATTAGAAGATGTGATTCAACACATTTAGCACTGATGTCCAGATGGCTTCTCTTTACTAGAACAGGGCCACACTCATTTGTTTCCCATGCTTTTCTCACGTATGCATTGGCAATACATATGTCACTCTACGGACTATAGTTAAATAAAAGTTAAAAGAAAACACAGTATACTACTTAACAACAACTATCTATAACACATCTTCAAAATAATTTTCCAAAATATGCCTTGTTTGAATGCTTAGCTATTTGAGTGGTAACAGAACAGGACATATATAAAAGACATAACCGCATAACCGTTTCCCTCCTCATGAACACAAATGAGAGTTCATCACTCCAGTCCAGTGCACTGCTGTGACATAACAATAAAATCTATTTTCTCCACTCATTCAGTGAGTCAGTCTCTTAGTGGGGTGGATCATCGGCGCACACACACACACACACACACGCGCACACACACACACACGGACGCACACACACACACACACACACACACACGCGCGCACACACACACACACACACACTGTTGAGATCCATTTTCATTTAAGTAGTGGCCCAGTAAATCTGCATAGTTGATAGTGTGCCACCATGCACCCTATGCACTCGTCTGATCCTCCTCTAGCTTCAAGAGGAGACTTTGAAATGCCCACTGCAAAGGAACTAAGGGTCTCCATTAGTCATTTTCCATTATACAGCCTGCTTCACTGACTTCAGCCCCAGTAGTGTAGAGGCTGGACTCAAAAGCCAGTTTCAGTGATTTGTGGAGCAACAATTCAGTCTGTAGAGATTGGTTTCATAACTCTGCTTTTAATCTGTCCTTGAGACAAACTATTCTACGGTGGTCTGGACTGAGATTCATCATCCCTTCGCCGGATATGTCTAAATACTGAAAGTTGATGTGTCACTCTGTTTAACTTGCACTTAATTTGAGATTTTTGACCATCAGCGGGTTTCAGCCTTGACTCATTGGCCCATCACTGAGAACAAGTTCCAGATCCTGAGCCTGGTGGCACGCAACCAAGATCCGGAGTGCTCACACACCCACACACAGACAGGCCGTAGGTGCAATGACAGTCACTGAGCTGCCTGTTCTCTCCGCCTCAGGCCCTTCAAGTCTACTCACGCACACATAACTACATGCATTTACAGTGTCAAAACGCCTCTGGGAAGAACACTTGTTTATCTGTCAAGACATGACAAAGGAAGTTGGTATGTCTGAATCAGTGAAACAAACCAACAAGTGAAATCTGGGTATAAAAACAATTGCTGCCATCTGGGTAAAGGGCATAATAATCAAAGACTGTGGGGTTTTTTTGTGATTCAGGCCTAGAACAAACAACTGAGCGAATACTGTGAATAATTTAAAGGTTCTATATTACATAAAATTGACTCTTGTGAGTATTAAATCATGCCACCTCATCAAAAACATACCTGAAGATGTGTTTCCTTTCATTCACACATTTGAGTAAGCCATGCATTATTAGTCTGCCTACATCTCCAAAGCTCAACATGCTCTGTTACACCTTGTGATGTCATATACTGGTAATTTTCAAGTTAACAAGATACATTTTACCTACAGCAAAAGGTACACAAAAAGAACACAACCTAAATATGCAGGATTTGAAACATGTGTGAATGAGACATAAGACAACTTCAGATATATATTAGATGAGGAAACATTATTACATTGGCCCTTTAAATTATCAATCAAAAATAATAAATAATATTATAAAATAGTACACTATAAATAAATGGGGACCAAAGACTAAACAAACAATAAAAACTAGAAACTACAGTAGAAAGCGTGCTCTTTAAAACATGAACGTTGTGTGTCCCTCAGGGCATCACTATTACTGTAATGCCTATTGTAATGTGCCTGTGTCTGTTGTGTCGTCACTGTGTCAAATGAGTGCTGTGTACATGAAAATAAATTTCCCGTTAGGGGACAATAAAGTATAAAGTCTGAAAATTATCACCATGCTGCTTATAACTTATGAGGAAGAGATTGAGACCCCATAATAAAAAACAGAAGCCTCACATTTGCCAGAAGCAGGTGACTTGACTGTGATGTCATCTACTCCAATGAAGGAAGGAGTATAGGACACCTGCACTACACTGCCACCTTGTGATGGTTTTGTGGTTCTACAGTGGAAATGGTAAGCTATAATCAATCAATCCAACTTTATTTCCATAGCACTTCATAACTGCAACAAATACAATACAATATCTAAAACAAGTCAACATTAGCCTAATCTTAGTCTTAGTCTAATTTTGGCCCAATGAACCACAGTCCTTATAATTTAGAAACAACACTGTGCAACATTTTACAACACAACTCTTAAAAGCACATACATTCTTTATTTATAATTAATTGAATCCTTTTCAGTCAAATTTGCCCACTATGAACGTACAAAAAGGTATTTATACAAAACCAACCGTGATTTTAATCTTAAAGAATGTTTAGGTTATTTTTGTCAGGTTCACATAACTCCATATAATGAAGAAAGTACTGCGTAAGCCTAAATACCTAAAAGATATTTACATGGATCCAGACCACACTTAAATAATACAAGATTCAGTGTTGCGGTCATCTCTTCAAAAGGTTATTAATAGCCTTAAGTTCATCAGGTGAAAGGGATGTAAGGCTGTAGCCTCTCAGCTCAGGCTTTCCTGTAGACACAAACTGTGTGTTAATTGCATGAAAAAGTGAAACTGGAAATACACTCCAAGAGCCACATGTGTATTCCTCACGCTGTATTATAAAAACAAATATGTAGGTTTTTTTCTATTTTTTAACAACAACATGGTGCTTTATTAGACTATAGACTAGTAAGCACTTTCCCCAAACATTGCGTTAATGGGTAAAACTTCTCAAACACACACTGAGAAATTCTTTAGCACTGCAGGTTATAGTGTTAAGTCTTCTTCACATCCAATTATTTTTATTGTAGTCATTGGATTCAAGTTGGTTTCAATATATAATACAAGTGTAAATTCTCTTTTACCCAGCCTGTACCAGTAGGCTTGAGAGACACTTCTACTCTTCACATATCAGAACATGATAAACAAACTAGTTACTCATGTATTGTATCATTTAGTCTGATGATACAGTATCAGTATTGTGGGTGTGTTTCATATGAACTTGGCACAAGAAGTGGTTTAACAAAGACTTTTAGTATCACAGCCATGATTTAGCCATTATTTTTTATTGAACCGTATCAAATCGATTTGAAATATATTGTATCAAATCGAAAGTGCACTGCATCGAGATATGCATGTATCATATCAGCAACTTTTTAATGATACCCAGCCCTAATCAAGCTGTATTAGTAGGACCCTCTGCCACAGCAATAACCACCATATGAGCATTAACACTTCGAGGGGTGCCAAAATGTAGCATTACTGTACCACATGTACAGATTGTTTACTTTACCTTGAATATCATTCAGTTGGTTGACTTTTGCTTTGAGTTCTTTGTGAAGATCATTGATTTCTTTGTCAAGCTGCTCCTGATCTGCAGGCGATAAAACATCAAAATGAGACAAAATGCAATCAAGGGAAGGATGTGTAATATAGAAATGCTATACCTCGCTGTATCATCTCTGTGGTTTTCTTGGCTGGAAATTTGATAAAGATATTGCCAAAGCAAACCTTTACCTTTTCTGAGGGGATAACTGGTGGTAAAATGTGACCAAATACTTAAACTGTAAAATGTATCATAGACCTACCACTGGTGGGTAGATCATATCGTAATGCATTTAGTGCCTCTCTATTGCGGTTTCTTTTTAAGTTCAGGTCCACAATCTGAAACAAACAACGCAAATTAATAGACGAATAAAAGTATGTTAGCCATGCGTTGCACATGTTTTTTTCTAAATAGGTGTCCGTTCATAAGGCTACTAGCGTTAGCAAAAGCATTCGCGCTTTTGCAATAGTTAGATATTAGATTCTATGGTTGATTTGTAATTGTTTGCCAGAGCAGATACGTAACCTGTTGTTTAGTTGTAAGAACATCTTCAGCAGCCTCCTCTACTTTGGTTAAATATTCCAAAACGCGCTGGGAATCCGCGTCCATGGCTGTGCCTCCCACCAAAATAATTCCGGAGCCAAACAACGATATGTCAACGAAGGTTCCGGCTCACAAGTCATAAATGCCAAATGCTGCCCTCTACTGGTGCATACTGATAAAATTCCTGTGTGTAATGAATTCTGAACCATTGTGGATTTTAAACTTTATTCTTATTAATTATTATTAATAATTATTATTATTATTATTGTTATTATTATTATTATTATACCTTTATTTAAACAGGAGATTCTCACCAAGATTATTAAAAAGGAGTTCTGTCCAAGAAGCAGCCTTCTTTTTAAACAAACATCAAGTTGAATTTGAAATAACTAGCACCAACTTCTATAAAAGTTAGTATTATAATAGAAAATCCCTTTAATTTCTTTCACACTAATGACAGATATTATAATAATAGTAGTAAGATAATACGTTATTTGTTGAAATATCATTACAGTACAATGAACAATGGTCATGAAATTCATTACATGAGTTATCTGAAATCACAGTGCGTTAGTAATTGAACAAACACAAATTTAAAAAATCCAAACAATACAATGTAAATTCCTCTGGCTCATGGGTGATGTCCAAATTCTTTCCAATATTCAGCATCACTTCTGGAGAGTCCTGATGAGTTTGAGTTCATTGGCCATGTTTCTGATTATAATGATGAACCAATTGAAAAAGCATCTTTTTACTTTGTGAATAATGTGCTGATCACTTAAAAAAACATAATAAAAACAAAGTTTCTGTTTTGGCAACAAGACTCATAATAAGAGGGTCCCAAGACTTAATTTTTCAATAGTTACGCACTCCAAATACAAAACTGAGGTATTTTAAATCCTTTTCATAAAAAATGTGCAAGCACTTTGATGCCCAGGGGTCCATAATAAAGAATTCCAAGGAAATGTACTGCATTCAGCATTCACTTCCCACCAGCCATAATTTTGAGGTACTGAAGAGCATTGTAGGCAGCGTTAGCTCGAGCATCATCCACACTTGGGGCAAAGCCATGACAGACAGTAATTGGCTGGGTAGACAGCTCCACCAGACACTGACACAGGCCACTCAGACTTCGCTCTTCTGGAAAAGACACACAAAAAATGTTTTTTTTTTAATGTTACAATGATAAATCCAAATCCAATGCCAAGTGAGACAGATTGTGTAGAATAATACTTTTCATGTTTCATGCATTCTTTTGACCACAATTTCAGAAAACTGACTAAAAGTACATAGTCCATAATTTAGGTTCCATTGCTTTACCTAGACAGATATTATCTGCTTGTCGATTCAGACAGTATTTGAGACCATAAAGTCACCTGAGATTTTACCAGTTTGCTAAATCAATCATGGAGATAAAGAAGATGTTTTAGTCGAAAATCATACCTAGATCAAGGTAACTAACATCAAAGCGCTGCTCCATGGACAGGTCGGTGAGCAGGGAGCAGAAGTTAGAGTCTGAGGGAATACCCAGAGGATGGCTGCGCAGCTGCAGGATCTTCTCCCCAGCAGAGTTTCGCAGAGAGTCCCAGGTGCAGCTGAAGCTCTTACTCTTACCCGAATCAGCTCTACTCCCCATGTGCTTAAAGAAAGCAGAAAAATTTAAATTAGGTTTCACTTCTGTTGGGTGGGACCTCTGATTACCACAAACAGTAGTCAGCATAGTTTTCAACCATCTAAAGCGGTCAGTTTTTTTTCTCTGCACAAAACTGAGCTTGATAATGTATGAATGTGCAGTTTTCTTACCAATGTAAAAGTGTCATCCTCTGCATCTGCTTCATTGCTGCTTCTCAAGTCAACTGGGACATCATGGATTCTTGACAACATCTTTGCAGCGGCATTTCTCTTGGCCAGTTTTTTGGATGTACCACTGCCTGGTGATATTATAAACAGCATTATTGGTCAGGAGCATTGTATTAAGAAGTAAATACCTTGTTGTTTGTATAAGAATGCTTTGTTTTTGTAAATATATAGCAGAGTACATTGTATATTTTCAACAGAACTCTAAATAGATTTTTCCTTTCTAGAAATGATGGACAAACACGTATATCTATCTTGGAGAAAGGCCAAATCAAAGCTACTCAGTCATGTTTTTGCTACCACAGCAGCTTACTTCCTCAAGCATTTGTAAATTTGTAAATAGCACAAAAACACACACACATACAATACAGACTGAGTGTATGAAATGTATGTGTATATATGTGAAAATATTACCTATTTCCATGAATCTCTCAACTCTGCATGTCATAGTGAACTCTTTGCGATGTGCAGGGCCAGATTCCTGTGTGACTGTATACTCCGGCAAGCGCCATCCTTTCTGTACTACCAGCTCCTGTCAGAAATATACACATCAAAACATTTAGTTTTACTACAAAGCTCTTACAGACAGTGGTTACAAAGCAGCAGAGTTCACACCTGTAGCGCTCCTACTGGATTACATTCAGACTGCTGAGAATTACTTGATGTCTTCATGTCAGAGGGAGAGCTGTGACAAGCAAACAAGCAAAAGCAACTTTGTCTGTGAAACGTGTCCAACTAAAATACTTCATGGCATATATTATAAAAAAAACAACAACAACAATACAACACAAGTGGGCATCGATGTCCTGATCACCAATTTTAGTTTTATATTGTTTTATAAGTTTCACCGTGCAGATACAATGTGTTTAAGAGCTGACCTGTCTCCGTCCACTGCCACATCCACGCCGATGAATCCGTCTACGTCAGTGCTAACTCCAATGGAACCACCGAGACCTCCTTTGAGCATCTTCAGAGCAGCCTCGGCTGCTTTGTGCTTGGCTGCCTTCTTGCTGGGCCCTTGACCAGTGCAGCTGATTTCTCCCACAGACACTCGGAATGTGAAGTTGGGCTGGTGGGCCTGTCCCTCGGCCTTCAGCAGGTCGTACACTGGGGTCTTGCCTATCCGCGTTCCATACTCCTGCAGCAGACTGATGGGCGTCTTCCCCGGATTCACTGCCAGCATTTGCTCAATACTTAAAAAACAAGTCATCAAGTACATAGTCATTATAGGGGCATGTAAGGTACATATTGTGAAACCAGTTCCTTAACATACTAAAGCATCTTACAAAATGTGAGCCCTGAGAGGACCATTTCTGATTGGGTGACTAAATGAGACTTGATGTTCATGCAAAATCATAATAGAGAGAAGTGTTTTTGCACAGTGGTCATACAGATGCTGACGTTAGCAGCCAAATGTTATGTTAATGGTCACAGCTCAGCGCATCGGGTGAGTAAAATTATTACATTATAATTAATAATGGTGCTGCAGAGTGTGATAGATGCTTAGCTCTTTAGCTCTTAGCTTAGCCTACCTGGAGCACCCGGAGTTTCTCTTCCAGCTGTCCGGTGCTATCTCGTCGTTCATTACCTATTTCACACAGACAGAGCCCGATGCTTTCAGATGGCAGCTCCCCCCAAACTGAACAGACACTAGCTTTCATTAGACAGCACTTTCCAGCTCAGACAACGATCTGAATCAAGCCCAAAGCCTCCAGCCTCCCTTTCTTCTGCAACAGCTCGATATTGCACACTACAAACACTCTGTCACGTTGTCGCCATCTCCTGGTAAATATTTAATCTACCTAAGGTTACTCAAAGAAATGTCAACACCACACGGCCCTTATTATATGGACTCTCCCCAAAAGTTATAGTTGTTATAGCTGAAGTAGTAACAGTCTCCGTGATGTAGTATTTATTTTAAGTGAAGTATTTTGGTGCCTCAATCTCCGCCAGAACAGAAGGGGGCGGTAAAGCACCATTCACTGCGCATCAAAGAGCAAAAACAGAAGAACAGAAGATAGTTATTATATGTTTCCGCTTTTGTTTATTAAGCGTTTTGTGTGTTTTATGTTCTTTGGGCAGATTTTGTCTTCCTCTGAATGCACAAGATATACATTTATGTTCGTTGCTTTTCATCCTATAAAATAAATTGAAACAATAAAAGTAAAATTGCGTTTACAACATTTCTTACGTCACTTCCGTGTTGTGCCAAAAAAACGTGCGCTTGGGTTGACTTACGTGACTTTCAAAACACACCGAAGAAATAGTCTATACTGAGTAAAGAATTAACATGGAATCTGGATGAAACATTTTGCCCAGGCAGGTAGTTAAAGAAACCGTGTAATGGACGGGTTGAGAGTTGTCAGAATCGCCCTTAAAATGCCCAATCTGCGGGCTTTTATTCACTACGCACAAACCCGACTGTGCTCCTCCACTGCAGTCTCCAGTGCACAGAGGAGAAGAGTGACTTTAGATAAACTCAGAGATGAACTGGCAAAAGGTCCAAGATTTCCTGATTTCATTCAAGAAGGCTTGCCTCCCAAACCCAGCCCTGCGCAGGTTGGAGAGCTCCAGGAGGACACCAGTTACCTGCCTGACATGAACAAGGGACACTCAAGGAAAGGTTTGTGTCAAAATTGTATGTAACTCTGCAAAACAAAACTAAAATACAAACATACATCTGATTGACTGTTTGCCTTAAAAGTGTACTTTGAAACATATGGCTGCCAAATGAATGTGAACGACACAGACATCGCAATGTCTATATTACATAAGAATGGTTATCAACAAACTAAGAACCTCAACCAGGTAAGCCATTATAACTCATATTGCTCATGTTCAACGCAGCACATTTATTCTTCCCCTCTTGCAGGCAGATGTCGTCCTACTGGTTACCTGCTCCATCAGGTAAAATGTCATAATCTTTAATCAATATTGGACCAATTGTAGGACATGTTTAATGTTTAAAACACACACAACTAAAAATAAATATGTCCATACAGGGAAAAAGCTGAGCTAACCGTATGGAATAGACTGCAACAGCTCAAAGCTTTGAAGAAAAAACGCTTAAAGAGCAATGTGCCCTTGAAAATAGGCATTTTAGGTAAGCTAGAAAACTAAACAAATGAAATAAACCTCCTCTAATGTGAATTAACATATATTGAAGGTTGTATGGCTGAGAGACTGAAGACAGAGCTCTTAGAACGAGAGAAGTTGGTAGACCTTCTGGCCGGTCCAGATGCTTACCGGGACCTCCCTCGGCTCCTCACTGTGGCGGAGGGTGGTCAGCAGGCCAGTAATGTGCTGCTTTCTCTGGAGGAGACATATGCTGATATTATGCCTGTTCAGCATGCGCCTCATGGTTACAGCGCATTTGTGTGAGTGATGTTGATCCCAAACATCACTTTTTGCCTTCACATGTTTATGGATCAATGATGTCTTTTTGGTTGCAGTTCGATAATGCGAGGCTGTGACAACATGTGTAGTTACTGCATTGTACCTTTCACTCGGGGCAGAGAGAGGAGTCGACCTGTCAGCTCGATTCTGGAAGAAGTCCGCTTACTGTCAGATCAGGTAAGCGCTTTTACCTAATTACTAAACCATCACAATTTAGGGTTGTCTTGCGATTACTGTTTGATTTGAAAAAGTAGGAGTTTGAGCAGATTAGAAACAACAAGAGGAGCATTAACATTTGAGGGAAGACCAAAATATTAACTGATAAATTAGTTTGTAGAGGTCTAAAAACTAGGTTTAGTATTTTCCCAATAAAAAGGCATATTGCTGTTTACAGTGGACATTCTATTACCTAAGTATTTGCAGCTATTTGCTAATTGCCCCTACTCAAATGCGGTTTTGATTTATTTGCAATTTATTGAGCAAGCCTACGTTCAAATCTACTGTTCAGGTTTAAAAGACAGATGGACTAATATACATGATAGCACATAATCTATTTCTCTAAAAATGTCTGTGCAGGGTGTGAAAGAAGTCACACTTCTCGGTCAGAATGTGAACAGCTACAGAGATACTTCAGAGGAACAGTTCTGTGGGTCAGATGTGACCAGGCTCAGTCGGGGCTTCAGCACCGCTTACAAAGCCAAAAAAGGAGGCCTGCGTTTCTCTGACCTGCTGGACCAAGTGTCACGCATCGACCCTGAAATGCGAATCCGATTCACCTCTCCTCATCCTAAAGATTTTCCTGATGAGGTCAACTTGATTGCTTGTTTATTGATAGCTTCTGTCAGTGGGGAGCAGCAAAGTATTACAGATCCCCCAAGGTTTTTTAATAGACTAGTGAATGCTGAAGTATTATTTCATGCTGGTTCTGAAAGGGATAATATAAATAGTGACAAAACAAGCAATAATTGAATAAATATAGTAAAAAATATAATTATTTCTTTTTCTTTCTTATTTTGTGTAAGGTTTTACAATTGATTGCAGAAAGAAGAAACATCTGTAAGCAGATTCATCTTCCAGCTCAGAGTGGGAGTAACCAAGTCCTCCAAGCAATGCGTCGTGGGTGAGATAAATTATGATGTGGCTAGATGGCCCTACACACATGGATTTTGTTTATTAGAATTTGATCAGAAATGTGACTTTACACAGTTTGCACACATGTATGCTCATTTTATTTAAAATGAGACAATGCACATTAATGAGCTCGTCTCAAACCAGCTTACAAATTTTGCATTTGCATTAGTTACACACGAGAGGCCTACCTTGAGCTTGTGGACAACATCAAGAATGTAATTCCCGGTTGGTTAATCATATTTTTCTCACCATTTACAAATGCTTTAGTCTTGTGTGCAGTATGTGAATTGTCCTGTGGTGTTTCAGGGGTGAGCCTAAGCAGTGACTTCATCTCGGGCTTCTGTGGAGAGAGAGAGGAGGACCACCTGCAGACCCTGTCCCTGATCAGAGCTGTGGGCTACAACATTGGGTTTCTCTTTGCATATTGTATGAGAAAGGTGTGCATTGAGAATCAGAATATTACTTTCTTTTTTCATTAGTTTGTTTTTTAAATAGATATAATGATTTTTAGAAAACCCATGCTTACCACCGACTAGAAGACGATGTCCCACCTGAGGTGAAGCAGCGTCGACTGGCAGAGTGCATTGATGTGTTTAGAGAGGAGGCTGCTAAGATCAATGCGTCTTTTATCGGTTCCACCCAGCTTGTCTTAGTGGAGGGGGTGAGTTTAAAGAATTTATTTAATGAAATGTTAAACTATACATAACTGGCTTGTCTGTATCATAATTGGAAAAGCTTTATTGCCAGTATGAACAAGAGTCACAAACTGTGATAGCCATGTTACCAAGCATGTTTTTTTGCAGGAAAGTAAAAGGTCTGCAGCAGACCTGTGTGGGAGAACAGATGGCAACATGAAGGTGATTTTCCCTAAAGATGACGTTCCTGCTACAGGAGTCATCAAAGCTGGAGACTATGTGTTTGTTACGGTCAGTTTCTTATGTAATGAGACTGAAGAAGGCTAGTGGAACTAACTTAACCTAAATTTGATCATAAAATAGATTATTGTACAGTGTGAAGTACTCTTACATTTTCATGTCTTTGTGTTGTAGATCCAATCGGCTACCTCCCAAACTCTGAGAGGTCGAGGCCACAGTCTGAGCTCCCTGAGTGGCTCTTTTCAGCACTGCCTTTCATCAAACATGCACGCACATTGTTAAATGTTGTGATAACAACACTGTATGTATTTATAAAAATGTAAATGTGAATTCTCTTGAGAATAAAACCTGCAATACTTATCCTATGTGGTCATACCTCCTTGTCAAAGCCTGATCTCGTCAAATCTCAGAAGCGAACTTGCCCTGGTTAGTACTTGGATGGGAGACCGCTGGGAAAATCAGGTGCCACAGTGGGGCACTGGTGGCAAAAACTGCGGTTGTGTCCTTAGGCAAGACACTTCACCCACATTGCCTAGTATGAAAGTGGAGTGTGTGTGAGTGTTGTTGGTGGTCGGATGGGCCGATGGCGCAGATTGGAAACCATTTCCATCAGTCTGCCCCAGGGAAACTGGCTACAATAGTAGTTTACCACCAGTGTGGAGTGATTGAATAATGAACTGTAAAGCTCTTTGGGTATCTTGAAAGGCACTATATTAATTAATTAATTAATCTCCAAAACTTAATGACTTAATGATTGGATAAGGTCTGTCTGATGTTTTATTAAGGGTTTTTTCACTTTGCTATGAACCATTTATTTAGGACAACGGCACAACTGCTTAGAGAGCAAAATTTGTTTTGCGTGAAGTCAGCAGCTGAGCATGGTGGGATGTGCCCAGGTGAAGCATGTTGCTTGAAATTGGATTGTACCCCAAAGATTGCAATATGTTGCACTTTTATGATTTACACATAAATCATCATCTTTTACTTTACAGCTTAAACGTACATTTTAAAGAATTTTTTGGCTGTTCAAACACAGTTGAAGGCTGTGCTGTCTGTGAAACTCAAGTACAGTGTTTGTTATTGCTTATATTGCTTATACTGTAAATAGTGAAAAAAAAAAACATTTCATAAGCACTGTCCATGAAATAAATAAATAGAGGACCAGAGCTGTGCTGCTTCACACAGTTTTGGATTTCTAGTGATAACCAGTATTGGAGGAAAAACAAACAAACTATGGAGCCAAGACTACACGCTTTTTCTACCAAACTGAAGATACTGACTTCATGCAGGCTAACAATCATAGATCAAACTTAATCCAGAGGTGTATGTTTAGTGAAAAGTGGAAAAAATAATTGAGGTATGCATGATATATAAACCTCATTACAAATATTGTCCGTTTCTGAGTTTGGGCCTTGCCTTGCCAACACATTGCAACATGTGCTGTAATATGTGTTGTATAAGACACGCCAAGGGCAGAGGTATTTAGGTTGCTCTGACAGGTAATGGGCAGCACAGATGGCCTATAGCACCCTGAGGGTGCAGACTGACCACAAGGACACCCTTCGTTTACTTAAAGACTCACTGCAGTCCTGACATGAAGGCAAGCTCATATAAGTCTCTTGCCATGTCTTTTGTGGTGATCTATTTTTTGTGATGTCTTTTGTGATGTCCTGCCATGTCATGGTTTTGGTGACCTTGTTAACTTTTCTTACATTGCACTGGAAAGACCCGCAGTCACCCACCTGTTTGGGTAAAAAAGCCATTTCTTTCATGAAACTGAAGAAAATTATGCACTCTTTGAAAGTAGTTAGTATTTAACCTCGATGTTAACCAGCATAACACCTTTCTATCTTAATTGCCCGTTCTGTTTGGATAATCTATAAATAAATCATACATAAATGTTAAGTGCAGACACATGCTGACGTTTAAATCCTTAAACCACTTTTATAAAAACACATTTGAGTAGGAGTGAGTTATTCTAATGAAATTGTGAGCTGCACCTCTTTAGATATAATCCAACTAATGTGTTTTTTATGACAACAGTTCAGACTTCTCCTTTTCACATTGTACATCCCTTGTACATATGCACAATGTTGACAGCTCCATTAGTGATCCGAATAGTAAAATCCTATTGTAGTCAACATTGTGGTGTGACCCCGGCTGTTGCTTTGACCAAACCCCACATGAATAATTCAGAGCTGGCCGTAAAAGGAGCAATGTGTCCAAGAGAGAGGAGAGTGTGCACTGGAGCTGAGCAGCTGTAAGGTCCGGGCAGGCTGCCATGCCCTCTGCACTGTCTGAATACACAGCCTACGCAGACATACAGATCCACAGATAACATATGTATGCATATGATGCAATACAAGGCCATACTTAATTGTGAGTTCGTAATGCCATATAAGGGACTTTGATTCGTATTTCCAAGTGTGGTATATTGGCACTATAAATAACCAGTCGTTCTTTCCAATAATAATGATATTGCATTGGTTTTATATAGGGCTTTTCGCAGAAACTCAAAGATGCTTCACAATAATATAAAACTAAAGCAAGGACAGACAAAAACAGAAGAAAAATATCTTTCAGTACAGCAGAATTGGTGCTGTGCTGTAACCATTTATTAATGTAGCCAAATTTCAATTAAACTGTTGAATTACTGTAGATTATCTCCTGAGCCAAGTTTGTGCCATCAGCAAATAAAATCCATCTGAATAATATCTTTTCATGAGTAGAGAAGATTATTATTGTGTGTCTAAAATGGTTTCAAATATTTTTAGTAACACATTGCATTGCTGCCAATGCTCTTCTCAAAGAATCACTGCAAATCACTGCAATCACTATTTAAAAATTCATCAATCCGTTTGAGAATTTAAATTATGCAAAGAGGTTTGTCTCCTCTGAAAAATGGTATACCTTAAAGCCATTTCGAGCCATGTACCAAAGTCTACAATACATACAGATGAAATAATACAAACAGATGAAAACAATTTGTTATATCTTTGTTGGTGTGTGTGGAACTGAGGCAGTGGTTTGCAGTGTGTTCCTGTGCAGCAGAAAGGTCGTGCGCTGGTGGAACAGATGACGTTGAGGAAATGTCCTGGCGTGTGATAACAGTGGGACAGTGGTATGAATACTCAGACAGGAGAGAGACAGGATGCCCCAGCTCTCCTCAGAGTCCTTTCAAAACAGCTCGAAAATCACTTTATCATCTCACCACAGACTGTGTCATAGGGACAGGGGTTGGGGCATGGCTGGTTTACATAAACTTTCTGTGAGCGGGGTTGCCTCTTCACAAATCTGACCTGAAGTTGATTTCTATACTGCGGGAACATTCTAGGCAAATCAATATTACCTCTGTGGAGACAAGATGGTGGCGGACCCCCCACCTGAATGTTAGCTTACATAGTCCACCTGTCCTTTCTGTTAAAATCCAAACCTCCATCATTTTCCACCCCATAACTGACAGCAAAACTCTTTGACAAGACATAGTTCATGATTAGGGTGAAATGCAAAGTATTGTGAAAGGGCATTTTTTGTGGGTACTGTGTCATGGCAACTTTACAACACAAACATATGACAGATGATTCACTAAAGGTTGGAAAACACAGACTTTAGGACGTTTGTAGATTCAGAGATAAACACAGACAAATACTCAAACAACACATGCAGCAATTGTGATGTTTCAGCCTTTTTGTTGTCCGCACTGCGTCCAATATTCTGCCAAGTGGATCTTTGTCTCAAGCCAATAGAGAGCTGAGGTTCACAGTTTCATAAAGAAATGGTGTAACTATACGACACTGAGGAATTAAGAGCACAATTAGCACAAACTTTAATGGTTTTATCTAAAACTGTTGAGTGATCCAAAACTGCCTTTGCAAATGCCAACACTGATTCACTTTACATACAGTAGCCATGTGCTGTGGGCAAATGGGCTGTGAACAATAATGGGTTTGAGGCTGAGTCGTGCTGACATTTAGTCGATGACTGTTAATATTAAAATCATTCTATTTGTATTTAGTGCAAAATCCTTAACGGATTTCATAACAAGTAACAAGTGAAAATAAACTATAAGGTGCACAATGTTATTTTTCTGTCCAGGTCAAGTTAAAGGGCCTGTACCTGTTTTTGTCATTAAGTAAAATCTATTTTCACCCAGATACTAGAATTATAAAAGTAGCTCTTAGGGTCAAAATCAGTCAGTCTGCATCTAATTATAGAGTGTTCTCTGTGAAACAAATAGTGTGTCTCTCTAAACTCTGCTATAGTTATGTTTGTTACATTTTTAAGATTCAGTACCTAAGCGAGCCTGCTCATGATAATGTTTATCAAGTAAAAATAAATAAATAAATAAAATAGTTGCGTTTAATATCATACGAGAATAGCATTATGGCAATAACACCTTTAATTTGCTTTGAGCAAAACAATACATACCCACGGGAATCCAACCAAATGTGTAGGCTATTTAATTAAGTTGACTGACATAGTTAAAAGAATCTTTCCTTTTTAATCTATGGATCCCACCTGGACGACCAGGGGATTACACAGTCAGTATGTTCTTCCTTACAATGGAGCAGATGGATGTGGACCTACACACAAATACAAGATAAAAACATCAAGTTCTCTTTCAGGTTTGCCTCCAGAGAACTGATCAGAAGACAGCAGCACTGTTATGAGCTTATTTACATTCTGTCTGATGAATATGAATATGGTAAGTATTCTAAGTGTTTACTGCATCTATTTAGCAGTGATGAATCAAACGCAGGTCAGAGTATCTGCATATGTATGAGCTGGAGAGACAGAACTTTTCACCATTCAGTCTATTAGTCTACTAGTGACGCTACAGCTCCTGAGGGGACAGGTGCAATGCAATGATTTGGTATTTTCATTATTATTCATTGCATGACATGGTGCATATTGATGCCTGAATCAAAGAGAGTAGCACGCCACAATAAACCTGGTGTCAAAAGTACAAATCTATTATATTATTGTGCTATATTATTCATCAGTCATCAACACAGGCCCGGGTCTGCAGGGGTGCAAAAGGGTGCAATGCAATCTCAGTTAAAAAATACTTGCACCCTCATTACAGATGCCTAAAATAATGGAAGTGTATTATATTTGCACCTCTGAAACCTGAATGCATTTTCAGTCAGTGTGGTCGGCACCATAGACCTTATATATATTCTTTTATACAGTCTATGGTCGGCACCCAGGCCTGCATCAACGACTTCTTCTTGCTATTCTGTTGTGCTGTTCCAAACATAGCAGCCCAAACATACACACAGTCTCTCCTTCAGAGTGTCTCAAGAGGTCTGTCAATGAAAGAGTCAGTCAAACTCTGGATTCCTTTGACAAATTAACTTACAACCGCAATGGTCCTCTTTCACACCCATTATTCACCTCCTGTATTTCATTTAATAACAATAAATACGTTTGAAATTGTGGTAGCTCCAATTTCTTGCTCGTATTTATGTGCAAAAATATTGAACCATTGATTTATCGTGATACTAAATCTGGTGATGCAGTATCATTATGATTTGTGACTGCATACAATTTTTGTTGCTTGTTTAGTGAAATACACTTGAAATATTCTGTTTTGATGGTTAAGATAGGTAAGTAGTGGTTAAACAAAGAAATATTGTTGTTAAAATGTATTTGGTTCTTAAAAACAGCACTATACTATTGAGTATCAAGTGCCATATATCGATTATCGCATGTATTTTCATATCATGATAATACATCTGAATATTATCCATTGCTGTAACACTGGTTTGTGCAATATTGTTGAAAGGCACGTCACCTATTTGCTCCTAATCATAACTTAGTTGAATTGCCACTGCAAGCCTGAGTCACTTGTTTGACTTAACAAGCACGCCTAACATTATTGCAAACACTGGAATTGCTTTTGCAGTTGGTTACTCCTCATGGTAAGTGTTAGTATAACTCAGAATGTAGTTTCATTTATTTTACATTAGAGGAGGCCTGCTTGGCAGATTGACCCCCTGTCCCCAATTGTATTATATTGGTGTGTCATTTGGGAAAACACTTGACTCAAATTGCCACCAGTCTTGCATTGCTTTATGAACATGTAACAAAAGGTATTGGCTTGGTATGAAATCAGCTCCAGTTACTGAGTTCATCATTTCAATCTTTTAAAATGTTTGTGCTTTTTGAATTCTCTTAAATGACCTATTTCACAACACACCCCATTGTGAGGCCTGCAGCATTTCAGAATTAGTTTGTGATCACAGGGTTTAGATATTCACTAATCAAAATATTACTATAACTCTGTCATATTTACATCATTAAAAAGTGCTCATTGCAGCAGGCAGTGAGTCATGCACCCACAGCGTGTTATCGGTCATTAATTACACCAAACCGCACCGTTATTCCATGGGGCAGGCTCTGTCCATTCGTCAGCGCAGTGGGGAGCCGAGGCTGCCCTGGACAAGTTTCACACCACTTAGCCCTGTTTTGGTTCAGAGAGAGGTAGGTCAGAGTCCAGTTCTCATGATCATTATCCATCAAAATAATGACCTAAGCGCTAGGAAGATTATAATGTAGAAAATTGAGCCATCAATAAAACGTATACACTTTATTTACTTATTAACAACTCAGTAATGCATTAAAAGGGTCTACATTATGCTATTTTCTGATCTATGTTATAATGTTGTTTCCTCACCAAAAACAAACCTGGAGTTGTGTTTTGTTTCATTCACACAAGTTTAACACACAAATCCTGCATATTTAGGTTAGCAGAAAACACTGTTCAACCTTGTGATGTCATGTGGTAATACAGGAAGTGCTCCACTGTGTTTTTAAACTCCATACACCTTCACTAGAGTCATTCGGATAATTTCAGCCCTGAAATTGATGATCTCTACAGAACAAATGGCAAAAGGTAGATGTTAACTTGAAAACTACCCCTTCATGATATCACAAGTTTGAACAGAGCATTTTGAGCACTGGAGATATGGACAGCGTAATAAACCAGGATTACTCAAACATGTGTGAATGAAACAAAATACAACTTCAGGTGTTTTTGATGAGGAAACAACATTATAACAGCTTCTTTTTTTTTTTTTACCTTTATTTACCCAGGAAAGTCCCATTGAGATTACTAATCTCTTTTTCAAGGGAGTCCTGCCATGCACACATCACTTTCATACTAGGCAATGTGGGTGAAGTGTCTTGCCTAAGGACACAACGACAGTTTTTTTTGCCACTGGTGCCCCACTGTGGCACCTGGAATTCCCAGTGGTCTCCCATCCAAGTACTAACCAGGCCCGGCCATGCTTAGCTTATGAGATCTGACGGGATCAGGCTTTGACAAGCCGGTATGGCCACAAGCACAAGCCACAAGCTTAAAGCACACAATAATATTTTTTTTTTTACGTTATATAGGACCTTTAAAATACTTTAGGCTATAATGTGGAATTATAGAAACAATATTTAAAAAGTCAGATGTAACGTAATTGTCCAGATAGGAACTAATTCCAAAGAATCGTAGGGCAGAGGCATCGCTACAGGGCAGACAAAGCAGGCAGTTGATTGGAGTGCCAAGTCAGAAGGCCCCCGAACAATTAGCACCATGTGGGCTAATGACTGAACGTTTCAGTGAATAATAATCATGCCACAAGCTGTAGTTTCAGATGCCACGATGAGAGTTATTTAAAAGTCCTATATTACACCAAAATTGGACCAAAATTACACCAAATTGACTGTGATGTTTAAGTCATGTTATAATGCTGTTATCTCCTGAAAAACATACCTGGACTTGTGTGTTTTGAATATTTTCTGTTTGAGAAAGAACTCATATGTAGGAAACATGTGTGAATGAAACAAAACACAACTCCCTCCAGACATGTTTGTGATTAGGAAACAACTTCATAACATACAAAATAGTGTAATACGGGCCCTTTAAACCTCTTCTGAAGCATCCTCAGTCATCACGGTTTCAATCAAGAAGATCTGGTTGGTACATTGACCCCCTCAGGTTGTTACAGATTTGTTGAAACTAGTCTGTTGATCAGTTTGGTGCACATAAACATCATAAAGCTTGCAACACACAAACTCAATAGTGGTTTATTTTTTGTGGAATGAGGTAGTCTACCTGCTTTATTTTTCTGCTGTTGTATTCCAGTGCTGAGATTCATTGGTTTGGGAATTCTCAGTAATGTTGTTTGTTTATCGTTTGTATGATTATACTTCTCTTTCTTGTTTTGTGTGTTCTTTTTGCGCTCCCTACTTCGTTTGCCTGGAGTCCAAGAGTCTATATACTGTAGAAACAACACTGCAAACAGCTGTGCCATTTACGACCGCACAAAAAGACTAAATCAAAGTGAACGTAGCTCCTGACGACACTGCGAGTAACAACGCAGCGCCCTCTGATCTTCTCGGCCTAATATTATGGCAGATCTTAACGAAACGTCTTCCTAATGAACTGACAGCTTGTTGCGTTTTGATCACGTGTCTCTGCTCTACACTGTAGCGATACACGCAGCCTTCATAGAGAGAGACAATGCGCATTATGTCACACTGTTGGCATTTTCCCCTCACGCGTATTCAGAGCGTGGATTTGCTGACAGAAAAACTCTTTACGCATTGAACACACCGGGCTGACAGAGACTGGGTGACGGCTTGTGTTCCTCCCTTTCTGCTGCCTTGCATCTGACAGCGTCCCCTCCCTCTGGCTCTCTTTCCCTCCTCCTCGCTCCTCTCATTAGGCTTTCACCGGCAAAACACCGACGCACTGCCTTCGCCCCTTACTGTATCCAGCGACCGAAGCAGGACTGTTGGAGTACTGACCTCCCCAGTGCGCGCCGTTCATGGTTCTCCCCTGGATGTCCTTCTGACAGGAGGGTATGTTCAAATATTCATGTTCGTGTTTCTTATTCTGCCCTATCCACTTCCTCCGCGTCGCTGGCTGTGCGTGGTGAGGATTTGTTGAATGTGCGAGATGGATAAATTGTCGCTTTGGATGATGTCGTCGGTACGCTGTCTTTGTTTCTGTACACTGCAGTGAAAATGCATTTAATGAAGCCGCAGCTGCTCTCCGGACTACACCAGAGCTGGTCATGTGAACAGGGAGAAGCAAGGGCACGTTGTAACATCGTTTGATATGCACTAGCACTTGAAAGAAGGCCTGCACTGTAAAAGCAAGTTATGCGTTCTCATGTGCGTTGTAGTTGTGTCCTTGATGGAAGTTGAGCTGCACCCTCAGATTTTAGCCCGTTTCAGTTTGAGCTGTCAAGTCAAACTGGATTTACCATTGGCTTCACTTTATCCCTAGCACACCCATGTCTAATTATGCAACACAACATAGGCCTGGTCAGAATCTGCGTAAAAGCATATCATATTCCCAGTAACCATCCACTGCTTGACTTGAGCAAACAGTAAGTGTTTACATTGTGATATACCACGCATCCTCTGCTGTGTCAAGTTATAGCATGAAGATGTCTGCTTGAGAACTTGCTCGGACATGTAGCTTTTGGAATCATCTTCTCTAAACTTTGGACCATCCATGTTGAGTTACAGAAGGCATGTGGGCTATGGAGGGGAATGGCTCTGGTCAGGACAGGTTGAGATTCATTATCAGAATCAGGCGCGTCGCAGCCCAAACATGTACATAGACTATTTCTTGGAGTGACTCAGTCAACAGGAGTTTCAGTCAAACTCTGGATTCTCTTGGCAGATTTTCTTACAACTGCTTTTCTCCTCTTATTATGCCTCCTCCGTCTTTCAATAATGTCATCCAATCCATTTAAATAAAGTCAGATGTAATTTCATAAGGTATGCTCGATCTAGTTCTGAGCATTATCCACTGCCGCAACACAAGTTTGTTCAGTACTGTTGAAAGGCAAGGCTGTTTGCACATAATAATAGCTTTGTTGAATTGCCACTGGATGCCTGAGTCACTAGTTTGACTTAACAAGAGTGGTTACAACACTACTGCAAACATAGTTGCTTTTGCCAATCAAGTGTTAGTATAACCTGGAATGCTTTTTCATTTAGGCGCTCCAAATCTCCCACACCCAACAAAAACAAACAGTACATGTCATTCCTTATTTTTTTTGGATGTTGTGTTTTGTTTCACTCACACATGTTTAACACACAAAAACCTGCATATTTAGGCTGATTTCTTCTCTCAAACAGAAAATACTCCACCCCGTGATAGTCATGTGATAATACAGAAAAGCTCCAATGTGTTTTTAAACTCCATACACCTTTACTAGAATCACATGGGTAATTTCAGCCCTGGAAATGCAAGTTTATACTGAACTAAAGATAAAAGGAGCAGAGCATTTTGAGCTTTGGAGATGCACATAGACAAATAATAAAAGACTACTCGAACGTGTGAATAAAACAAAACACAACTCCAGGTATGTGTTTGACAGGAAACAACATTATAACATGGCTTAAAGCTCACAGGAGTCAAATTTCTGTAATATAGAACCTTTAAGCAGCTGACATATCACAACCACTCAATATTGAAGTTAATGAAAGTATAAAGTAATCTTGTAATTTTAGCTGAAAAGACTCTAAAGTAGATGGTTATTTCATCAAGGTAAGAAACCTCTTTTGATAACTACAGTGCTCTTGTTTACTTGTCACCAGTCCAATCATAACCACTTCTCCATATCTAACACCAGTTCGGGTATATCACATATCTCTGCTTTGTTGTTTGAAATCACTAAAAAGCAGTCAGGGGTGTTTGCTTGCAAGTTCAGACGCTCCAGGGTGCTGCTGGGACACCACCTCCCAACCCAGCATGCTACCTGCGGCAATTTGCAATTCAAATCAGCTTGTATAAGGCATCTGAAGCCATGCCCACATACCCACCCTGTTTCTCTGTGTTCCATTGGATCTGATCATTCCACACACTTAACTTTGCCATTGACTTCCCTGCTGGAAACCTGAGCGTGAGCACTGGATGGAGAATACACATTTGGTTGCCATTTTACTGCCCCAATCATTGTTTATTGTGAAAATGCTGCATAATAGGATGAGGTCATACTGCTCCCTGAATAGATGATCACTCAACAGGTTGTGAGCTATGTGTGGTGCGCCTGGCTGTCATTGCTATAGGCTATGAATCTACTCATTTACCTTTTGAAATATTGCCGTCTGAATATGGTTTTTATGTACTTAGACATAACGGCATTGCTTTGTGCTCTGTTTTGTAGGGTTGTAGTTAACTAAAGAAATTCTCGGTTGACTAAAGACATGTCATGCTGATCGATTGGTCAACTAGCTCTGCAAAGTATTTCGTATTTCTGTGTATCTGACTCAAACTGCACTCACAAACTGCAAAAACAACTATTTATGCCGAAAAAACACTAGGAAACAATATATTTACATAAAGACAGATTAAATTTGAGTTTAATCTTTTTAGATATAAATCCTAAAAAAATACTAAAATAACATCCTCACTCAGTAATTCATTTTAATCCAGTTATCTCATACGAATCCTTATAATCTAAATAATATAATTATCGTAATTAGTCAACTAATAAAAATGTTGGTAGACTAAGACAACATCGACCGATTAATCAACTAAAGAATAATTTAGCCAGTCATGGTCATATATATTCAATGTATTCTTACAAGTTTGTTTGCAAGAGGTGAAATCATTAGTATTGTATTGTGCCATTACCTCAAGGTCTAGTTTTTAGTACTAGATTACATAAGCATTCATACTTAAAGCAATAACATAATGGAAGACCTGAAATGCTGCTATATTTTCCACAGCTAAGGTTCTTTGGCTGGATTACCGCGCAGTGCTGGAGGATTAGCCTATATTGTGCACGTTTTGGGTTAAGATAGGAAACTGAAATGACTCTGGAGTAAATCTGCAACTCTGCCTCGAGCTGAAATAAAGTTTGGAAAATCAAAGTGCAGGTCTGAGACAAAACAACACACTAAAACTCAGACATAAACACAATTCACTTCTGAAGAAATTACTTGAGACGTCTCCATCTTCAAAATGTGTTTAGTTGGTTGGAGGATATTTCTATTTCAGACTGTGGCTTAAGTAAGAGACAATGCTTTTAATGGGATCTATTTCTGCTTTGATAGAGCAGAAGTTATTGAATGGCACAAATGAATACATAAATATCCTAAACTGGCCAGTGTGATCAGAGAGCCCTTTGAAACCACAGCCTTAAAGAAGTCCATCATTTGTTACGCCCTTTACTGGTTAAACGCAAATTTGAAACTTTTATGTAATGGACACTTTGGCATAATACCAGTTAAAATATGCTGAATACAGTTTTAATGTTTTCCATCAACTTTCAGTAAAGGGCCCATATTATGCTATTTTTTAAATCTATGTTATAATGGTGTTTCTTCATCATGAACATACAGACATACCTGGAGTTGTGTTTTGTTTCATTCACATGTTTAACACACAAATCGTCCATATTTAGGTTGAGTTCTTCTCTCAAACAGAAAGCACTTTTGCGATGTGGTAATACAGGAAGTAATCCATGCACCTTCACTAGAAACATAACTTAAATCTCAAGTCAGTTTTATTCAATATAGGACTTTCAATATCTTTCAAAAAGCTGCTATGTTTTTGTGGTAGAATCATGAAAAAAATCCAATATTATTTATAAAATGAAAGCTTGTGTTTCATAGTGAAGTGAGCACTCAGGAACAGATTTGTGCCAACTTTCCACAGTGTAATTTGTTTACACAGTCGCTCCCTGATACTTAAAACCTCTGTGGTGGCGCCCTTATCGATTAGCAGCTCATGTATCTATACAGTAGTACCACGGAACACTACAGCATTGTCAACTGAACTCATGACGTGAATATCATCTAAGGTTTGAGCCCAGTTTAGTTCTGATGTAGGTAGACCGGGCCTGATCCTGTTCTAGTCCTGGTTTAATCTTCCTCTGGTCCTGTCTTTGATTTAATACTCTATACTAGAGTCGATGTTGCCTGTGCCCAATTGTGAATGCAGTCTATAGAAATTGTGTTGATGTTGCCCAAGCCTGATTTGCAGTGCTGATTTTTAAATACAAGTATAAGTGTGAAGTATAATTATCTAAAAATCTATTGAAATCATCATCCATATCCATCATATACTTTTCAAAACATAAGAAAAGAAAGAAAAGGTGAATTCAGAATTGATTGATTCCGTCAGTCAGAAAGCAAATACCAGAATAATAGACTTTAAAAATGTATTACAGAATACTGAATATCCAAATGAAAATGTATTTTATAACATATTCTGATGCAAAGTCCAATCTGAATACTTGAGATACTTTTCCACTGAGTTGTATTATATTATTGTGTAAAAACATGACATATAATTAAACAAACAGCTTGCTTTTTATTGCACTGTTTGTGATGTATTCATTTAGATACGCTCACCACATGAGCAGTGTCCTCTGTTTTTCTCACTAATACTGTGGAGTTAACAGCTAAAACTACCACTGTGTATTCCTTTTAATTTAGGAAACTGTATTCTGAATACCACCAACAACAAAAAAAGAGTTACTGTACCTGAATACAGTAGGTATTTTCAGTACATGTATTCAATTACTTCCAAACGCTGTCATCCTTGTAATACGATTATGTTACCTATATAAAATCAGATTTAGTTAGATTATGTTAAGTTATGGACTGTATTACATGGATGAAAAATAATATTAAATGGAAGCTAAATTGAAATGCTAAACATACAGTGAGGGTAGGGTTAAATAAACATCATTTTATTGGCCACAGTCCTTTTTGCATTGAATTGTGTTCTTTGTGTTACAGTTGTCTTGTCATCACATTTATATCACATTTACTGCAGTCAGTCATTTTTTATTGTGTTGGCAAACCAGAAGCACTATGGCTGCACAGTGTCTTATCGGAGCTTTATTTTTAGGTTTGTTTTTTTACTCAACACTGCTGTGAGGCGATTTACTGCCTTCTTCACATTGCATCAGTCGGTGGGAGCCAGGGTGAGGACATGAGCCTATTACATGGCATGAGACACTTTATTTCACCGTTCTGTTTGCCACCTTCAGTGAGGCAGCTCTTCACACATGATTTGGCACTTTAGTTTGTCCTTCTGAAGTTGCAACAGGCCAGGCACACTATAAAACCCACAACATTTATGCATTGTGTTTACAACAGAATGTCTTCTGCACCAGTACTGGAGGCAAGGCACGGCATGTTAAGTAGTCAAACTGTAGTCTCACTAAAGTATTCCCTATTTTAAAACTGCAAAGGCTGCAGCAGGCACTATGACTGTAAAATATGTTCACTGTATAACTATATGACTATATAAAATCTCACCCATTTTTCTCACCCGTTTTAGGATCAATTTTAAAATGTTACTATGATTCTTTATATTCTTCTTTCTATTCTAGGCCATCATAAATTGTGCACATTTTATTAGTGAAGAACTTATATTGTGCCACCTGTTCACAATATTCAACTATAAACAACGTTTTCCAGTATTGGGCTGTATTATTTGCAAACTGAACCTGCTATAATGCCAAAATAACAGTGAGCAGCTTGGGTCTTGATTTTTACAGTACAGACTAATTGACAGTGAAGGACATTTTCTAACACCAAAGTTTCTTCCTTTCTTCTTTCTAACAGTACTACAAGTCCTTGGGACAGTGACTCAGCAGCTTGTTGCATGGGTTTCCTTATTTTATTATTTGTTTTTATTCCACAGTCTTTTTCATGCTATATTGACATCCAGTGGGCTGCCCCCTTCTGTGCCCAAATCCCTGCTTCTCGAGGATGAGGCCCATCATGCTGTTGTCTTTGATGTAGTGCAGTGATACCAAAACACAACTCTGTTAGGCTCTTTGCATTTCGCACAAACCCATCCAATTCATTTGAGGAAAGAGTTGTCACATCTTTCCATCTGTTTATTCATGCCGTGCGAGGAATATAGTTATTTTAGTCTCTTGCAGTAAATTAATTTAGGATTGTGTTTCAGGAGGTCATATTATACTCGATCAAAGACAAAATGAATAGCTTTTATATCATGTTCACTAGGGATTTAACAAGATCCAAATCTAACAATATGATATTTCAGTATGAACCTCATGGTATGATATTTATTGTGATACTGTGGGAACACTCACAATAGTATTGAAGGGCTCACGATATAACAGTATAACAGCATTATTAGTCATTTGTCTTAATTTTTCAATGACACCTTTTCTAAAATGCAAATGTTATGTTATGTTAAGAGCAACTGCAATGTCAACTGCTGGGTGGAGTAGTAAAAAATGTCCAAAGAAAACTAAACTATGTTTAATTACATTGCAATGTAATTGCAATGTAATTAAACTTAAACTTAAATTGCAATTAAATTAAACTTAAATTGCAATTTATAGTTTTAATACTTTCTTCTTCTGTAAAGTGCTTTGTATACGGCGCTACTTTGTAATCATAAAGAGGGTTAGAGCAGAGCTCAAGATAGATTGATAAATTACATACATGGATGACATCTAAAACCTCTTCAGGCATGTTTCTGGTGAGAGAACAATGTTATAACATGGCAAAAAGCTCCAAAAAGTCAATTTCACATAATACCCCTCTTTAAGACAGAGTTTGATACTGAGAAGATGTCGGCTGAGAGACATGATTTACAATGAATGACTTGTACTTGATTGAGCCCCATGTTGTTGTAATGGTCAATTCATACTCAACAGAATGCTCATGTCTCCTGGTAACTGGGCTTAACAAGTCCTGCCCCTCTCAAACTAACACCACTGACCTTTGCATTGTACTTTACCGCTAATCAGCCACTGGGATGTGGCCGGATTCAGTCTGCCCATGGGGGGGATTCGCATTCACCTTGTTCTGATTACTTGGCAGACAGAAAGGGAGGTCTTCAGTGAATGCAATGCTGATCAGGTTGGTATTGTACTGCAGTCAATATGTTTACATCAGAAATGGAGAAATTGTCACTGCTGAATTAAGGTCCTATATTATGCAAAATTGACTCTTCTGAGCTTTAAGCCATGTTAGAATGATGTTACCTCATCAAAAACATACCCGGGCTTGTGTTTTGTTTCATTCACAAATGTTTGAGCATCTTTTATTATAAGTCTGTTTACATCGCTAAAGCTCAAAATGCTCTGCTCCACCTTGTGATATCATGAAGCAGTAGTTTTCAAGTTACAGTTACAGTTACTTTTACCTTTAGTTCAGTAGAGATCTGGGGATAAAATGATCTAAATAATTCTAGTGAATGTGTATGGAGTTTAAAAACACAGGGGAGTGTATTTCCACATCACTGAGTGTTTTTATGCTGATGTAGGTTTTGTGAGTTAGACATGTGTAAATGAAACAAACCAAACTGTTTTTTGATGAGGAAACAACATTATAACATAGATCAGGAAATACCATAATATGGCCCCTTTAAGCTCTTTCACAGTGGGGCTGCTAAGAAGTGAAGGAATGAGGATTAGATTAGTGATTTTATTTTCAAACTGAATTTTAGTGTCTCTGCTAGTCTAGTAGTATGGACACTGACTTGTTGCACAGAATAATTCCACACGAACAAGTCTAAATTAGAAACAAAAATTCAACAGATAAAAAAATCATTTCAAAACTAGCTGAGGGGCGTGAAGTCTTCTTCATATTATTAATACTGCCCTTGTTTGCTCACATGCTTTAAACGATATCGGGGTGAATTGACTGTACAGTAGTGGAACATAACAAAGTAAAAGTAGTAAAGTACTGTACTTAAGTATCATTCAACCAATCAAACTTTATTTATAGAGCGCTTTTCATCCAAAAATGCAACAGAAAGCGCTTTACAGTGATTAAAAAAAGAACAGTCCCACATTTCCCCTCCACCCCCCACAAAGCTAAACTAAACATGAGTCTAGAGATTAGAATCCCTCATAAAGCTGAACTAAACAAGTGAGTCTAACTGTGACATAACTATCTTTATTTACCACTAACTGAAACAGGAAACTATGAGATTACTACCGTGATAGACTATCTTTCATAACTCTCTATACTAACTATAATAACTATATCTAACTACTACAGAGAAAAAGTATAAATATGAGGTATCTGTACTTTACTTAATTACATTTAAAGTGGATACATTTTACTTTTACTTCACTACATCTGAGAGCAGGTATTAGTACTTCCTACTTAAGTACTTCTTCCAGCACTGCTGTAAACCCATTTGGTCTAATATTTCTCCTGCACTAATGGATTTTGTACCTTGTGGATATAAGTGTTTACTCGACTAGAACCACTGCAGTCTGTGGAGAATTAGCTGACTCTAGGACCATCGCCGTGCTCCTGGACTGGTCTGACAGGTTGGGAGGCAGATCCCTGCTCGGCGTTTACTCTGCTTTGCTCTGATCTCTAAATGCACATGAGCCCTGTTTGCTATGTGGGCTTTGTACACACTAGTCATCTAAGGCAGCCATGTGGCGAATTAACTGTCCTCTTAACTGCACACACAAAGCCCGTTTGGACTGTGTAACTAATGCATGCAAGCTGTGGAAATTCAGCAGCCAACTTCAGAACACGGTGCTGTAAATCCATTGTGTGTGATAGGGCTGCTGACATGTGGGGTGGTGTGTTAACTTCAAATCAGACGGGGTAATAATGTTATAGATTCCAAATGTTTCAGGCTGGACAGGCTGACATTCTATTAAGCCTGTGCAGTTCGTCAAATTTTAAATATTATTACGTTATTCCATTGCAAAAAAAGTTTTAACCAAACTAAATTGAATTTACTTCTGTTGATATGATAGGGGTTTGTTCTGTTTCTCAAAAACTGGAGCAAAGACACTTGTCAAATCTATAGTGGTTTTTAAAACAATTATCAGAAAATGTGGATGGGAGACCGGTGGGTTTTGCAGGTGCCACAGTGGGGCGCCAGTGGCAAAAACTGTTTGTTGTGTCCTTAGGCAAGACACACTGCATTGTCTAGTAAGAAAGTGGTGTGTGGGTTGAGTATTAGTGGTGGTTGGAGGGTCGAGGGCACAGATTAGCAGCCTCGCTTCCGTCAGTCTGCCCCAGGGCGGCTGTGGCTATAATAGTAGTTTACTACCACTGAGTGTGGAGTGAATGTATAATGCTCTGTAAAGGGTGTCTTGAAAGGCGCTATATAAATCCAATGACTATCACATTATAATACAGTATTTTTCAGACTATAAGTCACACTTTTTTCAGGGTTTGGGTGGTTCCTGCGACTTCTACTCAGGTGCGACTTATATATTACATTTTTTCACACTGACAGCCCATAGACCAAATATATGAATCCTAAATATGAATCAAAAATGAAAAAATCATTATCCGTTTTTCATTTTGGTTTTAAAGACAAATAATAAAGAAAAGAGTTGTTGTTTTTTTCATTTTCTTATTTTTGGGTCTATATTGAAAAACAAACAAATGAATGAATGATACATGGATTGTTCTTTATTCGGATGTTTTTATTACTATAACTGTTTTTATTACTATAACTTCTATGACTTGTCTTCTTGGTCTCTGATTTTATAAAATGAATTTCACCCAAAAAGTGCGACTTATTCGCCAGAGCGACTTATAGTCCAAAAAATACGGTAGGTCTATACATCTGACAATTTCCCAATATGGAAATAATTATGATTTAAATTTTGCCCTAAATAGTCAACAATCCCGGCTCATCTGTTATGTTGGACTACTAAAACTACTATACTGTACTATAAAAAAAATGTGCCAATGACAATTTATACCTAAGTCAAAATAGCACAGTGCATATGGGGAATCCTACCATTTTTAGGCCTAATATTGTGAAAAAGCACGAATAGCCAGAGGTCCCTGTCGCTCTCTCAGGATTTCTAAAAAATGTGGTAATCCTATAATTACAGCACTAATTAAAGTGTTACAGCATGTGTATTATGGGTAGACATAGTTCAAGCAAGTGCTATTTGGTAAAACAGCCTGTGTTATGTTATAATTTTTATTTATGAGCTACTTCATATTTATCATTGTGATAAGGGACTAAATAGGTTATAATTACGCTAATGTTTTGCCACTGGGGCTTAACGTCGGAAAGAGAAAGTTCTGAAACAATCCAGCTAAAGTGTGTTCCTAGACTCGCTCACTTTTGCCACTAAAATATGAAATAAAGTAAGCTTATTTGTGTAAAAAGATCAATGTCCATGTTCACCAACAAGTCAGCACTGCACCGATTCTCTAGGGGGCTTTAAAATGTCCAGTTAAAAGTTATTTACTGTGGAAATCTGCAGTCCCATGAAAAATAATAAAATAATACACCCCCAATAAACGATGGCGGCACCTACGGCAACATCCAGAATATGGTGAATTGTGCTCATAAAATGCATCATAGCTGCATCTCCTGTTTATCCAGTGTACTCCAGTTTCTAGTAAGACTGATAATTGTTTATTCCTGACCATATCACAGGGCATGGCTATAGGCCTGTCTCAATAACAGATTTTTTAAGTTTGATATATTCCTGAAGTAAATATAGATGAAAAATTATAATATTGAAACTAATTCATGCTACTGACACAATAACCTGTGAGCAGATTTAAACCATAAAAACTATTCTAAATCTGCAATATTGTAAAAACAAAAAAGCTGCAATGAATAAACAGCAGAATGAAACACTTTAACACTTTGTTTGCAGTCATAGAAGTTATTAAAGGTCCATTATGTAACTTTTTGGGGGTCCTTCACTTGATTGTTTCTATGGATATGCCATTGCCCTGCCTGGAATGTTCCACAGTATCAGAAAATAGCATTTAACTCAGGCAATTGGATCGAGGGCAAACTCATTCAAAACAGACTCAATAAAGAAATTAAATCTGCCCAAAGGACATATAAAGAAAAGGTCGAGAGGCTTTTTCGCAAAGAGAAAACTAAGGATGCCTGGCAGGGTGTCAAAATGCTAGCTGGTTTTCCCACATCCTCACCATCTGGACTTCCTGCTGAGGTGTGTATTAGCATGTCGGAGGACTTCAATAACTTCTACTGCAGGTTTGATCAGTGTGACTTCACACAGGAGAGGGAGGAGCTCTCTGCAGAGCTCTCCTCCATGATCCATTCCGTTGCTAACCTGCAGCTGCAGTCAGAGGATGTGGAGCTCATTTTGAGACGGACAAAACCCAGCAAGGCTCCTGGACCAGATCAGATCTTTGGGCGCCTTTTAAAGGTTTGCAGCAGTCAACTGGCCGGGGTCCTGTGCTCACTGTTCAACCGCTCCCTGGCTGAACATTCCATCCCCTCCATCTGGAAATCCTCCATCATCTGCCCTGTGGCAAAGAGGAGCAATCCCACCACCAACAACGACTATCGACCTGTAGCTCTGACGTCACTGGTCATGAAGAGCTTTAAGAGGCTCGTCATGGCCCAGCTGCAGGCCGATGTTGGTGTGCACTCTGACCCACTACAGTTTGCATACCAGCCGCACAGGGGTGTAGACGATGCAATGCTAACCCTGCTGCATGAGACCATCTCTCACCTGGAAAAGCCAAAATCCCATGTCAGCCTCGTCTTTGTGGACTTCTCAAGTGCATTTAACACAGTGCAACCACATCTCATGGGAAGAAAGCTGCTTCAGATGAATGTCAACCCCCACCTCATTCTCTGGGTCCTCTCCTTCCTTACGGAAAGGGATCAGAGGGTCAGGGTCAATGGCCACTTCAGCACTGTCAGGACAATATCCACTGGTTCCCCCCTAGGCTCAGTGATCTCTCCACTTCTCTTCACTTTGTACACGAATGACTGCAGGAGCACCACCCCAGGAATAACATACATCAAGTACTCGGACGACACAGTAATCATGGACACTACTAACACTGACGGACGGCTACAGACAGAACTGGACTCTTTTTCACTTTGGTGCAGGAATAATTGTTTGGACTTAAATGTTTCAAAAACCAAAGAAATGGTCATTGTGTTCCATCATGGACTCATCACCTCTCCTACACTCACTGTTAACAACGAAGCAATAGAAAAGGTTCACTCATACAAATATCTCGGCACCATAATTGATCACAAAATCACTTTTCAACTGAATACTGAAAACATTTTCTCCAAATGCCAACAACGTCTTTTCTTTCTCCGTAAACTTCGTAAACTACAGGTTCACCAATCAATTCTTGCAGTTTTTTACAAATACTTTATACAGTCCATCCTCACATTCAATATCACAGCCTGGTTTGGTTCACTCAGTCTCACTCATCGCAACACACTCAACAGAATTGTTAAAATCAGCAGTAAACTCATAGGACAGCAGCAAGAGACACTCACCACCATCTACAATGACAGAGTCTTGAGAAAGGGCACACAGATCTCCACAGACAGCTCACACACTCTTCACTCACTCTACAGTCCTACCATCAGGACGGAGGTTCAGGTCCCTCTCACTTAAAACTAAGAGGGCCACGTCCAGCTTTATTCCCTCCTCCATTCGCCTGTTAAATGGCTGATGAAGCCACATGGGCAGCTAATCTGCATTGGGGAAGTGAGAGGTGCTGTTATGGATGTATTCTTTTATTGATCTATTTATTATTATGCATTTGATGAATGTGCTTTTTATTAATGTTTGTGTGGAGTCTTCACTTGTGCTGGTGCTCTGTCTGCAAACGAAGTTCCTAACAGATAAATAAAGTTATTTGAATTTGAATTGAATTGAAACAGCTCTACCTTATACAGTATTTATAAAATTACAGACATAGTTTTATAGCTCAAAAATCCCTAGAAAAACAGGCTGAGCGGGGTCACCTCTTCGCAGATCTGACCTATAACTAGGTCTGGTTTGATTTCCATGAAAATGGAAAAGTTCTATACCATACTGCGAAACATTTCAGACAAAGCAGTAACATCCCCATGGAGAAAAATATTTGACAGATGCTCCACCAGAAAAGCGACACAATGCACCTTTATTTAAACCTTCTACGGCTCAAATCTAAACATGTAGGCAAAAAATAACCACAAAGTTCTCAGTAGTGCAAAGAAAATGTACACACAATAAATATTGACCTCAAAAACTATAGTTGAACCATAAGTTGCTTTAGTAATTATTGTGACAGGCCTAGATGGCTGTGTGCAGTGATTTAGTCTGGGCCTTATGTAGCAGGATCTCTTTGTACGCTACACCAGTCTCACTTGTTGGCACCATTACCTCTTTGTAACCCACTCTTCGGAAACCACCCTTTCTTTTGGCCCTATTTTCTGTAACTATGCCATTTCCTTTGTCAGATTTGATGGTTTCCGCTGCCCATCACGAGCCCGTCCACTGTACACTGAGTCTCCTGTCATGCGTCGATGTATTTCCACTTTGTGTTTTGTCTGCTGGCAGCGATAATGAGAAGGCTCCTTTATAATTCATGCCATGATTGATAACAGTTTGCCTGCTGCAGTCTCACTCAGTGCACAGCCAAGAGTATGCAACCCTGCCAAGCACGCCACTCTGCAGACTACGACGCGCGGTGTTGCCTTTCATTTGCCATTTAGCTGAGCACACTTTCTTGTCTTTAGCCTGTCTAAAATCTGATTCTGCCCTGAACATTTCAAAGGACTTGTTCTTCCCTTGCTATTGACAGAACGCTTTTCCAGCCTCTTTTGTGTCACACTATTCACCCCAAAGCAAAACGCATTATGCTCTTGTTCAGCATCTTCACCAAATGACCACACTGACACTACAGGACGGAAAATGCCACTAGTGCCCTTCCAGGTCTTGCACTTTCCTAATGAGGACATGAATGAGCTGGACAAGTGCCCACTGCTCTGTTGGCTGCCTGTCTAGGCTCTGCTTTTCAGACTCTCAAGACTGTATTCACTAATTACTCGTTTGCACAATTACATTTACTTTATGTTTGCTATAAGGCGGGCAATTCATTATGTTCATCAAATTGAGATCCAGTGCTCCACATGGGAGCTTTAAGCAGGAGCCAATAAAAGTACATGGTTTATTGCAGATTTTGGAGGTAGAAGTAGATTTTTGGACTATGTTTTTTGTGTCAAATGGTACTGATTGTAGTCTGTTTTTTTGCATCCATGTGATTGCTAGGCCTGTCACAAAAAAATACTATATTGAGTTATTATTCAATACATGAAAGCTGGATTAATACTTTTTAGGGGTCAGAATTTATCGTGGAGACTTTTTCTTTGTGCAAGTGTGAATATTTGGGTTATATTTGAGCTGAAGTTGGTTGAATTATGAACTTCTGTCACTCATTATAGAAACAAACTAAGTATGTAAGTGTTGCATTCTGTAATTAATTTTTTTCTGTAATTAACAATTTCATTTAACAATATTGTACATTTAGAATATTTTTTGTGGATAATTCTGCTTTATGGTTTCAGTATTATCGTTTATAGTCTATATTTACTAAAGCAATTTTTCGCACTTCAAAATCTTTTATTGTCACAGCCCTAGAGATTTATCAGTATAACAAAAAACTGTGATGACTAACGTTGGCCTGCCTAGATGTAGAGTCACACTATATGGTTGGTTTCTAATATAGGATAATTTTATGTAAAACTTTTAAAATATAGCAACTCCTTAACTTCCTGCCAAAAGGGAAAACTTCTACACGAGAACTTATATTCTGAAATAACAATACTCTTACTTTATATAGCTACAGTGGTCAGCTCTTTCATTCATTATAAGCTCATAAATATTGTGGGTGTGAAGAGTAGTGTGTTTGGATGGCCCAGAGACACATTGTTTTTAAACCAAAAACAGCTTTGCTTAGTCAAACACCACAGGGATTTAACATAGGGCAGAGAGGTTGATTGCATTTTCTGCATTCATTACGATGCAGTGAGATAAAATGTGTAAAGACTGGTGGCTCCACGATGCAAAACACAATACATATTAATGCCTTATTTTCTGGTAAATGCCATCATGCTCTTTTTATAATCATGTTTCATTTGCTGGACTTCACTGTACTGAGGCAGAGAGTGGATTCAATTTCAGCCTCTCATAAAGGAGGTTGTGACTTTTTCCAACGGGGCCTAGCTGCTTCTGGTTGTGCTCTTGTAAATAACTGTTGGGGTTTTGATATAAAAATGGTTTGACTGTTTGAATGTTCTCTGTAACCATTATTCACAATGATGAAATGAAAGAATATGCTCTGGGAGATTTTGCTGTTCGTTTGCAGTCCTGTATTGACTGTATATGGATAATGGTAATATTTTAAATGGCCCATGTTACACAAAGGAGTTGTGTTTTGATTCATTCACACATGTTTAACACACAGTGCCTGTATATTTAGGCTGAGTTCTTCTCCCAAACAGAAAACACCCTGTTCTACCTTGTGATGTCATGTGGTAATACAGGAAGTGCTGTGTTTTTAAAATCCATACACCTTCACAAGAATCATTTGGATAATTTCATCCCTGAAATTGCTAATCTCTACCGAACAAAGGGTAAATGGTAGCGTGAAAACTAACACTACATGACATCACAAGGTGGAACACAATTTTGAGCTTTGGAGATGTTGATAAACTAATAAAGAGTTACTCAAACATTTGTGAATGTAACAAAACAACTTTGGGTATGTTTTTGATTGTTTGACAGCATTATAACATGGCTTAAAGCTTACGAGTATCCATTTTGTCTAATATAGGATCCATAAGGGTCTCAGTGACTGGCCCTTCTAATATTGTCCAAGGCTACAGTATATTTCAGAGAGATTGGGACCATATGCTGTTGTTTGGCACATTTTACTTTACTACATTTTTAGTTGGTATTTGTCACATTCAACCAGTTGCTATGGTTTCACTGAAATGCCCTTGTTTGAGTTGTACAGAAGTCTTTCAGTGCTTAGAAAAGTGCTATATAAAAAAAAAATCTACTGGAGATAGACCTATATGGGTTTTTAATGGCCGATGCCCAATATATCAGTCTATCTCTAAAATGTATTATTGGAACAGGCCAGTAATAGAATAACTGGCAAGGGGTTTTGTTCTTCGCCCATTTTTTCTTCTCTGTTATTATTCTTCCTTGTAAACGATCACAATTTTAAGGGCCTAAACATCAAGAAAAAGTTCCCAAAAAGGGTATGAGAGTAACCGGTACAGAAAAAAAAAATTATTAAATGGGCATCGCAACAATGCCCAAAGTGATCCGACTCAACAGCACCACCTAGAAGAGGGCCCCTATGGGAGTGGGGACAAGCAAAGTTTGGCATAGGCAACAAAATTCATAACAGTGATTGGCGAACAATAAGACAAGCCAAAAATTTAACTGGCACATCACTCTTTGATGAACGAAAAGTCGGCCATATTGGATCAAAAATTGACCACTGCTTTGACTGCGTGTTTGTAAAATGCTACTAGTCCCTGGTTTTTGGTCTGAATGAACTCGCAGTTGGCATGTCACATCTAGAGACATAGGTTCACAAAAATGATCTTTTTTGGGGGGGTTATATTCCTTATGTTTTGCCCATAACATGCCGGCAAAAAACACCTTCATTTCCTGTCTCTTTGATGACTTATTGAAGCCCCAGGCATTGACCTAGAGAGCTTAAATTGAAATCACAATTGTGTGATCCTGGCCTGAATGTGATGGACTATGAAGTCTAATACAACTGAACACTCTAGCGCCCCCTACCATAGACATGAAATGTCAACATGATGGGTTTTGCATGACTACAAGCAAAAAATATAAATTACAGACATGGGGAAATTTTACTGTTTTTTTTTTTTTTTTTTTTTTTTTTTTTTTTTTTTTTTTTAGTTGGTCAGTAGAGCCCCCCCTCCAAAAAAAATAATAATAATTTTGTACAAGCACATGCTTAGTCCAGTCATGCAGAAATGTGTAATTTTGGCCTGAATATAATATAATATAAAGCATATGACAAGTGCACACTATAGTGCCCCCTACCATTGACATGACACTTCAGCATTATCAGATTTGTACCAAATTTGGGGATTAAATTCTATGAATGACTGCAAGCAAAAAATAATGTATTACAGACATGGGTGATTTGTTTTTACAGTTGCTCAGCAGGGGTGCAAAGATTCTAAAAAAAGAAAACTGTGTCAGTTTCTGATGGAGGATCTGTGGGCCTAGGCCAGGGGTCCAACCTTAAACATTCAATGAGCCATTTGGAGCATCTCCCACAGAAAAAAAAAACACCCGCAGAGCCACAATACCCTAAAATGAGGATGACACTGATATGATTTTTTTAACCTGTCTGCTCTGTTTAAAAGACTATAGTGTGTAGCATTTATGAAATCAATGAAAATACAACACAAATAATCCACTGAATCGTGTCCTTTAGTTTGACAGAAGCTGAAGCATCAGCACCAAGCTGTGTTTTCAGCGCAGTGTACGCAAACTAGCCATGCGGTTTAAGTTTCGTTTCTCTAAAATGGAAAAGCTGCATTCAACACATTATTACTAAATGTCTATTTGAGTCCTGCTTGTAGCAAATAAAAATCCAACATTAAATTATCCACCCTGTGTCTGTCATCATTTTATCCCGTGTACTCGAGCGTGAATGAATCTGCCCATGTAGCACTAAATGTTCTGTTTTCTTCAGAAACTTTTTTTTGTAGCAACCACCTCCTGCAAATTCTATTCTGGTTTGGTTTTAGACCTGGTTTAGACCTGTTTTTAGTCCTGGTTTAATGCTCGCTTAGACCTGGTTTTTGGTTTAGACCTGGTTTAGACCTGTTTTAGACCTGGCTTAGTCCTGGTTTTAGTCATAGTGTTAGTTCTGGATTAGAAGCGCACAGGAGGAAGCGCGGTCTGCGCAGCGTAGGCCTATGCGGTATCCGCGCCATACGGTGGAGGTGCAGTGAGTGAGGCGTACAGGAGGAGGTGCGATGTGCACGGTGTAGGCCTATGGGAGGAGATGTGGTGAGCTCTAAAGACGTTTTATTTGAATGCTACAAGATTAGGCTATCTACAAATTTAGAATTACATTTAAAAATTAACTAACTAAAATAAAAATACAATATAATTAAATACTCATTATTTATTTTCCAAAGTCACAGGGAGCCACAACAGAAGGACGAAAGAGCCGCGGGTTGCCGACCCCTGGCCTAGGCTGTCGGGAAGGGACATGCTGGATGGTCATGTGGGAGGAGTATGCACACCAGGGTGAGGGCCATCATCGCTGCAGGTGGCTTTAATTATTATTATTTATTAGAAGTACAAGCACCTGTGTCCATAGATAATCTGAGCACATTAGTGGACCTTTCCATACCCCTTTGGGCTGCAGGTGACCAGCTTGCTGAACGAAAGCCACATCAACTTTTAGAAAAGAAACTTTGTAAATAAGCAGCAAAGTTTTAGCCAAAGCTTTTTATTTTTCTTTGTAACTTGAGTTTCTTGCATAACATTTGGAAAAATGATATCACAAATTGAGGAGTAAAATGACATTGTGAGATGGAACACACTTTTCTTTTCAGACACATTTTGCTGGTGCACTGAGCCAGACTGATAATGTATGCTTGAGAGCTTCAGTCAACAACACAACTATTTGCAAAAGTTTACGGTTTTGATATAAGAACAAATATAAATAATGGAAAAAAAGTTTTTTTTCTGCAACACCTCATTTATCATTGTTGTGTTCAGGATGAAGTGAAATCAAAGTCATTGTTATATGCTAATAGCCTTGCTTTAGTTTTCTAATAAAAAAGCTGCTCAGAGTGAACTGTTCTGTGAGAAGACAAGACTAAAACCATTCTGTTGCAGAGCTAAATAAGAAAGCATTTGAAAAATAGTCTATGAATAATGTAAGATCAGAATATTTCCAGTTATTGCAGCTCTATTGTGTATTTCTAAACAGTGTGGGAAGCAGTTGCTGTGTAAATAGGACTGCACTTTCCAACAGAAGGAGCGATGTGGGAGGAGAACCTCAGCTGGCCCTGCATGGCTAAGACTGTATGTTTTTGTTCTTCTTGGCAGCAGGCACAATTTCTTTTTTAAAACACAGTGCAAATATTTATTAATAATAAATATTATGGATATGGTGTGAAGTTAAAACAAATGGCAAGCAAAATTAAGTTAGAATCTCAATTTGCGCAAACAACTCACAGAAGTAAAAACCTTGACTAACTTATCCACACAGTAGAACACTGACAGACAAACTGCACTATGCAGAAATTTGTTGGTCTGTCCAGAAAACATAAAAAAATTAAATAAAATGTAATGTAAAAATATTCTGAACTGGGTTAGGGTCAAAACATCAGTACCTAAATACTAGATACATACTGAAAACAAAATAAATCGCATAGAAACAAGCATTTTCTGAATCTTTCTCAGAAACTGCTATTATTTTATGCTAAAACATTTTATTGTATTTAAATTAGTATTTGTATTAAACTTTATTTTTAGAGTCTAAATCCCAAACCTAGTCTCAGTCAAAACCATGCAGTCATGAAGGCTGATTTCATGGTTTTAAAATTAAATGAAAGATTCCATAATAACCACTCCTTTAGATGAAACTGGTTCTTTTTCAGGTCAGATTGGACACCTGTTTTAATGAGTTCCTATGTGACTCAATAACTGGAGGGGTGAGTCAATGCACAAGCGCCTACTAACCCAGTGGCCTATTGCAACGCCCTGCTCTTCATTGCTCACGGCTCCGGCACAGTGTCTCTGCCTGGTTAGAGCTGCTAATAGGAATGCACAGTGCCACGTTTGCACCGGGGGGTATTTAGTAGTGAATTTGGCAAAGCAGCACCTCATTGAGCAGTCAGTGTTGTATGAGCACAATTTGTCTCAGAGGTCATCGCACTCCGACAGAGGGCAACTGAGGTGGCCAGGCCCTGCAGGATGACGCAGCACTTTGGAAATTCTAGCTATACAATATGGATAGGCCTAATTACATTTACAGCCAGTTGGAAAGTCTGAATTTAGTCTTAGTTTAGCTTGTTTTAAAGGGCCCATATTACACTATTTTCTCATCTGTTGCATATCTGGAGTTGTGTTTTGTTTCATTTACACATGTTTATCACACAAACCTGCATATTTAGGCAGAGTTATTCTCACAAGCAGAAAACACTCATACGGTAAAAGGTAGCTATTAACATGAAAACTATGCTTCATGACGTCCGAAGGTGGAACAGATTTTGACTTTGGTGATGTAGACAGACTAATAATAAAGGGTTCCTCAACATGTGTGAATGAAAGAAAACACAACTTCAAATGTGTTTTTGAGGAGATAACAGCATTCTAACAGGGTTAATTTTGCTTTTAGGTCCTTTTAAGACTGCTTTACCTTGTTTTATCCTAATAAAACATACCTGGTTTGCTTAGACTTTACCAAATACCTTCTGACACTATACTAATGTAAAAAGATCCACATTTAGAACTCATTATATTCCTATCTCTTAATAATGCAGAAATGTCGCATCCCTTTGAGAATCGCTGGCTATCAAAGCACTGCATTTTATGCTTAAATACATAATTATTATTTTTGATGTGCTAAACCTCATCTCTACTGGCAGTGTTAATTTGAAATGTGGACTGTAGATATTCTGAAGCAGGGGAGCTTCTGTGCCGAGTGCAAAGTGCAGTCATTTTCTCTTCTGCTGCCTGTTGCATATGCATAAGGAAACTGCATCACTCTCATGCAAATGGAACCTCAAGCAATCAGCAACAGAGAAGATGAAAGTTTGTGGTAAATAAATGGAGAATAGTGACTTATTTATGCATTGGAAATGTAATTAAGAAATATAAAAGGCCCATATTACACAATTTTCTGATCTGTTATAAGGTTGTTTCCTTGTCAAAACAGACCTGGAGTTGTGATTTTTTTTCATTCACACATGTTTAATTCTCAAATCCTGCATATTTAGGCTGCAGTCTTCTCTCAAACAGAAAACAAAAAGTCATGCGGTAATACAGGAAATGCTCCACTGTGTTTTTAAACTCGTTCACTAAAATCATTTGGATGATTTCTGCCCTAGAATTGCCAGTCTCTACTAAATAATAGGTTAAATGTGGCTATTATCACTTCATAACATCACCAGGTGGAACAGAGAGAACTTTGGAGATGTAGTAATAATAATAATAATAACGCATCAGTTTTATATAGTGCTTTTCAGGACACTCAAAGATGCTTTACAGAGCATTATTCATTCACTCCAGACCCGGTGGTGGTAAACTACTATTGTAGCCACAGCTGCCCTGGGGCAGACTGACGGAAGCGAGGCTGCCAATCTGCGCAATCGGCCCCTCCGACCACCACCACCATTCACGCACACACCACTTTCATACTAGGCAATGTGGGTGATGTGCCTTGCCTAAGGACACTACGACAGTTTTTGTGACTGGCGCCCCCCTGTGGCACCTGGAATTCCCAGTGGTCTCCCATCCAAGTACTAACCAGGCCCGGCCCTGCTTAGCTTCTGAGATCTGACGCGATCAGGCTTTGACGAGCCGGTATGGCTTTTTTGAGGAGATAACAGCATTATAACATGGGTTAAAGCTCACAAGAGTCAATTAGGACCTATTAGTATAAGAAAAGTGTGACTGTGCTCAGAAATCATCTATTATCTTTTAGCATTTTGTATAATTTCAAAGGCTTCTGAAAATGACATATATATGTAAATGTAAAAAAATAATCAGGAAATTCCAATTATAAATCAGCAAACATGAAAGCAGGTAGATATTTTTGTTGCTGGATATGCCTTAAGGGTCGGGCATAGAGGAGAATGTCAAATGAGCAGTCGGGTTTTTCAGAGGTGAATCTTTCACCTCTAAAAAAGTTTTTAAATATTAGTTTTCTGTATACTTCAGAATCTAAAAATCTTGGCCATAAATTTGACTTTTAACACTTTCTAATCAGCCTTGAGATGTTAAAAGTTCCAATTAAAATGAGCATATTTTTATCACATGATTTTTCTACCCTAATTTGCAATATATTTTTCCCAATATAAACTAATTGGCAACCGTGGTGGTGCAGATGCGAGTGAAAGACTTTGAAGATCAAACTATCTCCTTTGACATTTAATCATTACTTGTTAAAAGCCACATTTATATTTGATATTATTTTGAAATCGAAACACATTATTCATTTCACCAAGCTCCAACCCTGTAGTGCATTTGAATGAATATTTAATATGTAGAGATGCAGACAGCAGCACATTAAACATTGTCTTTGAAATCTCAGCTTTCTATTAGCACATATTAGGTCTGTGCCTTCAAGCGGCACTGAATATGAAGGATGTCTAATTCTTATAATCATGTCTGTGTAAGCTTCAGCAGTCTGCAGAGTGTGAGCACGTTCCCTATTGTTCCCCAAAATAGTTTGATTCCAGTTTCGAGGAGCACCTTAAGTTTTCTTGGGATCCACAGTACAGACTTGCATGGTCTGTCTGTATCAAAACAAATATGCCAAGGAAATCACAAGGGAATTGAAAAAAAAAAGCAGGTTTTTTGAGGAATCAATGAGGGAAGTACTAAACTCTGTTGATGATAGGTGAAATGATTGGTGACCAATGAGCTCCTTCATTTCACATGCATCACTGAAAAAAAGAAAAAAAAAAACTAATAGGATTGGGAGTGGGGACCAGACCAGACTCTATAAAAATAAAGAGAGAGATGATTCCAGATTTAACAGGCACATCTAAAGTATTCAGAGTCAAAATGTATATTACATGTTGAAGTATAATTACACTAAATGAATAAATTGAAGTAGTCACAGAGTTTGAAGATGATGAGGCTGGAGCGTTAACTTGGGAGAGGTTTATTAACTTTACTTATCAGTACAAGACCTGGGACCGCCGGACACCTGGACTCTCAAGACGCTGTGGTAGAATTGTCAATTCCAGTCTAGTCCAGTCCAGTCTGGCTATGTTTCCATTGTAGGAAGTGTTATACCCCTGATGTTGGTGAAGATAACAAGGACTGAACTGGCAGTGTGGGACTGGCACAGCACAGAAATACATTCCTCTATCATGAAGAACCAGAACCTGATAACACCAAATTGGAAGCTGGAAGCTGTTTTCATGGCTCAAAGCAACTCATAACATTATTTTGTTATTTTGTTTAGTTTTCCTTTAAACACACACTGCAAAACTGAAAAAAAAGATTCTGCATCTAAACCCATAATAAAGAAAACCAATATTCAAAAGACAAGATGAAAAAAGTTAAGGGTATTTAGAGGGCACACTGATTGGAAAAACTTTTGGTTCAACTTTTTCTTATACCGGAATATATGTTGGAAACAGCCCTGAACTCATCCTTCAGCTTTCCTTGAGTGTTGTGTTTACTATGTCTCTTTGCTAGACTTGCTTGGATAATTGATTTAAAACAGGGAATAGGAAAGTTATTACTCTCTTTTGTTTGCGTGTTAAACAAACCCTTGCATGGGTGGCATTGTGTGAACTGAGTGGAGATCAATGTCTCACTGTTCTGTGAATATTTTTTACTCCATCACATCAATCAAAGTCGTCTGGTTCTGAGTCATCCTGGTAGTTTTCTGACAGGTTAAACTCAAGGTTATAACAAGAGCATGGGGTCTGTAGATTTTTAGAGAACACATTTAACTGTCAGTGAGTGTCATCAACATTTTATTATGTTACTCATCCTCAGAGCGGGTGTAATTCTCTGTTCTTATATTTGAATAATAGGATACAATACCCAGCATGGCTGGGTGCTCCCTTAGAGATAGGGTGAGGAGCCTAGAGTAGAGCTGCTGCTCCACCATGTCAAGAGGATCCAGTTGAGGTGGCTAGGGCATCTATTCTGGATGCCTCCTGGACGCCTCCCTGGGGAGGTGTTCCGGGCATGTCCCACCAGAAGGAGGCCCCAGGGTAGACCCAGGACACGCTGGAGGGACTATGTCTGTCGGCTGGCCTGGGAACTCCTCGGGGCTCCCCCCGGAGGAACTGGAGGAAGTGTCTGGGGTGAGGAAGTCTGGAAATCTTTGCTTAGACTGCTGCCCCCGTGACCTCGCCCTGGATAAGCAGGATAAAAAAAATACTGTTGATCACAATAAAAAGGAAGACTATTAACTATTAATACTCTACTAATAATACTAGACTATTAATAATTGATCATGATACGTTTTTCATAAACACGATATTCTCCAACAAAGAAAAAAAAAACATATCCATTTAACTTATAACTTATTATTATTTTGTTTTTAATGAGGGGTCATTATATGATATACTTTATGATGTAATGATGAGAGTAAAACACAATTAAATTACAGTAAATAGAATGGCTTTCTCTGCTATCATAAGAACAATTATACCATATATAAATGGATAAACACACCGTTTTGCTGTTGTGTTTTCACTCCATTGTTTATAATAGAACAATGCATGTCTCAACACGTGATGCATTGTGAAATACTCAGTGTGGAATTGTATATGGTATGTTGCATTGTTTATGCATTATTCAAACATTCTTATGACTATTTTTAGTCATGTACAGCTCTACTTTGCATCATTGCCCTTGTTCTCCTAGTAGTTTATTTATTTATGCAGTGCACTGCATGAAAGGTATGTATAGAGCTTGATTTCAAAATATGAACCGTTCCTGATTTGGCTCTTTTTGTTTCTCTTACTCTACTGAACGCAGCATTACCACATACAGTCTGGTAACTTTTAAATTTTTTGATGCTAACAGCATTGTAATTCCTGATATCATAACTGGAAAATGTCAACTCCACCAATCCATTCAGATCCATTTATTCAAACAGAACTGCTGACAGTCTGACAGCTAACAAATCTGAAAGTCTGACAGCTAACAAATGGAACAAAAATAAACTATCTGCAGTGTAACTGTAAGAGTAATTTTTGTCAACTCTGTCAGTTGTCAACTTTGTCAGACTTGAAATCCACCTATAGCCTCCAAATGTGTTAAAATAAAAGTATATAATATAATATAATAATCAAATATTATTTGTGAACGTATGAATGGGCTAAATTGCCAGTTTAATTAAGTTAGTTTAAGTTGCATATGCTGTACTTCACTTAAGTAATTTATAGTTATGTTAGGGTGTAATAACATTGTATAATGTCAAGATGAATGTGTGATGGAGTTGATAGGGTTATTTAGGGTTATGGAGTTGACAAACCCACCAACTAAGTAAAGAATTAGAGGGCAGAGGAAAGAGAGAAGAAGGGATGGAAACACTAGAGGAGCACTGGGGGTCGATGGAGACAGGGCGTCGATGGAGGAGGAGTGGACTTTGCTTCCCTATACTGAGTTCTGTAGGTGGAAGATAAATTATTGTCAATTTTGTGAAGTATGATCAGTGTTCATTTGGATTAAAAGATATTTGTTCAGTTTTCAGCAGTGCTTTTGTCAACTTAGGTCAAGAATCGTATCATAGTTTCATTCATGTAACATCACAACTTTGTGGAGTCCCTTGGGCTTAAAATTGAGCTGGAGGACAGGGTAGAATTTACTGTTTAACCATCAAAATGCAGATTTATTAACCTTGTATCTCGAATTACTGGGTCTACATAAATAAACAAAAAAGAAAAGCACAATTGCCTCAGAAAGTGGTTCCATTATTCAACAACAAAGATTGTTGTCAGTTGAAACTAAGCACTTAAGTCTTAAGATTAGTGGGGCAAATTTGTGGAGCCAGTCTCTAACAAATAATTATAAGCTTCAAGATTTATGAATTATGCGTTCTTGCAAAAATAGTCAATCTCCCATACTGTTATATAGACCCCTGTCCTCCCTCTGAAATTATAGCATAATCAAATTCTTGACCGAGAACACAATCCATTTCCTGTTTTGGTGGAGGCTGCAAAATAACACCTGTTCAAGTATTATTGAATCATATAAAAAGTGCTTTGACGTCCATGTTACTCCCTTTACATTTCCACTTAAAGCTCTTTTCTTCCACAACATAAAAAGCCTGGTGTATCTGAAGCCCGGGCCTGTATGTGTATGTTCTTGCACACTGCTGAGAGCCAATATGATGCAAACATGTGTAATGGAGCCATTGCAGTACAGTTAACGGCATTCGCTGCGATCAAACAGCAGGCTCTGGTATCTCTGAAGTGCAAACTAGAACGAGGTCCCCCACATGAATCCAGGGACGTCATGATGCGTGTGCTACTACTAAAGCAGACTGTTTTTAACACTAGGCACCCTGTTTATATGACATTTGTGTAGATTGTAAGACTGTAGAGGATTGATCAGTATAGCGATATTGTAATATTTACTAATGATATTATTTATGTATGCATACTTAAAATATCAGGTATATTGTCTGGTAGGAGAAAACTGTCGAACAAGACTCAAAAAGAGATGATGACGGTAAAAGAACTTGCTGTGTACACTTATAAATGTAGTTGATAGGATTAACTCAGGTTCAGGAGCAGGACCACGCCTCAACGGCTCTCGTCTCCTCTCCAGAGAATCACAGCTCACTTCTGCCACACCTCAATTTCCCAGAAGCCTATCCCGGCAACCCAGTTTGTCCCGAATAACTTGACCCCACCCTCCCAATCCCTATCTGTTTGTCTTCCCGACATGAGACGCCTACAAGGGGGGTCCTGTTCCTGCTGGGCCATGTGAAGATTGAGACTGAACCCCCACCCGAGAGTCTCAACCCAGCTGACCCGCCTCGTCTCCCTATAATAAACTGTTTTCTTTTTGCACGTGTTGTTGCCGTGGTCCTTGCTAGTGAACAAGGATTTAAAGTGATATTTCTGTTTAATTATGCAATCCATTCTACTTTTTCTGGGATACTTGAACCCCAATCGAGGCATTACAGGCCCATTTTGGATGATGGATTGCAACTAATGGAGATCCATAAATTAAAAGAAATACTGGATACACTGAAGGTGACTTGTTATGCAAAATAGACTTTTTTAGAGTGTTTAACTATGTGATAATTGTTTCCCGTTTCCATTTATCCACTCAAATCTGTAGGAGATGTTCCGGCAGAGGAGCACTTTGTTGTGATGACATTTAGGTCGACTTCGGCTTTATTGTGCCCACTATTTTCGAACCCAGACGTGTTTCTTTTATTAAGTCATTTTAGATCATTATTACCTTTTTAAATTCTCAAAATGTAATATATCAATGGATGCAATAGATTATTATGACATAGCAGACCAAAGAGAAATATTTTCTCATTTAAAAGATAAAATAAACACAGTCATCTATTTCTATAGTTTTTGTCAACATCGTCTACCCCTAGCACTTAGCAGAGAGATATATGAACCCCTCTTATTGATTAGACAATAAGTGAAGACATATCTACATTGGGCATTTTTCCTACAGCTAACTCAATCTCCACTTTTAGAGTCATTCTTCATAGCTGCATAACTGGCTTTGAATTGGCTTTTTTACCGGACAGGGATGGAGTCTTTGCTGTCTGTAACTCTTGTTAAGAGTTTATTTTCAGAATTTCAAAACAATTTAAATGCAGCTCACTGTATTCATCCTTAGACTTCTGCACAGTGTGAGACTTGAACTTGAACCTGGGGTCACTGGGTCTAAAATAACACCGGGTGGTTGTTAGCTATTGACTGCTCACAAAAAGCAGAGCAGAAAAAGTATAGGATCAGTGCCATTGTATGTATCTCTTATTCAGCTCTCTACTATAAAACTTTACCACCTTATTATATGTGTTTATTAAACCCTTGTGTTTTAATAGTGAAAAATCATATGCCTCTATTTAGTCTGTTTAGTCGGTGCAATTATTTTCACTGTGAAATGAGCAGTTGGAATGACAGCTCTCTATATGTTGATGATAACATTTACTCTAAAGCAGTGGTTCTTAACCTGGGTTCGATCGAACCCCAGGGGTTCAGTGAGTCAATCTCAGGGGTTCGGCAGGGGTCAAGACACATCCAACTCATATGATTCGTGATGCCCCCGTTTGGCCAGAAATTTTGTGTGCGCAATAGTCTTATGATTGTCGTGATGGTGTCGTGTAATTTCTTTCTTAATATTTTCCCTTCATACTAACTATGTCGAGCAAAAAAAACATATTTTATTTTTCCAATTAAGAAGGGTTCAGTGAATGCTTATATGAAACTAGTGGGGTTCAGTCCCTCCAACAAGGTTAAGAACCACTGCTCTCAAGGAAAGTAAATTAAATGTCAAACTCAAGTTTCAAAAAACTTTTCACATTGAGGCTATGCTCTATTTAGGACATGTCAGACTTTTAGCTTCCATCTCCTCAAACTACTTACATTTGGTTTTTATGATGGTATAGCATTGTGCGGCAGGAGAATATGAATTCCTTCCAGAAGTGATTTCAATTATATCCTTAAATATATATTTTACTGAGTGGTTTCATTCTTTCCCAAGTGTACATCATTCATGCCTGGTAGTCCCCCTTCAATTTGCCTTCATCGCTTTACCAGACACTGCCTGGAGAAATGTCTGACCAGTTGCCTGGTTTGGGAATGGATCTTCTTCTCAAGTGATTATATTTCCATTTTACCATAAACGCACATGAAATGCTCAAGGACCTCAGCTCCCAGTCCTGTTCTGAGCACGTACAAGGCAGAGTGCAGCCTGGATGAGTCATGGTGTCCAGTTCATTCACTCCCTGCTCAGACAAGGCCAATGGAGCAGACATTTAACTACTGGAGAGCTGGGTCAGCACATGTCTGCTCTTATTTCATGAACATGCGTGGACAGAGGAAGAGAGCCTGGGAGACATGAGCTCTGTTCTAGTCTGTGGCTGCTGACCCTCTGCAGGTCTGTTTAACCTGCTGTGTCCACTATTACTAGTGTGGCTCACAAGGATTCTGGGATATGTAATAATGGATAAAGAAATGAAACCTTAAAGAGGAGGCATTTTACATCTATGGGTTATTAATTGCTAACCATAGACTGTATAAATAAGTGGACCCATAGCATTCATCTCCACTCAAATCACTCAAATGGAGCTCCCGATGCTAACATTACAGGAGCGACTTTGGACCAGGCTCAATATTTGGAAATCTGACCGCGAGTACCATAGTAACCACAAGAGCCAATCATGATTGAGGTTGTTAAAAGTGCCCGCCCTACTCAACGGAAAGCGCGAAGGGGGCTTACTTAACATGGAAACCATGGATGTGCAATAAGAGGTGGATAAGTCACGCCCCCTCTATCCGTGATCACAGATTGATTTGTGGCTGAGTGAGGATTAACAGCATTAACAGCTTTCATAAAGGTCGGATTCTGTAGGGATTCTTCTGTATTTTTACAATATGAACTGAAAATTTATGAAAAACTGAAATCTTTGTAATTTGTAAGAGTTAGCCTAGCCTCACTCTGAGCCCACACTAGCTCGGCTCTAGGAGCTTGCGCTCTGATTGGTCAAAACTGCGTTTCTGACGTCACATCTCGGGCAGCCCAACACTGCCAAATGTCACACGTTGAGCAGCGTTAGGCTGCAAACAAGGAAGTAAATACAGAAGTAAAAATCTTTTTTGCAGCCATGCACCAATGGGCATAGGCCACTGAAAACAATATGGCGCCATCTTGGATTAATCTTCCAGATTTTATTATAGTTCTATGAACGAAATGCACTAGGTGTCAATCAAACCTGTTGCTAACGCTAGTCGGAGCGACCTCTGGGCATGAAGGCATCTGATTGGTCCATTATTTAGGTTGGTATCTTGATTTAGTGACAGAGTAGCAAAATAAAAAATTCAGGATTGTGTAGAGCGGGTTAAAAACAAACATTTTAAGACATAAATGACGAGTCTCACTGCAGCAGTTACAGAGAGGGGCGATAAGATCCTGATGTTAGTCAATGGGAGCCAGGGTTAGAAGGAGCTGGAAGAGCCTCGTGGGGCACTTCCTATATGGAACATGGCTGCTAGCGCTTTAGCTATGGCCATTATTATAATGCCCACATAAACTTACTTGACTTTACAGAAATTGAAATCTTGGATTTGGGAGGACCGTAAGTAACATCATGACATGAAGTGTGGGTTATATTTCTATATTTTGATGTTTGTACAGTAACTTGTGTAACTTACTAAACTTACTTTTCAATCAGTTGATATGTTGTTATAAAATGTCATAAATGCACATGTAGCATTGATGAGTTGTTGCTCTTTTTTAATCTCTGTCACTTAGAGTAGTTGATGTAGAGCAATGTATTATTTAAGCGAGTGGATCCAAGGAGCTGCTGATGAGAGCTCTGCGTGATGGCACTTAATATAGAACATACAGTCCACAGTGACAAGAGGATGTGGAACACCAGTCCACACCAGGGAACACTGCTACAGGCAGAGCTGTCAACAAGTCACAGCTGGCTGAGGAGCTGCTCAGGATTCACTAAGAGCACATATCTTTGAGTCTTTTACTCAGAAATAAGCTCGACCTTTATGTGGAAATGGCTAAAGTTTTTATCCTCTAAAAGATAATTGTAATTATAAAATAGTTTATTACCTTGCATAATTGTAACAGTTGCAGATCCTGGTTTACTGCTATAGCTCTAGTTTTGCACATTCACACTGTGCACACAGTGCACTATTCTTACACTCTGTAGTCATTGATTGGATTAATTTGGGATTTAAAATCTATAACCCATCTCTAAAAGGAAATGTTCTACAGAGCATGTCTTGTTTGTATTGCTATTCTAAATACTTTGGATATAAATGTTGCTCATAATATAAAACCAAATTTAAAAGCTGATTTTTGGAATTTTTGGACATAGCATGTCGTAGTATTTAATATGAATATATGATTATTTATACATTTTTGCTGCTGTGCACAAAACAATTGTATCTCAGTCCACTCCAGTTATATTTGCCAGAAGAACACAGATTATATTACAGAAAGTAAAAGGATCAATTCTATGCCTATGATGGGGCACTTTTCCTGTTTAGTTCCATCCTGTCTCTGCTCACTGCTCTCACAATGGAAGATACGCCACACAGCTCCACCCGCTCAGTCTCCAGCCCACAGGCCCACTGGTGCAGAGAGCTCCTATGCCGCAGTGGCTGCTGGCGTGCCCTCAGTGGGAGGACAGCCCTCAGCATTTAAACACAGCTCTGCTGTGATAAATGAGTGTGGAAACTGGGGCATGTCAGTGTGCATTCCAAACATAATGTGTACTAGGTGGTTAAAGTTAGGACCTTCTGTTGTTGTGGGTGGTGATCCCAGGAGGATAGGGTCCCAGTATGAACCTGAGTTGCTGAAGTTCTGTCCTAAGATTGTCAGCCCTCACAGAGCTCTTACAGAGTCCCCCCAGGACCCCCCAGAGGCTGTGCACATGGAATGTTGTTTATCTGCTCCTGACTCATTACACAGCAAGTCACACCCTCCACAAGGTCACATGATAAATCAGGACAGAAAAGTCATATTGTACTATTTTATCTTACCTCTCTAAGAGGTTTTCATGAATATAGCTTTGATTGTTGTTTGAGGGTTGTTGGCTGGACTAGGTCTGACTAAGATATTTCTCCTAAATTACCTTTGCGAAGGCACTGGTTTATGGTTTGGCACGGATTGTTTTTATTGTCAAGCTTGCACAGCTATAAAATGCAACCATTAAATTGTAGTTATATTATTGTATTTGCACAACAGAACAAATATCAAACTGACAACCATGACTCAGATTTGTTTATTGTATGTCAAAATAACAGACTATTGAAAGTGACACTCATACAAACAGCAAGCAACATGGACTGAAATGTATGGGGAAGAGAGGGAATAAAATACAATTATGATGTGGGTTTGGGAGAAATCATTACAAACAAACCCCATGTATATCACTTAACTCAACTTGTTGACATAGTGTGAAATCACACATAATATTAAACTCAAGCATCTTTTTCTTATTTCAAGCTTCTTCTTTGGACTAAAATCTACAAAATAAATGGCTCGAGCAGGCTCCAGTTTACAAAACCATTCACTGTTAACAGACATTGAACTTCTTCCAGAGCAGTGCAGTGCTAAAGCTGAGATGTGAAAATCTTTAGTGTGGAAACTGCATGAGCCTGGGATTCACACTGGACTGGAAAGACTTCCTGACTGTCATAAGAATAGTGCTGCTGTGCTCGATGCTAGGGGGTGCCCTGAATGCAACACACGTCTCATGACTTACAAACATTTTACAGAGCTCTTATGAATACTAATGTGTCTGCTGCAAGAGGTCACTTGACTTGTAACTTGCAGGATTTTATATTTTGTTTTCTCTACATGGTGTTGGTTGGTCAAATAAGTAAGTAAATAAGCAGTTAGCAAAATTTTTTATAACATTACACAAAATTGACTCTTGTGGACTTTTAGCCATGTTATGATGCTGTTATCTCTTCAAGAACAGACCTGGAGTTGTGTTTGTTTTATTCACACGTTTCAGTAACCCTTTATTATTAGTCTGTTTGCGGCTCCAAAGTTCAAAATGCTCCGTTCCTACTTATGATGTCATGAATCTGTAGTTTAACAAGCTACTTTTTACCTTAATTTCAGTAGAGATAGGCTTTTCCATAGCTGAAATCATCCAAACCACCACCTACTTTTCTCCATGGAGATGTTATTGCTTTGCTTGGAATGTTCCATGTCACCGGCTTCTCTCCTTCATGATGGACTGGTTTAATCTATACTGTGGAACATTCTAGACAAAGCAATAACATTTCCATGGAGATAAGCAGGTGACGCACCCACCACTGGAAATTATGAAGTGCACCTTTAAGTTTATACAACGAAAAGGTCTTTACAATGACCGGACCATCATAAACGTTCTGTAACATCATTCACTTCCAGTTCTGTCAGCATCTTAAAAATATCAATTAAACAACTCTAAAACTGTCCATGTTTTTTCTGGAGCCCATTGTGGTTTGCCTTGGAGAAGCTAACATTGCAGCTAACTGGTTCTCATTTGTTTTCTCTTTGTGGCCCTATTAATTACTTTAAATTTGATTGTTCAGTTTGATTTGAATCAATTCTGAGTGGAGCAATCAACATGTAAAAGGTGCTCTGGCATAGACCCAGCCTTTTCTCAATTCTCAGCGCTAGGCAATGGCTCTGGATATGTGACAAAGCAAATAAATAGCTTTGAAAATCCATTTGGTTCTCGATTATGCTCGTCAGTAGTCAAAGCAAACAATGTAGATGTAAGGGAGAATCTCAATGAGGGTCCTGGGTGATTATTGAACACAGAAACCCAGAGTGTGTTGTAGGGTGACCAAAATTCAAAACGGGGACATACTCAGGTTTTAATGGTTGACATAGATGAAACTGAAAAGAGTACATTGTCCATTTGCACTGTGGAGAAGCTGGTCCAACGAAAGTAGGAGGCAGACTTCAACGAAAAAGGTGTCTTTGACTTCCGGTGTAGGGAAAAGTAAGTTAATTACAAATAAAATGTTCAAACAAATAAACAGAAAATCAGTAACTCAACACAACAACAACATGCAACTATCTGCACAGAAGTCTCTCCCCAGTTGACACCACTTGCTTGCTTTTATACCCCAGGTACCTCCTTACCCCCCCAAGTCCCCTTTAGATTAAATCAAAATGTTTAACATAAACTAAACAGTGCTGAAAATAAACGATAAAACCAAATACACAAAAACAATGAAAAAGAACTTAAACCAGTTCTCCCCTCCACATGGTCAAACACATGACCTCCTTCCAAAGCTTTAAAAATTACTGACATGGGGCACATTCCCTCTTTTGTCTGGACCATGTGGTGCTGCAGTTAAGTATAGTGAATGTGGAAGTAACTGAAATTAATTAACAAATAAAGTATATTTAAATGAATAATGTATTATGTGATAGAAGACCTATGAATTATTCTACCAACTGTATTGATAGAATATTGAGAAATTAACAAAATGAAATTAAACAAATTAATGCAAGTTTAAAATGGGACAAATGCCACTGTCACATGCACAATTTTTGCTTTATGGTCATTTTCAAGTATGATTTTCTGCATTTTAGCCAAACAAATGATAATAATATTGTCGCCTTTACAGTTGGGTGGTATCAGATTATTACAAAATAGAGACACCTGGCACATTTCTTGTATAAAACTTGGGCAAATCGCCAAGTTTTGGATATATCTGCTTGGACAGGGGACACAGGGCTCAAAACTGGGACTGTCCTAGATAAATATGGATCTGACACCCAAGCATTGTACCTTCTTAAAATGTGTGAAACAGAACTAGTTCATTTTAAATTGTTTGCAGTGGTCCAAAGTTATTTCTGACTTACCTTAGGCATTCAGAACCTCCTAATTATTCAAGAAAATGAGTTTATAAGTGCTTTTCACAACTTTCAGAGAATTTTGCAACAACTAGCATGCTAACTGTAGACTTCCTGATTATGGGACAATAAAACTCTTAACTAGATACCAACAGTACGCAGCTGACTTATCTTATCTGACCTATATAATATATATGTACTGGAGCAACACATTTTGCTCAAGTACATGAAGAAAAATCAGGTACACGGCCTTTACGATTGTCTAGTGGGCGCAGCAAATCAACTGTCAACCCATTTATCAGCTAGTCATTCATCAAATCTAAAAAAGGACCACGTGTTTTTGATTGCTGTAGAATGAAGAGGTAAAGCTTTTCTTTCGCTTTTCAGTTAATGAGTCAAAAAGTTGTTTCTCGAATTAATTGTTGCAGCTTGAAAGTAGGAATTGGAAGTTAATTGCTGTAATCAACCATCCCCGCTGATTACTATAATGGTGTACGCTCAATCCAGTGCAACTCCGCTCTTGTTGAAAAAATGTCTTAAACATATGCCCTCTGTTTCTCCCCTGTGTGATGGGAATAAGTTCTGTTGGTGTCCTCTTCACGATTTACCAAAAACAAAATGACAAGCCAGATGTGGGCATAACTTCTGATACTGTAAAAGTTATTATAGCAATAATACAAATGAATTTGGCATGTAAGGTAAGGTAAGGTTTATGTATATAGCGCTTTACACAGACACATGTCCCCAAAGTGCTTTACACAGCATTTTACAGAGCATTCTTCATTCACTCCATACCCGGTGGTGGTAAGATACTGTTGTAGCCACAGTTGCCCTGGGGCAGACTGACGGAGGCGCGGCTGCCAAGCCAAGCGGCGCCAACGGTCCCTCCGACCACCACCAACACTCACTCACACAACTTTCACACCTACAATGCATGTTTTGAGTTGATGGGGGAAACCGGAGTGCCCGGAGGAAACCCATCCAGACACGGGGAGATCATGCAAACTCCACACAGAAAAGCCCGGGGATCGAACCCGCAACCTTCTTGCTGTGAGGCATGAATGCTAGCCACTCAGCCACCGTAGAGTTATTGTAGAGTTATTTCTGAACAACTCAGGACCCTGATAATATTTTAAATAAGGTAGACATCATTATTCATGGGTTTCAGGCAAATAATTCCTCCTGGTTTGAGTCTGTGCAGATTTTTTTTTTTTAATTCAAAAGATATATTTTGGTTTTAATTGAGTGAATAACATTTCACACACCATGAACAGTTTCAGGCAAAAGAGAGAGACCACTCTTTTTGAACCAAAGCAACACTTTTATAATTAAGCTAATTGGCAATGTTGTAAAACGTAATTGTTATGCATAATTATCACATTAGCGCGTGACATGCCACCATTTCCAACTTCAACTTTGTTTATTTTTTGTTTAGTAGTGCAGCAGTGGTTTTACAAGCTCACCAAAAATCTGATCATCTCAGTTGTCGCATTATTGAAATGTCATGTAAACGGTTACATCTTATCTGAGTATCCTAATTTGTTTCTGATTGTTCATAGATGTGCAGATATTTTAAAGGTGCACTATGTTGTCTCTATGTTGTCCTGCTTGTCTCCATGGTGATGATATTGCTTTGACTGTTTCTTAGGCCTTGTCCACACGTAGCCGGGTATCTGATAAACCGAAGATGTTTTGCTGCGTTTTGACCTGTCATCCACACGAACACGCATCAAAAACGAGTATTCGGGGAAAACTCCGGCCAAAGTGAAGATTTTTGAAAACTCCGTTTATGCGTGTTTGTGTGGACAGAGATAACTGGGGTTTTGCGTTTTAAAACGTCACTGTCTGCGCCAAAAAATATGAATCTGCCCTGACGTCAAACGTGCGACATTTGTTTAGGCGACTGCAAAAGCCAAAGCTAAAGCAGACTATGGATCGGAGTCGTTTCTTGAGAGCTGTGTGTTGAGAGCAGAATTGCTCCTAAACTGTGTTTAGGAGCAATTCTGACTCCGAGTCTGTCCAGACAGAGGAGCTCGGCGCCATGTTTTCTGTTGTTTAAGTTTAGGCGGAAGTGACAGCGAAGTGAGGGCTCAATGGAAATAACGCCATCTACAGGTTTGGAATGTGTATGAATGTGGTTGAAAACGCAGATGTTCGGTTATGTGTGGAAGGTATTTTTTTCGAAGACGAGGTGGTGTGGAGAAAACTATTTTTATAAACGGAGGGGGGGAAATGTTCGGTTCTAAAAATACCCGGCTACGTGTGTACAGTATGGCATTAAACGTATCTGTCTTTACAATTACAGATGCTACTACTTTAACATATCACAAAAAACCTGCAGTCTTACTGTAAATAGGGTCACATCTCCATAGATCTGACCTGTATTTTGGCCTGGTGGCATTACTTGTTTGTTTCCATGGAAACAGATATGTTTAGTGCCATACCATGGAACATCGTAGGCAACACAGCAACATCTTCATGAACAGAAGCAGGTGGCGCACCCTCCACCAGAAAAGTTACACAGTGCAACTTTTAATATCCTCAGATGGACTTTTGCCTTTTAAATACACTATAAAATCCTTTGATTAACTGACACATGTTGCTGTTTTTGATGATCAGATTTGTCTTGGACATGTAAACACACCTAAAATCTGATCTAATCATTGTTTTATCTCATTACAGTTATCTCTTTTTTTACTGGCCACATAAATGTACCCAGTGGTGCTTTTGAGTCACATGAACAGATTCTCGGAGGAGCATTGTCAGTCGAGGCACAGAGCTGCTTCTGTGCTGTGGGCCCACACTGCTGCGACTGTGTGAGGACAGACAGAGCAGAGGACAGATCAATGGTAGAGAGCGCAGAGCTGTGAAACATCTTAAACTACAGCACACAAACAAACACAGGACCTGCCACTGTAACTGAGCTGCACTGATCCACGGCACACTCCCTCTGTGCTCAGTACGGCTCCCAGGGGACCCATTCAATCATACACACAGTCTATAATCCCTGTGCAGGGAGATAAGAAGCAGCCATCAGAAAAGATCCCAAAGATGATAGCTATATTTTTTATGAACTAGGTGCGAAAAGCAAGGAACACCAAAGGACTTAGGGGTGTTTTTAGAGCCTATCCGGATATGGATTTTATCTATCACATAGACTTAATATAAAGTAAAGTCTGAATTCTCTGAGAATTCAAACTTTACTTTCACTGGTTAATTCCATCTTTTAGGAGGAGTGGGTGGGGAAAAGTGTCTGTGTTTGAATATAGAGCTGAAGTATGATGACAGATCAAGTTTAAATTTTCATTTTCACCTTTCCCAGACAGCCAAACAACCATGATTGTTATGTAGGTGATATATGGTTTACAATACTGATGTCAAAATATTGACATAGTTTAGTGACAGTTGGTTCTTTGGTTGATTGATGTTGATAAAAAAAAAAAAAAAAGATTTTCGCCATGACAAAACAGTCAGTGTCTTCTAAAAATAGCTTAAATTTATTATGTGGATAGCTGCTGGAGTGTGCTGTTTGTCAGTGTACTAGCCAATATTGACTCAAAGGAGAGTGGACCTGGAGCAGTGACAATTTAATCTGAGGACAGTGCCCCCCTAACCGTGAGAAGCACCCGGATTCCTGCAACAAGACTGGGGAATATACTGTTATACAAACATTAGACGCAGTGCTGGACTCGGAGAGGTGTTTTCAGAGCAGTGCAGAAGCAGAAACAGGCAGCAGAATTCATGTTATCTGCTGAAACACATTTTCACATTCTATAACCTGGCGGTAATAAGTGTGCTTATTTTCTCTGCTTAGGTCTTTTCATAGCGATGATAATATTTGTGTGAACCTGAAAAACAGTTTTGGCAAAATGATTCACACTTTTAAATGATGTATTATAAATTTATACAGTCAGTGTATTCACCCATACTGTTTGGGCTGGATGAGGTTTTATTTTGCAGAGGCCATTGTAAAAGTCAAATGGCTGCACCACTGTGAGAATGGAACCGATTTCCAAAGGTAGAAAGAGTGAGCCCTAGAAGAGGCCCTTTCTATCTCAATTCAATTTTATTTTCTATAGCTACTAGGCCTGTCAGATAACAGATTTTGAAGTGTGCTATATTGCTGAGGAAAATATAAACAACTATAAATGATCAAAACATTTGCAATAAGTTAGTAGCAGAATTAAACACTGTTGTAGTTTTGACATCCCTCCATGTAATAAAGGACTTTTAATATTTTCAGTCGGTGTGCCTCGGGTTTCCTTTCCCATTTTTGCTTTTTCCTGTAAGGGCTACATTCTGCTGCCCTTGTAGAGCACCTGTACTGTCATTTTTAAACTTTTTTATGACCCAGTGAAGCACTCCACCTCTTCTTTTCATCTGACTTTTGTGCTTAGTTTTCATTGACTTATTGAGTAATAGAAGTAATAAACCTTCAGACTCTCAAATTTCATCATAGTACAGAAAAATAACAAAAAGTTCCTGTTGTATCCATGTCAAATATCGACCTCCATAAACGGTTGTTTCATTCATCATGTATTGAAAGATAATTTGATAGAGGAATTATCACCACAGGCTAGGGTTGGCCAATATCCAAATTTTGATACCGTTAAACCGTCTCAGCATTTTGCCGGGGTATATGGTATTACCCTGACTAATTAAGAAGTATTTTGTAGCATTCAGAAACGGAACAGCAGCATTATATTTGAAGATGAGGCACAAGTTCTGCTCAAACCAAACTTTGCCAGCGTGTTCGATCGCATCAGAATCAGCGCATGAGCTGTTTTTATAAGTGCTTATACTGTATGCAAATTAGCCATGCAGTTTTAAGTTTTGTTTCTGTAAAACATAAACAAATGTGTGCAAAGCTGGATTAAACACATTATTACTCAAAGTATATACTGAGCGGAGTACCAGAAATGTAGAGCGGTGGTCGAGAGGACCAATCACAGCCTTTATTGTCTGTCACTTCTGACCTTTCGATGTATAGTGTAAAGTTTTCTGAGGTGCAAGGCGGTCAACGCAAACACTTTTTGATGCAGAATCATAAATTGAGCTTTACCGTGTTCTCTGTGAGCAGGGAACTTTCTCCTCTTCAGCACGTCCCCTCTTGACTCTCGTCTCCATCGCAAAGTTTTTGGCTGAACATCACACGCGCGTCAGTCACGTTTTTTTCTTCTTACTGGCTGCGTGTGGATAAATATCTCTGCGCGTAACGATGTTTGAAGTGGAGAGTCCGCGCTGTGGTTTTAGGTACAGATTTTTTTTTTATGACGGTAATGAAACTGATACTGTTGCTACTTTTTGATAGGATACCGTATTACCATCCAACCATACCACAGGCCTAACCATAACTGCAGTCATCACTGGTCAGTAGCATCCTCTGGCTCTCCCTGTATACTGGCTGTGATGCCCAGGCTGCAGAACACAGAAGAGCTATCTGTTCTGAGAGCCGTTACTCCCCTCAAACCTCTATCAAAAACAACAAGCCCACTTCCACATAATTTTATCCAGCATAAATGACTGCAAAATGCAATGTAATCATATTTAGACATTTTGCAATTACACATAGGCTCTTTTATTCCTGACAGATTACTTTGTTCTTCTGTCTGAATCTGCAAAATTCATAAACTCAAATTGTGCAACAACAGTAGACATGCTTCAGTAGCTCTGAAGTAAATGTCAAGCCTGAAACCAAACAGACCTATTATCTAATGTGTTTGTTTAACACAGTCAATATTGTATGGATTGTTCTTGTGTTTTCTGCCGCTGGATAGAGACGGATTCTTCACTCTTTATAACTTATGTATCCATTGATCTGTGTACAAAGTTGTTTTGGACTTAAATAATTCACAATGTTCATATACTTATATATTCTGAATTAATTTGGACAAAGATACAGGTTGTAGTTTGGTGTTCTTCAGATTTCACATTAACTAAAATGTTCCCCATGACTTGTAGCTTTAAAGGTCCCACATTACACCATTTTGAGATCTGTTATAATGTTGTTTACTCGTCAAAAACCTACACGAAGTTGTGTTTTGTTTCATTCACACATGTTTAATGCACAAACCCTGCATATTTAGGCTGAGTTCTTCTCTCAGATGGAAAACACTCTATTCCACCTTGTGATGTCATGTGCTCCGTTATGTTTTACACTCCATACACCTTCACAAGAATTATTTGGATAATTTCAGCTCTGAAATTAACTTAAAAAAGTATCACTTCATGACATCACAAGGTGGAACAGAGCAGTTTGAGCTTTGGAGATATGGACAGCCTGATAATACAGGATTAGTCAAACGTGTGGATAAAACAAAACACAACTTGAGGTATGTTTTTGATGAGGTAACAACATTCTAACATGGCTTAAAGCTCATAAGATGTAGGACCTTTAAGCCTTTTTAGTTGCTACAGCATTTTACTAGAATAGAGAAGGCTTTTTGACATTTTGGTTGCTGAGCTTGCTACACTAGCCTGATTCATCAGTCTTACCTCGCAGCATTCGGATTAGTTCGCTCGACCGTAGACTTTTTTTTTCTTCTTTTTTTTTAACCAATCTGCTGCTATTTGGTCGTGACGTTTGTAATGCGCCAGAACGCTCATTGGTGTCCTAGTCATTACCGGCACAATAGCAAATCCCATATGAAGAAGGGCATTAAAGTTTTTCCCCTTGATAAAATTCACCAAACATTCTCATTGTTCCGGCTTTAAATCCTCGATGTCGGAAATCGTTGCCAACACAAAATGTATGGCTTCGTCTGCATCCATCTTGACCGATTTGTTTACTGTTGTGCTGTACCACAAAAGGACCCATAGGCGCTTGAGTTTGACATCACGGCTTCACAGCTCTTCGATGATTGGCAGGTGCGCCGACTACAACTTCCGAGGTTCTTCCAGACCGCCGAGTGTATTAGGATTCCTGACTAGTTGCTGGAAAGAAATTAAATGGAGCGGAGGCACTAGGTGGCGCCTACCTGGTTATTGCTACACAGCATGAAGCTTCATAAGGTTCTACAAATGATCATAGTATCGTAACTCAGACATATCCCTGGAATATGGCTGGTTCAAATGCCAAGAACATCTTAATTTATCACCCTACTTTACTCATCACTTTTGAAAAACCCATTCTCGACATGCTTCTGATGTCTGAACCCTTTGGTCACATTGTAATCTCTCTGTTAGCATGCTTTGTAATGTTCTCATTGTGTATGCCCTGTTGAGATCCTCATGTGACTGCATGTGGGGTGGCGAAGCTGTTCACAGAATAACATGTTAACTGCTTATTATTCCTCTAACTAACACAAGGGCATAGGGGAGGATCAGTGAGGAGGAGTGGAGGAAAGAGTCTTTAGCTGAACGCATCTCTTTGCACGCCCCCTGTTTTCATCTCCATGCAGTGCCACACATCACCATTTCCACCATCTGTCCTACGCAGAGGCTAGGCAAAGGCTATCAGGGCATGTCCCACATTCTTCTGTAAGGGAGCTCTCCGAATCATACAGTGTGACCAACAGACACAATCTTTCTACTCAGACTCACATGATACCATATGGTGTGGCCCTATGCCATCCGCTGTGGTCTATTATAGAACAGGTTTCAAATGGGCCACCAACAGTAACAGTGGATAAGGGTGCAGGCTTTGAGTTGTGAGTTGGATTTACTGATTCAGTTTTATGATTCAGTATTATCCACATCATAATGTACAACGTGTGGCGCTGCATGCTTGTTACTTCCAGACATTAATTTTCATCACATGTTATTGATGGCATGCCTGTGCAGTTTTGTGAAATATTGCCTACAGCTATTAAGAAAGCTACAGTCTTGGGCCATGTACTTTTATGCATGTTATTTCACGCATATTAGCAGTTTGCTGAAGAGAGGTTACATTACAGTAACTGTAAAGGTCCTACATTAGAGAAAATTGACTCTTGTGAGCTTTAAGCCATGCTAAATGTTACCTCCTCAAAACATAACTAGAGTTGTGTTTTGTTTCATTCACACTTGTTTGAGTGACCCTTTATTATTAGTCTGTCTTCATCTCCAAATGAATGCTCTGTTCCATGTGTCATGAAGCAGTAGTTACTACCTTTTACCTTTAGTTCAGTAGATACGGACAATTCCAGGGCTGAAATCATCCATATGTTTCTAGTGAAGATGTATGGGGTTTAAAAACACACTGGAGCACTTTCTGTATTACCACATGACATCAGAGAACAGAGTGTTTTCAGTTTGAGAACTCAGAAGAAATATTAAAACATAAATTAAAAAAAAAAAAACAGTGCCATATGGGCCCTTTGAGTACCAATGTCTGTGGTTAGCAGGCCAAAATATGTGTAGTATTATAATCATTGCCATTGCCAAGAGTAGGACAGTTATCAAATAAGATGTGTTGGTTTCTACACCAGCTCTCCACGCTATACAGTACTATATATTAGCTGCAATCACATGTTCTCGATGTTGTTTATAGTTTATTTGGATTGTGTGGCAGTGAAATAATTATTAAGATGGTGGTTCTCCCTGGGTGTCTCCCTGTGATCATCGGTGGGCTGTGGTATTTTACATGCAGGTGGAAGAGCCGTACACAGACACAGCACAGCACTATACTCAGAATGCTGGCAGAGGGAACGCCAGTCGGCTAAGAGCCCAAATATTTCTCTTCATGCCGGTGCTTACCCTCTGTGTAAGACTCTGTAGTGTCAGTTTAACATACTTGAGTTTAGCACATTTTACAACTGAATTGAAATTGCTGTTTGAATTGGCACAAATGTTTAATCTCCTGGCCAAGTTTAAATGTACATGATGCACTTAATCTTGATTTAAAAGCACAAATACAGCAAATCTAAATGCAGTATTAGCAGTATTAGCAATTTATTTGCCTTAATATAGAGGGATATAGGTTTGGTCCAAACATCTTTAGATTATTTCAGTGTCATTATTGGTCACATTTAGACACAAAATGCAATTTTCTTGCTCATTGCTTTTGCAGAAATATGCAATACTTTTTGGTCCCTTGTCATATATTTTTTTCTTTTTTTTTTCCTTGTAAGCAGACATATTTGTTTTGATATGACAGACCATACATGTATGTAAGTATTGAAAAAGTGTTGGTCAAATTAAAATAATGACAGTACAGGCATTAAGTAGAATTTGTTTCACCAACTTTTTGTTAAGTTTGATTTTAGACAATTAGAAATTACAAATTACAAAATCGCAACTTGAATTTGTGACATTACTGTACATTCTAGTCCTTTACCTTGACAGACTGGTTACCCCCATCCTTAATTGTGCTTAGTCTGAGCAGAAGTCAGTTTAAATAGCCTTGCACTTCACTTCTTTGTATGTAAATGTACTGACTCATGTCTCTTTGGAAGTATCTGATGTATAGGCTGTAGTGGCTCTCACTGTGAGCACTCCATTAGCGGCAGCAGCATAGCAGAGCAGGAAGTGTCCAGCTGGCACATCACAGTTTCCATCCTCCTGTGTCATTGTACCCACCATAGCTCCCTGCAGGCTTATGCTAATGTGTTTACTATACTAGGGAAGGAGCTCTTCTGACTAGATGCAGCATCGTCTGATTCTTTCATAATCATCTTATAATGTGGCATCCTTCCAATAAGGCTTTCTATAATTACATCTACAACCTGTAAAGCTAAGTATTGTCCCTGTAGAAAAATCAATGAAATTTGTGTCACAGAGACCACCTGTCACTCTGAGGAGCAGGTAGGATGCTATATAAACTCCACTTTAGATCTGAGTATACACAGGTGGAGGATTAGGCTGTGCTTGTCAAAGTAAATATGATATCCAGTCAGGGAGATCATGCAAACTGAAAACTAAACCTGAGACCTTCATTTGGGGCTACATAGTGCTAACAACTTTACTACCATGGCATATTTTATTCTCTGTCTGCTGATAAATGGATACGTGCCATTTTTGAATAATCGTAAGTACAAAGCAGTGGGCAGGGATAGGGGGTAGGTGAAAGTTGACATTTTCAGAGCACTCAAACCTCAAATGCAGTTACTCAAACATGCATGAACTGATCAAAATACAATCAAATAAGAGCAAAAATAAAATGGTAAAAAACAAACATAAAAAAAACTATTAAATAAATAAAATACACAGAGACCCTTTTAGTAAAATTACCTAACCTTAGCTCTTGGATTTGTGACAGTGAATTGTAGCACCTTGGGGTTGGCAGTGCTGTACACATAGAGCTCTGGCTGAATGTGAATTAAATAGTCCTTCTGATGCAGGCCAGGGCTCGTGGCTGTTCTTCACTGGGGAGTGTGTGGCTGCAGAGGACATCACACTCTGAACTTTTCTACAAGGGCAAAGGGATGCAGCTGTGCGTGGCCATTAGCATAATATTATGCATATGCAGTTTGACACAAGACTCTACTGTCACTTTCTTTCGCCTTGGAGCTTTTTAGAAAACTACCTTGAAATGCTTTGCCCTTGAAGAGACCCAAAATGCATGAAGACAACACAAAGTAAAAGAAAACACACTCTGTCTCCCCAAATATATCTATTGTCTTCAGTAATGAGACAACAAGGGCTTTGAATACTTGAAGAAAGCTGCATAGGATATCAGAAGAGAGCTGATCTTTGGACTGAGTCAGGCTGCCCAACATAGCACCACAAAGCAGCCTTTGTGTCAGTTCTTGCAAAAGGCTTATGAGGCAAGACGTGTAACATTTCCAAGTTATCTGAAGCTTAGGAGAGGAGGGGGGGTGGGATGACTCTCCTAAAGTGTCACAGGTATTACCTTCAAGTACTGGTAAGTAATGGTGTGAGTTTATTTTTAACCCTGTGTTTGCATGCAGACAAAAAGTTTAGACTTCTGGGATTCTTGTATTAGTTGAGCACTTTATATTTCAGTCTTATCGCAAATGTTAATGTCACTGGAGTTGTCTATATTGTGCACTCTGAACAAATCATCCTACTTCCCCTTCCCCCAAATTGTGCAGTCCTATTTCAGATTAGATTTTTGTGATTCTATAGAAATGTAGATACATTTTTATTTATTTTTTTGTTTATTTAGTATTTTACCAGGCAAGTCAACTGAGAACACCTTCTCATTTACAATAATGACCTGGCCAAGAGGTAGTATAGCACAATCAGAATACACTTTTGCAAGAATACATCAATTGTAACATGAAACAGTGAAGAGAAACATGAATGTATTGCACAAAAAGTGAATAAATGCTAAAGTAACACAAAACTACAGAAATATCCCTTTATATCCTTGTACTCTGCATGTTTCTGTTCTTATACTTGATTTTCTAATTTTGAAATAAACCAACCAACCAGCAAACAGACAATATTATAAAGTTCTCTATGTATTTTCAACCTTTTAGTTCATCATACTTTATATTGCTTTTACAGTAACATTCAGTGATCCCTTTATTAAAACGACTGGGTCATGCCTCTTCTACAGTTAGATGGTGCAGTCTATTGGAAATGTCTACAAAGGCCTTTTTTGAGTTCAATAAATCACCCTCAAAGAATAATGACCTGAATTTGCCCTTTGACTTTAAGTTTATGCAATTACCACTGGAACGCATAGTCAGGCATAATCAATCTTTATCAACTATCCCCAGGAGCTGTGTAGTATAGGTCATATCATAATACTTTAGGAACTGCACTGACAAGGTTAACTATGGACAAATAAACAATACATCTTCTTTGTTATTCCTCAGACATTCTCACAAAGCCAGCCCTATCTGGCAGTTATTAATAGCTCATAAGTGTGACATGGCGAGTTGTCAGATGAAGATACATGAGTAGGAATCTGTAAACGGTGAAAATGAAGGAAGGACTGTGAACAATGCATGTCTGACAAGAGCAAAACTAAGTGGTAGCTATTAAAACATGACACATTATAACCCTATCAACATTGAAAATAAATGGGGTGCCATAAAAATCATGCATCTGTACTTAGAAACAAAAGAAATCTGAATTATTAGATATCTAATGATGAGATATCAAAGGGAGAGAGTGTTGTGGGGGAGGACATGGTTCGCGCATTTCTTCAAAGGAGTTTTATTCTGTGTGTCATGTTGATGCAAGATTCGAAGCATTTTAGGTCACTGTATAAGTTCTGTTTGAAAGCTACATGCTTTAACTACATAGCGCTTGTTTGCAGTGATCAAAACAGCACACAGAGGACATCACCTCAGGTTTCCCTTGAAGTACCAGTGCTATTATGCAAGCCATAAAAAGACAAGTTTTGATGCATCAAACTTGTGCTTAGGTAACACCACTGCCAACTCTTCTTGATTTGGGTATCAATTCAAAGATATTGGTTCAGCCTATATCCTGGTTGGGACCATAGATTAAAATGCAACATAATAAGGCTGTTTACTGGCTGTTAATTGTCCAAAACATTTCAGAAAGTTTGAACTTTAATTTATACAAACAGTTCTTTGGTTACTTAAAGAATAAGCACAACTGAAATAGCACAATTGGATCCATTGAGAAAAAAGTTTTTTTGTTTCAAGGAACTATCAGCTCAACTTTGCCTCATGTTAGTTTAGTTTAGTCTTTATTTGGGGACAATGTACAGACATTAAGATAATAAAAACAGAGGAGTTCCAAACCTTATAGGTAAATAAATAAGTTTTCATCTGCAGTCCCTGAATAAATGATGCATTGCAATTATCCCTGATCAACAATAAGAACTTTTTAAAATGTCCACTCTTTTAACTATTCATGAATGTTTTATGGCAATTCTGAAAAGGCAAACAACACTGATTACATAAAGATATTTGATCCAGTAAATTAAACAAGCAGAGTCTGCTCCACTTAAAACTACTTTTTTTCTGTTGGGAGAAAGTAGCTTTGTACTAGGCCGGTCACTAACCACAAGGTTACAGGTTAAAACATTCTATCTATCACTGAATTTTTAAGTGCTCTGAAATCAACAGAAACAGAATAACAGCTGGTATAAAACTATTAAATTCTTAAAATAGACCGACTGTCCAGATTGCTGAGAGTTGAATTGCACTATTCTCCACTATCGCTTATGTAATTCACTTATCTTGTTGGGCCTAATGTATCTTACCTTGTTCTCATGACCACAAAAGTGTTGTAGAGTAAACACAAAAGTGCACACAATTCTTAAATGACTAACAGCAACAGACACTTAACTGCTCAAACCAGTTTCCCTTTTGCCGTCATCAGCTCTTACTAAAAGCTAAAATGTGCCGTAATTGTGGTTGTGGAAGCCGCAGGAAACAATTTTCCCGCTCACAGATTATAGTGGTTGGGGATCAGGTTTGGGGAGTGCAGTCACCATGACAGTCTTTCATTAGCATGAGCGCTACACAAGCTTTGCACTGACACAATTGCACATTGGGAACGACGTAGTAAATTCTGACATGAATGATCATAGAGGCTTTTATTAGAAAACATTAGAGGACACTGGTCCAGGGAATTGTATAGTGAAATGAAATAAGCTTTGATCAAATGTTTAGTTGTGTGGAGAGTGAGGGAGCTAATGGAATACTTGTAAGGTATTGATAACATGAAGATTGCCTATAAAACTCAGCATAAAAAGATGGTTACTGAAAATGACAAAAAAAAAAAGCAAACACACACACAAGTGATTTAGCTCTATTTTAGAATTCTGATCGTACACCTTTGTTTGAGTCAGTTATTGGCTTGCTTTATCTCAGGGAAACATTTATTTGGGAATATATTTTTGACAACCCTACAGTGTGCCCACCTGAGCCCCACTGCTGCTGAGATAGACAGATACTGGTATCGAACATCAGCATCAACAGACGAATTGTGTGTTTATCAACACAGAGGATGCATGTGTAACCCGAGTGCAGAAACCACCACTGTCTGCGTTTAACATGAAGTTGCAACACTAGCGTTGTTGTCAGCGCAGTAAAAACTGTTTATCGCCGTGTGATAAAATAAGTTTTGATGCTAAATGAACATTAGTGAGTGGGATATGACTTAATGACCCATAAGCATTAAATGCAGGTGATGGCATAAATGACTAGAAGAAATGACTCAAACTTCAGTAGCTGGACATCCATTCATACCTGATCAACACAACTAGCCCCACCCCGAGTGAGCCTGAAATCTGCAGAAATCCTGCAAGACACTGACATGATACAAGACACACGAGACATATGCATTAGAATAATGTACTCTGATAATGCCTCTATACTGATTTTTTTTTGCAGGATGAGGTATCAGTTCTATAATATTGTTTAGTCGAAATCCTAGTTGGGCTTTTCAGCTCTATGTAATAAAAGTATTTAAAGGTTGTTTGAACTTTTATTCATACTAAGCCAGTGGTTCTTAACCTTGTTGGAGGTACTGAACCCCACTAGTTTAATAGGTGCATTAACCGAACTCTTCTTAAATGGAAAAATAAAATACATTTTGTTCAAATTCAAAACATAGGTATATATATTTTATTGGTGCACACATGTGAATCCATATTGTGCATATTCGTCCGACTACTTTCTTTTTTGCTCGACATAGTTGGTATGAAGGAAAAATATTAAGAAAGAAATTACACGACGAACTATCACAACAGTCACAAGACTACTGCACACACAAAATTTCCTGCAGCCAATAACGGCCAATCGGGGTGTGACATCACGAATCATATGAGTTGGATGTGTGTCTTGACTCACCGAACCCTTCAGGTTAAGAACCACTGTACTAAGCTGTTCAGTAGTTATTAAATAACAGTTGCATAACACAGTTGGATATGTTGTGTGATAAGTTAACTGTGATTTAAGGAAATACTAAATATCGGGTATTGGCAGATCCTTCAAGTCAAAGTATCAGTCAGAACTGAAAAACTGGATAGGTGCATCCCTAAGACATAACACTTCTCCTCTACCTAGAGCAAGGGTCGGCAACCTGTGGCTCAGATCCGTATGTGGCTCATTCATCCTTCTGTTGTGGCTCCCTGTGACTTTGGAAAATAAATAATGAGTATTGAAATACAATGCATTTTTATTTTAGTTTGTTTGTCTTTACATGTTTAATGCAGCTTTGCACACATTTGTTTATGTTTGACAGAAACTAAACTTAAAACCACATGGTTAATTTGCATAAACTATAAGCCCTGAATCTGTTCTGTGGTTCTATGGAGATGGTTCATGTTAAACTTTTCAGAGATTATACATTGCATAGACAATATATATGAATGGACATATATTCTCTGTAGCATTTCATTGATTTCATAAATGCAACACACTATAGTCTTTTATACAGAACATACAGGTAAAAAATATATGCAATGTTATCCTCATTTTACATGTTAAAAGGATTTTGTGGCTCCAGGTTTTCTTTTCTGTGGGAGACGCGCCAAATGGCTCTTCGGAGTAGTTAAGGTTGCCATCCTCTTTCTTTATATAATAATATAAACTGAAACAAAGATGGATCTGTTAGCAGTCATCTTCGGGTGTATTATCGGGTCATATGACTACTTAACATGACAGGATTATTTTAAGCTGTGTCTTGACTTGTGCATGTCAACCCCGGGGCTCTGAGGTCACGCCTGTTGTGCTCCCACACCCTTGTCCTCATTTCGCTCTAAACTGCTGTTAGGTTGCTCCCAAACTGCAGCTGTGGTTGGCTTTAGTGCCTGAGCATAACTGTGGAGTAATAATAGCCAGACTCACCCATGGCATTAGCAGTCCCCCTTGGTGCGTATCGTCTAGCTGCCTCCTCGGGATAGATCCGTCACTTTGTCCCTGGTCGAGGATGCACGCAGATTTAAATGTGATAGGGCATTTTTCATTAGATTCACAGTGACAAGATCAGGTCTGGAGGTGTGATTTATGCTGCTGGCTTGAGGTAAATTCAGTTCTGACTCTGTGTGTGTGGATATCCTCATAGATAGCAGCTTTAATTTAACTATCTTCCCAAATAAGCATAAGGGGTTTATCACAAAAGTGGATGCCAATACTAAACTGCTAAAAAAAAAAAATTATAAATTGGAAATTTAAAAAGTGCAGATTGGAAACATCCATATGTGACTTCAGTCCTCTGGAGTGTTAACACACGTCCATAAAGTAACATCACTTTTCACAGAGTTTTAGTTTAAAGTACACAGCAAAAGAAGGATGGTAATTTTGTAAGATGAAAACAGATATTGTAAGTATCTTGTAGTGATTATTCCAAGCCTTTTTTTAACTTCTGTTGTTTTATTCAGGAAAATACATGATCAAAAAAGAGTTATATGTTATTAAAAATGTCTATAGTAAGTCTCTTTGAATGATCCGACTATTAGGGATGCACTGATCCAGCTTTTTCAGTTTCAATACCGATATCTGTGAGTGTCCTGAAAAGCGCTATATAAAACTGATGCATTATTATTATTATTATTATAAATAATTTGTCAATACTCGATATTAACTGACACTAGTATAGAGAGAAAATACAATTAACTTACTACAAAACTGATCCAATTGTGGTTTCATCCAGCAAGGAACTGCTTAACAGCTTTCTAAGAATAAAAGTTCAAACCTTATGAAAAGTTATTATGTCAACATTTTGTCAATAGATGGTTTTATTAAAGGCCAAACCAGGGTATCAGCTGGATACATATCATGGAACAATACCTGATCCAGCAAGTTTTCGTAGACTGTATAGGATCAGTGACTCCCTACTTTGAATGATCCAGCTACATAGACACTATAATAATAAGCCTGTAATAAGCATTCGTCATATTTGATAACATATCCCCTCTTGTCAGTTTGACCCTTGTACAAGAATCCTTCCACACATTGGAGGGATGTGTATCTCCAGGCTCATATGTCACATCTCATTTGTCCTTGTCTCTTGGTTGAGTCTCACACAAGAAAACACTCCCCAGTTTAGACAAGATGTTTGGACTGCATAGTTTTTTCTCCAAACTAAATCCGGTGGCGCTTGGTTTAGCGTTGACACATGCTTGAGTGTTGAGCGTGTCAGTCAGTGTGCAGTGTGGGTGACAGGTCGGGGCTTATGGGTGCTCCTGATGAGAGTTTATCCTTGAGCTGAGGTCCTCTTCATGACTGACTGAATACATGAACTCTCTGTGGCATGCGGCAGTGGAGCTGAGCAGTTTTCAGGATGAACACTCTCCAGAAACACAGGCACCTGGCCTTGACAGAGCCCGAGGGGGTTGCGTTATTCTGTCAGCAACCACTAATATTATGAATTGAAATGTAACCTGTGCAAACATAATAATAGAAACCATAAAGTAGTGAGTAAGTGCATTTTATTAGCTCGTATTATCACTTAAATGAGCTCTATGTATCCTTTCTAATTGAGGGTCTACTATTTTCTTGTTTTTGTGGAGATGTGATTGCTTTAGTTGGAATGTTTATTTTCCATTTATTTATTAGAGGTGTTTTCTATAGGGAAGGCAATGCAAGTTTATTTGTATAGTACGAGTCATAAACCAATTAATTCAAAGGGCTTTACAGAATAAAAAAATACATTAAAATACATTATCTTTTGGAGACAATGTAATATTTGTTTTTCTCCCTTTTTGTTTGTCCTTGTTTGTCCAGTAGTGCTATTGTCATGGTTAGACCCAGTGTAATTCTGTTATCTGGTGGTACTCAGGTGGTACTTGTGTAAAGAATCAAGCCTATAAGTACTCATTGACAACAGGTTGTACAACGCATTCCGTAGAAACTATTATTTCCCTCTCTATTGCACACTGACCTGTTTTCTTGACCTCTTTAGTTGTGTGTGCATTTGTGTATCTCTGAAAATATTTCTTTAGCACATAAAACCATCCAGTGAAAAAATAAAAGGATCCAAACATTCTCTGGAGAGCCTCTTGAGAGTTGAAAAGCTCTATCTGGTGAGCTACAGCAGGTTATAGCTGGATTTGTCCTGCACAGAACAGTGTATTGTGGCATATATTCCCACTCTAGGTCTATAATTAATGGTGCATGCTGTCAGGGCTTTAAAATGGAGAAATGTGATTAAGGCAGAGTGCAGGCTGGGTGCTCTGATAGTATATTAGACCATAGACAAGTTGCAATTCAAACAGAAAACACACTAGCGAACATTCAAATGAACATTCAAATAAACAAGCAAACAAACAGTGTATGGCCATTAAAAGAGACATATTACGCAAAATTAACTTTTGAGTGCTTTTTAATGTTTTGCCTTCTCATTTACCCATTCAAAGTTGTATTTAGAGTAATTTGTGCATGTTTGAGTTATCTGTATTCTTCTGCATTTAAGTGGTCATTACTCAGATACACAGCCACTGCTCTTTACTTATACTTTTTTCTCTCATTATTTTTTTCTAAATCAGTAAGGACATACAATTCAGCAGCATTGCATGGTAGTTTTTGCACTCTAGCAAGCAGCTAAAGTGCAGCTATAGAAGGGATCACTTTGCTGTGATGACGATTATGGTGAAGTTTTGTAAAGAGGCAGGAGGGAATCGGCTCTTGATACCTCCTTGGGCTTTGCAATTTTTCACACTGGAAGTGGACAGTGGACTTGTTTTTTAAGCTGTCTTAGATCAATACTGTGATTTAAAATATCCAAAATATAACATAATGATTCATGGATGTCATAGATTTCACTGGAACTGGCTAGAAATAGAATTTGGTTTACAGTCCTGCATATTTACAAGTACATGTTTTTTTCTTTTGCATTATCTGGTCTTTTAATATGCATTGTCCCTTTATAATAAATAAATACAATACAGTACAACTATCCATCCATCCATCTTCTTCTGCTTTATCTGATTGGGTTGCAGGGTCCTCTGCGCACCTGACCCTCACAGTACAACTATATAGCAGATTAAAGCACAATATGTCTGGAAAAACAAACAAAAACAAAAAAATAACTCTTGTTTTTTTGTCTAATATGAAACGCGGACAGTTCATTATAGTTAGTTTGGAATTTTGTGTGTTCTTAATGCCATCTGAATATAAATAGTTGCTTTTAAGCAGTTAATTCATCTGTGTTTTCAAGCATTGGAATACTGACGGCACCAAATGAAAGAGAAATACTATTTGGCAAAGTGAACAATTATAACAAATTACAAACAGTTAAAAAAGAATCAGTAGAACACACTCTCAAAATAATACCTAATAAAATGATACACCCAAAGAGAATAATATCACATTTTAAATTATATATTATTATTATTTCCTTCCATTTTCTCACAGGTATAAAATCTGGTGTCTCTGAGACTGCTTCCTGTCCATCACACTTATAATTGCAGCCAAAACAGTAGGTCTATTACATTATGATTACCTTTCCTGTTTCCTTTTCTTAACTTGTTAACCTCTTGCACCTTATCTACCATTTCCTGCTCTGTGTTACTTCCTGTCCTTGATGTGTCTTTATTCCACTTCATCTTTTGGCCGGTCGCCTTACCTCCTTATTATGCTGCTCGGTCCCCCTCTTTGAGCTGAAACCAAGCTCGTAAAGGGAGAGAGAGAGAGAGAGGGAAAAATCCATCTGGTTACCATGGAAACTGCATCCTCAAGCAGGGCCGGTACTCTTCCACCGAGATGCCATGCTCACATTCTGGTCTTTCATAGATTAAAGCGTAGCACTGATGTGAATGGAATGAAGACTCACTGTGGCAGGGGAATTGTGCATTCCATAAACCTTTGAGAGTACAATAAGCGGCACTGTGATGAATTATTACAGCAGATATCAAACATAGACTGTGAGGCTCAACTTAGTGCATGTGTTGTGTGTTCCAAGTTTGCAAGGTGCTCTGGTCTCATTTATTCAGGTTGGGGCCATATGGGGCATGGATTTGGCCCAGGAAATTAAAGTATTTGTAAGGTTTTAATATCTCACTATCAAATCCTTGCCTTGGGAAGATTTAGGTTAATTTGTAATCACTGCAACGTCTGAAAATGTGACTTTATTTGATCGATTTATCTTTTTTTCTTCTACAAAACATAATTATGCCATAGTAATTCAGTGGAAGCAAAAGTCGAATCAGAAGTTTTATTGATGGTGAACAAAAATCACAAACTAGGAATTATCTTAGACAATATCGTGCAACACAAAGCAAGAATAATAATAGTAAATAAAATATAACCTGTAATTTAAAAAGGTATAAAATTTTAGAATATAAACAGTATGGGCAGTGCAAAAGTAGCAGTGCAGATAGATAGTACTGTTGACATGAGTTATTATCGTTATAAAGTGTTCATGAGTCCAGAGTGCAGCAGAGGGAAGAAACTCCTCTTGTGGTAAAAGGTTCTGGTCTGCAGCACCTGTCCTGGGAACAAAGTATAGAGCATATATTTGTCTTCAAATGTTAGAGGTAGTATTGCAAAACATAATGCAATAGCAATTTAGGGCTGTTGGCTTTAGTAATGTAGTCGATTAATCTGTCTATAGTGTCTTAGTCAACCAAAATTTTTGTCTGTCGACTAAGCATTACTAGCTAGTGAGTGAGTGGCTTAGCTGAAAATGTATTATTTTATAGGTATATGTAAAAAGGCAGATTGAACTTGTGGTGTCTTTATATAAATACACTTTTCATATAGCTTTTTTAGTGCTTGTAGTAGTATTGTAGTTGTTTTGAATGAGCTCCTGTGAATGATTTAACTGTGTGGTTGATGTAATATTTAGTTTTTTTGTGTAAACTAAATGCTGTCCATTTGCTGCAGTTGAGGTATTTGTTGACATTGGAAGGCAAACTGTAGCAGACAGATGTGGTATGTGGCTTTAGCCGTAGGGGAGATGTCAGGTTACACTGGACCAGAGGACCGAAGGGGCGTGCACCTGTAACACGCCTATGGGGCGTGCTTATTATTTACTGACAAGATCCTGACTCAGGTGAAAAAGGGAAAGAATAATTTATATTATGGATCTAATTTTCTTTTGACCCACGTGGCAAAGTTAATTTAAATATTTTGATTTATTTTATTTGGTTATAAAATAGTGAGGTCTAGTCATTTGAGGTAGGATAACAAGCAAAAAGAGCTTCTTGGGCCTCTGTGCTTCCTGCATGCCACATTTATAATTGCCGTGGAAGGAAGTGACTCATTTTAACTGAACGGCACAGTGGTATTACTCGGTGGATTATCTTCCTGTTTGTCACTTTGGGTGTTATATTTTAACGCTATTGTTTCTCTTTCTTTGGACAAAGATAAGAACTGCTTGATGATAAAATTTATTCAGGCCTCGATGAGAGTTGTAAAATTAAAGGTACTTTAATTAGAGCATCTGCCACCCACTTGTCTCTATGCAGATGCTGTTGTTTTGCCTGTAATATTCCACTGTATGACAATAAACTTAATTAATTAAACATATCAATCTGCATGGAGACAGGCAGGTGACACCATCAGGTTGTAGGTAAGATTTGTGGAGAGGCAACCCCGCTTACTAAGAATGCATGTTTTTTTGTGTGTGTGTGTGTGTGTATTTGCAATAAGACACCTCTAGGTTGAATGCCTTGCTGTGGAACATTGAAGGCAAAGCAATAATAATACTCTTCATGGAGACACACGCTCCATCAGAAAAGTTAGATAGGGCACCAACGTCTAGAGCCTGGGAGTGAGAGTAATTTGCAGTTATCGTACACCCATTTATTATGTCATGTTTTAAATTTATTCAGTTTTGTTGTCACAGAGAGACTTTAAGTGGATTTTTTTTTACTGTGCTGTCACAAAATTTCTATAATTTCCTTCCAATTTGTAGTGATGTCCATGCTAATGTTCACTCATTACTTTTACATAATAATCTTCATAGTGCAACCATGCTCTTAAACTTACAGGAATCGCACAAACAAAACTTTGAATTTAAACTTGTATTGGGTGTAAAAATATATGTGCTGTTTCTCCCACTGAGTCATGCTTCCTCTGCCTCATTGCTGTATTCATCTGTCATGATCACCCACGGCCCCCAAGTGCATTATGGGGCTGTGCTTTGCTGAGGGCCAGTGCAGAAGAGCTTCAGGGTCAAACACAGAGCCTTATAAACAAGAAAGTGTCAGGAGAGCTCTATAATGGTCTGCTTTTATGTTGGTCTGAGCAGATTACCACAGAGGATATATACTGGATTATTCGCCTTTACCATGGGTCACGCTCTGACATGTTACAGGGTCATGAGTTTCAATATTGTGGGATGTTACAGCTCATGTGGTTCTGATTTCCATAGTATTCAATGCAGATTGTGCTAAAGAGGTGCAACAACACTGGCAATTCATGTCTGTGTTGTACTTACTTGTTTACACACAAAACATCACTTAATTCTCAAGTTATGTTTTTCATGGAACACTGGACCAGCTCTACACGCTCCATCAGGTCCTCGGGGGTTCACGGGAGTTTGCCCAACCAGTCCACATGTGCTTTGTGGATTTGGAGAAGGCATTGGACCGTGTCCCTCTGGGTGTCCTGTGGAGGGTGCTCCAGGAGTATGGGGTAGGGGCCCCTTTGCTAAGGGCTGTTCAGTCTCTGTATGACCGGAGCAGGAGCTGTGTTCGCATTGCCGGCATTAAGCCAGACCTGTTCCTGGTGCATGTTGGACTCTGCCAGGGCTGCCCTTTGTACCGGTTCTGTTCATTGTATTTATGGACAGACCACAGGATCTCATCTCTGCTGTTCGCAGATGATGTTGTCCTGTTGGCTTCATCGAACCAGGATCTGCAACATGCACTGGGGCAGTTTACAGCCGAGTGTGAAGCATCTGAGGCTATGGTTCTCGACTGGGAAAAGATGGCTTGCCCTCTCCAGGTGGGTGGAGAGTCCCTGCCTCAAGTGGAGGAGTTCAAGTATCTCAGGATATTGTTCACGAGTGAGGGGAGGATGGATGCCTCCAGAAGGAGGCCCCGAGAAAGATCCAGGACACACTGGAGCGACAATGTCTCTTGGCTCTCCTGGGAACAAAAGAAAGAGTACAAAATATAAATGGTAATACTAAATTCTAAATCAGTAGCAAAAAAGGTAGCAAGAGACTGGTATCAAACAAGACATAATTCTATAAATGTATATGTACATCCATCCATCTTCCTCCGCTTTATCCGGCTGGGTCACAGGGGCAGCAATCACCGTCCATTCCTTTATGCACCCAACCCCTATGAACCCCTCTGCGGATGCTGAGCCCACAGGAGGGTGGACCTACATTGTTCTTTCTGACTGAGCCCAGCCGGGCACTGGGTGATATCATGGTCCTTCATTTCAGTTCATAGGGGTAGGGGTATATGTACAAGACAAAATAAAATAGAAAAATAAGTAATAAAATCTCAGCTATATACAAGACAAGACAAATCAAAATAGCAGTTTAATTTGTGTAATTATCAAATCAAGGCTGCAGTTATTTAGACAATGGCTAAAATGTCCTGTTATATGTATTATTTTTTTTACTAGTAGTAGGAAAATGTAATTATTAAGCATAATTCATGTCTATGGACCCCTTCCAATATGTTTTGAAGTTCATGGGAATCTTGTATTAATTTATCAGCTCATATTTCAGACTTCTCTCAATTGCTCTTCTTACAATGTCAATTTTTTGTGTGCAGCCTTGTTTGCAGCCAGCAGGCAGTTAAAGTAATGACAAATACAATACTATACAAACTACAACTTCAACAAAATAGTTGAAGTGTTTTCAATTATGTATGCTTTATTGAACCAGCCCTGCATGTCATAGATTTTTTGAAGGTCTCTCGCGGCACTCCTTCTTCTCTTTAAGTATTCATTTTAGTCTTAATAAATGGCAGTTCTTTTGTTCGTTCTTGGTTTAATACTTTTGCTCAACAAAAATTCCCTCTGAGAAGTGGCTTAATTCTATCAATCTTATTCTTTTACAATAGTAACACTGGACCGTGTCAAAACAGATTACCTGTCTCAGTGCAGAATTTGTAAGACATAACCCACTGCTCAAAGAAATTATGTCTTTTTAGGGTCATTTTTGTACATACAATCTCGGTCCACTGAAGGTGTAGACTGACACCAGATGACGTCTTTTTTCCAACGTTTTCTGGACGTCCAGTATTGACATTTGTTCTGACATCTGTCTATGTGAATGTTCATATTAGTCGGTGGGTCCGACAGCTCAGCCAATGATGTTTTATGTTGAGAGTGGGATTTGAACCACCATTTGACCTGATCTTGAGTCAGGCTTGGTCAGGACTACATCAAAGAGACTTGGCCATGTGGAGTGCAGTGATGCTATTGAAAAAAAATAGCATGCAGCTCAAATGTCTTTTTTCTCTTCCAGATTGTTATATTTCTGAAGTAACAGTGGAGAAGCCCCACAGAAAGGTGACGAGTACGGGATCTAGGAGGTCCCCACCAGCAGGGGGCAGCAGCAGGCATGCACGACTCCACCTCTGACGGAAACATGGCTAAGCAGGTCAGTCAAATGTAAAGTAAATATTGGATGCCACACATCAAATACCAATTTAAAGTGATGTTCTTTTAGACTACTTACTTACATCCAGAAGTATGGTAGCCAAAAATAGTACCCAAATAAGAGTACTGTCACTTCAAAATAATATTACTTAAGTAGAATTACCAAGTTGTGGTTCAAGAAATTACTCAAATAAGGATAAAAATGTAGTTGGGAAAACTAGTACTCAAATAGTAGATAATAATAATTATAATATAATAATTTGAAGTTACTGTAATTGGAAGGACAAAATAATTAATAATTGCAAACACTGGTATTTTCAACAGAAATAAAACAAAAAAGATCAAATCTAAACCATATCTGAAAAAGTGATGAAAGAAACCCAGATGCTCATTTAATAACAGCAACATTAACTTTTATCACATTTACTCACAGTGGGGAGAGTCACCTTAACTTTTACTCTGGTACTGTTAAGAAATATTACTCGAGTAAGAGTAAAAGAATACTGCTAGAAAACTACTCTGAAAAGAACAAGTTACTCAAGTAACATGTATAAAGTACATGTAACTGAGTATTACCCATGTGCTTCTAGTTAGTTACAACAGTGAGATGTGTTTGCTCACCTTCTTTTCATTCCTCAGGAGCAGAACTCTAAACATGTGGACGATCATAAAGAAACAGACAACATGTCAGAGAAGACTTCTCCCAACAAGAACCTCAAATCTCCACAGAAGGGCTCCAAGCGCATCAAAATGGCCCCGTTCAAAGTGACCCTAATGGACTCCACGGAGTTTGAATCAGAAATTGAGGTATGCAGAACAATTGGCCTTTACACTGATTTTGATATGCTTTGACCTCCGAGATGTTAATAATCCATTAGTAATTCTCTTTGTTGATACTCTCTGCTATGGGCAGTGTTACAGAGAATGCAGAGAGTCACGCCGTGAGCTCTCCACAGCACCACACAGTAAAACAGCCTTAGGCGCTTCATAGTCTCCATAATAGATCAGATACATGTGCTGCTTCTGCATCGCTGGGAGACTGAGCAGACCAGTGGCATCTATAATTTAGCTTTAGACAATAAACAAAACAGTAAAATAAAAATAATATTTTAAATAGATAAACAATGAATACAAATAGAAGGATGTCTTTAAAATATCCAAATACCAAATAGTACGAATCTGTGCTGAAGCACTGCAGACCCCACATTGCTGTGCACAAAATCCAGTAAGTTTAAAAGTTCTGCAACATACCGTACATTTGTTTAGCACTTGGTTATGCACACAAAATAAAAAAATCTCAAACTGCACTTCGCCACATTTGACCAAACTGACTGTATATTGTCAAGAGTGTAGAAAATTCCTGTTACCACAAACCAGCAAGAGAGTTTCTGTTCTGTGGCCTGCCTCTGCTCAACTGGAAAATTTCACAGCTCTAACTTTAGGCTGTACTAGCAGAATGTCATCACTTTAAAAAAAAGTTTACTTTCTGTGATCAACATTTCAACTGTGGTGAATTTTGTGTAAAGTTCACTTGCAAACTTCAATATATAAGAATTTTGAGGCAAGTTTTTTTTTTTTTTTTAAAGTAAGTTTGCTAAGGACGAGTAGACTTCTGCATAGTCTCCATAGTAGAGCTGCATTAAAGATGGTATTGACTATTGCAACCTGACAGAGCTGGGAAGTAGAAATGCACAGAGGAGATATCCCCTTTTGGTCAGACAGTAAGTATGCGTTTAAATTTAATACAAAACCATTATAGAGAAATCTGAGATGATGATGCTGTATTCGTGGAGAAGTGAGACAATTTCAAAAGACTTTCTGCATCATATGGATCATATGTAACAATTTCACTTTCAACAACTGGTTCAGTGGACCACAGTGGAACCTACCGGGACAACTGAGGAATTAGATATAAGGCCACATGATAATATTAAAGAAAGTGGCATTTTATTGTCTAGAAAGAATGTTTTTGGTATAAGAATCAGTATTGAGTCTTTGCCCATACTGACCCAGCAGCTTTTGGATGTTTTTGCATTGTGACTTTTGCCTATAACAGTTTTTTTGACATGCAATCCAAAAGACGGGTTTTTCACTGTAAACCAACAGCTTTCTAAAAGTGATGTCAGTCATTAGTTCAGGCCAGGTGCACCTAACAAGAAAATAGACGGTGGTGGGTTTTTTCTCTCTTCCTTACAAGGAGCTTTAGGACACACGTCAGAGGCATGCTTTCGAAGTGTGGAATGTTTCATGTGCACCAACACCGCTTCAAAAAAATACAGCACGAAATACCCCCAGGGCTTTCCATACCACAAAGCTCCACTCAGATCTGACAGGCAGGAGTCACACCCCCTGACTGTTATTACCACACAGTACTTCAAGTAGACATCTTAGGGCTAATACCACACACATAATATTGCAGATTTCATATACATTTGTATCTATATTGCACTTTTCAGTATGTGCACTGGTTCCTAGACCATTGGAGTTTGCATGTTCTTTCTGTGCATGAGTGGAGTTTCCTTTGTTACAGAGGTCTCCCTAAAATGAAGGAAAGGAGTGAGGAAAACAATGGAAGAACAAGACCCTGGTTTTCTATATTAATCTTAAGCCAATGATGTTTATAAAATTATATTTAAGACTAAGAGCATGGAAGTTTTATTGGGTCTTTGGGTATTCTTTACGACTTCTCTAGGAGTTCCATTTTCCCTGATCAAACTTACTTAGATAAGATAATAGTGTTGTCACGATACAAATGTGTACCTCGATTTAGATATTAAAGAATATAATATATAATAAAAAGCACAATAGAATGACATGTTCAACATTAAATCGTAGTACTTTCTTTTATATTACCATGTGGCCTTATAACTGTTAATCTCTCAGTCGTCCCGGTAGAATCCATGGGAATATAGTAAGATATGTGGTGTTATATGTGTTGTGACACAGCTCAAGATCAGTCTAAAGCTACTCAGGAAAGGTTCATTTCTGTGCTGTGAATCTGACGTTTTTAGTATCAATACTTGCTGAAATGACTATCTAGATTCAGTACTAGTTTTAGTATTATCTGATTTTGATACCTTTGACAACCCTATAATCTAATAGTCCATGCTAGGTCCTAACTCAGGGCTAGACCTGTTCACTCTGTATATTTACCCACAGGCAGCCCTTGTCTCTGCTGACCTCATTTACACTGTACAGGTGCAGAGTGGTAGATAAGACTATTTTAGAGAAAATTATGTTTTGTACTTTAACCCGTTTCATGTCAGGCGCTTTGTTTATGTGCTACAAATTGCTTTAGCAGACCAGACTGTCTATATAATGATGTTTCTGTTTAAAAGACTCTATTGTTTTACCTTGACTTGCCCAGCTCTTGCGGTTTAGAAAATATTTATATGGCTACATCAAGTTTGGCACTGTGAATTAAGCCCTCATGTGTCAAAGACAACATTTCTTCCAAATGTAAAGTCTTACATAAGAAATAACAAGACATGCTGGGGATAATAGTGCTTCTGTTTCCTTGGTAACCACTTGCTTCATCTCTGCTGTCAGCCCAGAGTCAAGCACCATATGTGTCTCTTGTTAAATTACATTGTTAGTGCTGGTCCTCCATTTTATTTGTTCAGTAACCTAGAATAAGTAGATTTTTGTCATCCTCACAAAATAATTGGAATAAGAATTTATTTAAAAATACATAATTAACCTTTTTGAATTCACAGTACTTGCAGTAAAATCAGAACAGAGCATTTTGAGCTTTGGAGATGTAAACAGACTAATAATAATAAAGGATTACTCCAACCCGTGTGCACTGTAAACATTCAAAGTAATTAAATAGATGACGTGTACACTCCAAGTTTTAGAAATAGTCCTATTAACTTAATTATGTCAAGTTTCTGTAACATGTTCTGCTTTTTGAGTAATTTTAACAAATATTTTTTGATTAAAGTGAATTTTTGTGGGAATAAGTGAACATAACATAAAAACATAGGTGATGTACAATTTAGTAGAATTCATTCATCCATCATCTCCCACTTAATCCAGCCGGGTTGCGGGGGCAGTTTACTGCCCAATTCTCATAGCACCTGACCCACCCTATGAACCCCTCTGCAGGTGGTGAGCCCACAGGAGGGTGGACGTCATGGTCCTTGATGTTAGTTCATAGGGGTGCTGCATGTTTTGAGTTGATGGGGGAAACTGGAGTACCCGGAGGAAACCCATCCAGACACAGGCAGAATGTGCAAACGTTTGTTATGTGCAAATGTTTGTTAGAACAAATTTGCTTTCTCTTATGTTATAGCTACTTGCTTTTCCTTGCAGTGAAAACACAAATCATCTAAATAAAATAAATAATTGAAAATAATGGAAAAATAACTTTCAAATTTAGAAGCAAATACAACTGGACTATAGTCTGGACTGAAAAAGCAGTATATGCTATAAATGTGTCTAATGGGCTGTAACAAGAAAATAATGCACATTATACAACAATGAAGCAGGGGTGATCGCATTTATGTTTGTTTGTCTCTTTACCACTGTGTCTGTGCTCTTTGGCAGAAACACTCCAAAGGACAGGCTCTGGTGGATCTGGTCTGTGAGCACCTGAACCTCCTGGAAAAGGACTACTTTGGCTTGACCTTTGCAGACGGCGACACACAGAAGGTCAGTGGTTTATGTGTGGTGTTAGGGCCTGTACCTGATTTAAATGTATTCTTGTCATGATCTCTCTTAAATTGTGCAATGTGTGTTAAAAGCAGCTAAATAAGAATCAAAATTTATTCATTTTACAAACCATTTTGCCTGGTAATGAAGCTCAGCAGTCACTGCCTCCCCCCACTACCAAAAGTAAATTTCTCATATATTTTTCCTATAGACTTTCAGACAAAAAAATGATAAAATAAATAAAATATTAAAGGTCTGGAAATTTGCTCAGGGCTAATTAACTACGTAGTAACTAATGACCACAAAAATTTAATCCGCTAAATGATTAAAACATTTTGATGAATCTTACATTTTAAATGCGCTTTTTGGACTTTTTATTTATTTTATTTATTCATTATTTTACCAGATAAGTCAGTTGAGAACACTTTCTCATTTACAATGATGACCTGGCCAGGAGGCAGCATAAAACACATCAATCTTAACATGAAAAAGTGAATCGAAACACAAGACAGTGAAACATTTGCACATTAAAGATATAAAAATGTTAAAAGCATGCGCACTGATTCTGCAAAATACTCCGAATTGAGTTTTTAAAAGTAGACTGAGGGAAAAGCGAACTAAGTTTTAAAGTCTGTTGTAGGTGGTTCCAGTCACTTGCTGCAGAAAAGTGAGGAGTGGCGAAAAACTTTAACATGTTGCTAATTAGCGTCCGTGACGCTTTGAACTCTTAATATTTGAATTTTCAAAAATGGAAAAATTAATTGAAATTTTACTTTTAGAATCAGAGCAAACTTCGAAGTGGGCGGGACTGTGGAGCTCCATAATTAACAGGAGCTCCTGACAGGGTCACCTATTTTTGCCCAATCAGGCTTATTGATACATTGATAATAATGATGGGAAACCAACTACCTGACATTATCCCAGACAGCTGAAACATGACAGTTCAAGAGTGACAAAAAAGTAAATTGTGACTGGAGAAAAGATTTATTGAGCAACAGGCTACAGTTCACCCTCTAAAGAAACATGCTTTTAATATGTTTGTCAGAATGTGCTGCCCCCTGTGGGTGGACTGGCTAATGTCCTGGTGGTAAACAGACCAGCTAAATATTCTGACACATAAAAGAGTTAGCATGGTTGAGCAGTTAACATTACCGCTTTGATCAGCGTGACAGAGGATCAGAACCATGCTTATCAGGGAGGAGCTGCAGTCTGCTGCCCCCGGATATCACCAAACAGTCCCGGGATTTCAAATGTCACTTCAGATGCCCTTTCTCTGTCTCTGCACATGTACAATCTTTGATATGAGCACTAAGGGAGGGCTTTCAGTGAGTGTCATGGCTTCATAATCTGGGTAAGTAGCCAAAGTTGAGGAAATGTTCTCATTATTATATATACTATATATTTGGCCTGATATAAGCCAGAGTCCAGGGGCCGATAACATCCTCACCTCATTAGTGTCTTAGCAGCCTGATTTTATATATATACAGTCATGTGAAAAAATTAGGACACCCCATTAAATAGTCAGCTCTTTATTAAGAAATGTTCACATATCAATATCCAATCTTATTTTTATTTATTTCTGGTGATTTAATAGCACTTTAACAAAAAAAAAATTACATTGTTTTACTCATAAAACAAAAGATATGATAAAAATGTGTATTTTAATGGAGGAAAAAGTTAGGACACCCGACCCCCTAATAGTTAGTGTTGCCCTCTTTGGCTGAAATAATGTCAGTGAGACGCTTCTTGTAGCCGTCTACCAGTCTCTGACATCGATCTGAGGAAAGTTTGCCCAACTCCTCAACATAGAATTCTTTCAGCTGAGAGATATTTGAGGGGTTTCTTGCGCCCGTTTCAAGTCACCCCACAGCATCTCAATGGGATTGAGATTCGGGCTTTGACTTGGCCATTCCAAGACTCTCCACTTCTTATTTTTGAGCCAGTCCTTGGTGGATTTGCTGGTTTGCTTTGGGTCATTGTCATGTTGCAGGTTTCAGGCCAGATTCAGCTTTAATTTTTTTACAGATTGTTTCACATGTTCCTCAAGCACCCTCTGATAGATGGTAGAATTCATGGTGGATTCTATGATGTTGAGCTGGACAGGTCCTGCTGCAGCAAAGCATCCCCAAACCATGACACTTCCACCTCCATGCTTCACAGTTGGTATGAGGTTCTTTTCTTTTAATGCTGCTGCATGTCTTCTGTTCTGGTTCTGGTGTCAGCATAATTCAGTTTTGGAGTCATATGTCCAAAGGACATTATTCCAGAAGTCATAGTCTTTGTCTACGTTCTCTCTGGCAAACTTCAGTCTGGCCTCAATGTTTTTCTTAGAGAGCAAAGGTTTCCTCCTTGCACACCTCCCATGAAAGTCAAACTTGTGTAGTCTCTATCTGATTGTAGAGTCATGCACTTTCACATCAACAGTAGCAAGAGCCTGTTGTAGGTACCGTGATGACATTTTAGGGTGTTTGTTGACTTCTTTTAGCATCTTGCGGTCTGCTCTGGGGGTGAACTTCCTTGGACGGCCAGACCTGGGCATGGTGGCAGTTGTTTTGAATGTCCTCCACTTGTAAACAATTTTCTGGATGGTGGAATGGCTGATGTTAAATTCTTTTGAGATCTTTTTAAATCCCTTACCAGACTTGTAAGCAGCCACAATCTTCTTTCTGAGGGCCTCAGACAGCTCTTTGGATCTCACCATTGTGCTCACTCTCACTTCAACAGTCAGGGGCACATCAGACTAAATGTGTGAGGTTTAAATAGGGCAAGGCTCCTTCAAGATGCTGTGTAAAGATGTTCTGATGATGTGCACGTGATGTGACACGCCTGTGTGTGATTTTTAACCATTTTAAGTGGGAAAATATGTGGGGTGTCCTAATTTATTCCCAACTAGAAATTGCATTCTTTTTAAATTACATTTCACAGAAAGTTTTAAAAAGGCATTTCTTACTTTTTAATTGTTAAGTTATATTACTTGGATCCATCAGTATTGTTAAAATTGATATTAAATATCTATATGTCCAAATATGTAAAAAAAAAAAAAAAAATATATATATATATATATATATATATATATATATATATATATATAAAGGCTTTCATAGGGTGTCCTAATTTTTTCATATGACTGTATATAGCAGTGTAGTATTATATTAGTGTATTAGTATTGGTGTAGTAGTGTACCATATGGTACCATAGCAACTTTATTCATAAAGCACATTAAAAACTTTACAGCCAGCGAAAGTGCTATACATAGATATAGACTAAACTAAGACAATTGCAGTCAAAGTCACAATACAACTATTAAAATAATAGAAAAAAGTGTAGTGTATTGGTCTATTAGTATATTATTTTATTGGCGTAGTAGTATATTTATACATTAGTTGTGTAATTAGTAGTGTAATAGTGTAATCCGACTGCTTGCTGCACAACAAGCAGTTTAAAATATGAAGTGGTTTAAATCTTAAATATATGACTTGGCTGCTGTACTTTTAATAATACAGCTTGCTGGATATTCATGAGTGATCTGATTAAACTGCACAGACCAAAAACATAAACAGCTGGTGTTATTGTTGTATGTTTTAGTATATTTTAACAAACACATGGACACGCTCATTAGAAAACAACAAAAATCAACACAAAGCAACACCATAAAAGTAGGAGCTTTAAAACTGAAACTAGAGATGAGAGTGCATCAGTGGGTCCTACAAGTAAAAAAATCAGATGCTCCTCAAAGACTAACTACAAAAGGAGGGTTTGCAGGATAAAACAACACATGTAAACCTAAAACATGAATGAACCCAATGAGCGGCACACATGGCTAAGGTTTTAGGAGTCTAGGTGAAATATCAGTGGTGATGCTGCAACACTGTGCTGAAACAGATGCCTAAGTGAAATGTTCTGCGTGAGCGAGGCTCAGCAGGTGGGAGATTTTCTCTTATTTTACCATATGGAGCAGTTTCATTAGGAACGTTGATGCCCATTACATCCCAGTGAGACGCAGGGGTATGCACGTTTCTCTCTGCCCTCTGTGATTTGTGCCTTCTGTTTTTCAGAACTGGTTGGACCCCTCCAAGGAGATCAAGAAGCAGATGCGCAGTGAGTTTCTTTTCCAAGTAGCTGGTCTGATAGATGTTTTCATTATCATTAGTCAAGTTTAGATTTGTTGGCACACAATTTGTCAGCCACACTTCCATCATGATTCATAATTACACTTTTACCACTAATTGCTTCCTCTATGACAGACCAAAATCAGCAGGGAGATGTAATTTTTATGATGACTTTTTACAGACTCTCCTTGGCTCTTTGCCTTTGCTGTCAAGTTCTACCCTCCGGACCCCTCACAGCTCACTGAAGACATCACAAGGTCTCTATGCTTCATCAAACATACTGTATCAGCAGTTTGGTATGCTGCTACTATTTTTTAAAAACATTAGACATGCATAAAGTGATGTGTCTGAAACTGGATCACTTTTTATATAAACAGTGTATTGTTAAACTTTATTTGTTTACTTGATTTGTTTATGTTTTTTCAATTATTCAAAAATAAAGTTGTATTGACATGAGTTTAGTTCAAAAGCATGATTGTCAAAAGAATGCGGTTGACATACACTTACTCTTGTATTTATCCTCCTTTGTTATTTCCCTGTCAAAGCAGTTCAGAGATGTGTGGTTATCCTGGATTAGCAGAAGGATGTTTGTACCTGTAGTGTATTAGCGGAGCAGAGCCTGTTGGAGCGTGCTTGTCTGAGTGCGTTTTGTGCTTTGTGTGTGTGATAGGTACTACCTATGTCTGCAGCTGAGAGATGACATGCTGTCAGGCCGCCTGCCCTGCTCATTCGTCACTCACGCCCTGTTGGGCTCCTACACTGTACAGGCCGAACTGGGGGACTACGACCACGATGACCACGGCTCAGACTATGTCAGCGACTTCCGTTTTGCCCCAAACCAGACTCGCGAGCTGGAGGAGAGAGTCATGGAGCTCCATCGCAATTACAAGTACGTTTGATTGAATTGCCAGCTTACACATAGATACTGTATGTCTCTCCAGTAGCAGAAAGAGTAAAAACATAAACATGCAATGGACAAGCTTACATTAATTGGCCTGATATATATTCCTTTATCAACACTTGACACTATGATAAATGCCTTCTATTGCAGTGATGGATGTGCCCACAGTCTTATTTACATGCTCACATTATTGGGCTCTGTTGTATGAGTAACAGCTTTCAGCGTACTCTTGATTCAGCCTTTATCATTGGCAGGCACACAAACATTTTGCTTCTAGAGACGGAAGGAAAGTGAAATTCAATGTATTATACACATAATCCAAACGGGCCCTGTGGAGACTGTATAATTTGAAAAGAGCTGTCAATTTGGCGAATATATTTGATTGATGTCCTGCCTGCAGGGGGATGACTCCAGCAGAGGCAGAGATGAACTTCTTGGAAAATGCGAAGAAGCTGTCTATGTACGGGGTAGACCTCCATCACGCCAAGGTATTGTCTCTCTAAAGCAATTCCATTATGTTAACTGCATTATGTGATCTCATTATGTCTGACAATAATGACTCTCCAGGACTCAGAAGGGATTGAAATAATGCTGGGAGTATGTGCCAATGGGCTGCTGATTTACCGCGACAGACTGAGGATCAATCGCTTTGCCTGGCCCAAGATCCTCAAGATCTCCTATAAAAGGAGCAACTTTTACATCAAGATACGTCCAGGAGAGGTACACACGAAGCTTTTATGAATTACATAGTACTATGAGTTAGTGAATGCTTGCTAGTGTAACTTGAATGATTTAGAAGTCTAGTCCAAAAATCAAATATACATTTATACCACTTGTAATGCACAAATATATATATAAAAAAAACATATATACAAAATACCTGCTAATATTATTATTCTTTTTTAAGCAGACATAACATTCTAAATAGTGGCACATCAAGATTTTTTGTGTAGAAAAATTTGTAAAGTTAGAAATATTCAGTTAATATATTCATTGTACAGGCAAACAGCATTAATGGCGGCTTGAAATATTATGGCCTAGTACCAGTCTAGCCCCGTGTCTGTGCTCGATGTCCACACGCTGCTCCTCTGTCTGCCCCCTGCTGTGTCTGTGCGACACATACACACAGTGTGTGACATGTACACACACCGAGTCTGTGATGAACACATACACACAGTGTGTGGCACGTACACACACCGAGTCTGTGATGAACGCATATACACACACTGATTCTGTGATGAATACATACACACAGTGTGTGACACATACACACACACTGAGTCTGTGATGAACCAAAGAAAGAGCTCTTTAATGGGGGCACCGCAGCTGCACTGTCAGCCACAAAACTCACAGAAGTGTTTTTATTTTTAAATTTACACTTACAGTAGGCTACAGGAGTTTCTTTCAGTAAATTATTATCTCCTGTTTTAATGCTCAAAGATATTTCTCTCATTAGCCGTGTGAGTTTTAAACCAAAGACTATTCCACTGATCTGTACATATTCTGTTAGTTTTATCCATCCATCCATTCATCTTCTCCCGCTTAATCCGGCTGGGTTGCGGGGGCAGTTTGCTGCCCAATCCTCATAGCACCTGACCCCCCCTATGAACCCCTCTGTGGGTGGTGAGCCCACAGGAGGACTGTTAGTTTTAGACTAAATAAATAATAAAAGAAAAAGGCACAATTTGTCGACACATCTGCTACAACACTGTATACTGTACTAATGGGTGATTTATACTTTTTGTTTTTCCTTGAAGTATGAGCAGTTTGAGAGCACCATCGGTTTTAAACTACCAAACCACAGAGCTGCCAAGAGGCTGTGGAAGGTTTGCATTGAGCACCACACTTTCTTCCGGTAAGTATCTGTTTGTGGTGGGATTGCCTTTAGAATTTGAAAGAGATAGAAAATAATTTACATAATGTCTGTGTAGGTTTGCTCTGGCTGCTCTGGTTTTCCCTACCAATAAAAAATCTATAGAATAAGGATCCCTCTGGGGACAGGACTGTGCAACTTTCCTGGTTCAGTACATAAAGAAAACTACTGATTTATAACACAGTATTTGCTTGAAACCACATTGTAGGATAAACTGCTGCATGGCTAAAATGCTGGAGTGATTTGGGACTTTAGCTGCTGTTACAAAACAATACTGTTACATAAGGTGTGCAGTGATGTTGAAATAGACAACAAAATAACATCAAATTCATGTTATTTTTGTATACATGCCAATATGAAATTCAACCGCTGGATTACTTTGTAGGATTATACTTAATTCCCCAAATAATTCTAACTGTAAAACTACAAACACTGCAGCAACGAAAGGTGACACATTTATCATGTTTTATTTTGTCTTTTGTTTTCGACTGATAAAAAAAAAAAAAAACGCTACCGAACCAAACAAGTACAAAGCCTTATAAAACAATAGTTATTCTCTACCATCCCTGGAGGGTGTCACCGTGGCTTTAGAGAACTGCAGTAAAACACAAACAGATTTTAGAGGTACAAAAACAACCTATGCTGTACCATTTGTCATGTTCACTAGCTTTGAGTTAGGAGGGATTTTTAGGGTCACAATATACAGAAAGGACTCAGGAGAAAGACAACTGGAGCAAGCATCATTCATTTATTAAAACAAATAATCAACACTGAGGCCATCCATTCTCTAAAGATAATTAAGATGATCCATCTCAGTCCAAGTTAGTTCAAGTTTTCCATCAAGCAGAATCATCCACAAAAGTATTAATAGTTAAAAAATATGAGGTGCAATACATAAATAACGGTGCATTATGTAACTTTTTGGTTAGGGGTCTGTCTCCTGCTTGTTTCTATGGATATGTCATTACGCTGCCTGAAATGTTCCACAGTATGACATTAAACAGCTCAATCTTACATTTGTTCAATTACAGGTGGTTTTATAGCACAAACATACCAAGAAAAACAGGCATTCTGACTGTGAGCGGGGTCGCCTCTCCACAGATCTGACCAGTAACTTGGTCTTGTTTGGTCTCCATGAAGATGAAGAAACTTTTAATGCCATACTGTGAAACATTCTAGACAAAGCGTTTGACAGACCCTCACACACAATGCCCCTTTAAGTAATTAGATTTGTTTTATAATTTTGTTCATAATTCAACCTTCTTCAGCCCAAATCTGATCATAGTGCAGAAAAGTAGTCATGATAAATATTGAAAAATTACTGTACCAACTGTCATATTGTATGCATTGTATCATAAAATCTCTTTTTAACTTGGTCCACAGCAAGTTTTCAAGAGTAAATACTAGATACAGACAGACAGACATGTGATAGTTACAATAATGTGAAGATAATTCCTTTCTGCTTTCTTAAAATCTTTTAACTTGCTGTTCTAGGCTGGTGTCACCCGAACCTCCCCCAAAAGGGTTCTTGGTGATGGGTTCAAAGTTTCGGTACAGTGGCAGGACTCAGGCCCAGACCAGACAGGCCAGTGCGCTGATAGACCGGCCGGCTCCACATTTTGAGCGCTCCACCAGCAAGAGGTTTCTTCTGTCCCGCAGTCTGGATGGAGGTATGATTCATAAACTTGATTTATTTCTTGTCTTCTGGTCTTGATGCAGCCTTGTTCCTGGTTTTCCTTGATTTGTCCTTGATAATACTTGTTTCGTGCAGTCTTATGCCAAAAGCTTGACTCCCAAACATCACATTCTGGCACTGTTAAAATACAAGCTCCAAAGAACTGTAATGCTATTTTTTCTGTTACGCCCAGTTCACCTCACATGTTTATTTTTACATCTACCACAAATATCTAATTTTGTGATGCCCGTAGAGTTCTCTCGGCCCATGTCATCCATGTGTGAGAACCACGACAGCCTGTCCCACCGCAGCATCAGTGAGCAGCGGCGCCCCCACAGTCCGTCCGGGGACGAGCAGGAGACGGAGCTGGAGCACAGTCTGGAGCAGGAGGAGGAGGACAGAGAGCACGGAGCAGATCACGAGCTGGGACGCGACAGTGGAGATGACAATGGCAACGTGACTCCCAGCAGGAAGAAAGACATCAGGGTAATGCCATGAGTAGAGCAAAAAAAACCTTTATATTTATTTATTGTTTGTTTAATATGGACAGATGCAGCGAACATAGATTAACATGGTGATCTGATACAGGTATCACCATGTTTTATTGAGTATTTACAGAGTTTTATAGTGTTTATAGACTTGACTAATTTGCAACACCAACTCCAAGAAAGGCTTTCTAAAACAACAAACACACATAAAACCACTGCATCTCCTGTTTAATGATAATGCATCAGTTTTATATAGCGCTTTTTTGGACACTCAAAGACGCTTTACAGAGCATTATTCATTCACTCCATACCCGGTGGTGGTAAACTACTATTGTAGCTACAGCTGCCCTGGGGCAGACTGACGGAAGTGAGGCTGCCAATCTGTGCCATCGGCCCCTCCGACCACCACCAACACTCACGCACACACCACTTTCATACTAGGCAATGTGGGTGAAGTGTCTTGCCTAAGGACACAACGACAGTTTTTGCGACTGGCGCCCCACTGTGGCACCTGGAATTCGTTGTGGTCTCCCATCCAAGTACTAACCAGGCCCGGCCCTGCTTAGCTTCTGAGATCTGACGGGTTCAGGCTTTGACGAGCCGGTATGGCCTGGTTTAGATTGACCAGAGCTCAGAGAATATGGAAATTGTGCTTTGAAACTTAACTAGTACCTATCTCAGTAGTATTTTTTATGTGTACATCTCTTCCCACCCCTGTTCATTGAAGCTAATGTGAATAATCTTGAATCCTGTAAGACCAAATCAAATATAGGGCTGTACTTACATCTTTAAGTGTGATGATGGGGCTAAAAAACTAAACCTAGGTGTTCACTTATTTTTCTTCTGAAGTCAGGGACTATTAAGGCAATTATGATTACAGATTGTTTTGGTGAAAGTATTCACCAGTATAGATATATAGACATAGCCACATAAATTTAACAGATCAATTTTATGTCTATTTACATAATAAGATTGCTAAACTCTTCATGTTGCAAACCTGAATAGTTATGCTGAAGAACGTTTGCTACCCGGAATAAATCCCTTTGTAGACCCAGTAAACACAGAAAAATGGACTTACCACTGAGATACCATAATATCTCGTTTTAGACGCTTGAGCTTGAAGTTGTCCCATTGAATTTTGGCCTGACTACTTCCCTGCCTCTGTGGGAACGCTGTGTTATGACATAAACTTATACTTTAAGAGTAATTGCAAGCTTCTGTGCTATCAACTTTTCTATTTCTTGTCAACCTGAGGAGCTTAAAGGCTAGAAGTGCTGGTTTTCACTGTGAAAAATGTTAGTGTCCTCGTCTCATCCTGTTGTGGGAATTTACCTCCTTGTTTCATTCTGATTCTCCTACATGCTCAGAGGGCGCTGTTACAATCCCTGCTTTGCGGTCTTAACCCTCTCATTGTGTATAACTGCAACAGCGTACCTTTGTAGCTAAAGTCTTTTCTCTTCTGACTTGTGCTTACCAAAAGGAGGAGAGGCTTTCACCAATTGACAATAAACAGGAGGTATACCTGTTCATAATTTCAAGAAGTTTGGGTGCTCATTGCAAAAGAAAATACTGTGAACTTGAAGCCTTGTTAGAATGTTGTTTCCTTGTCAAAAAATATACCTGGAGTGGTGTTTTGTTTCATTCACACATGTTGAAGTGGGAGTTTTCAAGTTAACAGCTACTTTTTACCTTTAGTTCAGCAGAGATTTTGCAATTCCAGGTTTGAAATCTCACAATTGATTCTAGTGAAGGTGTATGGAGTTTACAACAGAGTGGAGCACATGATATGACAAGGTGAAAACAGAGTGTGATCTGTTTAAGTGAAGAAACCAGTCTAAATATGCAGGATTTGTGTGTTAAACATGCATGAATGAAACAAAACGCAACTCCAGGTTTGTGATGAGGAAACTACATTACAACATGCAGACAGAATCAAATTTTCTTTTGCTGTGGATGCTACCTGGATGAGTGAGGGATTATACAGAGATCTTGGATGCTCTTTGTCATTATCTCTGCATTGACCAAACCAAAACTCTAAAAATATATATGCTAATTTGCGAGGCTCCAGATGTATACCACTTGTGAACCTTTGGTGATTATCTCCCCTGATGTTCCTAGGACATTACGCATCACGTTATAAAGAAAACTTATAACGTAACATCTTACCTCATCTGTTTTCCCTTAAATTTCCTGCACTCTTCATCTTTTGACCTCTTGAAATTTTAACCTTTCCACGCTGCTGTAGCTGGACCAGGAGACTACACCTCGACACAAAAAGGAGGTACAGCTAACTTTTTAGATAATGCCACATCCACCTCTCCATTGAAATTACAGGATGCTTTTTTTTTTTAAATTGGAAATGTCATATCGATTTTTTGGAAATGTCATATAGATTTGACATCCTGTTTTATTTTTCTGTGTTGTTTTCTGTGTTTATGTTCCTGCTGGAAGAGTCATTTTGTATTCTCCTCCTCACTGTTTGATGCCTTAAATGTGTATTTGTACTGGCTGTATTTATGTTTCAATTTCCATATTTACCGCATGTTTTTTGCTTATCAGTATATGCCTGAGTACGTCATCTATCCATACTTAACATTGGACCTCTTCTTATCCCTTGTTTCTACCAGCCCTGAGCTCTAGTCATGCATCGCAGATTACAATGTGTATCCACTCAGCTCCAAATCTCTTGCCAATCTCTTTTGTTTGTTTGTATTCTTTGCTTTTGCAGTTCCTGGACAAGTCCCAGGATGTGTTACTCAAGCACCAGGCCAGTATCAACGAGCTGAAGAGAGCCCTGAGGGAGCCCAACAGTAAACTGGTGAACCGAGAGAAGCGTCTGTCCGCCACCTCCCCAACTGGCACTCCGGAGAAGAAGGCAGTGAGTCGATCTCTAGTTTATTTAGTTCAGATTTAAGCTGATTGCACTGATATTTCAGAGTTGACTCAGTGTAGATGAATTCTACAAAGAGCTGCTGAATTATAAGGGGATATCTGATGTTTTTATTAAAATTGAACTATTTATGTTATTTTTCCTGAATGATTTATATAATTTTTGACCATTTTTTTTAAGGGTTTGTTTTTATTTTTTTGCTTTTTTTTGCTTTATAGGCGCAAAAATCTCAATCCTGTTGTGTTTTATGAGTGGCCAGAGTGGTCTCGTCTTTAGATCCACTTTTATTTTCTGGCTTTTAGCATCACACCACATGAATTGTGTCTTTTATTGTTTTATTTATTCATTTTATCACTTTCAACTCTTTTTTTATTTATTGCTTTTTGCCTCTTTATTGTTTTAGGGTTTATTATTATTTTATGAGCACTGCTAGAGCAATTTGTTTTTAATAGTTTTCTGTGCAGCAATTTCAGAATGTCATGGTTTATAAAATACTATATAAATAAAGTGAAATGGACTGAATCTCAGAACCACCCAGAGCCTGTACCCTGAATAGTTTTGAGGTGATACAGGGATTTCAAAATGTGCTCTTTGCACCCGAGCAGGCAACAGGTGCATAGGAGAAAACTCATATTAACATTTAAAAGCATTTTGTCCTCAGCTTGCCACTGCTTTTTCAAGACATTCAGGGAAGCTTTGAAATTGAAATTTGATTCCCCTGCCACATTTGGTAAATTATTGGATGCCATAGCAACAATGTGACTCTTTCACCCCCTCTTCTGCTAAAACATGAGACTTTTGCCCATTAGCAGTTGCTGTGGAGGTCTTCAGTATAAAATATATATTAAATAAACTTCAAATTACTGCTCACCAGGAGGTAGATGAAATGCAGGATTGAAGTGACGCAGAGGAGAAAAACCTTTAGGAAAGAGATAGTCATTTAAAACCCAAATCACTTTAGCTTAAAAGATACATATTTTGCTAAATTGACTTGTGTCAGCTTTAAACCATGTCATAATGTTTCCTCATCAAAAACATACTGAGTTGTATTTGACTTCATTTATGCTTATTTCATCAATCCAGTTTCCAGTTGTCAGCACCAAGAAGTTAAATAGTGTTTTATAATGTGTTCTGATGGCTGTTTCCTAGTCGAGCGGATGAGTTGGTGTTGAATTATGTTGTTTCACATAACAAGCATATAAAGTAATTTAATGGTGATTGAAATGACCTAAACTCCAGAAGAAAGATAAACAGAGGCATTACAAACCACAAATGACCAAAGTGAAACAAATGACGGTGACTTTGGTTTGTATGGATGGTTGTGGCATAGGCGAGAACAGGGTGAGTAAGGGGAGAGAAAGAGAATTCAAATGAAAAGCCCGACAGATAATTGATTGTGAGAGTGAGGAGAAGGCTATGATTCCCTGACAGTTGCAGATGGGACAAGAGGTAGGAGCAAGAAAGAAATATAATGCCTTCCTAGTTAAATGTACATAAATATTCAAAACATATTTTCTTTATTATGTTAACAGCTCTTGGAAAACCCAGTGTATTTAAAGGTCCTATATGATGCAAAATTGTCTCTTATTAGAATGTTCTTACCTCTGTGTCTACTACAAAGCTCAAAATGAACTGAATACCACCGCTTCATCACAAGTTGGGACAGAGCCACCTTGTAATAAAGCAGTGAGACTAAAGTTAACAGCGTTTTGATTAGTAGAAATGGGCAATTCCAGGGCTGAAATCATCCAAATGATTCTAGTGACTTGTGAATGGAGTTTACATACACAGGGGAGCACTTCCTGTATTACCACATCACAAACTGGAGTGTTTTCTTTTTGAGAGAAGCCCAAATATGCAGGGTTTGTGTGTTAAACATGTGTGAATGAAACAAAACACAACTCCAGATATACTTGTGATGAGAAAATAACATTATAACAGAAAAGAAAATAGCTTAATATCTAGGGCTGCACAGTACATCAAAATCAAATTGAAATTGTAATTTGAATTATCAAATTGCACTGTAATTATTTAGGTAGTAGAATAGCTTTTCTACTACCTAAATAATTACAGTGCAATTTGATAATGAGCCAATTCATTTTGATATACTTAATAATCTTTTTAAAACATAAATTTCAAGTCTAATCGCACTACATTCGCTTTTTGATTTTTTTTTTTTTTAAATGGTGCAGTTCTTGGATCATAGAAGTTATGAAGTTGTCTCTGAGCTGTAGTTTCCGACAGTCCCTGCTCCTCTGCCTGTAACAATCAGATTATTCCCAAAGTGTCAACTACTGTCTGCAGCAGAAAATGTAATCTTCTTTGTGCCTCGTGTAATTCGCTCTGACTGACGCTCCAAGGCTGGGAAAGACTCAGGGCTCTTCAGAAATTCTGTAGACATTCAGCCACACACACTACTTTGATGTAGTTACCAGAAGGGAACATTTGACTTGCAAATGGCTGCTGATTTGGTTCTGTGGATTTACTCGGATGTACTTGGAATTGGGTGTTTTTGGTTTAAAGTTTTGTAGCACCCTTATCAGTGCAAAATCCTCTCTCTTTTCTGCGTGTATATTTGCAACTTTCGCTTTCACTTTTTCTATAATCTCTTTCTCTTTTCTACCATGTGTTGTTCAGTCTGTGGTTCGAGCCAGAGAACCTGTAAACAGCCTGTCTGTGGAGGGCTTTGTCCAGAAGACTGTGATCGCTTCTCCTGAGGTTGCAATTCTTTCTCTTTCCTGTTTTCTATCGAACCACGTGAATGTCAATGAATGCGTGTTAGATCACACTCTGTTGTGTTATTATTTATCCATTGTTGTCAGTTACCGGAAACATTGATCAGGCATAACACGTGACCCCCTGCTGTTACAGTCCTGATTAAATGCTGTCACTCTGACGCAACATCAAATGCAGAAGCTTGTTTGTTGCATAGATTTTTTCATGCAGAATTGATCATCAGTTCATCATTGTAAATTCTTTGAAAAAAAAAAAATTGTAGTGTTGTCACGATATCAAAATTTCAAACTTGATTTCAATACTAAATAAATAAATGATCAAATTATAATTTTAAAAACTCTTTTTTAAAACAATATTGTAATTTTCAACCCAAACTCTTTTTTTCACAATGGTTCTGATGAAACTGTTTAAGAAACATTTTTTTTTCTTTTCAGTATCATTATATTTGTTTGAATGAGTATCTAACTTCAATACCAGTTTTGATATTGATTAGTAGCTGATTTTCAATACTTCTGACAACCCTAACAGATACTGATCACTGCAGATTGGGCACACAAACGGTTTTACTGATGCTCTGATCTAGACATCTGGCTATCACAGTAGTTGTTTATTCACTCACATACTTGACTATTCCCTGCTTGCACATAATGTTATGTTACAATGTGGAAAAAAATCCTTCTTCCTTCTGCTGTCAGTGGTCTAAGATTTGTCTGATGGATGTATCACAAAATAACTTTGAAAAGTTTATTCTTGCCCATTTTATAATTCTCAAACTGTTTTTATGATGCAGCCTCCGCACCAGGTGTTTCTAACTTTTTCCAATCTATACCAACATATAGGGCTCCGAAGAGTGGGTATTGATTGAAAAACAAGAAAGTTATCAAGAGCATGACTGGAAGGCAGAAGAAAAGAGCCGACTGGCTGCCTCTCCCCCCTTCACTCCGGAAGGCTCTTGGGAGCCAAACGAGCAGGAGATAGACATAAGCCAGATGAGACACACAGAGGTAACAGGGTATGACAGGAAAGAAATGAAAAGCCATATCAATGAGATCCCCTCGACCAAAGCAACCCGCGAGGCAGACGTGTGCGCAGACGCTGGACCGGCAAACAAAAGCCGCTTTGTGATTCAATTACTGGAGGATGCTGATAAATCTCTAAGCAAAGCCCCTCAAGCGCAAGACCCCGAGGCAAACAGTGATGTTGCCCTGGGCCCGAGACCCATCAAAGAACGTCCACGCAAAAAGAGGCGGCCACAAAGTCTCAATTTGGGAATGCATGGAGAATACCGTAGAGGAGGAGATTCTTCTGGAGATGACAACTCTGAATCAGGTGACAGCTCAGAGGAGGCAGCTAAAGTTGTGCATCGTGGGGAGTCAGTGGACAAGATGAAAGATAACCAAGGGAAGGAAGAGTGCAGCAGAGCTAATAAGAATAGCAAACAAGATAGTAGGTCTGCTATTGAATGCAGGGAAGTGTCCAGGCAGACTGCTGAAGGCGTGAAGAAAATAGTTAACTTGGTAGACATTGATTCCAGCCCCGTGAATGGACCTGGAAAGGTAGAACAGGAGAACACATTATCGGCAGTAAAAGGGGGGTCAAAGGTCAGAGGAAAGGGCATTATTGACAACAAGGAGCTAGCTGAGGTCAAGCTTCGGCAGGTTCGGACACATGAGAGGAAGGTGAGCTCGGGAGGAGAGGATTTTGATATGGTCCCTGGAGAGAAGAGGACATCTCTACACAGACTGTCAGGAAGCCACCAGTCAGAAATCACCAGGATCGTCCCGCTGAAGCCCGAACGCTCAAAAAGTGTCGCATGCAAAGACGAACGGGACAGACCCGGACAAGACGAACTGCGACAAGTGTTCAGAAGGGAATACCGCTGGTCTGTGGGCTCACCAGAGGGATCATCAGACCTCAACTGGACCGAAGTCACAGCGTTCCATCCAGAATTCCTCAGAGATTCTGACTCTAAGACAGAACTTTATGACCATGCTGGAAGAGGGCCCACAGAGAGCCAGTCGTTTGGCTCAAAGTTGTCGGCTGTCCCTAAAATGGCCCCACCGGCTCCTCCAGTAAAAACACAGAAGGTGAGAGAGTCGGGTTTGATCCTGAGGAACAGCCGGAGTGCAGGTCGGGAGCAGGGCCTTGATGCTGCCAAGAAGAGACTCTCGGTAACACACCTCTGCCTCCAGTCAAACTGAGCATCGCATGAGCTTCAGACAGACACACCCATTGTTCTTTTCAGTGACTTGAACCATTCATCCATTTAGCCTCTTTGAAGAAAGCAAACTTGTTTTTACTGATTTGGTTGAAATGTTTGCTTCATGATTGAATTTGCTCAAAATCAAGTTTGGACTTTTCTCATCTTAATAACATATTGAGTAATATTCAGAATATATTTTCATTAAATATGCTTTAAGGGTGTTTTAAGTCAAAATGTAAATTTGTCAAAAGTCATAATGTTCTTTGTATTTAACATTGCCTTACGGCATTCACAAAATAAAATGGTAAAACGTCTACTGAATTATGCCAGTCGTTCCAAACACATTAATCCTTGGGCTATGAAGGCTCAGTAGTAGATTTCCTGCATCAGTTTCACCAAAGCAGCATGGCTGCATTTGGCACAGGAAGAAGAAGATTAAATTCAAAGTTGAAAACTTGAATTGGCTTTCCTCATCTTCTTGTCACCAAATGTGCATACATGGGAGCAATCTGAACTACTGCCAACCACTCATAAATTGGGGTAATATCTGTATCATTATATTGAAACGTTGATTTGGATAAATGATCCGATCCATATTCAAATCCATGCCGCTAGTGCTGCATCATTCTATTTCGTGATAACGATCATGCAATAAATGCATGCACATTTAAGATGCATGTTTTTTGTAACATTTATGTTATACATGGCTGTATATGTCTGTTGTTAATAGTAAAGCCTTACTCAAAATTATATGTGATATACTTTACGATAAATACCATTTGTGCATGCATGCCACGGTTCATAGTTTTAGATCCAACATTTTGCTGACTTCTCTGAATGAAATGCAATACTAACCTAAACTTGGGTTCTCAATTTGAAATCTAATCTAATAATCCTCATTAGCGTTTCAATTTCACACTGCATTTCCTTTTAAATTATCCAGAATATTAAGTCTATGAGCTCTCACATTGATTGCTTAATAGCCCTATGTGCTGGTCAGGGAAAGTGCAATCTGTACTGTACATGACTAAAACAGAATCCTAGTTTAGGTGTGTGTGTGTTGTACTTGTTGTTCACTGGGTGATCTGTATCTCTATATCTGTAACTAACCACTGTCATGCCTCTCTGCTCTTCTGCTTCACTTTACAGGAGCCTGTCTCTACTCCTGCCATTTATGAGGAACCTTTTGCAGATTTCAAGGTTATTCAAGTTGATTTGTGCATTTTGTGGTCTCATCCTTGATCTATTCTCATTCCACTTGACAGACTGCATCTCTTCTTCATGTAAAATACCAAATTTATTAATTTATTTTGCTGCCTATTCATCATGGTCTTTTGTAAGATTTAGTTCCACAATATTTCAGTCTTGCTAAGCCAGAGATATCATATGTCTTTTGAGTATCGTGTAAGTAAAATTGAATTGAGTCATACTTTGCTATTACAATTTCCTGCTGTCATTTTATATTCAGTTTTAGAAATCAAATAGCATTTTCTAAGTACCATTGAATTGAATTATATTATGTTAGGTCTTTTACACATTTACACATTGTGGTACATATTGTTGAGTTTAAGACTAAGTGGACAAAAATTGTGGTGCAGCCTTGGTTTTGTTGGTTCAAGTTGTCTTAGGCTTAAAATGCTAGAGAAATTTGCCCACGGTATTTGACCCATCCTTCACTCCCACTGGGGGAACTTGCTAAAAACATATTCAGAAAATATGTACAATAAATTGGACAGTAAAAAAGTAGAAAAGTTTAATTTAACTCTTCCCCTAAGGCAAATTCCATTCACTCCATAAACATTTAGCAAACTGTATCTTGTTAGTAATTCAGTTTCATCATTTTTGCATGCAGCTTACAATTCAGCTCCCAGTGTGCATTTTCACTTCACATCATCACAATGTAAACTGCAGCCTGGTTCTGAAGTGTTGTGTATACATCAGAAGGAATTGGCGGAGAGGAAAACTGAGCACGGCGCTGCATCAGAGGAGGAGACCTTGTCCAGCGTGAGAGAAAGCCACCTGGGCATCGAACGCAAGTGCTCCAGCATGACGGTCAGCTCCACCTCTAGTCTGGAAGCGGAGGTGGACTTTACTGTCATCACAGAGCTGCAGACCGGTGCTGAGGACTACCACAGGGGGGCGCCAGAGCCAGGGGAGAGGCAGCCCGAAGTGGGACGAGAAGACTTTGAAGAGACATCCAGGTTCTACTCCGCCAGGCTCATGGGCACCAAGTCGCCCCTGATGGAGGAGAGGTCTGAGGAGGCCAGTCATCCCGAGGTAGATGGGTCTTCACTGTTTGCCCAACACCCGTGGACTCACCTGCCTGGAAATTCTGTTGCCTCATTTATTTTTCATTTGTCATTCGTTTCTTTTCAGTTTTATTTTGTTTTAGTTGTATATTTTGTTTGTTGTCATTTGTCTGTTGTTATTTGTGAGATGATGAGTGCACCGTGTAACATTTCGGCTTTTTTCTGGTCAGGTTGTGTCCATGGAGATATTAAACTTGCTTATTATTAACTATAGGTGTTTTTTACAATTCAACAAAACCTCCTCTCCACATATTGGACCTGTAAATTGGTACTTGTCTCCATGGAAATAAATAAGTTTAATATACTGTGAAAAATTCCAGGCAAAGCAACAACATCTCCATGGTGGACCTTCTACCTGGAAAGTTGCACATTGGACCTTTAAAGGCAGTAAATTTGATGTTAATTTGCCAAGAGTAAGATGTTTTTATTTGTTTATATCAATATGAAAGCAAAAACTGGCATGAAATTAAGTTACCTGGGGTAGTTTTTTTGTTTAGTGATTGTTCTGATATGAAAAGTTGTGATTTTTAACTTTTTTTTGTTGATTTTGTATCTGTTTTGATGTAATCAACCTTCATTTGTCATGTACAACGCCCCCCCATCCTTTAACACTTCTCATTTGTTTTAGTATTTTGGTGAAAATAACCTTCACGTAATCTCCTCACCTGAATTATTTAGATACAAACCTTTTGTTTGTCTTTTTTACAGCCTCCAGTGGCCAGGAAAGAGCCCAGTTCAGTGAGAGTCTCCCACATGCTGAAGAAGTCTGAAATGCACACCAACGGATCAGAAGTCCACCACAACGTCATGAACATAGAATCACAGGTGAACACACATCAAAATAGTAAACTAATTATAAATAATTCGTTTTCTCACTTGTTTCTTTGTAAATCTAGTTTGAAAAACGAAATCAGCAACCCATAGCACCCCATCAAGAGAGAGCCCTGCAGGAGTTTTAATATAACATAATTTGTGTTGCTGCACTGATTCTTTGCTGCCTCATTTACTTTCACTGAGCCTTGTTTAGCTCTATTGTAATTTATTGCCAGAGTAAGACGTAGTGGATTAGAAGTAGATTACACAACATCCAAATTGGTCACAATTATACCCATAACATATCTCTCTTAGTTTATTAACAATTACTCTGGGATATTTTTTAAAACATCACAATCAAATGTCATATTCAGTACTTACTATTTGTCATGTAAGAATAAGCAGCTTTGTCATCAAGTGGATTTGATTTAATTATCCAATCTATGTCACAGGTAAATGTCAAAAGTATTGCAATCCAACTACTTCTATAAATAATTTTACTTATGTATTGTTAATTCTATCAGTTTTAATCCATATGGGTCTGAAACTGAACCATGAAGCGTGAAACCACTGTCCTAACTTGGGCTGGTCTAATCACAGCTGCTAATTTGTATCCCGGGTCTCTCAAATGCAGAAGACGTCTCCTCTGGAAAATATATCACTTCTTTTACCTGAGATACTAACTGTTTAGTGCTTTGATTGTTGTCGCCATGTTTGTTTTGACTCGAACAGAACATGTGTCTCCCTGATTGGTTAATCCACCTGCCAATCACGCCTAATTGAAATTTGGGCATTAGCAGGATATAGTACCATGTGGCCTACAATAGCTGTGGTAATGACTAATGGGAATCCAGAGTAAAGAAGGAAGTGTTCGAAGCCTATTTCTATATCCACTAGTCCCATGGGCCAAATATGTGAGTGGCATAATAGCATCATTATGACTGATTACAGCATTGACAGGACATTTATGAGCAGGATGAAAGCAGGTGCCAGTCCATTCATGTGGGCACGCCGAGGTTTGAGATGGGCCCACAGGTGCATGATTAAACCATAATGGCGATGGCAGATCTCTTCAGCAGCCGCTAATGGCACGGATCAAGTCAGGCACAATGTGGACACGGCTTTGAAGTGAGGACGCAGTGGTGAGACGGATTTGCACAGACATCACAGTAAGCTTATGTAATGAGTGTCAGTATAGCTGCAATTAGCAATCAATGCTCCTTTACAGCTTTAGAGTGGACACTTCCTGGCAATGGCAAGTGAGTATGACCAGAAATTAACAAGCAATGCAGGGAGTACAAAAAGATGATTAGACGATTATTGATAATTAAAATGATTCTGCCATCTCGTGCCAAAGCTTTGATTTTGAAGACGAAGTTCAAGGCTCAACCCTCTGGCCTGACAAGCCATGACTTTTTCTGTGGAGTATGTAGAAATGAATATGAGAAACTGAGCAAAATGTTTATTGATTTCATTTTGTTTTAAAATTAGACTATAATCACTTACACAACAAGATAGAAGTTGCTGAAACTCTTGGTCCAATTTAATAAATACATGCTTCCCCCTGGTGGACAATATTTGTGTCACCTTTTTGTGAAGAGTTACCTCTTTCAATGTCTTGTAGAAGCCTACATTTATTGCTGTAAAAATGAATATTATTTTTCTTGTAAGTTTGCTAATGCACCCATTCAGATAAGTAAACAGACGTCTGTGTGTGCTCCTTAGAGCTACAGAGAGATCAGCCCACGGGATGTCTCTGCATCCGCTTCCATTAAAGAGAATGGCTCACCTGTAAGTACTTCTGTGAGGAGATGTGTGTTGGATGTGGTAATGATTAGCCGCATATTCTGACTTAGAATAAAACATTTAGTTGACTGATTTTTTAATGAAATGTGATCAAATGTGTGTGTTCTGTTTGGGACAGGTAAAAAGCAGCGCTGTGGGGAGGGAGTCCGTTGTGTCTCCTCTGACCATCACTGCTGAGAGTGTCACCACGGCAACCACAACTCAAGTTACCAAGGTAACACTTTTTCTGTTGTCATGATTACTGACTGTTACAATACAGAGGTTTCAGATTCATGAAAAACAAACAAACAAACAAAAGCGCATGCACATGACGGAGTCAACATTTATGGTCTATAAATACAAATAATAATAATGAACTGGATTTAGATTTATATTCAAAGCACTTATGCATTATTAATTTGCTCCACACTCAGTAATGGGCTACTATAGCCACAAGGGCTCCCATTTGACCACACTTTTGAACTGGAATGTGATCAAATCTTAAACACCCACACTTCACATTATGTGGAAATGACATCTGTGACAGTGCCTTAGCAGTTTGATGTTGTGTTTTTGTGCATTTTCTATTTGGAAATAAGGATGAAAAATTTGATGTAACTTATGTTTTCACTCAGTTGTTTTGATGATTGTGCACTTTCTCTCAGACTGTGAAGGGCGGATACTCAGAGACTAGAATAGAGAAAAGGATAATTATCACTGGGGACGATGATGTGGATCAGAACCAGGTATGTGCTTGTGCCTTCTGCAGTGATGCCCCCTGCAGTACTGATATGCAGTAGTAAATGTATCCATAATACTCTCTGCTCTGCCCTGTGTCCTCAGGCTCTGGCCATGGCCATCCAGGAGGCCAAACAGCAGCACCCTGACATGCTGGTGACAAAAGCCGTGGTAATCAGAGAAACAGACTCCCCCACTGATGAACTACAGCACAGGACTCAGGTACATGATTATTAACTTGCCAAAGCAGGAGCCTATTTTTAACTGAGAATGCTAGTCTCTGTCTGTCTAAATGATGATCATGTTACTGCACTTTTTATCTTTATCTGGTGTGTGTGGTTGTGTCTTTGCAGTCATGATTGATCCTGGAACCTATGAGGGGCCTCTAGGGGACCCTGATGTGTGGTCTGCACAAAAACCCACCTCCCTGTAGAAGAGGACCATATCACTACCATGTACATACACACAACAACAGACCGCCTTCACCGAGTAGTACTCCTCTTTAGACAAATCAACTGTGACCCCGCCTTCTGTCCACTCCTAGCCAATCTTAGCACTCTACTGGAAAGACACTCAGAGAATGACTTTGTGCTTCAATAGAGTGTGACTGTTGTTAATATATGACTTTGGTTTGCTCATGGCTATTTAATCCAACCTGGATTTATAAACTCAACCCTCTTCCATTTCAGAGACTTATTTGTAGACATGAAAATAATGTAAAAATGCAGAAGAGCAGAGGAACAGCCAGGGTAAGGCTGGTTTGGAGACATGGTGCAAGGATGGTACCATCTCCTGGCCACAACATGTTAGTGTAACCAACAGCTCCTATTATTATTACAAGCTTTTTACATTTTTATCTATATAGGATCTAATTTATGTTGAGTGTTTGCTTGTTTATGAAAATATGTATAATATCTTATATTATGATCTGCATGAAAATCTGAGCTGAGGGGATGGCTGATTGGAAGGGACATTTTGAGCTTTGTTGATGATGAGCACCTTGAGAGACACTGGTCCCACAGACCCGAGGGACATGCAGGTGATGGACTCCTGCTTATGTTCTCACTGGATATTCACTGTGTCCCTGCAGTCACAACCTGCTGTTGTCATTGCTGGTCATTCATTTCACTTGATTTTTCAAATGGAAAAATGTTGGTCATAGTAATATAATAACAGTTGTTTTATTAGATATACGTTCTAAAATGTTATGCCATTTTTTATTCATGATGGTGTGTTGTTGGATTTTTCAGGCTTTTGTGTGCAGCTCACTGACTTTGTCTTACTTGATGAGTTTGGCCCTACTACTTTCTCATTTATGATTGATGTCATATTTAATAATATGACAGCACAGTGGGATTATTTAAGGGGATGAATGTAAGAGTTAATAGTTACCAGTTTAACTATCTGGCCATTGTTGGGGCTCTTATTTGTTAGACTAGGCATACCACCAATTTAAACATGTTGGAGTTGGTATAGTGTCATATATTAATATTACAACATGAATGTGTGGCTCTATTTCTGTATATATCTTTATATCATTTGAGTCTTCAAAGGGATCTTTTAGAGGTATTTTTTTCTTGATGGCAAGCTTATGGTAACCCTATAATGTACCAAAGTATGAGTGCCATATTTCAATCAGTGCCGTAATAAATCTTTTTCTCATTACTATAAACCCATGTATTATACACTATTGCCCGTAGTCACACACTGCCTGGAACGTCCATACACACTTTGGGTACTTTTCTGTTGGTTGAATATTTTTCCTGTATGTAAATTTATTTATAAGAGGAAGTGGATATGAGCCCTGTGCTTTTCCTCTCTGACAGATGAAGCCAAGCCCTGCTAAGTGTGTCCCATAGCAACAAGTATCCAAGCTCCACATTATAACTCTATAAACGTATATCCAACTGAACCTACTATGCACCAATTACCATCTGCTACAGCTAGGGCCAAACCCATGCTCTCATCATTTTACACTGCAGTAGGGAGCAGTGGGGCTTTGTTAGACTTGCAATAAACTCTCCCCAGCTACATGTGTATAGAAGCATAGCAAACTCAAAGGAAAACTGCTGGCATCTTATTGCACCATTGACTTGAAAATGTTCACCAATGGGGGAAATATAACTTGATACGTTATCAAACACTGGATTTTAGCAAAGGCACTTGCAAGGATAAACTGCACACTGAAATGATTAGGTAAATGGCTAAACTACTGACAGAGGTCACACTGGGGAAGTATAAGGCTTGTACAAATATATAAATATAGTAATAAATCTGTGTTATGGCTTGTATATCTCCACCAGGAGCATGAATGTGTGAGGACAGAGGTGCAATAAGAACATTACTTGAAAGGGTGCCTTGCGTTTGGGTGAGCCACCACAAAAGTGTCTTGAAAAATGGAACGAGATGATATTAGATTAGCTATGGTTCAATATTTCATAACATTTTCAGGCCCTGTTACAGTGATATAGAACCAGCAGTACATGAACACCTGCTTCTCCTACTGTCTAGCGCCCCCTGTTGATTCTGCGTGGCCTTTTCGCTCCACATTCTTGCATCACAGTGCTTGGTGGTGTGTTTTGCTGTAACTTGCATTGAGTCTAAATGGAAACATACATGCAAAAATAAATGTCTCAGTATGATTCAAATGTTGTGTCTGATTATCAAAAGGAATGACGTTGTATCTTATTATTATCATCAATATAGTCTACACACCGTGAGATTTAACCTCTATAATAAAGGGCTTTTTGTAATGTAACAGTGTTGCAGGTATTATTGTTGCAACCTGTCGCCATCTTGTGGTAATGTTTGGAACTGATAAACTCAAGCGTTTGTCTATGTATTTTACTGCCATATAGTGTCCATTTACTATAACGACAACAACTATAAAATTGGCAAAGCTTTTATATTTTACTGAAGAGCCAAAGTAGCTAATTTCTTACATATTTAGTTCCACATCATGATTTAAGTTTTTTTTTTTACACCTCCACATAAATTACCTATACATAAGTCACACTTATGTTTTCCCGTATCAATCACTCATTCCACTTTGAATGAAATAAAGTGAGCCCTATGCACATATAGTTTTAATAATGCTAAAATGAAAGTACTTTTGTGATTTTGAGATTCCAACATATTTTGTAGTTGAATTTTTTGACCTTTACTCTACCATTTGCACGCTGATACGTATTTTGTCTTGGGTGGACACAGGATTGCTGCCATATACCTGTCAGTCTGTCCTGTGGTAAATATTCCACCATCTTTCTACCATCGGCTACAGGGTACCTTAAAGGAGATGGAGATGTTATGTGTTTGCCTGGAATGTTCCAGAGTAGGACATTAAACTAGGGTGACTGACCAGACATCCCTATTTCCCCGTGACAGTACCAGTTTTGAGCCCTGTGTCCCCCATCCCAGTAGATTTATCTAAAACCATTGGTTTGTCCCAATTTTATATAAGAAAGAAGTCCCAGGTCAATCTGATGCCTGCCAAGTAAAGAAAGGCATAAATTGTCATTTGTTTAGGTAAAATACAGAGAAGTTGCTTAAAAATGACCAAAACACAAAGAAAATGTGACTGTAGTGACATGTTATAACAGAAAACGCAGACCAAAGTTCTTGTAGAGGTGCAAATGCAACAAACAGCAGCATAAAAGTGAAAATGCACAGCACACTCAGATGGCTGATGTCCAAAAGCTTTTTTGATTTTCAATTACGTTTTGGCAAAAAAAAGCCTTCTTCAGATATTTTTTTTTTGTGTGTACTGTGGTCCAAAGCAAAACAATATCCAAAGAAGGCCTTTTTGCTGAAATGTAATTTAAAATAAATTTAAAAAAAGCTTTTGGACATCGGCCATCTGAGTGTGCTATGCATTTTTTCACTTTTACATGTTACTCATGAATGGGCCAAGTGCAGAACAGTTTTCCTTAATTACACACTTAATTCACAATTTTATGACCAACCACCACAAACCGGGGGTATCCCAGTGTTTTATTTTGAAAATCTGATCACCCTACATTAAACATATCTCCCTTGCATTTGTTCAATTACAAGTGTTTGGTAGCTTGAAAAACATGAATTCTTTCCACATGCAAGCTTATGCATCTGACCATTAGCCTGTCTCCACTGTGATTATTCCACAGTATGGAAATAAACTTGCGAATCAAGCAACAATAATATCTCAATAGAAACGAGCAGACCTCCAGAAAAAGTTACACAGTGCATCGTGTAACTATAACAATTCTAAAAATCAAGATCTGTGTTTTTGTCCCACCATATATAGAGCTTAACCTAATACATTGATACTTGACCTCATTTATGTATGAATAAAAAGGCTTGGACTTAGAAAGCTTTGGAATGTACCTGGACGACTGAGGGATTACACAGACAACACTTGGACTAGTTTTATAAATCAAATGTCTTTATTAACACAGTATAAACAACAAACAGCGACAGAGAAAGCTCTCTTATGAAGCGTTCATGGACCTAGGAAATCTCAGAAGGGCTGACTGTTACAGGAGCATTGACACATATATACGTAGATGACCAGTAGCTGACCAGTCATGACCGGTATGATTCAAAGCACTGAGTCTCTTTGCAGATGGAAAGGACACACTACAGTCATGCTAAGTAACAGAGTATGAAACTCAGTGGTTACAGAAAAACCAACTAACTCATTTCTTTAGAAAGGTTCTTTAATATAAATGATTCCCAGTGTACAAAAACTGTATCTTACATGTTTCAGAACCCCATAGCAGATTTACGTTTTGAAGCACTACAAACTACCATTAAACAGGTTTCATTTACCTACAATTTGATGATGTCATTATTTCAGATGGAGGGCAGGGGCCTATCCATGGGTGATGAAAAATTAGGACTGTTACCAGAATTATTATGAATTTAAAACAAAAATATCCTGTTTAGAAGCTGAAAATATAACTGTGGGAGATTTTTTTTAAAAGAAATATCTGAACTCACTCAGCTGCAAATGTTATGAACCTTATTTTTATTATTATTCACAAAAAAGCCATATTAATATTATCGTTTGAAGTCTTTTCAACTCACAATAATCACATCTTGGAATAATTTTACTAACTTCTGAAACTGAGTTGAAAAACAAAAACAAAAAACTTATTTATACTGTCAGAATTTATTAAATATAATGTGTGTAAACAACATCTGTAGTATGTCAGTTATAAAAGCTTTTTCCATAGCATCCTGACCCGTCTTCCTGCTCAATTTGAAGCTATCGAGAATGTTCTGATGTCATGAGACCCCCTGCTCTGTATGTCATTACGCTGGCAGCATTTTCCACACGCCTTTTGGAGACTAATGAACGAAAAATAAGTAAGCAGCATCGTCTTTTATCAAGAACACACAGCTACTGTATTAAAAAAAATGCTGCCATATTGCAGAGTCCCATGCAACATAGCAGTAGCCCATTCAGACTAACCTTGTGAGCATTGCACATAAAGGCTACTGCTAACCCCACGTTTCCCACCTCTACTTTTAGCATGTAAACGTCGCACGCTACGTCTGATCTAAATGTTACCTTATGTACACATGAGAAGTTAAGGCTCGTTAAGGACCTGAGGTTTTAAACATATGATGAGGCACACAGAAGGCAAAGAAGAATAGCTCTAGACAAAGGGCTTGTGACCAAAAGAATGAGGAGCATGAGAGAGCAACCAACAGTGCACTTCAAATGGCATTTAAGGCGAAACACTAACAATTACGCTAACATACATCAAATCAATGTTAAAACTTCTCTTGATAGCAATAAATAAATAAATACATACAGAAATAAAACAGTCTAAATAAATAAATAATACTTGTTTGTAGTGTTCCGTCTTAAAGGATATGATAAGAAATACAAAATTTGTACAGGATTTAAGAACAGGATTTGATGAATTACATGACATTTTTGGATGATCATGACTCCCACATTAGGGCTGTTTTTTCACAATATTCTATTTAAATTTTTATTTTTTTTAATCCAAACATCATGATACAGTGGTGTAGATGCAGTGTGAAGCCCTTTGGTGACATCTAGAGGTGACATTTGAGAATGCAAACAAACATCTCACGCTCTACGGCCTGTGAACAGCTACAGTTGAACAAATGTTTTGGATATTTAAAGTATTCAATTCAAGCCTGTCACAAACAGCCATTGTATTTCTTACATCTGGTCCGGCACAGTATAAGAAAATGATTTAGAATCACCCATGGCTACTAATGAAATCACTTTTCTGACGAGATGATCAGGAGGCAATCCTAACTCAAAGAAAATGTCTACAAAGGGCTTCCAAGTTTATAAAAGTATGGGTTCCACCAATCACATAAAGGAGTGGAGTTTTAGAGAAAAGTGCTGTACTCAATTGAAATTACAATTTAAACTAGCATTAGTGTTGCATTATCCAAATGGTTGGAAAAACAGTATTAGCCAGCTGCATGTTAAGAATTTCCTTTTAAGTAGAATTACCAACAAAAGCTAAATGTGGTAGTTGACTTGAGATGTTAACACGTACATGACCTCCTTAAAATAACAGAATGATCAGCATTCATTCTTACAACATATTACAACTCAAATAAAACAATCTGTAATTATCTATGTATATTTTTAGATAAACATGCACCCGGACATCTGTAGTGCTATTCCTCTCAGAGGCGTTCAGTGGATAGCCAGCATGTTTGATGTTGTTTTGAAATATTGCTAAACTCAAAAGGCAGATATGTAAAGGATAACAGTTTATTCACTGGAACAGACGATAAAGAAAATGCTACCAATTACTATTCCTTTCTTTGTGACTGCCACTTTATCTCATGCACGCAACTGTTCTTGCCCCGATAAGCCTGGCCCTAGTGTTATAAAGGAAACAGATCTATAAAAAGCTCCATATACCGTACAAAAAGATGCATATAAGACATTGTTCTATTTATTTTTCTTACGAAAGCTGCTTTGGTAACAACGTAGTCAGGACATCAGTTAGTCTCTGTTCCGTATCCCAGCCACTTGCAGGGGACTCCACTGGTGCCTCCATGGTGCGTTGCCTTTCTTCTCATCGCTATCTTCTCTCTGCATCTAAAATCTAAATGAATGGATTTAGTTACACCACGGTACAGCCTCAGTTTGCATTGGGCCTTAGCGTTGTCTCCAAGTCAGATGCCCCGTCTGCTGGGAGGCGTGTGTCATAAAGATGTCCGTGCTGTGAATGACAGTGCTATTGTGCTGAGCGCTGACAGAGTGGAGACCTTGGACGCGGAGCCCACTGCGTTGGGGCCTGAAAAACATTCAAAAACAGTGTTAGGGGGAAACTGATTGTCACCTGATCACCTGTTACTTTTACAGCACTTTTGACATCATGTGGCAGTGTGTATATGGCTCTGAGGTATTTCCAAACATGGATAAACCAATAATAAACCAGTAGACAGGACAAACCCAGTTATGATTTGATGATCTAAACTACAGCATGGTGAACTAGTAAATAACTCTTCTACAATACTACAGATTGATCTATTATTCTATCCATATTGTATATTTTGGCTTTTTTTTAAACTCAAGGTTTATTTTATTTCTTATACGTTAGAAAAGTAACACTGGATTAAAATACATCCTGCATGCTTAACTTCAAATAAAACACTACCAAACAGGAACAAACAATCCAAAATCAGAGCAGAACTAAAAATGAAACTGGGTCACCAACAAAAACAAGTCACTATGGAAACAGTAAGATGAGACAGTTGTAAAGTATGTAAAAATGGCCAAATATATGCAAGTCTGTGCCATGTTGTTGCACACTGAGAGCAATTATACACAAGTCTCTTGTAGCATTATCTTCCTCAAATTCTGTCTGAAATGTTGACAAACGTTTTGCACACCGCAACAGGGTATATTTAGCCGAGTCATCTGGGAGCTTTCAATCAGCTCAAAGTCATTCAGATATTTTAGTTTTTGGTTTAAAATGCAGCCTTGTCTCATTTATACATGCACACAACTTTGGAGCTCATTTGTTTTTGTGAATAAGTCAGAATAACAGCGTTAATCAGTAAAAGCAATACTTAATTTGAAAATGTTTACCTCATTTTTAGTTTATCCATATTGAAATGGAATTGTATTGTTATTATTATTAATCAATGGATTTTAAAACTGGATCGTAGCACTCTCCTACGTCTTTGCACCAACACTGACCTGGTATTCTTGGGATGGTGATCTGCTGTGTGCTGCTGCCCTCCCCTCCCTCTCCAAACGGCTTAATCTGGATGATATAGTCCTCATCTGTGGGCAGTGCCAGCTCCACAGACGTTGTGTTTGTCTCCATGATGTTAGGGCTGCTGTTTCGGTTCTTCTTGTAAAAAACCTGAGAAGTAAATGATTAAATGAGCCAGATGACAAAAACAACAACAACAACAATAACTTTGACCTGCATATAGAGATCTAGAAGGATCACCTTGTAGCCTGTCACTTCAGACTCATTCTCCAGGGCCTTCACCTGCTCCCAGTTCACTATGATCTTTGAGTTTGACGTGTTCCACATCACTTTGACTGGAGGTTGGCTGGGAGCTGAGGGACAGAAGCATCCATCATGCTTAAAAGGTAAACCCAATGGCACAAAATGTTGTCACTTCTTTGAAATATAACTCTCACTATCACTTAGGGATTTCAAACTCTGCTTTTTACCAAGAAACAAAAAAGAATCTGTTTAAATTTAGTAAGTAATGTTTTGCCAAGTGTTGAATGAGGTGTTAAATGTGCCATATGGAGTCATTCTAACATAAACAAAATACTAGTGAGCATAAACAGCTATATAATACAACTGCAATGTTTGTTGCCCAAAATGATACATATTTCTTGTCGAAATGATGAATATGCTTTTTAAGATTTTAAGTCTGGGAAACGTGATCTTTCTTAAGCTCTAGGCAAAATGGTAACAATAATTTAATATAATTTATAGTTTCCTTGTGACAAATTAAATGATAGGAAACTTTAAAGGCCCTATATTATGCAAAATTGACTCTTATGAGCTTTTAGCCATGTTATAATGTTATCTCCCCAAAAAAGTGCCTGGAATTGTGTTTTGTTTCATTGACACAGGTTTGAGTAATCCTTTATTATTATCTACATCTCCAAAGCTCAAAATGCTCTATTCCGCCTTGTGATGTTATATAGTGGCATTTTTCAAGTTAACAGCGCCTTTCACCTTTTGTTCTGTAGAGATGGGAAACTCCGAGGCAGAAATTAGCCAAATGATTCTAGTGAAGGTGTACGAAGCACTTCCTGTATTACCACATGACATGACAAGGTGTTTTGATAAAAAAAAAAAAAAAAAAACTAAACTCCAGGTATTTTTGTGATAAGGAAACAAAAGTATAACATAGATCAGGAAATAGTGTAATATGGGCTCTTTAAACGGACTGAAAAAGAGTAAACACATAAATAAATAACTAAATACATTTAGTGGGATTGCCAATTATTGCACAGTCTGATTGATTTGGTTTAACTCTAATGAATACAAACATTCTGTATTACTTACGAGGTTTCTTGGTGGTGACATTGACAGTAGAGCTCGGGGGTCCTGTCCCGGCTGTGTTGTACGCCCTCACGGTGATGTAATATGTGGCGCTGCCTTTGAGTCCCCGGATAACAGTGGATGTTTGGTTACCCACAGTCCTTTGCACATTGGCTGTGTCTTCCTTCTCACCTTTGACCCAGTATCTGAGCTGAGACAGGCAAAACCAGAGATCTTAAATGGGAACTCTGGCACATTTGAAGCTAAAGTCCATTGCTAGAGGTGGTTAAATACTGTCAGAAGCCAAAAAACGGCACAGATCAGTGTTGCCTCAGCGGAGATCTCGCCGTGGTAGTGAACCTGTCAAGGCAACAAACTAGTGTAGTGAAGAAGCTTAAAACTGCTTTCTAACCCATTTTACAAATAAATGGGATTAGAAACAACATCGGCAGGTGAGTCTTTTGGGCTTTTGCATGAGCAGTGGGAAATCAAGGTAAGTGTAAGGCTGCTTATAAAGTTGTTTTATAACATTTCCAGACACTAATGAGTGAGCCAGGCAGAGCGTTTTGTTTGTTAGACTCGTGGCTGTTGTAAGATGGGTTAGAAAGTGGTGTTAAGCTTCTTCAGTGTGCAAATTGGCGTTTTACATGGAAGTTAAGAACCTGCTCCCATCATTACGCTAGTTTGTTGCCTTGACAGGTTCACTGCCATGGCAAGATCACTGACACAGATCTGTCCTCTTTTTAGGCTTATGACAGTATTTGACCACCTCTAGCAATGGACTTTAGCTTCAAACGTGCCAGAGTTCCCCTTTAACACACAAATCCAAAAGCACTGGAGTCTGCAACCGAACTGACAAAAATAATAGATTAATGTGGTTTCTGTTATTGCGTGGGTATCTTATATCCTGAGGTTAGTTGCATGAAATGTATAATATAATTAAAGTATTCAAAAATGCGATACTTCCCCCTCTGTGGTACATTGGCTCAAAGAATCAATCAGGTAAAGAAACAAAAAGCTGTGTACAGTAAATTAACACATTTTAGTTTAAACATTTTATTTTTGATTAATCTTATAATAACATATAGATAGTAACTTTGAAAATTGTGCAAAGATTTTTAATGCTTATACCCCATTTTTTCCCCATGTATTTGAGCACAATTCTCCCAGTACAGATATATTGTAAAAGCAGCTCTTGAGGTAAAAATATATCATCTGTGTGTTGTCTGCATCTAAATTAAATATTAAAATATTATCTGGTAACCAGGAAGTGTGTGTTCACATGCTAGTTGTTGTTAGCTTTATTGTTAAAAATGAACAAATTCAGTTTTTCACGTTTTTAAGACAGTAAAAATAAAATACAGCACCTTGAATGGCATTTTATTTGGTATAGGAGCACAAAGGTAGCTAAGCAAACATCGCCTCGCTGTTTGGTTCTTGAGTTAAATTGCACTTCAAGACACAACATTTAACAATACACCAAAGTCAAGAGAAAGCAAAGACAATACTAAAATAACCATTGTTGTCAATTTTTGCAGAAATCTGTTGTCTGTGTCAGACTGAAATAGCCTGAATGCTTGATAGCACAAATATAATTTGTCTCTCCTAACAGGAACATGTTACTCAAGCCTTGCTCCTCCACTGACTTTGAGTGGTCAACAATTTACAATTCTGTCACTTGATTTGCGGTGTGTGAGTAAAATCCTTTGTGTAGGCACGTCACAATAACAAATATTGAAGCACATTGCTTAAGTAAATATAGATGATACGCAATAATACTGAAACTAAATTATACCACTGACACAAAAACCCAAGAGCTGATTGAAACCGCAAAGCTATTCCAATTCTACAATATTGTTAAAAAATAATGAGCCACAATTAATAAATAGCTGAACAAATAAATAGCTGCATTAAACACTTTAGCAGTTTCAGTCATGAACAAAGTTATTAATTCAACCTTTTATGGCTCAGATCTCATCATATAGCCAAAAAATAACCAAGCATTTCCCAATAGTGAAAAGGAAAAAGTACACATGATAAATATTAACCCTAAAAATATATATGTATAATATTCTTATATAATATATATAAGTTTCTATAGTAATTATCGTGACAAGTCTACTTGTGTTTGTTTTCAGTCAGTGCTATTCAAAAGGACAAGACCAAAGTGAACAGAGCCAGTGAGTGCTTAGGGAGCACACTGTGGTATGGAACAAGAGCTAAATGTTCAGACCCTCCAGAGTATTGCATCAGTGCGCTAATCAGCAGAGGTGCAGTACTTAGGTAAGCAACACCAGGAACACATCTTAAGCCACAGGCTCGGGACTAGACAAGGCAATTATGCATGCAGCAGGCTATTATCTCCTACGCCCAGGGTCCACAAGTCCCAAACGCTCATCAATAATACAACACAACAAGATTGAAGGCATTAGTTAGCATGTCGTGGCACACACAAGCAGATGCACTCACCTCATAGCCCAATACTCTCTTCTTGCTGGCGTTCCAGGGTAGGGCTTTCCATAGCACTTCCACTTCAGAGGCAGACAGGCTCCTGGCCCGGACCCTAGTGGGTGCACGCCCAGGCTCTATACGTAATACATAACAAGACTATGTAAAGTTCATAAGAAATCATCTTGTGTTCAGTACTTGTACTTTTAAAGGTCCCAAAAACTTTATGAACATTTTATGATCACAGTGTGAAGGGCTAAGGAGAGGGAGCATATCTGGAGTTGTGTTTTGTTTCATTTACACATGTCTAACACAGACAACCTGTATATTAAGGGGCCGTTTACACGACAACGGTAACGGGTGGAAAATGCAAAACATTATGCCAGATGTTCTGGGGGGTGAAAAACGCAAAAATTTGAAAACGGAAAGTGGCATAGAGATTATGTCATGAGCATGAGTCAGTTCAGGAAAAAAACAAAACACACACAAACACCTTTCAGTTTGGACGCTACCAGTGCTGCTCTGTCTGACTGAAGGTGCAGACAGGACACAGCAGCCGCCGCGTTTGGAGCCGAGATGAGAGCAGAGCAGAGACAGTGAGGTGCACTCTGGGGACACAGTGAGGTGCATTCAGGAGAGACAGGGAGGTGCGCTCAGGGGAGACAGGAAGGTGCGCTCAGGGGAGACAGGGAGGTGCGCTCAGGGGAGACAGGGAGGTGCGCTCAGGGGAGAAAGGGAGGTGCGCTCAGGGGAGACAGGGAGGTGCGCTCAGGGGAGACAGGAAGGTGCGCTCAGGGGAGACAGGGAGGTGCGCACAGGGGAGACAGGGAGGTGCGCTCAGGGGAGACAGGAAGGTGCGCTCAGGGGAGACAGGAAGGTGCGCTCAGGGGAGACAGGAAGGTGCGCTCAGGGGAGACAGGGAGGTGCGCACAGGGGAGACAGGGAGGTGCGCTCAGGGGAGACAGGGAGATGCGCTCAGGGGAGACAGGGAGGTGCGCTCAGGGGAGACAGGGAGGTGCGCTCAGGGGAGACAGGGAGGTGCGCTCAGGGGAGACAGGGAGGTGCGCTCAGGGGAGGTAGTGCCCAACCCAGTGTTTTCCCTATATTACGTTTAACACACTATGTTAAGTTGCTTGTCTTTAGTGCGGACACTCCGGCTTCAAGCCCCCCACTTATTGACTTTTTTTTTTCTTTCTTCCGTTTTGTGCATAAACAAAATAATTTATTATAACTAAATGTTTTTTATTATCCATCCATCTTCTCCCGCTTTATCCGGCTGGGTCGCGGGGGCAGCTTGCTGCCCAATCCTCATAGCACCTGACCCCCCCTATGGTAGTCGTGCTGCCACCTACGCACTGGGCGTGCATATTACATCGGCAAACTGCACGTTTTGTGTCTCTTTGTGCATGCAGAATTGCCCACCTAAAATGCTCGTGTAAACACGGAATAAGAGTGAGAACGAAAATGCACTTTTGTGTTTTTGATTCAGACCGTTTCCGTGTAAACATAGGCTTAGACTAAGTTCTTGGCCCTTTCCCAAACCAGCTCCTCCACTCCCCCTCCCTAGCCCTTCATACTATGATCTCTGTGAAGTTCCCTTCTGAGGTCCCTTCATCTCATAGATGTATAATAAGAACATATTCCCTTTTACACAAGTGTCTTTGTACAGTTCACTGTAACACCCCCTTCTCTCAGCTCACAATAATCAATTCTGTGTACTATAGAACCTTTAAGTAAATATAATAATACTGTATTTACTTAAAATAACAAATACAAAGTTCAACATTATTGTTATTATAGCAGTAATTCCTTAAAATTCTGCCCGTGTAATCCCTCAGTGGTCCAGGTTGGTTTCATTGCAAAAGAAAATTAAATTTTGTTAAGTGAACAAAAGGTTGAGTGAATACGTTTTGCCACTCATCCAAGTAGCTTCTTCAGTTCTGACTGGGTTCTGTAAATCAATGCGTTATATCTGTCTGCACTGAGGAGCTAACTACACTAAAACTAACACACCCTGGTTGTTTACAGTAAGGAGAATCTGTTATTTAGTCCATTAAACTACTCTACAGTGTGGACTGTCGCCTGAGACATATTTCAATCATGCCCCTAATGGCTCATTTAACTCCTGTTAGTGTACTCTGATTGGCCTTATTGTTTTCTTTGTTTTGGTTTGGGTTTGAGGATGGAGTGTACCTTAGACCACCATTTCTGTTCATGGATGGATTGTATTTCCAAATACAGTCTCTCTGAGCACTTTCACAAAACCACCTCTTCTCCATCTTAAAATCTCTTATACCATTTGCACATGTTTGTACCTTCCTCTGCAGAGTAGATCGTGGTGACTGGTCCAAAAGGGCCCTCCCCTTCATTGTTGTAGACCCCCACCTTCACCTGGAAAGGGGAGAATGGCTGGATACTCTCGTTCTTGAAGACATATCTGGAGGCCTCTGCTGATGGCACTGCCGCCTGCATCCAGCCAGGGGCGCCGTTGGGTCGGAATGCCACCACATAGCCAAATCCTGGCCCATTTTGCAGCTCTTCTGGAACAGGCTAGGAGACAGAACACAAATTTGACTCAGTTGTCGAGATGAGCTGTAATAAAGCAGGTTACTGATTATTCATCTCTCTGTGTGACCTGTTTTACAAGTGCATTTGAGGTCATGAGGCTGACACTGCGACATTATTCACATTAGTGGGCACTTACTGTCTGTGGCTTGGTCATCTATCAACTACATTACGTACGCCAGATTTAGTTTCATTAATTGAATTACTTTATCATTTAATTTCAGGAGACTCAAATCCTCCACTCTCTCTGTCGCACACACACACACACAAACTTCAAACTGAGAAAGGAGGTATTTAAAGGGCCCATATTATGCTATTTTATAATTGTTGTGTTTTGTTTCATTTGTTTGTTTAACACACAAACCATTCATTCATTTTTAGGCAGAGTTCTTCTTTCAAGCAAAAAACACTATGTTCCACTTGTGATGTAATATTTAACACAGGAAGTGCTCCACTGTGTTTTTAAACTCCATACACCTTCACTAGAATAATTTGGATAAATTCAGCCCTGGATTTGCCAATCTCTACTAAGCAAAAGGTAAAAGATAGTTAACTTGAAAACTGTTCATGACATCACAAGTTAAAATGGAGGATTTGGAGCTTTGGAGAATTAGACAGAATAAAAATTAAAGATTATTCAAACATGTGTGAATGAAACAAAACACAACTCCAGGTATGCTTTTGAGGAGGTAACAACATTATACCATAGCTAAAACACACAAGAGTCAATTTTGCGTAATATAGGAGAAATAGTTGGCTGTGACTAGGGCAGGGCAATATGACTAAAAAGAACAAAAGAAGAATAACATTAAAATACCATAAAGTTTAGTCCAATCTTAAAATATCTTGGACCATGTGCTCAGCCTCCTGCAGATTTTCCTGATTAACTTATACATTATTATACATTACTCAGATACTAATGACCTGTGACAATATCTAATATAGCAGACTAATGCATTTATAGTTGTATGTAAACCTTATTATGTGTACTGCTGTGCGTCTTGAACCACGGATGGTCTGGGAGGAAGAGAAATCTAATCTCATTGAGTCATTTCTCATTAAATAAAAGTTAAAGCATGCTTTGTTCATACACAAAGCACAAAAGAGCTATTAGTCCATTGTGTGTGTTACAGAGGAGCCAGCATAAGACCTCTGCTAAGCTGTTGTCTGCCCTCATAACATAGATCATTCATTTATACATGCTTTTAATTTTGTTAAAAGATCCTCAGGTCAGCCTTTGTAGCGGCAATTTTAGTTCTGTCGTAACATGTTAGGAACCATTAACTTGACACAAAGCTCTTGCTCTCCTGCAGGTTAATCATAGTTCACAGAACTTTCACTTCACATGGAGCTTTTAAAAATAAGGTCTGCTGGGTCAGTAGAGTGCAGTGAGGAACAGCAAATTATGAGAATTAATCTTTTTTTTTTTTAACTTTATACCCAGACTTTAAATATAATTATTCTTAACATTAACTTTATAACTACATGTGTCAAGTAGCAAATTAAAAGTCTTTTGTCCCTTGTCTTGCTGTTTTATACTACAGATACACATACATTTCTCAGAATATGAACAGGCCATGTCTCGTATGAAAGCTCAAAACCTCCAGAATTCACTCCTAGAGCTGCAAAAGCTGCACTAGCACTGATTCATAACTGGCTGCAGATGCTGGGGTTTGGGTAGTGACCAATCAGATCAGAGAGAATCTTTATTTACTTAAGATTTACTTTGACTTGACCCTGCAGTGTTTGTGGTTTGAGAACTTTCCTAATCTACTGCATAGTTATTCTACATGTAAAAGGTCCTGGTTTTGTTAGTCTGGATTCTCTGTATATGTTGAACTATTGACTCTTGTCTTGGATGAGTGTCAGCCCATTTAAGTAGCCACTGTCCATGGTATGCCTCATCTTGTAATCCCATAGCTGCTGGGACACGCTCCAGCCATCCGTATACTGAATACATAAGAAATATCTCTTATGCATTAATTTAGTCTTATTCTGATGCACCCACACACTAAGGAAAGTAAGTCTTCTGAACTCTAGCTGTTGTGTATGTGAACTCTTTGGACTATAAATAACCTCTCCCATTTGACTCTTTCAAAAGTAAAAGGCCTGAGGAAAATTGAAAGCACAGCAAAACAGTGTCTTTGTAAAACACAAGTGAATATTTAATTGAACTCTTCCGCTGTGAGTCGTCAACAGGCACTCCATGATGCGTGGCACAGCAGGGGCCGATGGTTCGAAACAGCCTGACTCAATGGAAGCATTTTGGAAGGAGCTTGATATGAGAGAGCGGCTTTGTAAATTTAAAGAAAAGAGCGGAAAGTATGGGAACAAAAGTGTGGAATAGATTTATTCAGTTTAATTATCTAAACCTCAAAATGTTCTGCAGCAGGCTGACAGCAGCAGTTATTGCCTGTCTGCTCAAAATGAAACACTATACATTGCAGGGCGGTTGTACAAGGAGCTCGTAGTGTTCTGGTCAGGAGATGACTGTGCGTGTCTGCAGAACTGGTGGTGTTTCAAATTAATCAGGTCCACTGTTTTATTCAATAACAATACACTGCTTCTTTTATGTATGTACAATAAGTGGGTGTATAATGATATCTACTGTACTATAGTTATGATTAATTTCATTTATGAGTAGATATGAGAATATGAACCAAGGACACAATTCCTAACGAGTTGGAGAAGCAAGTGTATGGTTCTAAAATGTTCTTAATATTATTATAGAAGACTTATTATGCTTTTTAAAACTATAACATACATCTTTCATTCTTTCACATTTTGTGCAATCAACAACACCATTAAAAGTCCATTCAAGTTAACGTTAAAGAATATGTACCTTTAATGTTACATAATATGCCATTTTTCTCAAGGCCTGTGTGGACAGTGTAGGTTGATTTTGGTCTGTTTTTTATTCTTAGTCACACAAATATGACTATATGACAAATATGAACGACTCGTCCTGCAGCAGCTGAGGCCTATGGTCCAACATCTGCAAGACCCTCTCCAGTTTGCCTACCAGCCCCACCTTGGAGTGGATGACGCCATCCTGACCCTACTCCACAGAGTCTACTCCCACCTGGACAAGCCGGCTGCCACTGTGAGGATCATGTTTTTTGACTTCTCCAGTGCGTTCAACACCATCAGGCCGGCTCTTCTGGCTGAGAAGCTGGCAGTGATGCAGGTGGATGCCTCCTTGGTGTCCTGGATTGTGGATTACCTCACTGGAAGACCACAGTATGTGCGTTTGCAGAGCTGTGTGTCGGACAGAGTGGTCAGCAACACCGGGGCTCCACAGGGGACAGTCCTGTCTCCCTTCCTCTTCACCCTCTACACCACAGACTTCAACTACGGCAGTGAGTCTTGCCACCTTCAGAAGTTTTCTGACGACTCTGCAGTGGTGGGATGCATCAGCGGTGGTGACGAGGAGGAGTACAGGACTGTAGTGGACAACTTTGTCACTTGGAGTGAGGAGAACCACCTCCAGCTCAACGTGATGAAGACAAAGGAACTGGTGGTGGACCTGAGGAGGACCAAAGCTGCTGTGACCCCCATCTCCATCCAGGGGGTCAGTGTGGACGTGGTGGAGGAGTACAAGTACCTGGGGGTGTACTTGGACAATAAACTGGACTGGAGCAGGAACGTGGTTTACAAGAAGGGCCAGAGCCGCCTCTATTTCCTGAGGAGGCTGAGGTCCTTTGACATCTGCAGGACAATGCTCAGGATGTTCTACGAGTCTATGGTGGCCAGTGCCATCATGTACGCTGTAGTCTGCTGGGGCAGCAGTCTGCGCGTGAGGGACACTAATAGACTCGAGAAGATCATTAGGAAGGCTGGACATGTTGTGGGGGAGGAGTTGGACTCTCTGGCGGTGGTGTTGGACAGGAGAATGCTGGACAAAATCTGGACTATTCTGGACTCTCCTTCCCACCCCCTCCACAAGGTGCTGGCCAATCAGAGGAGCTCTTTCAGCCATAGACTGCGGCTGCCGCGCTGCTCCACTGAGAGACACAGGAAATCTTTCCTGCCTGTCGCCATCAAACTGTTGAACGCTGCACTTTAACTCACAAACTACTCAATCCTTTTCATCCTACTCCCTGCTCACACATGTATATAGTCATAAATATGTCACTGATGTAAATAATTTCCCAGAGAGAGCTATTTTATCTTTTATCTTATTGTATTTAGCTTATTTTTGTAACTTGTTCGATCTACATGCTCTTGATCGGTTGCATCTGTAACGAAGAAAATTTCCCCTCGGGGATGAATAAAAGTAATTCTGATTCTGATTCTGAAATATAACAGACACTGGAGGCAGGTGAACTGTCTTTACTCCCTATAGATTTATGGCCCAACGCTAGGCCTCTGAGCTACTGTCTCCCTTAAGAAAAGAAAAATGTTTGTCGGAATTAAAATTAGGAGGACTGTGACACAGTAGTGAGATGACAGGCTGCTCTGTGTGTGGATTACCTCCCATGTGATGACTAGCTCTGAGCGGCTGCCTCCTCCTCCGCTCACGTTGGCTGGGGTCACCTTCGGGGCTATGGTAGTACACACAGCAGCTTAGACGTGTTGATTAGACACAAAATATACGTGACACATGTACTACTGGTAAACCGACGTGACATACTAGAACTAAGACTTTCAAATCCTGTGTCACACATGCCAACTGGGCTGTCTTCATTCATTACATATACCTGACATATTTGTTGGTTGGGGATTCAGGTATAAGAATTCCTTTCTGATCAAAAGAAATGGACATGGCAACGACCCTCCATTGTTATACCAATAATGCAATTTGATGCACTCTCAACTCACAACAAAAAAGTTCTGGGCTCAACTCCTGAATTGCCTGGTCCTGTCTGTGTGGTGTTAGCATGTTTCTAACTAGTCTGGGTGGGTTTCCTTCAGGCTGGTTTCCCCCATCAAACCAAAAATGCACCATAAGTAAAATCCTCCAGTAAAGGTACTTATGACCAAGTCAGCACACGATCTGGAGATGGGTGCCCGGGGGTGACATTGCTCAATGGCCCAGTGGAATTGAAGGATGGGACAGATTTCCCTATGAGACAATCCTTAAATATTATATCTTTTGAATGGGAAAATGTCAAAAAAAGATGGGATTTTTTACTTGAAACCCATGAATTCAATTTGGCATTTGGCATTTAACTTTTATTTCTTCCTTCTAACCTACCTTGACTTAAATAGTCACTCGTTAAATTGACTAGAAACATGATTAATACATTAAAGTATATGTCTATGTCTTCAAACAGTAGACACATTACAACAAAGTACAGTCTTGTATCACCATTCTCCATCAGAATCATAAACAGCATTTCTTTAATGTCATCGCACTAAACTGCACAACGAAATAAAAAATGTACAGTATTTGTGTACCATGACTTTGTGCAAACATCTACATTCAATTACCAGCACTTTAATTTACAGCATACATTACAGTATAGGATTGTTAGGGTATGGAAATATCATGGCAAATACATGCAAATATGATAATTACAAACAGTACTCACATCTATTTAATTTCATTGTTATAGAATTAAAACTATATATAACTAACTCTAACACTCTGAAGACTGTAAATCACTAGAAAACATGGTTCGCATTTGTTTGGAAACATTATGTGCTGTAAAATAAAGTGCAACCATTCTAGTTGACGTGGACGTCATTTTTGTATTTATATTATTTAAGCCACTATCCATTTAAAGTGTGACAAAAGCAGTAGCAGTGGCGTGGTACGTACAGGTGCCTTTTGTCCTGGCTTGTTTGGACGGTTTGCTGGGCTCTCCGGTCCCAATGATGTTGCTGGCCAAGACTCGAAACTCATACTCCACCCATGGGCTCAGGTCTATTACGGTAGCTGTCAGCCGATGGCCCCCCACCACCTCGGGAACTGTTACACACAGACAAACACACACACACACAGCAGAAGCCTCATCAGTATCAACACATATGGGGGGCTCACAGTGGAAGTTTGTGCTCTGCTCTGACAGGCCGGTGTGACCACTCCACAGGTTCAGAGGACATGGTAATCCCTTACAAGGACAAACTACATACAGGCTCTCTCTTAATATGAGCCACTGCACTCTCAGACAAGTAACATTGTTGTCATAGTGCGCCATTTTGTGCTACTACACAAAAGAAAATGCTTTAGTCAGGTGTAAAAAAAAAAAAAAAAAGAAAAAAAAAAGAAAGAAAATCCAACTTATAACAAATAGATCAGTTCATGGAGCTCTTGTTTTTAGAGGTGCACTGTGTAGCTTTTGTTGGAGGGTCCGTCACCAGGTTCTCTCCACAGAGATGTTGCCTGGAATGTTCCACAGTATGGCATTGCACTCACTACGGAAACAGCAGGTGATGTGATAGTGCCAAGTTATATTTCAGATATGTGGAGAGGGGAGTCCACTCACAGAAAAAATGCATGTTTTTAAGAAAATTAGAACCCTTGTTATTAAGTAAATGCAAGATGGATACGTTTAATGCCACACCAGGACTTCCAGACAAAGCAACATCTCCATGGTGATAAGAAAAGTTACACAGTACACCTTTAATGTTCACGCGCATATGAAACTTTTCATATCTTTGTATTTATTACATGGTTTGGTGGGTAGTACCTGTAGTAAATATATACTTAAGAGGCAGTGACAAATTACACACAAAAAAGACTTCTTTTTTATTTTTTATTTCATTTAACAAAATAAAATTTGTCTTATCATAACTGTTGTGCAATTTATGTCGTTCACATCATGGCTGCTAGGTTATAATTATCAAATTAACTTGTACGTCACATCTGATGTCCATGTCCAAAAGTAAAGTAAAATTATAAACCAAAATTTAAAAGCTAGAAAGTGTTGTCTAACCTGACACTGCACTGCATTTTTTTTAAAATATATTACATAACCACCACAAAGCCATAAATTAAAGCCAAGCTATTCTAACTCTAAAGGTCAGGGTGACTGAAGGTAGCCAAGTTTGCTGTTAAATACAAGACAAAACGTCTAAACGCACACTTTAGGAAATATATTAACCTGCCACGCACAAGATCACTCAAAGGAAAGCCATATTTCTAAAGGAGTTTATGTCAAATTAACATTTTCTGATTTCATTACTTTATCTTGTACTTTTGTAAATTATATGTTTACTTGTTTCAAGACATCTTATTGTCCAGAAATGATAACCTAAGTTTTTAATAGTTTTCAGCAGTGTAATAATATGAGGAATGGGCAGTATATTTGTCCCAATGTTGTACTGGTACATTATTGGCTTTCACAGAGAATATTTTTTGGAGCTGTTCAAACTTTTAAAGGCCACAATGGTCACAGAATTTATTTTTCATTTGGCCACTCAAAGGATTGTTTTACTAGTAGCTACTGTGTTAAAAGCTTGTTTTTCTTTTTGAGATCTGCCAGCAAGGTCACAAAGTGCCCGGTTTCTGGGGTGGCAAATCAATGAGGCCACTAAAACTATCTAAAGTGTTCATAACTCACAAAAAATATCAATAAAAGGATGTATAGTGTGGGATAAATATACAATATACCAATCACACATGACTGGGGAAGGCTCCATTAAATAGGACACGGACACAATTACACCAGTATCTACAGTGCTATCACTTAAGTACACTATCACATTACACTGCTAACAACAAGCTCCATCTCCGCAATGAGATCCATGCTTCAGGACTCCCAGGAGTGCGATAAAATGGCGGTCAATGGTCACTCTGCAATTGCGTACCATTTGGTGCAGGGATAAAAATTACTTCTCCAATATTGAGCTTGGGAGATAGGGTGGAGAAAGTGGAGAGCTAGCACCGCCCTCCTCCTCCATGTGGTAGACAAGTCATGCACGGCTGGGTGGAGAGCTTACCTGTGGTGACAGCCTGCCACCCCAGGGAGAAGGGTGTCCGGGCCTGGATGGTGTATGCCGTAATTGGGCTGTGATTATCGGGACCAGGCCTCCAGGACAGAGATGCTGTGGTGTCAGTGATTTCTTCAACATTGATGCTGGTGGGGGGCCCCGGGGGACCTGAGAAGAGGCATAGCCAGGCAGGAGAAAGGACAGATAGGGAGAATAGCAGTGGGGCATGTAAATCACACAGTGGTTTATACCTGCGGCTAGCACAGCAAAGTCAACTTGCAGTGATACCTTCAGGGAATCTGGGTCTAATTAGATGGAACATTTCAGACTTCAACAGGAGAATATGGCTCCGACAGTGTGGGTAAAAAGATAGATTCAAACAAGTGGGACTTCATCACAGCCTATAACCTCTAATGTAAATGTCACATGACCTGCCATGTCATTCTACCTAAAATATCACTTAAATTATTTTATTTGCACTCTTTTCTTTTAAAGAGAGTATGTTACTTCTAAGGGGTATTAACTGCACATTTAGATCACCAGATTATCTTTTATTGTTTTGAAAATCCTATATTTGTCGAATACTTTTGCTCTACGTGTTAAGTCACTCCCCCTTCAGAGCGCTATCACAACACAATCAGCGTGCAGGAAAACACAGATGACATCTAAGACCTTTTCATTTCACATAAGAGTTAAAGTTAATTTATAATGATTACGGTATTTATGTTTTTATTAGTTTGTATGCCGGTTTTACTGTCTCTGTTATTCTATTATGCACTCACTTTGAATGTGTACAGATTGTGCTCTACAAATGAACTTTGCCCTTACATTGCATATTACATATACATTAAGACTTGTAATTTAAATACATTTGATTATCCATTATTGTGATGCACTAGTGAGAGAGTTTCTTTGTTGAGTATGATGCAGGTTAAATGTGTTCTAACAAGTGAACATGAACAGACTTTATCCTCTGCACTACTAAAGAATCAATTTTAAGGTATATCGATTCCTTTTAAGTCAAGACAAGCAGAGGCCTTACTACCTGACTAAATCTGACCTAGAATATTTTGATCTTGAATGGGGCAGGTATAGAAAAGTATCGGCTTCAGAACTCGCTGTTTTACTTAAAGTTGAACAGGCAAGCTCATAATGCTCTTCATAAGGGCTGCAATGGGATAATTACTGCCTTCCCAGTCACTGATGTTTAAGTAATTTTTTGTTGTTACTAACAGATATTTCCTATACCTCCCCTGCTTTTAACATAGTGGAAGATGGATTTCTAGAGCTAAACTTAACAAATCTTCCCCAATCACATGCCACAGTCTAACACTGCTAGGGGGCGCTCTTAGTTTATCTCCCCTTTAACAGCATACAGCCCTGAGTACCTCATCTCTTTCTCTCTGAAATGTGTTTTTATATGGTAACTAATTCTAATATAATTCCCCTTTCCACATATTCCATCCACCCACCCTATTGTATGTGTAATCACTCAGTCGCCCTGGTGAGATCCATACCAAAAGAAAAATTAAATTCTGTCAACTAGACCAAAGTTTTTCACTCTTCGTGTGTTTACTCATGTAATTTTTCTTTTGCCGCCCATTCTATTCTAATACATCTGTACTAGGGGGTGCTCTTGATCTATACATCCCCCTCTTTTCCAAGACAGCTTGTCCTAGGCACTCTCTTTCTCCTCCCCACTGCATCAATAATTTAAGGGAACACCTATACATAGGTAGCAGGAGTGGGCTGTCAGTGGTCATTTGGGCTGAAGCATGTCCATTGGAGATGAGTGTGTAGGCAGCAATAAGATGGACGCTCCCAGTTGTGGCTTACCTCTGACAACCAGGTCCACCGCGATGGAGATGCTGTCCACCTTAGTTTGCACAGCACACGTGTATTTCCCAGCATGCCTCAGCTGAATGTTCCGAATCATAATGTCTCCCGCTGAATGCTGCTGTCATTCACAAGCACACACAAACACTGTTCCATGAGTAACTAGACGTAAGCTGGAGTTCATTATAATGCAACAATAAGGCGTACTGACCACATGGGAACTAAAGCACTCAGAAAGAAAAAAAATCATGTTTAGACATGTGCTATATATTCCACTAATGCACTTTGCATATCACCAGAGGTGGGTTAATACACAAGAAATGTATTAGTGGTGTCACGTGTGTTCATATTCTTAGATTTAATGGGGGGCATTGTCACGTTTTAAAACCTCTCTAGATTTTTATTTCGTGTGTATTTACATTAGGCCAATATTCAAAAAAGCATCCTTAAAACTGCAAATAAACTTAACATACAATAAATCAAAATAGGACATGCCTTGTTAATGGTGTTTCAGAAAATCTAACTGTAAAATCCATGCTGAGTTAAATGTGCAGTGAGGAGCCGGTGTACTATATGAAGGGAGGAGAGTATGTAAATTTCACTTGAAAATAAACCACAGGCAGCAATTTTTTGGCCATAAATAATACACATGATACAAACATTTCCTCTGCACTGCGGCAGAATATATTATGACCCAGCTAAAAGAAGGAAGCACAATATTGATGTTCCATTGAATCATTGGAGGAACCTCATGGCCTTTGTAATAAACAGAATAATTAATATGTCGAGTGGATTTTATCACAATTGTTGCATTATATAAATGAACAGTGAACTCTCATGGACTTAAATATAGAATGAAACTTTATTAACTGTATGATGTGATATCCTATGAACACACTGAAACAGATGAAGTGCCATGAGTGGCTGCAGCTGTTGGCAGACAGTATAATTTAGTCTGTGGAATCAGTGAGCTACAATTCTCCCGCAAAAACAAAACACATGATTATAGTTAACATATTCATCCCAAATGGACACTTCATTTGGGAGTTAATTGTTTCGAGTTACAGTTTGTATTTTGTCTCCACTTAGCATAGTCTATAATTGAATTTTGAATGTGCGATTGGGTGTTTATAAAATCCACTTTAAAACTGGAAATGGTTCGGCTCTCCAAGCTCTTTGCTACTTTAATGTTCCACTGGATGAAAATGATTACTCTAAAACCAATTAGAAATTACAATATTACAATTTAGATTACTTAGCAACTAAAAGTAATATATTAACTAATGACAATAAAACTGGTGTTTTTCAAATTCTAGCATGTGGTGATATGTGTGTGATGTGGTTTTCCCCTTTGATAACATTTTATTTTGCGATGAAATATCCAAAAGGTAAACTCACAAATGCTGAACCTGATCATTTATGACTAGACCCCAGAGCTTGCTACATTAAAACACATACATCTGCCTTTTAACTATATTAATTTTAGATGTCTGCTAACTGTATTAAACATTATTGGCCTATACAATGTCACATTTTGGGTTTGCATGCCCCGTTAAGGTTTTTGCCACTATAACCAATGTAAGAGAGAACTTACTCCGCCCACTTTCTCGAAGAATCCTCCATGGCTGCCGAAGTGGATGAGCTGCTCGTTGAAGAACCAGGTGAACTTGAGCTCCAAGGAGGGGTCGTGGTTCACCTGGCAGGGCAGCACCACGCTCTCCCCCACAGTCACATCCAGAGTGTTGGGCTGTGATGTGATGATGGTCGGCTCTGGAACAAAACACAGACATGATGATGATCTAAAAAAAATACTATTATACACAGAAATGTACGTTACTATTCACATCCTCTGAAGTTTGTGCATTGGAGCTTTCAGAGATGAGTTTCAGAGTGCAGAGAAATGAGAAATGAACAAGATCATCAGGTGAATGTCCTCTCTAGTTGAAAATCCTCTATGCAATAATGGAGATTGTTTTAAAGAACAGATAGTATAATGTACTGAAAATCAATTTTTCTTGAGTTTTCAGACTAGACAAAACACCATGAAGAAATAGATGAAAAGGAGACGTAGTTATTTGAAGGCAGTTTTGAGCAGGTGAGTTTTCAGAGCTTTGCTGAAAATGTTGAGTCTCTGATGTGTTTGGCCAGGGCAACATAAATCCATATGTATAGTATTCAACACACACACACACACACATGCACACACACACACACATTTCCCAACATAGTATACATTAGCTTCATTTATTTTTCATCTACACAAATAACTTATGTCATCAGATATTTCTTGGCTACCGTGCAGTCTCATTGACATGCCTGTATTTTCACATTTGATCAGGTCCACTTTTCAGCACCAAATTATCGCATGCGGCAAATGGCTTTACAAAAACCCGTGCCCTTCCATCATCGTTATGAATACGTCAAGCTGAGCTAAATAGAAGGATATGCAGGACAGAGCGCACGGCAAACTGGAGCACGCAGCCGCAATAACTGGTATTAGCCCGGGCCTGAGCTGGTCTCTGCGGGGACCCACACAAGCTGCTATGTGTCACTTTCAAACCCAGCCTTCAGCTCACAACTACACCCCGATCAGCCTCCAGTTCCCATGGTACACTGCTAGAAAACAGTAAACATCCAGCCAGTACTTCTGTTCAAGCCTGCAGTGCATTATAATACCTCCACTTGGGAACAAGCCACCTTATCTGCTCCCAGATGTGAGAACTGGACAGAAGAATGTGTTAGGATTTATCAAAGTTGTAGAGCACCCGGTGTCCTCTTGGGGGCGCTGTGATCATTTGGCTCTAATTTCAGGGTAAATTAACCATGGCAAACGATCCCTGGACAGCCATAGATTCATGTAGAAAGTGCCGGCAGTGCAGTCTTCATTGCGATTGAATCTGATACCCTCTTTGCATGGGTTCCCCTCCCCCCGTCCTCTCTAGCGTATGCCTTGCTGTGATTTATTTAGTTCTATTCTGATATCTGGCCAGACTACTATCAGCGCTGGGGTTTTGTCGTGTACACAATGAGAGCATGTCTGGCATAGCTGAAGTTAAATTGTAAAAAAAAAAATGGCAGGAAGAATGTCATAGCTATTCAAAGCTCCCCTTTTACCTGAAGCACCACTGCAGGAAGGAAATATAAAAAAGGTTAAGAAACACTCCACAAGGACCAATGGCTGTTCTGGAGTGCTTTACAAAAGGAGACATGGGGGATTCTTTTCCCTTTTACTTTTTTTCCTTTGTAGAATCTGATTGAAATTGCATGAAAGATTTACAAAGATCCAAATGGTTACACTGGTGCAATACCTTTGCTATCAGAGATTATATTTTATTACACCTGACACAATGAATAGTTGGATATTTGAATACATACCAAAGATGGTTTTCACACAATAATACGATTCTAGTTAAATATGAATTACAATGAAAGAGGATGACAGAATAAGGCCATGGATTTGCCCTGCTTGTTTTGAGGACTGCCTGTAGTTCCCATTCAGGGGAGATTTTGTTCAGGCTCTTTTGCGTAAAATATCATTAACATATTCATAGCAGAGGATCGTGTCACACATTAACAACAAAACAGGCATAGCTTTATAGATCTAGTTATGGCCAGGTTGGCCCATCAGCACTCAATGTCACTGGTGTGAGCCACATCTAGAAAGTTATTCGAGGATTTATAAATTGATCATTGGTCATCATGTCTTTTGACTAGAAGTTACTCAGTGTTTCCAACAGGTTTATAGTGAAAATATGGAATAATAATAATTTTAAAAACAAAAGGCTCTGTGCACAATAGCCTTATTCTTAGCGCCACTACTTCCTATCCAGTTTTACCTATATGTAGTTAAGTTGTGCTAAAATTAATAAATATTTAAAGATAAGAAAGTGGACCCCTATCGGGTGGCAAATAAAAGGCATACTTCAGCTCAGGGCGCTTCTGTGTTTAGAAAGAGAGATGTTTGCGTCTCCATGCTAAGGCTAAGGCTAATGTTGAGGCAAAATAAATATTAAAACAACGCAAAAAACTACTCCACATATAAAAATAATTGAGTAGCCTTCATATTTAATTAATTAAATTATGTAAGTTTTCAATTGGAGTAAATGTCAGCTATTGCCTCTAAGAATTTCGTAAATATTTGAATACTACTACTGCTGCTACTACTACTACTACTACTACTACTACTACTACTAATAATAATAATAATAATAATAATGATAATAATAATACAAGCTAAAAGTAACAATTAATTTTGTTAGACTACAGGGGCAAACACTGGACTATGGGGGGGCCACCAGTCAGTAATGTGAAACAGTGAGTAACACAAGCACGTTCAATACATCAACAACAGCATATGTATTGACCTTTCATATACTGGAAGCATTTCACTACAAATCACAGCACTGCAAGAAAGCCATCTGTTTCTGCCACAGACTACATCATCTCCTTGTGTACTCATCTCATTGTGGTTTGACTTTCTGGGCCCTTGCTGCCTCCAGGGATTCTGTAGAACCACCATGTTGGGATTTCGCAGCCTTATTACTCTCTTCTGTCATCATTTGTGACAGATTATGTGGGCTACGAGGCCAGTTATCCTTCTGCATGCTGGGTGGGAAGCATGATTTGATTGATTTCTATCTTGTCTAATGCCCTGTTACCTACTGCCAATGTCAACACGAGGATGGTAGCTCGTTCACTTAGCATGGTCAATCAGATCCCAGGCAAGTACATGTCATGTAATGAGACAGCCTGGTGCCAGCCCAAACACCTGGTCACCCTCAATACGATTAAGACCGATAGGCTGATTGTGGGGAGTGAACAGAAAGGTCTTTCTACCTAATGGAGGCTCTTGTGTTGGAAAATGATGTTTGAAATCTCCACAATACATTAGGAGTAACAATCATTTATCAATAGCAAAGTGACACCAAAATGTTGTGATTCATTCACTTACATGGGTGTAAAAATAAATACAGCAGTCCTGCAAATGGCAATAGCTCAGTGGGTAAAGGTCAAACTGTGTGTGTGTGTATGTAATGTATGTATGTGTGTGTATATATATATATATATATCCATGTATATGTATATGTATATGTATATGTATATGTGTATACATATATATATATATATACATATATGTATATATATATATATATATATATATATATATATATATATAGACACACACACACACACAGATATATATTTTTTATGGCTGTTGCTGATACTAATTGCTTGGCTGATAAGCTCTGCTGATACTGTTGGGATACATATGTTAAGCAGATTTTCCCCCAAATGTGTGTATTTTAAATTTACTAGCTCATCCAGACCCTTTTTACCACAAACCTATGAAGAGGGCATAATAGGTTTTGGGGTAAAAATATTTTGTGCAGTTATCTTTTCGCACTAAAGTAGGTTATTCAAATGAGGTTTTCTGTGTATTCTTTAAGCAGCAGGATGGCCAAAACAAAATACCGGCTTGTGCTGGAGATTTAAAGCTGATTCATTAAAAAGGGCAAATATCCGTCCGATTTAGCACCAAACCGATATACTGCTCTGTCTCTAGTTATCAGAATTGTTGTTTTGTCTTTGGACCAGAAACTTCATCTGCATTACTCAAGAAATGGAAAAGAGGAATTTTTAAACAATGTGGTGAAAGTGAAGCTGGTGATGCACTTTGTGTCCATTAGTCAGAAATGATATTGTTGAACTGAGGAAAAGCAGAAGCCTTGGAGAGCACATAAGAAAGTAAGTTCCATGTCAGTCTCTTAGGACCGGAAAAATGGAGAGGTTCTGTCTCAAATAGTATCTGATGTGAAACTTAAATCAATAAGCAAAATGCAGAGCACAGAGAAGACTTCTTTGATTCAAGAAGGAAGACTCTTTCTCTCTGGTTCTGTGAACATTGCTACTTAAGCAGCCACAATTTATGATGAAAGATAAGCTGTCTGCGTTGCAATCTTCAAAAAGTGAAGCATGATATTTCGTGCTATTTTTAGACAACAACAGCAATGTGAAATGTGAGAAAAGACACCTTGTTCTAACAATACAGCCTCGTTCACTTTCACTCAGCTTGATCATTTCCAACAACAGATGTAATTTCTGGAAACACATGACAGGTTATAAAGTGTTTACAGCTGCACCACTATGGTTCTATGCGCGCCCTGCACACCTCACCAGCCTAACAGATGACTCCCTGACACAGCCGCACAGGGGGGACCCACAGACCCAGAGTTCCAATAACATATGTGGGTATGGAGCGAGGAGAGAACCAACAGTCACCAAATGAGTGTTCCTCGTGAGATGCGCGACAGGCCTCAAGCCCCACACGTGCAGCAGCCATCATGAATAATGATCTCCCCGCACTGTCTCCCATGACAGGGGGGTGCCAGCCTGTCTATTCCTCCACTGTATACGAACCACACAGGCTTTCACACAGGAGTGTTTGAGAATTTTAATCATTTATGGTGCTTTAGTAGCAGATACAATGAAGATTACCAGTTGAGTTGTGTGGCCATGTACAATACTAAATAGATAGATACAAATACTTTATCAATCATGGAGGAAATTCAGCATGCAGCAACATTTCAACTCAGCTTTTGAGTCGCCTTTGTGTCTCAGTGCATCTTAACAGGAGAACTGGTCAGGTTTAGGGTCAGCAAATTGTGTGTCAGGGCAGTTTGAGCAACAGCCCTCAGGACAAAAGCGAGCCCCTCCACTTTGGGCATCACAGTCAGCCTCCAGGAAGAGCCAGGTGAACTCTGGAGACACAACAGGAAAACTTTGATGTTTCAGTTGGTGATGAGAGGGAGATACTTTACAAATCTTGAGGGATATTGAAGTTTTGCTGCAGCAATATGTACACTGCTCTTTTCAGTCTTTTTACTGTCACCTTTGTGTCTCAGTCAAAGGTCTCAGTGCAGTTTAACAGGAGCACTGGGCAGGCAAGACAGTTTGAGGAGGGAAAAAGCAAAAAGTGTCCCTTCTCTACAGTCCCTGACAAAAGTCTTGTCGCTTATCCATTTTGTAGAAACAAAAGTTTATAACCTGACTTTAAATTAATCAATTGGTTTTAGAAATGTCTCATATGAAAGCTAAAACCCTCCCAAATTATGCTCAATATACTAAAATAAATTTGCTTCACTGAAGAAACATTGATCATTTAATGAACACAGAAAGGTTAGATTTTGGCAAGACAAAAGTCTTGTCTCCTTGTCATATGATGCACCCAATCCTAGATTACAGCCTCACCTGTGATCAGTTACTGATCAATCAGTTAGTGGGTGTGTATAAAAAGAACCCCAGCACACCAGACCTTCACATCAACTGCAACTTGACCTCTGACAACATGCCTAAGATCCACCCTGAGACCAAAGCGTTAATTATCAAGAGGCTAAAGACCAGATCCACTGCTGAGGTGGCTAACACCTTCAATGTGTCTCAGCGTCAAGTACAAAGAATAAGAAAAAGATCTGAAAAGACTGGAGATGTTTTTGACAAGCCCAGGTCCGGCAGACCCCGCAAGACAACTGCTCGGGAGGACCGTTTGTTGATTCGAAAATCCAAGGCCCGCCCCTTTTCCACTGCAGCAGAGCTCCACCAGGCCTGGTCACCTCAAGTCCCTGTGTCAACCAGAACACTTTGTAGAATTCTGTCTCGAAATGGCCTCCATGGTCGAATCAGTGCACAGAAACCAGCACTAAACAAAAGGCAATTAAAAAACCGTGTGGCATTCGCCAAGGCCCACAGCCTGCTAAAAGGATGGACACTGGAAAAGTGGCAGAAGGTGGATTTCTCAGATGAATCCTCGGTTGAATTACATCACAGCTGCCGCAAATATTGCAGGAGACCTACTGGAGCCCGCGTGGATCCAAGATTCACCCAGAAAACAGTTAAGTTTGGTGGCGGAAAAATCATGGTCTGGGGTTACATCCAGTATGGGGGTGTACGAGACATTTGCAGGGTGGAAGGCAATATCAATAGCCTAAAATATCAAGAAGTATTAGCTACCTCTTACATTCCCAACCATAAAAGGGGTCAAATTTTGCAGCAGGATGGTGCTCCATCGCATACTTCTATCTCTACATCAAAGTTCCTCAAGGCGAAGAAGATCAAGGTGCTCCAGGACTGGCCAGCCCAGTCACCAGACATGAACATCACTGAGCATGTCTGGGGTAGAATGAAAGAGGAAGCATGGAAGGCAAAACCAAAGAATCTTGATGAACTCTGGGAGGCATGTAAGACTGCTTTCTTTGCTATTCCTGATGACTTCATCAACAAATTGTATGAATCATTGTCGAACCGCATGGATGCAGTCCTTCAAGCTCATGGAGTCATACAAGATATTAAATATGGATCTCACAGCACCACTACTTAATTCACTGACGTTATGCAACAGATTTTTGTATTTGAACTAAATAATTTGTTCAATTTTCTGTAGGCGACAAAACTTTTGTCTTGCCAAAATCTGACCTTTCTGTGTTCATTAAATTATCAATCTTTCTTCAGTGAAGCAAATTTATTTTAGTATATTGAGCATAATTTGGGAGGGTTTTAGCTTTCATATGAGACATTTCTAAAACCAATCGATTCATTTAAAGTCAGGTTATAAACTTTTGTTTCTACAAAATGGATAAGCGACAAGACTTTTGTCAGGGACTGTATATCCTGCCTGTCCACCCCACAAGAAGGATTCTGAGGCGCTCCAATTAGGTACCCTTTTCAAAGCTGTCCAGAGTGGTCTGGCTGGTGTTAATATGCTAGTTTGACGCCATTATTGAAGTAGCAGGGTGCCTGTATTTTCATTGAAACACACTTCTCCATTAAAATGTACCCTACTGACCTGAGCTAACAGTGTGCAAACCCCAGGTCCAGTTTAATAGCGTTATATGGTTTCCATTCAAGGTAGGTTCACGGCAGGTAAATTGCTTAGTACATTCTTTTATACTCAGAAAAAGGCATGTAGGTTATGCTGAAACACACCACACATTTCTTTTCTTCCTCATCTTCTTTGAAGAATGATTTTGTCTGCATGCCTCTGACACAGCGCTTTGAATGCTATTTATTTTGCTTTGGATAAATCAAAAGTCTCCCGAGGACAGGCGTGAACAGCCCCATGTGAACAGAACATGTGCAGGCTCTATTCAACAGCCGCTCTTATGCCTGACAGGTGGATGCCCATTATTTTCCTATATGGCTGTCAGACATCAGTGACACATAGAGCTGCATTTGCCTGAGGTGTTCTGAATTGGGGTGATTTTTTGACATGGAGAAGCGATCTCAACATAATTAGAAAGATCAAAGCTGAAGTCCCTAATGTAAAAAAAAAAAAAAAAACAGCATAAATATTCTCAGTACATCCAGTTGTTTGTTATTTTAATCTGTATATGGCTGGATAAATTACACATATAAGCACGTCATTAGAATGATGAAATGGTAATGTGTATAAAGTGAACAGACAGGTTTAAACTACACTAAAGCCGGTAAAGATTAGCTGTAACTAATTCTTCCCCACAGTGATAGGGTGTTAACAAACATGTGACTGTGGACTGCTCCTTGGCTCTCTCATATTGAATGCATCAATGCCTTTTACCAGGCAATCTTCAGCATCCATTTCAAGTCAATTTAAATGAAATACTGTCATCTCCAATAAACACGGCGGCTCATGCAACAGGATATTTCTCCTCGCTAAACAGGTTTTCAGTCCTCTACAAAATAACGTATGCAAATAGCCCTATCCCATTTTGCAAACAATATCTATTGTGACAGAAGAATGAGATTATATACAGGGGCATTTGTACACAAGCGGCAGAGAACAGCTTTAATATGGCATGATGGAGGAGCAGCAGTAGAGGGAGGGCAGCTAACAGAAGCTACATGTACATAAGACATTTCAGGAGGATGTGCATCTGATTAAAAGGTTCACAGTAAAAACACCTTGCAGCTTATTCCCAGTTTAAAGGAGCTGTAGCCTGCGCTCTCATTGCACTATGTTGTAATGTTGTTTCCTGATCACAAATACACCTGGAGTTTTTTTTGTTTTTGTTTGTTTCATTCACACACATGTTTAACACACAAACCCTGTATTTTCAGACTCTCAGAAAGAAAACAATTTGTTCTACCTTTATACGTCATGTGGTAATGCAGAAAGTTCTCCACTATTTTTTTCTTTTTAACTCCATACACCTTCACTACAATTGTTTGGATAATTTCAGCTCTGGAATTGCCCATCTTTACTGAACTATTGAATGGTAAAAGGTAGTTGTTAACATGAAAACTACCACTGCAGGAGATGTAGACAGACTAATAATAAAGAGTTACTCAAACATGTGTGAATGAAATAAAACACAATTCCAGATATGTTATTGATGAGGTATCAACATTTGAACATGGCTTAAAACTCACATTGCATAATACAGGACCTATAAAAATGAAGTTACAAAATCACAATTGAACCTGATTTGGGAGTGCGTTACCCTGCATATAGGACACATACAAGTTTTCTTTATTCTCAGTACATGAACTGCCTTCACTACAACTGATTAATGACTGGCTGGAGGTGCTGGGGTTTAGGTAGTGAGAATTCAGATCAGAGAGCAGCATTTTGGGTTCAAACCAACTGGATTTCCTGATTGCAAATGGCAACCCAAATAAGAGAGTCATGCACAGTTCCTTTAAACCCACATTTAAACCCATAATAATCCTATTTCAATCTTAGTTCATTGAATTCCACAGCAATTGTACAATAAGCACAACATTGGGGATATCAGCAGTTAGTTTTATGCACTGGAGCACCATGGATACTAGGCTTAACAGACACGTTACATTAGACTTGACATATAGCATACAGTGTAATCGAGCGAATCTTTTCATTGCCTTTCCCTCAGAGCTCCATGTTTACCACTTTACACCGATTAAAAGACACAATCTAAACACAAAACTCAGGCATTTTAGTTTCTGTGGTTCAATTACGCTCCATGCGCAGGCAGACATCTTGGTGAGATTGGAAAAGTTTTCAACGGAGCAAACCACGCATCAGAAGAAATCAGATAACAATGTACAAAATAAAGGAAACAATATAGTATATTATTGCCTACTAGAAATGTAGTCTCTGTATTATTTGTTTAGATCTAGTGTGGACCATGTTTTGAGATGGTCCATCAGGTTTTGTCCTGGTTTACTTAAAGTAAAAGAGATCTAAACTAGAGATTGACTGATATGGGTATTTTCATTATGCCGATACAATTTGTTTAGAACCCAGAGCAACTGAAGTCCAAACTGCTCTGACAATACTTTTGGACCGATATGTAGCGGTTTTTCTTCAAATGATGTTACGTCAATTTACTACAAACTCACCCAAAGCCCTTTTTACCACAAACTTATAAGATAGATGTGTAGTCATGTATTCATCAGTTATCTCTTCGTTCAAATAAAACTTTATGCATATCCTTTATGGAGCAGGTTGGCCAAAACAAAATATCGGCCTATGCTGAACATTTTAGGTAGATAATCAATGTGTTAAAAGTGCAAATATCGGCCCGTTTTATCACTAATGTGACCATTTCCAAAGTCCTGGCTTACATTTATACAGCGCTTTTCTACCTTCAAGGCACTCAAAGCACTTTACATTCATACACCAGTGTCTTGCCCAAAGATACAAGGACACAATGGCAGCTGAAGCCAAACTGTGGGCCACCGGATATGACTGGTCTAACAAACACAGCCCTAACCCAGCGGGAGGAGGTCTGCGCACTGCGCCCGAGCCACCGCTCTTCACTCTGGGCTTCTGGTGGTGTAACAGCCTGTAATCTTCGGCCACTGAGCCGGGTAGCTCTAGCGGCTAATGGACCTACGGCTACGGTGAAATGCGCTCTTCTAAATGTGAGATCAGTCATGAACAAGACATTCATCCTGCAAGAATTCTTTACATCACATTCTCTGGATTTAACGTTTTTAACTGAGATGTGGATCAACACCGGTGAGTCTACCGCCTTTTCAGAGCTTTAACGTCCTGACTGTACCTTTGTCAATGCGCCAAGAACCACTGGTCGCGGAGGAGGTATAGCTACTGTTTTAAAGGACTGTTTTTATCACAAAATCTTATCACCAGTGTCCTTCTCCTCATTCGAACTGAGCTGCTTTGAATTGTGACAGACTGATCCAGTATTGTCCACTGTGGTTTACAGACCACCTAAGCGCAACAAGGATTTTATCAACAGGCACCAACAGGAACAGGAACCAAAAGAAGAGAGCAGATTACCCCAATTCTTGCATCTTTGCACTGGCTTCCTATTCATTTTAGAATTGATTTTAAGATTTTATTGTTTGTTTTTAAAGCTTCAAATGGACTCGTCCCACAATGCGTTTTGGTTCAAGGGCCAGCTCCAGTTTGTGGTCCCGAAGACGAGACTTAAAACCACAGGGGACATGGTCTTCTCTGTGGGTGGCCGAAAATCTGGAACGCTCTGCCTCCCGACATCCAAACAGCCCCCACAGTGTTTTAAGGCTCGTCTTAAGACCCACTTTTACTCTCTGGCTTTTAACACAGCCTGAGTTGTGTGGTCCTCTGTGTCTTCTTCATTTTTATTTTGTTGCTTTTATTTATTTATTGCTATTCTATGTCTTTTTGCTCTTACTTGATTTCACTGGTTTCATTGTTTTAAGACTAGTATGATTAAATCTGAGCATTTATCATTATTGTTATTAGTGTGTATTTGTGCAGCACTTTGGGAACTGCTTGTTTATGAAATGTGCTATATAGAAATAAAGTGGATTGGACTGAACCCTGGCCCTACCCTTACCCTAACTGTACCTTATTCCTGACCCAAACCCTGAAAGTAACCCTGATGTTAATGTCAAGCGTGGGATTTGAGCTGCTACCTTCAGATTACAGGACGAACACTCGCTCAACTGAGCTACTGCCACTACAGTTTTGCCGTAGAAGATTTAGACTCATTTCAGTCCTGATCACCACTTAGTTTACACCTTGTATAATATGGGCTTTCATTTTTCTTCCTACTAAATTCTCTTGTTTACCATCTCACATCTATTAGCCCACACTTCAATACAAACTCTTGACATTTTAATTCCACCGATGCAATTATGTTGTGCTCCTGACTTCCTGAAATAGGGATGTCAATGAAGCAGAGTGTGGCTCAGCAGAAATAGGCAGAGCTGCTGACATACATTCATTCTTATTACGTCGTGTCCTCTGTCATTCATAATTCAGCAGTAAAGAGACATGGCCCGATAGTGGTTTAGACTGATGGAGATATTGCTTCCTGCAAGCTCACATACGCCTATTCAAATATAATAGATAGTAATACATTTTCATTTTAATATCGTGTTTTTAAATTATTACACAGCTTTCTAGATACCCTTGGTCATATACAACAATGAAAAGGTAGATTTACACATATATGCAGGGTTTGTGTGTTAAACATGTGTGAATGAAACAAAACATAACTCCAGGTAAGTTTGTGATGCAGTAACCACACATCACATGGATCAGAAAATAGCGTAATATGGTCCCTTTAGGTACAAGTATGTAAATTTACTTATTGCTATTTATTTAATGTTCTGATTTGTGGTGATTGCTGAGTAGATGATATTTTGATGTAGATTCATAATAACATTGCTTATGATAATGCTAACTGTCAGTATTTCTCCAGTGTGACATAAAAAGAAACACATTGAGTATAACAGTTAAGCTTTAGTTGATTTTAGGTTAGAGCTGGGGAATTAATCAAATTAATTTGATTAAATCAGGTTTTTAATAATCAAGATTTTGAGACTCTACTAAAGTAAATGTACTAAACTTGTCCTTCAAATGTTTGACTGGACTTGCACCTCAGCCACTTGGTAAATTTGTGAACAGACTGGAAACCTCCAGAGAAACAAAAGCAGCGACATGTGGAGACTGTAAAGCTCCATTTTGTAAAATATCTTTTGCACAGAATGTTTTTTTCTGTGAGAGGGGCCAATCTGTGGAACTTTCTCTCTCCTAACAAAGACAATAACCAAACTTTCCACCGTCAAAAAACAAACTAAATCATGGCTCATAGAGCAACAGCAGCGTAACCATGACATTTGAAATGAAATGTGTATGTGTGTATGTAAGGTGTGCATAGGTGTGAGTTTGAGTATGTGCAATTTATATTAGTGCTAATTAGTGCTAATTTTATTGTATTTACTGTTCATTTTCAACTTTTCATTTAACTTAACTGTTAAAAGCCCTTCTAGAGATCCGTGGTGCAAATTAGCCATGGCTATAAACACTGCAATACATGCATCAGATTATTTTGACACAATGATCTATGTTTATTGTATTTGACCCTATCAAATAAACAATAAATAAATAAATAAACTCTACTAAACTAAAATCAACTGAATTCGTAACTTTTTGGCCATATCGCCCAACTCTACTTGAGGTTAAGTTTTGAAATCACTGATATCATTTGTGATTATCAATATGCCACTTTTACTATTCACAGGTTGCAATATGGTATGGCAAATGTTAAATGCTAAATGCTAAAAGCAGCCGTTCTGCAAATACGAATCCCGCTCCACCCACATAAACCCTTATAGCTTCTTGTGATGCACCCTGGGAACTGAACCAACATAGTCCTCAGTGTATAACATATCACCAACGCCCCGCTACATGTAAATTTACACCACACATTTTACCTACAGGCCATGAACTTTTTCTCCCTATGGCCCTTATGTCGAGGATCAATAATTCTATAAATCTACCCTGGGCGAGCGGTGAGGTAGGTCAAGGCAGACAAATAATACTAGCCTAAATGAACCAAGCCACCTCAGTGAGAAACCAGGTCAAAATAAGGCTATAGTTCAGTGAATATGTCAGCCTTTCCCCCAGGAGGCAGAGAGGGGGTGAGAAGAATATCCCCAGTGGAAATGGGACAGAAAAAAAAACAGCAGCGTGCACAGAATAAAGCTACACAATTTATGCCCAGCACATTTGTTTTAATGAAGTACAATAATTCACAGCAGCAGGCAAGGATGCAAGCACCTACAAGACCAGGTATACGGCATAATCCGGATTGACTGAGAGAAGGAATCCAATGTGATATTATTTACGTCCTGACATAACAACCTTGTATTAGTGTAGTGGTACTGTTAAAAGTACTAACCATAAAGCATATTTTTACAACAGCTTCCAGTGCAATATACAATGAAATGGTCACATAAAAAACACCAGGCTAAAATTACACTGGATCTTGAATAGTCTTTGTTTTGGATTTTAAGATAGTTTACCTTTTGGGGTGTATTGTAAAACTAGTACTTTGTGACAAAACCAGACTGATATGTGGTGTCCGCATCTATTAAATAGGCAGACATACATACATCCCCAGTGTAACGTCACTGCCCAAGAATCGATATGTGTTGAAGACTTTCTGAGAGCTAGTGCTTAGTTACACAGACCTACTTTCTTTCATGGTTTGAAAATTGGGAAATGGAGCTTTAAATGCTTTTATTTAGCTAAAGTAAAAAATGTGGTAATAATTTCATTCATTCATATTCATATATTTTGTTCACTCGTTTCTGCGTACCTAAACCCTTGATGTGGCTGAATCCATTAAATGAAAACTATGTGTTTGTATTTTGTATGGAGCCAAAATGTCATTGTGAAAAAACATGGTGACAGGTCAGACTAATAACCATACATTTGAAGGTAATGGCTGTATTTATGGGTTAGAGCTCACTGATCTGCAGCCACAGCGGTGTAAAGCGCAGTAAGAGAACAGCACATACCTTTGACTGTGAGCGTGCCCGTGCTGCTGGCCACTCCGAACTGGTTCCTGGCCACACAGGTGTACAGGCCTGAGTCCGTCTTGGTTGCATTCCAGATTCGTAGGTTTCCACTCTCCAGAATATTCACCCTGGGGAAGAAAAAAATTAGGTTTCACTTATTTACTTGCTTACTTTTATTGCAAAATAACTGTAAAAACTAAGTAGGGTGCTGAGAAATGGTGTTGTGTCTTAAGATGGGATTGAATTCAGTTGCACGGGGCGGAGACATTAGCCTCATTAAAGGTGCAATATGCAACTTTTTTATGGAGGTGTTATGTTGTTTTTTTTTTGCCTGGAATGATCCAATGTATGGTATTAAACGTATCTATCTTCATGGAGAACAAGCAGATAACCCCATCAGGCCAAATTACAGGTCAGTCCTATGGGGAGGGGTTGGTCTGTTTTATGTAAAATTACATCAACGCAAGATGCACCTCTAATGCTTTTATTCCTTTTGTAACCACGGAACAAAAATCTGTACACAAAATGGATTGGCCATGAACACCTCTCATGACCTGCTTGGTTGAGTTTAAGAGCTTTGCTCTAGTTTACCCAACAAATTAGTGCCTAACTTTTTGTACTGGGCAATGTACAGTATTATTTGTGGGTCAAAGCTGACAAAGCAGAAGAATACACTGCAGTGCACAGAGCATAGAGAGGAGTTCTGTAGCTCTAATTAAGTTCCATATGTCTTTGCAGCAGGGTGACAATGCTGACATATAGAGCAGTTTCCCCTGATGATTAATTCAACACCATAGTCCACATATAGGACAATGGTGCTATGCTCTGGCCTTTATATAACAGTCACAAATTCTTCAAAAAAGGTCAAAGGGCCTTAACAAAAGTTGACATTTTCTAAATAACAGGAAGACATGTACATAGTGCCCTTGGAGCAGGCTGCAGAGGGAAATCAAGGACTGGCCAGCTCATCAGAGCTCACTGCATTTTAATTGTGTGAATGCTTTGCTGAGTATGCAGATGTAAACAGCAGTGGTCCGAGGTAAACAGTGAGCAATGTTTCTTCCAGTCTCTGTAAAACGAGATGATGTAATGGCAGAGATAGTATAGAAATAAAGATAGTATAGATAGTATAGTAAGAATGTTGGAACACAGAAATCTGAACTTTAGAGATGTAAACAGACTAATAAGAATTACTTAAACATGTGTGAATGAAACAAAACACAAGTCCTGCTATGTATTTGATTGTAACAGCATTCGAACATGGCTAAAAGTTCACAAGAAAATTTTAAGTAATATAGGACCTTCAAGTGCACTTCATGTTATGATAATAGCATTTTAATGACATAAAAGATTATATGTTGACACAGGTACCAATTGTGGTGGCGTAATACTCATCCAAAAACTCATCCAAAATATAAGTATACAGTATTGGATCTATCCAGAGGGAACGGTTTTTTCATCTTCTTCAATAAAAATGTATGAATTCATTAAGCTGTTTCTCTAACGTAGCCAGCCGTACAATTCACACAATGAAACCCAATTTTCATTGTTCACACCAAAAAGCAGGATTTTGCAGATGAGGATATTCGCTCGAAGAAGTAACCTTGCATAAAATGTAGAATATATTTAATATGATACACTTCTATGGTGGAGGATCTGCCTTCTCCTTTTCTCCATGGAAGTTAAACATATCTACGTTTATAAAGACAAGCAGAATACGGCACAAGGCTAAGTTACAGATTAGATCTGTGGAGAGGCAATCACAAATAGGAATAAGTTTTCAAGGTACTCCAGACACCTACAACTGAATCAATACAAGATTGGTAAGTTTAATGTCATGTTAAATAAATCTACATGGCTGAAAGCAGGTGTCAAACCCTCCACCAGAAAAGTCTCATAATAAGAATGCGTGTATCTCTTAACACTTTCTTCTCTGTTGTTTTATGTTTTTCTTATTAAATCCAGTCATTGCTGTATTTAACTGCCTGTAAAGCAGGAGATAGACATTCCTAACCCACCTCTGGTAGTGGAGAGCGCAATGGGCCATGTGTCTTTGAGTGTGCTGTGATAAGAAAGTGCAGAGACAGTGTATTGTAAGAGAATCTACTCCTCAAACCACATGCTGAGTGGAGACATTCTATCAGGCAGATACGGGCCAAAGTGCTGAATACAATGAGCATCACTCACACAAGGTGCAGATCACCAGTTAGTGGCATCAAAGCAGGAGGCTGATAAATTTAAGGGAAATTGCCCATTAAATAGGGCCAGGATGTTACAAGTGACAATAAGTACACGCAGAGTAAGCACAAACACTGCACCACACTGCGGATGTGTACACGCCCAAACCTGGCCTGATGACCGTACTGAAACACCTCTGTAAGCAACTTGTGAGGTCGGCCATTTGCAAAAGATATGGTAAAGTCAGAGCAAACACTAATGAGGATAATAGATTTATAGCAGTATCTGAATGTTGTTAAAGACCACATTTCATAAGTTATGATCAAGGTAAATTTATTGACTATAAATTGAAATATAGAAGATATAGCCTAAGCCACTGTGTAAAAATAATAACCATGCAGTAACTTATCAGTTATGGGGAATAAAAGTCTGCAATACTGTTTACTAACTACAAATGAATAAGCTTTAACAAAGTATGAACAAAATCTGAAATCATAATGAATAAATCATTTATTAAAAATAGTACACCACCTGTATGATTCCATGGAAATAGAAAGTTAAAACCATACGGAATATTCATGAATATATATTTTATGCCATACTGTGTAAGATTATAGCCAAAGAGATATCATTTTCATGGAAACAAGCAGGATCAAGCCTATGTCCAGACCAAATAAGAGTCAGGTTTGTGGAAATGCAAGCCCAGAGTAAGGACGCATGTTTTTCTTTTAAACACACAAAAAAAGAGTTGCGTTTAAGATGTTTTTAAAAATGATTCAAGCTTAGTAAGTACTCAATTAAGACTTAACTTCTAATCATAACAACATCATTAAGTATCATTATTATTAGTTAACCATTTCCTCATGAAATAAGTCTTTAAGGTGCAGTTATTGGTCAGTGCCTATGAGAGTCATAGAACTTCCCATTCCAGGGACTTAAATGCAGCACTTGCCTATACAGATCACTGAAACTTGTAAGAAAGAAACAGTGCATACCTTCTGATATTTTTGAGAGAATATCTTTCGATCTAATTCCCAACTTCACATGCGTTTAGTTAGCCACTTAGGAGGTGCCCTACCAAAGTCCTTTCTGCAGACAGCCTGAGGCATTATTCACACTCCAACTCGAAGTGGTGACCTCCTTCAGGCCAAGCGGCGTGCAGCTCAATGCAATAGCTCACCATAAGTAAATACCTGCATTCATACACTATGCCGCATATACCCACTATGCTGGTATCCTCTGGGACCATGGGGCTATCATGTGACTCTGCAGCATGGACTGGAGTGTGCACACTAGGTACAATAGCACTTATGGGGAGAGCAATCCTCAGTGGTCCTCCTGCGCTGCGTCTGCTTTTTGTTGATGCTTTATTCACAAGTAGGAGCCTCTTCACCCTTTCAGGCCCATTATGGAGAGAGCGGAGCAGACTGCTATCTAAACAAGTGGAGCTAATGAGAGCAGCACAGGTCAAACTCCGCACCAGTCAATGGGGGGTGGTTGGATATAGATGGTTTAATAATATTTCACATTGTTGTAATTCTGGGTTTCTATTCTCCTCTGTGGGCAGTTTTCTAATCAATATTACAATTGTGTTTCCTCATCAGAAACATACCTGGAGCTGTGTTTTGTTTCATTCACACATGTTTAACACACAAACTCTGTTACACCTTGTGATGTGGAAATACAGAAAGTGCTCCACTGTGTTTTAAACTCCATACACCTTCACTAGAATTATTTGGATAATTTCAGCCTTGGAATTGCCAAATCTCTAGGTAACTCAAGGTAAAAGGTAGGTTTTAAAATGAAAACTACTCCTTCATGACATCACAAGGTAGAACAGACCATTCTGAGCTTTGGAGATGTAAACAGACTAATAATAAACTCAAACATGTGTGAATGAAACAAAACACAACTTCAGGTATGTTTCTGATGAGGTAACAGCATTCTAACATAGCTGAAATCTCACAAGATTCAATTCTGCATAATATAACTACAAACATATTAAAGGTGAATTAAGTAACTTAGAAAGAGTGTCTCTATGATGTTATTGCTTTGCCTAGAAGGTTCCACAGTATGGCGTTATCTCATCTTCATGGAGAGAAGCAAGTAGCACCACGGCACAAAGCTAGAAGGCAGATTCGGTGAATGGGGAGAATGGTCACAGTATATTATTCTTTTTAGAAGTTCAAACAAATGTAAGTGAATGAATGCAAGATAACATCTCAACGGTGGACCCTCTACCAAAAAAGTTACACAGTGCACCTTTAAATTGAAACCTTACACCATTGAGCCTATCGGTATTTTTCATCCTGAGTCCAATTTTGCCAGGGTGTACACTTCTGTCTTCTTTTACGTATTTTTTTGTTCTTTGTTTTGTTTCATATGTGACCAAGACGGCAGGTCACGTATCAATAGTTCACAGGCAGGAAACAACACAAATAAGCACACGTTTATCCCACTTCACAAAGCCTTAAATGATACAGCAGTAATCCTCCAAAAAAAGGCCATTTTGTATAGAGCTCGATGTCCAATCGCACTCGAGTAATCCCCCAAAACAGTGGTGTGTGTTTGAGAGCGGATCAGGCCTCGGAGGTGGTGATCCCAGCTACTATGTGATTAAAGCGATAATAGAAATGCTACACAGGGCAGAACCCATTCATATACTGTAAATACACCAAACATTTAAGCAAATGTGCAATATGTTCAGACTGAATGTTCAAATCACATAATGAAAGCCACTGTAGCCTACCTGATTTTTAATGTCTTAAAGATCAACATGGAGATGTTGTGGCAAGGCCCAGAATGCTGCAGTGTGGCATTCAACATACCATCTGTGGAGCTAAGCAGGTGAACCAGGCCACGTTACAGTACAGTATACATTGGGCAAACCAATTAGATGAAGAAAGTGGGCACAGCCCCTTTGGCTGTTATATTCATTTTAACACTGGGTATGATACAAAAGCACATAAAAACAAGCCTGCACATAAAAGTGAAAAAGATTCCTCACAATCCAAAATGCACCCCAAAGCTGGAGTGATGTTTCATTCCAACATATTTTCACTTTGATCTGTTGGATAAATTCCACATTGAGAGAGGGGACTGTCACCACCCCAATAACATGAGGCAATGAAGCAGTAGAGCAATGGCTTTGAACTTGAGAAAGTGTGGGTTGAAACGCAGAGGTATGAAAAGGCGTCAGATCACTGCCACCACGCCCCGACTGCACTTAAAGAATAGTTACTAAAAATCCAGCACCCATGTGATAATTTAAAATGCATTCACAGGAATGCATGACAAACCAAATGTTAGAATTGAGTTAATTGGGTAAATAAAATGACTGAGAAAATTGTATTAGGGGATGTAGTCAGCCATAAAAGCAGACCACAGCAGGGGATAGTCACAGTTTCCAGTCATTTCACCAAATAATTAGCCGTCTGTAACAGCATTAGTGCCTGAGAGAGCACGCTGCATGCTAACTCCACAGTCATCCTTTTCTAAGCTCAGGGGCCAAATGGGAAGCGTGCAGACCACATGGAGCGATCGCGTTTATGGTCTACTGTGCAGCTAACAAGAGAATGCCCGCATTCAAATATAATAATTACTTTTATCAGAAATGATGATGGAAATGAAGGTATGTACTCTAATTTGGGTTATACTCAAATAAGACACCAATCCAAATATCCATTTTTAGATCTACTGTACTTTTATGACAACATATGTATTTATGTGAGCGAAATGTGTAAATACATTTTGGTTAAGTTAATAACTTAGGTTCAGGAGCAGGACCACGCCTCAACCGCCCTCGCCTCACTTCTACCACACCTCAATTTCCCAGAAGCCTATTTGTAGCTGCCTATCCAGGCAACCCAGTTTGTCCCTAATAACTCATAAGATGCCTTCGAGGGGGGTCCCATTCCTGCTGGGCCATGTGAAGATTGAGCCTGAACCCCCACCTTGAGTCTCAACCCAGCTATCCCGCCTCCCTATAATAAACTCTTTTCACTTTGCACGTGTTGTTGGTGTTGTCCTTGCTAGTGAATGTGCATTTGATTTTAAATACATGTGGTATTTAGGATTTCTCATCAGAATTAATATATTAATCTTCAATTTTGTTCATTTATGGTGACAGAGATGAAAACTTTGTCCCAGTTTTGTTACACTTGGATAAGATCAGTAATAAATAGATAGATATTTATCATAAACCAGGTAAGAACATCTTCAATTGGACAGTTAGAGCCAATTACACCACATAATTCTCACCTTCCCTCCAGCTCAATTTTAAACTATAGAGATATATGAGAGATATATACAGGTCAGAACCTAAAGATTGGCCATCAAAGATCTTGCATTACATATTGAATGTGGTGTTTCCTTTTGGTAGAATCCATCCGAATGAGGCTGAGGTCACAATATTCTGCAGCGGTGCCACAGGGGGAGGGGCACAAGTTGAAGTGTTGATCTATGCTCTTGACTGCTTTAAAAACCCTGAAGTCAGAGAGGGGTGGGGCCCACTCAGATAAATGGAGAGGCTGTCCTCCTCAGATTCCCCACAGTGCACTGCGATGGAGAGAAACGGCCTTGTCAGACACATAAATCAAGTCCAGCTGTGCTACGCGGTGTCCGACCTGCAGGTATCACGGATCCACCGCTACTACTCATGTCTGCATAACACTACACCACGAGAGTATAGATCTGTTCTGTGTTCGTGGTACAGCTGTCAGTCGCGAGGTTAACAGTCAATTAGGGTCCTTCAATTTATTTATTTTTTTTGTGTTCCCAAAGCTGAGGCTGGGAGCATGAACACCTGCGCGTTTACTTTTGACAATTCTTTGATGTAGGTGTAATTGATATTGATTTTGGCCAGTGGTCTCCGCTCTCTGTTTGGTCATTAGCCTCCGCTTTGTGTTGCTGCACAGTCGGGGCATGAGAGGAGATGAATACCAAAGAGATCTTTTACTCCAATGCATCTAAACATTAATGCACAAAACCGACTGAGGAACTGGGGCAGTGAAAATGATTTGCCTCTGCCCGTTTACAAAATCCATTACGGAAGTCGCTACAAAAACTTAAAGGGCCTGTACCTGATTTTTCCCATGTATTTGAGCAAATTTTGTCCTGCACAGTACAGATATATTGTATAAGCAGCTCTTGATGTCAAAATTCCAACTGCGGACTATCTGCATCTACTTATAAAGTGTTTAATTGTCCAAGGAGCTTGGTAGTCGTTATTAGCTTTACCATGACTGCAAAATTTGGTCTTTGAGAGTTGTGAAATGTGCTTATAAACTTATAGACAATAAAAATCAGCTACAGCACATTAAAAATTCATTTAATGTGGCTTTCTTCTCATTTACCTACTCTTAGTTTTGGCATTAATGGTGCACTATGTAACTTTTCTGGAGGAGGGTCTGCCACCTGATTGTATCTACATAACATTTAATCAATTACGGGCATTATTACTGTGAGCTGTGTCGACTTTCCACAGATCTGACCTGTAATGTAGCCTTGTTATATTGCTTGTCTCGAGGTAATGCCATACTGTGGAACATGTAGGCAAAACAATAACATTGCCATCATGGAAACGCAGTTGGTGTACCCTCCAGAAAAGTTACATAGAGCACCTTTAAAATGGACTTGTGACTGTTGCTCGATTGCTGGCACTAGATCTTATATGCATTTAATCTCCTATATTTAAGCTTGATTTTCAGTGTAGTGGCGCAGTTATCACTTCCTGTTTGATTGTGTTGTATTATATCAGTACAAGTCAACACTTGCCTAAAGCCAGGGTGTACTCCAATTTCTCTTTTCTTTGTTAAACTTGTCCTTGTGTAATTGATATGCCAAAATGTACAAGTATAATGTATATAAGGGGTCACATACATCCTGCATACACCACTCGCAGCAACAGTGTGTACTCCCGGAGGACAGCAGCTCTAGCAAAGCCTGTAAAGTAAATGTAGTGTAAAATGTGGCTTTTTGATGAGAAAGTGTCTTGATGAAGCAGCTGATTGAAAAGCTCTTAATTCCCCCTGTGGATGTGCGTGTGATTGTGCTGTAATTGCAGTGTGAGGAGGGGGACCATACACTGTTACATGCCTGTTCTCTGAGGGTTCCTAGGACACGGGCTGCATATGAGGCATTCTTTAATCACAAATTGCTCTCCTCTTCGCAGATATTCACCACATGCACCGAGGGGTCCCTTCAGGAATAAAGAGCACACATGTTCTGCAGGAAATTGTCAGAGGAACCAAGATGGATTACTGGTGCTGCGCTGGCGGATTCTCACTTTGAAAAATGATATCAGCCACGGTCCCGCAGATAAAAATAATCCCGGGTGAACGCTACACAGGACGCACATGGCCAGAGAGTGCCCGGGTCTAATCTGAGCACACATCACAGAATCACTTTATCTGCACACAGGCCTTTACAGCGCAGTATTTAGGCAATTCCAGGCCTGGCAATATTGGGACAAAAATATTAATGGGTACATAAACAGGGCATTTATGGTTATCACAATAGTACATTTGATATCAGTGCCACAGTAGACATAATATGTGCTGCATTATTTGTCTATGTCTTCTTTGATGAGAGACTATTATAAGGACTATCACCAAAAATCCCTGGTGCAAAAAGCTTTTTGGTAGGTAAGGTAAGGCACTTTCACTTCCAAATACAATCAAATGTGTGTTTGTGCTCTCCTCCTAATCCTTATGTTCCCTGAAAATGTAAAGCAGGAATCAAGACGCTCAGAACTACGTAAACTTCTCAACGTGGAAATGAGGAATTAGTGTTTCCCGATTTCCACACTTCCACTGTATCTGCGGTGTCGGCCAGCCATGCCTGTTTTGTTTAATGCAAAATGTCTTAAAAACAAACCAAATGCAGGAGCAACAATGTCTTTGCATGAGAAAATATATTTTGTTGTCTCAACTGTTTTCACAAAATGACCCTCATGGCCATCATGTTTTCATAGTTAGAACAATCTTGGTTGATGTACAGCACCATTTTTCAGTTGTATTGTTGCCACAATAAATTGCAAAACTACAACTTAGTGCAATCATTAGTAATCACAGAAAATGTGTTTCCACAACAATAGTACAATTCTAAAATAAAATAAACAGTATGACAGTAATATGTCCTCATTGTGTAATCAAGCTAAATAACCTATGCAGCGTTTCATCTCATAGTGGTAACACTTGTGTTGTGTGTGAAACTGTGATGAGATTGATACAATTATACATTATCTTAATTAAAAAGCATAAGAATGTGTCTGGCCCTGCCCCTGGGGTCTGTATCTTATATAATACAGTACTGTCAGCTGAGGTGGATGAGTCAGAGACATGTTTGAATAAATAAAACATTTACAGTGTGCGGTGGATTTGAGTGCTCACTCGTGACAGTGGTGTAAGTCCCAGCCTCAGCTCAGCATTAATCCTGGGCATGTTCCTTTCAGAGGCAGGTCCTGCTCCTTCATGGCTGTTTAAGGATACAGACATGGGTGTGAGCTATGGAGTATTCTGTAGCTTTTTGTTGTTGCCAAAGTTGGTGGTACAAAGTCCTAATAGGTTAAAAATAGTACAATAAAACTTGTTTTATAAATTTAAGTTAAAATTCTGACTTACTTATTCAGGCCAGGAATCTTAAGTCACATTTGTCAAATCACAGCACCATCAAGGCAGTTTTTTCAGTAAATAAACAGATAAAAAAGATTTGTGTTAGTTTTAACAGCATGCAACTGCGACCACATTTGTCCCTGGAAAAGCAGCTTGCCTCATATGGTTCATTTAATTATTACCACCAAGAATACACCTGTTTCCTTGCGGTGCTATTAATTCAGAGTCTCCCCAAAATGAAATGACAAGATTCTTGATGAGACTTTATTAAAAGCTTGCTTAAAAATAACACCAGGAGCGCAGATAAAACGATAAGTGAATTAATCCAAAGTTGGCCGCCATGCCTACTGCACAGTTTGGGAAATTTCGTCGACACTGATTCTACGTGGAGGGTGTCTGGCACAGCAGATGGGCCTATAAACGGGATCAGACCACCAGACATCTCTCATCTAGGTGACAGACGTGCCGACTCGCTCTGCCAGTGGAGGATGGATACATAATACACATAGGGGAGTGGGTATCGCCGATAGTGCTACTTCATATTAAGCACTAAAAGACTGTTGGACAAATTGGACACTTACACAGTTTGTCAATGAGCAGCGTCGTTCTTACTCTAGGATTACACTGCAGATACGAGCTGTCATCACTGCATAGAGCTGGATCTATGATGAGAAACAGCTTAAGGCAGTCAAAACTATTCATTCCTCTTCTACTCTGATTAAAGTCACATGCGCAGTCATTAGTCTGTCAGAAATCAGGCAAAAGTGAAGCGTTACCCTCCAGGATTTATTTGTAATGAACATAGCTACATGACTGAAGGCAAGGGCTGTCATCCTCCCGCTTTTATAATAGTCAAGTGTTTTGCATCAAGAAGTAATAATCAGAATATTAAATGATGCAAACGGTTTTGGAGACGTTCAGAGGTGATTGCCAAACTGCTTAATGAAAAGGTCTCATGAAAATGAAATGTTTTTACTATCATTTCTTTTTACAATCTTGTTTTGTTTAATATTCAAAACTGTTAGAACGTTTACTAAAAATGCTAATTATTAACTGCACTGTTAAATGTGCAAAATGTAATACAATATGTCCTGCATGAAACCAGGGAAATAGAAAGTTGAATCTATACTTTGGAACATTCTCATAGACAAGTTTTATGCCATTCTGTGGAATATGATAGAGCAACATTTCCATGGAAAGAATTTGAAAGATTTGTTCATTAATATGTACTGTCCCTATTCCAAAAAATAAATATAAAGGAGGCTGTGGTGGAAATCTTTTACTTTCTTTTCTGTTGTGATCTATTTATTTAAGCTAAAGATGGTTTAGATACTGTTAACTGTAGATACTGTTTAGATATGGGTTTAGATACTGTCAACTAACAACTGCTGAGGCATTTCTGTATTCCTGTCCACATGTGGTGGTGTAATCTACTGTTCCTGGGGTATCTCAAAGCAGGTCACTCTGCTCTGTCTTTATCCACTTGTTGTGTTGTTAAAACAACAAGCTGTTGCTTTGCTTATTCTCATCATTTAGAATAGCGGGATCCTTGGGGGCAATCTGATCGATGCCTAGCTGAACCAGTCTGAAGTAGTCTCTGTTTGTGGGCTGTTTAGATATACTGTAGTATGTATCACCTCATGTTGACTTTGTGACGTTTGTCGACTGTATAAGAGCCTGTTTTTGTTATGCCATTCAAGATTAGGGAGAGACGGACCTTGTGTGAGGGACAGAAGGTTTCGTTTTCATTTTCTCTGTGATTGTGTGCACAATTGCTTTAATGAATTCAGACTCTTTGATTTAAGAGAACTTTTCTCCAGTTTTTATTCTTCTCAGATTTAAAAATCCACATCAGAGGCCCTCCTCTTCCAGTCAGTTCTGTGGAGATGCAAGCCCACTCAGAGTAAGAATACATGTCCTTCAGTGCAATAAACACAACACACACACACAAGCTTTTGGCTAGAAAGGTACATATTATGGCATTAAATTACAGTAACTAACACACTAAGGCACTACATACATTTGACAAAAACAAACTATAACATATACACTCAACAAAAATATAAACGCAACACTTTTGTTTTTGCTCCCATTTGTCATGAGATGGACTCAAAGATCTAAAATTCATTCCAGATACACAATATTACCATTTCTCTCAAACATTGTTCACAAATCTGTCTAAATGTGTGATAGTGAGCACTTTTGCTTTGCTGAGATAATCCATCCCACCTCACAGGTGTGCCACATCAAGATGCTCATCAGACACCATGATTAGTGCACAGGTGTACCTTAGAATGCCCACAATAAAAGGCCACTCTGAAATGTGCAGTTTTGTCTCACAGCAAAATGCCACAGATGGCGCAAGCATTGAGGGAGCGTGCAACTGGCATGCTGACAGCAGGAATGTCGACCAGATCTGTTGCTCGGGCATTGAATGTTCATTTCTCCACCATAAGCCGTCTCCAAAGGCGTTTCAGAGAATATGGCAGTACATCCAACCAGCCTCACAACCGCAGACCACGTGTAACCACACCAGCCCAGGACCTCCACATCCAGCAGGTTCACCTCCACGATCGTCTGAGACCAGCTACTCAGACAGCTGCTGAAACAATTGGTTTGCATAACCAAAGAATTTCTCCACAAACTGTCAGAAACCGTCTCAGGGAAGCTCAACTGCATGGTCGTCGTCCTCATCGGGGTCTTAACCTGACTCCAGATCGTCGCCGTAACAGACTTGAGTGGGCAAATGCCCACATTCGATGGCGTCTGGCACGTTGGAGAGGTGTTCTCTTCACGGATGAATCTCGGTTTACATTGTTCAGGGCAGATGGCAGACAGTGTGTGTGGCGTCGTGTGGGTGAGCGCTTTGCTGATGTCAATGTTGTGGATCGAGTGGCCCATGGTGGTGGTGGGGTTATGGTATGGGCAGGCATCTGTTATGGACGAAGAACACAGGTGCATTTTATTGATGGCATTTTGAATGCACAGAGATACCGTGATGAGATCCTGAGGCCCATTGTTGTGCCATACATCCATGAACATCACCTCATGTTTCAGCAAGATAATGCATGGCCCCATGTTGCAAGGATCTGTACACAATTCTTGGAAGCTGAAAATGTCCCAGTTCTTGCATGGCCAGCATACTCACCGGACATGTCACCCATTGAGCATGTTTGAGATGTGCTTGACCGGCGTATACGACAGCGCGTACCAGTTCCCACTAATATCCAGCAACCGCACAGCCATTGAAGAGGAGTGGACCAACATTCCACAGGCCACAATTGACAATCTGATAAACTCTATGCGAAGAAGATGTGTTGCACTGCATGAGGCAAATGGTGGTCACACCAGATACTGACTGGTTCTGAGTCCCCAGACCCCCAATAAAGCAACAACTGCACATTTCAGAGTGGCCTTTTATTGTGGACAGTCTAAGGTACACCTATGCACTAATCATGGTGTCTGATGAGCATCTTGATGTGGCACACCTGTGAGGTGGGATGGATTATCTCAGCAAAGCAAAAGTGCTCACTATCACACATTTAGACAGGTTTGTGAACAATGTTTGAGAGAAATGGTAATATTGTGTATCTGGAATGAATTTTAGATCTTTGAGTCCATCTCATGACAAATGGGAGCAAAAACAAAAGTGTTGCGTTTATATTTTTGTTGAGTGTATAAATGCTGTCAATTTATATCACAAGTTACAGGCTATAAGGACAAGTAACACAGACACTTGACATTCCCAAAACAGGCCAAGTTTGGTCTCCCTTTTGACTGGGCATGTAACAAAAGCCTGTATTTGTTTACACGCACATACACAGTCTTTTAAATAGAGGGGCTGAGTTCCAGAAAGATTAGGCTTGAGTCTTATCATCTCTGACCAAGCCATCCATATTTGTGAATGTGAACACAAGCCAAACAGGACAGCACAATAACAGCTGCTCTGGGGTTTCCATTGGGACATTTCCTTATTTGGAACTGTGTGTCTTTTACTCTATAGATTTAATATCCAAAGTAATGGGGCACAACGCATAAGAAGACACTGTTTTTTAATACAATTTAGAACCTCAGAAACACTGCTGTAGTTTCTAAAAGTCAGAGACTAATCGATTCTAAAACTAGTACTGAAAGTTGATACTCATGACTAAATGAGTATCAGTACTAAAAATGTCACATTCACATTTCCTGAATAGGTTTAAAATGATCTTGAGCTGTATCAGAATAAGTATAAAACCGCATGGACTATACAGCCATGGACCACTCTGGACTCTACCTGGATGACTGAGGGATTACACAGACATAATACCACATAATAATATAAAAGAAAGTACTATGTTTTAAAGAGGGAGTCTTAAGCACACAATCGATTTTTTAGCTTTCTGTTATTTTGTCCAACGCTCAGCCCACAATCCTATATCATCCATACTCCCACATGACAATTCTCCATAAATATACAAAACCATTACCGGTATACAAGACTGTACAACTTGACAAAAACTGATGCAATGTGCAGTTGTTCCATTAGTGGGATCCACGATGATTGTGTTGTGCTAGCCCTCTGAAGTGAGAGTGGATTTGTGTGGAGAGCAAATGGAGAGGGGACTGTAAACAAATGAAACCTATAAAACATGTTAAAGCATTGTTGGGGGGCATAGTGAGCTAAATATGTAATGTGTTAACAGTCCTCAAAGAAGTAAAATACCCCCATTTTAATGCTGAAAATCATGTTCTATTTTCTAAAGAACATTTTTATAATCATTGTGGTATATGAATCAGTGTTGAATATCGAGTCTATTCCTTAGTATCAAAGTCAAGTTAGACATTTTAGCATTGTGACAACACTACTGGCTACAGATTAAATTGGAATCAAATACCTTGCACTATTTTAAATATTATATCACTGGCACTATATTGTATAAGTGACACGAGATATGAGTGCAAAGTGTATTATAACCCACAGCTCATTTTAATAGCTTTCATCTGACTCAATGTAGAAAATGAGCAATGTGTCTGACAGGAAAATTAGTCTGGCTTTATAGGAGATTCCTTCCAACTTTATTGAAAACAAAGTGCTTGAGCTGTCAGGGTGAAGAAACATATATTTGAGTTGTTGAATGGTAAAAATAAATGGCTAGTACAATGACAATCTATCAAATTTCTACCACCTTTGCGAAAGTTAAAATGAAGTTGAGAGCTCTCCACATACTCTTCATGAGCTGATTTGAGTCCTACTGATCTCATCTGTGGACTGTCCCTGCAGCCATGTCTGGGTTAGATAAGACCCCCTCCCCTATGCCTCCCCCTGGCCTTCTGCAGGAAAACATGGCCGCTGCTATGAAGATGGATTACACTGGTGCTGACACTCGTCCCTTTTCTGTTCGAGCCACTCTGGAGTGCTAACGCAATTAAGGCAATTAATCTTAGACAAAAGGGGTTCACCACTAGTCTCTGATAGTTTCTCACCTCTCCGCACAGGTGCACAGCTGAGCAGAGCCGCCAACACAAGCTGCGCACAGCACCACAACAACATCTGTCTGAGGGAACAACACTGTACGATATCTGCTGTCTCACTGAAATACTTCATCTAACAAGTACTTCTACTTATGCATTAAACTTTTTATCAATCTGAGCTTTATGTTAACACAATCTGACCAGAAAGAGCTGCTTTAGTTGGAACCACAAGCAAGCTGTTTTGTGCATTCAAACACTGTCACACACTTAAAATTACATTCACAAACTAGCATTAGCCAACAGTTTAAGCTGCTCTAACCTTTCAAACTCCATCACTCAAACTAAACAGGACCATGAATGCTCGTATTGATCACAGTGTTGGCTAATATGTGCATTGTGTCACCAAGGTAACTCCTACGTGGATCTCTAATGGCAGAATGTGTAGATCACCCCCAGCATGATGATGAGTCACTGCAAACTATCATAGGTTATATTCTATAGTTAGAGTCCATCTGCATCCATCATCCGTGTACTGTTCTGTTAAAGTCTCTCCATGGCCTAACACCAAGGTACATCTCTGCCATATGAACCATCTCACACTCTGATGACTTCAGGGACCGGCGTCCTGCTGGTGCCCGGAGTCAGGACTAAACCCGGGGAGTCAGCGTCTTCCTGTGAGACAGGCCTCTACTTTAACGCTGTTTAAATCCAGGCTCAAAACAGTTCTGTTTAGCTGTGCGTATGACTGAAAGGTTTTCATTATGCACTCTTCTCAATCATTTAATGTCTCTCTCTTTTTAATTTTATGATGTTTTAATTTGTTTGTACTGTAATTTTTATATATTTCTTATTATGTAAAGCACTTTGAATTACTTTGTGCATGAATTGTGTTATACAAATAAACTTGCCTGGCCTTGCTTATGTAAAAGCACAATGTTAAAATAGCCCAAACTCTCCACTGCTGAGCACATGGCTAATGTATTGGTAATGCATGTTTATGAGTGAATGTAGCACATCTTTCTAATTACTACAACTAAACTGATTAAAACGAACTTGCCTGATGTTACCTTTCTTAATACCCTGGGCGTGTCTGTGGACTAGAGCGCCGTAAAACTACTTTAAATGAGCAGTCATTAAAAGAGACTTGTGTAATTATTACCCCAACAGATGCAAAACACTTTTACAAGATGTGAACATGGGAGAAGGGAGGCTTAGATATATGTTGGGGGATCCTAAATCTCCATCTTCTACTAAAAAGCCCAGCCCTGGCAGCTCTGCACATATCGCCCTCTGTAATTTACGCTACAGCTGTTGACTTTTTAATTAGCAATCTGTAGCCCGTTCCCCAACCCTGTGAGCTGCACAGGTGGCCATTTATTTACACCAACAGCAACATACTTTGAAACATCACACAGACTTGTAGGCCAGATTTATATTTCATGCTCCCAACAGAACACAACTGGTGGAAACAGAAGATTAGGCATATGTAGCTACAAGCAGAATAGACTAAAACTGGGGGAGAAACTGTATAGTAAATGCATTTGTGTTGCATTTGACATTTATATCCCTATTACTACTATTCATACTTGCCAAGGTATCAGTTCTGTCGATATATCCCATTTTGGTCTATAAACATGTGTGATAAGATGATTTACTAAACAATGTGGGCCCAAAAATGTTGTAGTTACTTTAAATGATAAACAAGAGTTACAAAACACATTTAGATCATTTTTACCATGCACTGTTTGGGTTTAAGATAAGATAAGATAGGACTTTATTGATCTCGCAGTGGAGAAATTCAACAGTCACAGTAGCTCCAGGACAGTTTAGTGCAAAAAAGGAAAAAAAAAGTGTGATGCAATCAAGATAAACAATAATAATAAAAAATAGAAATAATCATAAAAATAATAATATAAAGTGATATGTGATATGAAAGTGAAGTATATGTACAAAAATTACAAAGAGAATTGCAATATAAATACTATATATATAAACTAAAGAAAGTACAAAAGGAGTACAAAAGTTAAAGGAAATCCATTTTTTTTCTCTGCCCTAATATTGGGTTAATATTGGGGGATCAAAAGGTACTTAAAGCCAAAGTATTAACATTGGTATCGGAACAGAAAAAGCTGGATTGTGCAGCCCTAGCTGTAACATAATAACCTGCTGCAGTCACCCCTCTTCCAGTCCAAGTCACTTTGGAGTAATCTTATACTGTGAACAATAAAGGCATGTAATTCTCTAATTCAGAATCTCTGAGTCGTGACTGAGTGGCTTAGGGCAAGTGAAGGGCATAGCAGTGAGCACTATGCAAATGCCAAGCCACTTTGTTTGACAAGCAACAACAGTGCTTTGTATATATGTAAAATCTGGCAAGACTCTGAGCAGAGAGTGCTGCTGTCACTGCAGACATGCTTGAGTGGTGACACCTAATGGGTGACCCCAGACTGGGAAAAGACAGGAGCCACACTGCCTCTTAGTTATGGACCGACACACATCTCATGCTTGTAGCACACGCCAGGTCTCAGGCTTCCCCCCTATGTGCTCCCTGTACAACACCGTCATACAAGATGTCACACACACAACCATGCATTTCAGAGTGCTGATGAAGTAACACGGCGAATGAAGAGAATCACGCATTAGTGAGATACATATTTTTGCCAATATCACCCATCACACAAATCAAGGTAAACAAGGCGGAAACATCTCAATAAATGCCAATCACTCTGCCATGTTAAAGGTGTAGAAATGTGTCAAGGACAATTCAAAATGTGTTAGCTTAATTTACAGCTACTCCTTACTACTTTACATCTGCTTAAAAACTGTGAATGAAAGATCCTCCTACCCCCAGCTGGCTGATAACACAGACTCAGCTGATTCTGAAATGTGTTGAACAAGAGGGCAACCACGTGAACACTGGGGTTATGATCACAGAAAATGAATTAAACCTTCTTTCTACGACTGTTGAACTTTCTGTCTCTATTTATTACCCCATCTTCAGTGGTATTTATTCAGCTAATGAAAATCTTTGCGGCCCTACCTGTTGGTCTCTCGCAGTGGTTCAGCGCCCTTGCGCCAGGAGATGACACCCCAGGGTGACATTTTGGGGTTACACTCGATGAGAACATCACCACCCACCTTGACCAGGGTCTGGCTCCGCAGCTGATTGTGGGAGAAGTCTGGGGCCACAGCTAAGACAAGAGACAGAAGAAACATGTTGTCACATCCGCTTTAGTGCACATAGTTTTAGAGTTACTGCACAATGTATTAAGGCCATGGACATTCAAAGTAATAGGGTCATAATAATGAATTGTGTCTACTATTAATTTTGTAGGCCTGGAACCCCAAGTCACACTTTCCCAGCAACAGAAATGTCATAATCTTTTTTGCTTATCTTTGGCTGCCAGCTTTAAAAAAAAAACACATGCCCTTTTCAAGTTTCCACAGCCCAAGAATAATGCCCTGAAAAGAACTGTTATGGACAGAGCAGTGCTGTGTGCCCTATTAAAAGCCTTAACTGTTCAGGTCCATGAACTAAGAGCACGTAAGAAGCCATATTGATAGTGCGTTTAGATTATTGTGTATCCTATTAACATATTAGATGAGAATAACATCCTCTCATTATGTCTACTGTATAAATTCTAAACATGCACATTTAGGGTGACTAATAAACCGGTGCGTGTAGTGAAAATGGCTCCCACTTGACTTTCCTCTATGGCATTGACCACAGTGCAGTGAGCAGACAGATTCCAATCAGTCTAAGAGGAGGGACACGCTGTAGAATGAATAGAGAATGAGAGGGGAGAGTGACAGGGCTGACGGGGCAGAAGGTCCAGGCAGCTCCACGTAGCAGCGCCGCATAAATCACTGTCACGCGCACCATTCATCTTATAATTAATGCTTTTCAATTAGTGGCCAATAAGAGAGAGGTCGGAGGTCATCGTCCACACTGCAGTAGGATCGACTTGAGGAAAAATATAGACAAATGCATGTTTATTCACTGTTCTGTGTCAGGGCCAGGTCAGACAGGTTTTACACAGTTATAGACATCTGCTTGTATGTGATGCTGTCAAGAGTCACTGTCTGAAATGGATAAGAAAAAAGAAGAAAAACTAAGCCTGTCACAACAAATACTACATTGACTTATCGTTCAATGTATGAATTATGAACTTTTATCTTCATTATATATACTACCTACATTTAGAATACCTTTTGTGGCATAATTCTGCTTTATGATTTGGTTTAAATATTATTGTCTATGGTCTAGATTTACTTCAGCAATATACCGTACTTTAACATTTGTTATTGTGACAGGTTGAACAAAAAACACAAGTGAACTTTTGTCACAGAACTGAGCAGAGATTAAGGGGAACTACACAGACTAGGGAAATTGGACTTGGACTGCTCAGTTTGCAGTGTTCAGCAGTTCTCTTTGCTGGTCTCATAGAAACTTATGGAGAGTGAAACAAGGGATTAGATATTATACACTATGAGAACATTGGGTCTAGATATGAATTTAGTAAATCAGAAGCTAATTTGGTATCTCACAGTAAATCAGAATACAAGTTTGTGGTCCAGCAATTAAAAATCACCCCATGGTTTCCAGTAACTCCACCAGGAAAAGACAGAATGTCCAGAAGAATATTTGAAACTGATTTAGCAAACTGTCACAATTGCAAAACATGTTGAGAAATCAAATTTTTATTAAACCCACCAAGACCACAATGATGGCTAATTTTGAAAATTTGTATTTCCTAGTTGTTACCATCTTCATTGGATATTATCAGTTAACAGAATGTCTCGTGGATTTTAGGAAGGAGGGATGAAATAATATTTTTATAGAAGTAAAATACATTTGGCGTCTGAAAATGTTTCTATACAAAGAATAAACTGCAAGCCTCAGATGACTTTTTGAAAAGCCAATTATCTGTTTTGCTCATTGCTCATCTATTCCAAGAAAGCCTGGTGGTTTAACCAGAATGCATACAGAACAATTTGATTAAACAAACAAAACAATCACTTTGTCTGTCCCATTTTAATCAGGATGTATTGATTTAGACTAACATTATTGATACAGACTACCATCTGTACAACCTTCCAGACTTACCTATGACTCTTAGCTCTGCGTTGGAGTACACCTCTCCGTGCTTATTCCCGGCAACACACTGGTACATCCCGGTATCGGACAGGGTCAGGCGGCTGATGGACAGTGCCCCATTGACGACCTGTACTCGCTCCTACGGACACGGACACATGACATTAATACGCTTTATATTGCTGGAACTCATCTGCATAAAAGCAGGCAGCCAGTGAATCATGCAGTGGCACTGACAGACGTGCCCATAAATCTGGGTTTTCATCACTAATGGAGGAAAGGCTGGGGTGGATGGAGGCAGGCTAGCAGAAAATGACCCTAATCAATCTGCATGTTTATGAGAGGAATATAAAACCACGCTCTATTTCTGTCTGTGGCTGGAGCATGCGGCTGTTTCCCCTTCAGCGGGAGGGCAAGGAATATTGTTAACAACCAAGCTAGAGTGTACTGTGAAAATTGCTTTTCTGACAGGTATGCCCTATACATACTAAGTGCCCTGGTTATCCTTTCTCCTGTTTGCGCCATGCTAAGAAAGACACCAGAAACCCCGGCATGGTACATGGGAAATGAACACAGGTGAATCTGCAAGGAACCATACCGATGGCACATAAGAGGGGAAGAATACAGTATTAAATATATCCACTAGCAAAGACATTACACATCACACAGTTACAGGTCATATCTGTGAAGAGGCAAGAAGAGGCAGTAAGAATGCATGTTTTTGAACGTATTTATTTAGAAATCAATTCAAGATAGATATGGTCAAAGGGTCCATGTTATACAATTTTCAGATATCTATGTTATAATGTTGTTTCCTCATCAAAAACATACCTGGAGTTGTGTTTTGTTTCATTCACACATCTTTAACACACAAACTCAAACAGAAAACACTCTGTTCCCCCTTGTGATGTCATGTGGAAATATAGGAAGTGCTCCACTGTGTTTTAAAACTCCAGACACCTTCACTAGAGGCAACAACATCATAGCATGGCTTAAATTTCAAGTCTCGAGTCAATTTTGCATAATATAGGACCTTTAATGTCATACTATGACACTGCAGACAAAACAACATGGAGAAAACGATCTGGTAAACTCCCAACCAGAAAGTTTAACATCAACAGCATGGTTTTCCGGCATGACTCTTTTGATTTTAAGGATTTGCTTTGCTTGATTTCCATTGTTATAGTAATAATTCAAATAAAACTATCACATCTTTAGAATGGGGAAAGGTCCTCACAAAATCCTTCAAATCAAGAATAATTAATTAATTCATGCATGAAACCGACGAATAGGTATGATAATACCTTATGATTTAAGAATTTGGTAGATAAGGATTTAAATAGACATCCACAGATAATTATTCCGTAAAACACAAATTTGTTACTGTTGTCTGAAGATAATTTAAATTTTTTCCTCCACTTATTGCTGTTTGTTGGAGACTAAACGTATCAAGTATATCCAAACAGACAGTCTACCTTCTGTTGTTTGCTCTTGTCACAGTCAGTCAATTTCCTCACTCTTTATCAGACAATACTTTAGTCGACTTTTCACTGACCCTTTTAATGTGTTAATGAATGCTGAGACCACAGTTCCACCTGCTGTCACTGAGCTTAAACCATCAGCTTCTTTCTGGATGACTGGGCCTGATGAGGTGAGCTAAACTGTATCAGCGAACCATGTAATCCCCCATATGCTTTCAGCGGCTTCAAATTCACACCGGTGTTAAGAGCTTAAGCACTTTTCATACATCTGTGTCACCGTCTCATGTCAACCCGTGCTTCATCCTCTACATCTTCCTCAGGCTAACCCACAATGTCATTAAAAACATTCCTGCAGGGTGACCGCCAGCTTGAACTCTCGCCAAAAGTGAAAAAAGAAGAGACTGTCCTGACTAAAAGATCATAAAGTAAGCCGGTATTAGAACACGTTTTGACTTTATTACCGTAACGCTGCGGTTGTTCAGGGGCACATATCCCTGCTGGCACCACAGCCAAATTGTCAAGTATATCAGTCTGCACCACTCGTTTATGGACGCTATTAATTAAGCTTGACGGTACACTCAAATCAGCAGTTTTTCATCCAGGGACCTAGGGGGGGCCATCTGCTCTGCTTGTGCTGAGATGGAGTGATAGAGAAAGTAATTTAGAAACAACACAGTTTTGGTTGGATTAGTGCAGAAGCATGTAAAAGAAGGGAACTAAGCCTGTTGAATTAGATTAGTCATTGGTAATACACGTCCTTGTAGTTATGGTGCAAAGAACACGACTTCAAATGGGGGAATTGTGGAATCTCATTATTCCTTTCAAAACTTGAAAAAGCAGAAACTATGCTTTAATCACAGCATTGATATAAAAAGTGTCTAAGCAAAGCAGAAGAGCAAATTCAATGGATGATTTTACTTTTGTAATTTCCACAGAGAAAATAAGGGTTGGTTGGTTGCTTAGTGACTATTATCTAATTTGTGCAAATCATCAAATGGGAGTGAATTGTAATCACACAAAACAGCATTGACATTGAATTCTGAAATAATGACACAAAGACAGTTTGTTAGTTTCATTCGGCCTTCTGTATTGATTATACTTTAGACTCTTATGTACCGACCTCTATTAGTTTATAATAATAATGATGCATTTTATTTATTTGGCGCCTTTTTGGACACCCAAGGTCGCCTTACAACAACAGCTATAGTGCTATCACAGACACATGTCCTCAAAGAGGCTTTACAGAGCATTATTAACAGAGCATTGTTCATTCACTCCAGACCCGACGGTAGTGAGCTACGACCAACACTCACGCACACATGACGACGGTTTGCAAAGATGACTGTGGTCAGCTGATATTTACAGTCCGGTGTACATGTTTTTGGATCTTAATGGCCTCACTGATCCAACAATAATACTTGCTCTCTGTGCCTACATGACCTTAGCGTGATATTGGTTGTTTCTTGTTTTGACACAACAAATGCACACGGGCCACTAAGAGACACGTCCACCAAGAACTGCTTAAGTCTGCAATACCAGACCACTGCAAGAGGAAAACCATCTCCTGGACTGGAACAGCGTGAGGGTCAAGAGAGCAACAAGTACCATTGCTGGATTAAGATCCAGAAATGCACACCAGACTGTAAATCGGGATGAGGGGGGCGTACCACTTTCTCACACCTGGAATACAGTTCTGAAGAAGTCGAACTGCAGATACCACTGTCTGCCTACTTCTTCCTACTTGGAGCTTTTTACCTGTTTAAATCAGCTGACCAGACATGTCACAGCAATATCACCTGACATTGTCGAAACTGTCAAGGTATGAAACTAATACAGGAAGGTACATAAGTGTGCAAAATATAAGTTGCGAGAAAAGCTGTTGGCCCAGAAATGAAGCCACATTAATGCCATCCTGATCTAGGGCAGGTCTGGTTACACAAGTTGCTTACTGGGCTGCTGGGCTGAAAACTAAACTCAATGCAATTCGGCACAGAAGGTCTTATAAATTATACATGAAGTTTTTAAGAGATTTTATGTATCAAAAGAGTGTAACCTTGAAGGGGCCATACCCATGTTTTGCATGTAATAAAGTCAAATTTGTTTTGGCCCAGTACTGATGCATTGTAAAAGGTGCTCTTGGGATCAAAATGAAGCTGCTGTATGCTGTGTGCATCTAAAAAAAACTCCTATGAGCATGTTGTTTTTGGATAGTTGCATTAGTTATGCAAGTTATATTTTTCACTTTTTGAATACTGTAAAAATCAGGTTATGTGCCGTTAACTTTCTAATCCATTGTACATTATTTAAAGTAAGAAGTGAAAGGTCTCAATTGAATCAGTGTAATAAATAACACACAAATGGTGTGTTCTCTTCCCACTGCTCCTTACATCACTGACCTTTAGCTCTTCCACTCATTAGGCCTGTGTGGTTAATGGTGGCATTTCAAACAATGTAACACCTTTGCTGATTAATCCATCCACCCATGCATTCTGAGCACAACTATTTATTATTGGTTCTGTGAGGAGGAAATGAGCTGTGCTAAAATCAAGCCCCATCATTGTAACCTTTAATCATTCCTGGACTGCACCAAAATCAAGTGCTTATTTTTGACCAGGCACTTACCCTCTCCGGTATTTGTGTATAAATTCAACCTTGATTTTTCCAACACATCACTATCAGCCCTGTTTGGTTTCAAAAGATATATTCTTTTTTCTTTGAAAGAATAATTAAACTGAAATGTGAAATGCGAATGATTTTAGCTCAGGGAAATGATTAGCAATTTAAGTCAATCAGCTCACAAAAGAGAATATATGTAGTCGTCTACAATAACTTTCTATGTGTGGGTGGACTCTCATAGACTCACAATAGCGTTATAATACAAAGGAGATTGGTACTTACTGTCAACTAGTATCAAGTTATGTTAATTCTTACAAAATGTACCTTTAATACAGTGATATATTTTCCAGTAGGCCGTAACATTTTGATGACATTGGAAATGTTTAGAGGCACTGTATTATTATCAAAAGTGAGTGTGGCTGAAAGTTGTAGTCAGTATGGCAGGGCAATATGACCAAAAACTTTTATTGCTGTCTAAAAGAAAAAAAGTACTTTTGATATAAATGCATATGATTTTTGCTAACAAAAAGCTGAATGTAATCTTTGTTCTTATTCCCGCTTGTGTTGTTAACATGCGTATCAGCAGTAGTTTCTGGAGCGTGACTGTTTTGTCATTGCTTTTACTGAAAATGCAAGTCTCACAGTTTGCACAACATCCACTAAGTCCACAAATGGACAACAAGCACATTTCCCCCAATAAAATACATTTCTTTACCAGCTTTGTGTTACTTTGTACTACTGTAGCTTAAAGGTGCTTTGTGTAACTTTTCTGGGGAGGATTCAGCAAATGTGTTTCCCTGTGGAGGCATTATTGTCTTATCTGGTTTCACAGTATGGTATTAAACCTTTCTATTTTTATAGGTCAGATCTGTGGAGATATTTGTGTAGGTATTTTTGAGCTATAAAACCCCCTGTAATTGAGTAAATGTAAGAGCTGTTTAATGCAGAGCTGTTTAATTTCATACTGTAGAACACTATACAAAGTTGATAAAATATTCGGGCTAACAAACTTGATCATTCTATCATCAAAACAAGTAAAATTGTTGTTTTCAAGAGAAAGCTCAGTGCATGGTGAGGTACTGCACTAATACCAACACCACGTGAGCACTCAAATACTGATCAATATCCTCTAGTAGCTCTGTGGCTTTTTTTGCATAATGAAATAAATTAACATAACGCCTGTTTATTTATCAAGCGCTAGCTGTGCCTGGATGTCCAATCAGTCTTCTACAGCCTTGCTAATGCACTCAACATAATGCTGTTTAGTACATACTACATCATATTTTAGTAGCTTATTATAGTCAAAGTTGAGATTGAAAGTCAGCTGGTTGGAGCATTAGCGTGTCTCTCATGGTGCTTTTGGTAATGGGAATTCTGAAAACATTTTGCACTTTTGCGTATGTAAGATTAATAACACCACCCCACAAAGAGAGATTTTATGCAAGATTAGCAAGCTGTTAGGACTCACACTAAGCTCTCTCTTACCAAACATGAAACCATAATGCATAGACTTGTTAAGAAAACAAAGCAGTCACTGTCTAATTACAACAGCAAATGCTTTTTCAGTATTTAAATGAGTCGCAACTGGAAGCATAGAATTAATTTGGCTGTAATAAAAAAATGGTAACATGGCTGCATTCATACACTAAACCAGTCCTTATCAAATAGTGTGGCGCGGCGTGCGATGCCGGGAGGGGGACTTGCTTTTTTTCCCCTGTACTGTACTGCACATCCACTACAGTAGTTGGCAGGGATGCTCTCATTGTCAGAGTGTGAGCAGTATTAGCGCTATAGTGTTGGGTTTTTTGCACCAGGCAAACGCACACACAGCACAGAGCAGGAGATACAAAGTGCAGAGAACAAACTGTTTGTAAAGCGTATGTAGCGCTTGGCTTCACTGTGACTACGGTGGGAAACAAGGAAAGACCAGTGTGTGTCTAAAAATGCTGGCAGCGGACACCATGAAGCCAAATAAATAACAGCGTTGTTTAAAGACATTACACCCCAATCACGCTGATAAGCCGCTTGAGTTTTTTCAGCAAAAATATGCCGAATATTGTCAACAATCCTCCCACTTTGTGAATGCTCCTTCAGTAAACCAGCGAGCACTGTTAGCATCATGTAATGCAGAGTACCAAACAGCAGAGGAGTTGATACTGTTGCAGCATTAGACATGGTTTCTGTCATGTTGGATGAAGCAAATACCCCGAACTATAACACGAACAACATCTTTAAAGACGAGGAGGACACAGGAGCAGACCGCCTCATGACGCAGGTGAGCGCAGCGCGGAATTCTCACGGACAAATGCTGCGTGTGTCCCAGGAGCCGCTTGGAGACAAGACTAAACAGTTTGCTCTCGTATGTAGGCTACTGAAAGTGAGGGTGCGATTTTTCCACTCTTGGTAGTGATTCTGTGGATTTGGGGGGCGCAACATGTTTTCTGAACTAAATTTCGACTAAAGTAGGACTAAGACCAAACACAGTCTACATCAGGATTAAACTGGGCTCAAACCAAGACCAAACAGGACAAATGAACGCACCAGCACAGAGGAGCTTTGGTAATAGATTATTCAAACTCTAATCTGTGCCAAAAGCAACATGATAATACATCTACTAGATTTGAAGGTTCTGGATCTCAGCAAGTTACTTTCACTAGTGCACAGCCAAAAACTACCACTGCTAAAGCCACGACAATCACAGTTGTCACAGTTAATCCGCCAGTATATGCAAGATCTTTTTATCAAAACGATATCTTTAATGCTAAAATATAACTAATGTTGCTATCCATACATTTTCAAATTTAATGTTTTCCAAAAATTACACCAAAGTCTGACCCAAAGCAAGTCTCTGGGAACAGTTAGAAACTATTAGGAACTCAATAACAAAAGAGACTTTGCAAAACGACATAAAAACAATGCAGCAAGAATGCAAGTTATTATCTGCGCCAAAGGTGGCCACACAAAATATTGACATTTTTGGTTATTATTTGTCAAATTGTTCATTTGAAACACATTTTTGATATACTATGAAGCTATTTATTTGTTTTCATGACAGGTGGTCTAATAAATTTGTTAAGCACTGTATATATCCCCGGGTTGCCCGGGCCTTTCTGTGTGGAGTTTGCATGTTCCCCCCGTGTCTGGATGGGTTTCCTCCAGGTACTCCAGTTTCCCCCATCAACCCAAAACATGCAGCACCCCTATGAACTAACATCAAGGACCATGACGTCAACCCTCCTGTGGGCTCACCACCTGCAGAGGGGTTCATAGGGGGGTCAGGTGCTATGAGTATTGGGCAGTAAACTGCCCCCACGACCCAGCTGGATTAAGCGGGAGAAGATTTATGGATGGATGGATAGTATGTATTTGATTATTTTTCTTCTAGTAGACAAAACTTTTTCAACATATATGATCATAGTTTTAAAGATGGTCAGATATGATTTCAAATGAACACTGCTTAGGTAATGATTGTTTGTCAGGCTCACCTCAGTGGACTCCAGGTTCTCTCCATTCTTCATCCAGCGGTACGATGGTTTGGGCTTCCCCGTGGCTTTACATTCCCAAACCAGAGAGTCATCGATGAGCTTCTGCTGGTCCTGGGGCTTCTCCGTCAAATGAGGAGGCGCTGGAAAAGATACAAAGGTTTATACATTTATTTGACAACTACATGTGTTAGTTTCTTACTTTCAACAGTACCAGTAAAAGTACCCATATTACACCATTTCTGATCTGTTTATAATGTGGTATCTATCACAAACATACCTGGAGTTGTGTTTTGTTTCATTCACACATGTTTAACACACAAATTTTGCATATTTAGACTGTGTTATTCTCTCAAACTGAAAACACTGTTACACATTGTGATGTCATGGTGCAATACAGGAAGTGCTTCACTGTATTTTTAAATTCCACACACCTTCACTAAAATCATCTAGATAATTTCAGCTCTGGGCTTGCCAACAACAACGTAAAAGGTAGCTGTGAACTTGAAAGCTACAAGATAACATAACAGCATTATAACATGGTTTGAAGCTCACAAGAATCAGTTTTGCATAGGACCTTTAACCAGAAACAAAGACAACGAGGTTGGAGAAGGCGCTGTGATTTTCTGTGTTATGTCACACGAGCAGTTTTCAGTTCAACATGAATTCACAATGGAGGTGAGAAACAGCTTGATTTATTTTCTCTGTTAAAAGCACATCTGTCTAATTAATAGTACTTCCAATATAACTCTAAACACACTTTTATCTTGAAGGATATGAACCTGTAGGTGCAAAATATTTGGTATGGACTTAAAGGTGACTATGGAGCTTTTCAGGTAGGGGGTTTGTCCATGGAGATGTTATTGCTCTGCCTGAATGTTCCACAGTATAGCATTAAAGTGATCCATCTGTTATGTATTCAATTACATGTGTAACTCCATAGAGACAAGCTGGTGATGACTCTCAGAAAAGCTCAATACTGCACCTTTTAATATGCCATGTGAAGAAAGTTAGCAAACAAAGTTATTACCATATAAGATTTATAAGATGTGTACAATAAATTACATCAAACATATTGGGCTAAATGGCCATGCACCATTTTGCATCAGAAAACAACATAAAGCTGCATATCTATTGCAACTGTCCTTAGAGAAAAACTCCTTGAATGGATACGCAAGTCAGTGTCATTGTTTACAATATATCAATAAGAAATACAATAAGCGCTTTGTGTTGCTTTTTTTTTTTTTGTATGAAAAGCGCTCTATAAATAAAGTTTGATTGATTGATATCTGGATGTTGTTCCTGAAAACATGGCTCAGAAGAGGCATCTAATACACCAATATCCAGTTAACCATAAACACCTGAAACAGACTCGGGTCCTGCATAACTTTCTTAGACAGACTTATTGATCCACAAGGGAAATTACTTGAACATTACTTTCCATAGTAACAGATGAAGATGTGACTATTTTATGGAGTGAAACAACAACATAATAACCCAGACTTAGCCAGCAGGCTTCTCTACTTTCCTGCAACAGTTTTTTTTTGTTAATGCAACATTCTTGTAATTAAAGATCTTTAGTAAATTGGCTAAAATTTCAATACAACCTGTGTACTTCAGCTTTGTTTTCTTGTTCACATTACACTTGCTGTGCTTTCATTTTAAGCTTGGTGACCCAAAGGCTTTAGAACATACAGAAGGTGATATATGTAATTTACACTCTGGTTATTGCCTGCCACGCTGTCATCTTAGTAACAGCGGTTTGAAGGGCCACACCAACAATTTGAGATTGTAAAGGTATTTTTTGTGGTATTTGTTCCATAAAACTTTGACATTTCTTGGTAATTATACAAAAGTATGTTAAAGGAAGATGAAATCATTTAAGACATTATAGATATTACAACTGTGCAATTATAATTTTACTGCAATATTCATATTTTTTCTATTTATTTAAACTCTCAGTCATGTATTTTGTGTGTTGTCAAGTTGATATGTTAAAAAAAAAAAAGTTAATTTTTACATCCTGCCGACCATAAATCAAAGTGATAAAATGCACATCATATTACAGTGCTTTGATTACGCTGGCATAAATCCAACCCATTCAATACAATCTGAGTAAATGATGGTATAATTAACCCGAAGGAGAGCAGATTTATGCTGTATGTCGCAGCTAACTCAAGGATGGTTAACGATTATGCATGCTAGCTGGAGGGGTAGGTCTGTGTAGGTCAGACTGTGGCAGGAGTAATAGCATAGTACACTTTTCCATTCATTGCACCAAATGCCACTCTCAAGGACCTGCCTCTGTGAAGGCTCTACACTGACAGGACAAACCATCCCCTAATTGCCTCCCGCTGTACTGGATTTCACCTTTGATTTAAGCCGAGTGAAAACCAATAAGTGCAAATGTATGTACATAAATGTCCTAGTGCATCAGAGCCAGTGCAAGTGGGGGGGACTCAATGTCAAATGGTACTAATTTGTAAGTACCAGCATTTATCTGTATATATTTACTATGATGTAAGGGGGGTGGTAGTACATGATAGCAAAGGACACTCCTGATGCACAGTAACATTATGAACTGATAACTTCATTATAGCTGAAGTGAATGCATGTGAAAGAAAATGATTATTTGTATCCTTACATCTGGACATGGGTCTCTTGAGGCCCACTGCTCCTGACAGGTTGCCCAGAGATGCTGTTTGTAAAATGGGTTAAATTCACCTACAAGCAACAGATGAAGCTTTTAAATGGACCAGTGTTAACTCCAACTCACTGGGATATACAAAATAAAGTAATTTTTTGTTTTGTTCTTTTTCTCCCCAAACTGTAGTGCAAAACATGTGCATTTGTCTATTCTCTAGCACAGGGGTCATTACCCCACATGGGGTCACCAAAAACTTTTGTGGGGTTGCCAAATGTTTTCTCTCTTCAGTGGTAACTTAGCTGTAATTACACCAGTTGAAACAACGAAAAATATAATGAAATGCTACATGCTGTTAAGAGAAGGGAGAGGAAAGGTTTTCTAGCTTTGATTTGCTCTCACTGGTGCTGGTTGTTAGTAACGGGTCGACCCATAACCACATGTCCTGCTAGTTCGGGCAGGTGAGAAGAGGTAAAGCAGGGCAGGTGAGTTGGGTCTCATCATAGCCTCACCCAAAGCGTGTTCTGTAGCTCTGATTAACAAACAAGAGCGCAGGACTTTTGTATTTGCATGTGTATTTGCCAAATGAAAAAGGAGAGAGACAAGAAAAAGGCGCACAGTGTCCTGTGCAGACACGTGAATACTGTAGTTTCACAGTTATGCATCGAAACCACACAAACAATGCTCCAGCATGAACGAGACAGGTCACGAATCATATACGCAAAGACAAAGCTCCTCACCTGTACGGAGGCATCCAGAGCACGTACACACCGCGTCAGGTGCTCCTTGCTCCATGATCCAGGAGGTTTAGTCCCAAACTCCACTGAAAGCTTCTGTGTGCGCTATATCCTGTGAGTGCGTGAGTCATTTCAAACAGGTCCTAAACAGTGCACTTTAGTGTAAATAGCAAAACGAAGGGTGATTCTTTATGCAAACAGAACCTCGTGTTCACAAGGCGCCTCCGCAAACACTACAACCGCTGCAGTGGAGCACAACACGTGAGTTTTAAAGTGCGCGGATTCAGGTCCCAATCATAGACTGTATATATTCTTTATTCTGTCTACGGTCCCAATATTTGATCCCATTTGCTCAGAGCCACGCAAACATGAATTAGTTCACAGTAGAATAGCAAAATTCAACAAAGTGTGTGCATAGAGCCTCATTAAAATGCAAAATGTGGTTACTGCGGTCACCTCGATCCTCATGCGATGTGATTGATCATACCGCGGTATTGCAATATTGCGATTCCCACGACAGCCCTAGTTGTTACATGGATTTGCTATAGATTCTGGGACAATGGGGTCTAGTTTTTTGTGGGGTCGCCAGACAAAAAGTTTAAGAACCCCTGCTCTAGCAAAAGGTTATTTCATCTATCAAAAGGTAGATGAGCAGATGACAGCACTATGGTACATTACAATTCAGATCTGTGGAGAGTCGCCCCTTTTCACAAAAATAATTATTGTATTTTTGAGCAATAGAAACACTTGTGATGAATAAATAGATGGATGTGTTTAAAGCCATACCATGGAACATTACGGGCAATGCAATAACATCTCCATGGAGACACCAAGAAAGCTGCATAGTGCACCTTTAAATGTATGACATCTGTAGTGCAATGGCGTCAGAACATAAGTAGTAACTGTATTTTGCAGACACACGCACAAGACAGAAAGCACTGTGGTTAAATAAATTGTGTTATTGTTATTATTGCAAGAAGAGGGCAAATAAATAGAATTCCTCTAGCACTCCCACATGAAGAATGACGTTCTTAAGGGTGCCATTGCTACCATCAGTCTCCCTTCTACGCAGCTTGAGTCTAACAGCCCACCCACTGCACCTTCCCGGCCCTCAGAGCTGCTCGCTTCTCTCTCCCTCTCCCACTGTGAGCCTATCGACTCTCAGTCAACACTGCTAAATGGAAGCAGGCAGCTCATCTCTGCGCCAGGGAACCATGCAGGTATACAATCAAGCCATGCATCCAGGGAGCCAAGATAGTAATTTTCCTGACAATGAGATATAATGCCAAGGGTGTATGTGCGGGGTGAGCTGATCTACAACCAAGCAAAAGCACATTTTATGGTTCGGAAGCAACAGTTGAAAATTGAAGAGCTACTTATAACATAATAGCAAGCTGCAGCCACGGTCATGGCAGAGACATGCTTTCGTCCATACACAGTGGAAATGGGGGACTCATATGTTCCAGTCGGTTCTGAACCAATACAGTTTTGCAGATGTTCTTTTTAAATTTCAAAGGAATATATAACCGTGCCTGTATTATATTTTATTTTTAGTGCACACTACAATAAGTGAACAGAAGAGTAAGGCTGTGGAAAAAAGAACACTTTTGTTCGTGATTCTAATGTGAAGCTCCTGTTGTCTGTGGTCCCATTGTTTGTGATATTATTGAGCTGTTGTTAAATGTTAAATGTGACTTTGATATTAGGATCAGCCTGTTCAGAGACAAAGGAGATTTGCCAGTGGCTAAAATCTGGCACATTTACATATGATAGGTTTTGTGCTGCATTTTTTCTATGAAAAGCGCTCTATAAATAAAGTTTGACTGATGATTGATTGATACATATCTTAACGCTATAATGCCGTTGCGCCCTTAAAAACATACCCAGACTTGTGTTGCGTGTTACATTCACACATGTTTGAGCGACCCTTTATTATTAAATATAGCCGGGTTTATGTGTTAAACTTGTGTAAATGAAACAAAACACAACTCCAGGTGTGTTTTTGATGAGGAAACAACATTAAAACATACAGTAGATCAGGAAATTGTGCAATATAGGACCTTAAATAAATACAAGGAATAGTATTAGTATTAGTATTTCAGTATAACATTGAACTGCCAACTGCTGTGATTAATCTAAGAGCCCAAATGAAACCCAACATGATGATTATGTGTGTGTGCATAACAGACGAGTGAGAGTTTAATCTTAGCTGTGTGACTCTGAAAGTTGGCAAAAGTTTAATGTTTGAGCCTAAATGTCAGCCTTTCCAGTGCCTCGGCCTCCCTGACATATGAAAACGCAGTGAATCCTTCAGCAGTGACCATTGTGGCAGGCTTGAGTACAATCTCCATCTCCCCTGTCCGGCACAAAGGCCAGCTTTCATCCCACTGTAGGCAGCCCTGATGTACACCAGATAACCTTATCGATCCACCCATTGGCTTCTACTGCTGACAAATGTCTCAAAGCCTTAATTTCAAAGGGGGATTTCAAAATAAGATTACTGATTTTTATCACCAGGCAGTAGACAGGCGAAAGGTGATAAAACACACCAAAATGGCAGAGGAGGAGTTGTGCAAAAGGACAAATAAAGGGACAATGGTATCCCAGCACATGTTAGGGCTGTAATGGGCCTGGCGGGCTCGGCGGTGAGGCGGGAGCAGGTAAATAATGTCAAGTTGTTAAACGCCCCGAATGAGGTATTGGAGATGGAAGTGTGACTTGGGCATAGATCAGGAGAGTATTGGTGGTTTAAGAGCTAGAGTTTAAAAGAATACTAAATCTACACAAGCAAAAAGAACATTTCAGCTTGGAACATTTCTAAAACGTACATCGCCACACCATCTGTCCACCATTATCAGCTTGAATTCAGCCAAGCCAGTCATTTTCCTACAGTTTCAGTACATTGAGTAGCACACCGCTCACAAATTGGCAAAATATCACTTGGAACATTTAGTGTAATTTCCATGAGGACACACTTTGCTCTAAATATGTGCCATTTTCGCAAGCATTCTCAAAATGCCAGAGGTAAAGGCACCCGTTTGCAGTGGCCCAAATTTATTGATCACACATTATTCATAATGATGAGTTTATAAATGCATTTCACTACTTTCCAACGAGAGAGAAGAGAGAACAAGAGAAAATAGCAGAGGCAAAGCTATCAACTCGCAACCAAACCGCACATTTCTTGATTATGTGGCAATAAAATGCTTTCTAATAAGATAGTGCACAGTAAATTTCAACCTTATGTGGATATGTAATAGAAATATGTACTGTGGGAAGACAAATTTTGCTCAAATACATGGAAATAAAATCAGGTAAAGGATCTTTTAAGGGCCTATAGTAAACAGTTTTTTGTGGTCTTTTTTTATCTCTGTTTCTTCATCACAAACATATCTGGAGTTGCGTTTTGTTTCATTCACACATGTTTTATACACAAATTCTACATCTGTAGGCCGAGTTCTTTTCTCAAACACTCAGACAATAGTGTTCCACCTTGCGATGTCATGTGGTAATACAGGAAGTGCTCCACTGTGTTTTTAAACTCCACACACTATCACTGCAATCATTTGACTATTTTCAGCCCTGGAATTTTTGCTGAACGAAAGGTGAAAAGCTTGAAAACTATTGCTTCATAACATCAAAAGGTAATGAAACAAAAAAACAACTTGAGGTATGTTCATGAGGAGGTAACAGAATTATAACATGCCTTAGAGCTTTTTTGTGTAATATTGGTTCTTTAAGATTTAGATACAATTATAATGATATTTTTTCCCCACAGTTTTATGCACACAACTATAACATGCCATAGACGTCTTTGAGTCCTGGGCTTCCTCCCACCAACCAAACTGCTTGTGTTTAAGGGTGTGTTCACATTTGTCCTGGTTTGCTCCTTGGTCCAGACAAAGATTGATCCTATTCTTGTCCTGGCCTAGTCCAGGTTTAGTAATGGATTTGTGCCAATCTTGATATGGTGTAGCTGTAGTGAATGGATGCGAGACTAAATGGCCGTCTCAAATTTATGGCTATCTGAACACTATGAATGCTGTTCACTCCATGTTTTATACATCTTGGAATGTGTAACACTCAATCTAATTATTTTTTTTAGATACCTTGTGAAAATAGTTTATGGAGCAGAGTAATTTGACTAGACAAATAATCCCTATCTCCAAATATATCGCACCTTTGTAAATAAAGCATGCAATTTCTTCTTTTGTTTTCTTTATTTGAATGTGTGGCATTTCAAACAAAATATTTTCATCATAAAAATCCATATATAATGGAAATTTATTTTCCAATTTTTGGCATGTTTGTTTTACAAAATGTCACTTCTCATCAATAAAAACTACTACATGTCAGTGTGCCGTTTGTTTATGCAGCTCAGGAAAGAATAGGGAATGAGTGATTTGTGATTGCTGTTATTCAAATGTCATCTCTGCATAATTAAAAGCTATTTTGGGCATAATGAGCTGTTGATGTGCATATAATTGTGTATAATTTGTCTTGTGAACTTGTGTTGTTTTACCATTAGAGCTGGTATGCTGGTTATCAAACACCTCTTTGAACATTTCAGCGCATGTTTATTTCATGATTTGGTATTTCGTATAATTCAAAAATGCTGGCCTGTAAAAAATGAACTTAATATTTTGTTCATGGTCAATGCCAAATAGTCTAAAACCTATGTGATGTAAGAAACTCTTTATTGTTTTTTGCAGGCATTAAACACAGGTTGAACTACCTCACTTCTGCTTCAGTCCTTGGCACCTGATGTAGCATATTTACAAGTGCGCTACGAGTGGTACATTAACTGACACTAATTTGCAGTCCGTTTGGGCATCTGTCACAAAGCCATCTGGAAACCATTATGAGACTCTTCAGAAAGACTCGGGACTCCCATAACTGACAGGCTTTGTTCAGTGTGACGTGCAGTTAAACCAGAGGGTGTGGTGAGCTCAAAAGCCATACATATGCACCAGGAGTAATGCTAGAACGAAGCATTACTCAAACTAACAACAGCTGCGATGTCATCTCAAACTTTTTATGATAGTTTTAAGTTCAGTGTTAGTTTAAGGCTATGAGAATGCACAACACAGCGACAGGAGTGGACATAAAGTTTAAAAGTTACAAAGTTAAATCATAGGAAAACTTCAAATGTTGGACTTCTGACTAGGTTGTAGACTGTAATGACTCAATTTGGACACTATACATTCAATTAAAATGTTACATTAATTAATGGAACTGTATTTATCTGGTGCTTTTAATGAAGGAAAAAAAGGAACAACCACAACTGAACATGTGTTGCCAGTGTCTTCACCTACATATAGAGAACACGTAGTTCATGTGGAAGATCAAAACATCCAAATTTCACTCACTGAGCTGCAGAGGCTGCACTAGCACTGAGTAATGTATGGCTGCAAGTGCTGGGCTTTAGGTAGTGAGGATTCAGATCAGACAGAATCCTTTTGGGCTTACCCCCAATTTAGACCAAAGTGCAACAGCGCGTAAGTGCAGCTGCACAGCACACGAGCAGCAGGCGCACAGGTTTGGTTTTCCATTGTAACCGTCAGATAATCCACACCAGCAGTGTCATACACACGTCGAACAGCCGTTGTGATGCTACACACTGCTCAAGATAGGCTGGAGTTCTAATTTTGCAGTGCTGCTGTTTCCAGGCTTTTTAGCAGAGGAAAGACAGGAAATAAGCATGTGGTGTCAAAATAAACTTCCAATGCCCTTTCAAAATACATTTTCTAAAGTCACTGCAGTCACGTAAACACCGTGAGTCGCATCAGGAGCTCGGACAAAGACTCGTGATGGAGTACAGAAAGTTCACAGCCCTGGAGGATAAATATAAAACACTTCACAACATCAGACAGAAACTTTACAGGAACAACTTCTGAAGGAAAAGGTGTGTGGAGCAGACAACCAAAGTGAAATAGTGAGTAGCCTCATTAATGCAGCACCGCAGATACCGCTCGTTATCACTGCAAAGCATCTTCTCTCTTGTTCTCAACTTTTGTATTGAGATTTAAAACATAATTCAAATCAACAATGAATACATAAGTAATGTAAAAAGTTTAGGTTTAAAATGTGAGAATACAGAGTTTAAATGTGAGAATACAGAGTTTAGTGTTTAAACATGAGAATACAGAGTTTAGTGTTTAAACATGAGAATTCCAAGAGGCCGGCGTCACAGGAGCAGCTCTGCTGATTCTGGTTTGAATTGAAGCTCTTAGAAGTTTGTGCGTATGCAGCTCTGCTGACGTTACATGCTGCTGATGCTCCTGGTCTAAATTCCAGATGACTGGATTTCAGCAATGATGTCCAATGTTTTTGTATTTAAGAATAAATTAGGATTACAACTGTTATCCATAAAAGCTATACTGGATTTGAACATGTCTACCTGTATCTTGAGACACAGATTTACGAAGGGTTTATGAAATTTAAAATCCAAATCTCACATTCTGTTCCCTTAAATCCCTATGTGCAAATGGTAATGAATTGCCACATTTTTATACAGCGCTTTTCCACCTTCAAGACACTCAAAGCGCTTTACATCTCACACCCATTCACACACACACACACACACACTCTCACTCACTGGGAGTGAGAGGAATTATGTCCTGCACAACAACAGTAATCATCAGTGGGTACAGGATTCGTAACCTTCAACTGAGTGGACGATTTCTTTTGCTGAATATCAGCACCAAAACATATGGAAATGACCCTCCTGCAGACAGGGTTAGTGCAAAATACAGCTAAAAAAACATGTTTGCCAGAAGGACTCAAGTAAAAGAATAAATACAACCCATGACTACTCCTGTCTCTGTGTGCATGCCCAGCTACCTCTGAGTCTGAGCGGCCCTGACAGAAGAAGTCGGTCCACTCAAATATTCATGCGGAGCATTGACCTACCATAGAAGGAAAGCTTCCCTTTGACTGTGTTCATGCCCCTGGAGTTCTCGGCCACACACTCGTACGTGCCCCCATCCTCCTGCTGGAAGTACGGGATCTCCAGGACACCACTGGCCTTCCTCATGTCCACTTTTCTGGGGAAGGGAACACTGTCTGTCCTCCTCCAGGTGATAGACGGCACCGGGCTGGACACAGGACATGCATTTATCAGTGAGGTTTTCAAAATGTAGGCATAATATTAACATTGATGGAGGTTACATTATCAGAAACTCAAAAAGCATTATTGCCACTTAGTGCTTGTGATCTGATGCAACATAAAATAATAATAAAAAATAAATAGAAAGGCATGCATGTGCACGCATCTTAATGTACTGTAGACTGTTTGGGTGGGGGTGGGACTAAATTTACAAATTTACAAGATTACAGAAAACATATTGTAACTTTGTTATCTACGCCACTCATGAATAGTGGCTCATTATGTTGTTATTTTTTATGTTTTAAATATTGATCTAAGACTACTGAATGAAGGAAACAAGTCCGTCATTTTCCATGATTGGAAAACTGCCGAGTCCAGCCTGCCCCTTTATTGTATGTCGCCATAAACGTCATCATAACAAAGTGCCACTCTGCTGGACCATGCTGTCAGGCCCTCCTATGGACAGCACTTGCCGTAAAGAGCAACCTCGAGTGAGTAAATTAAAAGCTTGGTGAAAAGCTTGTGCGCCATATGTCACCTTTAAAGTCAGCTATCCCACCTTTAATATGGGTGTTAACATGTCACATTATTTAAAACAATTAATACTGAGTTTATTTCTGGGCACATGACACATCACACTTGATCCTAACAAGAGATATATTTATTATGTGCTATTGAGTTTACATACTTTGCAATGACACCATGCTGGGGGTGTTCTACTGTACATGTACTCTATCTCAACAGTGGAGTGTTCAGCAGTTACCATGGTGACACAATTCACCAAAGGATTTAAACAACACATTTTCAGGAGCCTGTGATCAATACGAGCGTTTACTGACCTTTTCAGGTGTTTGATTTTCAACAAAAACGTGAGAGTGACTAACTGAAAAACTCATGCTCGCTTGAGACTGTAATTTTATGTGTGAGAGACTTGTTAAACAGCACAAATCAGTTCTTTCGGGTCAGATTGTGTTCAAATAAAGCTCAGACAAAAGCCTAATAGAGCTTCTGACAGAGTATTGCCTTCAGCACCATGACATCAGCTGCAAAGTCAAAAGCAATAGTCTATAAGATCTGCAGTAGCATGAAGTCATCACAGCATGAATTCTGACTTGGATCAAAAAAGTGAATTAACTGAACCATTTTATTCCACACCTGCTATTTAAAAAGATTACAGTGGACATGTAAGATTCATGCATGTTCCACACCACCCTACTCTATGAGAAAAACAACATTTAAAGTGGACTTCCCTACACCCCTGTGAGCTCTCAAGTCTAATTTCTTGGATGCACAGCCAGTGTCCAAACACAAGCGGTATGTTTTGGGCAGGCAAAGCGGGGAAGTGCATTAATAAAACATGGCCGTGCTTCTCTAGTCAGATTTGCTTTTTTATATTGCAGTGAACACGCTGAGACGGACGCGGAGCACTTACTTTCCCAGGGCGAAACATTCCAGCTTCACCGTGGATCCTTTAGCTACATGCACCATCTCAGGAAACTGCACCTCGATCTTGGGCTCGTACTCTCCCATCACTCCTGAAAAACAAAAGCACATGGGAGTTCAAGCTGTTGGACTGATGTAAACAAGAAACATGCATGTCTCACAGCTTGTAAACAACTGCTCAAATGGTTAAATTCAAGAGCTGTGTGAGCACAAGCATTATATTAAAGTAATGTTACAAAGTTCCCATGGTGACGAATTACATTTGCACTTTATCTTTTCATTAAGTGGCTGTACCCAGTTGTCAGTGTAGTTGAGTAAAACTGTTTGTACAAATACATATGGTAAAAAAAAACTGCTGTTAGAATAAAAAAAGACTGTTGTGTGCTATGTCTTATTGTTGAAGTGTTTTATTGTCCAAAAACCAGGAAGAAGGATGTGTGCAGTTAGCATACTAGTTGTTGTTAGCTTTAGTGAAACGGCAAAACTACACTCACGTCTCTGCAAGTTGTGAAAAGCATGAACATGTTGTGGTGAATAATAAAGATGCTAGGATGTGTTAGGAAAGTGAGGAATAACTTTGGACCTCTGCAAAACGTTTAGAAGGAACTAATTTCATGCTTTTCATGCTTTTAATACACATGTATAACGCCACATTTCTGACACTGACGGAAAGATTAAGACTTGGAAGTAAACGTACAACTATCATACGGCTGTTGAATAAAAACAGACTCAAACTGCAGGTATTCATATAGCATGAGCTTTTACATTGAGATGTGATCCATCGTCTCAGCTGTGAACCACAAAGGCCTCTGGGAACTGTCTCTGTCTGCTAAGCATCACTTTGACGAGAGCCATAGCACTAAAGCTGCATGGGCTATTGTGCAGTGCATGCAAAATACAGTGCTCAGAGGAAAAACTTCAGCACAGCAGCACATAAAACACATGAATATTAAAACTGTATGTAATGGATGAATCAAAACATTCATTTACAACAAGGCTCCTCAAACTTTTTACAGACCAGGCAAACAACTCGGGACCCCCAACAGCAAAAACTGATGTCTTTAACAAATGGAAAACAAATTTAAAATCTGGTTTAATGTTTATTTGAATCGTTTATTTGAATATAGTCCCATGACTGATGAAATCATCTTGCAAAACCAACCTAAGTGCATCGCCACTTTAGAAACCTGAGATTTATTGCACTGTTTCAAACAGTGTTTCCAAAGTGCTTGTATAAAGGCAAATAAGAACAAAACTGTTGCAAATGTTACAATTAGAGAATACCAATCTAGTAACTGATGAACTAACAGCAACTGATATTTGAGTAAAAGTTTAAAAATCCCTTATTGTGACAGTTTTTTGGCCCCTATAAAAAATAAAATATACAGTTTTTTTATGAGAACCCTCAGTCAGTTTATTTACTTATTATATTTTTAGATAAACGTTGGTATACTCTCGCCAAATGTCTTGCAGATTGTGTAAACAGCAACATGAGCCTCTTATCCATCCTTTGTTTGCGTCCCTGTTTGCCCTAAAGAAGCTGGTGTTATACTCTTGTCCTCTCTGTGGCAGCACGATGAATGCACTTTAAGCCGTTCTCATCTTCCCCTGTGCCCCCCCCACCTCTTCCTCCACCGCTGTAACTCACGTCTGACGCGCACAAATAGCTCAGGATATGAAGCACGCAGGCCAATTTGGTGTGTCTGCCGTGGCGAGGAATGTGCAATAGGGATGGTCCATGAGAGAGCAGCGTGAAAGCTAATTCTGATCCTTATCACAAGTGTCTGGTGCTGGATGTGAACTCTGCGCGATCTGCCTGGAGGAGACAGGGGGAAGTGGACGGGTAATTGTCCCAGAGCAGAGCCGTATGGAGGGGACACCTGCTGAATCACATGACACTGTGTAACTGAGCAGAGGCAATGAGGAAGAAAACTACACAACATGAGTGTGGTAGGAGAAGAGATTAGCATTTTTACATTATTCAATTTGTCAGATGTAAGTGTACAAAATGGTAGGTCTGTCACTATAATTACAATATGGACTAAGAGTTCAATTTGGAAGCTGGAACAATCATTTTCAATATTTATCGTGTGCATAATTAAAAAAGATTTGAATAGATTTAGATCTTAGGCTGTATCAGAACACGCATAAAGATATAAGACCAGATGGTAATATATATATAAAAAATACGATAATTTAATGTTGAAAATGACGTTATTTTATGTAAATAAAGGGAATTTTTTAAAATTACGAATAGTGGTATCTGAATTTTTTTATCCACTAACCATCAACCCTATTCATTATTATTGAAATAAAGTTAAATAAAGAGATTTTAGTATTGCGTCTATTTCTTAGTATCGAAATTTTAGTATCGTGACAACACTATAACTAATTAATCCTTGGATTGATCCTAATTTCTGACCCCACTAAAACTGAATAATTGTTAATATTCTTTATTAAGTCTCTTCATGCTTAAGGCTATAAACAGTGTAGTTATTATAAAGTGTTGTCAAAAAAATGAAACAAAATCTCAATCCGAGGGCTCCAATCCGATTTAGCTCTATAATGTGGGTTGGTAGTGAAGAAAAGATGTGTGGCCTTGATATATTTATACTTATGTTCTCACAGTAATCTCATCTAATATTTTAGATTACTGGTACATAAAGATCTGAAAAAGTGTTCCAGTAGTTAGGATAAGATTAAGAAGTAGTGCTGTTACTTAGTGTTCGTTCACACTTGGTTTGGTCCTTGTTTGAGATCAGTTTTGTCCTGATGGAGAACTGGTTTGGTACTGTTCCAGTTCTGTTTAAATTCTGGCATTAGTCCAAGTTTGGTCCCGACTGATGTACCGTAAATGTGAACAGATCCTTGGTGGCACCACGAGACGGGTCAAAGGTTTTGTACTGCAGTCAGATCAACATTTACTTTACTTTCTTAAATTAAGCTGTGTTAGTATTATAATTCTGATATAAATTAGTGCTCTGTTCAATTATTTAAAAATGCATATATATAATTTAAAATAGAATAAATTATCTTTACAGAGTATGCACTTGTTACCCTGAAAAACCTGAGGCAAAACCACCTGTCTAACCTACAGTCTACCAACACATGGAAGGAAACATTATTAAAGAGCCCATATTATTACATTATTATTATTAATACATTATATTTTCTGATCAGTGTTGTGTATTGTTTAATTCACATGTTAACACACAAACCCTGCACATTTAGGCATCACCTTGTGATGTCATGAGGTAATACAGGAAGTGCTTCACTGTGTTTTTAAACTTAATACACCTTCACTAGAAACATTTGGATAATTTCTGCCCTGGAATTTCCTTTCTCTACTAAACAAAAAAGTAAAAGGAGCTGTTTACTTGAAAACTATCGCTTCATGACATCACAAGGTGGAACAGAGCATTCTGAGCTTTGGAGATGTAGACTAATACAACTGATTTTGGTGAGGTAAAAACATTCTTACATGGCTTACAGCTCACATGAGTCAATTTTGTATAATGTATAGTGTATAATTAATTATCTTAGGATTATACTTTTTGTATGTTAACAATTTGAAACAATTGTAATTTCAATTAAGAGCCAAATAATCACACTAATGATTATTGCTCTAACTGATGGCGATTAGTTATGAGAAGCTTGAGTTCCCTACAAAAAATACAACAAAACATAAAAGTTGTATGCTAGATAGAAAACAACAACAACAACAAAACAAAGAAAACATGATAATTTGATAAAAGATAAAGCCCTTAATCCTGTAATACTGCCACATCTTAACCACAAAACATCAGAGGACAAATAAACGCATAAATAAATGGCGCTCCATCTTGTATTTGGTGTATTGCATTACAATGACATAATGCGGAGCAGGCTCACATTCAGAGCTGCATTAGGCGAGCTGCTGACACTGACCTTTGTGTGTACAGCTCTGATAAGGCCAGGCCAAGAGCAGCCCCGCCGTATGCAAAAGGACACCGTGGAATTAGCAAAAGCGGACATAATTAACCTTTAGATTTCCCTCCAGCTCCTTAAATCTACTTGTCCTACTCCTCAGATATCAAGCTAGGATTACAATGATGTGGAGAATGCATAATTTATAGGTGAATTTATTTTAATAAAAGTCCAGTCTTGTAATACGCTGTGTTGTCATGGTGTCACGAAATAGTAACTGTGTATGGATAGAGTGAGATACAGACTGCAGTAGAAATTCGACAGATATTCACAACACGTACTCAGGACTGTGATAAATATCGGGGGCCTCAAATTATGCAAATTGCAATTACTGGGTCCATTCAACCTGAAGAAAAGCTGATGCAAAGTCCAGTATCTAAATGTAGGCACAATAATGTACTCAAAAGTATATGGTTGTAAAATACAGTAGTGGCCCATAATTATTCATTAATTAAGCATGCACACATTCTGATCTATAACTTATACCAGAGAGCATAATTCTGGCACCTCCAATGAATACACAGCAACATTTCTGAAATACTTTTAGACTCACAGAGGGAACATTAACCAACAAGTTTACTCAAAAAACAGAACAGTTACTCAAGTGTTAGTAACAGTACGGGATCAGAAAATTGCCTAATTACATCTGATCGCCAGAGGGTAGTACTTTAACAAAACTGTAAAAGATGTTATACTATAACTGTACTTGAGTAAACATTTTGGTTATTCTTCCCACTGTGAGTAAGTTTACAAGTGACAAATGCTTTATATTGGCAATAGTACATTGAATTGGATTTGAACATTTACCTTTCTTGCATTCTCGGATGTAATTTACTTATTTTTGTAGTCGATCCTTTTGTGAAGTATTTAATGTTTTGTCCTTCCAACATCAGCTTAAATAATGGATCAGATGTTATATTTGGACAATTGCTCTTACAGTTACTTATACATGTGTAGTAGTGTCCCCAAATATGTTTTTTTACTTGAATGAATCCTTGGACCTCTTGTACTACTTGAGAAATATTATGAAGCCACTCTTCTTTGAGCACAATATCCTGGCAGTAGAGCAACAAGCCTGGTCTCTTTAAGGAATTGTGTGCGTTGTGTGTCTGCAGTTCATTAGCAGATGATCAACTGACCGTCACTGCGCAGAACCAGCGGAGTGGGTGGGCCCTGCACTCTGCTCTTGGTGACCGTGTTGGTGACCACGCAGGTGTAATTGCCCACATCAGAGGGCTCCACCATGGCGATGTACAGGTTCCCAGTTTCCTGAGAAATGAAGCGCCGCGTGTCTTGCTTCACAAAGGTGGGGTATTCGTTAAAAATCCAGGAGAATACCAGATCTGAGGAAGGAAGAACAAGAGAGATATGAGTTTCAATGCTAATGGTAGAACTAATTATCTCCTCTTATTAAGAACCTCCATATCTGGCTGGGCATTGATGTGGACAAAGCTTTCATGCTGCTTAATTACTGTCTGACAAGGATCAAAAACAGTAGGCATCACAGGCAGGTCTTCACAGAATCCATGGATTAATTATGTAAGTGATACAAATCTGAAACTAAAACATACCTCTCAGGAAATATAAAATGAAATAGGCAGAGGAACGTGTAAAAGTGCATATGGTTTAGAAATACAGCTTAGCTTGTGATATCATGGGCACGCAACCCTTTGAGTTGCAAAAATCACAAGAACATATAATAATAATAATAATAATAATAATAATAATAATAATAATAATAATAATAATAATAATAATAATAATAATAATAATAATAATAATAATAATAATAATAGGCGGCACGGTGGCTGAGTGGCAACACTCAGGCCTCACAGCAAGAAGGTTGCGGGTTCGATCCCCGGGTCGCCCGGGCCTTTCTGTGTGGAGTTTGTATGTTCTCCCCGTGTCTGGATGGGTTTCCTCCGGGTACTCCGGTTTCCCCCATCAACCCAAAACATGCCCGGACCCCTATGAACTAACATCAAGGACCATGTTGTCCACCCTCCTGTGGGCTCACCACCTGCAGAGGGGTTCATAGGGGGGGTCAGGTGCTGAAGATGGATGGATGGATGGATAATAATAATAATAATAATAATAATAATAATAATAATAATAATAATGTGTCTTATATAGCACAAGCCTTATTAGAACCCTCCTTAGGGTTAACTGAAAGATTCAGCCCACAGGCCTACGTCATCCATGCTCCCAGATGACAATTCTCCATAAATATACAAAAACATGACCCAAAACTGTACACCTCAACTTTTTTTGCAGTAGTTTCATTGGTGAGATGCATGCTGATTGTGTTGTGATAGCACTCTGAAGGGGGAGAGACTTAACAAAGAAAGCAAAGATAGATAGATAAATATTTTATTGATCCCCCGAAGGGGAAATTCAGGTACCACAGCCTTATCTCAGGCACACCTTTAAGAAGAACAACACAGCATAACATGACACATAACACATCTCAGACCATGCTCCTGTGGGGGGCATAATGTGGGACCTGAACAAAAAAAACCCCTCAAACCTCTGCGACGTAAGCAACATGATCAAACCCAATACAGCAGCAAGGGGAGGGAGGTGGAGTTACAGGCATTACAAAAACACAAAACAACAGCGAGGGCATGGGGTACGGGGCCGGCCTGGAGACAAGCTCCGCCTGGCCCCATCTGAGCTGTCATAGAGACAGCCTTGATCAGGTCCCCTTAAAAGAGAGGGGAGACTCAGAGCATCAAAAGTGAAAGGGAAACTAATAAAATGTGAATACATGGTGTTCACTGAATATAACATATTTACTACAATAAAAGGTAATGTTGTGTCCTGTGTGTTAGCAGTTCATATCCCCTCTTACCCCAGTGCTACTCAGCCCAGTCCACCCAAGACCCCGGTGAGACATATTAGGTCTAAAATTTAACTATGAATCAAAGTAAAGGACAGGACCAATAATCAAGGACCCTATTCACTAACCTCCTATCATATACAGTATAAAATAAATCGATAAATACCAGATAACCATTATGTATATCAAAACAGTCCATGCTTTTCACTGAGATACACATCTCCAGAAGTATTTCTATGGGACTGAAAAGGCAAGATCATTTTGCAATACATCTGAAGTGGTATTAGGCATGCACTACCTGACAGCTCCTAACCACCATCCCACTGAGCTTAATCAAACCCCAGCACTTGTTAGCGGACTAGCAATTAACCAAAACAGTGGTGGTGGAGGTCTTGGTAGTGTGGCGTTTATCTCTGCGTGTGTCCCCACTCCTGCTGGCTCACTGTAAAACCCGAGCTTGGCTTTGGACCACAGCTCAGAGTAATGGCACCATGGAGCTCCACTGGGGCTCCGACACTGGGAGGCAGGATAAGGCATGTTTGTTTGTTCCCCCGCGCTGCTCTTTTGGCTGCACACCTGCTCTCCGCTTCTGTGCTTCAAACCCGTGTCACTGCACAGCACAAAACCACTGAGAGTGCAAATATAATGAGATGTCTCCTGCAGCTGGCCAGTCTTCAGAATCATCTGCGGCATTGATTTTATGGGCTACACAATGTGGTGTCGTGTAAAAGCAGGACATTTAGGAGGAAAAGGAGGAAATACATACAACAGGGACTGCTTTACCAATGTGAACATACAACGTGACCAGTAACATTATATAAACTATTAGTCGTCATGTTTTTCACGGCTGATTTCTTTCAATATAATTTACACCGTTGTATCACGGTGGTTGCTCATTCACACATTTGAGTAAATGTCTTCAAAGGCAAGGAGGGTTAAGTTTCTTGCTCGAGGATACTACAAAAAATAAGAATTGTGAAAATTTTAGAAACAAAATTAAGTCATTTCAATCCAATCTAAACTGCAAATAAACCTTGCTTTTTTTCTGGCTGTTCATGTCACATTAAGTGGTGACATGGAGTGGTCCTCTATTTAAAGGTGTAACTTTTCTGGTGGAGGATCCATGAAATGCTTTGCTCTGTAGAAACCTTCTTGCTTTGTTTTTCACAGTATGGTATTAAACCTTTCTGCCTCCATGGAAATCAAACCAGACCAAGTTATAGGTCAGATCTGTGGAGAGGCAACCCCAGAATGCAGAATGCCTGTTTTTCTAGGTATTTTTGAGCAATAAAACGACCCGAAATTTAATAAATGTAAGGTAGAACCATTTATTGTCGTAGTGTGGAACTACGACATGTGAGTAGTGTAGTGTGGCTCCAGGCAGAGCAAATGACATATCCATAGAAACAATCAGGTGACAGACCCCCAATCAAAAAGTTACGTAGTGTACCTTTAAAATGTGAATGGAAGTAAATCAAAAGATTTCACTTTGGTTACAGTGTCAGTAATTGTGAATAACTGTGTAAAATAGTTTCTTCTCACATTAGTAGTAAAAATAAAATTTTACTTGTCACCACAGGCCCCAAATTCTATTCTGTAAAGTGTAAAAATGTTAGCAAGCTGCATACAAATGCATTCACAGACAGGCTAATAAATTCAGGTAGCATTTAGAAACAGATATTACCAACTGTTTCATATTGATGGAGTCCCCTGAAGGCGAGACATTGTTTGTGCATATTACAAAGTGACTCATTTCATTTGAAAGAAAGATTTGCAGTCAGCGGCCGTCCGTGGAGAGTCCGATGTGGTTTGAGCCCGGGTTAAAGATCACTTTGCACAAGTCACAATGAATGAAGCCATCTCACTTTCAAGAACCATGAGCGAGGCTTCAAAGAGCACTGCCTAAGTGAATATTCTGTCTCCTGCACAGCCCACCACAGCTGGCCTCTTCTGCCCAGAATAATGTCAGATAAAGAGTGCTTGAAGGCACGAACAACCGGCAACAACAGCAGAGGGGTTTCAAATTCGATTGCAGGCCTGAAGGGAGGACGCTCTCAAGTCTACGCACCTGAAACTGGAGTGATACTGTGTGTAGTCGTATGATAAAATAATAAGGCACATCAGGGCCACTGCTAGCCATTTGGGTGCTCCAAGCGGAAAGGGTTAGTGGTACTCCCATTTGCACAGCGCCCTTCAAAAGCTTTAGCAGAAAAAATATTTCTAAAAGCCCCTTCTATCTGAAAATATCTTGAATAAATCACATTCATGAGGAGGGTCTGGGGATGGTTTTGAGGTTATGTTACTTCCTTCCTTCTGGTGCATTTGACATGTAATGCATCAATGTCAAATATATTCTGGGCAAATTTTTGATTTGTAAGGAGAAAAATAGATCAAAATATGTTTTACTTCTGAGTGTTTTTAAGTTTAAAATGCATGTCATTTTTTAAACTTATAACAATCTTGAGTGGCATCATGAAATAGCTCAAACTCGTGCTGAATTATAACCATGGACTGTATAAAAAAGTGGACTAAGCCAGTGACCTCACCCATAGCCTTCACTCAAATGAAGCTCCTGATGCGGTTATGGTTAGAGGGGTGAATTTAGAGCCAGGCTCCATATTTGGAAATCTGAGTATCATAGCAACCACGAGCTGATCAAGATTGAGGTCGTCAAATGTGCCCACCCTTCTCACCGGAAAAAGTGGGCTTACTTAGCAATGAAACACACTAGGTGTCAATCAAACCTGTTGATAACATCTGTTATTTAGGTTTGTATCTTGATTTAGGGACAAAATAGCAAAATGAAAAATTCAGGATCATGTAGAGCGGGTTAATATGAACATTTTAAGACCAAAATGACGAGGCTCAGTGCAGCAGTTACGGAGCGAGAGCCAATTGGAGCCGGGGTCAGAAGGAGATGGAAGAGCCTCCTGGCGCATTTCCTATTTTGAACGTGGCGGCTAGTGCCTTAGCTATAGCCATCCATACAGTCTATGATTGCAAGACCAACAAAATGATTATGTCTTTTTCTCATATTCATCAATCGCTTTTTAATTTGATATTTATTATTTTTCATTGTCCTTTTATTCATTTTGATTTATTAAAACAAACAAATAAATTACGTAAATAATAATAATAAAAATCTCCCTGTCTACACTCTGCTCCTAACCATAATCTTTTTACTGACAGTAGATCTCTCAATTGACATAAAGACCCACACTGATCACTGGCTATTAGAAATGACAGAACCTCGATTGAAATTCAATTAACTGCACAACCCCGGCTCAAATGCAAGCCTATATGGGAGTGAAATATGTGAAGTACCACTGGCAGACTGCTGTGTCCGTTACAGTCACTGACGTTAGCCAGTAGCTCTAATGTGATTAATGTGAACAGCACAAAGAGTGGCCTGGCCTGCTTCTCCTCTCCCAGCTACAGCCCCAATTCTCAGCCAGCCACTACACTGTCCCCAGGGCCCTTACCCCTACCACCACCGCTATACATATTCATCTGGACATGTACAATATGGGCCGCATCCAAGCTCCCATCTGTCACACCGCTTTGGAAAATCAACCAACCTTGTTATTGTTATTAATAATAAAACATACAAAAACACTATGGGTAAATAATATGCATTTTTAATCGATCAATTGCACAAGGTTTGCTAGTGGGCAAATGCGCTAAGTGACAACAAATTGGTCATCTCTTTGAGCAGGAATAATTCAGTGATTACAGGAGTCATTATGTGTGGGAGGGATGTGGAGGGATAGTACACACTGAGCTGGAACAATATGAACTGATTTTTAAGCAAATTTTCCACAGCCTGGGGAAATAAGCATAAAAACAATTCATTTGCAGGATTCTACAGAAAAACACACAGCCAGGAGTGTTTTGGTCATAGGATTTTAGACTCCACAACCAGAAGAATGATGCAAAATATCTCAAAGTGGGTTGAAATGTACTTGACGAAGACAGTCCAATCGAATTACTCATTAAAGACAATCAATTTGTAGATGTAATGGGCTTGTCACGATATCAACTTCAATATATGAAAGCTAGATCAATTTTGGGGCTCAGTATTTATCATGCGTACTTTTCTTTGCAATAGTGGGAAGATGTTTGTCATTTAGTGTAATAATGAGGTGTAGAGAGCAGAATAAATAACTGCTATGGCTAATTATCAGTTCATTCAGCCATCGAGCAGCTCAGGCTTTTTAATAATACTGTCTGTTTTAAAATTGCTTTACTGGCATTATCTTGCTTTGTGTCACTGGCATTAGGTATTTTCAATATTATTGTTTATCTCAATATGCCTCAGTACCAGTATATCAAAATGTGACAGGCCTAAGATGTAACACCGCCCACAAGATGAGATTCACGAGCATGAGACGAGAATTTGACATAATTATAATAAACAAGTTGCTTGGTTCAACCCACAATTTGGAATTTGATTTATTTAATTTTTTGCTGTCATTGTAACACTACTGAACTGAACTACAACTGCAACGAACCATTTAACCCTTTTACTGTCCAATCTAAATGTAAACAAATGATCATTTTCCACATGAACAGTGTGGCAGTTTTATCTTGCGAGATCCTATTTTATGGGATCTTGTGTCATCCTTTTGTCTCATACCTAAACACCATGTATTTTATTACTGATATAAAAATTATTTGACACCTTAAGATGATCTAACGATTGCATTCTTTTTCAGTCCACTTATCCAGTCTAGTATGACACATGAATTTCTGATAACTTTTGACTCTCTTCAATTTTCTTTTATCTTAAATTACTGACTTCCCCTGTCAAAACTAGTAATTATGGATACCTATTTTTTCCATTATTATATTTACAATTGTCTTCTCAAATCACAGGCTCCTTCCTTTACTCAGCCGCTCCAGACCTCTTTGTCTCAGTTTCAAACCGACGAACTGGCAACTGCACCTTAGAAGATATTACTTTTAGGGAACAAATAGCAGGTAGCAGTGTTAAAACGACTGTCATCCCACATTACCTTCATAAGAGCTCTGTGCTGCAGGCTCAGGGATACCACTCTGCTATTTACTTAACATGAGCAGCTGGATTGCACATGCTCTGCCTTCTAAAACCTGGGCTACAAAGCAAAACTAAAATAGAAAAACCAGTGGAGACAGTGATTTCTATGGACATGCTATGGTCCATCCCCATTAGAGCGCAGAGGTCAGTGACACTGGGTGGGGGACTAAAGGCGGTAATTGAGCAGCACAGTGAGCGCAGCCGGAGTTCCATTAACGTGAATGCTGCAGAGAGAGAGACAGAGAGAGACAGAGACAGAGAGAGAGAATGACAGGCTGCTCCTGAAGCCTTGGAGTCACGCTGACAGACAGGAGGGAAGTGGACCGCACATTTGGAAGAAACAAACAGTTAGCTTAGCGGGAGAGTGTGTGCATGCTGCTGTGTCCAGGTTGAGTTAAATCCATCAATGAAACTGTGGCAAAGAAGCACGTACAGGAAGGCCTAAAATAAAATCCAGAGTAATCATGAATAATGTTCGATAGGTTACTGTCAAATTGTACTATATAACTATATACAGCACAGCATCAGGTGAATGGACATTATTGCTTTGCTCAGAATGTTCCACAGTTTGGTATTAAATCTAGTTTGCATTTATTCAATTACATGGGTTTTGTTGCTAAAAATAAATAGAAAAACATTCTTAATGTGACCTCCAACTTGTCTCCATGTAAATAGATCAGTTTAATGCGATGCAATGAATTTTTAACATCAACATAACAATTATTATAATATTTATTTATTGTTTACTGTTAAAATATATATGTATATATAAATATGTATACATTTGTCACAGTAGTGTATTGGTAATTTAAATAGTTCTCTGGAAACTATGAAAGAAAATTAAAAAATTAAATTGTATGGTTGCCATAAAAATTACTTGAAACGTGAAAGAGGATGTGCTAAATCAAGTCTCCTCTCTGTAGATTGTTAAAATGGCTCTAAGTGAGGCCATTTAAAGTGACAGTGTGGAACATTGACACAAACATCAATCAAAGCAAAGAGCATAAGGAGCTTAGGATGTGAGAGCTCCCCCTGCTGTAGGAGCATGTTGGGTTTTTGAATCATAGGCCATTACATCAGAGAATAATAAACATCTAAAAGTTTCAAAAGAAAATCTTACTCTTGCAGCGGTAAATGTGATTTTTTTGTGTAGATGTCTAGGTGATGTCTAGGTTTGTTAGCAGATTTGTAGACACAACACTTGATATTAGTAGCTGTTTTCTTTTCCTAAGACCATTAAACACTATAAACAATAATCATATTTGACCCAAGCATACTTTTGATAGTTTTGAGGGCCCTGTTAGTACTTGGATTGGAGACCACTGGATGATTGATGGCCGGAGGGGCTAATGGTGCAGACTGGTAGTCTTGTTTGAACGCTTCTGTCAGTCCACCCCAGGTCAGCTGTGGCTACAAGTGTAACTTACCACCAGCGAGTATGGAGAGAATGAATAACACACAGAAATGTAATCTGATTGTGAGCGTCCATTAAAGACAACAAGACTAATGCACCATAAGTCATAATGTTTATTCCATTATTAAGGATAGCCCCTTGAGATACATTATCTCTTTTTAGATGGGGTCCCATACAATATCTGTAATATGAATTCCACCACAGTTTTCTTTTGCTCTTTACATCAATTCAACTACAGGCCCCTTAGAGCATGTAATTATGACCTATTATAATTAACTATAATTTATAACCATCAGTCTTTTTTCATTTTATTTGTTCAGATTTGAATAGACTCTTACAAAAATATAAATGCTAAGGACTCTTGCAAAAGGAACTGCTAGTAACATCCCTACATCGTGTATTGCTTCAGTAGTTATCTGTTCAAACATCTTTTGAATCTTAATAGGCTACAGGTTAAATGAAATTATGTCAATCAAAGTTACAAAGACACTACGAGTCCTCAGTAAAGCAGATAAAACACCAGGTGTTTTACATGCACACTGTGTTGCTGTGGCTCATGTGGCTCTGGAGCAACCAAGGCCTTGCATCATTCTTTCACCACATCAGAGCGAGCGCCCTGGGACATACGGGACAACAGAGGACCTCAGAGGTCCAGCTCACAGGGGACAGAGCACACATACACCAGCACCACCACGGGTCAAGTCATAACAGGTTAAAGGAGGAGGAGACCTTATGATAGGCTGGAAAGAAGGATGCTGGATGAGTTTTCTCCATGTAAAAAGTAGATGAAAAGTAGAGATGAAAACTGGTAACTGTGTAGTCTATAAAAATATTAATATAAATGTTGAATTGTAGACCTATTTGTATAGCCTTATCATAATCCTAATTACAAGTAATAAACCCAAGATAGTTACATCAAACTACCTCAACTAGACAATTTAAAGTGTTTTAGATGCTAGTAACACTCATCTGTTCAAATACTAGCTGAAAGAAACATATGTGAGCCTTGTGCTAAACAGTTGTGTTGTTGTGTGTTGTTTTTGACGTGTTATTTTCCCTGTGCACGGCAGGTGACACGTCTGCTCTTGTGGGAGGAGATCTCAGAGGAGAGTGTGATTTGTGTTTGCGGCGACAGAGCTGGAGGACATCACATATGACAACAGCGCAGCAGGTTGCACTCATGCTAGCAACAGGGCTGCCAAGAACAAGAGTCAACACAAGCTTACATGTGTGGTAGAAATGAAGATGTTCTGCAAGTTTGGACACATTGGGTACATTTACATGGCCAGTCCCAATCAGATAACTAGAATAATAATGGATCTGATTGTTTCATTACTGGATCTGTGCTTTGTTTCATTAATACATGACATTTAACACAAACCCTGCGTATTTAGGCTGAATTACCGTATTCGCTCAAAGAGAAAACATTCTTTTCTACTTTGTGAGGGCATGTGGTAATATAGAAAGTGCTCCACTGTGTTTTTAAACTCACTTTCACTGGAATAATTTGGATACTTTCAGCCCCAGAATTGCCCAACTGTACTGAACTAAAGAATTACATGACATCACATGACAAAAGAACTTGCAACACAAATCTGCGTTTTAACCATATTAATTTCAGATGTCCTCCATATGTATGAAATATTATTGACCTATAGAACGTGTTGAAGTCTTCTGAAATCCAGCAATACACCCGGACTGTTGCACCATCCCACCCATTTACACCTTGGCCCTGTGTACCGGCTGCTCCTTTGTAACCTTCTCAGACGTGATAGGAAACTTGACTACACTGTGAGTGCGTCTGTTTTGGTGCTGCTGTCATGTTGTTGGTTGGGTGTCAGTGCTGTTTCTCCTCAATCGTGGTGTCAAACAGAGCAGTGACACTGACACAGGGATCATTCCACAAAGCTTCAGTCCCAGACACATGAAAAGAGGCAGAAGAAGCTGAATGTGGCGCTGCTCAGGGAGATTATGGAGCATGGAGATGGGGAAATGTGTCGTCTGCTAATCAGATTAAGAGCAGAATAATCCCAGATAAAAATGTGTCTAAAATATGAGCATCAGCAGCCAGTACCAATGGAGTAAACAAGTGCCTTACTGTGCTAAATAAAAGATCTTCTTGAATCAGACTGAGAGTTACAGTTCCATATACTATTTTACACTTAACTGCTCCAACAAGTAAAGCCACAAACAACTTCCAGTTATCCACCATTATTGAGATGAGGTGCCCAACTTTTTTCTGCAGAAAGAACATTTTGATTCTGCCCATAGAGTATATATCGTACAAGCAACTCCAGTGAATCCAGAAGAAATAGTCCGATTAGTCATACTTTTTGGGATGAGAGCACCTTGGGTGTGCTCATCCTGCGCCACTATGGCATGACAGCATGGTGCATGTACCCAAAAATTCATGCAAGTGAATACCTACAATGTGCCAAAGGATTTGTTAGAGCTGGAAATAAGTTAAGTGTCACTGGGAACTTCCTCCTTCACAGTTTGAAAATGAGGCACCCCAACTTTCAGCTGACAGTCACGTTTGTGTAGTTCTACAGTACTAAATGAAAGGATCGGCAATGCGCTTCATGAACACTGAACAATTAATAGGTCTAATGTCTTTTCCTTTGATTGAATTCTTATTTATTGAATTAAAGAAATCTTATCATTCTTCACCAGTCATGGGTTGATAATGGTATTTTCAGATGTTTCTGGACAATGATTGATGGACAGCTGTCAAATCTATGTTTGATTAATGATGTGAAAGTTAATTGATTTTCTGTAATTCGAATCTTTGTGAATTCCAAATTATTAGTCTCTAATAACAAAAATGTCCTGAAAGTCTGTCAGGACGGCTCCATGTTCCAGAGTTGTGTGTCTGCAGTGGGTTTAAACAGGAGTTATTGCCCAGTGTGAGTGCACCTGCATGTGTTGTGTGGAGATGCTGAGTCTAAACATGGAGTAATGAGGTGTGTGTACAGGCAGTATGTTGTAATACAAAACTAAATAAACAGGGCTATTAGTGAATGTGAGTAACTTCTCACGCACTTGTATTTGATATTCTGTGCCATTTGTAGATTAGGAGCATGAAAAAAGAGTGGCACACAATGCATGTGTGATTAGTGTGGGTAAATGATCTAAAACCAGACAGTCTGCTGAGTGAGAGATATTGGCAGTTCCCTGATTGCTATGATCTGCTTCCACAGTAATCGCAACAACAGCAGAAGGGTTATTTTCTTTAGAGACAAGTGTTCATTTTGATTTGCAGACCAATTAAGGAAAATGAAGTAAAGTATATTTACAAGAATATACGTCTTTTGTGGTTTGATGTTCAAAGTTCATATTCAATGGACACAAATGAGTTTTAGAGACACATAAATGGAATAAAAATGGATAACTCAGACCATTTCTGTATTTTTTGGAACATTCAAATACTATTAAAAAACTGCTATATTCTTAAACTCTGAACTGAATCAGAAAAGTTTCTCCCACACATCTGCCACATTTATTTGCAGTTCAATCCATCAATTAGTTTTTACTTTCTTCACCCACACAGAATGTGAAATAATTAGTGCACCTCAACTTAGACATTTGAAACCACTCTAAAATAACATTGATTGATGTGACAGAACAATAAAATAAACAAATAAAACAAAAGGGAATTGCATGGCTGGATACACTTTTCTATGAACCAGCATGGTGCCTTATCAAGTAAATTTTTATCTTTTTATCACAGCTCTCCCACCTGATCTCCCCTTGTGTTCTAAAAGTAGCCAACTACATCACAGTATATGTTCAGGGGTGCACATAACTGGTACGCTGGTACGCATGCGCAGCAAAAAATAACGAATGCGTAATGCCACTTCAGTTACTGAGCGCCTTTGCGTAGCCCACTTGACTTGACCGATCGTGTCATATCAATCTTACACATGTCCAAGTCCAACTACTGTCAAAGATGTCTAAAAAACAACAGACATTAAGCAGCTTCTTTGGCGTTTCCCCGCCTACAAAGAAACACCAACCGGAGCCAGAGCCGAAGAAAAGACTTTTTTCGGAAAAGTGGCTTCAAGATGTGCAGTGGCTTGAAGCTAACGATGAACGCACTGAAATGTGGTGTAAGCTTTGCCGCTCACATCCACACCTAGCAGATAAAACAGGTGCGTTTTATAAAGGTTCAAAGAATTTCAACCATCCTTTATTTGACAAGCACGAAAAGAGCAAAGAGCATACGAATGTGGTGCAAGCCATTGCTAATAAACAAGCTAGCCGAGAAGAACTGTCCAGTCGCCCACTTAGCAGATGGCTCGTCTCTCAGCCTTGATGCACATTCACCTGTCAAAGCAGACCACAGAGACATTTGACCCAAAGCAAGCTGTTGAGCTGTGGATGGAGACAGCTAATCGCAGGCTCAACCAAAGACAAAGAGGTGCATCTGTAGCATCTTCATCATCTACCATGCAGGGAGCGGAAGCAGTGGAGAGTGGGGGCGAAACAGAGGAGGACAGTGGGAGTGACACGGAGGACAGTGGGGGCGACATGGAGGACAGTGAGGAAGATGGCACTTTTTAAGACCTCGCTACATAATGAGTGAGTACCAAACTCCATCTCCTGGTACTCACCTGAGTAACTCACTGAAAAAGTTATGTGCACCCCTGTATACTGTATGTTACAGTAAATATGTATTATTTACATTGGCAAGTATTATAGTTGTGTTGCACTTATGAACCAAAGAACATTGTACTTATGAAGAGAATTTGATACTAAATGGTGTTATCAGACAATAGGTAATTTTATCATTAGATTTCAGATGCCCAGCACTTCTACAGCAGTGTATACATTCTGATATATTTTGGACTAAGTATGGATCCTTGAATAGTTCTGCTGTGTGAGTGACAGATCTTGTGCTCTTTTTCCATCCTATGCTCTGTTATGATGTAATTAAGCAGTAGTTTTCAAATTAGCAGCTACTAGGGGTGGGTATTGCCAACAACCTTGCGATACGATACGATTCGCGATACAGGGGTCTCGATACGATACGATTCGCGATACAGGGGTATCCCGATACATGGTCTTCAAGGTGATACGTATCCCGATATTTTACATTACGTAACCTATAATTTAAAAAAAAAAGACAGATGTTTACTCAAATGTTATTTTTATTTTGGTGTAGCGCATCAGTTACAATGTAACAGAAGAAGGCTGTAAGGCAGAAACTGCCCTTGATTAACCTGTTAACACCCGCACTCGGCACAAGTGTTCAAATATGTACCAGATGTTCCAAACTGTAATAAGATGTAATGTATAATAAATAAACCATCTTCTGAAATTTAGGCATGTTTTCTTAAGATACATAACTAAAACAAGCCAAAAAATTTCGCTCCATGTCTCGTGTGCCTCCACCAGTGAGTGTGCGGAAAAGGAGGAGAGAGAGAGTCTCCATACACAGAGCGCATGGAGCTAGCCTATCACTACAGCACCTCTGCCCCACATGGGGCCCACCGCTGAAATCGTCTTTTCATAGGCTACTCAGATCTGTCAATCATTTCCTGAAAGAACCAATGACTGAAGAGGTTTTGCCGTGGACCTGTCCCTCGGTCATGCGTAATACGCAGCTAACTGGACGCACTCGTTTTGTTCCCCAAGCTGTAGCGCGGCGCCCCGTAGCCGGACCGAAGCCTGGATACGCTTGTTTTGTAGCTAAGAGTGTGGAGAAAACAAACATACCCCACACCGCTAACAGGAGCTAAGCGTTTAGCTATGCTAAGGACCAAGAGCGAGAGTAGTAGAGAGATGCGTCGCTCATCCATTCAGACAAACTCGGACTTTCTGGATTATTTCTCCACATGGAATTATTTTATGAAAAAAGCAACTGGATATTCTTTTTCTGTGGACTGTTACGGACTAATTGAGCACAGCTATTCCTGGATTGGACCCGTTTCGGACCGACAGAACCGGCTCAAAGGTAAGAAATGCGATGAATATTTTCGGGAATTATAAGTTATGGCTCTTTGGGCTCGCTGTGTGGCATAAAATGAATGCTATGGTTGTTTTACTGAGGAATTAAGCTTTCAAACGATGTATAGCATGTCAATATTGGAAAAATAAGTACGGTGAATATCTGGCTTGACTTTTTAATGTTGTGTAATCGCCCGCCGGCGGGCGGGTGGGTGTTAAGTAATGTAAACATGGCTTAACAAGGCTGTATGCTGACATGCAGCTACCTTTGATGAAAGTAAACTTAAGATATGGCCTTAACAAGGCTGTAGTGCAGAAGGAATGCTGCCTTTGACAATACGAAATGCGCATTGCAAGCAAGGATCACTTATCAGACGCAGTTTGCTGAAGCTTGATAAATAATGTTTGTTGCATGTAAAATATTGATACTGACGCCTCCGTATCGATACGTGTATCGCCAAGAGGCCCACGACGATGTATCCCCGTATCGATTTTTTGAACACACCCCTAGCAGCTACATTTGTTTAGTAGAGATTTAGTAGAGAAATACTAGGTCTGAATTTGTTGAAATGATTCTAGTGAAGATGGATGGAGTTTAAAAATCCAGTGGAGCACTTTCTGGAACGTGCCAAAGGATTTGTTAGAGCAGGAAATAAGTGATGTGTCACTGGGGACTTCCTCCTTCATGGATTGAAAATGTGGTACCCCGACTTTGAGCTGACAGTCACGTTTGTGTAGTTCTACAGCCACTAAATGAAAGGATTAAAAAATTCTGCAATGCGCTTCATGAACACTCTTTTCCTTTGACTGAATTCTTATTTACTGAATTAAAGAAATCTTATCATACTTCACCAGTCATGGGCTGATAATGGTATTTTCAGAAGCTTCTGGACAATGATTGATGGACAGCTGCCAAATCTGTTTGATTAATGATGTGAAAGTTAAATGTTGTTCTGTAATTTGAATCTGTTTCGATTCCAAATTATTAGTCTCTAATTTAAAAAAATGTCCTGAAATTCTGTCAGGACAGACATGTTTCAGCGCTGTCTTTCTGTGCAGTCGGTTTAAATAGAGGTGTTATTACCCAGTGTGAGGGCAACACAAAAGGGGGGCAACTTTCTGGATTACCATATGACATCACAAATTAGAACAGAGTGTTTTCTGTTTGAGAAGAACTCAGCCTAAGAATGTTGGATTTGTGTGTTAAATACAGTATGTGAATGAAACAAAACACAACTCTAGATATATTTTTGACAAGGAAAAAACATTATAGCAACATGATCAGAAAATGCTGTAATATGGGCTTTTAAATTAAGAATGTGAAGACGTTTGGTGGATGGTTGTCAAATACAGGTTTTGAGTGTGAGTGTCAAAGCAATTGAAGGTTCTATTTGCATCGAGACATGCAAGTGACACAAATAGACTGTTAATTGACAGCTGCTGTTGGTGCCGTACGTTAGATTGGAGACAAGAAGACGTTTTATGTCTGCATTACTCAGTTATCATGGCAAAATGTGTAAGGCGTAGTCCAGTTACTCATTGTGATGTTTTCATTAATGGAAACATTATTCTAATAGTCTATTAGGATCGAATACTTGAATGACGTCAACAAAGGAGGTTACGTGATAAATCCAGTAAGTAGTGTTGTCATGACACTAAAATTTCAAACTCAATTTTGATACTAAGGAATAGACTCGATACTAAATACGATTCTGATGCCATGATGATCATGAAAAATACTCTTCTTAAGACAATACAATGTGATTTCAACATTAAATAATAGTACCGTACTTTATTTCATATTATCATGTGGTGTTATCTCTGTGTACTCCCTCAGTTATCCAGGTCTGTTCCATAGTCTGTACTAGTCTATGTGGTTTTATACTCATTCTGATACAGCTCAAGATCATTCTAAAGTTATTCCAGAAAAGGTTAACTTTTGTCCTGTGAATGTGACTTTTTTAGTATCAATACTTGTTCAATGAGTGTCCAGTGTCAATACGTATCGATTAGTATATGATTTTCAATACTTTTGACAACGCTATCTACAAGTATTCACTCATTTAAAAAACATTAAAAACTTCATAAACAAGCAGCCAATCCATAGGTAATGCCTCAGTTGGATCCAAGCAACACTTGGATTCGAGATTAGCAGCGTGAGCCCGCATGGTTCAGCAGGAAACAGTTAGGAGGCTGTCACTGGGGGGGAAAGTAAAGCCAAGCAGATGTTACATTTACTCTTTTCACAAGAACCGGGGGAAAGAGAGAGCTAGGCGAGGACACATCTGCTGCCTTCAAACCGGAAATATGAAGAGCTGGCTGTATCACCTCCTCATGCATTTCTTTTCCTCACTGCACACACTGAAGACATGCCACCAGCAGTTCTGAAAAAGTGTTTGCTTTGAAGCTTTGAAGTTTTTACAGTAACTTGCATTTAAACAGCTTTTTAGTTTTCTTTTTTATTTTACTTGACTGTCATCTTGGATCATCTTAATTGGGAATGTAATTGACAGCTCAGTTCAAAGAGTTCATTTAAAACACTTCCATCAAGCTTTTGTCACTGTGTTTTACAGTAGTGCTGTACAGACTATATCAAATATAACCACTAAACACACACCTAGAGTGGGTTTTATTCGTATTTATTTGTATTCATTCCTTTTTGTTGGAGTAAACCTACATGCCAAAACTCTATCTGAACATATTTCATGTCCTCACTCTCCAGGATGCGTGTCCTAGGTGTATGGTTCATAAATACATCTTAAGGCTTAGGACTGTTGCTAGACAACACTGTTACTTATAAGCTTTCCTGGTACATTTGATGAAATACATTTCCAGGGATTCCAGTCACTACAGAAGTCGTATGGTGATGAATGAGTCATCAGAAAGGTTACATAGGATGGGTGGATCTTGAAAAACATATGTGCACTTCAATAATGTTCAAAGTGTGTTTTTGTGTAAAATAAAAATATCTCTTACCTCCAGAATGAGGAGGGGGGCCACACAGCAGCACCACTCCTTGGCCTTCCCGTACTGACACTGAGCTTCTTCTTTGGGTCTTGAAGTGTTCCAAATCTAAAAAAGACAAGAAAACTGTAAGCAACAAGCACATCATGATTCAGCATTCAAGCCTTGGACCGAAGAAAATAATAAAGATGATGATGTCCACACAGATTTGTTCGAAAGATAAGGAAGAGGCAGCTAAACCATGGTGCTTTTTCGTGCTGTTTTATGTATGTCTACATTTTCTCATCATGTCATGCTATGATAATGCCACATCTAACCTACTGTAAGACAACAGTGAAGCCCATCCACTCCATTTGCAAACAGGTGCTGAGTCCTGGACATGAAACCTTTCTGCCATCACTACTGCCGCATTTTGACACTTATATTATATCATAAGGTCAGAAAGATTACTCAAGTATGTATTGGGGGAAATTACTACTTAATTACTACTTAATTATCAAGACATAACATCTGATTTACAATTTATTGACTGTAATTGGAAGAAAAATGCTCATTTGGTAAAGACATTTTTTGCCATGTAAACTAATCCTAACCTAATATGAGCAGGGGTGAAATGGGAAATCAATCTAACCAAATCTAACCAAACCTATCTAACCAAATCCAATTCAAATTCAACTTTTGGATTTCCTCAAGCTTTACTTGAGTTGACCAGCCGGCCCATGAGACTTACTTTTGAAAATTCAGAGATTATAACTTGCATCATACTGGACCTGAGTGTTTTCAAACCAAAGAGCCATTCATACATTTAACAATTTAAATAAAAGAAATATTGGATCAATTTGTTTTCTCCGATGTTTCAGATTATAACAAGTTTCAAACACATTTTACCAGTTAAAAATACAACTTGCTTAAATGCCTTCTGAAACAAAAAACAGGCAGTTGCTGTGATAAACATTTTAAGACAAGAGTCAGAAACTACAAACCACCAAGGTGAAAAACACTTAACTGTAGCAGTGCTATTGTGTGCGTTAATGTGCTACCTGGCAGGGACTAGCATGCAGCGTGTGACTGGAGACCTACACTTTTACATTGTTATATAATTGCATATTTGAAATGACACACTTGAGAGCACAGGGAAATGAAAAGAATCAGGGCTATTACTGTAGATCACACAGATCTAACATTTCTGTGTTGCTTATAATGAATGCCCTTGGTAAGCAGTTTTTTTACATGCAGTGTTTAATATGGAGATATTCTTTTGATCATTTTTAGACTTAGTGTATCTTTGGTGATTCCAAATTACCCTTAATCATAGTTACCAATGTAATAATCTGGACAATATGCTGTTCAAAACAAATCACCCGGAACTAATGTTTGATCAATGATTGAATGAGATATGTGTAAAACAGGTTACACATTTACTTTGATGTACTGTAAATATGTGAACAAAAAGGTGATAAACTTACATGTGTGGATACGAGCTAAAAAGTAAAGCAGAAACACTGTTGTTACAGGTTGTTAAGTTGGTCAATATCCTGTGAGAACACACAGAGATGGAGCCGGTCTGCTCAGACACATGCTGCAGATATTCTCTGAGAGTGACACCACACCTCATAAGTTGTTTTATTTGTTGGCTTTGCAATGAGAAAATGCTAAAGTGATGTCCGGACAACTTTTAAGCGCAGAAATGTGCTCTGAGTACACCATGGTAATACATTCAGTTGTGCAGGTTTGATTGACATGTTTACTTGAAGAACAACACTTCCTGCCTCTCCTTCCTGTCAGGGAGCTGTCTGGGCCGATACTGTGATACCTGAGCAGCACCTGACAGTGAGATTTTTTATTATTATGTTGTTTCTCCATTACAAGCTGTCATTCAAGATTGACGGACCTGATGTCTTCAATGTGGTGCAATTTTGAACTTTTGACCTATGAATTTGTGGCGTGTTGCTGTTCATAAAAGAAACACATTTGGAAAATAAGTCTGAGTGTTTCAAATATTATCCCAAAGGGAAACCATAGCAACCCTTGTGGTACTGCTCAACACTAGACGTGGAAAGGCATATCTTGGTCAGGTATACTAGTACTAGTCTATGTGGTCTTATACTTGTTCTGATGCAGCTATTCAGGAAAGGTTCATTTCTGTCCTATGAATGTGACTTTTTTAGGATATGAGTATCAAGTTTCAATACTAGTTTTAGTATCGAACAGAATATGATTTTTGATACTTTTGACAACCCTAATACATACTTTAAAATTCTTCAGTTAATTTTGTTCAGTGTGTTTCAGATGCAAAGCCAAGGTTAAGACAAGAAATAAGCCTGGATCACTTAACTAATAGTGAGCTGCAGAACTGGCTGTGAAAAAGTGAGTGCACAGAAGATCTATCAGCCAAAGCAGGAGCAGGAATACAGTATTAAGCTGCTCATAACATGCAGATCTACTTGTCTGATTTATGAACTTGTTTGTCCCCTGCTCCACACTGGAAAAACAACACACCAACACTGCCCCAGAATAATGAAGCATGTGAAAGAAGTCCATAGACGGATGACAAATTTGCTGTCCGTAGTCATTTTTACCTCACGAATCACTGTCCCCCTAAATTATATTTTCTGGGGACTTGACACCAGGGGAATGTGAGGAGTGGGGGGGCACTGTGCATGTCTGCGATGGGGATTTAGGATGATTTTGAGAGAGTGGTACGGTGGGTGTTGAACTCCATCAAGTTGAATTAGACAATTTATTTTTATAGCTTGTCATATTTTACAAATTGCTACCTTCAAGTGGGCTTCAAAGGAACGTCTGCTTGTCTGGTTATCTCTAAACTGTCACTTGGAGGTGATTAATGGTGTAGCAGGCCTAATTGACTTCCCTGTTGTCAGGAGCTTTTATCTGAGGCTGCCGTAGCTCATCAAAGAGCACTGATTAAAGGAAACTTTACTTACCTGGGTTTACCTTTAGTACTCAATATTTGGAATTGTGCAAAATAATCAGCTGGAAGACAGTCTAACAAATATTGTTTCATCTGATGCAAAAACTACTTTGATTTGGCTAAAACAAACTTGCTTCTACAAAAATATCCGAAAGCTTTTGTGTGCATGGCCACTTACTTTCATCTGATGATAGATGGTTAGATAAAAGCACCCACGACTAACCAAAATATGGGGCTATAGAACAAAGTGGCCAGCACACATCTAAGGCACTGAATTTATTCCACCCAAAAATCTTTTTGGCATTATTTGGGTAGAGATCAAAGCTGGTGTGCTTTTGAAGCCCTGCTGTGTACTTCACTGGATGTCCCTGTCCATGTGAGAACGGTGGAGCACAGTGGCCCCACTCGTGCTGAAAGCATGGGGCACTGGTGATGAATTCAACACCACAAAGCCATGCACTGGCAAAAGAAGAACTATTGTTGTGAAGAAGGCTGGAGAGGCCTCATTTAGTGAATAATACACCAGTGTAAAGCTAAAGGCCTGTGTGAGGCGACTGTCTGGAGACTGGCTCCTCAGAACACTCACAGCTGTGGAGGCACCACTTTACAGCCATCAAAGTGCCATTTGCTTCCAAGGTCTCCTACAAATGTTCAATTTACTAGACTTTTTAGCTAATGTGAGATTATCCAAATGGTTGATTCAAGTATTTGTGTTGGCAAGATATCAAAAGAATAAAAATTATGTTCTTTCATGAGGTATTTTTGCTCAACATTTGGCACTTGTTTTGAAAGTCTGTGCTTCTGTAATTGTGCAAAAGCAAAGTGACAATGATACAATGATTAATCGGTGTAGATCAGGTAAATGGGATGTCCCATCTAAATGTATTAACATCAATTACTGAAAACCTGGTCTGGCATCCTAAACAATGATCCTGTTTGGGCTGATGATCACTACCCAGACATTTGAGGTTTCCAAATGCCACAACAACTTATCGTCCTTCAGCAGAGCTGTCCACGCGTGACCAGGTGTGTCTCAGCTGCCAGTGTGTAATAATGTGCTTTGTCTGCAGGAGCAGGCTGCAGATGTGGAAAAACTCCAATGACCATCAATGACCTGTTACGTGCAAGTGTGAGTAAGATGGAGTGCATTTTTTTTTTTTTTGTATTATTGATATTATGTGATGGTGCCATGGTGGCTGAGTGGCAACACTCAGGCCTCACAGCAAGAAGGTTGCGGGTTCGATCCCCGGGTCTCCCGGGCCTTTCTGTGTGGAGTTTGCATGTTCTCCCCGTGTCTGGATGGGTTTCCTCCGGGTACTCTGGTTTCCCCCATCAACTCAAAACATGCCCACACCCCTATAAACTAACATCAAGGACCATGATGTCCACCCTCTTGTGGGCTCACCACCTACAGAGGGGGGGTCAGATGCTATGAGGATTGGGCAGCACGCTGCCCCTGCGACCCAGCCGGATTAAGCGGGAGAAGATGGATGGATGGATGATATTATGTGATCCTATAATACTTCTAGACCATTCTAAAAATATCCAGGAAACAATTTTTTTCTCAGTTTTAGGGGTTTTTATTCGATATTGATACTTGAGCTATCTAGTTTCGACACAAGTGTTAATATTGTTTAGTATCTGGGTATATATATTTTTTTTTAATGTCAATCATTTCAGTGCACAGAAGACTTTCATATAATGTGCTATAATGTGAGAGATTAACAATTATTAAAACTGCTCTTACATACTGGATTTTAAAACTTGATTTCAACATCACCCTATAAGAAAACATTTATCTGTTGATCTCTACAAGAGGGTTAGTATCTTGCGCACTCACCATGTGTGAATTACAGCATGACACTAAAAGGGCTATTCGTTCTTTCCATAATCATAACCAAAGCAAAAAGGGACACAACATTCTAATTGAGTCTGCCTTGCCTGAGGAGGTATCCTGATAACGCAGAGCAGATAAAAAGTAAAAGAATGAGTCCGCCCATTAGCTATTTACACCTCATTACCTAAGTCAATATACTTGGTCCACATTATCAAGAGCTGAGAGCGGTCTGCAGGATTTATTAGCATTTTAATAAGCAATTCATGTTTCCCCTCGAGACTTTGGGCAATCTCTGGAGAGACTGGTACGATTCAGCCATTCATGCTTTGCCAAATAACAGCTTATCTGACATGTAAGACACTGTGTACAAGAAACTCCGTACAAACACCCACTCACTGCAAGATGTCTTTCAACAACTTCTTGCTTGCTCTTTCAAGTGGACCTCTTTGACATCTCCGGCCTATTTATAATCACATAGAATACTCTCAACAGCAAAAATAAATAAATAAACCTGTTGCTGTATTGAATGTCTCCACACTGTCCAAACAGAGCTCGTATGAATCACAGTTGTAAAAATTTACTGCCAATACTGACTTATTTATGAAGTACAGTATTGAGTATTTGCGTACTGCCCATTTGTTACGCATTCCTCGAGTGTTTGACACCTGAAGCCACCGAAAAGGAGAAGCTCAATCTATCATAAGTTTCAGACACTAAGAGGAGAAGAGTTAACTGAACTCCCGGAGAAGAATCTTGAAGTATTAAGAGCCAGTGCTAAAACATAGCTGTAGTCATTTCAAAATCAGAATCATTATGTTGTTCATTCATTCTTTGTTTTATATTGTGCCTTGCTTCAGTGTTATGGTGCCAAATAAAATAATGAATAATAATATATATTTATCTCTGTAATATCTCTGATACAGAAAAAAAACAAGGGAATGCACTAAAATAAGGTAAATCATTTCAATTGATTAGGGGCAGTGGGCTCATATGATCTCAACCATCAGACTGGACTGTAATAATAGTTCAAGACCATTTTAAAACTATAACCATTTATATAATCAACACTTACATTTATAACTGCTAGCATTGGTTTGTTTAATATTTATTTAAATGAAACAGAGCATGTTATCAGAGGAACATGACACAACATGAATGTAAACACACCAGATTGTAGCCTAAAGCTAATTTCCATTTGTTGTTCCAAAGAGCCCAGCTCACAGGGCCCAAACGATAAAATATTGCACAGTCCACTCATTGCACAGTTCCCATTATTGCACACTCCACTCATTGCACAGTCCAAAATATTGCACACTCCAGTCATTCCAAAATTTCCATTATTTTGCAGTCAATTTGACCACACATTCACTACATGCAAATATGTGTCCATATTGGTTAGTATCTGGGTATTGATTTTTTTGCAACCCTATACACACCTAGACAATAAATGATGTGAATGATTTGACTTGAATATAGTTTTGTAGCAAAAATAAACTGAGAAAAAAAATCAGTCAATCATTGCTGTGCACAGTATAATCCGTACTTTTATTTAATGTACTTTGGGTGAAATACATCATTTTTAAAACTGGCCTCACATATACACTCTCAAGAAAATTCAATGCCCAAGGTAAAAAATATTGAATATTACCAGGAAAAAAATGTCCAATGCTGACAAGGCTTTAAAAACTTTGAAATCAATATCAGCAAACTTTAAGAACATCATATCTGTATCTTCAATTTTCACAGAAAGCATAACCCATTCTACATCTTCTAAATAAGTTGCTTGGACTGGGGGTTTGAGCTGTCATTTGTGAAGTTAAACCGACCATATTCACAGTGCATGACGAAGATAGCCACCAGTGACTCAGAGAATAGGCCAAGCTGGAGACAGTCTGCCCTGATAACAACCATTCTTATTCCTCTATCACTGCTCACAGAGACTTTGGGGAAAAAAGTTTGGAGGTTGGAGGTGTCTGAGTCAAGATTTTGACAGAAACTATTTAAACATTGGGAACTTTAAAAATATATCCCTTATAGAATATATTTTCAGATATTTGACACTGTTTCGGATAACAGCTGTCAAACTATTCTGAAAGTCTGACTCGATTGGTCCATAAAACATTTAGGTGAATAGTGGGAAGCATTCAGAGGTCCCTGATAGGACAGCAGTAACACAGCAGTAAAATGGCAAATTGTTCTGTACATGAGTTTTCGTTCCAGCCAATGAGCCACTAAGAACCACTATATCTTTTATTTGGTATAATATAAAATGTCCAGCTCACATCAGCAGGGTTTTAAGAAGATATTTGATCAATTTATTTCAGTACACCTATTTTTAATACAAACACCATATACATTTATAGCATTCTGTATTATGCTAAATGAACTTGTAGGTAGCGTTCTACCATTTTATAATGTTGTTTCCACATCAAAAACATGCCTGAAGAGATTTTAGATGTTCCATGCATGTCTAAGTAATCTAGTGATCTCCAGGGACTACTCAAACCCTGCTTATGGTTACCAGGACTAGTCTGTGCAAGGTTAAGCCTACGTCACCCATGCTCCCACATGACAATTTTTCATAAATATACATATGCATGATACAAAACAGTACACTACAACTTAGGCCTGGGCAAAAAATTGATTTAAAATAAAAATCAATTGTTTTTTTTTGTTTTTTTTATCGATATTTAAGATTTTTTTTATACAGCACGTACATTTTGCATTCGCCAAGACTTCTTATAGGCTTTCCATAGTGTACTTCTTGCAGTTCGTTGCTCTCACTTTCCCCTGAGAATGACATGTGTAAACAAGTTTCTGTCACAGAAAGAACGCTCATATAATCCACTGAGTCGTGTCCTTTAGTCTGACTGAAGCTGACCGCATCAGCACACAAAGAACGAGCTGCTTTTGTCCCGTGTTTACAGTTTATCCAAATTAGCTACGCGGTTTCGTTTCTGTAAGACGTAAACAAATGTGGGCAAAGCTGCATTAAACGCATTAATAATCTCACACGGGCTGAAGTGGCTCTATAGTGGTTATGGTTTATATGTTGTAGGGTTGAGTTTATTTATGCAGATTAGTAACAGTAATAATAATGATGATAATTTTCATATAAAAACGTTAATGATCAATCAATAATCAATCGTTACTTCTCCCGGCGATCGATGAAGAAAAGAAAATGTCATCAAATGCCCGTCCCTACTGTGTACCGTATGAAATGCTTCCAATTTATTTGGTGGAGAAGAGAGGTTTTCACAACATGGTGAAAGTTTTGGATGCTCGCTATATGCTCAAGGGGGATCGCCCAGATCTACTACAACTTCACAAACCTGAAGCAATGTGCCATGTGTTTCTTTAGTTGATTGTGTTGAGATAGCACTCTGACTTAGCATGGGGAGTAAGGGGAGTGGAGATTCAGAGCATCAAAAACAAAACTGAAACTAAATAATATGTTGTTTTTGGCAACTACACCATTTGCAAAAATTATAACGCTGATGAGGTAAAATGGTGACCTAAATACTCTATGTTATGTGTTAACAGTTAATACCCTTTAGAAGAGTAAGACGCCGCTCTTTTTGTGACATCCACATGCTCAACTTTTAATTGTCATGAATGAAAACCTGAAAAAATAAATATAGTTCAAACTGAATGACCACTTAGACTTCCCTTAATTGCTGTGACCCTGGAAAAGAATATCAGCTTGCATAGCGTTTGTCCTACTGCATTCCTCCTTTATTTCCCTTAAATTCCTAAAGAATGACATGACACTCTCCACTTCTAACGGCTGCCCTTTGAATTATTCGCTTGATCTCTCACCCCTCTCACATGCAGGGAGTTAATTACGCTACAGCCCCATAATAAAGAAGATAGATGACACTGGGTTGTACATACGCGACCTGATTCAGTGACAACATGTGAAGGCTGGTAAGGTCAGACCATTAGAATTGATGGAACTGTCATGCTATCACTGTGAAAAATCCACTTCAGCCGACTGACTTTCCACTGGTCAACAAATGGCAAACTGGTCTCATCAGAAGCTAAACTAAAGAAGGCATCGCTCACATGCTGTTAGCGCCATCTGTTAAGCTCAGGTCCATATCTGGCACATTCTATAGGCATTTATTGACTGGCAGTAAAAGTCCTGATAGACGTCAGTGATTAATCAGCCCATCTTGTAGCCCATCAAATCTGAGTGCAGGTTCACTCAAATCACTATAATGTTTCTCAGAACACAACCTATTTGAACAGCACTGTAATTGCAGTAAAATAACATCTTTTATCTAGTTCATATGAGCTAAAATATTTCCAAACTGTATCTTACATGAGGCTAGCTAAAACGGTCATGTAGCACAACAGCAAAACAGAAGTAATGAAAATCACAACAACAGAATCCTCATAGTGTCTGTGGTATAAATAGCGAAATCAGAACGGATGCTTTGTGATATTCAACCAAAGAAGGCCAGGGGGTTACTATGTCTCAGAGATTGGTGTCACGTGTTGACAGTCTTTGTTAAAAGGGGAAATTAATAGTAACTGCATTTTAATATTCTTAGTGAAATATGAACAAAGACTTGATTCATAAATCACTTATTAAGAATGATTCAGGCTTAGTATTTAGTATAACTATTGAACTAATACATTACCTTTAACTTCTAACTCCTTAATGAAATAGTTACTAAACCTGTACCATGCTTAGTTAACTGTTTGCTCATTATGAATTAATTCTTTGTACATGCTTTATTAAGACTAATAAAGGTGTTATTATAACATGGTATAGTTAAAGGTGCAGTGCGTAACTTTTCCAATGGAGGACCTATCATCTGCTTGTCTCCATGAAGATATTACTGATTATTTCACAGTATGGAATTAAGCTCTGTAATCACAATGGAGGCAGGTTAATGGTCAGATCTATGGAGAAGCGAGCCTGCATATGGTAAAAAAAATGTTTTAAGGTATTTTTGAGCTATAAAATATGAGCAATTGAACAAATGCGAAGAAGATATGTTTAATGCCTTACTGTGGAACATTCCAGGCAAAGAAATAACATGTCCATGGACAAGCGGTAGCGGATTATCCACATTAGATGGTATATAGTGCACCTTTAAGGGTAATCTATGTTCAGTGCAAGAATTACTATCAAATCACATTACCTTAACATTTTCTAAGTTACAGTACACTAGCTGCCCTTTGCTCACAAAACAAAAGTTTCATTTAGAAAGTTACTACTGTTTTGTTTTTCATGGAGCAATGATGATCAAGTTATTTGCATGATCAAGCAGAGAGCAGAAAAACTCACATGCAAACGTTAGGCTGGCCTCTCGGCTCACAATGGTCCCAAAGGAGTTGGTGGCGAGGCACTGGTACGTCCCCGCGTCCTGGTCCCTATTCAGATGGCTGATCCGCAGATTTCCTCCAGACAGACTGTAGTGAGATCCAGGTTTGATTTCTGTGCCATTAAGTTTCCACCTGAAGAAAACAGATGTAGAGACACATTCTTTTTAATAATAAATAAATAGAAATATGTGCTGTGCCAAGTATGTGCTGTATAAAGAGAGCTAGTATTAGAAGAGATAGAATATTTTTGTGTCTGTGTGGAGACTTACAGCAAAAATTAATTAAAGGAATACATAGTTTACCATAGTTGAGGGTGCTGAAACGCATTAGAGAGGATATTTCTATGGGGTATTAACTGCTAACATATTTAGTTCACCATGTTACCTTTTATTGCTTTGCCTTGTGTATTGTTTTACAAGCTTTAAAAAGCTTTAAAAGCTTTGTTTTTGACACTCTGAGTATCACCTCTTTCACTCCTTCAGAGCACTGTCCTAACACAATCAGTGTGCATCCTGCTAATGAAACTACACTGCACATCGCATCAGGTTTGTCAAGTTGTTGTGTACTGTTTTGTATCATGCTTTTGTATATTTATAGACAACTGCAGAAGAACAGATGACGTTGGCTTATGGGCTGAGCACTGGGCAGAATCTTACAGCTAACCAGATCACCAAATCCCTAAAACATGCATGGATGAGAACTAAAACCTCTTCAGACATGTTTTGAGGAGAGAACAACTTAAAAACTTAAAAAACTTAAGAAACTTAGAAACTTAAAAAAAAATGAATAGTGCACCATATTGTGTGAAATGACATTGAACATACAGTATACAAACAAGAAGACTAAAGTGAGGCTTGGAGGAGAGCGTTACCCAGACACTGGAGAACACAGAGGACACTTTTGTCCAGAGGGCTATTATTCTCCTCATCCTGACTCAGGACCTGCTGACCGTAACTGACATGTCCTCATTTTGAGTTGGACTAGGACTTTGTTTGAGTTGTTCTTTAATTCTTGTGTTTTGGCTGGTCAAATGCTTGAATTATCCCTTGAAAAAAAACAAGTTATATTGATTGATTGGTACAAAAATACTGCATAAGAAAGATGTATTTTTGTATCATTATATGCACATTTGAGTGTTATATTCATGCCCTGCAGCTTGGTATTAATCCAAGCAGATGTGAGCCACAGTAGTTCCAAGGACTCGACTCTCTCAGAATAGATAGCATTGCGGACCATCCATCTTTGCTGGCCCCAGTCACTACACATAAAAACACTGCTTAATCATTTGGGTGCCACAATTAAAACAAATGATTCTAACCTTACCTCCGCTCTTGTTCTCATTCGAGTCTGCTCCACACCATTATATCTAATCATCAAAGGGTATTATACACATGAACTGCTCTCTATGGTCCAAAAGTGAGACCCTATCACTTTTAAAGGATGGACATTTTACAGTTTTTAATATTAAGACAAAATGATCAAAACATCGTAGAAACAATGCTTGAGAGTTATTTTCAATAATATTTTTTCACTATCATAGTCATAGTTTGTGAGAAATCATTTGTAGTTGGCAGCTTTGTTCTAGAAAGTGTATTTCACGAGAAAACCTGTAAAACAATACATACAGATTGTAGCGGAAAGGTTAAAACTGTAATGAACTTTACCCTTACACTTTTACATATTATTAAATGTGTCCATCCATCTTCTCCCGCTTAATCCAGCTGGGTCGCAGGGGCATTTTGCTGCCCAATCCTCATAGCACCTGACCCACCCTATGAACCCCTCTGTGGGTGGTGAGGGTGGACGTCATGGTCCTTGATGTTAGTTCATAGGGGTGCTGCATGTTTTGAGTTGATGGGGGAAACCGGAGCCCGGAGGAAACCCATCCAGACACAGGCAGAACGTTTCCACACAGAAAGGCCCGGGCCACCCGGGGATCGAACCCACAGCCTTCTTGCTGTGAGGCATGAGTGTCACCACTCAGCCACCGTGCCGCCTGATATTAAATGTGTATTAATGGAAACTTAGCAATTGACTTGTCATGCAGCTCTTTGTAGCTTGAGCTTTTACAGTTTTCAAAGGGTACTACAATCAAAACTGAACCTGTGTTGCCAGTGCTTTAACCTGCAAAATAGAGGACACAAACAAGTTTTCCTCATCCTTAGGTTTATTATTTTGCATGTGGCTGCCGACCCTGACAGCAAATAAGTTCAATAAGGAAACAAATTTTACAAACATCAACCTACTTTATATCATATTTTAGCTGCAAAACAGCTCTAAAATTCAACATTTAAATGAGCAGGAAATGCCACCACAACAAAAGTGCAGTTTAGTATCATCAAGAGGTAAAGGTGAACAAGGTCAATATGGACAGTATAAACTAAACCACAATACGGTTGCTTTAAGTATTCATCTACCACAAAGATGCAGTTGCACTCAGGTGTCTCATGGTCTATTTCCATCACAGGCAAGTGGCATATTTAGCTCCAAGCCTAATTCAGACAGAAAGGGCTTTTTTTGCTTAATTTTGAGACAGTATGCCATAGCAAATTGGATTAAGGTTCAATGAATGGAATCCACTGCTGTAGATAATTTACTTATTTTGTTGGCAAGTGCCGCTGTGTTAGCCGTCGTGTCCACAGCAGGAGCTTCACATTAAACCAGAGAAGAAGATGTAGGAGGTGACAAACAAGTGTCAGACTCTGGTTCTGAACTCACCCACCAGGTCTTTCTAAAGAGAGTTAGTGGGCCGGGAACCGCAGAGCTTCTGTAGATTTGTGCTTTTAATAGACCCACTATGGCGTTTCATGGCCCCTCTAGAATTCAGTTAGAAGTAAGTAAGTGCGCCCTCACCAGAGCCTTATTACTACAACAGACAATGGCCTGAAGGGCTGCAGTCCCCACATCCATTCTCATGGATTCATCTGCTGGAAGGTGACACAAAACAAAATATAATGTTTAAAGGTCCACTGTAACGATGTTTTTGCATTGCCTTGAATGTCCCACAGTTTGTCATTACACTTATCTATCTTGCATGTATACAATTACTAGTGTTTTTATTGCTCAAATGTACCTTGAAAAATAAAAAAAAGCATGGTCACCTATGTTTAATTCCCTATTGTGGAGCATTTTAGACGCAAGCTGGTGGTGGACCTCTACCACATCACACTACCTTTTCAATGGTGCAGGGACAACATATTTGCAACAGTGGTTAGAGATGCAGGAAGGGCTAATTTGGCTAACATTTTAAAGTTTTGAACCATGTTATGATGTTGTGTCCTTATAAGAAACATATCCAAAGATGTTTCATTCACTTCAATCATATCAATCATAGCTGTCCATCCAAAAAAGTCTCAATATCTTAAAATGTCTCAGTAAAGGAACAGAACTTGGTCGAAGATAGTGACGACAAATGATCCAGGCTTATATTTTAACTTTTTCAACTACGTTATGGTGTTGGATCCTTATCAAAAACATACCCAAAGATGTTTTATTCACTTCAATCCTCAAAGTTGTTACTCCAAAAAGTCTCAATATCTTAAACGGTCCCAATAATGGAACTGAACATGGTCGAACTACATCAGAAATAATCCAGGACTAATCCAGATCCAAGCGGTCTTAACCAGGACTAAAGATAAAGGACTAAAATAGGAGATCCATTTCATATTTCAGAGCCAAAGACGACCTCAGACTGGCAGAAATGCAGATGGATAGCACTGGCAGGGAGCACGTTTGCGGGGGACAGTGTTGTACTTTTGTCTCGAGAAATGGAAGCTATCAAATATGGACGCAGCCCCTTTCATTGCTGTAATTGCTCAGACAGCCTCTACATTGTGTCCTCCGAGAAGATGGCTTAATCGTGTGACAGCTTGAAAACCAAATGTAGCAAAACACTTTTTCTGTCACTGATTTGATGGTTACTCCTTGTTTTGGTTGGTGAGGAATTAGGCTGGAGAAGTGTTTGGAGCCCTTTTAAAGTGAGTAATCATGCTCCCAGTTGAAGAAAGATTTACTTGGCTTGATGTATTTATGTGTGCCCATGTTGAGCACAAACAGCACACTGATAGCTACAATACAGACTGTGCTAAATTAAAATGTTGGCCAAACAGATGTGCAATCTGTCTTCAGTTACAAATTGAAAGCTCTTTGACAACTTGTGCCACTCGTAAACATTAGATATTAATACTTAGACTGCCGAGTGACAGACATTCGCAAATTGGTGAAATGTGAGTGCTGCCTAACTACAGGGGAATTGGAAACAGAGTGGGCTAAGTGCATTTTGTGTCCTCTAAATGTGTCAGTGCAGTGTTATAGGAATTAAAACAGCAGAGAAACTGATTAGAGCCAACACATGTAGACATGATTATTTAATAATTGCATTTACGGTGATTTATGCAGTGGAGTCGAGAACAGCAGTAGCATTTGTTAGCACGCAATTTATGTAATCATGGAACAGGCCGAGCACACAAAGGCTTAATACAACACCATCTGGTTCTCAGGCAACAACTGATACATATCCCTAATCGTCTTAATACTATTAACAGTTACAGTAAATCTGCTGTTGTTGTGTGTATCTATGAGTTTTTCTGTTTCATTTTTTTCCCTATTCTTTTTATTATAAAACTTCCAATAGAAGATGTCTCTATTTCAGCATTGGAACGAGAGTGGATATGAGAGATTTTCATGTTTTTCTGATTACTTTGTTTGGTGGAATAGTATCTGTTCTTGCGTCATGCCAATTAGGTAGAAGTTTGTGGGGGAAAAAAGATAAGAAAAAAATACAGGAAGTACCACAGAGTTCTAAAAGTGATATATTTAACCTACCTATGTCACAAACACTAAAGCATCCATTCAAAATGCAGAAATAGTTTAACACAACAAACACATTTTTCTTACAACAGAGCTGTTGTAGTCAGTTTTTGTTTGTCTAATCCTAACTATTGTTTAAATTAGACAGGTTTTCATCCTTATTTACAGTATGGTTGCAAAACAGTTATGCCTCCTCTATGACCTCTACAGTATGTCACATCTGTTTTGCATGTCCAAACAAAAAATTAAATTATAAACTTCAGAAGTAAAATAAAGGCAAGAGGTATATTCTTTAGTATAATTATGTAACTATGTTTTACCAAAATTAGTGTAACCTGTCATATGCATTTTAAAAGGTTACCCGATTGACTTTTCCTTTGAAAATGTGGCAGAACGTTGCATTTTTTAGACAGATATGGAGAAATGTCAGTGAAGATGGATTTGTAATGTCAAAATGAAGGATGCTGCTATGGGACAGGGAGGAGTGTGAAGGTGCATTGGTTTCTCACCTGTACAAAGGCGGGGGGCTGGCCTGGGCTTCACAGCTGAACACCACCTCCTTGTTCTTCTCCACATTCTCCACCGGGTACACAATACTGCCGGGCTGCTTGGAGAACACAGGGCTCTGCAGAACCCCCATCTCTGGAAGGATAACAAAAGAGGCAATTATACATAAAGAGTATGTATAGTAAGGAAGTACAAAATCTAAATATTTTAGTTATATATTGTTAAATGGAATTACACATATCAATATGAGATGCTGCATTGTAATAAGTTTAGACCATGCTAATTGATTATACATTGACAAATTACACTTTTTGCTGAATAGTAGCATTAGCATAGCATTAATACTGAATCTGTGCAGCTGAAAGGGTTCATTGTGTCCTGATATTAAATTATAAAATGAAATTCCAATGAAATATTGTCATTCTACATAACACCTAAGACCATTTTTAGAAATATGTGTATGATATGTACAATGGGACATGGAGTACTTTACAATACCCAGCCCTAATATGGAGACACACGGACACACATACACTATTGGAGATTTTCTACAGATTTTTTTTTTTTTATTCAAAGTTTGGTTGTTTAATTGGCACTGAATTTGGAATAATGGAAGCCATGAAAATACAACATCACAAAAATAACTGTTTTAATACAACTCTGGATAACTATTATGTTTTTTCTCATAAAATTAGACATTTTATTCAAATTGTTAAAAGATGCATATCCTGTAATTAAATAACTGCTTAGTTATTGTGTTTCTTGGGTTTACACTGCTGAGTATGAAACAACAATAACTTTGTTAATTTTGCTCAGTTTCAAGTCATTTTTAAAAACATTAATCTGATCATTTTTTGTTACCAAAAAGCGTTTCTTTCACCGCTGATAAAACAAGACAGAAAACAGCATTCATTTGAGCCTGCCTGTCACCACCCACCACAATCAGCAAGATGGATTCCACAGCAGTCGTGTCTCTTACTGCTATTTAGGAGCTGGTAATCGCACCTACAGCCCAACGTATGTCGGACAAGCTCCCGCTAAATTGTCCTCATTTGTTTTTGTCAGCGGGCTTTTCCTGCCGTATTTATTTATTGGCCTGTCAGGGTATGGTGTCTGACATGGGGAAAATGAGCTGGTTTCATGTGATTACAGCTCTTTGTTTAAACTGCCACAGCTTCGGTCTCAGTTTCTTCGTCAAAGTGATCATTACCACAGCCATCTTCACCGAGCACTCATTTAGAGAATCAGAGGAGCGGACAGGTTTGGGAAAGAAAAAACAACTGTTTTACAATTTGCAAAAGAAACCTAGCATTAAGTCTGTCACAATAGCACATTTTGAATTATTTGAATTATAATATTGCTACAGATATATAGTTCAATTAACAATGATATTGAAACTACTTTATATCAATAATGCAAGATAATCTCAGTGAACCATATTTAAATAGACAGTATAATTCAAAAGGCCTGACAATAATTTCACGTTACGTTTTAGTGTTTTAGGACTGGCAAGTTTAATTTGAGTTTCTGTTGTTTTTTAATACAGGGTGGCGGTGCAATTTCATCTTATTTATGCAAGTTTTTCAGTATATTTGTCCAAATCAGTGAAGTTTCAATGTTGCCCTGGGAGCTGCACTGATGCTCCCCCACTGCTCCTGACGTCACTGAGTCACTGGGTCTAATGCAGAGGACAAATTGCCCTAAGGGAAATAAAGTGTACCTGTACCCATAAGTGTAAGAGTAGAGGTTTTTTTTTTTTCTAAATTACATGGCAATTACACTCAATATGTAGGTTGACATAAAGTTTGACAAAGTGCTATACAATCTAAAGCCCAATTACCATCCTGTTATTGACCTTTGAGTGTGGCTTTAGTAAGAGGTTTTATTTAGAAAGAAAAGGCGAGCCTGAATAGTTTCTCTTGGTCTCCCACGGCTGCAACTGTAAAATGCAGTTTTTGAACAACACACTTGGTGGTTCAAAAATTCACAAACGCCCCCAAGTAAAAGTCAAAATTCAATCTCAAAAGTACAATGATTACTAAGGATGCAACGATATTCAATATAATATCAAATCGTTCGATACTGGTATCACAATTTGATATACATGTTCGGTCAATACGCACGTATCCCTCCATGTGCGCTGTGTTGTCATTTATTTTGGTCTGAAAGGAAAACAGTTATCACTACGTCCTCCTGAGATGCAGCAAGAAAACAGCTCCATTAGGACTTGCAGCTATTATATTATAATATTCCAACAGAGGGAGATTTTATCTTTCAGTCACTTTTTATTTTACATTGATAGACCCAGGAATGAAGAATGAATTCACTTTTAAATACTGTACAATTGCTTTTGGCTTTACAACGGCTTTAATCAAACATGCTCGTGAACTCACCCACGAAGTGACTTGCGATATATGCGATCTTTTCTTTAGACTCTATCTCAGAAAGTGGTCTGTTGAGACATTTCTCTGTAATATTAGTTTTAGTGTTCAGAAAAAAGATGTGTGCGCGCAGTGTGTGTAAAAAGAGCAGGGCAGTGAGGGAGGAGCTACTGTCTGTCTCTGCTGCTGCTGGAGACGAGCAGAGACTCAGGAGGAAAAGAAATCATCAAATCATCATCAAAAAAGGAAAAGTCTGATCATGTAATTCCCCTTGCAGTCTATATTAGGAGAACTGCTCTTATTTTCACTGAAAAAAATGCTGTAAATCATTGAACCAAATGAGCTGAAACACTTCACATATAAACTACAACTTTACTGTAGTTGCATTGTAAGTAATATATGTATTGTTTTATTAATACTATATTGTTATCGATATCGTGACCCATGTATCAAGCGATGTATCGAATAGTAGGAAAACTATATCGTTGCATCTCTAATGATTATTACTATTATCTATCAATACAAAAGCCGTAAAACAGACCTGGAAACACCATATCATACTTAATATATAAAGATGAACTATGCAACTTCTCTGATGGAGGGTCCACCACATCTCTGAGATGTACAGGTGTTCATGTGAAGGGTGTGGTATCTCCCCGAGTTTCATCTTGCATAACCATTTTACCTCAAGTTATACACTGACTGGCATTTTTTTTTCATACTGCCAAAAATATATCAGAAAAATGTGTTAATGATGTACAATGTGGCATAAATTGTACTGCATCTATCATCACATAACTGAAGAGTCAAATTACAGACTCACTACTGCAGTCAAATAATAGTAATCATGTTTGACTAAATCATCCACCCATATTATCTGAGTATCCGAGTGTAAAATACATAACACAATCCAAACTTGGTGAGTCTATACATTTTGTTTATGGGGCAAACCTCAACAATAGGATGAATTGTTTACTGTCACACTGACAGAAATCCTCTAGCATATAGAAATATAGAAATAGGCTACTTATTTTGGTTTCACCTAGACAAAGGCTGTGTTGTGAAGAGCGAATCAGCACTGATGTGGTGACATACACAGTATGGGCAATGCATTATTCAGTGAAATACAGTGAGCAATTCAAATTCCACACCTTTCCACACAACAGCAGCCGGCCAGGGGGAAAAAATGCTCACACTCGCACTACTCAAAATAATCTGTTTAAAGGTATTTACTAAAAAAGTATTGGGATAAAACACCAGACACCAAATAGTTCACAGGTGAACAGTTAAATTTTTGCTTACAAACATGGTAAAACAACACTTTATTTTGCAATTTTCTGTTCAGGATCACCATAGCATTGTGATTGGTCATACCCTTGAAAATGTCCAACAAAAGCTAAGCAAGGTTATGCCTGGTTAGTTCTGTGATGGGAAACCATGAGGTATTCCAGGCACCATAGTAGGGGCAGTAATGGCTCAGTGGTTAGAGTGCTCATCCTCTAATCCGTAAGATTAGGTGAATTGATTCCAGCGCAGATCTGCCCATACTGTTGTTGTATCCTTGGGCAAGACATGTCACCCACATGGCCTGTGCAGTAATGTGCTTTGTGAGTGAGAGAATGGTGGTGTGTTGAAAGGTTTTATAGAAATCCAAAACAATATTTTTATGTTTTGGCCCCAGTTCAGTTGCCTATTTTGTAGATCAGGATAGTGGACCAATTTAGAATGGCCATAAGGTAACAGGTCACATTAAAATAAATACATATTTTTGTAAATACTTTTCAAAAGTTATCTTTGTTCAATCTATAAATTCAGACAATAAAACCACCATTGTTCCTAGTGGCCTTAAAGACCTTATACTGTACAAAATTGACTCTTGTGAGCTTTGAGCCATGTTAAAATGTTGTTACCTCCTCAAAAACAGACCCAGAATTGGTTGTTTTGTTTCATTCACACATGTTTGAGTAATTATTAATCTGTCTACATCTCTGATGCTCAAAATGCTCTGTTCCACCTTGTGAAGCAGTAGTGTTCAAGTTAGATACCCTTTACCTTTAGTTTAGTAGAGAATGAAACATGCATGAATGAAACAAAACAAGAAAGTCCAGTATGTTTTTGATGAGTAAACAACATTATAACATTAATCAGAACGAAGCCTAATATGAGGCCTTTAATGCTTTTGCAAACTTAAGAGTCGCACATCTAAACCTGCCTTGGAATAGTTTACTTTCAAAGACTCAGTTGTAAAGGTGGTAAAGTGGAAAATGAGGCGTGACAAAAGCTATGGAGCAGATGTGAATAATGCCGCTCTAATAGGCTCCAGTTAGTGCATTAGGCCCTGTCTGTCACAATCAGAGGGTGCGCTTTGGGAGAGGACGCACCCAACATCAATCATGTTATTTCAGTGATGATGAATATATTCTAAGTCATGAATCGACTGTTCATTCATAGCATCCAGACAAGAGCTCACACTGCCTTTGATAAGAATGTGGACGGGTTATTATAAGATGTATCCTTTTTGGTTGGGGGTCCATCACTGTTTCTATGGATGTATCACTGCTCTGTCTGAAATGTTCCATAGTATGACATTAAACTGCTCTACGTGACTTTTTTTTCAATTACAGATGGTTTTATAGTTCAAAAATACCTAGAAAAAAATCTGGCATTCTGAATGTGAGCAGGGTTGCCCCTCCACAGATCTGGGGCCTCATTTATAAAGCTTGCTTATGCACTAAACATTGCATAGGAGCTTTTAACGGCAACCGCGGCCAGGACTTACGAAACTCCTCCTGAGTGCAGCTCTTTGCTTTTCTCTACAGCAGCTAGGACCCTGCTGTACACAGAGACATGCATGACAGTACATGAGCGCGTGCACTTTTCCAGTGCAGCTTCCACGCTTTGACCATAGACTTCTATAGACCACAGTCCGAGCAACACATCACAGAGAGAATGAAATAATGACCAGACTTGAGAGAAAACTCTTTCCTCAGACGGAGCACAGGAACAAGGCTTTAATTTAATGAAGCAAGGGACTAAATGCAGCTCCAACGCTTTACATTTGTCTTTACGCACCGAGCATCTGAGTGGCCCGAGTCTGTGCACTACTGGCCGAACCTGATCCGAACCCAAAATATTCCCTGCATTTTTGTCTAATGGGGAGCTCTTGCAAATGAGAATTTGCTCTCTGTCTGTATAAAGAACACATTAATGTCTCTGCCCAGCCCCATGTATTCACAGAGGGAAGACCCAGCCCCATGCATTCAAAGAGGTAAGACCCAGCCCTGCACACTCACAGAGGTAAGCAGAGTTTGGTCTTGTGTGGACTTTTACTGGCAGATTAACAGCATGTGATATGTGTCTGATGTGTTACATAACAAATCTGTGTTCTATCTGTTGAAGCGCTCGTTCCCCGGCTGCTGATCCACGTATCCCTCCCTCGCTCCTTTGGCTCTCCTGGGGACGGCATCTGAATCTCTCGTACATACTCATAGCCCCCTCCTTTGACCATTCAGGTCACCGTGTGCCTGTATCTACTAGTATATGTGCAAAAACAGGGCCAGTCACACACAGGCAGACTTAAAAATATAGCGATAAAACTCTTGAAACAGCGAGAAAATAATTAGACTTTATCTGCTAAGATGCACATCCTAAATATTATGAAATATTATTAAATTAAGAGATTAAATTAAATTAAGAGATATGTCACTTTTAGTTTTGTATTTATTTGTAAAACCTTGATGTGACTGCGTGGAGCGTCAGACTCTCCCTCTCTTTCTCCCGTGTCTCGGGCAAACCCACTGATTATCGGCTCATGTTTAGGTAAATCTCATTCACGAGTCATTTTGCATGCTCCTTTTATGGTGAGGTGGAGGTGTGGAAAGGGCGTGATGTGGGTTCACCTGCACAGATTCTAGCTGCAGGTGGAATCTTTGAAGCACAGATTGTGTGGTGGGGTGTGCACGCAGGGTTTTCTAAATTTGGAGTTTGTGTGGTGCATGCCTCTGGTGGTCACTAGGAGTATGCACTATCTTAGGGAAATTCCTGCTAGTCCTTTATAAATGAGTCCCCTGACCTGCAACTTGGTCTGTAGGGATGCACCAATACCGATACTGATATCGGCCCAATACTTCCTTTATGTACTCGTACTTGTTAAACATTTGCAGATACCATGCATCGATACCACTATTACACAACACGGTCACGTTCAGGGTGCCATTTGTTGTTCTACCTAACTTCAGTGTCTAGGGGGCGACAAAGAGTCAGAAGACACGGCCAGTAAACATAGACCGTATGCCAGTAACATGCGCACCAGGGTCCGAGTCCAGACCCAGATGCCATCCCATAAGGACTCGTGTCGATACAGGCATGTCCAGCCATGCTGAACATGTCGTCATTTATTTTGGTCCAAAGGAAAACAGTTATCGCAGCGTCCTTCTCAGATGCAGCAGAAAACAGCTCCATAGGGACTTAGAGCTGAAATATTCTAACAGGGGAGGGTTTTATCTTTCACTCACTCTTTACGTTAGGTTGATAGACCCAGAAATGACAAAGATATGCACTTTTAAATACTTTGGAATCGCTTTTGGCTTTACACCAGCTTTAATCAAATGCGCTCACACACGTGACACGACTCGCGATATACGTGAGCTATTTTTCAGACTGTCTCAAAAGTTTTACTCAGAAAACGGTCTGTTGAGATATTTATATGTAATAGAATTTAAGTTTTAATGTCCAGAAAGAGAATGGAAGAGGAAAAGAAATAATCAAATCTTCACCAGCAAAGAAGGAAAAGTCTGATATAGTGTAGCTCCAGTACAGTCTATTATAAGAGTAGACTGACTATATTATAAAATGTATAAAATAGCCTAAGAACGCTCTGTACGTATTTTCACTGAATTAAAATTCTGAGCTGTGAACGACTGAACCAAATGAACTAAAACATTTCCCATATGAACTCCAGCTGTACAGTAGTTATACTGTGTAATGTATGTAACGTTTCACACATATCATAGTGTTATTATATTATACTCATTATCAGAAAAAAATTACATACTTTTTTTTGCGTCATAAAATGTAGCGAAATTGAATCGATATCATGACCCATGTATCAAGATACTTATCAAATCGTGGGAAAACTGTATCGTTGCATCCCTAATGGTGTCCCAGACCTCTAACTGGACCTTGTCAAATGTTAGTTGAATATCCTGGGTCTATCATGTGTTCGTCAGCAGTTTGGCAGTATTTTAGTATTAGGGAGGATGACAGGACTAAGGTGGATTGTAAATTATGTAGTACCAAGGTGTGGAAAGGAAAACACTTCATTTAATATGAGCATCGTAAAGTATCGGTATTGTACTCGGTATCGGCAAGTACAGAAATGATTGTACTCGTATTGGTTTTCAAAAAAAATGGTATCGGTGCATCCCTATTGGTCTGGTTTGGTCTCTACGCAAATAGAAAGGTTTAATCCCATACTGTGAAACATCTCCATGGATATAAGCATTTGACGGACCCACCACCAGAAAAGTTACACAATGTACCTTTAACAAAAAGATATTCAAAACAAGTAAGAGTAAATATATGTTTTTTTTTGTTGAAAAGAATAAATAAACTAACAGTCAAAATGTATATGAAACAATGAAAGTGCACTGTGTGATAGTAAAATTCAAAATGATAAAATAGGCCATCATTTTAGGATATAATTTCAGTAATGGAACTCGGGCTGGGCGATATGGACCAAAAAATATATCTCGATATATTTTGCTATATCTCGATATACGATATATATCTCGATATCTTTACAGGAAAAATAACCCCCTCCCACACTACTGCAAAAACAACAAACATATTTTATCTGATTAATATTCATTTAGTACTGCACTTAAACACTCTGCACCCCTTTTTGGACCCTCACCCTCAGTTTAAGAACCTCTTCTTTAAGAGAACTTCCACTGGCACTTTACACAAAATTGCTTCAAAGTGAAAAAAAGTGGCTAGGATTTTTAAACCTGTATTTTGATATTCCTAACTGGAGTAACATTCTCTTGTTTTAAAGTGATGTTTAGTCTCTGCACATTTACCAAATCAAACGCACATTGTGACAAATATGATCACACTCGGTATTTAGACCTTGAATCCGTGACAAGACCGAGTCCAAATGCGCTCGAGTCCGAGACAAGACCAAGACAAAACTCTCGCTTTAGAGAAGGAAGTCCAGCGGCACGGGGGTGTCTACTGAGTGTGACAGGTGTGGGTCCTGCTGCGGGGCGCTCCTCATTTAAGGGGGCGTGTGTGTGTTTTGAAGCGGAGTTTGTTCATATGAGTGATATCGGCCACACGTGGAGCTCGTATGCTGGAGTCGTGCGCGGTCGAAGGTGTAGTGCCCAGGTAGAGCTGGGCGGTATGACCAAAAATTGTTATCACGGTATTTTTTAAAATTATCACGGTATCACGGTATTTAACGGTATTTTTGTCTTTGGCTAAGTGAAGTGTGATAGAGTTGGTAATATCATTCCAACGTTTGCTTTTCTTGTCATAGACGGTCCCTTTAGACGGAGTGCGCGGCTCACAAGACTTTCGCGCTCTCGCCCGTGTCACAAAACACTACACAGACGGTCCCTTTTAGCAAACGCGCCTAACACTACACAGACGGTCCCTTTTAGCAAACGCGCCTAACACTACACAGACGGTCCCTTTTAGCAAACGCGCCTAACACTACACAGACGGTCCCTTTTAGCAAACGCGAATAACTCTACACAGACGGTCCCTTTTAGCAAACGCGCTAACACTACACAGACGGTCCCTTTAGCAAACGCGCCTAACACTACACAGACGGTCCCTTTTAGCAAACGCGCCTACCAGGGACGTCTGTGTAGTGTTTTGTGCTGCAGTGCCAACGTTACGCAGAGATTGGGGAGAAGATGCAGATTTTACTTTCTACTCAACTCGCTATCCTTACCTGGCTTGTTGGCTTGTTTGGTGTAACACTGAAAAACAGCCCCCGCTCAATCTACACAGCGACGTTCCGCCGCTCTGTGTTGCCGACATATGCGCGCACACACGGTATGGCGGTAAATAAAAAATTCATATCATAAAAATAAAAATTACCGGTATACCGGTTCAAACGGTATACCGCCCAGCCCTATGCCCAGGCACAGTTCGGTTGCGCTCGCGCTGGGCAGGTGCATTTAGAAAGATTAACTCAACAAATGCGAGTGAAATGGGCGCACTGTAGAGCCCTGGTCCTAGTCTTGGTTTAGTCTGCAACCGAGCCCCGGGCTCTGCGGCCGCGTTTAGTCCTGGTTTAGTCCTAGTCCTGGTTTAGTCCGCGGCCAGCTCCGGGCTCCACGGAGGAGCTTGGGGGACAAACGCGCGGAGGCGGAGGCAAGCGGAGGCGAGCGCGGCACAGAGAAGGCAAAACAAGCGAAGTGGCGAAACCAGAAGTAAACGTAAGCATTATAGCGATATATCGATATGTCAGAATTCATATCGAGTTTCAAAAATATCTCGATATATTTTAAATCGAGATATCGCCCACCACTAAATGGAACCTACCTTGTAAAGCTACTTCCACTGGTAACTAAACGGGTATGTGCACAAATAAATAGGCTATCTGAAATGTTTGTAATTTTTGTCATTATTATCCAGGTGACAATTTGCTCTTATGGTGGTCCATCAGAAATGTGCTAAAATTTTCCTGCAGATGCCTTGGTCTAGGTTAGTGTTTTGGGTTTTTTTTACACCTACACTAATATATACTATATATATATATATATATATATAGCTGTCTGCATACTTCTTCTCATCAACAGATTAATATACTGTATTTAGACTAACCCAGTGTTCTGCAGGGAGAAGTGGGTCAGAGTATGATTTCTAGTATATTTTCCCTAAAGCTTTGGCACAGCAGGCGTGGTACTCCCAGTAGACCACACACCTGCAAAACGACCGGTACAGTGAGCCCCCTCATCTGCATACGGCTGTGAGAGCACCACCAGGTTACCTCAGCAGGGAATACTCAGAGCTTTGGGAGAGAAGCGCTGTTACTGAGACAAAGATTTGAAAATACATAATGGGCTGAAAATATGAGAGCGCTTTTATCTGCACTAGCTCCCATCTGCAGTGACTGTGTAGGGATCCAGAGTAATGAAAGTGATGTATGGCTATGTGCATTACACATTTATGGGCGTTGTAGCTGATCAGATCACCGTCCTGTTCGCACTGTAAACACACTGGCTGTGTGTAGATCAGCTCCTGTCTCTGTACCGACACTGCGTTTGTTTATATACCTTTTTTTTAAGATACGTCCCTCCATTAATACAATTTGTGATATAATAATACTAATGGTTGAGAATAATTTGGCAATACTGACAAAAATTAATAGCTTGATTTTTCGACCAAACTTAACCCAAAACTACTAATCAGTTCAAATATGCAATCCAAAAAATTGATATCTGATAACAGACAATGTTTTGTATTCTGATAATGATATTTCGATCTACTTTTTCACTTCTTTAACTTTAATAAAAAAAAAACAGCATAATCACTTCCCTTTCTACTTTTAAATCATGCTATAAATTCTCAACATTATGCACAATAAATACTATATTGACTTATAGTTACCTACATAATGCAGTAGTAGGGTATATTGTACATTTATATATTTTGTTTTGCAGTTTGATAAGTGCTTTCTGCTTTTTTTAATATTGAACATTTAGAGTAGTTTTGGGGGGGATAATTCTGCTTTATGGTTTGGTTTCAATATTATTGTTTATCATCTACACTTAAGCAATATATTGCACTTCAAAATGTGTTATCATGACAGGCCTACTCACTTCTAATTATGCATATCTCCAAAACAACATTTTTAATATTATCTGCTAGACAAACTATCACAGACCGATTTAAATATACCTTCACCATGACAGCTTTCACTGCATCTCTATGGGCAGTACACTAGTGACTTGACAAACATGCTTGCAAGCCTTAGCCTGTCTGATGTAACATTAGCATTTATCAGCCCCTCCCACCTACTCCCTCTGCAGCAGCACAGCCTCTTTACTTTGCGGTGCCATTACAGTAGCAGTAGGATCATAACTCTGGTTTTATGGGGCCAGCCTCAGTCCCCAGTCCCATAGAGCCCATTAGAGGTCAGAGCCTGCACTGAACACAAGCATGTTCTCAACGTGAAAGCACTCACCATCCCATACTAAGACAACTGACAATCCCATAACCCTAGACAATGAATGTGATACATTACGGCTTACAGTATTTTTTTTTTATTTTTTTTTTTAAGTTTACAATTACTGAAGATGCACTTAATACAGTGGGGGAAAATATTAGAAATGCGTTTGAACATGTACTGAACATATAATTTATGGCCCATCTAGGCTAATCACAAAACCAAATTAGTATAGTCAATAATCTTACTGAAAATAAATTATTCCACTGACACAATAACTCTAAATCGGGATCATACACATAAAAGTGTTTTAAATATAATTAAAGCTGATTACGGTGATGATGGCACACCCCACTCTCTCTTCCTGACAGCTGCCCGGGCCGACAGCTCGTCCACTATAAATATTACATATTGCACTTTTAATACTGGAAAATGTGAATTATTCTAGAGCCAAATTACAGATAATAGGCAATAAGTCACATGCCTTTTATGATCAAGAGCACTGTCAAATGTCAGACTAAGACTGTGCATGAAAATAGACCCTCCACCAGAAAAGTTACATAGTGAGCTTTTAAATTTGTGAATGATTCTAGAGGTAACAGTATAAAAACATTTACAAGAATATTTCTCGATCAGGAGCACGTCAGTGAATTTTCTGCAGAATTTCATGAATTAATGTTGAAGTAATTTTTTTTTCTCCCCATAGTAACCTTTGTGCATTCCTATAGGTGGCGCTGTAGCATACTTTTTTTCATTGCGCCCCTGCTGGCCAACTATGAAATATGCCCCATATACTTTTTAGATTTTTTATTTTTTTTTGTTTGTAATCATGCGAGTTTAATCCCCAAATTTGGTGCAAATACGATAATGTTTATATTTCATGTCTATGATGGGGGGCAAAATTTCATATTTCATTACATTCAGTGACTTGAATTTGAGCTCTCTAGGCCAATGCCTGTAGCTGTGAGAGGTCATCAAACAAACGGGAAATGAAGGTGTTATTCGCCAGCGTGCTACGGACAAACCGTGAGGAGTATCTCAAAAACATGGATAACTTTTGTGAACCTATGTCTGTAGATGTGACATGTCAAATCTGGGCTCATTTGGACCAAAAAACAGGGACTTTGATCGTTTTGCAAACACAGAGTCAAAACGGTGGTGAATTTTTGATCCAAGATGGCCGACTTCCTGTTCATCATAGAGACGTGCTCCAATTAATCTTTTGGCTTGTCTCATGATTCTCTATCACTGTCCCGAATTCTGTTTGTCTGCAAAAAACTTTGCTTGTCCCCTCTCCCATAGGGGTCCAATTCTAGGCGGCGCTGTTGAGTCAGGTCACTTCTGCCATTGTTGCGATGCCCATTTTATCTAATTTTTCGTCGGGACGGTCGATCCCATATCTGGTTTGGGGACTTTTCGTCGACATTCAGGGAGTCAAAAATGTGATTATATATGGGGGAAAAGAATAAGAAGAAACTGGCGAAGAACAATCCCCCTCGCCACTAACTTTGTATCGAGGCAAGGGCCAAATACAATATTGTATAAAATATAAATAGCAGAATTAATCACTCAAGTACTTTGTCTATAATTTGTCAGAGGTTAGTTATTCAACATTTACTGCTCAAATATTATCGCAGTACAAAGAATAAGTCACTACGATAAATACTGACCTCCATAAATTATTGTACCATCTCTTGTGTATTGAACGATATGTGAATATAGTAATCATTGTGACAGGCCTAGATCCTTACACCAGTTTGTGTGTTGAATCATTTTTTTTGGTCCACTATGTTCAAAGAAAAAGTAAAAACTAGCAGAGCTTCAATGTGTCTGTTATGTGTCATTTTGTTTTGGAGAGCAAATGATGATGCGTAGTAAATGAGTTGCTGCTAATCTATATTTGCGTTTTAATTAGCAATTATAGTTGCAAAGATTTTACACTAATGTGAATTTATTTAATGGCCCTAAACTCCTCTTAGCCACTCGTTTGCAAATTTTAAACCTCTTGACCTGCATGTAGACTGGGACATGAATACTCTGTAGAGGTGAGACTAAATCAGATCACGGGCGGACTTTGAGTTATGTATACTCTGATTGTAACATTGATTGCAAGAAAGACTAAGCATTGTGAATGTCCTGCCTACTGTATAAAAGGTGTGGTACCTGTAAAAAAGAAAAAACTAGTTCATTTCAAATGGTTTGCAGTGGTCCAAAGATATTCCTCACTTGCATGTGTCCATACATGGGAAGAAAGTGGGTCCAGGGTCTTTAAAATGAACAGTTAATAGTATTGTGAAATGTAAGGGTCTGGTGCGTCTGGATCATTTCTGCACCAAAATGCCTCCTCTCTGTTCTTCCTTGACTTGTAATTAGCATAGCTTTCTTCATTTGGAAAGAAAACACACCTACAAGCTTGGAGCTGGCACAGACTGGCCTACACAAACTTGGTTGTTCTGCTCCCAGAGAGCGGCAGACACATAAATCATTCATTGTGGGGGGAACAGGGGAGGTGGGTAGCAAGACACAGACGCAACAATGCCAAATTAGCTTTGAAATGACAAAGCTAGGCACACACTAGGGCCAACTATTCTTGTGCCTACAGACAACGGCAAGGTGATCCTGACAGATTCAACTCCAAATGCATGAATAAAAGATGTGTTGATATGCAATTCAAAAAGGCAAGAGTTGGCAAAGACAAACAAGATGTAGAGAGTGAGTGTGGAGAGGGGGAGGCCCTTCTCTGATGAACCTGCTGTGAATCACCAGCAGTAGCAATTACAGAGGGCGCGGCTCTGTGTGCGCCCGGGGACCCCCTGCTTCTCCACATCCATGTAATGGGCCCTCCTGAGGAAGAGCAGGTAAGTCACCTAGAGACGCTTGGTGTTATACAGCTGAGCGCTCACTAATGCTGCCATCAGGTCCATCTCAGCACTAATGAAGGATTTAATAGAGCAGCGAACAGGCTTATAAACCCTGTCAAACACTCAAGCACAGGCTCTGGGCCAAGTGTCTACTGTGAAAAGAGGATCATTATTACAGAACTTATAAGAATATTCTTATAGAGAAATCTACTTTAATAAACAACACTGAATATCACCAGCCATCATGTCCTAAGAGCATTAGTGATACTGATAAAACAATATGTTGCATTGTTGGCTTATTTTCAGTTTAATAGATTTAATAAGAATACCTTTAAAGTCATTTGTACAACAGTAGGCTAAGTACATGAACTGGTTCCAGATTCTCAGAGCATAACGCACCGTGCCAACCAGTCGCTCCTGTTAATCAACACATAATGAAGTGGGGACAGCTGGGCCCATTTGGACATGTGCTTGTCCACTCAGGAGACCCAGAGGCTAAAGGCCACAGAGTGTAGCTCTGAGCAGGGCTCAGCTGGCCCAGCACCAGCAGCCTTACTGCAGGCCCATGTGACAGAGGTCACTGTGCATCCTGTCACTGGAAATGTCCTCGAGTGACAGGGGCAGCACTGCCAAAGGAGACTTTAACATGGAGGGCCATCTGACAGGGACGTCAGCCTCAGCAATGCCCTTCATGGGCACTGGTCACCATTACATGTACATACAGGCTGCATCACTGCATGGCACAACACCAGGAGCACTAGGCACATTAGAGCCCCACTGCCCGGTGTTATGCACTTCTGACTCTGGACCGCTGGATAATTCTGTACTACACCTAAAATCCTCTTGAAATGAGAAAAAATAAGTCAGTCTATATTAATTTTTTTTGCTGAAATTGACTGCCGTACTCCCACTACAGAGATAGCTGCCATTTTGCACATTCCTGTACTGCAAAGTATGGGACTCTCATGCATATTAGTGGATAATGAATTAAATCAATGCTCTTTGAGCATCAGAGACGTTCAAACTTTGAATGAATTTGCCCTGAGTTTCTAAAATGACCTTCACGCTGCTCACTGTGAACTACACTTGAGTCAGCATCACATGTCATCTGAGTGGAAAATGCACAATTCTGATGTGTCCCTTTCTGGGCAAAAAAAGTATCTTTTTTTCACCAGGGCAAAACAACTAAAACATGTGACTACAGTTGAAGCACTCTAAGGACATTTCTTGTCCTTGAAGGACATTTTAAAAATGAAACTAACCTTGGAATACACATTACTGAAAACATAGAAGACACAGTGCGGGTTAATTTAAAAAAAAAAAAAAAAAAAGAAAAAGGTTGAAAGTCTATTACAGCCATGGAGAGGTACTCATTTAAAATTACATAGCAAAATAACATAAATTAACTTTCTAGTAATATCCCAATTTGTTTATCTGTTGTCTCTCCCCTCACCAGAAAAAAAATAAATAAAAAAATTTGAGAAGAAAAAGTTTATTTGGAACAACAATCCACACAATATTAAAAGGCAATGCATGTACAAATGTGGAAACAGGGGAATTTGAAAAACATTGAAATCATGAATGAATCTCTGAAAGCCTCCTGGATTTATACTCTCATAGGATCATATCCTAAATGGATATCAAGTCAAATGTTGTTTGAAACCTACACATTTTTCAAAATAAAATATTTCAATTTTTTCAATTGAATCTTAAACATAACAATCATTTATTTATGAATGATTTTTTTAAGGATGTACTTAGAGCATGGTTACATTTTACATATCATATTTATTTCAATTTACAAAAAACGGTTGAAGGAAATCCGAATCACTCTAGAGATTAGTCCCATGAACATATTTGTTGGCGTGCTGAATAATCATCAAGTGGGTCTCATCACTAAGGGCAACGAGACTCACTACAGGAAAGTGGTCGACCTCTGCACCTGTGGTGCAGAGACAACAACCTCCAGCTGAATGTCACCAAGGCTAAGGAGATAGACTTCCAGAGAGGACACACCCAACATCCACCACTGACCATCGGCGGTGCTGCTGTGGAGAGAGTGAGCAGCACATCAGTGACGACCTTTCCTGGACCAACAACACTGCATCACTGGTGAAGAAAGTCCAGCAGTGCCTCTACTTCCTGTGAAAACTCAAGTGAGCAAGTGCCTCACCACCATCATGACCACATACTACAGACAAACCACTGAGAACTTCCTTTCCAGCTGCATCACTGTGTGGGGCAGAAGCTGCACTGACCACCACAGGAGAGCCCTGCAGCACAGAGTGAGTGAGTGAGCTTTTGGCATGAAGCCTATGGTTGGGACGGGGATTTCAGGTGCTTGTCTCGTCCTGTTCAGTTTGTCTTGTTCTGTTTTGTCCTGTCTATTTCTGTGTTTTGTCTGTCACACATGTCCTGCCTGTTCTGTCTGTGTGATTTGTCTAAGTTGGTCCTGATGACCTGTTTGTCCTGTTTTGTTTTTGCTTTTGTTTTTGTCAGGGTGGTTTAATCTTTGGTTGTAATTCTTTGTTGAATATTATTATTGTTTTTGTTTGTGTTTATTATTTAATTTGTTAAGATTATTACAGCACAGAGACTATGAATAAAAAAGAAAAAAAAACAACCTTAGAATGTTTCATGAGTCACTTTGTTCAAGTGTTGTATTTTTTCCAAATTGCCAACACAAAATGAAATAACTCTAAAATAAAATGTATGTTTTTTTTTTCACAGTTGGCAATCCTCTTGGCTCATTCTCTATTAAATGTGCAGAGTAATGTTTGTAGTGAGGCTGTGCTGACACCAGCTCTTAGAAGTGCTCTTATCCTGTGTAGGACAATACTGATGATCCCTGGCTCTGTTAGAAAGGCATCGAGCCATAAGTTTAACTGGTCTAACTGAAGGCGCAGTTCTCAGTTTGGTAAAAAACTTCTGGCACCTCCAAAAGTGAAAGTCGATGAAGCAACAAAACCTATTCAAGAAATAACAGTTCTTAGTTGTGTTTTTGTTTGGTTGCGTCGGGTCTACATGTTTTCATTTGGATCTCATTCCCAGGTGCGTCTGATAACATTAGTGAACGCTCAGTCCGCTCCAGTAAAAGTCCCAGCAGCCATTGCAGCAAGCAAGAGCACCCAACGCTGCCATTAGCCGTCTGCTAATTATACCTGCTGCGCTCATCTCACTACGACATGCCAAATTATCCTCCACACAAGAGTGCTCTCCTCCACTCGTCCAGACAGACACTATTTGAAATCTCATTCCACAATAGGGTTGTCAAGAAATCAATACCCACATATGAATTAGGGCTGTGGCGAGTAAAGAAATTATTGGTTGACTAAAGGCATGTCCTGCTGATTGATCTGACTCGAAAGGGGGTGCGGCAAAAGATCTCAAAACTATAGCTTATCTCTATGTGTCCGACCAAAACTGCATTCATAAGACTACAACTGCATGAGAGTTGATTCAAAAACAACTATTTATGCAAAAATAGTACTGGCAGATTAAACTTGTGAATCATGTGTTTAAGATGCCTTTTTACATAGAAAAATGAAAACAAAAAACAGATTCAGATAACTCATTTACTTATGTCCTTATCCTTAATCCTCATAATCCAAATAAAATGATTAGTCAACTAATACAAACTTTGGTCAACTAAGACTCCATCGACCAGTTAATGAATTAAACAGTTAAACTAATATGAATTAATGCTACACCTAGAATTGAAAGCAGATACTCATTTGAACAAGTATAGCAGTGACAATTAGAAATTACTCCAAGTCAGTATAATTAAAATTTGAATTAAGTCATGGACTAATATAATGATCCAATTTTTAGCATCGAACAGGAGGAAATCTACGCAGACACTGGGAGAGCATGCATACTCTGCTCAGAAGTCAAACCCCAGGAACTTCTGGTGCTGGTAGAGCTGGTCCAATGATAAAAAAATGTAATTATCAGCAGCATTTAGGTCACACTCTGAAGCTTTTGTGGCTGTTTGTTGCCCTTTATGGTCAAGTTGATTAATTCTACATAAGGAATAATAGTAAGACTTGTGCTGATGACATTGTAAAACTCAGGACTCATCACATCAGCCCCCTGCCCTCTGTGCCTCTGAGTGTTGGCTGCAGGGAAGTGGTCCAGTGCAGATCAGATGCTTGTGGGAGCAGCTGTGAATGCTCCAGTGGATGTCGAGATGGCACATGGTTAAATGTCTGCACAAATCCTGCAGCTCTGTGTGTCTGCCTCCAACACAACGCCAAATGGATTGTATTAAAAAGCAACAGTCTGGTTCTATTTATCCAAGAACTGAACTCAGGACCTTCTTGCTCTGCCACCAGGCCACCCACCATGACATGTCATTTTGACAATTAGCAATGACTGCACCTTGATCTCAAATTTCAATGATGTACAGCCCTACAAGAAATAAATGACCACGGCTAAACTGATATAGCTGCATTGTCTGCAGCTTAAATGGCTCTAACTTTCCAAGGAATCTCATTGAAGTTCAAACCGCAAATTACCAATTCAATTAACTAACTGACTTGTGAAAAATCAGGAAAAATATATTATTTACTGAAATAAAAACAGAGGAGGAAGACAAACTGTACTGTTCTGTTTTTATTAGAACAGATAGTTCTATCATAGCATGAGTGGTGAGCTGGGGACATTCATTTTCTATAGTTTGGACAGTGATGTATGGACAGTGTTGTAACAGCAAGGCTCCATTTCACACTCACTCATCTGCTCAGCTTTGGAGATGAAAACAGATTAAAACACGTAATTATGCTCTTCCAGAAGAAATAAACCACACTATTAAATGCCTGGTGTCACTTTAAATATGAAAAAATAGATGTGAAAGTGATGAACTGAATGTGATAATTAGTACACAGTATCTTGGCTTTACATATAGTACTTGAATAGATAACTTAAAAATGTATGGCTTCAGAACGATGCTTGTATTTCTGCGCTGTACTGATTAAGTGAAGCTAATTATTAAAATACATTAATATGGAATTTGTTGTTTCACATTATGGCTATAGCTTTCGTTTGATTATACTAATTCATTTTATTATGTAATTTATTCCAACATGTAATGGACTTGAATATTCATTAAAGGTGTTCCCAAGAGAGTCGGCCTCTCCGTTCTGACCACCTGGGAATTATTACAGCCCCCTGTCTCTTTTTTCAGTGGTACGTGATTTATACTGGTATTAAAAACCTCTCCAGGGATACGGGAGCCTGGTGTGATCAAATTTGTTCATCCTGTTAGGCCCTGAGCATCTCTAAGACTTGTGTGGAGATTGGATTAGTTTATATGTATTTTCCTCTCAAGTAACAGTATCCGCTCTTATAGCATACACCTCCATCTGTGCACGCATTGCTCGCTGGAACTGCATTTCAACGTTGACTTCTCACTGTTGATAGAGACACATTTTCACATGTCCAGAAATAGGCCTGCACCATGAATACTATTATGACTTATCATTAAAGCACTGATGAATGGAACAATAATTTTTAGGGACAATGTTTAGGTTTGGGACTTTTTCTTTGTACTAGTAAAGAACCTTTTGTTATTCTTCTGTACTATAAGATCTGGGCTGTAGAGGGTTGAATAAATAACCTTTCTGACTCACAAAAGATACAAACAAACTTAAGTGTAGAGATGTGCCAATCCATCTTAAAATAATTATTTCCTTTAAACAAAACTCAAATGTGTTATAAGTGGTCAATGATCAACCTTTGATGCAAAGCACTTCACATCAAGGAGTCACTCACCCATTCACACTCATACACACACCAGTGTACGCAGACACTGGGCGTGAGGTGGATTAAATGTCTTGCCCTAGGACACAATGACAGTCTTAATCTGTGGGAGCTGAAATCGCACCTCAAACCTGCGTTTAAGTGGATCGGACGGACTGACGTCATCACAACAAAAAGTGCAGCTGTTGACATTTTTCTGATAGATAGCTGCAGATTACACTAGCTAGCATTTGTACCAAAATGACTAGAAGATTGCTCAAACGTGCATGATTCACTTCAAATACAACTTCTGGTGAGTAGATGACGAGGGGAAACATAACATGGTTAGAAGCTCTGAAAAGTAAATTTTGTACAATAGGTCTATTTATTATTTATTTAGTTAGTTTATTAATGAGACATGGACAGTGCACAATATACATTAACCTTAAGGAGAGATGCATTGTGCCAGGTAGTAGCACCAGTGCTCATTTCCACGTGTAGTCCCTGGTATCATTGTTTATTGTCTATATTTTCTTCAGTAACATATCACACAAGTCCACTGTTCTTTATAATTTTAGGTTCTCATTTTACCCCAAATTTGCATGTTCTTTTATCTACATAGACTGCAATTCTACATACCACAAATACAATGCATAACAGCCTGTTGTGGAATTATATGTACTATACTATAATCAATAAAAAACTGAGAAGTTGTCTTGAATCAAGGAGTATGATTCATTAAAGCAATTGTGTGCACAATCACAGAAGTACCTGTCCCTGCTACAGCGTGTCATTTGACCCTAAGCTGTAATCATAACAATGCATACAGAGGTTTTATACCCCACGGGGGGCATAGGGCACATGGATGATGCAAATACAGAGGCTAAGACAGACTAAGGCATAATACTACCCCAGAGAGGAGAGTGGGTCACCCCAAGCCTGGCTCAAAACAAGTCTAAACACAACAATCAGTGGAATAGTAAGTTAACGTTAATTGGAGAAATAGACTTTTATGAAGGCCAGAGTGTCTACATATGCAAGATTAGAGCAAGGTATTAGTTTGCTAGCTGCAAAACCCCACAACCATTAATCAACAACCTAAACACAGTAAAGAGTAAAGACTAGAGTAAAGATTTCCATAACAAGCCTAACAGTTCGAAGCCTGTATTTATGTGTGATTGCTGTTGCAGAAGCGGGTCATGGCAGTGGGAGCTTGCTATTGTTTTCTGTGGCACACAGTCTGATGGTGAATAATGAATAGGGTAAACAATGCATAAACATGTCACCTGGAGAATGGTGCAGGGATGCTTAGGTTTCGCTGGCTGTACAGAAGTAGCACTTGCAGTTTGTGTAAAATGCGAATAAAGTATGGCCAGGAAGGTGCATATTATTTTGTTGGAAAGGAGAACAATGTCATAGGCCAGTATTTTGTGCTGTTGGGACAATGTTTGGAGAGTATACAAAACAAGAGGGCGTCCACACTGCATTTTATTTCATACCAAACAAAGTGGCCATTTTTTTTATGTCTTTGAAGGCACGGTACCTGATTGTTACCATCTTAAAAACATGAAAAACAGAGCTAGTAGTCTAAAATTATTCCTGCTTACATTCCGAGCATTCCCTATTTGTTTACCAGAATGTGTGCAGAGACCAGTGCCCACTTTTGCCTTCATGGCCAACAGCAATTAAGCATGCCAACACGCACTTCTTGAATGTCAGACAACACACTTCCTAAAATGCAGACAGCATGCAGCAAACTTATTTTTGACCTCAAGAGCTGCTTTACCGGGTAAGACAAATTTTCTTCCGGTACAGTATTTATCAGTATTTATCTTTTACTCAACAACCAACCTTTTATTTACATTCTAACACCACATGTAACCACCCCACACACTGACACAAGTATTATTTCATTCAAACTAATGATATAGGATATTTCACTTATGTCCCTGATAAACTAGACATATTGAATTAAATGTCCTGAGCTGATCTCCACCTCAAATTGCTTCCTGTTTGATTTGTTCTCTTCTTTGTCATGAGAAAACATATTTTCTTTTCTTTTCATACGTTGAGCCCATATTTGCATTTTACAACAGTGCCTAAAAATGACTAAAAACAGCTTTCACAGAGACCAATGAGGTGTCCAATCCGAGAGTGTACGCATGCATATTTGTGTGCAGCTCTGGGAAAAAGAAAAACAAAATATGAGTCTGCCAGGCAAGACAGCTTCTTTAATCTCCTGCACACCGGCTGTAAGGACACCCCGACCAAACTCATTCTAACCAACTCACTGCCAAAACAAAGGACGCCACTGACAAATGCACGAAGGAGCATGAATATAAATAATGTGGGTTCTGCTACTAACAACTTATGTCTGCAAGATCCAGGGCAACAAGCAGTTAGGAGTCAGGAAATAGAAAGGTTCAAGATAAAGCAGAGAAACTGAATGCAAGAAGAGATGTGTAATATTTAGTTTAACACAAGCCAACTACTTTTATTTGAGGTCCAACATCTAACAGTCTGTCTACAAGGGCATTTTGTCCAGGGAGTCTGAGGTTGTTTAGTAATTGTGTATTATCCTGTGTGTCCTCACCAATAACTTTGATGCCCTTTCACTTCAAATGATGCCCTTTTTGGCCACACTAACATCAGCTATTCTATTATCCTCTGTACCAAAATAAAAAGATGATTTATATCAGCTACCAAAAACTCTAAAAAACTACTTCAACATCTGCCTTGCTTTTTACTTCTAAGTTTGGCTCCTTTAATATAGCTTTAACGGCAGTCCCTCTTGTATATTTATGTATTTGGTGTAAACTTTTTACAATGTGCAGGTAAATCAATGGGCCATAAAAAGATGCTATAAAAAGTTTTCCATGTCTTTTCCGTCCTTGCTGCTGGGGTTATCTCCTCTACTTTCTTATCTGGCATTCATGGGTGATTACTTGGGTGGGTGAGTACTTGGGTAGGTTTAATTTTGAGGGGGATGTTGGTCAGGGAACAAGACAAAACTTCATAATTTAATTCTGCACCTGCTGCAGGGTTAGCAACTGTAACTGCAACTTTATTTATAATGCACTTTAAAAACAACTAAGTGTGACATTATTAAAATACATAGAGACACCAAGCTTGCAATGTTCCACAGTATGGCATTAATCTTATCTAGTTTACATTTATTCACATTATTCACATTAAACAACACCATTCAGCATTTATTCATTACAGGTGTTTCTATTGCTCAAAAATACACTTTCTTTCTATGAATGGGAGCGACTCTCCACAGATCTGAATTGTAATGTAGGGTAGTGCTGTAACCTGCTTGTATTCCTCGTGATTAGGTTAAAATATACATTATCGCTCATGAGAGACACTGATTCTCTGCATTTGACCCAATCTTTAACCACCAGCCAAGTGTCACTGGGGAAACATGTCGGGAGCAATGAGCGACTAAAGAACAAAGGACCCAGCTCCAAATCTTGAGCTAAGCTTGACCCGGACTACCTTAGCTGGAGGATTTTCCCTACATTGGTCTGACCTGCAATTTGATGACAATGGTGGCCTCACCTGTTTTTCACTATGGGGAATGATAAGTTTAATGCCATGCTGTGGAACATTCTAGACAAGTAACACTAACACAGCACCAGATGAGTTACACTTTTAGACATTTATAACAAACATTCTTACTAAGGATGCAACGATATTCGATATAATATTGAATCGTTCGATACTGATCTCATGATTCAATACGTGTCGATATGCACGTGTCCCTCCATGTGCTCCGTGTTGTCATTTATTTAGGTCCAAAAGGGAAGCAGTTATTGCAGCAACCTTTTCAGATGCAGCAAGAAAACAGCTGAAATATTCTAACAGAGGTGGATTTTATCTTTCACTCACTCTTTATTTTACATTGATAGACCCAGAAATGACAAAGATATTAACTTCTAAATACTCTAGAACTGCTTTTGGCTTTACATCATCTTTAATCAAATGCGCTCATATACGCGGATGCAACACGACTCAAGATATACGCGATCTATTTCTCATACTCTATCTCAAAAGTTTTAGTCAGAAAACAGTCCGTTGAGACATTTCTAAGTAATATAACATAGTTTTCGTGTCCAGGGGCAGGAGGACAGGAGGAGGAGCTACTGTCTGTCGCTGCCAGTGAGAGGAAAAGAAATCATCATCAAAGAAGGAAGTCTCTATAGTAAGAGGAGACTATGGCTATATTATCCATCCATCTATTTTTTTCTTCCGCTTATCCGAGCCCGGGTCATGGGGGCAGCAGTCAAAGCAGGGACTCCCAGGGTTCCTTCACCCCAGACACTTCTTCCAGCTCCTCCGGGCGATCCCGAGGCGTTCCCAGGCCAGCGGAGAGACATAGTCATGGTATATTATAAAATATAAAATAGCCTGAGAAAGCAGTGTACTTATTTTCACTGAATAAAGATTCTGAGCTGTAAATCATTGTACCAAATGCACTGAAACACTTCACATACAGTATAAATTATAACTGTGCATTAGTTGTACTGTAATGCAATGTATGTATCGTTTCATTAATGTTGGAGTGTTATATTATACTCATCTTAATCTGCGTCTTAAAACGTATCGAAATCAAAACGATATCGTGACCCATGTATCAAGCTACATCTCGAATTGTGAGAAAACCATATCTTTACATTCCTAATTCTTACACAGTAGAAAAGATGTAATTTTACCCCATATGACAGTAATGTCTTCAATATTCCCTTTACTAAACGGCATCCAAGCTATTATCCATAAAACTAACTTCTAAATAAATATCATAATACCAAAGAGTTTTACCCCTTCTCTAAATATAAGACTTGATTTCATGCTGAAATGGCTATTTGACCACATTCAAACAATATCAAATACCAGACTATTTTATAACATTACGGAACCCATTTCCTCTCTTGAACTCCCGGTACACGTGCTGAGATGGTGAAAAATAAGCAGCACCCGGACACGGAGCTCATCAATACAGCCTTTTCTTCAAAGTGATTGGTTTAATACCTGTTGATTAAAGACGGCCTTATTCCACCGGTACTCTCCTCTGACCCTCCTATTTGTAAAGGAGACAAATTAAAGTCCTCAATCAAAATGTGATCAATGCCAAGGAGCCCCCGAAGCAGAAATGAACAGCAGGCCATAATGAAGCCATAATTCAGCTTTACTGCATCGGATATGAATGACGGACACAAGGAAAAGCCAGAAAGGGATTCCCATGTTAACTTATGGTCTCATTTATAATTTCTTAATCGCAGTACAGTAATTGAAATATGGTTGCACAAACTTGGCAAGGAAATTGAAAGGTGGATTTATTTGTTCATCAATTCACTGTAATGGCGAACGTGATTGACTGTCCAACACAAAATAAGTCAAATGTTGGTACGATTTGACACTGAAGATTAGAGTCAAGCGTCGTGTCATAAATAAGGAGCTCATAACGAGGTCTCTGTAATCCAATGCACTGTGTGTTATTTATATGGCTGTAAAAAGAGTATTGTTTGTTGTAAGGGATGGCTTATCTCAAATGCTGACTTTTGATAACCCTCGTTTACACATTTTTAGAGGTTTAAAACGAAAACATTAATTCCAATTTTTCTGTCAAGTACTGTAATTTTACTACAACTTAGGGGTGGGCGATATCTCGATATTTAAATTATATCGAGATATTTTTGAAACTCGATATGAATTCTGACATATCGATATATCGCTATAATGCTTATGTTTACTTCTGGTTTCGCCGCTTCGCTTGTTTTGCCTTCTCTGTGCCGCGCTCGCCTCCGCCTCCCGCTTTTGTCCCCCGAGCTCCTCCGCGGAGCCCGGAGCTGACCGCGGACTAAACCAGGACTAGGACTAAACCAGGACTAAACGCGGCCGCAGAGCCCGGGGCTCTGTCGCGGACTAAACCAAGACTAGGACCAGGGCTCTACAGTGCGCCCATTTCACTCGCATTTGCGAGCAAATATTTCATCGTGCGAACGTGGAAAACAAACAGGCGCCTCTGTGTGAGTGTTTCTGCAGCCACAATAAGGAGCTGCGCACAGACATAACGTGACAAGTTAAACTTTCTAAATGCACGTTTCCCAGCGTGAGCGCAACCACATGACACCTCCGACCGCGCACGACTCCAGCATACGAGCTCCACGTGTGTGCAGATATCACTCATATGAACAAACTCCGCTTCAAAACACACCCACGCCCACCTTAAACGAGGAGCGCCCCGCAGCAGGACCCACACCTTGTCTCGGACTCGAGCGCATTTGGACTCGGTCTTGTCATGGACTCAAGGTCTGAATACTGAGTGCGGTCATTTTTCATTAATGCCGCTGCTGTTGCCAATAAACTCATCCCGGTGTGCGGGAGCGTGCGGGCTTCTCTCTGCAGCCTGTGCCAAATGGCAAATAAATCCGTTTGTCACAATGTGCGTTTGATTTGGTAAATGTGCAGAGACTAAATACCACTTTAAAACAAGAGAATGTAACTCCAGTTTGGAATTTGAAAATACAGGTTTAAAAAATCCTGCACACTTTATTCACTTTGAAGCAGTTTTGTGTCAGTGGAAGTTCTCTTAAAGAAGAGGTTCTTAAACTGTGGGTGAGGGTCCAAAAAGGGGTGCAGAGTGTTTAAGTGCATTACTAAATGAATATTAATCAGATAAAATTTGTTTTTTTTTGTTTTTGCAGTAGTTTGGGGGGGCTGTATTTTTTCCTGTAAAGATATCGAGATATATATCGTATATTGAGATATAGCAAAATATATCGAGATATATTTTTTGGTCCATATCGCCCAGCCCTACTACAACTTTGTAAAAAACTAAAGCTATAACTATATAACTATAACTATCATATCACTTATGGATGGATAAACTAATACAAGAACCACATGAATTTCATAACATACAGTATTTGTAGAGGTCTATTCTGCAGATACAGACTTATTATCGAAATAATTGATGCCTCTGCAAATAGATAATTGCAACTCAAATTTGCTAGATTATGGCATATTGTGCAGCCGTACTTTTTAATACTTACTGTCTAACTTAATACATTTTCAAATTATATTCTACATCTTAATATTTCAAACTTCACTTCAATTAAATTGCATTATCCCTGTGACTTTAGGGCCTCACACAAGGCGTCCTTTGGTCATGGGCACATGACAGAAGTCTGTTTTCATTTCACTGTTTGTGCACAAACAATGCCAAAGCTAATGATAACAGTCTGATGCCAAACTCTGGCAGGGAGCAGGAGGTTGATTTTCTGTATTGATTGTATTGTAAGAAATGTTGAAGTTCAAATCAATTTTGCCTTCACGGTGCCAAAAATGATCAAATTATGCTTGGAATGTGCTAATAAGCTTTAAAAAACAATTTGATCATCCTTGTTTGAATTTTTTGTTTCTTGTATTTGGAGTTTGCGTGTCTGTACATATGGTTTTGTCTACTACATGCTCAAAAAAAAAAAAAAACATTACCAATATCTGATTTTGGACTGAATCATTGGTATTATTTACACGTAAAGCTGCTGTCTTGAATAAACCCTGTAACATTACAGAGTTTATTCTGTATACTGTGATTGAGCTCCCCTCACTGAATCGTCTGTTGACCAGTGAAGAGGGAAGCAGCGCAAAAGTTAGAACGCATATTCTTATAATGAAGGGAAACGTTTGTACCATAGTAGTACCAAATTGAAAATGGTCCCTCAAGTTATTTATTTTATGACAACAACAAGCCAGAAGGGATGTTTTAATCACTTGTAGTGTATGGTCTAATAAACATGAGTATTCTTTCTGTGATTTGATTGACAGGTTTCTGTGTCCCGGTTATTGTTCATTGAACCATATTTTCATTAAACCCAAAGCTGCAGTACATGCTGTAATATTAAGAACATCAAACTGCCATGAGACATATCTGAGACAATCTGAAATCTATTAGCTCCTTCATGCACCAGTAAGTCAGTGCTTTTAAAAGTGCTTCAGATGACATTGGACAGCATATCAATGTTATAATGGCATTCTGAATCTACTCAAAAATCTTAATATTTTATCCATAATACAGTCAGCTACATTCTCACTAACTTAAGTAAAATAGTTTGGCTCCATCCTGGAATGTTTCCTCTGCAAAGTCTAATGGTCTGGAACAGACAACACAAATTATCTAGCACAATAATTTGAAGCCAATGGGCGCATCACATTTCTACAACTCTAAAATATCGAGGAATACACACAGCAACTGATAATAAAAATATATAAATAACTATGCTGCCTCCAACTGAGTACTGTATCCATGTTCACATATTCTGTACTGTCAGTATGGATTGGCTATAATGGTCATCCAGGCTGATCTGCCCCTTGAAATAAAGTTGATGGAATAAAATAAAGTTTCTCTTTTGTAACTTGTGTATCTAAATTGTGGCCAAAAGGGCTTTCCATGAGCCATTTATTAGAGAAGGATAAGGAAGCATTAGACTGGTTATGAACTGATTGAATGTTTTGTCATTTCTAGACACTGCCTTCTTTATTCTGACAGCTGGCCTAAATCCATATGAATAAGGAGTTGGGCCTGTAACAAAAGCAGCTTTGGCATGCCTCAAAAGTTTTTAACAAGGCACTTACCTGCAAGGCACCCCACGAGTGACTGCAGCACCAGCAGTTTCCATAGCAACATCATCTTCAATTTTGTAGGGTCAAAGTAGTCTTACATCCAATCACCACAATATAGAATCCGATTTGCACTTCGCTGGCTCCTCTGTGTGATCTGTTGGGGAAGAAGAAAGAGAATATTAGTGTTTGGGATAGTATTACAATTCATACACATAGGAAATACTGGTAGAAATGTCTTTATAAAGATTAAAACCATTAGTGTTTGAATTTAAAGAAAAAATATTCTTTGAAGAAGGTCTAAGCATGAACAAAGGTCTAGTGGGTCATTCAAACCGGTTGTAAATGCACATATTTTAATAACTCACTGTTTTGACCATCAGTCTATGACCCCTTGATCGGCCCTCACACTGGTCTGTGTTTTAATATGTGGCTCTTGATGAAAAAAGTTGGACACCCCTGTAATACATGATGTTATTCTTGAACTTATATCTTTCAGCATTCATTCAGTTACCAGTGTTTTCAGTGCAAAAGAATACCTTTGTTGAAATTAATCAGTTTAATACTATGGACCATTCCAGTCAACGTATAACAATAATAAAACTGCATGTCACATAAAATAAGTGAGCACTTGTGGAGCTGCCTAGCGTGTAAGTTGATTGAAATATGCTCATGGCAGGGGACCACAGAGACAACCATTCAGTCTAGAGCAGCAAGATTAATGACAAACAAACAGAAATCACGATTAGCAAATCACAGAGGTTGCCATTTATGGAGTACCATAGTTTCCTCCACATACAACAGAATTTACTGTCTTATTCTGCATAAAAACTGCTAATGCTTTAGTTTAGATCTGTACAACATATTATGAAATGATGTGTAGTTCTTGTATTAGTTTGTCAGTTCATATTTCAGTTTATTGTCAGTTCTTCTGGACACCTCTAAAATGTGAATTTCATACAGAATTTTATTGTTAACACTATTCAATTTCAACTTTCAACTTTATTATTGTCCCAAAGGGAAATTGCTCATCAAAAACATACCTGGAGTTGTGTTTTGTTTCATTCACACAAGTTTAGCACACAAACCCTGCAAAATTAAAGGGGAACTCCAACACGTTTGAAGCTAAAGGTGGTCGAATACTGTCAGAAGCCAAAAAACAGCACAGATCAGTGTTGTTGTTGTTATTTTATAACGTTTCCAGACCACTAATGAGTGAGCCAGGCAGAGCGTTTTGTTTGTTAGACCCGTGGCTGTTATAAGATGGGTTAGAAAGTGGTGTTAAGCTTCTTCTGTGCAAATTGGCGTTTTACGTGGAAGTTAAGAACTTGCCCAATTCACTACAATAGCTTGTTACCTTGACAGACTCACTACCACAGCGAGATCTCTGCCTAGAAAACACTGATCTGTGCGTTTTTTAGCTTCTGACAGTATTCGACCACCTCCAGCAATGGACTTTAGCTTCAAACGAGCCGGAGTTCCCTTTTAAGCTGAGTTATTCTCTCAAATTAAAAACACTCTGTTCCACCTTGTGATGTCATGTGGTAATACAAGAAGTGCTCCACAGTGTTTTTAAACTCCATACACCTTCACTGGGATCATTTGGGTAATTTCCTAAACAAAAAGATATAAGGAAGCTGTCAACTTAAAAACTACAGCTTCATGACATCACAAGGTGGAACAGAATATTTTGAGCTTTGGAGATGTGAAAAGACAAATAAAGGGTTACTCAAACATGTCAGTGAAATAAAACATAACTGCTTTCAGTAACAGCTTTCTCACAGGACTTAAAGCTCACAAGGATCCATTTTGCATAATATAAGATCTTTAAACATCACAAATATAATCACAAAAACAACACAATTAAATATTTTCCATTTTTCACTCAGCTCTAACTCATTCTCATATTTAGACCACAAATGCATTTAACCTTGCAATAGATCTTTATCCATCACGCACACATATTTTTGACATTCCTAAAGGTGTTTGAGTGTTTTATCGATGTGTGGGTGTACAGAAATATATTTTAATGCACACATATTTCAACACAGAGGAAGAATGCTTTTATAAGCTCCGGTTGCACTGTTCTTTCACACAAGCAGCCAATTCTTTACGATATAGAGTCAAGAGAAAATGCAGAAACATCTAAAAGACTTCCAACCGCTCACAACATAGGGCAAAATCTCCCCAGAGTGAAAATTAAAAGTTTGCTGAATGTCGGCATGGTAACAGATCTCCAAGTTGTGGATTGTGGGCTTATATTTGACAGCTAGAGAAACTGTCACGTATTACATATTAACTGTCAGGAAGCTCCCTGCACAGAACTGTCTTCGTTGTTAGGGATAGACCTGTCACGATAATTACAATATCAACTTATCGTTCAATATATGAAAACTGGAACAATACAGTATATTACTGGGGTCAGTATTTATCGTGTGTACACTTTCTTTGCACTACTAGGAAATGTACAGTTATTTTCTTACTATGCGATAAGATTTAAGCTGTAAAAGGTTGAATTAATGATTTCTATTACTCATTACGGATACAAACGAGCTACGACGTGTTTCATTCTGCTGTTTATTTATTGCAGCTCATGTTTTTAACAATATTGCAGATTTAGATTAGTTTTTGAGGGTTAAATCTGCTTTTGGGTTATTGCGTAATGTGTAGTGGAATAGATTAAAATATTTTCATTTATTGTCTATGTTTACTTCAGCAATATACCAAACTTTGTTATTGTGACTAGAACTTTGCATTTGCCTTTATGTTATTTTTATTTTAGTGGTCCTACTGGCTCGTCAAAGCCTGATCCCGTCAGATCTCAGAAGCTCAGCAGGGCCGGGCCTGGTTAGTACTTGGATGGGAGACCACTGGGAATTCCAGGAGTCACAGTGGGGCCCAGTCGCAAAAAACTGTTGTTGTGTCCTTAGGCAAGGCACTTCACCCAGTATGTATATGTCTAGTATGTAAGTGGGTGATGGTGGTGGTCAGAGGGGCTGATGGTGCAGATTGGAGCCTCGCTTCTGCCAGTCTGCCCCAGGGCAGCTGTGGCTACAATAGTAGTTTACCACCACTGAGGAGTGAATGGCCAGGACTCCCTTGAAAAAGAGATTAGTAATCTCAGTGGGACTTTCCTGGTTAAATAAAGGTTAAATAAAAAAATAATCAAAATAACCCACGAAAAATATTTACTTGAAGTCAAGGGACATGTGTTTTTGCCATAAGAAAAATTCAAGTTGACATATTGGAATCTTTCAACATTAACGATTAATTAATGGATAAAAGAGAGAACAGCTAATGAGAACATGTTGGAAGCAAAAATATTGTTGGCCAGAAGCAACCCATGTGTTATTATTTTACTAATGTGAAGGAGTGAGACGAGACAATTTTCACAAGATACGCCAAAAGATTGTGTCCATGAGAATGAGAGGATGGGATTTTGATTAATAAATTGCTGTTTAGTTCACAAGTTTGGCTTCAGAATTTGTATTTAATCAATTTAATAAATGCTTTTAAGGCTTTTTGGAACAAACGTCTCAAGTTGTCACTTCCCAGTACTTTTTTAGTCTGATCCAAATGTAAACTTAAGGGGGAAAAAGCTCAAAACATCATTTTCCTCTTCTCTGTCTTGTGGCACGAGATCTCATCCCGTCCCTATAATGAGCAAAGGTGAGTGAGTGGTCACATTTACTTGACAGTACTTCTCATTTGTACTACAGTGTTGTTTTCTGAGCAATATTGCTCAATAAAGTAATCTTGGGTAAAAGTCTTGGTTAAACTTGATGATAATGATCTGAGCATTTGTGTTTCTTACACCTTACCTCGTAATTTGTGTGGTTTATTCCAGAATATATTATTAAAGGACTCATATTACACAAAGTTCTGATCTCTTAAATTTTTTCCTCATCCTGTTTCATTCACACATGTTTAATACACAAACCCTGCATATTTAGGTTGTGTTTTTTTTGTTGTTTTTTTTCCAAATTTATTGCATTCATACATATACATTATTATAAACAAATTATTATAAACATACAGGAAAACACATAAATACTGTATTTGGGTAGTTAAATAATTCAGAGTTCTTCTGTTAACCTAAAGCACTCTGTTCCACCCTGTGATGTCATGTGGTAATACAGGAAGTGCTCCATTCCCATACATCTTGACTACTAGAATCAGCTGGATAATTTCAGCCCTTAAACTGTTAAACTCTGTTGAGGTAAAAGGTGCCCGTTAATTTGAAAACTACCACTATATGACATCACAATGCAGAACAGAGCGTTATGAACATTGTAAACAGACTGATAATAAGGTGTTAATCAAATGTGTGAATGAAACAAAACACAACTTCAGGTAGGTTTTTGATGACAACATTCCAACACGGCTAAAAGCTCATAAGTAATGCTCAGATACCACACATAAAAAAAAAAAAAAAGAGTACATGCCCAAGCTGTTTTACCTCCTACTTCTTTTTTTTGCTTCTACTTTTTTCTTTTAAAGTAGCATTTGTCTTACGAAAGAACAATTTTGGCTACTCTACCAAGCTCTGAATATGAAACAAGACCTGGAGCAGAGATGCACACAAGCGGAACCAGGAAAAACAAGATTGTAGTCAAGCTTATTACAACTACAGGGCACAGTTTTGCTCTCACATCAAAGCTATTGTTCGGTGCATTAGTACAAGAGCTTACTGGAGTAGAGGAAGTCACAGAGTAGTTCACCACAAGCCGTGCGGTGTGTGCCTTAAAAGAATCTGCCTATATGTATGTATTATCTTACAAAAATAGAATTAATCCTACGTCTAAAAAAGATAAAAATCCCATTCTAACCATTGAAGTGAAGAAAAAAAGTTGTCTAAACGCCCACCCAACCCCATGCCAAAGAAAAGCTTTAAATAAAGGCCACATTCTTATTATCCTCATACACGAGCTTCTCCTGTCTGCCTACAGAACAGTGTCTTTCATCTGCATACTGCATATACAGCCCTGTCAGAGGCACAGCAGTACACAGGGCCAAGCTGCTCTCTCAGTCTTCAAACGTTTTCAGCGAAAGCTCCAAACTCTTTAGATCCATTGTTCTAGTAGTTGTTTTAGAATTACACAAAATAGCAATGTGTAAAAACAACTAAGTAATGGATCTCTACTCATGGTGCGGAAGAATTATTTAATTAAGCCTAACCCCAACTAACCACAATTAGACGAGAATTACTATATCGATTTATCGTTGAATACATGATATGAGTGAACAATAATATTTGGGGGTCAATATTTATTTGGGGTACTTTTTCATTGCACGAGTGGGACATTCTAGTGGGAAATGTGTGGTTATTTTTCTGTACAATGATGAGATTTGAGCTGTACAAGGTTGACTTACAAACTTCTATGACTTATTAAAGATACAAACTACCTACTGAAGTGCTGCAGCTCATCTTTTTTAACAATATTTTACACTTAGAATCATTTTGGGGGGTAATTCTGCTTTATGGTTTGGTTTCAGTATTACCGTTTATTGTTTATATTTACTTTAGTGATATATGGCACTTCAAGATCTTTATAGTGACAGGCCTAGACCGTATAATAACTGATGAAAATGACCCAGTGGAATATGAGTGTTCTTTCTGTGACAGAGGATATGCATCTGAGGTGGGTAGGTAAATGGTGGAAAAGGTTTGTGGTGCTAGAAGCTTTGGTTGGCACCAACTTTGGGCATTCACAGGCTGTTGTGGCACCATCGTGTTGAATGAGAACACGCAAGGGGAGGGCAAAGAGGCGGGGGCGTGCACAGAGAAGCCAAACAAGAGAAGCAGCAAAATCAGAAGTAAATATAAGCATTAAATCGATATATACAATATGTCAAAATCCATATCTCGATATATTATAAATATCTCAATATATTATAAATATCTCAACATCGCCCACCCCTAATGATTCAATCTATTACAGACAAAGAAAACATTTTAAATCAATGAATCTGCATTAAGTTTCCATCAATAGATTAAGAAAACTGTTGGCTTTAAAGAAAATGTTTGGTTACATTTGACCTGTGCACAAGGAGAGCTCTGTCCAGCCCCCTGCTGCTCGGAGCTAAGGAGGTAGTTTGGAGTGAAAAATGACCAACTGCTGCTGTTCTGATGTGAAAAGTATGAAGCAAGAGTGTGTGTGAAATGTTGCATATAAGGAAAGTCCATTTCTGACTCTGGGGAAAGTAACAAACTTAAAGCTAACTTTTTACATAATGGTACATTCACATACTCTTTATGAGTGATCCTGTATGAAGCTTACTGATCTAAAAGACAGTGTTCCCTTGGGATATTGTGGAGGGAGTAAATCAATGTATTCAGTCAAGGACCAAGATTCACTTATGGACATAATTGAATTTGCATGTGCCAAATGTGGAGCATAATCGCAGATGATCACATGACCTTTAGTAATAAATGAGATTCTAATAAAGCTACTGATTTGGTCACATCTGCAGAGCAGTTTAAAGCAGCAAACATAGTTGTTCGAACAGACAGAAGATAATACACGAGTGTGATCGAGGAGCAAGTAACAAAGTGTCTACACAACATAATTAAAGATGAGCTCAGACAACCAGTTCATTTATACACAGAAATAAAAAGAACAGTTTGAAAAAGATGTTCTGCACTCAGAGAAAAGGGGGGGAAAAAAAATTAGTTTCCTGCAGAAAATTGGTTAAGAGTGAGTCATGTAACGGAGAAAATTTTATTTTTCAAATTAAAACTGTTCAGACTTGGATAATGAATAAAATGGAAAAATAATGCAAGTTATTTATTCTTTCTGTGCAGCTCAGTACAAAATGTCCCACAGACCGGTCCCGGTCCCCGGCCAGGAGTTTGGGAACTGCTGATACAGAGGACTGGACATATGCACGTTTCTCTCATTCTCAGTATATGAACAGGCCATGTCTCATGTGAAAGCACAGAACCTCCAGAATCACTCACGGAGCTGCAGAGGCTGCACTAGCACTGATTCACTACTGGCTGTAGGAACTGGAGTTTAGGTAGTGACCATTCAGATCAGAGTGTCTTTTTAGGTTTAAACCAACTGGATTTCAGCATTGAAACTGGCAAACCAAATGACAGACTCATTCTGCTTTCTGATTGGAAAATCGTATTGTGAATCAAAGCTTTAAATTATAACATAAACAATGTGAGCATATCCAAAGTTTTTGTAATTAAGAATAAATCTGCAATACAATCATTACCAGTTGTTATTTGATTTGAACATGTCTGGGGACACAGTTGGGTAATGTTTATGGAGCATAAAATGTAAATGTTACATCCAGTTTCTTTAATAAAAGTATACAGAAATGGTCAGTGTGTAATGTGGATGTAAGTTGAAGGTGCTTGGACCTGCTTGTCTCAAGAAAAAACATGAGCAAACACAAAATGCATATTGAAGTGAGAGCTGTGAGAGCCCAAACACATGATTACAAAAGCTTGCCTTGATGAGAAACGGATGTTTTTGGCAGATGCAGTCTCACTCTTTTAAATGAAATTCACTTGTAGCAGAACTTGTTTGGTTAATGCACTGCAGTGGTCCAGTGAAATCCATCTCCCCGTGTTAGTGTGACCAGAACCAGGGGCAGCAGTGAGCGAGCAGTGATCGAATATATGCTGTGCCCAAGAGAAATGGTTCAGTAAGTCAATAAGTCAATATAGTGTATTTATATGAGCCACGTTTGTCATCTTAATAAATCATGTTAAAGAATCAGAGCTCCTCATTCGGGTTATGAGAAGCACATTCAAATCTCAAATCTTATTCACGGGTTTCATGCATGTAGATTCTTTGCCAATTTGAAAGATTTTGTGAGGACATTTACCCAGTTAAAAAAAAATGGAATTGTGTTTAGGAAGGAATGCTTATGCCTGAAATCCATGAATAGAATACATGCAATAATGGGTGTTTTTTATTGTTCAAATTGCAATACCTAAATAAAAAATGCCTTGAAAAATATTCTTCTAATAATCTTATGGTGAGGGTTGCCAAAAGTATAGTAAATCAGATACTAATTTATACTAAAACTAGTATCAAAACGAGATACTCATTTGAACAAGTATCGATACTAAAAAAGTCACTGAACAGAAATGAACCTTGCCTGAATAGCTTTAGAATGATCTTCAGAATCAGAATCAGAATCAGAATCAGAATTACTTTTATTCATCCCCGAAGGGAAATTTTCTTTGTTACAGATGCCAACCGACCAAGAGCATGTAGATCAAACAAGTTACAAAATAAGCTAAATACAATAAGATAAAAGATAAAAATAGCTCTCTCTGGGAAATTATTTACATCATTGACCTATTTATGACTATATACATGTGTGAGCAGGGAATAGGATGAAAAGGATTGAGTAGTATGTGAGTTAAAGTGAGTTAAAGTGCAGCGTTCAACAGTTTGATGGCGACAGGCAGGAAAGATTTCCTGTGTCTCTCAGTGGAGCAGCGCGGCAGCCGCAGTCTATGGCTGAAAGAGCTCCTCTGATTGGCCAGCACCTCGTGGAGGGGGTGGGAGGGAGAGTCCAGAATAGTCCAGATTTTGTCCAGTATTCTCCTGTCCAACACCACCGCCAGAGAGTCCAGCTCCTCCCCCACAACATGTCCAGCCTTCCTAATGATCTTCTCGAGTCTATTAGTGTCCCTCACGCGCAGACTGCTGCCCCAGCAGACTACAGCGTACATGATGGCACTGGCCACCATAGACTCGTAGAACATCCTGAGCATTGTCCTGCAGATGTCAAAGGACCTCAGCCTCCTCAGGAAATAAAGGCGGCTCTGGCCCTTCTTGTAAACCGCGTCCACGTTCCTGCTCCAGTCCAGTTTATTGTCCAAGTACACCCCCAGGTACTTGTACTCCTCCACCACGTCCACACTGACCCCCCGGATGGAGATGGGGGTCACAGCAGCTTTGGTCCTCCTAAGGTCCACCACCAGTTCCTTTGTCTTCATCACGTTGAGCTGGAGGTGGTTCTCCTCAATCCAAGTGACAAAGTTGTCTTTAGCTGTATCAGAACATTTATAAGATCACATAGAGCAGCTGGAGCTCATGGCTACTATGGACCGTACCTGGACGACTGAGGGATTACACAGATATTAAGACACATGGTTTAATAAAGAAAGTGCCATTATTTAATCACATTCTATTGTCTAAATAGTTTTCTTATTGTCATTGCTGTACTGGAATCGAGTATCAAACCAATTCCTTAGTATCAAAAATCAAGTTTGAAAATTGAATATTGTGTCAGCACTACTGTGAGCCAGGTGATCTCTCCACAGATCTGACTTGTATTTTGGCCTTCTTGTCTCCAATATGAGATACATTGAATGCACTACGGTGGAACCAGGCAAAACAGTCACATAGAAAAGTTACACAGTCTTCTCTCTATAAATACATTTTAATGTCTAAATCTAAAATTCAATATTGGTTAATTATTTGGCAGATTATTGCAAACGGTCTTAAGCCCTCTTGCACATTCTTCATGCACGGCCCTATCTTCTGATCAAAGATTTTCACTATCAAAGCACGCACCGCATTTAACTGGAAACGCTTGTGTGTTCTGAACAGGCAGCTCGGAGCAGACAGACCAGAGAAAATCACATGCTTTCATGAGTTCAAAATCTCAAAGGAAAAGTTCACTTTAGAGAGGTGAGACAGTGTGTGACCAGTATGTCTGCTGACCAGCAGGTCAAAGCAATGTGCCCTCACCCTGCCATGTGTTTGGATTGAAAGCTTTTAGAAGTGACTCTCCAGAAATGACAGAAGCTTTAGAAGACGACGACAAAAAGACCAAGTGGAACAAGAACAATGAATGTGGTCATAAGTTGTGAAGATTTGATTTCTTCTTTTGGGGTAAAAGTTAAATTAGCAAATAAACTTACAAGTCCCTGAAACGGATTTACTAAAGTACTCTCAAAGATGTATACATTTAACAATCATTTTTAATAAATAGAAAATATAATAACAGAAGGCATTGTAGAGTCCAGAATAATCCAGATACTTTTTTTCTTCAAATGCATTCGTGGGGTGCACTTTGAAGCTTTGTGACACGTGGTCACATTGCACTGGCAGTTTGTGCAGCTAAAATCTTTGTTGATCACCCCACCATGTCCTGGGTGATAAGCACACCTCAGTGTCTGGAGTTTGGTCTGCTCAAATCTTTCTAGTATCCTTCATGTACTTCACAAATGTCCTCTCACTACAAAAACAAATGTCCAAAGTCAGTGGAGTCCATGAGGATGTGTGGAGGACTTTCTAAATAGTCAGAAGCTGCACTTTTTAAACATTCAGACATGAGTGACTCCTTGTCACCTCTGTCATTAGCTCCCTACCCTAAATATGCAGGATATTCTCTGTATACAAATATATGAGTATCTGAGTATATGTATGAGAACGTTAGATACTCTTACCCAGAATGCTGGATACACACAGTCTTAATTGCAATTTGAATCATCCCAATTACCAAATCGCAAAGACTGCAGTTCTTTAATGAAATTTATTTAGCAAATAACTGACAAACATTTGTAACGTCTACAGAAATGTTCTGAAATGCATGGTGTCCTTGTATTAAGTTCATATTTCTTTCCCTTAAATGTGCAGTCTGAACAGAATCCTGCAGTCAGAACTTAAGTCAAATCTAATTCCAAGTGTATGTGCGATCACAATTAGACTGTTACACAAAACTGGGCAGCCCTAATTTCAAAATCTATATAAATATAACTGACATGGTAAAAGGGTGGAAACAATAACTATATTTAGCCATTTTAAGTGTACTTCCTCTACATGACTAATATTAGGGCAAATGATATTATAGTATTAATATTCTAATGGGTACTTGAGTTGCAAAAAGTAGTAATATTTCAGCGTAAACCTCTATAATTATTAGTTACCTGGATGGGCCTCAGCTCGAGCTGGTTTGGGGGGCAGAAGCACACAAATGAGCAGGTCACTCCCCTCTATCTGTCTGCCACATCTCCAGCCCAGGTGCCAATCAAATGGACACAAGTCAGCAGCAGGAAAAGTCCCTACATGGCAGAATGGGGTCACACAAACTGTCACTGTCCACAACAAGTGGCATTGTTTGGTGCAGTCAAGAAATGAACACAGCCGTTCAAAACACAATAAATATGCGCTGTGTAATCAATCAAATTTTAAATGGAGCGAGATGCAAGCATTTCAAATGTCAATGACTGGCTTGGGGCTTTTTAACAGCGAGGTCTATATGTGCTAGTAAACGCATATTATTACATATGAGACATTAGTCTTAGTGAATATAGACTTGCGCTGACCCAAGCACAGAACACCCCAAACACAGACGAGAGCCTGCCACATATTTAACAGCACTGACTGTAAAGCCATTTAAATAGATCCTTTGTCATTGTCATCAGTAGTTACAAGTTGAAAAGAGACAATATACGTCTGATGTATACGTAACTGATGAGATTAGGCAGTAGGCCTGGTGTTTTTCTCCACACTTTATACAGTGTAGTACAGAGACCACAAAAAAATCTCAGAGGGACTGTGTTCCATGAAGGTGCCTTTAGAGACAAAGCTGTCGCCCATAGCAGCACCAGGCTCGCTACCACCACCCTACGCTACCACTACTCTGTCACTACACTAACAACATTACACTAAGTAGTATAAACTGTACAGCAGAGTTGTACACAACACTACATTATAACACACGCAACAATACAATACACTAGGGGTGTGTTCAAAAAATCGATACGGGGATACATCGTCGTGGGCCTCTTGGCGATACACGTATCGATACGGAGGCGTCAGTATCGATATTTGACATGCAACAAACATTATTTATCAAGCTTCAGCAAACTGCGTCTGATAAGTGATCCTTGCAATGCACATGTCGTATAGTCAGAGGCAGCATTCCTCCTGCACTACAGCCTTGTTAAGGCCATATCTTAAGTTTACTCATCAAAGGAGCTGCATGTCGGCACACAGCCTTGTTAAGCCATGTTTACATTAACACCACTTAACACCCACCCGCGCGCCCGCCGGCGGCGGCCATTACACAACATTAAAAAGTCAAGCCAGATATTCACCGTACTTATTTTTCCAATATTGACCTGCTGTACATCGTTTGAAAGCTTAATTCCTCAGTAAAACCACCATATCATTCATTTTATGCCACACAGCCCAAAGAGCCAGAACTTATAATTCCCGAAAATATTCATTGCATTTCTTACCTTTGAGCCGGTTCTGTCGGTCGAAACGCAGGTCCAGTCCAGGAATAGCTGTGCTCAATTAGTCCGTAACAGTCCACAGACAAAGAATATCCAGTTGTTTTTTTCATAAAATAATTCCATGTGGAGAAATAATCCAGAAAGTCCGAGTTTGTCTGAATGGATGAGCGACGCATCTCTCTACTACTCTCGCTCTTGGTCCTTAGCATAGCTAAACGCTTAGCTCCTGTTAGCGGTGTGGGGTATGTTTGTTTTCTCCACACTCTTAGCTACAAAACAAGCGTATCCAGGCTTCGGTCCGCTACGGGCGCGCTACAGCTTGGGGAACAAACGAGTGCCCAGTTAGCGGTGCGCATGACCGAGGACAGTTCCACGGCAAAACCTCTTCAGTCATTGGTTCTTTCAGGAAATGATTGACAGATCTGAGTAGCCTATGAAAAGAGGATTTCAGCGGTGGGCCCCATGTGGGGCAGAGGTGCTGTAGTGATAGGCTCCATGCGCTCTGTGTATGGAGACTCTCTCTCTCCTCCTTTTACGCACACTCACTGGTGGAGGCACACGAGACATATGGAGGGAAATGTTTTGGCTTGTTTTAGTTATTTATCTTAAGAAAACCTGCCTAAATTTCAGAAGATGGTTTATTTATTATACATGACATCTTATTACAGTTTGAACATCTGGTACATATTTGAACACTTGTGCCGAGTGCGGCTGTTAACAGGTGAATCAAGGGCAGTTTCTGCCTTACAGCTTCTTCTGTTACACTGGAACTGATGCACCAAAATAAAAATAACATTTGAGGAAACATCTGTCTTTTTTTTTTAAATTATAGGTTACGTAATGTAAAATATCGGGATACGTATCGCCTTGAAGACCATGTATCGGGATATCCCTGTATCGCGAATCGTATCGTATCGAGACCCCTGTATCGCGAATCGTATCGTATCACAAGGTTGTTGGCAATACCCACCCCTACAATACACCAAACTAAACACTGCAATACACTAACTATGCAACACACAACACCCAGTACTACACACCAGTTTTTCCATGAATATTAAAATTTAAAACTCCATGTGCGATACAGATTTTAAAACAATGATAAAGTAATCAAAAACACAAATAAATAAATATGGGTTTCCACATGAGGTCTAATACTCTGATATGGATCAAGATCTATGTATAAATATTCAGAAAAGTTACATACATACATTACACCAATGTATGTACACCATGTACATACATTGCACACACACACACACACACACCTGGAGAAACAAAGACAAGTGAGCACACTTGTGTATTCTGTGTGTATTTGTCATTGAAGATGTTTTTCACCTCAACAGTCACAGCTTCACAGCAGCATGTAGTGTGGTGTGACACACTAAAGAGTTAGTTATGAAGGTAATTTAAGAAAACAAATGGCTGTGTTCAAACAAAGCCATGGTGATTATGAGAATAATATTTCAGCACAGCAACAGCAGATGGTCTTATTATTAAGCTAAACTATAGGGAGAGCTTCATTGCACTGCATTTGTCAAATGTGCAAAGAATACTGTTGTCACATAATATAAACAAGCACAACTCAGAACAGGTTAGTCCAAATTTAAATAGAATGCAGATCAAATACACTGATGATTACATTAATATCCGTTTTCAGGATTAAAGGGCCCATATTACACCATTTTCTGATTGATGTTATGTTTCCTCATTAAAACATACCTGAAGTTGTGGTTTGTTTCATTCACACATATTTAACACACAAACTCTGCATATTTAGGTTGAGTTCTTTCCTCAAACAGAAAACACTCTGTTCCAAGTTTAAAACATGTTTTAAAAAGTTCAAAAAGTGAATGACAAAAGCTCCTGTGTGCCGTCATGCTCCACTTTTGGGCTGCTGAAGTTATCTGTCTGAACAGAACTTCTTGATCTCTACCACACAAACACTTCGTACTTTAAGGTGGAGAACAAACAGCATTTTGTGAGAAAGAGTTTATTTTCAAACTCCTGTGTAATGCAAATGAAGATCAACCCATCCCTCTATTTAGCAAAAATTATTTTTTTTTCTCATGGCAAAGGTTTTAAGGGGAGAACTTTGGTTTGGAGCAGTCGTATGGCCCCCTGCTGTTTGAGATTTCGCACTCCTCCTGTGAGACTCTCTGAACTCAAGCTTTAAAGACAGGACAACATCAGGCAGATAGACACCAGTCCTTAAACAAGCTCAAAGTTTGTGAATTGTTTAATCTGGTAGGAGTAACAGCTCCGGTGTGCAGGTTAGGAGTATAATTGTACAAAGTGATTGAGGAGAAAGGAGCCACACCCAGAGCAGAGAACAAAGTACATCCCATACACAGAGGCCTATCGTTACCAGTTCAGAGAATGTGTGTCAGCAATAGAAAGATCTAAACACAAGAGAGTATGCAATGTTTCATGTCCTGTCTCAGTAATTATAATAATACATTTTATTTATATCGCACTTTTCTAAACACTCAAGGACACAGCAGAAGTATAATAAGTACAATTGTTTCTTTGTACAGCCGCCTGCCAGGGTGTATAGGTTCAGGAATACAGACTCCAATCACCATGTCACCCATGACGGAAAAAGATTAATGACTAAATAAACCAGATATTGATTAGTAATGTTGAGCCACAATTCAACACTGTATAAAAATCAAGCAATGCTATAACACACACAACCCCAACTAAATAAACCTATTCTAATAAAGTCCAAGCAACAGAACTAACAGATTATACTCAGATATGCATTATGGTGAGGCCTCTATGTGACCAATGCTAAAAAATATATATAATTGCAAATATTTGGAGCTAAATTTATTCATTTCTATCCAATCTATATTGATTTTTTTTTTTTAATCTTGCATATTACATTAACATACATTTGATTTCAGGAAACTGGTCACATGAAAACAATGGCGAACTATTAGTCAATCTAAATTAACATGAATTTAAGATTTCCCTGTAGTTTGGTCATGGCGTGTAATAAATCATAATATTCTTCTCACAATAATCATAACACAGAAGATAGAACATAAGACACGACACAAGAAAGAATGGTGCTCTCATCCTTTGGGGTACTACTAATAATAATAATCAATAGTCAATGTACAGTGGATGCTCCTATCAAGTCATTGACAATCATTTAATAATGTAACAGTCCCAGAGCCGATTCCCTCTAGTTGTGTGGCGTTTTCTAATAAGCACTCAATTACATAAAGTGTTCCAAGGAGAGGGCACTGGCTGTATTATTTGAATGGGAAAACGTTTGGTACTGAGGCAGTGAGACCCCCACAGAGCGCACCACGATGAAACTAAAAGCCCTGGAAGTGACAGCATCATAAAAAAGCCATATTGCATCAGTATGATTGGATTAGAAATAGGGCTTTTATAGAGCCAAGCTAAGTGGATTAATAAAAAGAAACAGGAAGCAGTCTTATCTGGCATATTTGGTTTAGTTTATAATAGTCAAAAAACCAACAACTTTTGATCACAAGGGAAAAATACATTATTATTTTAGATAATGAGTAATTTTCAAAAGCTAATAATGATAGTTTTGTCAATATTATGATATCACTTAGTACTGGAATAGGTCAAGAGCATCCTAAAACTTGTAGGGGTCAAATTTGCCCTCTTTATGTCATATGTAGCAATACTTGCAGATCTAGTTTCAATACTAGTTTTATTATTGATTATCTGGTGTACACAAGCCTAGGTAATGGAAGATTTTTATGCTGGATATTTTTCCATTGAAAAAAAACAATACTTTTATTGGGAAACCAGTTGGAAATAAATGACTGATTTGAATGCTGCAGCTCATTGAATCAATCCTGCAGATTCTGAGCTTTCGCATGTGGCCTGTGGTTTTTTTGTTTTTTTTTTTCAGCAAGAGTGCAGACCATATACACAACATTTAAAACTAAGATTCTCTTGAAAATAAGATAGAATTGGAAGATACAATAAAAAAGTGGATTAAACGAGCACTGAATTACTGAACAACAAGTAAAAACAGTTTTAATTTTGGATGTAGAGGGTGGTACAGACTTGTTTTTAGGGATATCTAACTAAGTGAAGACTCTCAAAGAAAAGTGCTGTTTGAAAAAGCCTTTTCTTGTAATTGGATTTTAGTTGATCCACTGTAGTGAGGATAAAAATAACCCCGTCTCCTCACTGTGTTAAGGGCAACTGAACGATTGCTGAAAATCCTAATTATGCCACAGCTATTAGTTTCCTTTTACAGAGCTCCCTGAAATCTACTCCTCCCGAGAAATGGAGGATGGAAGTTAGAGAAAAATCCATGTGCAGTTTGGGCTGGGTTCTATGACGGCAAAACAAACATGATATGATTCCTGTGATAAAATGCTTTTGGTGATTCATTCATTGTGATTCAGTGCTCCTTTGTTTATTGCAGCTCTCTGCGTGAGTGGCACATTGATTTTAGGGATGTTCCAATCCTTGCAGTTCCGATACCAATGTTAGAATTAAACTGTATATTGGTTTAAGATATTAGGACAATATTTGTCCTTTTCAGCACAGCAGCTATTGGCCTTAAATGACCAACACAGGTCCATATCTAGTTTTGGTCAATCTGCTGCTTAAAAACTACACACAAAGAGACATCTACAAAGAGATATTTAGGCCTTCTTCATCCATAACTTAGTTTAAAGTAAGAAAGGAGAGAGAAATGCCCCTGTGTCTTTCAGCACCATGTGCGTATGATGTAACAGCAGTGGGGACAAGAGGGAGGAGCTGGAGTGAGAGCGAGATCAGAGGAGCAGATCCAGGTCTAATCATTTAAATAATTAAAATTAAGAGTAATAAACGTATTGTGTATGCTGAGTATATTGTCACATGCATCAGTAGTGATGCATATAGGAAATTAGAACATGATGAAAATGACTTCATTTGGTAACCTACATCACCACATAAAAACACATTCACAGCACAATATATAACAAAAAAGGAAACCAATTTAAAATAATGTGACCTATATTGTGAATTGATCTGATTACTATAAATAATTTCAAATTATTTCTCATCTTGTTGAAAGATCCTATATCCTGTTTCATCTTGTCTTGGGAAAATTTGGTCTCGTCCCATCTCTACTAACTGATCATGGCAAAGTGCACCCTTCCTGAAGCAACAGATGTTTTTACTTACATTGGTATACATGAGTTGTGGTAAAAATCTAAATTGTACTGTATAGTTTGTAAAAAATTACGTATAAAAATTGGCCCACTGTTACGCAATTTTTTTACGGTAATGAATAACAAAAAGTGGGATATAAGCACAAGCACCAAAGCCTCTTGTTGCTATGAAGTCTTAGGGCTATATACATAATGCGGGCCTGATTTAGGACAACAAACCTATTGTGGTCAAACAAGCACATAGGGGCTGCACACATGAACCACCCCTCCCCATTCCCGACGCCACAGAACATTTTGTCCCAAGCCTCTGTGTGCCTGTCCTATGATCTACATATCTAGAAGGGACATGAAATAAAAATGACTTGATGGCACAAGTCTTTGATACTCCCTATGAATTCCGACCAATTAAACTTTTATAGAGCACCTTTAAATGCACCTATTCCGGACTCATTTTCATGTCACTTCAGCGCTCCATCACTGCTTCCAGGATGACAGACATAAAAAGAGATGTTCAGTGTGTGGTGATGTGGGCGGGGGTGAGTAGTCAAACTGGAGCAATAGGCTCTGGCAATGCTCTTATCATGAAGTAATGCCATCTGTGCAGCAACAGTCGCCGCAGTATCCTAAAAACACATCTGCCCATTTGGAATCAAGTTGAGATTTTTTAGATTAAATTTCAATTCAGACGAGTGGCCATGTTCCTTCTGAACCTGATTTTCCACTCAAAAGTGAAAGAAACAAATCAAGTATTATCTTCTGAGCAAGCTACTGTATATGCCTATTTAGTTGCATTGACTTTTATTGTTATCAGAGTTGCCAGAAATTTCCAAATGCATGTTTCTTAGCCTGTAATGTTCCACAATATGGCATTACTTTAAGTGGAGTCAGTTCTTCACAGACCTACATCTTGGCCTGGTAGTGCCACCTGCTTCTCTCCATCAAGATGGTTTAATGCCATACTGTGGAACACTGTAGGAAAATCAATCACATCTCCATGTAGCCGATGTAATGGCAGATGCTAAATCCTCTATCACGAAAGTTACCCAGTTCATGTAGATAGATATGTTTAAAGCTATGCTCTTAAACATTCTAGACCAGGGTTCACCAAACTTTTTTCTCTGGGGGCCACATTATCGCTCCTGACTCTGATGGGGTCCGGGGTCAGGTCGGCCATGTAACAGAATTGTATGACCCAGACCAACATGACCACCAGCCTCATTGTGTAGTAGAAATTACTAGCCTGCTACAGCCATTCACACTACTATATCAACACAGAATTCCTGGCACATATGTGTTTATCATTACTAGTGGTTTGCAAAAGTAAGGACTTTATGTTGGTTTTAAATTGAAAACCACAGATATTCCATTTATTTATTTATCGTGCGTTGACTGTCACTGTTTAATCTCGAGCTTGTCAGGTGATGAAAATTCGACGGCAAATGTAAATATGTCATATCATTGTTTAAATATTAATATAAATACTTCATATAAATATCATTTTAATTGAAAAATGAAATGAAAAAAGAAAAAAAAGAAAATACTTTTCAATCACTGAATTAAGTTACAACTATGTTAATTCCTATTTTAAAATGCAGCACTATACGGTAGGCTATACATTGTCCAGTTACAACTCAAAACAAAAGCGCATGCAAATGAACATGCGCACAGCTGATCCTCACATGGACTGACACGCGGACTGACAATGACTCTTAAGTTTCAATTTTGTTTTCTTCATATACTGCACTTTATATAAAAGACGGAGCTGCAGTGCATGTGCTTTTTGTTTAGATAATTTTCAGCTTGTACTACAAGGTTACCTTCACTGAGGAGGACATATGGAAAACTGTACAGTGACTTGTTTGGCTGCATCTTTATGCACACACACTCCACACTGAATATATACACTGTTAAGGCCATGAAATGCAGACGTGATGTGTTGGTGGATACGTTTCAACTCTGGACACACTGTTTCTTCAGCTCTTTATCAGTAAGATGACAGTGCTGTTTGTGCCATACATTTGTGACCTGATAAATCACTGCGGTATATTTACTGGCTCATTGACGCAGGCATTTAAAACCAAGGAAGCAAAAGTTGGTACCGAACACACAGATTTTTCAGCAACAAACCTTTTCGGTTGGTTCCTATTTGGAACAGTGTTTTTGTACCCAGCCCAACGCATGCACCTTTAGATAACTGTTGAGACAACTTTAACTTAAATCTTCTATTGTGGATGACCGATGGGGGCCGATGGTACAGATTAGCAGCCTCGCGTCTGTCAGTCTGCCCCAGGGCAGCTGTGGCTACAACAGTAGCTTACCATCACCAAGTGTCAAGTGAATGGATAATGCTCTGTAAAGAGTCTTTGAGTGTCCAGAAAAGTGCTATATAAAACTGATGCATTATTATTAGTAGTAGTAGTATCGTAATAATAATAATTATTATAATTATTATAATTATTATAATTTGTCTAACAGTGACATTTCAGTTATTTTAACTGTCTTACAGCCAAAACACTTTCATCCATTGAATTCATACGGTGTAACTGAAGGCGCCATACACTTTTGTGTCATATCTCTAACATATACATCACAAATGAAAAGAGCCAAAAAGTTACTCTCCATAAAGCTTGGGTGGGTTGACTTTTCTCTTTTTACTCAGCTAACCTTTAGAATAAGTTGCAGTGCTGTCAGGTTGGATGAGAAGTGGTGCTAACAGATCCCAGTGTGTGCAGTCCTCCCCCTCTCTCTCTCTCTCTCCTCCTCCTCAGCTCCAGCGGCGCTCATGAACAACACTGTGCACCATCAGATAGAGGCGGGCCTGGCTTGTGTGCGGCACATGCTCTGCACTGTTATCCTCACATCTGACACTTTTCCCTGACAGTGGCTGTGAAGAAGTGCCCCATGACAGGCTTATTTTAGCGTTTTGTCGCCGTACAAGTCAACTGAATTGCTTTGAGTTCTCATTGGAGTTAGCACTTTGTGGAAAAAGTTACAGATCCAGTTGTACTTAAACAGGAGATATAACTGCTACACACCAATTAGACATATTCAAGTTCAGGCTTGGAGCTCATGCTGTTTGCTTACTATTACAAAATTCAATGTAGATGAGAAGCTGATGTGCAACTCAAAACTACAACCGCTATTACAACTATTGCTTGGGGTTTCAGATGACAACCTTCTATAGACCAATATCATTGAATATAGAGGGGCAAACATGCTTGTTCTTGGGTCTAGTCTCACTAATATGAATTCAACATTTGTGAATTCTCCTTTAAATATTTCTTATCAAAGTGCATCGTAATCAATAGAGAAGACTGTTCATGTCGTCTGGGAGCATGACATCATCACAAGATATAATCTGAAAACCACCTATTATTACTGCTACTGCTAACAGACATAACACTACTACTTCAACATACTAAAAATATTTCTGTTGTTCCTGTACACAACAGTTTGCCTGAACAATTCTTAATGTGTTGCTTATTCTATAAATGTATTTAATTTACATTGCTTAAGTAAAGAAAACCACTACAACAACATCAGAGCAGCAGCACTATCAAGCCAATACGTGAAGCATGTTGTTCCTTTTAAGAATTGCTCGACTCGTCCTCTTTGCCTTTCCTCTCTTAATGCCAGTGCCCTCGAGCACTCCAGGCTTCACCACAGATTTCCTATGGCTAAGGGTGGTCATGGTCTGCATAATCATCAAATCCTATCAGATTAGGGAAGACAGGGCGACCGATGGGATTACCAAACATCTGCACTCATCTGGAATGGACTCAGATTATTCCAGTGCCACCACCACATCCACTACACCACAGCAGAGGGAGAATCCGCTCAGGATCAACACGGCCAGGATTCAAATGAGTGAAGGCAATATCCTCCACCCAATATGCTGGCCAAACTACTTTGTAAGGGTATTTACTGTGAATGTTTTTCTTTATAAAGCTGTGAAACATGCCCCACTCTGTGATCAAAACTTATACTCCCGAGCATTGCAATGGAAAAAACATTGCGAATAGGCACATCAACAACATTTCAGCAATTATGTCCATTCAGTTTCGAAACACAAACAACCCATGTACATTTCGGGGTTAAATACATTTTCATCATGGGTGAAATAAATTCATGTCCAAAATAGGCTACAAACTTATATAATAGAGGTACACTATGATCTTTAAGTACTTGCAAAATTAGAATCTCAGTGGTCTTGTCTTGTTTGTCTTAAATATTATGAATGGATAATTTCAACAATATATTATGATACTGTTTAATATGCTTAGGCAATGAATATTAAACCATAAAAACCCCAGTGGCCACTTTAAAATGTTAAATGGTGAAAAATAAAACTGGAAAATGCTCCCGTGTCCTCACTTGTGGGTAAGTGCTTTACTCTGACGTCCCCTCTCAGTAGCACTTACAGGTTCACACATGTTGGGCGTGCACATTATGCGTGGAAAGTTCGGACGCCGCTCTGCCCAGTCCCACGACCGCTAAAACCCAGACTGATGAATATAATTAGGGAGATACGTGCGCCTTACCTGTCCCTGTCCCAGATCTGCAGGTCCTCTCTCCTCACTGTAGTCCCGTCCTGTCCTCAGACACGCTGCGGCACACAAACATCACCGAGAGCTGCGGGCGACGCTCCTGGACAAAAATAACATCCGTGACACTCGTGCGTAAAACTGACGGCGAGGCGGACGGTGTCTACATTCACGGGCTCATCCGGTTGTTTGCGTCTACTCCTCCATAGCGTCCGATTCCCCCCGTGCGTCCTGTTCAGTGTGAGTGGCGGGAGCGGCTGGCGGCGTGGCGTCTCGCGGGTTGCATCCTGGGAAGTGATGCCTTGGTGAGCTCCTGCGGATGCGCCAAGAAACCTTTCGCGCGTTCCCCTCTCCCTCCCCTTCCCAAATGAGCCGTAGGTACACGCAGAGAGACAGACAGGCGCGCACACCCAGGCGGTTCACAGCGGAGGCAGAGTCGGGAGAGCTGTGCGCCGTCTGCCTCCCTAAGCGCGCGCACACTTGCAAAGCACCGGCTGGCCAAGCGGAACACGCCGCCTCCTCCTCCTCTATGTCCTGCCTCAGCACTGCCGCTGCCTGCTCCTGACAGGATGTCCAAGACTGCGCTGTCGAACTTGAACACGCATTTCTACAGGACAAAACATGCCTCTTCGTCCCTTGCACTGATTTCCACATTGTCGTTCACATATTCTTTATATAGCCCATTTATGTTTGTCCTATATGACTGCCCCACAGTTTGCCTGTCAGTAGTTCCATTAAAGTAAGTTTCATTAAAGTAAAAAGTGCTATTGTTCCATAACCTTGGAATAAAACTGACATGAATCTAAAACACAACTAAGTAAAAGAAATAAACATGAGGTAGATTTAGATTTGGACATTGAAATTTGGACAACATGCCATTAGTTGTGGCAATGTCCATTAGTTGTGGACATTGCCACAACTAATGTAAAATAAATAAAAATACCAAATATCAAACATTAGCCATTTAGCAGTAAAACAAAAAAACAAAGTGATAGTATAGCTGAAACATTTCTCATTTCTTTAGCCTGCACAAACGCACCTTAATATCGGCATGGTCGGTTCTGAAATAACCAAAGAGCCAGAATAGGTCTTCTTGCCGGCTGACACACACTGACACATACACACTATTCTGAGTCCAGGAGTGCTTTTTCCCAGCAAGAACCAGTCAAGCTGCTCATGTCTAGATTTTTGAGAAACCACCCACAGAAGTTTTATTACCATACAAGTCCAACTTTTCTCACTGCCTCTCTTCCGGAAAAGATTTTGTGGACTCATTAACACATCAGGCTTCTGACAAATGACACATTTGCAGAATGTTGAGCTCAATGTTGGGACTCTACATTATAGTCTATGACAAAAATCCCAAAAAACTATTCACAACTTTTTTGAGCTGCTCATATCTCTTTTTCAGTAGATTTAGATTGGACCCCATTTGCTTTCAGATAACTGTATGCTTTGGATGTTTTTTTGTCAAATTGGTTTCCATGGAGGATTCAAGTAAAAGATACTTAATATTGTCTACAAAATACCACGAATAAAGGGGTATTTGAACATCTATGGCCCCAATGGTGAAGTTAAAGGGAAGGTTAACATGTTCAGATGAAATACAGTATTTCTCTTACTGGTAACATTAGTAATGCTGATTTATTCTTAATTACAAAGACATGATGGTCATGCAGTGTTTTGGTTCTCCAGACCATTATCTAATCAGAAAGCCGATTGAGCCTCTTAGGAGTCTCTCATTTGGGTTATCAAATGCTCAAATCCAGTTGGTGTAAACATAAAAAGAGTCTTTCTGATCTGAATCGTCACCTAAACCCCAAACATCTGCATCATTAATCGGTGTCTGTGCTGTCCGATGTGAAGCTAACTGTGGGCACTGCTCTGTCTGAAGCTCTGTTAGACTTGAATCTAAACTTTATTTTAACAGTTTGACCAGAATGAGCATTCTGTATTTTTGCTTGAGTTTTCATACAAACCTGTTTAAAACTGTTTTGATATTGTTTGCTAATGTGTGCATTTTGGCATCACAGTAACTATGAACATTTCACCTATAGAGACACACGTAGAACATTCCCAGAAGGATGTCACTGCAAAGTATCTACAGTGAGAATGAGGAAAACTGACCATACCTATTTTTAAAGAGCGAAGGCTACATACAGCTCCATTAAAGGTGCATTGTGTCACTTTTCTGGTGAAGTGTTCGTCAAATGCTTTTCACCGTGGAGACGTTATTGCTTTGTTTGGAATGTTTCACAGTGTGGTAATGAACCTTTCTATTTTCATGGAAATCAAACCAGACCAAGTGACAGGTCAGATCTGTGGAGAGGCATGTCTTGAGCCAAACATGTCAGTCCCACCTGGGGGTCCTGCTCACTATAATGCACTGATCCACGTCCAAAAGCCCAGTGGCTGTCAGCTGCTTTACAGGGGCTATCTAAGGCTGCATGTCTCCTCCCTGTTCTTTCGAGTGTCAGAGAGAGGAGAGCAACCACTGTGACAGGTCAGACCCACAACCCAGCATTACTCAGCACTTTCCCTTTTTCACTGAATAAGCTGTGCTGAATCACTGCTTTGACAACCACAATTATCATTAAGTATGTGAGGACAATCTTTAATGTTGTCCCCACGAAGTTCAATTGCTTTTGGAGACTTAACTTATTTCATCGTCATAAAAATGTTAAAGACCAGATCTAAAAAAAGAAACTGCTTATTGCTTTTTTTGTTTTAATCTTCTCAGTTTAACCACCACTATCACAATTGTAATTTTATTTTAAGGTTGCTATTGTTTAAACAGTAACAATGAAATTCAATTGAAAAAGTCCTTTGTTCGTCCCAAAGAGAAATGTATACTGCTTGGGGAAGGTACAGAGAGTCTAACTGGAGAAAGGAAAAATGGGTAAACAGGGCCAATTTTAAAGTGTGACTAAACACCTAAACTCTTGCCAAAACCTTATTTCAAAGACAAACAGAGCAGACCGTTGTCTATGTGAGGAGCAATGTGATTGGTCTAACAGGTATTTCCACTTCAAACTCCCCCCCCCTGCTGCCACGTCTTTGTCATCAGAAACACTTGGATTTTATTAGGGTAGAGGTGCGTGATGTCACCAACTACAAAAAATTGCAGTGGATACAAACATGCAAATATACCTACTTTATACTAAAATTGCCCCAAAAGGACTAAGAACAAACAGTATGGAAACCTTTTTTGAACATTTTCACATTTTCCTAACACTAGGGCTAACCCTAAACATAACCCTATTTTTAAAAATAACCCTATTCTTAAACCTAACCACAGTCCCAAATCTAGCCCTAGCCCTTACCCTAAGCATAACTCCTAACCTAACCATACCATTTTTTCAAAATTTTCTAAATGTTGATTTAAAAAACAAAAAAACAAAAAAAACAACAAGATGGCAGACTTCAGGTTTGGCCACCCAGGCCAACACATTCTCCACCAGAAAAATTACATAGTGCACCTTTAAATGTTTTAATGCGCCCCTGCTGGCCAACCATGAAAAGTACCCCATGTCAGTAATATGTGTTTTGCTTCTAGTCGTTCATAGAATTTAATTCCCAAATTTTAGACAAATCCGATAATGCTGAATTTTCACATCTATGCTAGGGGGCTCTATAGTGTAACTTTCCATATGCTTTATAGTGTATTGTATTCAGGTCGAGAGTACGCATTAGTGATTCAGCATGATTGGACTAAGCTTGTGCGCGTATTATTTTTTAAAGTAGTTTTTGGGGTAAACTAATCTGTTTGTTTATGGGCAACTGTAAAAGCAAAATAAAGTTGGAGCCATATCTACATTTTGTTTTAAAGGGGAACTCCGTCACATTTGAAGCTAAAGTCCATTGCTTGAGGTGGTCGAATATTGTCAGAAGCCAAAAACAGCACAGATCAGCGTTGCCTTGGTGGAGATCTCGCCGTGGTAGTGAGTCTGTCAAGGCAACAAGCGTACTAGCATAGTGATGGGGGCAAGTTCTTAGCTTCCACGTAAAACAACAATTTGCACAGTTGAGGCTTAATACCACTTTCTAACCCATCTTACAACAAAGCCACGAGTCTAATAAACAAAACGCTATGCCTAGATCACTCATTACTGGTTTGAAAATGTTATAAAATAACTTTATAAGCAGCCTTAGCTTGTAGATTTTCCACTACACACTGCAAAAGCCCAAAAAGCCCATCTTCTGAAGATGGCTTGAAGCTAGCAGTTTTAAAAAAGAACCTAAGAAGTGGAAAATGTGTGCGCCCGCTACAACAACCATCTACGGTTCAACCTCCGATGCAGAGACGAGAACATCATGCCGGCTTGCATCAATATCAAGACCCCGATCCTAACCCATAATGCAAAACAAATCATATATAAGGCCAAGAAAGCACTATTAAAGGAGAGAATACGCATCACATCACAAGAAAAGCAATATTGAACAAGAACTAAGGGAGAAATATGGACACCGTTTCCCCATAGAAAAAGAGTAACCAAACACTTGGAACAAACATATGAACGGGAATTCGCAACGACCAAGGAACGCCACATTAATAAATTGAAATCGCTAACAGACACAAAACAGTGCAAACTCAGAGCCACACAGACCAAAACAAAATACAAATGGATATAGTGCTGCCGCGATTATTCGACGTTGTCGACGTAATCGAATATGAAAATGAGTCGACTACAATTTTTTTGGTCGAATATTCGCCTTTATTTATTTTTGGTCTCAAACGGCTCGTCCAGAGACAGGTGTTGTGAGATGTGTCTGTGTTGTGTCTGTGGCTCAGTGAGAGAGAGAGAGTGGGTGGTTGTGTGCGCGCGCCGGGGGCGTATGTCTGCGCGGACCAAGGGAGCCGGGTCTCGCTCTGGGTGTGTGTCCGCATGTGCTCTGGGAGAGAGGGAGACGGTGACCGGGCAAGTAGAGGAAAAGTAAGGATGCCATGCCTACAGTGTAGTGAGCGAATAAAGCCGACTCGACAGCGAAACTGCCTCCCTTTATTTACATTTTTTTTATATACACCGCAAGCGCACGAGGTCCTCAAAGGGAGTTAACTCCGGCCCTAGGAGAAGACGATCTCCCCTGTCCTCCCCAACCACGGTTAGGGGGCTAGAACAGGAAAAAGTTAACACAGGTATTTCCCCTCCACACCACTAGTAGTACTACACTCGAGGCGGACACCGGTGCTGCTGACAGCGGCTACATCCGGGGTTGACGCCGAGGTGGCTAACCTAGGCCGCCAAAGGCGAACAGCAGTGGTATATAATGGCACCGCCAAAGAAAACAAACTTGAGGAAGTATTTGCCGTGCGCACTCTGCTGGCTGGTCTCTCTCTTTCTCTCTTCCCCTTCCCCGATTTGAGCATTTGAGAAAATGCCAGCGGCGGTGGAGTCAGAGTCGGATCCAAGAACAGTGGCGGCGACTTCTAGACCAAGACCTAAATCCTCGAAAGTCTGGGAATACTTTCGGACAGATGGTGATAGAGTGGTTTGTACACTCTGTAAGACTTATTTGGCTTATCACGGGAGCACGACCACGATGCATGAGGTATTGAGAATACCGTTGCAATATGCTGCTCGTGCATATCGTTGTTCAACATTGTCGAATGAGCACACACAACAGACATAACAGCAATAACCTTTGCAACTCGCACACACAAGGTAACCTCCCGGGAAAATCTAACACACACACTTGTGTGTGTTAGAACCGCTTTTTTTTTTTTTTTTAATTAGTCGTTTAGATTAGTCGACTAATCGAAAAATTAGTCGAGAGATTAATCGTTAGAAAATTAGTCGTTAGTGGCAGCACTAAATGGATATGCAATTTTGCACATTGAAAAATCACAGAAACATGCAAACTTGCATGAGGACTTAACTTTGCTACCACCCAGAACTAAATCCCCATAGAAGAATACATTTTAGCCATGAAACTAGCATGCCAAAAAATACCAAACCCGGGCCAGAAAGCAGAATTACGCAACACAGTGATAGGGATCCTAAAAACAGCCAAATTACCCAGGAGCAGGGCTCTACGCTAACTTTTTTTTTCAGGAGCACATGTGCCCCTAAGTTAAAAATTTTAGGAGCACAGAAAAAAAAATGGGGGCACAAGTAGGTTTTCGTTTTCAATGATTATTACAGTGCAGAACTTGCGCACACCAACACTAACACTGAATAAATTTAATACAAAAAAAAGAATTATGACTGTACTTTTCCTGCATGATCGCAATGTTTTTATAAATATATCTTCATTTTATCTGATTAATATTTAGACTTAAAATAAGCCAAACAAACTGTACTGCACTGAAACACTCTGTGGCCCTTTTTGGACCTTCACCCACAGTTTAAGAACCTCTTCTTTAAGAGAACTTCCACTGGCACTTTACACAAAACTGTTTCAAAGTGTAAAAAGTGTGCAGTATTTTTAAACCTGTATTTTCAAATTCCTAACTGGAGTTACATTCTCTTAGTGGTTTTACAGTGGTTTTTAGCCTCTGCACATTTACCAAACCAAACGCACATTGTGACAAACAGATTTATTTGGCATTTTCTTAGGCAAACTTCAGCCCACATATCACCTGCTCTGTGCCGTAGCTCTACTCTGTACAGACACGGACATAAAATTAATATTGGCGTATTTGATGTGAGACGGATGGACAGGTGGGATGTTTAACCTGCCCTGTGATACACACTGGTACACGAGGGTGCGCGAGCAACAGCGCACAGGTCCCGCACACCGGTACAAGTTTATTGCCGAAGGCAGCGGCCGTAATGAAACATGACCGCACTCAGTATTCAGACCTTGAATCCGTGACGAGACCGAGTCCAAATGCGCTCGAGTCCGAGACAAGACCAAGACAAAACCATCGCTTTAGCGGAGGAGGAAGTCCAGCAGCCCGGGGGTGTCTGGGGGTGTCTGAGTGGTGGAACAGGTGTGGGTCCTGCTGCGGTGCCGCTCCTCGTTTAAGGGGGCGTGGGTGTGTTTTGAAGCGGAGTTTGTTCATATGAGTGATATCGGCGCACACACGGAGCTTGTATGCTGGGGTCGTGCGCGGTCGGAGGTGTTGTGCCCGGGCACGGTTCGGTTGCGCTCACGCTGGGCAGGCGTGAGGCGCTTTAGGGGCGATCCAGGCTTGGGCAGGTTCCACAGTCCTAGTGTGAGTTTGCCCCTAATGTTTGACACATTTAGAACGTTTAACTCATCACGTTACGTCTGTGCGCAGTTCTCCTTATTGTGGCTGCAGAAGCACTCGCACTGGTGCGACTGTTTTGATTTCCTCGTTCGCACGACGAAATATTTACTCGCAAATGCGAGTGAAATGGGTGCACTGTAGAGCCCTGCCCAGGAGCAATATAACTAAGCAGGAGAGGAAAGCCATTAGCCATATGAGGAAAGACCATACAATCACCATTTTACCCGCAGACAAAGGAAGGACAACAGTTATATTAGACAGGAATACATACAAACAGAAAATGGAGGTGCTATTATCGGCACCTACGAAGTAATCAGATAAAAACCCAACAGAAGAAAAGAAACAAGCACTAAAATCATTACTCAAACCCTTACTAGAACAAGAAAAAAAATTCACCTGGGAAGTATATGACTTAATAGCTACAGCCAGCATCACCCCGCGCATTTACGGCACTCGGAAAATTCACAAAAAAGACACCACTCCCCCCGACAGTAGGTAGCATAGGTTCAGTCACTTACAATCTGTCAAAAGCACTAGTCGAAATTATAAAACGGTCATCAGTCAAACAGATTTTCACTGCAAGAACGCAAAACAGTTGGCACAGGAACTAAAAGACGTTACAATAGCACCAAACGAAATACTCATAATCAAACAATGTCATCTAATTCGCCAAAACACCCATAGATGTCATGTTACACATAGTACGGGATAAACTCAGAAAGGTTTGTGCATTTTTTTGAGTGTGTCATCCTAATAGTCGACGACATCACACAACTATTACGATTCGTGGCCAAATCTACATATTTCCAATACAAAAACATCATATTGTCACAGACAGAAAGAGGGGTTTGCAATTGGAGATCCACTAGTCGCAATAATGAGCAGTTTTTTCATGGAGGACCTGGAACAAAAAGCATTCAACACAGCACCCCCATAATGCTGCTTAACTTTCTGGAAACAATATGTAGATGACATCCTGGAAAAAATCCACAAGAACTCACAGACCATCTCAACGCACCGGTAACATTCTCTTCACACGAGGAGGAGAAAGATGGAGCTATAGCATTTTTGGACATAAAAATCCACCAATGGCAGCATCAAAATAACAGTATACAGGAACCCCACACACTGACCAATATCCACTCTGGACATCCAAACTCAAATCAGTAGTAAGGACATTATTCGAAAGAGCCACTCATCACAGATCACACAGACAGGGAAGAGGAGGAGAAACATCACACAAGCAGTCAAACAATGTCAATATCCCAACTGGCCTCAAAGTTCTCAATAAAAACCAACCAACCCCAGAAAAACACAACAAAACAATAGAGAGCAGCAGGAACACAAAAACACAGTCACACTACCATATATCAGAGGAATAACCAAACCCATTCAGAGAGCCATGAAAAAACACAATCACAGTAGTCAAACCATACACAAAACCCCGCCAGCAGTTAGTACACCCCAAAGATATGCAATAAATCATACATAGGGGAAACAGGCCGGACATTTCACATCCGAAAAAAGGAACACCAAAGAGAATGCAAGAAGAAAACAGCAGAGAGGCTCACCAGTACACAAAGAGGCAAAGCAGAACAGGAAAACCTAAAATCCGCCATATCAGGCCACTGTAAAAGAAATAACCACATTATGGATTGGGACGGGGCACAGGTCAGTGGATCGGAGAACAACAAGTTCAAACGCTGGATCAGGGAAGCCATTGAAATCAGGAAACGAAGCACAGACAGCATCAACCGTGACGCTAGAGCATTCCTCCTTTCACACACCTGGGACAGCCTCCTCCAGAGACCACTGGGTGACAGGAAGCACAGTCAGTCTGAGCGACCTGCCAGGTCCCATCAGGCTGACCACGCCCACCGGAAGTAACAATAGCTGATATACGACCCGTCACCACCGACACTGGGGACGGTTCTGAAGATGCTGCAGCAGCCGAAACATGTCAATAAGGTAAATACACTTGACTACATTTTCTTAAAAAAGAACCTAAGAAGTTAAAGTACTAAGACATAATGAATATTTTTGGCACAAAGATGTACTGTTCTCTTGCAGCCCCTTGTGGTGAGCACTAGTATGACGAGGATGGGAAGATGCTGCCTCACTCCATCCATCTTGGCCTGTTACATGCTGGTGGCGAACTCCTGCTTGTCAACCTGCTCATCGCTGTCTTCAAGTGTGCAGTCCTCTTCTGTTACCTACACCGAATAAGAACTTTTTTTTTTTTTTTAACCTTTATTTACCCAGGAAAGTCCCATTGAGATTACTAATCTCTTTTTCAAGGGAGTCCTGCCATGCACACACCACTTTCACACTAGGCAATGTGGGTGATGTGCCTTGCCTAAGGACACAACGACAGTTTCTGTGACTGGCGCCCCACTGTGGCACCTGGAATTCCCTGTGGTCTCCCATCCAAGTACTAACCAGGCCCGGCCCTGCTGAGCTTCTGAGATCTGACGGGATCAGGCTTTGACAAGCCGGTATGGCCACTAACATAGATATTATTTCTCAATATCAATAAAATGTTAACCTTTGTGTCAAGGTAAACATGGGTCAATGAGTACAATAACTACATCACCCCTCCAGATGAGCCAGAGGAACAACAAAGCGCAACTCCAAAGTTTGATATTCCAGTTGGTTCTTCTCCACAAAGAAGTGTTTGAGAAATGACCCTCCTGAAGTTCCACTTTGAAGTTCCTGATGTTATGAGTAGCATCTACAATCCAAAAGAACCTGGTAACTATATGCAAATGGATTACAAATCACTACTGGAGCAAGGTAGCCAAACACCAAATCAGTGCCCAGTAAATTTAGAATATAAAATACATCCAAGTGTCTCTGGACAAATGCCGAAAATTTCAACTGTTAGAAATGTAGCGCAGCAATTTCAAGATTATTCAAGACAAGTTGAAAAGCAAGAATTGCAGAAATCATCCCAGATATTCCACCACCAGTGTCACCAAAAATACCAGCCAGAAGGAACAGACTCCACTGACTACCTGGTTGTAGCAGATGATTGGTTTCTTCCTTATTACAGGTCTTGGAGCTTTAATGTTTCCGACAGTAAACCCAAGCCCACGGTGAGTGAGTCCAGAGCAGCCAGCAGCCAGATGGACCTCACTGAAGCCTGTGGAGCTCCTAAAGAGTGAGACGGGGACAGAGCAAACAAAAGAGAAGGGAACAAAAGAGGACTGAATACAACAATGATAATAGTAAATGGTTCAATAGTGGTCTTGATTAGGTTTTAAGTCAGGGATGCGACTTTGTGTACTAATAACTGAATAATGGTTTATCGTTTAAATCTAAATGTTCCCACCTGAGGCTGTGGCTTCTATATTTACAATTTCTTGCAACCTCAAAAATTAGTAGCTCTCTGGCATTTTCGTTTTGTAAAGGAGCTCAGAAGAAAAAGCTTAGAGACCCCTGTGTGAATATGTTTAACTTCTGATCAGGGCTGTGTGATGGCAAAAAATGAATCCCCAATAATAATAATTAGTATTTTGTATTTGATGTTATGGTTTCTTCATGAAAAGCAAATAAATGACTTAAAATGGCTATCAGCAAAGTTCTTTAACAAAGACAAAAGCACACATTTTAAATGAATGCTTCTAACTCCTGTACCATTTAAAATATTAGCCAATTTTCTGGTCTATACAATAATCCCATTTCCTCATCAAAAAATACCTGGAAGTTTTATTGTTTTGTCACATAGTTCCTCTCTCAAACAAAACTCTTGTGATGTCATGTGGTAATATGGATTACTCCACTGCGTTTTTTAAACACCATACACATTTACAAGAACCATTTGGATATTTTCTGCCCTGGAACTGCTAATCTCTACTAAACTAAAGATAAAAAAGTAGCAGTTAACTCTAAAACCACCACTACATGACATCACCAAGTGGAACAGAGCACTGGGCTTTCGAGATATAGACCGGCGAATAATAAAGGGTTACTCAGACATGTGTGATCATGATAAAGGCGGCAGGTTTCATGCCAAAGCAACCCTCTCCATTTGTCCAGGCTGGGGACTGGCACAGAGGGACACAGCGCCCTCTGTGGCTGGATTAAACCCACCGCCCGTGCTTTTGTAAGGTTAGTTAGTAAGTGCGTGCAGATACTCACCACAAACAGCAGCCTCTGGGACCTGTGAAGACTAGTTTAAAAGTTTAGGTAAAACAGTTTGAGATTTCAGAAGAGTTAGAATCATCAAAATAACATACAAAATGGCAGTAATGACCCACAACATTAGTAAGACACTTAACCTTGTGTTAAATTACAGTGTTCAAAGAGAAATGTTAACATAGCCTATTTCAAACTGGTTTAAAGCTAAAAATGATTAGACCAACAATGCAAACCTGTGGAAGAGTTTAGAATAACCAGTATCTCAGTTCAGAGCGATCACACTCTAAACCAGTTCAAATCTGGCTCAAATTTAGACCAGTTTAGACTAGGGGTGGGCGATATCTCGATATTTAAAATATATCGAGATATTTTTGAAACTCGATATGAATTCTGACATATCGATATATCGCTATAATGCTTATGTTTACTTCTGGTTTCGCCGCTTCGCTTGTTTCGCATTCTCTGTGCCGCGCTCGCCTCCGCCTCCTGCTTTTGTCCCCTGAGCTCCTCCGCGGAGCCCGGACCTGGCCGCGGACTAAACCAGGACTAGAACTAAACCAGGACTAAACGCGGCCGCAAAGCCCGGGGCTCGGCCACGGACTAAACCAGGACTAGGACCAGGGCTCTGCAGTGCGCCCATTTCACTCGCATTTGCGAGCAAATATTTCGTCGTGCGAACGTGGAAAACCAAACAGGCGCATCTGTGCGAGTGTTTCTGCAGCCACAATAAGGAGCTGCGCACAGACGCAACGTGACGAGTTAAACTTTCTAAATGCACGTTTCCCAGTGCGGCGCAACCACATGACACCTCCGATCGCAAGACGACCCCAGCACACGAGCTCAGCGTGTGTGCAGATATCACGAACAAACTCCGCTTCAAAACACACCCACGACCCATTAAACGAGGAGCCCCCGCAGCAGGACCCACACCTGACCCACCACTCACAGACACCAGCGTGCCGATGGAAAAAGCGAGAGCTTTGGCTTTTTTCTTTGTCTTGTCTCGGACTCAGCGCATTTGGACTCGGGTCTTGTCATGAACTCAAGGTCTGAATACTGAGTGCGGTCATTTTCATTAATGCCGCTGCTGTTGCCAATAAACTCATCCCGGCGTGCAGTGGAGCGCGGGAGGCGCGGGAGCGGGAGGCTGAGAGGCCTTGTGAGTGCTGTGAGCGTGCGGGGCTTCTCTCTGCAGCCTGTGCCAAATGCCAAATAAATCCGTTTGTCACACTGTGCGTTTGATTTGGTAAATGTGCAGAGACTAAATACCACTTTAAAACAAGAGAACGTAACTCCAGTTTGGAATTTGAAAATAGAGGTTTAAAAATCCTGCACACTTTATTCACTTTGAAGCAGTTTTGTGTCAGTGGAAGTCCTCTTAAAGAAGAGGTTCTTAAACTGTGGGTGAGGGTCCAAAAAGGGGTGTCAAGAGTGTTTAAGTGCAGAACTAAATGAATATTAATCAGATAAAATTTGTTTTTTTGTTTTTGCAGTAGTTTGGGGGGGGCTGTATTTTTTCCTGTAAAGATATCGAGATATATATCGTATATCGAGATATAGCAAAATATATCGAGATATATTTTTTGGTCCATATCGCCCAGCCCTAGTTTAGACCAAACCAAATACAAAACACATTAAAAACCCAAGATTGTCAGTTCAGACCTAGTTTTCACACTGAACAAACAAAAATCAGTTAAACCTGTGGAAGTGTTAGTTTAGAAGAACCAGTATCTCAGTCCAGTGTAAGGCTTAGGACCAGAGCTATTACACTCAAACTAGTCCAAATCTGGCCCACAGACCAGTTCAGACCAAACCAAATACAAAACACATTCAAAAACCCAAGACTGTCAGTTCAGACCTGGTTTTAACTTCTAAATGAACCGAAACAAACAAAAATCAGTTAAACCTGTGGAAGTGTTAGTTTAGAAGAACCAGTATCTCAGTCCAGTGTAAGGCTTAGGACCAGAACTATTACACTCAATAAACCAGTCCAAATTTGGCCTACATTTAGACCAGTTCTTGGCCTGGAACTGACTAAGCAAAGTAAAAAACAAAACCAGTTAAACCTGTGGAAGTGTTAGTTTGGAATCAGGGGTTTTAGTCCCAGACTCATGTGACCATCACACGTCAGTGTTTAAATCTGGTTCACATTTAGATCAGACCAAGGAGACCACGCAGTCTCCAAAAGTGTGCCGATGTTCAGAATCTGGCACACACCAGTTTAGGCCCAAAACCAAAGCCTTACAGTAACAAGAATCCTCGGCATATTCAGTCCTTGTTTTGAGATGATACAAGGTTCACAGAGAACCTCAAATACCTACCGAGTTTAAGTCTGCATGGACAGACCAATAAAACCTGTGAAATCAGCAGTAGGGAGAAATCATCACTATAAGATGATTTCAGTCACAAACCAAATATTCAAGCATTTAGGTTTGAACCATTACAGCCCATGTGTGGCCCAAAAGTCAAGGTGATAAAAGGGTTAAATACAAAGAGTGAATTTCCCTCACAAGGGATTAATAAAGTAAACATCAACTTGATTTAAAATGATGAGGTTTGAACATTTCCCCATATGGTTCCATCTTGTGCCATTCTCTCAGCCTCCAACCTTTGTCTTTCCTTCCTTTGGGATCCCATGATCAACATTCAACTTTGTCCCAGGTTAGACTCCTTTCCTCCAGATTAGTTCCAGGACATGTTTGTGGGTTATCCGCAATGCAATCAATTTTTCAAAAATATAATTGTTTAGTCACTGTTCAGCTTTTGCACTTTTATAGAGAGCTCCTCGTGCTCCATTTTCTTTAACTTTTGATGTATTTGGGGCTGAAAGGTGTATTTTTTCTTTGGGTGAATTAAGTTTTTGTATCCACTTTAAATGATATATTCTCTTTATTCATTCCATATTTTTGGGTATTTCCTCTGATTAAAAAAAGAGTTTGATTCTTGATTAGTTCAGCAGTTACTTCATCTCTTGAGACCTGGGACCTTTTTTGGCTTTTTGACTTCAAATGGTGAACGTTCTCAGTAGTCCACACTCTGTACTTGGCCAAATATCCCAGAGCTACCTGTAAACAGTTGGATTAGCATGTTAAGGTTAGACACCACCCCACCACTGCATGTTAATTTATTTGCCACAGTAGCATTTATCTTAGCAGTACACAACTAGAGTCAACATAGTAGTCTAGTCAGTAACATATGACATGTTTTAGCCTTAGCTGTATTCAAATAATAAACTAAAATCTGCTATTGTTGCAAGACATGAAGTAGACTTAGTTTTACAATGGACAATAAATGCTTAAATGAACATGGCAATAATAAAACTGCTCCCTGTAAAAAAGATTAGACACCATCCTAAAACCAGAAAAATTTACCGGTTAGATCAGTAACATAATGTGTCAGACATGTTTTATAGCTGTATTTAAATAAACTAGACATGAATTTAAGTAGATTTAGCTTATGTTATGGACAATAAATGCTTAAAATCAACAGTGATAATAAAACTGCTCCCTGTAAAAAAGGTTAGACGCCATCCTAAAACCAGAAAATGTATGGGTTAGTCAGTAAACTAGATATGAATTTAAGTAGGCAGTATGGCAGACATCACGTTTTAGCTGTATTCAAATAAACTAGACATGAATTTAAGTAGATTTAGCTCCTGTTATGGACAATAAATGTATAAACTCAGTGATAATAAAACAGCTCCCTGTAAAAATGGTTAGATGCCATGCTAAAATCAGAAAATGTACATGTTGGTAACAACATAATGGCAGACATTATGTTTAACTTTAGCTGTATTCAAATAGACTAGACATGAATTTAAGTAGATTTAGCTTTAGCTTATGTTATATAAACAAATAAACACTTAGCAGTTTGAAATCAACACTGCAATAATAAAACTCCCTGTAAAAACGTGAGACACCACCGCACCACCACCACATGTAAATTATATGTCACAGTAGCGTTTAGCTTAGCAGTACACAACTAAAGATAGCATAGTTTAGCTTAGCAATGTTAAAATGTAAGGGCTAGTCAGTAACATGACACATGTGTTAGCCTTAGCTGTGTTAAAATAATAAACTAATAATTATTTGATCATCTGCGGCAATCTTTATGCCTCACAGTAGCAAGACATGAGGTAGATTTAGATTTGGCTAATTTAAACACAGCTAAAGCTAAAACATGATAAATAAACTAGACATGAATTTAAGGAGATTTACCTTTAGTTATGTACAATAAATGCTTAAAAATCAACATAGTGATAAAACAGCTCCCTGTAAAATAAGGTTAGACACCATCCTAAAACTAGAAAACGTGTGTTAGTAACAATATCAGACATCATGTTTTAACTTTAGCTGTACTTGAATAAACTAGACATGAATTTAAGTAGATTTAGATTTAGCTTATGTTATGGACAATAAATGTTTAAATCAACATGGGAATAATAAAACTGCTCCCTGTAAAAAAAACGTTAGACACCACCCCACCACCACCACCACATGTAAATTATATGTCACAGTAGCGTTTAGCTTAGCAGTACACAACTAAAGCTAGCATAGTTTAGCTTAGCAATGTTAAAATTTAAGGGCTAGTCAGTAACATGACACATGTGTTAGCCTTAGCTGTGTTAAAATAATAAACTAAAAATAATAATTATTTGATCATCTGTTGCAGTTGCCGCAGATGATCATTATGCCTCACAGTAGCAAGACATGAGGTAGATTTAGATTTGGCTAATTTAAACACAGCTAAATCTAAAACATGATAAATAAACTAGACATGATTTTAAGGAGATTTAGCTTTAGTTATGTACAATAAATGCTTAAAACTACATGGGAATAATAAAACTGCCCCCTGTGAAAAAATAAAAAATCAAAAAAAATGTTAAAGACTCCATCCAAAACCTGAAAACTAAAGTAAAGTTAGTAACAGTAGCGTTTAGCAGCACACTACTAGTTAGCATGGTTTACCACAGCAAGGTTAAAAATTCAGCGGCTATTCAGCTAATTCAGTGGCTAATAAGGATGGGCATTCGATTCAGTTTTCTTAATCAATCGTCTTTTTTCGATTAATCATTAACATCTTATATTTAAATTATCACTATTATTACTATTGTTAATCTACATAAATAAACTCAACTTTACAACATATAAACCATAATCACTATAGAGCCTCATCAGCCCGTGTGAGATTAGAATGTGTTTAATGCAGTTTTGGGCACATTTGTTTACATCTTAGAGAAACTAAAAGTAAAACCGCATGGCTCATTTCAATAAATAGCGGAAAAAAGCAGCTCTTTCCTTGTGAGCTGATGTGGTCAGCTTCGGTTGGACTAAAGAACACGACTCAGAGGAATATGAGTGTTTTCTGTGACCGAGTTATGTGATGAGGCTGGTGAGTCTGTTGTGTGCGTATGTTGTGTTGGAAATGCTGCGTATACATGCGAAACCGGGATACTCAGAGATAGAGAGACGTGGGACTGTGAGGCCGCAACTCCAGTGTTTGTGCTGTGAGACGCAGCCTCGACTCCTTACGCTACGTTACACACAGCAACCTACATTCGGTTTGTCAATTAAAATGAATGTGATTGACAAAATTCTTAATGATCAATTATCGATTAGTCAACTAATCGTGCCCATCCCTAGTGGCTAACGCCTCACAGCAAGAAGGTTCCGGGTTCAATGTGTGGAGTTTGCATGTTCTCTGTGTGTCTGGATGGGTTTCCTCCGGGCACTCCAGTCCCCAAAACCTCAAACCATGCAGCATCCCTATGAACTAACATCAAGGACCATGATGTCCACCCTCTTGTGGGCTCACTACTCAGACGGGGTTGATGGGGGGGAGGGGGGGGGGTCAGGTGCGCAGAGGACTGGGTGGCGAACAGCTGCCCCAGCGACCCTAATGGATAAAGCAGAAGAAGATAGATGGATGTTAAAAATTCAGTCAGCAACATCATGTTTTGAGCATAGACCGTATATGAGTGGATTAAGTGAGTGTGACGTCACCCATAGCGTTTAGCGCCACTCAAATGAGGCGCCCAATGCTAATGGTTACAGGAGCGAATTTGGAGCCAGGCTCTATGTTATGAATAGGATTTTTTTGGATGGACAAAATAGAGAGAAAAAAAAATTCAGGATCATACGAACATTTTAAGAACAAAAATGACGAGGCTCACTGCAGGAGTTACAGAGAGAGGGACGATAAGATCTCAGTGCAAGTCAATGGGGAAAAAGGGAGAGAAGGAGCCGGAAGAGCCTCCTGGAGCACTTCCTATTTGGCATGCGGTGGCTAAAGGGTTAGCTTAGTCCACTTATATATACGGTCTATGGTTTTGGGTTAGCTTAGCAGCACTCAGGCTGGTATAGTTATCTTAGCAGACAGTAGTAACAGAAGTTAGCATGGTTTAGCAGTATTGGGCAAAGAGTATATTAGCTTAGCTCTTTCTTAAAGGCTAGTATATTTCAGCATAATGGGATATTCATCTGTGGTCTTACTGATGGTCTGGACCTGGAGATGGGTCCTGGTCCTGGAGCTCCGGCAATGGTTGAAGAACGTGTCAAATGCAAAAGATTTCCATAAGAATTTCGTCAAATACGAAATTCGTCACTAAGAAATTCGTCAAGTACGCCTACCTCACCGCATACTGCATAATCATCATAAAAACCGCAAAGGGTAGAGTTCAATTAGTCAACTGGACAAGAACTGAAGAAGCAGACTTACCTTTTTCTGAGTACAGGGCTCTATTTCATTTCAGTGTACTGAGTGTAACTATTTTTTCCTTCCGTCTATTCAAAGATGTCTCCTTGAGTGTGCACTACATTTTACCAGCAAATTTCAGGATACATTTGACTCCTGTATTCCCTTTTTATATTCCATTTCTTTATTGAATAGGTTTAGACACATCTAGACTATGAAATAAAACACTGCGTTTCCTCTCAACAAAAGCATTGCCACAAATGTCATATGAAAGCCCAGCAAAGCATGATTCAAACCACATTGCATAAAAAACCAAGCAGCGCAAGAAACAGCAGCAGCACAGATATTATTCACCAACACTGCGACAAAAACCCAAACATTGCGATAGTCTTCGAATTCAGACAGGTAAAGGTGCGTGACCAGCCATAACCTACATCACCAAATAGACTACTGTACCGCAAAAAGGGGCCGGTACAGCTCAGAGTAAACGTAACGCAGGGGACATGTGTAACAAAGGGGCAATGTAGGCCTACAGCAAAGGAGACATTTTATTCAATTTGTCCAGTTTATATAAACCCAATTGATGGCTTTATAAAGTAGTAAAGTTGTAAAAGTGGGTACAGTCGGGTCTTGGCTGGTCAGGCAACAGCTAAAACCATATTGGTAAATCTTATCTGGTGCTTCTTCGCCCGGTTCAATGTACTGACGCGGTGATCTGGACGCAGCTGCACCTTCCCCGTAGTCCCGCTGCCACACCTTCTCCGTAGTCCGCGCCAATTTTTCAGAGTCCTGGAGCTGCTGTGGCTCAATGCGCGCCTTTTCCAGAGTTCAGAGTCCTGGAACTGCATTAGCTGTGGCCAAATGCGCGTCTTTTCCAGAGTTCAGGTGTCCTGGAGCTGCAGCGATAAACTTTCGAGCATGTCCATTTCGATGTGGCTAAATGTGGCGTTAGAAGAGCGTAAAACCAAGCGATGCTGTCACATAGAAATACGTGTATCCACTAGCTCCCGGTGGAGCTTTCCTGAGTACTCATATCCATGTGAGGACCGGGGCGCGCCAAATTCATACGCACCTGTGCTCACTTGATTGCGCTCACCTGGCGCTAATCACCAGGCCAAGAGTCCTAAAGCTATTGGTGGGTTTCACTCACGTGACCCCGGTGACCCGCAAAATTCAGCTGGGGGCAGGAAATGTTTTGCGCCCCTTCAAAACAAAGCAAAGTCATTATTATACATCCATGAGCACAATGGGTAACAGCGGGTCAGCAAAAAGTTTGAACGGACGGCACAGACCAGCTATGCAAAAAATAAAACATGTACTTACACATTCACTCACTCATATACACCCTTACACACATGCCAAAGGTGGGGTACAGATCATTTTGCCTCTTGTATTACAGATGCCCGTCCATACCTCCTCAAATTTCTTAATTTTAAATAGCAGGTTTTTGTCTATTTTTGTATTAATTTGCATAACCTCAAAACTGAAAAATACATTTTTAAAAAATGAAAGTTTGGTTCAGTGTTTAGGCCATCACCTGCTTTTCTTCATGCAGATGTTATTGCTTTGTCTAGAATTTTCCACAGTAGAGATTAAACCTGTCTCAAGGGAGGCTACATTACAGGTCAGATCTGTGGAGCAGCAACCCTATGAGAATTATTGTATTTTTGAACAACAGAAACACCCATACTGAATACATGCTGCATAGATGTGTTTAATGTCATACCATAGATGTGTTTAATGTCATACCATAGATGTGTTTAATGTCATACCAGGAAAAGCAATAACATGCACCTTTAAACTTTTCACCGACTTCTTAAAATACATTTATTATTTGTGATACATTGTGCACAGACTTTTTATAACTGTATCCTCACTTATCATATTAAGTTGTAGAGTAATCCTTACGAAGAGCTGGTAGAAGAATCTCCATGAGTAAATACTGTATATAACTGCTCCCAGCCCTAATTGGACACACTTTCTCCTGTGACCACTGGAAATGCAGAGGCACAAACAGCACAGAGCCATAAACATGCCCAAACCCCATTCGACAGTTTCAAGCCTAATTCCGAGATGTGACTTAGGTTGTCACTGTGTGCGATAATTTATTCCCTGGGGAAAGCCTGTTTAGAGTGATTTCACCTCCCTCTCTCTCTCTGCCCATGCTAAACACTTTATAACTCCTTTGGCTTTCCAGGCAACCCACAGCTCAGCTCACTTTTGGTAGCAAGTTTTCAAAAGGTGGAAAATTATGCACTTATAGTTGCTGTAATGTTGTAAAACTTGTGATAAACTTGGAGCTGTTTATGATGTAGGCCCCAGTTGACGGTAAAAAATTACATAAATAACTTTTTTGCAACATGTACTGAACAACCTTTAGTATCGCCTGTTAACACGCTATTGATTGTTCAGGCAGAGTAGTCCCTTAAGCCTAGTTAAAACACTATAGTTTACAACCCAAATAGTTATTTGAGTGTACTTTGGGTGAATTTATTTTTTGTACAGACTTTTATGGTTAAACTTACCCTTGCAATATAGTTCTCACTAGGCACAGATTTTACACAATGTTCTTGTATTTAATTTGCTGTGTTTTGTAGACGGAACCACTGGAAGTTTTTTCCCAGCTAAACCCACACACTTTAAAGGGCCCATATAGCGCTATTTTTTAAGTCTATGTTATAATATAGTTTCCTCATCATCATTTTTCGGTGGCTGGTCCTAAACTCTGGAATGCTCTTCCTCTGAACATAAGAGCTGCTACCTCTATTGGAATTTTTAAGTCAATGTTAAAGACTCATCTTTTTGGATTGGCTTTTAATTCAAGCTGAGTTGGACATTTTATGATTTATGAATTAAATACTATGATCTCGAAGTTTTCTTTTAATCAGTATTAAAGTGTTTTTGTCATGTATTTGGTTTTTTGCTTGTACAGCACTATGGGGCAGTGTATCTGTTTGTAAATTTGCTTTATAAATAAATTTGACCTTGACCTTGACCTCATCAGAAACATACCTGGATAACATGTTAAACACACAAACTCTGCATATTTATAGTCTCTCAAGCAGAAACTGCTCCTTGTGATGTTATGTGGTAATACAGATCTGATAAAGCCATACACCTCTGCTCGTAGCCTGAGGTCCACCAGCCAAAACTTGTTAACAGTCCCTCGGACAGTTTTAAAACGCAAGGTGACAGATCTTTTCAAGCCATCTCTCCTAACCTCTGGAATGAACTGCCCCTTCACCTACACTCTCTAGAAAGTGTAGATGCTTTTAAAAAGCTATTAAAAACATTTCTCTTTTTGTTTGCTGCTTTATTTCGAGCATGAAAGAAAACATGTTTATATACACATATATACATATACAGATATATATAAACACAAATAAACATCTATATATACATATACATAATACAATTCTTATAATAAATAATAAAGTGTGGTACGCTCGAAAGGGAGTGGGAAGAAGTAAAACTTATTGACTCCCACCCCTAATTTCTTTCTTTATGCAAGCCATAAGGTTGCCTTCCTTAATTCAATCAATATGGTTGTATATTCATTACATATTCATATGTTCCATAATTAACCACTATAGATGACATTACTATCACTGTCGAATTCATACCCTATAATCATCACTATAATACTGCTGTATTATTATTATTATTATTATTATTATCATTATTATTATCGTCATCCTCATTATTTTCATCATCATTATCACTATCACATCACCATTACAACCACCAATGTTGTCATCATTGTCATCATCATCATCGTCATCGTCATTATAACTACAAACAATGTTCTATTTTTGGTGAAGATGGTGGATCTTTCAGGAGATGTGTGTTGTGCATTAAAAGAGGCAGGATGTTCTGTGGAGCTGCTGCCGGAGAGGGGCCGCCCTTCAACAACAGGACCACCCTTTGCCAAGTGTCCTGATCTGTGCATTAGAAAAGCAAGTATTTGTTTCGCTCTGCTGCGCGAAGGGGATCATCTCCCCGCCACAGAGCCACAACTTGCCAAAGCCCTGTTCTATTGAATGTGTTGTACATTGAGAATAATTTTATTTTAAGATAATTTGTATAGTACCATGTACTGTCAGGACTTAAATAATAATAATAACAATAATAACAATTATTTATTTATTAGTTATTATTATTATTTATTGATTTATTATTATTATTTTTTTTTTTTTTATATATATATATTGTCATATTAATCACTATTTCCTATTACTGAGGTTGATTTGTTCTATATTCATCATATGAAAGATATTGATATAATGATAACAATAATGACAACAATAGTAACATACATGATAATTACCGGTGTATGGTTAGTACATAATATACTATGAGTATAAACATTAATAATATTTATGAAATATTTATATTTATCACCCATCCTCCCCTATATAATGTGACCATATGATTTCTTTGAATTTACATTTAAATTGATGAGTATTTGAGCATTGCTTTAGTTGATCCCCAAGACCGTTCCACAGTTTGACTCCACACACAGATATACACAAACTTTTCCTTGTGGTTCTTACTGCTGGTAATATAAAGTTACCACATCCCCTCAGATTGTAGGATCTTTCACGAACAGTGAAGAGCTTTTGAAGATTGTCAGGTAAATTATTATAATATGCTTTGAACAAGAATAATAAAGTATACAGATTTATTAAATCAGACATTTTTAACAATTTTGACTTCAGAAATAACGTATTTGTGTGGTCCCTATAAGCTGCATTGTGAATAACTCTCACAGCACGTTTTTGCAGAATAATGAGGGGATGTAGTGAACTTTTGTAAGTATTGCCCCACACCTCTACACAATAAGTTAAATATGGTAGAACTAATGAACAGTACAGTGTGTGCAATGATTTGTGGTCAAGAACAAATTTAGCTTTGTTTATTATGGCAATATTTTTAGAAACTTTAGATTGAGTATATCTGATGTGTGGTTTCCATGTGAGTTGTTCATCTATAATTACACCTAAGAATTTATTTTCTGGCACCACTTCTATATTTACACTATTAATGTTAATTTGCAGGTCAGACTCAACTTTATGTTTCCCAAAAAACATAACTTTTGTTTTATTTAAATTCAGAGATAGTTTGTTATTATTCATCCAATTATTTAATTTAATTAGTTCTTCATTAATATTGTTAATGAGATTATTATAATTGTCATTAGAGTAAAATATGTTGGTATCATCAGCAAATAGAATCATTTTAATATATTGGATATATTAAATATATCGTTTATATATAAATTAAATAATTTGGGACCCAATATTGAGCCCTGGGGACCCTACAAGCAATGCCCAAACACTCAGATGTAAACTCACCCATTCTCACAAATTGTTTTCTTTCAGTCAAATAGCTTTTGAGCCATCTTAAAGCCACTCCCTGATTCCATACTGTTCAAGTTTATTAAGTAATATAGAATGATTAATGGTGTCAAAAGCTTTCTTTAAATCTATAAAAATACCTACAGCATATTTTTGTAATCCAAAGCATTAGTGATTTCTTCTACCGCCTCTATAATGGCCATTGATGTTGTTCTTTTTGTTCTAAATCCATACTGACATTGATTAATTATATTGAAATTTTCTAAAACATGTCTAATCTTTTACTGAATAGTTTTTCAAGGATCTTGGAAAATTGAGGAGCAGAGAGATGGGTCTGTAATTTGTGAAAATGTAATGCGTCACCATTTTTAAATAGTGGTATTACTTTGCGATTTTCATTTTTCAGGAAATAATCCAGTTTCAAGTGATAAATTACATATATAAGTTAAGGGCTTAATTATATTATTGATTACCTTTTTATCACTACCATATCTATTTCATAACAATCATTGGAGGTTTTATTTTTAAATGTGTTTTACTATATTTAAAATCTCTTGTTCAGTAGTAGCTGAGAGAAATATTGTGTTTGGATTTCTATTGATGAATAGATTATTTTGCCCATTATCTATATTTATTGGAATATTTGCTGCCAAGTCTGGCCCCACATTAACAAAAAACTCATTAAACCTGTTAACAACATTACTCATATTATAATTTTCAATATTATTTTCAATGAAATAATCCGGATAAGAATTCTTTTTGTACCATCTTTTATTATACTATTTAAAAATACCCCAATTTTTTTAATACTGTTTTTATTGTTATCTAGCACATTTTTAAAGTATGACTTTTTGCTTTGTCTTAGGATTTCAGTCAGTTTATTTTTATACACTTTATATCTCTTTTCAGATTCCTTTGTTCTTAGTTTAATGAACTGTCTATAAAGATTATTCTTCTTCTTGCAAGCATTTTGTAAACCTTTTGTTATCCAAGGACATTTTTTAACTGACTTATTATTATTATTAAATTTTTTGATAGGACAGTGTTTATTATAGAGGTTTATAAATAAATCTAGAAAATTATTATAAGCTTTATCCACATCAGTTTCTGTGTAGACTGTGTTCCAGTCCTGTTTTCTTAATTCATCATTCAGTGATTTTATGGTTTCATTTGTTCTTTGCCGTTTATAAAGACATTTACCCTGATTATTGTTTTTCTTACAGTTAATATCAAATATAGCAAATACAGGTAGATGGTCAGTGATGTCACTAATCATAAGACCACTGATGTTCACGTTTTCAATATTGTTTGTAAAAATATTATCAATAAGTGTGGCGCTATTTGCGGTGATTCTGCTTTCGGTCTTGTGATAACAGGAAACAGGCTCATACTATACATAATGTTTAAGAACTCATCAGTGGTTTTATGATTAGATGGGTTCAAAAGATCAATATTATAATCCCCACAAATAAAAATTGTTTTGTTTTTAACAGTAGAAAACATTTTCTCCATCCATTCGTTAAAGAGTTCAACACTGCATTACCTGGCGACCTATAAATACAGCTAATGATAGTGTTTTTTCTTTTTCATTACAAATTTCAATTGTTATACTTTCAACTACATCATTGATTGCATATGACATATTATCTATTACTTTAAATTTCAGATTTTTGTTGACATATAGAGCTACTCCTCCACCTGCTTTGTTTACTCTGTTTACATAATGAAGTTCATATCCCTCAATCTCCAAAGTTGATTCCTTTGTTCACATTAAACCATGTTTCAGATATTGCTATAACACTAAAGAAACATTTGAATGACTGCACATATTCTTTGATTGAATTATAATTTGCATACATGCTTCTACTGTTAAAATGCATAATTGAAAATTTCTCATCTGATTTGATGGTCCTGTTGTATTCCTCTTGGGTGTAATAATTGCAGTTAATGTTTGTGGTTGAAAAGAAACGATTATCCGGGTCAATATCATTGTCCAAGTCTTGTATGCTATGCTGGGTGTGAGAAAATAGTTTCAATTCCATATGATTATAATCTTGAATGTTTAACTGTGTCCCTGTATGATGATCCATTAGTGTTGATGCTGAAATGCTCATTTAATCAGATGTCGAGTATATGATATGCATTTTTTTTACCTGATAATCCACTCAGTTGAACTTATTCAGGTCATCCAGGCTTCTGACCACCATCACCTTGGCCTCCTCAGGTGATCCGTTAAGTTTGATGAATACTTTGCAGTTATTAGTCCAAGTGCTCTGAATTTTATTTGCTTTTTTCAGTTGTCTGGCTTTTCTGGCGATTTCAGCATTTTTACGGGTTAGGTGTTCGTTCATATAGACATTTGTTCCTTTCAGTTTCCGTCCTTGTTTAAGCAGTTCAATCTTGTGTTTTCTGTTTACAAACCGTATAATGATCCTCGGTGCGTCCTCGTTTCTCCTCTTCGGGAGCGGGTGGCAAGCCTCTATGTTGTTCATGTCCAGGTCCACACCTCTGGACTGGAGGAAGGCCGCGAGCTGCTGCTCCGTGGAGCTCATCTCCAGATCACCCGGTTCGGCCCCCGTCACCTGCTGCATGTCCGCGGTCACAGCATGCGTGTATGACCGACTTAATCCTTAGCCCCGTAACCACCAAGTCGTTTATCCTCGTGTACTGCTCCAGGTCGTCCACTCTTTGCTCCAATTCACTTATTTTTTTGTCCTTTTCAGTATTTTGTAGCCTTAGGGTTTTAACCTCCTCAAACAGCTCGAGCAATTGTCTTTGATCCCTCCGGATCGCTGTAATCTCCTCTGATAAAAAGTCCAGAGATCTTTTGAGGTCGTCAACCTCCTCCACCGCTGCTGCTTTCTTTGGTGGCATTTTTTGTGAAAGTTTATTTTGTGTTCAGTAAGATCGTCCAGCTGCGACCCCGAAAATCACGGGTCCGGGCAGAGCAGCGACACCGGCCCCAACGCAGCACAGCGCACCCGACACAAAGCAAAACTCCAAAAAAAGTCCAACAGTGTACAATAAACTGCAATAATACACATTGATCACAGTGAAATTACAGTGATATCTGGCGAAAATTTTGAAAAATCCCGCTCCTTGTGGCGCAGGCCTCCACGCACACAACCGGAAGTCAACCGGAGACCGGAAGTCAACCGGTCTTTGAACAAGCATTCCCGCCCTCTTAAGTTTTAGAACTGTTATGACTGATTTTATTATGAATGTATCTTATGCTGTTTTATCTTTTGTATGTGAAGCACTTTGTGACCCATGTCTGTGAAAAGCGCTATATAAATAAACTTTACTTACTTACTTACATGATGTGCTCCACTGTGTTTTTAAACTCCATACACCTTAGCTAGAATCCTTTGGATAATTTCAGCCCTGGAATCTCGTCTCTACTGAACTAAAAGTAAAAAGGAAGCTGTTTACATGAAAACAACCACTACCTGACATCACAAGATGGAATAGAGCATTTTGTGTGTGAATGAAACTAAATCCAACTCCAGATATGTTTTTTTTTGGGCAGTAACAACATTAGAACATATTTTAAATGTCTCAATATAGAACCTTTAACAATAATTTACAAAGGAACTTTACAAAGGAATCACCAACGATGATGACTGACAGGCAGATTCCTCAATCAGAGAAGCACATGCTCAGTTTGTGTCAAAGCAAACATGGCAGTCTACAGGTAAAAAAGGAAAAATAATGCTGCGGAGGTTTGAGAGCACAAGTGGATTTCAGCAGAATCAACAATGTATTTACAGTATGTATTATAGATGGCTTTATGTTGACTGCATTATGGCATCGCCTGAGAAAATATTGTATTTTTAAAATTATATATGAAGTCCTATTGCACCTTAGTATGCCGGTGAATAGCTTACACCACCTCTGCTCCACCATTTCTATCATCATGCTGTAAGCTTTAATTAAAGTGAGAGGGATTAGGGAGATCTAGCCTTTTAAAGGAAAATCAATTATCATACATGGCATGTGGTAATTAGTACAAATGCACAGCAGATATCCTTAACTGACCTGCAGGAGACGAGAAAGAACAAAGATGAACAAGAATATTACAAGATTAAAATCTGAATGAAGTACAGGATCTCAAAGTACGGGTGGTCAGTAGAGTAAAACAGTCCTATTAGCACTAAGGTTTGAATGTCTCTCATTTAATTCTCCCATCACTACATAATGGAACATAAGAGAAAAGGTAAGCCGTGAAGAACATATTTCAAAATATATATTTTTTTAGCTGCAAATGAGATCAAATGTGTTTTATAATGGGCCCACATCAATATTCTGACTAATCTAAGTCTAGATAATCTTGGCTTTTCACTTGAAGGTCTACAAAACCAAACACCAAACCAAACTCACAGTCAAAAAAACAAAACAAAACAAACACACACACACACACACACGCACGCACGCACACGCACACGCACACACACACACACGCACACAAAGCCCTATAAATTCTTTCACATAGCCTCTGATTATCTAGAAAAGAATGGTCTTTTTCTTACATTATGCATAATTAAAAATAATCCAATAAAGTTAATTCAATAGATTTGCAGAATTAAACTGCTATTAAGTCATCATTTTTACATCTTCACTAAAAGTGTAAATTGTTACAATACATTTATTTAACTGTGTAGTGCAGTTGTGCATCTTCGTGTGAGTCATTTTGGCAACTGCAATATTTAGCAAAAAAAGAAGAATTTAATCACTAACAGAAATGATCAAGTTTTGAAAACATTTGAAATTTTACTTTGTAAAGTGTGTTATCACAATGTCCTGGGTTTGTGATGCTAGCTGTAGGCACTGCACTGTCTGAAGCTCAGTTAGACTTTAATTTGAGGTTTAATTTGACACAGCTTGACAATGAAGAATTGACTTAGTTGGAACTAAAACGGGAGAGATGATTTGTGCTTCTAAACAAGTCTCTTACACATATAAATACAGTCACAGATCGCATAAGCCAACAGTTTTTCAGTTTGTCACTCTCATCTTTTTGGTTGAAAATCATACAGCTAAACTGGACCTACACAGTTCCATCCATTTTGTGCTTTTTCTTAAGTTTTGCATTTTCTTTGACTTTTTAATGGCACTGGTTGTTAATGTGTCCTTTGTGTCACAATGGAAATCAGAAGGCCATAGACATATTTACAGTACACCCCCCATTGTGCTGTCACTGCAAATAATCAATATCAGATGCAACTGAATGAATGGCAAAGCATCATTTTGGATTTGACATAAGCATATAGACATGTGGAGAAGTCCTGGGTTTTATAATAGACACTTGAAAATAAAATATGTGAAAGAACATCCAATACAATTTCCCATCAGGGTCTTGTCCATACCTGACTTTGTTCCTCTCAGAGATCACAAGCCCGGTCTGACTGCCAGCTGTTAGCACATACTTGTCTGAAGATTTGAGGCCTCCCTGGTGCAGCCCTCAGCCTCAGAGCAGCATATGATGTAGAGCAGAATTGTCATGTCCGGCAGGCTCATTACTCTGCCTGTATTTATACATGAGCACTCAGGAAGTCTGCGTTTATCAGGCTTTTTATCGACACAGCCACCACGCTCATTATCACGGATGGACTGAATTTCCTGTGCACTTGTAATGAAGTCATAATACTGCAGTCATTCATCAGTAAGGCTGTAGTTTGAGTGAGAGCTTCTACACTTCCACAACCATGTTTCTTTCAAGAGGTAAACAAACAGCACTGGTGACACTTTATAATAACTGCTCTTTAATTAGCTTAAGGTTTGAAGAAAGAGTTAACAATTTATTCAGAGTTTATTTTAAATGATTCTAGATTTGTAATGACTTAATCAAGAGGTTGTAAGTGAGGGTATTAATGAAGAGTTCCTAAAACTGTATTGAAAAAACGTTTTGTTCATTACAAATTAAGTCTTGCTTCATGCTTTATTAAGGCCAGTCAGATGTGTGTTATTATTAAAGAGGGGGTATTATGCATGTTTCATCATCTAAACATGCTTGAAGAAGTGTTAGCTGTCATCCATGCGTGTTTGAGTAATTTAGTGATCTCTCCCAGGCTCTTTTTGAAACCTCCTTATGGTTAACTGTAACATTCTGTCCAATACTCAGCCCACAAGCCTGTCATCCATGCTCCCTCATGACAATTCTCCAGAAATATACAAAAGCATGATACAAAACTGTACACAATAACTTGACAAATCTGTTGTGATGTGCAGTAGCTTAATTTATGCACACTGATTGTGCTTGATAGCGCTCTGAGTTGTTCTTCAGAGTTGTTATTTGTAAAATTCACTATTTTGGGAGAAACATATTTTTTCTCTCTTGTCACTTCTCCAAGAAAAAAGGTTAAACTTGCTTTCAGATTTCTACTTTGGCCATACTTTCATTTTCATATTAATTTTCTTCCAGAATGTCTTGGTTTCTATCTGGAGAACATCCTAATAATGATGACAGTTACATGATTTGTATTCTGTACAAAACTCACCTCCTGTTGTCATGTGCTGTACACATCACGTATCACCCACAAGGGTCGCATGGAGCTCTGGCGTTGTGGCAGGAGATGCTCATTTAACAGCGAAAGCTCAGCATTAAAAAGCTAATTTCAGCATTTATGTCACACTGAGCGATTGTGCATCTGCTATATGAAGATTTAAAAATACCACATTCTGCAAACTCAATGGCCGTCCACAACTACAGCAACGTGGGGAGTGGACATTTTGAAGAGTAGCATGTAAGATCCTGACCAAAAGAGTATCATCTATCATCCCTTGTATTGTATTGCTCAGTTGTACTTGTATATGTATGTATGTAGTTGCTGGCTTGCTGGCTAGGTGCTAACAGTACAAAAAATCATTTAAAAAAGACTCAATCATGTAACAAATGCATGCCAATTTAATGCAGCGTGACCGTTTGCATCTTGTGGTTGTCCTGTAATTTAGGCCCATGTTGCCTGTTCCACTTATTCTGAAAAAGCCCCACTTTTCATTACTGCAACATTACACAATGCATGGATAGAACAGGATGACACTTACAAAAGATCCTCACTGTGTGTTCTGTTGCACATTGTAAAACCTTTTTCTATTCCAATTTCTGTTTTAGCTGATAAAGACAGGGATGTTTTGAAGTTATTATCTATAAACTTAAAGCCATAATTTCTAGCACACCATGTGTCCTCTCCCACTTTTTGCGCTTTCACAGAACATTCAACGTGCATCAAATCTCCATGCCTCCGGTCAAAACAAAGGAACTACGGGAGTCAAATTCAGCAGAGACTTTGTGCAATTTGCGGCATACACAGTGTCCAAATGTTGCAGTGGGACAGGGAGGACAGTTAAGCTCCACTCTTCCCCTGGTGGAGAAGAATAACCTTGTTTTATGGGCTGCGCCACAAAGCAGAAAATGACTTCTTGAAAAAGTCATTAGCAACTTGCCTGTTTTATAGGGTGACATGGCCTCCTGTGACCAATACTGAGGGATTTGAGCGCTCTCCTCTCCTCGCCAGACACTTGAAAGTCTGCTGAGAGAAACATATTTACAAGTGTGTACAGTCAATGAGCTGCTGCTGATGGGCTGTGAGATGGAGCCTTAATTATGTCTGTTACATTGTGTAGGGTAATTTGTGCATTTGTGTATCTACTTTGAGTTTTTATTTAAGGTGAAAACTGTGTACTTTTGGTTCTAAAAGTACACAGTATGAAATACAACGTACCTATATCCATGGAGTATAGTATTTATGATGTCTTTGTTTACATGTATCTATTATGCTCGAATCCTATTTTTTGACTGTTTTGCTTTCCATTTATTTTCCATATTTTCAAGAAAGAAAAAAACAAATAACATAAAAAGGATGAAATGAGCTGCACTACTGAAAAGAGCACATAGGTTTAAAAAGCCCTTTGTGCACCTGCATTTTCAGAATTTATTGCTTAATTAAGTTCTAATGAACAGTGACAAAAGGAGCAAGGATATTACTGACAAACAATTAGACAGGCACTCAAACAGAGGCTGCACAGGTCGAAGGCCAGTCCATTCATTATATCTGCCTGGTGCTTATAAAACTTTGTAAGTAACACTGGCAGAGAAGACATGGAGTTATATAGGCTATAGAGAATGGAGTGGAGTGCAGAATAACTCACACAAAAGTCTATAGAGCAGAAAAGCACTTTATAATAACTGCACTTTTAATAGCCTTCATTAAAAACGAACAAAGATTTAATTCATAATGAAAAAATTGTTTTTTAAAGAATGAACTACTTAATTAATAACCCAGTCTCATCTTAATGAAGTACTCACTAATCTTAATAATCTAGTCTTAATAAACTATTTGCTCATTATGATTAAGTCTGTGTTTGTGCTTTATTAAAGAAAAAAGATTTTGTCTGCTATATAGGTATGATCTATGACACCGTTGGATCATGATGTTATACAGTATTTTGGACATTTTAGATCACAATATGGATCTAAAACAACTTCATAAAAGAAAGAGGTCAGCTGATATCTGGATTGGGAAATCACAGTGCCCAATGTTGATTCAGGAGCCGATTATCATCTCGCTGTTTATGGTTTGTCACCGCAAACATCATCACAGCAAAGCTCCTCATGCTGTTGGCCTCTCCTATGGATAGCTGCAGATAATGCTAGTGATGCTAGTGAGGCTAGTGTGGCATAATGACTACGCAGTATTGTTGGGTCCTATGTGTATCAGTGATTAAGAAAATAAAGTTGGAGAAGTGAGTACAGAGTTGGGAATGTGTCGATGCCTGTGAAAATGGGGGATATGAGCAGTGACATCTTGAATGCAGTATAAGATCACTATATAAAGTATAAAGAGCACTCAAACAGGTGCAAATCACTCTAAAGACAACTTTGACTGGGTAAAGGAGAATGGAAAAGAAACTATAACATAATTAAAGCTCTTAAAAGTCCATTTTGACACAATATTTCTCATTTGTAGGCCTACAATCATACCATACTCCATACAACTGTATAACAACAGACCCTTATGTAACAGATGACCCTATGTCATGTCAATCACTGATTAATCTTTACACTGTTCCCTCTTGCGATCTCTTGTATATAAGCCAGATATATTTTGAACTACTATATTTCTATATTTTATTTGTATTTGTACATATACCGTACACTTATATAATTATGCCTTATTGACACCGATCTCTTGCTATTTTTGGTTCTTATTTTGAATATTATTACCCTTTATAGTTTTTACTCTTTTTTAGTATATTATAATGTGATGTGTGAGCTACTCTGTCCAAATAATTTCCCCTGTGGCTCAATGAAATTTGTCAGTGTCAAAACAAATTAAGCTGTAGCTCTTATAAAGTGGTACTATAAGAAATAAATCAATTCATCTTCCTATAAATATAATGTAGGTATCTTATTAGAAGAGAACCAGTGCTGCAACAGTGAAATAAAAGTATGTTTAGGACTTGTGTCAGTGGTAATTGAAGGCGCAGGCTTCAGTCGGGTGCTTGCTTTGGCACTTCTCATCAGGAGTTAGCACAGACTCTGCTGGTGAGGGCCGGCTGCCGTGAGGCCTGGGGACGTCCTAACAAGGGCTCCACTGCACCAACTGTCACAGTGCACGGTCTGCTTAGACTCCTAATGTCACATTTTAGTAGGAAACATAATTATGCTTTAAGGCAGTTCATGGATTCTTCACATACTCTGCCCTTTTGTACCTAGTCACACTGACAACCACCATTTCCATGTGTCCATACAGGAAAAGGTCAGTGCAGTGTCTTGCTTGAGGACACAACAGCATTAGCATTTAATATAATAGGTAGGTGCCTAAATAATAATTGTGGTATGAATGCTTTTGCACAACTGATGCTGAACATAATACATTAGTGAATTATTGTTTTCCCTCAATTGTTCCACAGTATGGCTTTAAACATATCCATCTCTATGAAGATAAAGACCAGGCCAAGTTACAAGTCAGATCTGTGGAGAGGCAAGTGTACTCACAATATAAATGGCAAGTTTTTACAATTGTTAGCAATAAAAATGACATGTAATTTAAATAAATGCAAGTCAAGGCAGATATGTTTGCAAAAATGCTATATGCTAATAGAAAAAGTGTCAGGAAGCCAGAGACATCCCCATGGACAGAATGCTTACCCCTTATTCTGCTGTATTGGATGCATTTCTGTAATTTTCACAGAATTAAAACAAGTCAAACATTTTAGTTCAAAAGTGCAAAAGTCAAAGTGTCAACGAGACTGAGGTGGACCATGTTATGGCCTTGAAGTGTAGATTGCACTCACACCTTGGTGGTTTTTTGCTCTTTCAGTTAGCTTAGCGACAGAGATAAGGGAAATCCTGTTTGGAACCTCCACATAACCCAGGCCTAATGGTTTTAGATCATGTTGCCGCACTGACATCCCGTTAAGTGCTAAATGTTAGGAATTGCATTACTGCAGAGTCTAGATTAAGAGTGATAAGAAAAAGCTGTTATTCCCCTCCTCTCAGCTCAGCACACACCATAGCTTTCTGCTGATGAATTATTCACAGCCAAATCATCGGCCACAAAAGATAAAGGCCATCCAACCACTCCTCAAGTCTATTGATTTGGAGTTCTTTGTATGTTGGGCTGAGGAGTGTCAAATGGATAATGGGGAACCGTAAACTGGACTCATAAGCACTTTTCAGTCACTTTGAGATCCTAAACCATCAAGGACAGACAACTTGAGGTAAAAATCTATTTCTATGTTTGGAAATATACTATTTCTATTTGTCAGTCAAGCACAATTTAACATGTCCAGATGCTTTTAAAGTATCTGACCAACCAATCCCTTCCACTTTCTGTTTGAATCCAGATGGGTCTAGAAGAGCATGAAAACCAACTCCTAACTTGAGGCAACAAACATTCTCATATCATTCAAAACAATTCAAAAATATATAACTTCTTTTACAAGAGATAAATAAGTAAGAAATAAGAAATCTGCTGTTTCTCAGTCTTCTGTGTTTCTTTCCCCCCTTTCTTTCTTTAACGTGAACATGTTTGTTTTGACCCTAAAGGAGCATGCACCTCTCTGATTGGTTAATCCCCCTGTCAATCACGCCCTCATAACCCAAGGAGCCAGGTAAGGAATAAACCTGTTATGTACATTTTTTGGGGGAATGATTTATGTTTGATACAATAAATGTTATATATTGTGATTGCTTTGCCTAGGATGAATGTTCCACAGTATCATCTATTCTAACATGACAATATAATCCTCCATTTGAGTGGTCAATGGTAAAAGTTTTAGAGGTAGTTGCCAGGATAATGTTTCTTGAAATCAATACTTTTTGACTTTTTGTACTGGTTTGTGGAGAACCAGGAATTTTCTGGTATTTCAGTAAAAAAACACAAGTGTTGTAATTGTTAATAACACTCAAAACAAATATTCAGTGTGCAAATCTTGAATAAGAAAACACTGGAGACAACACATTCCCTTTTTATTAATTTATGTTCTATTTTCATCTAATTAGAGTTCTGGGTTGGTGCCTTCATTCCTGTTGTTTCCTTGGGCAAGGAGCTTCACCCATAATGTCTCCAGAGTCTTATTTGCTGTACAAACGATGAAGAATGTAAAAGCGGAGAATAATTAGCGCACCACAGAGGACAAAAAGCACTATTATAATTGCAACCTCTTACCCCCAAATAACAAGTGTATATTTACTGCCTGGAAATACAAAAATAGAACATCTGAATTGTGGTTTTTTTTTTTTTTTTTTTGAGTCATGTGAGATAAAACTAGAAAGAAATGTAGTTTCAGTACCACAAGTGCTTTCCCGGTGTTCCCATGTGTTGTTATAGTTGGCTTGTTTCTAATTGGTTGCAGTTGCAGTGGCAGATCAGAAGTATGTTTCATAGACAGTGCACCTGGTCTTATCTCACTGCACATCCTGTACTTGTGTTATTTGAGCCACTGTGTCTGTGCAGTTGAAGCCAGGATGGACGAGGTGTTGATGTGACAGCTTCACACTCACAGGTTCACTCTGTACTTTCATTGTACTCCTATTTTATTGACTTCATGTAGATTCAAATGCAAAGATGTGACTGCTGGGCTTCAGATAACAACATTCAATAAGATTTAATATGAAGTATATAAAAAAAACATGTCTTTCGCCATCTGGGAGTATGCCATAACCATATTTTAGGATAGGCAAGCCATCAGTAAATGTAATATAATAGTAGTAATGTACATCTCTATCTGAAAATGTAGCATGGCATGAGGTACTTGTCCTATTCTAAATACATACAATTTTGTTGTTAATTTTAATTGTTCATTGATAATTCTGACAAGTGCCCCTTTCCCATCATGAAAGTCTCTAGCTTTGTTGTATATATCTTAAGTTATAGAAACCATAATCACAAGCAGTAGTAAACTGAGTTAAAAATAAACAGTATAATTACATTTCTCTTTCTCTTTCCCACTGGACAGTCCACAGACATGTATTCCCCTCCTTAGTTTTACTGTCCTTTGCTTCCTCAGCAGGAAACTTTCCAGATGACCCCGTGGTTATTTTAAACATAACTCTTTAGTCTGTGGAGGATAAGTGACTATCATCATGGTCCATTAGCCATGCTCTGCTGAATGTTCCACAGAGACAGTTTAGAGGAGCAGACACCAAAGTCATCCTGTACATTTACACACTGTGGACACTCAGGCCACATCCCGATCACGCCATTTCCTACTGAACAAGATAATATGGAAACTAATGAACAGGAAGAGGAAGCAGGAGGATGAGACAGTAAATAGAGATGCAAATGGAACTACACAGACAGTGTGCTGCCTCATTAGAAACCACTGATGCCACTTCCATTTTGCATAAACTGGACCCACAGAGACTGTTAAAAGTTTTTATATATTACTTTGTTACTAAAATTAGAAAGAAAAAGAGATATTGGAATATGTTTGAACTACTTTATGCACTTTACACATATACATGTACACAAAAAAAAACAAAACAATTCATACATTTCTGCCTGCAGTGAAGAGTGGACAGAAACCCTCTGAGGGCTATCCTGGGTTAAAAGACCTGTGTATCTGCAGGGCAGAGATAGGCCTTTATCTCATATTGACAGGAGCAGCCTGCTCTGTGACTTGGATCTGATGGAGCAGCATATCTGGGAAGCAGGCCTCTCTGCATTATTCACTAATCCATGTCCAACATGCACCTGGACTATGGAAATACTCTGTGCATATTTAAGCAGCTGTATGCAGGTGTATCTGTCATAGTGTTGTTTCTCAACTGTTGAATGCCACTTTAGAACTGCACGAATTAAAAAAACAATACTAATAATGTATACTTTCTGAAACATATTTGTATTCATATTGTGTAGTGGGTGATTTATTGTTATAGCAGCAATTGGTGAGTTTGCTGTAGAATGACTAAGCTCCTAGTGTATGACACAGACAAAAGGATTATTCCTCACAGCAGACAGAGCCTCCTCTCTGTAGACTCACTAGTCTACAGTCTCACAGTACTGGCTTTGGAGCTCAGAGACACTGGACATAAGCCCAGTCCTCAGAGCGGCCCTGCCCCTCAGGCAACACAGACTCTCCTGTGTGCTACTTTGTTTGGACAGACCACCACTGAGCCCTGATCTCAAGGACAAAAAGATGTTAAGTTATTTGTTTCAAAATGCACTGACTGTCCCCAAAATAGATGATCTGACAAACTTTTAATGCCCTTTCAAATACCTACATTAAAAACCCAAGTATGTCTGAATTTGTATTTTGTCATTCTCATCATCAGCACATGACCTTAGCCAAGGTTGATCTCAGACAGTTTAGAAATACTGTGGGCAGTGGCTCTATCTGCAGAAATTCATATAATTTAGTTCAAAGAGTTCAATGTGAGTCTTAGTTGGATCCAAACACAGATGGGGACTCCTGATAAAAGAAAAATATATCACGAGAAAGAAAAAGGGTTCATGTTAAATAATATCAGAGCAGGTTCCTTCTTTTAAAAATCTAACATTAAAACATTAGCATTGTTATTTTTAGGCCTGTATCAGACATATTGTTTTATTCTTATATATATATTTTCCAGTTCTGGACATATTTCATGTAGAGCAAGTAACATTTCAGATTTAAGCAGTGAATTCATTCTACAGTGAAATTAAAAGTAAAAATGAAAATAAAACACACACACACACACACTTACACACACACACACACGCACACACACACACACACACACACACACACACACATACCCCCTCCAAAACCAGCAGCTGTCATCTTGTCACATTGTTAAGGGCAGCCATCACGGTGTGTGTGAGGAGAAAAGCCAATCACAGGTCAGAGCTGCAGTGACAGGACTAAAGAGTGTGTGAGATTGGCCTCAGGTGACAGACAGTGTCTCCCTGCAGCAGGAGCCTCACATGTATGATGGAGCACATGTCAGGCTCACAAGACCATTCATAATGATACACGCCACAATAGACTATGTGCCAGCCTGCCCCTGCATGTGTCAGTGCCAGTCCTAAAGATGGTGGAGAAAAAACTGTGGGAATCAGTTATAGTAGAGTGAAAATGGTGGATGCAAGTTTCTATTTATTTGTATTTTTTAACTATATACAAGAAAAGATATCACCACCTTTTACTATTATTGTTTATTCATTTGCAGTTTATTCAATGCTTCTTCACATATGCCAGCACATATATGTATAGATTTCTTTTTTCTTTTTTTCTTTTTTTTACATAAAATAAATATCAACCTGAAAAGAAAATTACATTAATGATTTAAGTAAAATTAAAGGAACAGTTTGCGTTTTTTGACATGAATCTGTATGGCATCCCTATCAGCAATGTCGTGTCTGGTCATATCACTGCGCGCTGCCACCAGTCTATGCCTCCAGGTGACAGCTGCGCACGAATCCAACACTTTTTACAGTAGTTCGGCAGTGTTTATGTGCTCAGATGACCGATGACTACCGCGACACAAGAGAGCTAATGTGAGAGCTACAGCGATAAGTATATAAGCTTGTATAAGCTGTATAAGTATATATATAAAAATGGTGCGGACTTGTGATTATCCAGGCCATTTATCAGTCACCCAGTCTCTCACGGCTCCAGATTTGAAATGTACCACTTCTCTGTCCCTCCTCTCTCTCTCTGCCCGTATTAACTCCATCTGGTGAATTTGGGCATCAGTATATTTGGGTTTAAAAAGATCTCCCCTTGGATCTGTGCTAAAGGCCATGTCTTCATTGTTGGCGTCGTAGTTACACTTGTTGTTGTTAACTTTCTGAGCAATAAACACAGTAAAACAGGTGCGGCTGTCACCTGGCGGCAGCCCAGAGTGATATGACCGAAGAGAAAATAGTACCATGTGATTATGAGGTCTGATTTTGTTTTGTGACGCAAATGTATCACTCTTATGAACACATATTGTTTTGAGAAGAAAAACGCTTTATTTTCATGACCCCAGCCAACTTGCTGGACTACTTTAGTCAGAAGTCAGAGGTAAGTCAGTGTTGATGCAACACATTGCTGACGGGGATGTCATACAGATTCATGTCAAAAAACCTGAACTATCCCTTTGAGAAAAAGGGAGGCACATTCCCACAGAACATTTTATACAGGACAAACTGTTAAGTGGTTTTAAGGTTTTTTTTTATATACCTTCTTGGTCAACAGTGAGATATGTATTAGTAATTATTTATGTACAGTGTATTTATTTTTACATGGACTCATTTTTCCACAGTACAAGATCTAACTCAAGCACCATGCTGTGTTTTGTAGTTTGGCAAGCATCTTAAAACTGTTGCAGTAGACAACAAATCTTAAAACGGCCTCTCTGACACAACTATTAGACAATCTTTATTAGCGCACAGGGGAAATTACTTGGCCCTACTGTAGTAGCTCACAAATATATATATACACACACTTTCCTGGGCCCCTCTGTCCTGAAGGCATTTTACATGTGTGGGGTGGAGAGTATCCTGACTTCCGACATGACTGTGTGGTTCAGCAGCAGCACTGTAGCAGAGAGGAAAGCTCTGCAGAGGGTAGTAAGAGCTGCTGAGCACATCTGCAGCTGTAGTCTGACCTGCATTGAAGATATCCACATCAGCAGGTGCAGGACAAAAGCATATAGCATCATTGAAGACTCCACGCATCCAGCACATGGACTTTTTACAGCTTTCCGATCAGGCAGAAGACTGCTCCACCTACAGGCCAGGACTACCAGACTCCAGATATACAAGATATATACAGAACAGCTCTTATCCTGATGCCGTTAGGCAGCTCAGTTCTGTCATGTAACCCTGACACTAATGCATATTACAAAATAGCACCAACTTGGAAAGTACTTTAGAAAATTCTTAAATTCTGTTTCTTAACATACAATTCTGACATACAATTTTAAACTATTTATTTTTATTATTACTTGTGCTGCTGATGACCTGGACCAGAGTGCAGTGTTTCATGTTTCATGAGTATTTTTCATACTGGAATGAAAAATAAATTCTGATTCTGATTCTACTTATGATAGATATGTAGTACAAATGTAGTGTAGTAGTATTGTTCATATGGTGTAGCCAAAATCAGGAGCGGTAATTGCTTGGACCCCCTGACCACTATAGCGTCCCCCAGTGTCTCATTACTGTAGAATTAAATTCCATTGACAGGCCTCTTATACTGTAGTTTTATTACTGGCCACAATAGGTGGGTGGCATCAGTGAGAATAATTCTTTCATATACTATCCTGAGTCATGGGTTCAGCAATCTGTGAAAATCATCGGAAGATATTTATCTGTCATGGTTTTGAAGTAAAATAACCTAAAGTATGTAGGCAGTTTATACATTTTTTAAAGACAAACGTCAAGAGAAGAAGGGGGTCTGGTTGGAGTGTCCCTTATGATGTTTTGTTTGGAGCCTTAAGACATCCTTGCAAAACTGCTGATTGTTCACTGTGGGACTGAAGTTGCCTGACCAGCTAGTCCCTTATATTATGTATGAATCCAGGAGGGACAGGAATCAGCCCAGAGAGTGTGAAAAAACTCTGTCCAAACTGAGACGATCCAATCACAGCCATGTAGCACGTGTCTCTCATATGCAGAAGACATCTCTTCTCCAAAATTCTTTTAACACACAAATCAAAAAATAACTTCTTTTACCTGAAATAAGTTATAATTTGGTGATTTGACTATTGATTCTGTAAAAATTTGCACTCTTCTTCAATTCTTTTTGTAATTTTCCCCCTTGTTTATGTGTAATCAGCCATGTTGTTTATATGTAAGCAGCCATGTTTGTTTTTGACTCAAATGGAGCTTGAAGGGTTAATCTGCCTGTCAATCACACCCTCTGAAATCAGGGACACAAATTACGGCTCTAGACTGACTCATCTTTGCAAAGTGTTGTGAAAGCATGTGGATCTGGCCGGTCAGGTAAGGAGTGAAGCTGACTCAGTTGGAGAATGTGCTGGTCGAAGCATACAACCTCTCATACCCACATCAGCAACAGGATTTTTCAAAATTGTCTTAACACCAAAAATACCTCAGCACCCATCACTTCCCCTTCTTCTTGAGCGATAATGCAGTGAGCGTTCCTCTCTGACATTATTATTACACACTGCCAAATTGGACGCGTCTCTAGAGGAAGACATGACATTCAAATACCACGTCCGGCACTCTTCATTACAGCCCGAGTAAGTGTTCCCCCAACTGAGCAGGAAGCAGGTGAAGCAACTCCACTCTCAACTCTCACCTAATCAGCTCCTCTGGGACTTCAGCGTTCTCACCAAAGAGAGATGTCTTCCAACGCTGACATTCAAATACATCGTCCTATTATTCGCAGTGATTAAGGTCACATTGTATTCTGTGCATTGCAATTTGTGCAATATCATGCTAATTTTACTACATGATCTGATGAGTTTGCTGCGCTTGAGATGACACAACATTCTATTGGCCGGTAATATTTAATGTAGATGGGGTTCTACTTTAAAAATGATTGGATTAAATATTTGTGACTATTTCTGATTAAATAGCATGTTATTAGTAGGAAGTAGGGATCTTAAAGGTGTTACACCTTTTTCTGATTTATGTTATACAGTAATATTGTTTGCTCATCGAAAACATACCTGAAGGTAAAAGATAGCTGTTAACTTGAAAACTACTCCCTGACATCACAAGAAGGAACAGAGAGTTTAGAGCTTGCTAAATGTAGACAGACTCATAATGCAAGGTTACTCAAACTTGTGTGAATGAAACAAAACACAACTCTGGGTATGTTTTTTTTTAGGGTTGTCAATGTTAACACGTTGCAATTAATCACAAAATAAATCGCACTAATGTTTTTTAACACAGATTAATCACACAATTTATTTTTAAAGAACATGCTTTTCTATCAAAAGTGCGGACCTGGAAATCGGCGCAGGTTATTAGGTCAGTGATCTATCCATACGTGACTTTAGATCAAACTAAGGTAGTTTGCATATATTGCAGCAATGATTTCTCTTTCCACAGAAGCACAACAAGTTTAAAATACCATCTTAAAGCAAACACGTGTTTGATTCAGCAGCAGCAAGGACGCTACTTGTGCACCGCAAGGGCTTTTTTTTTTAAAGATAATTAACTGTGATTAATCGTGATTAATCAAAATTCTAAAGTGTGATTAATCTGATTTTTTTAATCGTTTGACAGCACTAGTTTTTTTCTAACATTTTCAAATTATTTTCTAACAGTTTCAAGTAATATAGGACCTTTAAAGCCACAGTATGTAACCTTCTACCAAAGTAAAAAAGTAAATCAAATAGAAATAAATGCATATTTTTGGGGTAATTTGGTCAAGTTCATTGTTTATTGAATATTTATGAAAAAAACATGCATCACACCAACCTGACTCTTCGGTAGCCTAGAAGGGCCTCCTGCCTGTGTCAGTGGAAATGTTGCTCTCTGTAATCTTCCACAGCATAGTTAAAACTTTTCTATCTTCATGGAGAATATTCCGAAGTAGGAGTTTAACTTTCTATTTCCATATACTTCTGCAGATGATGTGCCAAAAAGCAACATAGTGTACCTTTAATAGATGAACAACATTGCATATATCTGTTCTGCCAATTAGCCATTTTAGCATGCTCCACTTTCCACTGTTGATGTCAGGTGACGATAGGCACATCATCCATGTGTTGAACGATTAATCTGGCACAGCACATTTTCTTGTTTTCAGCTATAACACCAAAGACAGAGTGCCAAAAATACCTTATGCTGTTTTTGTTATAGTCCCAGTAGAGGCAGCATTTACATTCCTCCAATAACTCTCCAGTTTTTTCCCAAATGGGTATGAAATTACCCTAAGGTGCCACTGCAGTCGTACAAGTCACTGACACAACTTAAGTGTTTTCTTCTCTCGATCATGTTGCCTAAAACTATATTCTAAGCATGGATACGATTTCATAACTTTGAAAACTGAGACTGTTTATGCCATGAGTTTGTGTCAGTCAGATAAATCATCCAGCATTTTACCCACTTGAGCCCTGTCTAAGTGTCCTTGGTTCAAATTTCTAAATAGCCATTTTTAAACAGGAAACAGAATGCTAAGTAGACGAACATGGGTGCACCTTCTCTTGCTGGGGAGTTATTGGAGCATATCCCTTACACTGGCAGAGCAATAAGTGGGTTGAGACACCATATACTAATCATTGGACAGGAACAAAAGAATGAACTGAGAAATTTTAAAAAGCAGAGCTACCTTGACCTCTGATGATCTAAGAAAATGGCGGTATCTGGGTCTCTCGGATTATTGGTGTGGCATTACCGGGCAGTGAAATTGGCAGCGCTATTATCTCCAAGGGGCTCACTTAACATCCCGGCACCGCACAGACTTTTGGCCCTCATTCAGGCTGTGAAAAAAAGAATAATGAAATGAGACGAAGAATAAATGCCGCTAAAAAAGTTTTTAATCAGAGTTTTTTAACAAGGAAAGAGAACGGGAACTTTGAAGCAAAGTGGCGGTGGACAATCAAGCACATAATCACAGCCAAATATGTTTTCAAAATGCTACTTGATTAGTTGATAAAGAAACATTTGATGAAAGGCCTTAGAAAATGTTTGCAAAAGGTGCATTCTGCAAAAGGGCCAGTGTCTTTAAATAGTGGGTGGCTAATTGGCGACAACAAGCTCTGATGGATGGTTTCCACAAAGATTCTTAATTACAATATGTTTCATATTTGGGATTTTCACGCGGGCACTTCGTCTTTGATAGCAACCCAGAACACACTTGGCATTCTCTCAAACAGCCTAATGAGCCACTTACCTGAAATGTGCTGTAATTAACATATGTGCCACCACAAAATGGGTATGGAGCTGTTTCATCCTAAAGCTCCAGATGTTGTGATATTTGCAATAAAGAATCAAAGATGTAAAAATGTTGCGTAAATACATTTTTGCAGCTCGTGTTTTTCCACATTCAATACTGTGTAATGAAAGCATATCGAGGTACGTCACCCATAGCGTTTGGCTCCACTCGAGTGAAGGTCACGGATTTGGAGTCAGTCTCCATATTAGGAATTTATTAATGAATAAATAAAAACACCATGATCATGCAGAGCGGGTTAATACAAGCATTTAGAGACCAAAATGATGAGGTTACAGCAGTTGCAGAGAGGGATCACAGTTTCTCAATGGAAAGTCAGTTGGAAACAGTCGAAGCAATGGGTTGTCTATGTTTTTTATAGTCTATGTGTAATACTGATACCTGTATAATTTCAAACCCATAAAATTGGTATTTAATCAGAACATCCTTCAGTATGAGCATGCTGGTTCTGTTTCATTTAAGCAATATGTGAAATCCTCTATGTAAAAGGAAAATGGTATGTCTGTTGTTCTGATGATTTATGATGGTAATGATTGTTACATTATAAGCCTATATCCCAAAACAAGCTTTAAGAACTCCCCAAGGGAAGCAATATTCTTGGTGTGCATTTGTCACAGTATGTCAGGGCCACACATGTTCATATTAAACAGAGGAGACAAGTTTACTAATCCATGTTATAGTTTTGTTAATACCACCAGCACTAACCGAGAGACCTGAGGCACTACAAACACACACACCCACACACACACATTTTGTCTTGTAAAAATAACTGTTGTGTAGAAATGTAGCCAGCAGAAACCCAAAGCAAAGAAACATAGCTATTTTCTGCATATGCTTAGCTGCCTATTGCTTTACAACTGCACACCTTACAGTTAGCTGAATCTCTAGAGTTAAGTTTTAAAAACATGTCTTTACTGTAACATTGTATATTACAATCCGGTAGACGTTTTCATATAAAATCCCCGAATGTGAATTTCTGTATGACACCAACCGAGATTGAGCCAAAAGGATCCAAAGCCACAACAAAGTACCTTGAGATTCAAAGACAATTTTCACCTCTTTTTCGCATCAGCAACTGCGCACCCCCATGTCGCTCTGCTGATAATCTTTGAAGAACTTTCCCACTGAAGTTGAGGCTTAGAGAATTAGTCTTTGACAAAATCTGCATACGCTTTACAATGCCAACATCACATTTTCTCCTTGCCTTCCAACCCCTGCCTCAGCTGCTTCAAGTCACTCGTAAGTGGCTCTCTGCGGGGGCCAAGCACATTTCATATTTATACATGGTGAGAGTGTGCTACAGCTGCGTTCTACAGGCACAGATTTCCCATAGCCATCTCACAAAACGCGCCAACCTTTTGAACATTCAAGTCAGGCCCGGGTTAGGTGCTTGCTGTCAATTTTATTTATAAACCTCAGCGGACTCTTCTTCCATTCCGACAAGCACTCCGGCAGCCCTCAAGATGCAGACAACGCCTACGAGAAGTCCTCAAAGGCAAAAAGGTAAACACGGCTTGCAACAGCACTTAATGCAATCACTGAGTAAAAAAAAAAAAAAAAACACATGCCTCAGCAACCTCCCACTACAAGGATCTTTGGCAGGGAGTAAAAATGTCTCTCCAGATGCAAGAGATGGAAGTTTATTTATTTATTTTTTCTTTTCAGAGTAACATTCCAGAAATTGCTTCCTGCCTCCCCCTGCTCACACAGAGGATCAATGAGGTATTAATATGGGCTAGAGTGATTGTCTCCATGGTAACCTATAGAAACCAGCATCCAGCTCCTACAGCCATGCCGTAAGGGTCAAAATCTACTCATGCAAGGAGTTACACATGGTAGTGAAGATTTTTCTTTAATACTTAATAACAATAATTGGTCATTTTTGTATTTTAATTTTATCTAATATGCATGTTCTAAGAAACTAATGTGAACCAATCTTGAAAAAAATATTTAATTTTAGGAAATACAGTTTTCTTTTAAAGTAATAGACATGAAAGAAACAGATTAATAATCAATAGTTGTAACTATATGACGTAATAACACACATGCATAGTTTAACCCCTTAATGCCCTAGCAATACCGGCTTGTTCCGTCATCCCGTCAGATCTCAGAAGCTAAGCAAGGCCGGACCTGGTTAGTACTTGGATGGAAGACTGCTGGGAATTGTGTCCTTAGGCAAGACACTTCACCCACATTGTCTAGTATGAAAGTGGTCTGTGCATGCCCGGTCGCCCTCAAAAAAGAGATTAGTAATCTCAGTGGGACTTTCCTGGTTAAATAAAGGTTAAATGAATATAAATAAATAAATGCCTGAATTTATATAGATGTATATACAAATGTTTTGTGTGTGTTTTTGCCTCTAAGCAAATCAAGATGGTAAATGAAATTGAGATTATTAATTTAACTAATAAAAAAAAAAAAAAAAAATCTGGGTATTTTGGAAATTTGTGACAAGTGAAAACAAGTGCTTGCCAAAGGTTCCTTGGATCCTAGGAAGATGCTGCATCTGCAGTAACCGGCACTGGGGAATACATCTGCTATCTCGGATTATAACTTGATCCAAATGGTTTGTTGCATATTTGTGGCACTTGGCGGTGAGGGGTTAATGCTGTTTAAAATATGGACCAGTGCAGTGGTTTTAAGGTGAATATTCAGTTTCATATTTTAGAGAAAATGCTGAGAGAAAAAGGGAGAGTTCCCTGCATTATTAGGACCACACATATACCATCATATGTCAATTAAAACCCTTCAAAGAGGGGGTATTTTACTTCTATGGGGTAGATTAACTGTCCGTCTGTCCGTCATCTTCTGCTTTATCTGGCTGGGTCGCGGGGACAGCTGTTCCCCACCCAGTCCTCTGTGCACCTGATCCCCCCATGAACCCCTCTGTGAGTGGTGAGCCCACAGGAGGGTTACATTGTATTATTTTGAAAATGCTATATTCACCAAAAATAACCTCTTAACATGTTTAAAAGTTTCACTTTCGTCACTCACCCTTTAGAGCACTATCACAACATAATCGGCATGCAGACCACTGATGAAACTACTGCACATTGCTGTTTCTTATGATGCTTTTGTATATTTATGGAGAATTGTTATGTGGGAGCATGGATGCCATAGACTTGTGGGCTGAGCATTACACAGAATTTGTAGCTGTAAGTAGGGTTCAAATAGGGCCAAAGAGAGATCACTAAATTACTGAAACATGAATGAATGACATATAAAAACTCTTCAGGCAGGTTTTTGATGAGGGAATATTATACCATGGTACAAAAAAAACAAAAAAACAAAAACAAAAAACCCACAGATACCACATCTTTAACCCTGTTTTTTCTAGACCTAGTTTTACACATTATTTTCAATTTTTTCTTCAACTCACAAGATGTCTGTCACATTTGCAGCAGAACCCATGATCTCTTCAGCCTATATTAATCCCTCATTGCAGAAGACAGTCGTGCTGCCAGGGCATGATGGCCCCCCCGGTGGTGCATCTGACAACAGGTAGAGATGCTAAAGTGATGGTTGTAGTGTGAGGATGCAAAAAGGCCAATGAAACGAGACACCCTGCAGTGAGCCAAAGGAGAGCCTTCTCCTAATGACACAATGAGGCCAGTAGTATGTGTTCTCAGCTAATTTGTAACTTCTCTTTAAGCACTAGGGAGGAATTTGCATGAAAGAAATGAACAGTAGGGGCCTTCACAGTAGATCTTGTTAACATCATTTGGATTACATGTTCATTTCTAAGTCAGTATTTTTATTCTTTAAAAACTTTTATATGGGTGTTTTTTTTGTCACTGACCTATTACAACAACAAAAGTCACACATTTATACACATCATACAGTAAAGACTCCCCTCCCCAACACTAAATACAGATACAACTTAATTAGAAAATAATGCCATGTTTGCCTGTCATTATTCTAAAATAAATTAGCAAAATTCAATTAGACTAGACTTTAGACTCTAGACCAAGGAGAAATTCTTTTTCACACACAGAGAGAGCTTGTTTGACACATGCAGCATCAAACACAAAGACATTACAATAGACATGACAGTACACTCAGCAGGGATTGTTGTTCAGAAATGTGATGGCTGAGGGGATCAGGCTTCTGTGGCAGAGGGTCAGGTGTTCCTGTAGTGGGTGTGTGGAGTTCTGTTCTATGCCGGTGTTAAGAGAAGGTTGGGTTTGGGGAATCCAATATCCTTTATGAGTTTAGACCGGTTTTTTGACAGTGAGCATACTGAAAAAACAGGTGGAACAATGCAACATGATGTGCTGGATGATGATTGGTACAACAGTAATAACAGATGCTAAAAAGTCCTGAAGAGTCCTTGGAGTTTTCTAATTATTATCGTTGTTTGCTTCTTTTGTAAATTTCTGTAATAGGCTGATCAAATATATTTGAAAGATAGTCCACTGTCCCTACTGTCTGGTTGTTCATGAAAATAGGTGGCTGTGGTAAGGGGGCTTGAAAATTTGTTCCTTTTTTACTGGAGATGTTATGTTTGCCAAGGGGCTGATATTGTCATTTGCGTCAAGTGTAAAGAAATGGGCTAAACACACATCCCTGCAGTGCACTGCAGGTGAGGGCAGAGCATATGGTCACGCCAAACTGCACAACCTGCTGTCTGTTGCTCAGAAGTTATGGATGAGATGGATTAGTCTGGAGGAGATGTTGTTGCAGTTTCTGGATCATCAGGTGCCTCTGGATTGAGTTGAAGGCTGAGCTGAAGTCCACAAAGAAGATCTAGACGAACTGTCCTGAAGAGTCCGGGTGCTGGAGGAGGAGGTGCAACAGACAGGCTACAGCATCCTCTATGTCCCTCCTTGCCTTATAGGCAAAATGGATTGGGTCTACAATAGTTGTAATCAGCAGTGTCTCTGCAGTTGTCTGTACAGAGTGAAGTAATGTTATGTTCACAGTCCAGAGATCCAAGATGTTTGCCCTCTTTGTTGGAATGTTCACAGGATTTAACCCAAATGATTTTAAGAACTTCAGGCCTATCTCCAAGCTGCCTTTCTTATAAAAAAAAATGAGAAAATCGTTCACAGGTAATAGCTTTCCTACATGAGCACAGTCTACTTGAGATGCTCAACGCATAGCACGGAATCTGCACTTTTAAGGGTTTTTAATGATATTCTTTTAGTTACTGACTCTGGTGACTCTGTAATACTTGTTTTGCTTGATCTCACTGCTGCATTTGATACCTGATTCTGAATCTTTGATGTACGGGGTACCACAGGGAACTATTTTAGGCCCTATTCTTTTTTCAGTGTATCTGCTGCCCCTGGGTTCAGTTCTGTGGAGACATGGGATCTCCTTTCACAGCTATGTAGACGATTGTCAAATTTATGTCCCACTTAAGAAATGTGTTTGACTGATTTAAAAGCTTGGATGAGCCTAAATTTTCCACACTTTAATGAGTCTAAAACAAAGGTCATGGTGTTTGGACCTAGTTGTGATGGAGTCATGTCTATTGATTTGGGAAACCTCAGTCATTTTGCTAAATCTGCAATTGTAAACCTTGGTTTTAAAATGGTTTTCCTCCGGGTACTCCGGTTTCCCCCATCAACCTAAAACATGCCCGCACCCCTATGAACTAACATCAAGAACCATAATGTCCACCCTCCTGTGGGGTCACCACCTGCAGAGGGGTTCATAGGGGGGGTCAGCAAGCTGCCCCCGCGACCCAGCCGAATTAAGCGGGAGAAGATGGATGGATGGATGGTTTTAAAATGGATTCAGATATTAAACTTGACAGCCAAATTTGTTCTGTTGTAAGGGCCAATTTTTTTCCCGTTTGAATGCTGTACCTCTCTGAGCTCCTCCATCCTCACACTCCTCTGTGGTCTCTTAGGTCGGCTGACCAGCTCCTCCTGAGCTGCCAAAGACCAGCCAGAAGCTCAGAGGGGACAGAGCCTTTGCGGTGACTGCACCAAAACTGTGGAATGAGCTGCCTTTGTACATTAGACACGCCTCTTTTGTACTTGTTTTTAACTCTCTTCTTAAAACTCACTTGTTCACTTTGGCTTTTGACACAGTTTGAGATGTTGACATTTTATTAGATTGTTTTTTATTAGATTCTGTTTTTATTCATGTTATTTTGTTAGTGTTATTGTTTAGTCATAGGTTGTTTTATTGTATATATATATACTACATACACTTTGGTCAACCTGTGTTGTTTTTAAAGTGCATTATAAATATAGTGGCAGTTGCAGTACTTTCAAGATCACAAACATTTATGTAAATGTGTATAAAATGCATCTCTGAATTAGAATCATCATTGCACATAATGTCATTTTTCTATGGAGAATAATACCAGTTTCCTTAAATTTGTTGAGTTGTTGAGAATGATATCTCTCTGTATTGCTAAATTTGGAAATGTAAAGACAATGAAATCATACTACTTCTAAACAAGATCAAGACAATGTTTAGTATTAGTATAGTTTGGATACATATTTTAGTGTGCATGAATCGCCAGAGAAGATATTCAGGAAAAACTCCCAGTATCTTTTTATTGCAATTATAGGTTTACAAGAATACAATTATTAATCCACATGCATAAATCCTCAAGCGTGTAACTGTCTTAAAGTATGAAAAGTCAACAGTCAAGTGAGGGACTCACTGGAAACATCCAGATCTGTGGAGAAGTAACTTATTTAGTTTAGATCATTTTTGGGAGTGTTTTCCTACTTGTAAATTTAGTTTCAGAGTTGTTGTCCATGCCCAGATACTCCCCAATCTGGAGCAATGATGAGCCTAATCCCATAGTGTTTGATCAAATGGAACATGGCGATTTTTCACTGTCACGTTTCTTTATGTTTAATCTACACAGTACGCCTGACTATCCCACTGGCATCATCTATCATCATCACGTCGCATTACCCAGCTCTCCTGACCACTGAGCAGCCCCCACTAGAGAAGACTGCCTCCGACCAACATCTGTCAATCACACACTCACATAGGTGTTTGGCATTTCCATCTGCAACCAAGCACAAAGCAACACATGCATCTTACTAGCCCGAATCATGCACAGTATTAACTGTACTCTCTGTGTTAGTGTAACTTTTGTCCCGCTGATCTGACTTTTGCTGTTGATTGACTCATGGGAAAGCACAGTATTTCAGCTTATGTAACTGCACAGCAGGGGTGACCTCTCGCATTATTTAAAAATAGATCCATTGTGTTGTACTGGAGGGAAACTTGTGTTACCAAATGTTTAAAGTGTGTTCTAAAGACTGCATGAAAAACGAAATAAATCACCAAATGACAACAATTTGGTGTAAATTCTCTATTCGGATTATTTTTCCTGATTTTCCTGATTTCCTGATTATATTAGCTAACAATTTTGCTCATTGGAGCTGGAATTGCATTTTAGAATGGCATCCAGTCTTCAACAATTATGCTTACGTTAAAATAAAACATTATGATACCAAATTAAAAGCCCTTGCCACCTCTTGCATCACAGGTAAGCCATCTGTGAAATTTTTCTCAGCTCCACACATAGATCTATGTTTTATATCCATCCATCCATCCATCTTCTCCCACTTAATCCGGCTGGGTAGCGGGGGCAGCTTGCTGCCCAATACTCATAGCACCTGACCCCCCCTATGAACCCCTCTGCAGGTGGTGAGCCCACAGGAGGGTGGACATTATGGTCCTTGATGTTAGTTCATAGGGGTGCGGGCATGTTTTGGGTTGATGGGGGAAACCGGAGTACCCGGAGGAAACCCATCCAGACACGGGGAGGAACATGCAAACTCCACACAGAAAGGCCCGGGCGACCCGGGGATCGAACCCGCAACCTTCTTGCTGTGAGGCCTGAGTGTTGCCACTCAGCCACCATGCCGCTTGTCTTATATGAATAAGAAAAAAAAAAAAAAAAAAAAAGAGGGCAAGCGATTTTGTTAGATAGTGTCTTCATTTGCATATCATTGTGTTCAGCTTCCAAATCTGCACAAAAGCTCTATAGGCTTTATTATAGGATTTATTTGAGATTTTCAAAAAAATTGCAATTTTTATTGAAAATTCAACATATCCACACCCAAAGTCATATTCAAAATGTCTTTTGGCCAAATTTTAAGTGTTTGCGGTGGAAACTGAGCCAGGAGATGTCTTAAGTACAATGGTGTGCGCTTTTGCTCCGGGGTTGATCCAAACGGCCGACTTCCTTTTCGGTATAGATTTTTTCCATGTCCTGGCATGTTTTATTTTTCATGCCAGGTTTCAGATTTTTGCATGGATTTTTTTTACATGTCAGGTTCCCATTGGCTCTATGAAAATCAACATTTGGGGTTGCACTGCTTTTTATTTTATTTTATTATTTTAGGACCTCAAAATTAGAGCTCATTGCGTTCTAATTTTAATTTTTTTTAAACTGTTCACAGCCACAGTGGTTGCATTCCTTTTTTTTTTCTTACAGATTTCCAATCATAAATAACATTTTACTGTGACATACAGGTAGTAAGTGACCCTTTTTATTGAATGACAATAAATCTAGAGGAATGACTCCTTCCTCCTAGAAAAGAATTTTCTAATCTACCTAGTGAAGGGGCGGAGGGCAGATCTACCCCTAGATCTGAGAGGGGACAACGGCTCTGTACCATCTCTGAGCTGTACTTCATCAGCGGGCTCTACTGCGTCTGGAGTGTCTGCTGTATCAAGCTCTACTGCATTCGGCTCTACAGTAACATGAGGCTCTACTGTATAAAGAGTCTCTACTGTGTCAGAGAGCTCTACAGCATTAGGGAGCTCTATTATATTTAGAGTCTCAAGTTTATCAAGGAGCATTTCTGCAACAGGAGACTCTACAGTATCAGAGAGCTTCACAGTATTGGGAGACTCCACTGTATCAGAGAGCTCTAGTGCATCACAAGGCTCCACTGTATCAGAGAGCTCTAGTGCATCACAAGGCTCCACTGTATCAGAGAGCTCTAGTGCATCACAAGGCTCCACTGTATCAGAGAGCTCTAGTGCATCACAAGGCTCCACTGTGTCAGAGAGCTCTAGTGCATCACAAGGCTCCACTGTGTCAGAGAAGAGGCTCTATTGTGTCAGAGAACTTTACCACATCAGGGAGCTCTACCATATAAAGGACCTCTACCACATCAGGGACCTCTCTCGCATCATGGAGCTTTACCACACCAGGGAGCTCTTCCAGATGAAGGACCTTGATCACACCACGAAGCTCTATCAGGGACCTCTACAGCATCTACTACAGGAACTGGTTCAGTATTAGGGATGCCCTCAGTCGGCTGTGTCTGCAGTTCCTCTGAGAGTCCCTTAGGCAGTTGCTGTTGAGGTGCTCAGATCAAAGGAGAGCAGGTGACTCCAGGTCTGCAGGGCACTCTGGAAGCTCCTCAGTATATATCTTTGGGAATAGTTGACAGATTTCATCAGCTGTGGCAATGGTGAAGGGCTGAAGAAGACTTTTTGAATAGGAGCTCAGATTTTGAAAAAGTTGTTTTCCTGAAAACATCTGGAAGATTTTTGCCATGATGTTCCAGACTATTTGCTCCTGAAAACAATGGTAAAAGTGGCACTGCTGGGCCATGGAAATGTCAGATTTTTCAAGTTTCTCCAGGACAGACTGGGCCAGTCAAATGGCAGGGGCACTCAGCTCTCTGGATGGCATATTAAAATATGGAGCATCTACAGGAGGCCTCCACAGGCTGAACACAAGATCAGGGACCACCTCCAGGACCACCTCCGTTGGCTGAAGCAGGCGCGGCTAGTGCATAGAATTTCCATTTACTTATAGAAAATAGTTTTATTGCTATTGTCACCAAAATATACAAACTAGGAACTTGCTTTAGGAAAATGGTGCAACATAACTAATGAAAAATAAATCAAACAGACATACCGGTACTCTATATTAAATATACAACATTCAGAAGTACTCAGTGCCCCATACTTGAATATGTGAAGATGTCATTGTCTGAATGCACACACAGTCCTTGTGGTCCTTGTACTTATTAATGTTAAGACATATTACAGTTTGAAACAGTATGTAACTCACTGTACACAGCCCATCCTCTGTAGACGAACGAGCTCCAGGACCATCTGTCACAAAAGAGAGAAAAAAACATGTTACAGTTATATTCTCAGACATTCATAAAATAAATAAAGTGATACTTGCATCGGAGGCACGTCCCAACAGGTCTGCAGGGCAGAGTCATATAGCGCCATGCTAAACAGTGGTGGAAGATAAATATAATTTGACTACAGCTAGCGTATATCATGTTTTTTTTTTCTTCAAAATTGTACGGATTGGCATTCACAAACACACACACACGCGCACACACACACGCACGCACACACACACACACACACACACACACACACACACATACGTGTTTATGTGAACTAGAAGGACTTTTTTTTCAAACAAGTTTTTTGCAACACTAGGGGGACACCGCTTTCCACTTGTGCTACAAACATGTAGTAAGTGTCAAAAAATTGTAGTTAAGCTACACTACCCAAATCTCACTTCAAATTTTGAATACACATTACAGAAGTCAATATATAATAAACTGACATAGTGGTGTATTCAGAGGACAAAAGTTAATTTGGTACTTAGCTCCGCCCATGATTTAAATCGTAATTGACAGGACTAACTTGATTTGTGAGGACTATGGCTAAACAACACACAAAGATGCCATTTAGGTGATTTAAAGGGTCAAACATGAATAAATGGAACATGGCTTAACACACACAAATGAATGGACTGTATTAGACTGCTTATACTGAAGTAATACTGAGATGCAAAATGCTATTTGTAAAGATGTATGTCGGTCCAATGTGACTTTTTAAAGCCAAAATAGGACAGATTACACATTCATGATTGAGTGAACAAGTTGAGTTTAATCAAAGACATGAACTGAATCGTCTCTGAAACAAAGAGATCATTGCAGCAACTAACACTTTGAAAGTGTCAACACAAACAACAACTGGACTGCAACAACTGCCCATAATATTTCACTGGTCCAGAGGTGGGACCAAGTCATTGTTTTGCAAGTCTCAAGTATTTGGCCTCTGTCTATTTGGTCACTGCGTACTGTAGCAGTTATCTCATCATCTTTCATTGCAGTTAACAGCTTCCAAACACCTGGTGACACCTGTTGACACAGGGCTGAGTCAGACATAGTGGCCAAAGACAAGACCTTAGTTCTTCCAATCTCTGAATTGGCTTCAACTGGTTTTGAAGAACATTTTCGAACATGCCGCCACAGTTCTCTTCGGAGGTATAGTGCCTTGCAGTACATGCAGTGCACATAGTCTTTAGGATTATATTTTTTCTTGGATGTGCGTCTAGGTTTTAGCAGTCCATCTCCACTTGGTTGTAGTTTCCCTTGTTGCGTAGCTTAATGAGCATTTTCATGCGCTCCTTAGATTTCTTTGGAAGAATCAAAATTCGAGCAACATCAGCATGTGTCTCATGAGTTTTTAAGTGACGTGCAAACTTTGTCTGTGGTTTTCCACAAATGTAGCAAAATGTTTTATTTCTGAGAGAGGAGGATGTATTCAAGATTTGCTTGCCCTCAGCATCAGTATCATCCTCAGCTTTTGACTCAACTCCTGATAATTCAAGCTGATTTGTTCTGACTGCATCTTTCAGTAATGATTCTGCAGCTTCAGGAACTGATTGTTTCTCTTCACCTGAGAGATTTTCTTGGTAGTGCCTTTTCTGTTTTGAAGCAGACTTAATCGTGGACACCTCAAAATTTTGCACTTCCAAATGTTTGCGATGATTTTTTAAAAGCTCTGATCCGTCTTCCCATGAGCTGTTTGAATTACTGTGGGAATCCGGCACATATTCCTCGTCTGATGATGTCACCTTACTTGAACTTTGTTCTTCAGAGACCTAATAATAAAAGGAAAAAATACTATTTTGTATATTTGGAAAGCATATTAGTGAGAAAATTAAATCTAAAACACTTACCACTGACAGAGGTTCAGTGATGTTCTTCATATGTTTAAGATAACAATTTTTGTGCCAGGACTGGTAGCAAACTAGACAGAGAAATGTAAATGATTTAATAAAGTCAGTATATGTACTTCACAACCACTACATTTGATTAAATTGATTATTAGATCACAAAGAATTTGTTCATCAAGGTTTAACATTTGGTTAAATCAGAGCCTCTCAAAGCATCAATCAGGCAGACTTTGAAAATACATACAACATGTGCCTAAAACATTGCAACATGCAGTGCAGTATTATTAGAAAAGCTACTGCAGTATCGTGCATTTTAGGCAGCAACAATAAAAAGGCAGCAAAATCATGAAGGGACAGATAATTACTCCCTTTTGGTTGAATGTCACACTAACCATATAAACTGCAGTCAGCAGCCATGTGTGTAACCATGTATTACAGCTACATACATATACAGTATACACATGTGTACCCATGTATTACAGCTACATACATATACAGTATACACATGTGTACCCATGTATTATAGCTACATACATATACAGTATACACGTGTACCCATGTATTACAGCTACATACATATACAGTATACACATGTGTACCCATGTATTAAACATACATACAAATACCGTAAACACATGTGTACCCATGTATTACAACTACATACATATACAGTATACACATGTGTAACCATGTATTACAGCTACATACATATACAGTATACAAAGGAGTACCCTTGTATTACAGCTACATACATATACAGTATACACATGTGTACCCATGTATTACAGCTACATACATATACAGTATACACATGTGTACCCATGTATTACAGCTACATACATATACAGTATACACATGTGTACCCATGTATTACAGCTACATACATATACAGTATACACATGTGTAACCATGTATTACAGCTACATACATATACAGTATACACATGTGTAACCATGTATTACAGCTACATACATATACAGCATACACGTCCATCTTAAATATGGATGTTACAAATTCTAAAATTTGGATGTTGCTCTGACAACTTGCAAACAAAACCTTGCAAACAAAATCTGCACAGATTCAAGGTGGCAGTTTAAGATTAGCCGAACAAACTCAATACCAAACCAAATGTTACCAAAGTATAGTCAGATTACAGCTTTTAGGATTCCCCAAGGTGTTTATGTAATTTCATGTTCAAACGATTAGGACACACACCCAAAACTAAACTCACCTGTACATCTCTCTCCAATCCATTTCAGAGGTGCAAATGGTCCTCCACATAAAGCACATTTTTCTAAACTTGACATCTCTTCTGAGACCAGGTCATGTTCACAGCTCTGTTGACCAAAAAAAGTGTAACAGTCTATTGTCAACACAAAATGATAAAACACACTAAAATTAAAAAGGTAAACTGACTGACATGCCAGGGAAAAATTTTCTGCATTCAACATAGTTGAGACATTGGAGATGAATTGACCTCATCAATGATATCCAGGATTGAATTACATATGGTAACATCAGCAGGCTCCTAGGACATCAATGAATGTGAGTTTGTGCTTCAAATACAAAACCCACAACCCCCCTAATGCTGGTACCTGTCCAGTCAGCAATTGGTCTATCTACAAACTGTTGAAAATAACCTAGAAATACAAAGCTCACAGTCCTCGTAATGTCTGCACCTGTCCTCTTGACTGTTACACAGGACATGTGTTTGTGTCTACATACTACTGAATATACTGTATGTCAGTACAAAGCTCACAGTCCTCCTAATGTCTGCACCTGTCCTCTTGACTGTTACACAGGACATGTGTTTGTGTCTACATACTACTGAATATACTGTATGTCAGTACAAAGCTCACAGTCCTCGTAATGTCTGCACCTGTCCTCTTGACTGTTACACAGGACATGTGTTTGTGTCTACATACTACTGAATATACTGTATGTCAGTACAAAGCTCACAGTCCTCGTAATGTCTGCACCTGTCCTCTTGACTGTTACACAGGACATGTGTTTGTGTCTACATACTACTGAATATACTGTATGTCAGTACAAAGCTCACAGTCCTCCTAATGTCTGCACCTGTCCTCTTGACTGTTACACAGGACATGTGTTTGTGTCTATATACTACTGAATATACTGTATGTCAGTACAAAGCTCACAGTCCTCGTAATGTCTGCACCTGTCCTCTTGACTGTTACACAGGACATGTGTTTGTGTCTACATACTACTGAATATACTGTATGTCAGTACAAAGCTCACAGTCCTCGTAATGTCTGCACTCTGTCCTCTTGACTGTTACACAGGACATGTGTTTGTGTCTACATACTACTGAATATACTGTATGTCAGTACAAAGCTCACAGTCCTCCTAATGTCTGCACCTGTCCTCTTGACTGTTACACAGGACATGTGTTTGTGTCTATATACTACTGAATATACTGTATGTCAGTACAAAGCTCACAGTCCTCGTAATGTCTGCACCTGTCCTCTTGACTGTTACACAGGACATGTGTTTGTGTCTACATACTACTGAATATACTGTATGTCAGTACAAAGCTCACAGTCCTCCTAATGTCTGCACCTGTCCTCTTGACTGTTACACAGGACATGTGTTTGTGTCTACATACTACTGAATATACTGTATGTCAGTACAAAGCTCACAGTCCTCGTAATGTCTGCACCTGTCCTCTTGACTGTTACACAGGACATGTGTTTGTGTCTACATACTACTGAATATACTGTATGTCAGTACAAAGCTCACAGTCCTCGTAATGTCTGCACCTGTCCTCTTGACTGTTACACAGGACATGTGTGTGTGTCTACATACTACTGAATATACTGTATGTCAGTACAAAGCTCACAGTCCTCCTAATGTCTGCACCTGTCCTCTTGACTGTTACACAGGACATGTGTTTGTGTCTATATACTACTGAATATACTGTATGTCAGTACAAAGCTCACAGTCCTCCTAATGTCTGCACCTGTCCTCTTGACTGTTACACAGGACATGTGTTTGTGTCTATATACTACTGAATATACTGTATGTCAGTACAAAGCTCACAGTCCTCGTAATGTCTGCACCTGTCCTCTTGACTGTTACACAGGACATGTGTTTGTGTCTACATACTACTGAATATACTGTATGTCAGTACAAAGCTCACAGTCCTCTAATGTCTGCACCTGTCCTCTTGACTGTTACACAGGACATGTGTTTGTGTCTACATACTACTGAATATACTGTATGTCAGTACAAAGCTCACAGTCCTCCTAATGTCTGCACCTGTCCTCTTGACTGTTACACAGGACATGTGTTTGTGTCTACATACTACTGAATATACTGTATGTCAGTACAAAGCTCACAGTCCTCCTAATGTCTGCACCTGTCCTCTTGACTGTTACACAGGACATGTGCTTGTGTCTATATCCTACTTACTATACTGTATGTCAGTACAAAGCTCACAGTCCTCGTAATGTCTGCACCTGTCCTCTTGACTGTTACACAGGACATGTGTTTGTGTCTACATACTACTGAATATACTGTATGTCAGTACAAAGCTCACAGTCCTCCTAATGTCTGCACCTGTCCTCTTGACTGTTACACAGGCAGTGGTGGGTGAAGTACTCAATTTTGTTACTTAAGTAAAAGTACAGATACAGGAGCAAAAATGTACTTAAGTAAAAATCTACTTAAGTAAAAGTATAGAAGTACGGCTTGAAAAATGTACTTTTAAAGTAAAAAGTAAAAGTATTTCACACAGATTTAGAGATTTGACACTTTACTCTAGTAAAGTGTCACCTCAGCTATCTACACAGCAAAAATTACTGACTAAAACACTACAATTCAGAACATCCATCTTAATTTGAGCATTTTTGTCCAGATTAGAAGACATTTCTGACAATTTACTATAAATTTGTGCTTGAAATTAATTTGCCAGTGACCGACGTAAGTAAAACAAGAAGTCTTATTGGCAAATATTTTGGCTTGAAATAAGAAAAAAAGCTTGATAACAGCAGAAACACCTTGAAACACATAAAATAATCAATGTTTATCAAGTAAGTGTGTCTGACCTGGTGAAAATGGCCAAAAACACTATAAATATCCAGGTTTCAAGACATTTTAATGAATCTAGAAATTCAGTTGCGGTGTGGTCATTTTAATTAGATTTTGGCTGAATTTTGATCTTTTTATCTGAGTAATATTTAAGCAAGTCATCCTTATGGGCATTTCAGATTGCTGTAAATCTACAGAAAAGTACTTTTTACTTTTCAGTCCTTTTCTAAAATGTAGTGGAGTAGAAAGTACAAATATCTGCTCTGCAATGTAGTGAAGTAAAAGTATTCACTGTAAAACTTACTCAAGTAAAGTACAGATACTTAAAATGTTACTTAAGTACAGTACTTTTACTTTTGTACTTTACTTTCCACCACTGTACACAGGACATGTTTGTGTCTACATAGTACTGAATATCCTGTATGTCAGTACAAAGCTCACAGTCCTCCTAATGTCTGCACCTGTCCTCTTGACTGTTACACAGGACATGTGTTTGTGTCTACATACTACTGAATATACTGTATGTCAGTACAAAGCTCACAGTCCTTCTAATGTCTCCAACTGTCCAGTTGACTGTTACACAGGACATGTGTTTGTGTCTATATACTACTGAATGTATTTCAGTTTTTCACTATAAATACTAAACATACTGGAGAATAATTTACCTGGTCAGTGTTGTCACTGAGGGAACTGCACATGGCCACTTCAGAAGACTGGACAGGCATTTCTTTGGACATCTAACAGGAAAAGGAAAATCATAAAAATATGAGTCAATAATTAAGTGTTTTATTATTGTAAAAAAAATAATATAAAACTTCGTGGAGATCAATTTACCTGTTCAGTATTGTCCTCAATGGAGTTGTGCACGCCCACATCAGTAGGCTGGCAAGGCATCTCTTTGGAAATCTAGAAGGAAATGACAATTACTTAATATGAATCTAGGCTTCAAAATTAAAAATTCAGTCCTCCTAATGTCTGCACCTGTCCTCTTGACTGTTACACAGGACATGTGTGGGTGTCTATATACTACTGAATATACTGTATGTCAGTACAAAGCTCACAGTCCTCCTAATGTCTGCACCTGTCCTCTTGACTGTTACACAGGACATGTGTTTGTGTCTACATAGTACTGAATATACTGTATGTCAGTACAAAGCTCACAGTCCTTCTAATGTCTCCAACTGTCCAGTTGACTGTTACACAGGACATGTGTTTGTGTCTATATACTACTGAATGTATTTCAGTTTTTCACTATAAATACTAAACATACTGGAGAATAATTTACCTGGTCAGTGTTGTCACTGAGGGAACTGCACATGGCCACTTCAGAAGACTGGACAGGCATTTCTTTGGACATCTAACAGAAAGGACAATCATAAATATGAGTCAATAATTAAGTGTTTTATCATTGTAAAAAAAAAAAAAAAAAACTTCATGGAGATCAATTTACCTGTTCAGTATTGTCCTCAATGGAGTTGTGCACGCCCACATCAGCAGGCTGGCAATGCATCTCTTTGGAAATCTAGAAGGAAATGACAATTACTTAATATGAATCTAGGCTTCAAAATTAAAAATTCAGTCCTCCTAATGTCTGCACCTGTCCTCTTGACTGTTACACAGGACATGTGTTTGTGTCTATATACTACTGAATATCCTGTATGTCAGTACAAAGCTCACAGTCCTCGTAATGTCTGCACCTGTCCTCTTGACTGTTACACAGGACATGTGTGTGTGTCTACATACTACTGAATATACTGTATGTCAGTACAAAGCTCACAGTCCTCCTAATGTCTGCACCTGTCCTCTTGACTGTTACACAGGACATGTGTGTGTGTCTACATACTACTGAATATCCTGTATGTCAGTACAAAGCTCACAGACCTCCTAATGTCTGCACCTGTCCTCTTGACTGTTACACAGGACATGTGTTTGTGAGTCTATGTCCTACTGAATACATGTCAGTTTTTGACTATACAATACTAAACGTACTGGAGAATAATTTACCTGCTCAGTGTTGTCACTGAGGGAACTGCACATGGCCACTTCAGAAGGCTGGACATGCATCTCTTTGGACATCTAACAGGGAAAGGACAATAATGAATCTGAGTTTATAAGTGCTTAATCATTTTTTAAAAATGTGTTGAAAGACGCTCAATAAATGTGAATTCAAGCTTCAAAATACAGAACTCAAGTCCTCCTGATGCATAACACCTGAGTGTTACACAGAAGCTGTACACATGACGACTATATGATGTGACTTAATATCAGACATTTTAAAATGGTTCAGGATACCTTTCCATTTTGTGAGATAACAGGTTATTTTGAATAAGGGCAATGAATGAGAAACAGAATTAAACTGAATGAGACAATAATGGTGGAAATTGTATGCTAGTGTATCAGTAAGCAATTCCAGAAAACTTGCACAATATTTTTAATTAGGGATCAATACTGGTATCTGTATCGGTCGTAATCTTGACATTTGTGTAGATCAGCCATTCCTAAACTCTTCGGCGCCCCCTGTTCAACCAAACATATTGCTTGAGGCCCCAATAGTGATTCACACCAAATTGAAAATAATATAGAAAGTTTTCACATACAGACTAGAATATAAAAAGAACAAAATTATGACAGATTTACAGTAGTAAATCAATCAAATAAATGATGTAAAGTCTAAAACTCCATTTTCTTTCATGCTTCTTGTATGGATAACCTTTGGAGGCCCCCAGGACCCGGACCCCACTTTGGGAATCACTGGTGTAGATCACTGCTAATGGCTAATACTAGCACTAACGCAAATCATCTACGAACTGAAACACTCACTGTGGAGGCTCATAAGCAGCTATAAACATTATTAACTGCAAAGACTGTGTTAATTTTTACCTCTACAATGTTTTCACTAAGTCTCAAGTACCAAGTTCAAACTTTCTAGACAGCAAATAAGTGGAGAAATGTGCTAAACTGTTTACTTGCTAAGTAGCCATGTGCTTCTCTGGCTTCTTGTCTATTTTACAGCCTCAAACCTAAATAATATTTGCACTTTTTTGCCTAGTTGCTATAGGGACAAAATAAATGTAATATAATTAATACAAGTGCCTTACCTGCTTCACCACACCTCCGGAAACAGACGAGATGGAGCCTCAATTAGCGCAGCTTGGCTCATGTGCACAGAGCGGACTGTACCAAGTTGTTGAAAGGGCGGGGGGGTTATCGGTTCTTTCTCTTAAAATATTGATCCTTGATCATACACCTTAGGCATTATGTAATCACTTTATCAATGACAGTCAAACATCTTATCATGCAAATCAGTCTGCAACATTATTTGATAAAAGCTTTTGCAGTTTTTGGAAAACTGAAAACTGTGTTAAAATATATGCTACACACCTATTTACAGAAACCTGAATTACAAGAACATTGTAAAAATTATCAGGACCTTCCGGCAGACAGCCAATCAGAAGCTCAGAATCATACACAAGTGTGAATATTCATGAGGTCCTGCTATTACACCGTTTGGCCATAGGGGGCGCTATGATGATACACAGATTATACACAACTTTCAGGTCTATGTGTATTAACAGGTCGTATCGTTTTTTTTTTATATATTTGGGGTCTGTGGACCAATAGAAACACTTCTACGCTTTTAGAATTTTTTCCAAATTAGCAGGACACCGACCCTGTCCTACTAATTCAAAATGTCCTTATAGTGTGGTGAGTATCCTGACCAAATGTCCTTTTAATACACATAAACAAACACACACACACACACACACACACACACACACACACACATGAATACAAGTTTGTCTTGCCTTAATTGGCAGATAGACACCAGTAGTTTGCGTAATGTGTCCATAATGATTGCTTCTTTATATGTTATGACACAGTGATATAATGAAACTAAAAGGCAGTGAAAGTGAAGATTTGATCAGAGACTGTAAAAGTGCAGTTACATGGTTGAGGTCAACTCTCAAAATGGTCCTGAGATGTGCTCGGCATTCAGCCTCAAAAGTGAGATGGACTTATTTTTTACCTCATCCTTTTCCATGGTTACTGCGGCTCAAGAAGGGCAAATAGTTTTATATGGTATTTTGTTTTTGTAAACATGTGAAAAATACACAGGGAAATAACTACACTTTTACAACAATAAATAAATCTTAGTTAAAGGCAGATTTATATAAATCATACTCTGTAGTCTGATTGTATATTCATGGCTACATCAGCTTTCTGTTCTGTGACATTTTGAGGACTTTTCACCTTTCAAAAGATATCATATTTAGGTGTAAAAGGTGTTAATCTAAAATAAAATATTATCAGATATTTAATTAAAGTCACAAAGCAGGGATACATGCCCTGCCACCTCTTGTGACCGTGGGGAACATGCCACAGTTAAGATCCTGCCTAAGGTCCCCAGCTACAACCTGAAAATCAGCATGTATATGTTACTACATCATTCCAATGAGGCAGTTGAGACAGAGGTATGTCCTCACTAGGGTTATTTGTTCAAGGCAAGAAAAGCAAGCAAGAATTTTCAAGGGACTGCTGTGAAGCTATTTTATATCATAGCCTTATAAACTGTATATCATCCCGCTCAGTGTGTCAATGTACACAAAGTTCCATTGGGTCTGACTCAGTTTGCCAATGCATCTCAGAGATATACCTCTTCATAAATTCTTAAAACACTAAATATTGGGTTTTCATTTGCCTGAGCAGATGACTTATTCAGCAGTGCTAGATACTATAAACTATATAAGGTACCTCAGGTGAGGGGTGTTGTGAGGGCAAATCAATAAACAGTCATCAAAATACAAAGAGGTTGCAACACTAAAGCAGTCCAGTTAGCACAAAAATCCAAAGCTGTCAGCGCGAGTGCATTGACTGAGACCTTGGAACATCAATATGACAGACAGACAGCTGCAGAAGGAGCAAGGGGTGACTCCAACCCCCCAAAGAACTCCCACTCAGAGCGGAGAGCAGATTTGGGGCGCAGTGAGTTAGTGAAGGTGGAGTCTGGTCCAGGCACTCAGAATAGTGATATTAATTGGGGTCACACTACTGGGGCAACCTCCTGCTTCAAATGTCCTTTTTTATGTCCACCGACTGTAATAAGTTCCCACATTCCCTTTTTGTCTTGAATAATGATCAAATATTTTAATGGAAAAGACCACAACAGAGAAACTTCCCACACGTGTCTTGCAAAATGTATTTTATTAGAACATAATCAATGTTTTGGCCCTAGATCTTCATCAGGCAAAATGGTAGACCTAAATAATAATAAATAATAATAATGCATCAGTTTTATATAGCGCTTTTCAGGACACTCAAAGACGCTTTACAGAGCATTATTCATTCACTCCAGACCCGGTGGTGGTAAACTACTATTGTAGCCACAGCTGCCCTGGGGCAGACTGACGGAAGCGAGGCTGTCAATCTGCACCATCGGCCCCTCCGACCACCACCACCATTCACTCACAGACCACTTTCATACTAGGCAATGTGGGTGATGTGCCTTGCCTAAGGACACTATGACAGTTTTTGCCACTGGCGTCCCACTGTGGCACCTGGAATTCCCAGTGGTCTCCCATCCAAGTACTAACCAGGCCCGGCCCTGCCTAGCTTCTGAGATCTGACGGGATCAGGCTTTGACGAGCCGGTATGGCCAGCCATAAATAACTCATGGATGTTAATTCCAGTTTCTATAGTTATAGCTTTGCCTGGAAAGTTCTACAGTATAGCATTATTCTTTATAGGTATGCTAAAAAAAAATTGAAAAAAAACTTCCTTACATTACCTATAATACGCAGAGTCAACAATAACACCCTCATGAAGGCATTGCCCATTTGACAAACCAGAAAAGTTACATAGTGGACCTTTAATTTAGATGAAGTTAGGCCAAGTTTGAGCAATGAGCAATTCAAAGATAGACTCTCACTTTACTTCACACTGTGACCTTAAACCTCATTTGAAGTCTTTATTCCCAATTTCACATTCTATTTAACAAAATAAGCTCCAGTTGCTCATCTGTTGGATTGGACCTAAAGAGCAAGTGTTCACTCAGCAGTCCTCACCACTATAAATCATTTCCACTTGATTCAGAATTTACAAGGCCATAGGTGTAAATTCTGTCAAGAGTTTGCCAAGGACTAAATTTCTAAGTATAGATTGAGTTACTCCTTTGATTAGTTGATACACATTTGTACAGCACATTCAATGAAAAATCAACATAGCATAGAAATGCTGTGCCAGTATTGGGTAAACAAAGACTTAAATATCCATGGTCCACTGGAAGTGAGGAGAGGATGGAGTGTGAGATTGACAGGCAGATCGGTGCAGTGTCAGCAGTGATGTGGTCGTTGCTGAGTCGAAAGGCAAAGCTCTCAATTTACCGGTCAATCTACATCCCTACCCTCACCTATGGTCACCAGTTTTGGGTAATGACCAAAAGGACGAGATCGCAGATACAAGCAGTTGAAATAAGCTTCCTCCGCAGAGTGATCGAGTGCTCCCTTAGAGATAGGGTGAGGAGCTCAGTCACACGGGAGGAGCTCGGAGTAGTGCCACTGTTCCTCCACGCATAGAGGAGCAGCTGAGGTGGCTCGGGCATCTGTTCCGGATGCCTTCTGGACGCCTCCCTCAGGAGGTGTTCTGGGCATGTCCCACCGGAAGGAGGCCCTGGGGAAGACCCAGGACACGCTGGAGGGACTGTCTCTTGGCCGACCTGGGAACGCCTTGGGATGCCCCTGGAGGAGCTGGAGGAAGTGTCTGGGGTGTGGGAAGTCTGGGAGTCCCTGTTTAGACTGCTGCCTCCACCGCGCAGCCCTGGGTAAGTGGAAGAAAATGGATGGATGGATGATTGACTGGTGTGAAAATGCGCTGCTACACTATATACACTATACTCACTGTGTGCTCAACCACTGTATGAATGCGTAATCTATATGAGTAAATAATACTATTGACAGAGCAGATTAAACAGCCAGTCTACAAAGGATAGGATTTCACAGTGAGCACAATTATACATTTAAAGATCCTATATTATGCAAAACGGACTCTTGTGATCTTTTAGCCATGTTAGGACATTGTTACCTCCTCAAACACATATATGTAGAAACATATCACATAGATCAGAAAATACTGTAACATTCTTTAAGCTCTGAAACAATTCACACAAATATAGAAAGCAAAACTCGTGTGCGCTGTATACAGCATAAACTGTAATGCACACGGACCGCTGACAATCGCACATGAACTTATGTTTCACCATCAATAATTTACAGAAGCACGATCGACACAGTAGTAGCCTCCTGGTCCCGGTGGATTCCCAAAGGTTAATGGCATACACGCATTAATGGGTCGACATGCCGGAGGTCACATGACGGACCCTAACAGATAAGGAGGCATTACTGTTGTGACTGAGACTGAGTAAGGAGGTCTGCTTCAGCTCAGGCATAAGTGTACAGTGCAGACATCTGGTTTAAATAAGGAAGGGCCATGGAGGATTTATGAGATGATGGCTGGCTCTCGGAGAAACAGCGCTATGCTACAGAAATCAATAATGGAAGACAGGCACAGAGGCGGGAGCAAGTATGTAGCAGGCAGGCTCGTGGAATTACATAATGTGCAGGTTCAGTTCATGTTTATTTCTAGATTTGTATTATTATTTGTGATCTTACTGTTCATTGTAATTAATGTTGGTATAATTAAATAACATATGCATTTATAATATCTTTATCTTTTATTTATTAAAGGAGAAATATGATGCAACCTGGCCTTTTACAACCTTTTATGCCAGTGTTCTCTCAACAGTGTTCTCTTCTGGGTCTTCCCTAGGGCCTCATGCATGTCAATGTATTTACCATATTTTTGGACTATAAGGCGCACTTAAAATCCTTTAATTTTCTCAAAAATTAATATAATATAATATGTATAATTCTGATTGTGCTTACTGACCTTGAACCAATTTCATGTAGTCCACGGCAAATTGTTTTAGTACAACTTTGTCAAGCTATGAAGCCACACCGCTTCATGGATTGTTGAAGCATTACAGCGACCGTGGTCAGGAGCCTCGTGGACTAATACTTCAACATCATATTATAGTGTGTGTATGAGGACCCCAAAATGGCACCGGTTAAGAAACATGCAGACTCAAACAATCAAGTGAAGCAAACTAATTCAGTGCCGTCATTCTGGCTGGATTAACCAAGGAACTCCCACCGCTAGATATTGGTGTCAACAGGTCATTCAAAGTTAAATTGCCAGCTGCATGGGAGTTCTGGACGACATAAGGCGAACACACATTCACCAAGACAGAGAGGCGACGCCAGGCAAGTTACACCACGATCTGCCAATGGATTGTAGATGCCAGGGTTAAGGGCTTAATGCACTTTATAATCCGGTATGCCTTATGTATGAAAATAGACCCGTTCATTGATATCACGCCTTATAATCCGGTGCGCTTTATAGTTAGGAAAATACGGTAAGACTTGATATATACTATACTGTATATATCATATTGTAAAATATATAATACCAGGTTACACCGTGGGGGGACAGTGGCAAAACTGTTGTTATGTTCTTAGGCAAGACACTTCACCCACGTTTCCAAGTATGAATGTGCTGTGTGTGTATGTGTGTGTGTAGGTGGTGGTCAGAGGGTTCAATAGCGCTGATAGGCAGCCTCAAAAGATGAAATGAATGAAATTGTAACTTTGAGCATCTGTAGAAGTGCCATATAAAGACTAAACATATTCTTTTAAAATAACTGATATAACTGATTTGGTCCAAATATAAAATGCATTACAAAAATAGCTACATTATCTACAGGTAAGGTAATAATTTTTGGCCTCATGTGTATGTTGGCATTTTTGCTGCTAATTGCATGTTCACAAAACTGCATGACAGATCCATGTGTGTAAGATGTAATTTGGTGTAGACTTATCTGTCCCTGTCTGAGCAGTCACAAACATGACAGCTTCCTTCACATTGTCCAAAACACACAAGGATTGGTGCGGCTGGTCGGGCTGATCCCTATTTTCACTCAGACTCGTGTCAAAACAAACAGAGAAAAGCCATTATCTCTTGAGTTTTTCCACCTCCTCTGAAAATCTGTGTAAAGTTCCGTATTGTCGCATATGAGACACTTATATCATATACTTTTATGAGATAAGTATATTTTGATTACACCTTCAAACCCATAGTTACAGGCGTGCGATGTAACTTTTTTAGTGGAGGATCTGCCACAGGTTTAACTTCTTGGAGATGAAAATTGTCGCTCTTTGCCTAAAATGTTCATTAGTATGCCATTTAAATGATCTATCTCCATGGAAACTAGCAAGTGATCAGTGGAGAGGTAAACCTGCTCACTGAAAAAAAGAACGATTTTAAACAATAAAAATGCCTGTTACTGAACAAATATAAGATACTTTTACTCCCATTTTGTGGAACATTTCAGGCAAAACAGTAACATCTCCATGGACACATACAGGTGGCATACCCTCCATCAGAAAAGTTACATATTGCACCTTTAACTAGTCTTTTTTGGAGCTTAAAGGCCAATTTACCAGAAATAAAAAGTATGTTTTATTATACTTTTAGATTTTTAACCTTTTAAAGCTTTCCTCTCTGTGATCCCTACTGCCCTCTGGTTTTATTTTTGTATTCAATGTGTGCAGTTAAAAATAAGCCCATTGATAATCTCCTGATTTCTTTTCTTAAAGACCAGTTTGCGTCATGTTGAGAGATGACATGTTTTACAGCAAACTGAAGTTAACGACTCTTCAATCACTGGATAAAAAGAAAGGATGAGCCATGCAGAGAGGAGAGCTCTCTACTGCTTTGTCACTGGCATCTTTGAGTGTTATTAGATTGATCATTTGTGAACTGAAGCCAGCCCATAGTTGGCCTGAGGATCTGAGATAACACATTCGTACAACAATATATATACATAATTACATATATTTTATATATTTGATGTCTCCTGTATGGATATCAAATGCTGAACGTACAAAAAAACAAAAAAACAAACAAAAAAAAAACACTGAATGAGTCCAAATTTTTGACTGGTACTGTATATGGTGATACAGTATTGATATTATGGGCGGCTGCCTGATTTAAGTATTTTCATTTATTTAATTATCTTTTGGCTTTTTGTGACATGGCTACAATTTTTACGTGTTTAGAGAAAGGAAATTGTTCATGTAGTACATTTGACATATTCATATACTCGTTTTTATAATTAAAATGTGTTTTATTTGTTCAGTTTGTGTTTTAACAAAGAAATTCTGTCATTAAAATGCACTTGAAATAAACAGATTAACATATATTGCAAAATCAGGACATCATCGTATCATATTAGGGCTACCTTTAATTCCCACCCCAATAGTGATGTGTTTGTATTGTTATTATATTGTTATTGTTTTCAGTGGAAGAAGTAATTGCAATACTGTGATGTGACCTGTCCATCTAATACAAAACCTTCGAATGTTAAGTGTTAAAAGCCAGTGCAGCCATCCATGTGTGTTAACAGAAAATCAATGAGTTTCTGACAGAGATTATGAGCTAAGATGAGACGGTTTCTGCTGCTCCTGATCTCTTCTCCCCAGACTAATGCTGAGGATAAGGCCTCTAATCCATCACACATTTAATTGGCTCAAGCAGGATCTCCAACAGTGATATCAACCTCCACCGACTCTGTACCTAACTCCCACGACTAGTATATAGTGTAGTCTTCAGTCTCTGGGCTCTCAGAACTGGGTTAATCTGTTCAATAGTATCTTTGTGGATAAACCTTTTGGAGGAAATGTGTCAGTGTTTCTGAAATTTAAAAATAACAATATAATTACCAAGTCCAATGTCCCAGGTCATTATGTGCATCTTTCACAATCCATTATGTATGTACTTGGTGACTATGAGAAACTGAGCTGAAGCATAAAGAACATATTGTTTTATTTAGACATTCAAATATAAAATATTAGTATTTTAGAGATTAGCATTGAATATAACCCTTACTTTTTGGCTGTCAGACAAACCTGTGATGTCACGGGAGGATATGGGGAAAATGGGGAAAAATAAATCCATACTGTCCATTTAATCCACTATGCCAGTTCTTTTATTGTATTTTTTCTCAGTTTCTTCAGTAATGTTATAACTCTACACGATGTCAGCTGGACTGAATGGGACACCCACATGCACAGTAATAAGATAAGTAACTGTGAAAGTCTGTTTTAATGCACTGTTGTCTAATTAGTGGTAAAAGACACACACGCTTAAAGATTTCAATATGAAAGTTTACTAAGGTTTTCATCTCACAGAGATGTTTTTACATATTATTACAACACATCTGCATTCTAGTCATCATGTAGAGCAGATTTAGTACAAAATAACAGAACAGTTCCAGTAACAGTTGCTTTATGGGTGGGAGAGTGAAGGAATGGGGAGGTAGCACAATATTTGTAAATCACACACCAAACACATAAACTAATATTTAATAGGACCAATAGAACCTCCTAATGAAATGGACAGTACCACACATGAATGGAATAGCAAAAAAGAAAGAAAAAGAGTAAGAAAATTAAATTATATTTTTGTCAGTTGAATTCAGCAGGTACTACTACTGCTTGAAGTTGAGGTCATGTATTTTTATGGAACTACTTCTTTGTCATTATTGATATTGATGCATGTGTTCTTTATTAACATATTTCATCTTTATAACATAAATTATTCACGAATCTGACTTCAAAAAGTTGTAATTAATTTACCAGCCTTAAAAAACTATTACCTTCCACATTTTTACACACTGCATAAACATTTATGAATAATTCACTTATCAGCTTGTGCCCTATTATACTACAATCCTGTGAAATGATCAATCAATTCATAGTTTACTACTAAAATTAAAAACAACAAGCAGTATTTTAAACACAATTACAGAAAAAAACATTAAGATACAATCTTCAAGTTTTTCATTATAAATCCTTGATTTATAGCTGTAGATTTGCAAAGGACAAATAAACAGGTTAAGTATTACAGATAAGGCAATGTATTTAGACAAAAGCACTATCTGGTCTTTTGCATCTAAGCCAACAGAACGTCTGTTGTGTCCCTTTAAGTGTAATGTAAGGAGCAGTGGTTCAGCCTGAGAGTCCATGAGGAGCTGCTAATGCTAGTTTTATCCATCTAACAAACATTTTACTCATCAAGAAATCTGAAAATCATGGACTGGGTTTAGAAGGTGGCGATATGGCAAATTTGGGATACTCTCAGAATAAAATTTAAAAAAAAACTTCTCCTTATGATCCAAAAGAAGGTTTCTCTGAGATGTCTCCACTGTCCATTTTAGAGTTGAGCCCAGAAACAAAGCAACACTGCAGTTCAGAGGCTACAATTTCATAGATAAAACTATAAAAACTGTCCCCAAGGTGACAAAGTGAAGTGGAACTCTAAAACACTTCCTGTGTCCCTGTGAGTTCAGACCTGTGAACACAGAAGACGCCAATAGTATTATTTTTCAATATATCGCTTGTGAAGTGCGATACATGTATGTCGTAAAATCTAGAAGTATCTTAAAACTTACTGGACATCATGGGAATGCGTATGGGCCCGCTGCTGGCTCCGTCTCCTCCTTCAGTCTGCACTTTAATCTCTATGAGGTAGTCATCCCCAGATGGGATGTGTAACTCTACGCTGGGACTTCTGGTCTCTAAAACCAAAGTTCTACTGTTCCAGTTTGGACGATACACAACCTGAACATTAAGATAAAAAATGTAGTTATGCTCCTGACAGAAAAAACAGCATGATGTGATTTTAGATTTTGACCTATTTGGAACCTGGATAGGTAAGAAAACTGCACTCTTCTCCCACATCTACTATCAAAGCTTCATCTTCACAAAAGGAATATTTGTAGAGGTTCAACTATCAACACTCTGTTTCCACTAGTATGCTAAATAAATGTGGGTTGGTGTGTCGCTGTCACAGCGGAGACATGCTGACTTACTCTGGGCTATGGTGTTTTCATTTTATCACCTGGGCCAGATCTTTTAATTTTGAAAGGCCAGACTGGGCCAATCCATAATGTGACACCAGTGTGCTGGCTCTATCTATCTTCTACAATGAGAAAGCTATTCACAGGGCTGACAGCTCCAAACATATTTGTTTCTTTACTGCAGCTTTCTCAGGTGCACTCACCTTGTATCCAGTCACCTCAGACTCATTTTCCAGTGCCTTGACATGTTCCCAATTTAGAAAGATCTTGGAGTTGGTCAGGTTCCACTCAATGTTCCCCGGAGGCTGACTTGGTGCTGTGTGTAATTACACAGAAACACATTTTACAAATGAAAGCATAAATTAAAGTCGTCGATAGTAAGCGGAGGACTAACCCCGCGGTCAGACTTGATTTAATCACTGTGTGAAGGCAGGACAGGTTTTACTATCAAGTTTTACTATCAAGTGCCAGGCTTCCATACAGAGATGGAGCCCAGAAAGAAAAAGTAAATATAAAATACACATTATAAATTAGCTTTTCATTCATGTGAAAAGAGAGAATGGAATAAAATAAAATAGTTGCCCAGACATGGATTCAAACAAAGGTACCTTCTAGTTCTTTAAACTGATAAAGGTTATAAGTAATAAGCCGCAATTATCACTTTTTCAAAAATTACTGAAACATAAAATGTGTCCAAAACTGTAAAATAAAGCCTATTGTCATTGTTTGGGCTTACGTGGTTTCTTGGTGGTGATGTTGAAAGCAGGGCTCCTGGGTCCCAGTCCTGCACTGTTCTGAGCTCTGACTGAGATCACGTAGACGGTGCTGGGCTTCAGAGAAGAGAGGCGCACTGTGCTGTTGGCCACCCTCACTCTCTCTGCATCTTTCACCTCAGAGCCCTCCTCCCAGAACACCACCTATGATAGAGACACGCTTTTATACAGGGAATAGTGAAAGCAAATGTGTACTAGACGAACGGAAGTGGCAATGGTGTTGAAGAAAAAAAAACAGGAAGTAGGGGAAGCAAAAATGAAGAGGTTGAGGTTGGATAGAAACACACAGAAGGATGAGAAAGAAAAAAAGAACAAACAATGGTTCAAAGTAAATCTGTTGTATTGTATAATCCAAGAACCTAAAGGTTTACTGTCTAACTCTTCTGCTGGGTGATCCGCCTCTAACTCCATGGAGAATTCATGTTTGTTTCATGTTTGGAAAAAAAGACACTTTGAACGTAATAAACGCATGATATATAATTAATGCACTTTATTTTGGGGTGAGTCAGTCCTCCATTTCCTGACTGCAGCTCGTCCAAATTGCGGCTGCACATCTTTTAACTGGCACTCGAAAATATGAGCACATCAGCCCCATTTTATCCTCCCTTCACTGGCTGCCTGTGCACTTTAGGATCAATTAAAAACTGCTTTTATTTGTTTTTAAGTGTTTGAATGGTGCCGCCCCGCTGTACCTCTCTGAGCTTCTCCATTCTCACACTCCTGTACAATCCCTCAGTTTGGCTGACCAGCTCTTCCTGAGCTGCCAAAGACCAGCCGGAAGCTCAGAGGGGACAGAGCCTTTGCGGTGGCTGCATCAAAACTGTGGAATGAGCTGCCTTTGTACATTAGACACGCCTCTTCTGAACCTGTTTTTTTTTAAATCTCTTCTTAAAATGCTCTTGCTCACTTTATGACACAGTTTGAGGTGTTGACATTAGATTGTTTTTATTATTCTGTTTTACTCATATGTTATTTTGTTATTTTTAATTATGTTCTGTAGCATTTTTAAAGTACATTATAAATAAAGTTGCAGTTGCAGTAATGCCATACTATGGAATGAGGCAAAGAAATATCATCTCCATGCAACAAGCAAGTGCTGGACTTTCTACCAGAGAAGTGAGACATGGTGATGAAATCTCTTAGCGGATCAAAGTTTACAAAACACAATTAGATAATAACTAAAGCACAGTCTCAACACATGAATATTCATTTAAATGTTGTTTCTTCATCAAAAACATGCCCGGAGCTGTGGTTTGTTTCATTCACACATTTTAACACACAAATCCTGCATATTTAGGCTGAGTTCATCTCTCAAACAAAAAATACTAAGCTCCACCCTGTGATGTGACGTGGGGATACAGGAGGTGCTCCACTGTATTTTTAAACTCCATACACCTTCACTAAAATCATATGGATAATTTCAGCCTGGGAATTGCCAGTCTCTATTGAACAAAAGGTAAAAGGTAGGTGTTAAATATAAAACTGCCACTACATTTTGAGCTTTGGAACAGGATGACTCTAACATGTGTTAATGAAACAAAACACAACTCCAGGTATGTTTTTGATGAGGTAACAACATTATAACATGGCTTCAAGCTCACAAGAGTCCATTTTGCGTAACATAGGACCTTTAAGCCTCTTGCTGTTCTGCCCTGATGAGTGTTGACGCAGCGTTAGTAGGTGATGCTATATCAGTAATACCATACAGGGGGTTCACCACAATCTGTATTCAAGAGGAGATCACTTATGACCCCGACATGAGACAGGAAAATGTCAACCAGATGGTTTGAGAGGAGCTACTTATCCAATTGGCTGCACACAGGCTTTCAGGGATATTGCTCGGGAACGGCAGATTAGCGACAGGGCCTGGAGCTGCTGATAACAGATGCATCTGAAGCGCTTTTCTGTTTCCTTACTTTTTTTTCTTCCACCACTGGTTTAATTATAGCAATTTATTGGGGTAGAAAGAGGGAGGGTGAGAAAAAGAATTTACAGTTTGCAGCCTCACCTCTGTTGAGACTACTCATATACTTTCAAAAGACTTTCAATGTGGGTAAAAAAAGATAGACACAAACTTGTCATGTATATTTGACAACACATTCAAAATATACAAAACATAAATATTGGCTGCTATCAGTAACATTTTTACTCTGAACATGCCATAAAAGTAATGCGTTCTCCTATTTTGTGCAGTAGACTGGAGCTGTCCAAGGTGCTGAAGACGAGAGAATTTGTGATTTACACTCCAGTATTTGGGTGTTTTTAGAATGTATCAGTAAAATCTTTAGAAATAAGTTCACTATTGTGTTCAAATGGTTGAGTTGCTGCCATTAGTGATACTTTGAGGCTATACTGCAGGATTTAGATAGTTCTTCTGAAGCAGTGATGCAGAAAGATTAGTGGTTAAATCACAGTCATTGCAGGCCTCCTATTTCAATATTACACATTGTTAGTACTGGTAGTAGTAATAAGTAGTAATGTCTCATTAGGAATAGACTAGGAAAAGGTATGGTTTACTTGCTGAAGGATGTCAAACATGTAGTTTCCATCTCAATATCTAGACAAAATACTCACAAGTATTATTATCATTTTTATTGGATGAGATTAGCCATACCACTGCATTCTCCTCATATGTAACAGCCACAATGCTGGGTGAGAGATTTCAAACGCTGGACTGCAGGTCATACTTTGGTTCACCTAAATGACTCCATGTCCATAACAAAGCAGTATTGAGTATGTGACTGGCGTATTGTTTGGATCTTCAGATTGGCCTAAACCACAGGGTCAAATCAATGGGGTAGGGTTACAGCAACAGCAGTGAAGATGTCCCATCAAACATACACAGAAAGGAGGCCAAGATAAACAGGCCGTCATCAGAATTCACAAGTGATTCTGTGTGAGCGTTTTATTGATTAGAGATTAAATGGATTATGGCACATCTAAAGACGTGGTAATAACTTAAAAAACATATGTTTATGCTAAAATATGTCTTACGTTGATATTTTTTAAACACTTTCTTATAATATTACATGCTGTGTTTATACAGAAAACAGTACGACAATAATACATAACTGATAGTGATGAAAGGTTTAATTTAATTTAATAAAATTGAAATGCTGACAGCTCTGTGAAATACAAGCACTTTGAAACTAGTTCAAAAATAGCAGCTGCAGAGTTGAGCTACATTGCTTTGTGTTCTTATGTTATTGTTGTCTCACTCCAGTTGTGGCCCAACAAAGCCCTAACCCGCTAAAAGCTAAAGGTCAGGCCACCTGAGCACTGCCCACTGAGCAATGGATGTGAGGCTTATCCATGGGTGGCATTTTTATCTAAGTGTCTTTGGAGCACATCCCAAGTGAGAGTTTGTGGTGAGGAAAGTGAAGTCTGTTCTTCACACTTCTTATTTGTATATGTCCATAATAGCTGTGTTCATGGCAGGATGTACAGTGCTGTGGTAGACTAGCATCGCTGCCAACACCCGTCTTCATCCCTCAGATTCCTCTGTGAAAAATTCACAGCTCAAACACACACACGCACAGCGCTGACATTTTTCTGTGTTGTCGCCATGGGCAGGCATATTTAAGTCAACGCCAGCCTATTGTACTGTCACTCACACTGAGATTAATGCCAGATACATGTTTAAATTGTCCCTGTCAAAGTATTATTGAAAGGTATGTTTTACCTCATATGTAATGATCTCGGTGCTAGAGCCGCTGGGAATGGACTCCCAGAACACGTCAATCTCTGAAGACGACACAGAGCGAGCCCACACTTTGGAAGGGGCTTCAGACGGCTCTGTGGGACAAACATGAATAATATGTTTGTGCTGTTCAGAATGGGTTTTTCTCATTCACCTGTTGTACTCACCTTCTTCTGCAGACAGTACAGTGATGGTGCGGCTAAAAGGCCCCTCCCCTCTGCTGTTGAACACGCCCACTCTCACCTCGTACTGTGACAGGGGCAGGAGGCTGTCGTTCCTGTACACATATCTAGATGCATCAGGGGAGGCCATCACAGACTGAATCCAGGTGCTACTGCCCACAGGCCGAAAGGCCACAATGTAACCAAAGTCCTCTCCGCTCTGCTGCTCCTCTGGAACGGGCTGAGAAACACCCAAAACAAGCGAAAAACCTAAACTACTGTGTGCACAAATGTAATTACAAAAGTCTACAAAAAGTCTGCCAGCAACTATGTTTTATGCTTTAGCTCCTCCTGAGAACAGAGCAGAACAGCTAGTACTGAATCACATCCAAAACGCATCAAACTGTCACCTAATGGTAGATTTACAGCTGTGAAATTTACAGTGGTGGTGGAGTCAGCAGGCAGCAAATCACAAATACTCCAATTAAAAACACTACACAGGGACAAGGAACACTCTGAGCCACTTCAACAAACTTTAGAACATCTGTCAGATTGATTACTAAAGATGTTTAATATTTATAGACTGAAAAACACATGCTCACTATTACTGACAATCTTTCAGCTATTAGCCTTTTGACATAGGTTATTGCAATACTAACCATTAATTATTAGAAAAGAATTACAATGGAATCAATTTCTGACCTTAACATTTAGATATGGAGATGACTTATTACTGAAATTAGCAAACAGGCAGACAGCTAAAGTGTGTTCTAATTAAGCTCTTACCTCCCACAAAATCACCAGTTCTCCTCGGGCTCCTCCCCCACCGCTCACACTCAGGGGCGCCACCTTGGGGACTGCACAGGTACAAAAACAGACAGATCATACAGTAAGTAAGATCTGGAAGGTGCAGGTGCAGATGAAAGTAGGAGGAGAAAATCACAGCTGTCCATGCTGAGCCCCTCATTTACACAGCACTGGTTACCTACCCAGCCGGGAATTAGCACCGTGTTGACAAAGGTATCAGCGATCATGTCACATGCAGCTTTTCCTCCAGCCGTCAGGCCACTTGTGTAGCTCTACAGGAGACTTATTCCAGAGCAATACAACGGGAGAGAATTACAGGGATAACTGTAATTCATAGCAAAGTCTCTGGCAGCCAAATGGTGTGGATTATGTCAGGATCGCGCATATTACTTCTAATACAAATACATTCACCTGCATTAAGAACGCTGCATATATTTCCTCTTTGTCTCCTTTAACTATGGATGCGATGATCCAGGTCTTTCAGTTCTGATACCAATATTGAGACTGAGTATCTGCCAATGATATTAACTGATACAAGTGCAGAGAGTGAAAATGGCACTTTTCTCTCGAAACACAGCTCACAAATTACAAAATTACAGATTGTGTTATGTAACTGTTATTTATTTTGTAAGTAACTACTGCACAGCTTTGTATGAATTCAAGTTCAAGCATCATGAGACGTCGAGCCCTACGTTAATCATGAAAAAGTCCAACTAGGATAATGACTGGACCGATATCATGGACCCAATACCTGATGTGGCAATTTTCTCTGGATTGGTACTAATATTCAATACCAGTATTGGTATCAGTACATTCCTACCTTTAACCTTGAAATGTCATAACATAACAATGTAAATGCTGATTCTATCTTGCCTAGAAGATTGGTGTTTTTGACAAAAAAATAAGGATAATCTCAAGGAACACATTGCATTGCATTATTTCTATTTATACTTGCTTTTAAACATGCTCTTGAGTACCTTTGCTGTTTTAGAACCTAAAATATGGCCATGTATTGAGTTAATGTTTTCCAGCTTGGGCTCTACCCTTCCTGGAATTTGGGGTAGGGCCTGAGCTATTGGCTGTAGTGAGAATTATCAAGGGACAAAAACAAAAAACAAAATAATTAATACACAGGGACATGTAAGCGCAGAGTAGAAATGAAAAGGATTTGATGGCATAAATGCTTTGACTGAGCCTGAGCCTGGTGATGATTTATGGACTTAAAACTGCACAGGGTTTCTACATGTGACGCAACAATCCTTGGAAAATTTAAACCATGTATTTTCTGAGGTTCAGAGGCAAAAGACTTTTTACAGAGGATTACTGAAATCAACTTGAATGAAACTACATACAACTAATATTTAAACAATGTGCCCTTTAAAGTCTATTACAGAAGTTGGATTTCATACCTGCAGCTTTAGTCCTTATCAGCTTGGAAGGCAAACTGGGCTCACCAACGCCCACAATGTTGATGGCAACCACCCTGAACTCATACTCCACCCAGGGGTTCAGGTCCTTCACTGCCGCCTGCAGAATGTGTCCAGGGACAGGGTTTGGAACTGTAAAAAGAGTCGCTCATATGTAGTGCTGCCACTAACGACTAATTTTCTAACGATTAATCTCTCGACTAATTTTTCGATTAGTCGACTAATCTAAACGACTAATTAAAAAAAAAAAAACAAGCGGTTCTAACACACACAAGTGGGTGTGTTAGATTTTCCCGGGAGGTTACCTTGTGTGTGCGAGTTGCAAAGGTTATTGCTGTTATGTCTGTTGTGTGTGCTCATTCGACAATGTTGAACAACGATATGCACACACAATTTAACGAGTATGCACGAGCAGCATATTGCAACGGTATTCTCAATACCTCATGCATCGTGGTCGTGCTCCCGTGATAAGCCAAAGAAGTCTTACAGAGTGTACAAACCACTCTACAGAGTGTACAAACCACTCTATCACCAACTGTCCGAAAGTATTCCCAGACTTTCGAGGCTTTAGGTCTTGGTCCGACTCCGGCCGCTGGCATTTTCTCAAATGCTCAAATCGGGGGAAGGGGGAAGAGAGAAAGAGAGAGACCAGCCAGCAGCGTGCGCACGGCAAATACTTCCTCAAGTTTGTTTTCTTTTGCGGTGCCATTATATACCACTGCTGTTAGCCTTTGGTGAAGCCTAGGTTAGCCACCTCGGCGTCAACCCCGGATGTAGCCGCTGTCAGCAGCACCGGTGTCCCCCTCGAGTGTAGTACTACTAGTGGTGTGGAGGGGAAATACCTGATCTCAGGCAAGCGAAAGGTCTCTGGATGAGCCGTTTGAGACCAAAAATAAATAAAGGCGAATATTCGACCAAAAAAATTGTAGTCGACTCATTTTCATATTCGATTACGTCGACAACGTCGAATAATCGCGGCAGCACTACTCATATGTGTAGGAAGTCCAGTCAATTTAGCTGCATAAACTACCTCATCACACCATTATATGAAGTATATGAAGAAATACCACATAAAACTGTCATCTTAAGGGTAAAGTTGGATTTATACAGGGTATAGTTGGATTTATACAGAAAATAAAAAAAATCAAATGTAAATGTACAATGTACAATAGATACACAAACACCACCAGATAGTGAGTTAACCTGGGAATCAATCCCCAAGTTTATACTATTTTAAGTTATGTTATTGCTGGGTACCATTTTCCATCATGGCCTAGTTTCTACAGCAGGGTTGCCCAAACATACTTCCTTGACAGGACATAATTAGTACGTGCCAGCTAATCTGAGCCAAATCGAACACTGTTTTGCCTGTAACAGGCTCTTCTCCCAAGAGATTTATGATTCATTTATTGGGTTTTAAAGACTGGTTTGCTAGACTACAGTCCCTGACAAAAGTCTTGTCGCTTATCCATTTTGTAGAAACAAAAGCTTATAACCTGACTTTAAATTAATCGATTGGTTTTAGAAATGTCTCATATGAAAGCTAAAACCCTCCCAAATTATGCTCAATATACTAAAATAAATTTGCTTCACTGAAGAAAGATTGATCATTTAATGAACACAGAAAGGTCAGATTTAGGCAAGACAAAAGTTTTGTCGCCTACAGAAAGTTGAACAAATAATTTACTTCAAATACAAAAATATGTTGCATAACGTCAGTGAATTAAGTAGTGGTGCTGTGAGAAATGCTCAGTGATGTTCATGTCTGGTGACTGGGCTGGCCAGTCCTGGAGCACCTTGATCTTCTTCGCCTTGAGGAACTTTGATGTAGAGATAGAAATATGCGATGGAGCACCATCCTGCTGCAAAATTTGACCCCTTTTATGGTTGGGAATGTAAGAGGTGCTAATACTTCTTGATATTTTAGGCTATTGATATTGCCTTCCACCCTGCAAATGTCTCGTACACCCCCATACTGGATGTAACCCCAGACCATGATTTTTCCGCCACCAAACTTAACTGTTTTCTGGGTGAATCTTGGATCCATGCGGGCTCCAGTAGGTCTCCTGCAATATTTGCGGCGGCTGTGATGTAATTCAACCGAGGATTCATCTGAGAAATCCACCTTCTGCCACTTTTCCAGTGTCCATCCTTTTAGCAGGCTGTGGGCCTTGGCAAATGCCACACGGTTTTTTAATTGCCTTTTGTTTAGTGCTGGTTTCTGTGCACTGATTCGACCATGGAGGCCATTTCGAGACAGAATTCTACAAACTCTTCTGGTTGACACAGGGACTTGAGGTGACCAGGCCTGGTGGAGCTCTGCTGCAGTGGAAAAGGGGCTGGCCTTTGATTTTCGAATCAACAAACGGTCCTCCCGAGCAGTTGTCTTGCGGACCTGGGCTTGTCAAAAACATCTCCAGTCTTTTCAGATCTTTTTCTTATTCTTTGTATGTGACGCTGAGACACATTGAAGGTGTTAGCCACCTCAGCAGTGGATCTGGTCTTCAGCCTCTTGATAATTAACGCTTTGGTCTCAGGGTGGATCTTAGGCATGTTGTCAGAGGTCAAATTGCAGTTGATGTGAAGGTCTGGTGTGCTGGGGTTCTTTTTATACACATCCACTAATTGATTGATCAGTAACCGATCACAGGTGAGGCTGTAATCTAGGATTGGGTGCATCATATGACAAGGCGACAAGACTTTTGTCTTGTCAAAATCTGACCTTTCTGTGTTCATTAAATGATCAATGTTTCTTCAGTGAAGCAAATTTATTTTAGTATATTGAGCATAATTTGGGAGGGTTTTAGCTTTCATATGAGACATTTCTAAAACCAATCGATTAATTTAAAGTCAGGTTATAAGCTTTTGTTTCTACAAAATGGATAAGCGACAAGACATTTGTCAGGGACTGTAGACCAGGACTAAAGCAAGACTACATGCCACTTCCTTTGCTGTTTTCCTCTTACCTGTGTGAACACTTTGCCAGCCGATAGAGAAGGGGGTTCTGGCCTGTACCATGTAAGTTGTGACGGGGCTGTGGTTGTCCGGACCAGCTCTCCAACGCAGCTGCACTGTTGAGTCTGTGATGTCGCTCACCACCAGGCTCTCCGGAGCTCCTGGAGGTCCTACATGTACCACAAACAGACACAGCTAAGCAATCCCAGTCCCACCTACAGCAGATATGGTACAACTCATAATAGGGCTAACAAGCTGCATTCATTGCTAGTGGAGATGTAATGGCTTCTATTAGGAGTAATGCAACAATCAGAGGAACAGAAAATCTACTGTCAACAGCTACAAGGCCACTAATTATTGATCGATTTAAAGTTGAATTTCACTTACGCTGCTAGGCAACTGGCTACTACGACATACAGTATGGAGAACTATGACTAGTTAATTCCCAGTTCATTCAAGAAGAGATGCTCTTGATACTATACAGTACTATTGTGGGGCGAACATGGGTTATTTTAGGTGATCTTGTCTTGGAAAATAAATATATAAAACTAAAAAGTTCAGTGTTTGCCCTGCTTTATTTCCTCAGAGGGCTTTGAGTCGTCACCAGAAAGACAAAAAGGGAAACTAGCATCCAAATGAGAGCAGGTGAGTCATTACTTAACAAAAGCATTGAATAACATTAATGAGCTGGGTTTTCAAGTGGGATCTGAATGGAATTAGGTAAAGCAACAACAGAAGATGAAATAAAAAGGCTGCAATGTCAGACTTTTGGCTAAGCAAAGCTATAAGGGGCCGTTCAACACATTATTCATTCTGGCCCTCTCACATACACATATTCTCACTCTCACATACATATATATTTCTCTTGCATACACATATATTGTACACACCTTATACATATATATTATTCTCATATATTATTCTCACATACCTTTAATTTCCTTTCATATATACATATATTTTTCATCTCTAAGGAGAATGTATGTATGTGTAAGAAGAATGTATGAATGTGAGAGAAAGTATAATGGAAACTGAAGCAGTATAAACTCTTTTAGTGTTAGTAAACGGTGATGACGTAGACACGGTTGCGCACGCATTTTGGCAACAGAAGTATGGCAGAACTCAGCAGCTTGTCAGGCTCTGCAAAAGGATTATCATCAAAAGATCGCAAATATTTCCTCAACAAGCTGACTTTGACAAATGGTGTCCGACTGTGAGTAAAACTTTAAAACTTTAGTGCGCGGTAGAATATCAATTCTGACAATCACACACATAACAACCAGACATTTTGGTGCTGGAAATGTTTTTATCTCCATCTTATTCTGTCCATGTTCAGTCTAAATGAAACAGAATGGGGAAGAATGCCACTTCTGTTGCCAAAATGGGCGCACAGCTTTTTTGTAATCACTTCCGCCCTAAAAGGGTCTATAGTGGAAAGGCATTTATCAAGCTGTGATTGTCTGAAAATGTCCTGATACAGATGAGACAGGCGAATTGTAACTTATAGGGTATTATGGAGGAAGGCGAGGCGGGTGCATTAAAGCCGTGTCCCAATTCGAGGGCTGTAGCCTCCACGGCCTGCAAAGGCCGTGCTGAAATGGGACGGGTCTAGCCTGGAGCTGCTCCCGTCCGCAGAAACCGAGACACGCTGCTAACAACATGCACCACGCAGATTACGCACAAGGATCAATATCAAAGATTACGCACGGGTAATCAAACTGTCAGATTTTCACACCAAGTTATTCTAATAATTACTCTTTAATTATTCTTTAATTACCTTAAAGTTTCCCAGTGATGGGAAAGTATTTTTATATTGGTCAGGGATTCCATTTATACAGGGAATGCATTTAAGTCAGTTTATAAAGAAAGACATCTCTCCTTTGAGAAAAGATGGTTTATTAAACAATAAAAGGAACTTCTGAAAATACTTCGAATAATCAAACATTAAACCCATTACACACACACACAATGCATTAATAGGTTAGTACAAACAGCTGTATGTCAGTGTACTCTCAAATTGTGTTGCCTTTTTGCTGAAACAGGTAATAATCCTAAATGAACAAATTATCTTTGCAAAACATGAGCAGGTGGATTACCACAGTTTAATTGCAGTACAATAGTACATTCTTCTAGTACATGTATTGTTTCAATATGAGCACGATTCATTTGCATCCCTTATTATTATTATTACTGGAGTTTTCATTGCAACATGCCCCATACCTAATCAGGTGCAGGAGTCTAGGTCAACACCTCCAGTGCAGTGTTAGCTTTACTTTGTCATCTGTGTTTGACCCATTTCATGAATCATGAGCATCTCATCAGCCACCAGTTCTGTGGCCCCAACAGTGTGTTGTGTCCTCAGACAGGAGGCTGCAGAGGAGAAAAGAAGATTAATATAAAACATTTCAAACAGTTGTCTCATTGTTATACTATTAGATGTGATTGGCATAACAGACACAGTCAGGCAGTATCTGGACCCATGTCTGCTCAAATCTGTTAAATGAGCCTAATGTTCATCTTAAATGTAACCTGTCCATGCAGTATTATTCCCTTTTCACTTTACAAACATACACGGATTGTAAAAAGCAAATAATGTATTCCCAGAATGAAATGCATATGTTCTTATATTATGTGATTTACAAGAAAATATAAGCTTTGATATAGTGACACTGTGTCTTTTAAGTTTAATGCAAAAAATAATGTATGTTTTTATCTTACCTCCGAGGCACACTGGCCAAGTGTTTACGTGTTTAGTCCAGTGCCTGTGAAAATATGGGCTTTTCTCCCAGTAGCTTCATTAATCACTCCATGGGCTTCTTTTCCCCTAACAGTAAAAATATATTAGTGTTTGATGGAAATCTGTCCAAATATGAAAGTTTGAGCAAACTTTTCATCGTGTTAGCTGCAGATTACTAGCCAAACTTTTAGCTCAAAACTCTGAGGTTCTTGCAGTTAAAAACAAACTCATTTGACAATTTTGTGGGTTATACGTATTTTACGTTTACAGTTTTGTTACTAATGATTTTCTAAAGTTAAAAGCATCTACTCACATGTTTTCTCTGCTCTCCAGACAGGCTTTTCGCTCCATGTTTTCGCTCTGTGTTTTCGCTCCGTGTTTTCGAACATCTGTCTGCCGCCGTGCCATGCATGATGTAATATAGGAGGCTGCGAAGGATACTCGGACGTGTCCTTCATTCATGGCTAGGGTGGCCAGATGAGATTGGCTGAAATTCGGGACGGGTGAGGGGAGATGGAGGTGTGGGCAAAGTGTAGGCTCAGAAATGCTGATGTGCTCTAAGTTGCTTTTCTTTACAAACAAACAAAAATCACATTAAGTAATTAAAAAAACAACTAAATAAAAATGTAAATGACAAATCGGGGTCTTGAACCCGGAGCATCCACACTAAAGACTAAACATAGTGAACTAAACTCCATAAAGTAGGCGAAAGCTCGATCGTTGCACTGCCTCACCTGCCTCCCCTGACCGCACTTCGCTGGTACTCTACCTCACTGTCTCCCCTCTGCTCTCCACTCGGCTCCAAATGCGATGGCTGCTGCGTACTGTCTGCCCGCACCTTCAGTCAGACGCTTTTCCCTGTTATGAGTAGGAGGTGACCAAGGCAAATGTACACCTTGCGAACAGAGCGTCTAATTCGTGTATCTGAAGCGGCTTCAAGCGAATGTTTCAACGGCGCTTTTGCTGTGGGAGGTGCAATTTGATGCTTTGTATGTGTACACGGCTTTAGACGTCGCAGCCACTAGAAACCCCCAGGGGCTGCATGTAGCCTGTCAGCAGCAATTAGGGCTGCATGCAGACAACTCAGCCTCTCTACAAACAGTTTTTAATGTGTAGCAGAAAATAACTACTTGTTTCAGGACATTTAGGGCCGGATGAGGGACAACAGGGGGACGTCCTGGTTATCCTATTCACGGCCGATCTCCGTGGAAACGTGGGCCGCATTTGTGGACTGCATGAAATGGGACAGGTCTTGTTGCGCCGGTCATGACGTATGCGGCCGAAAATGTAGCGGACGAAGGCTGCAGTCCTCGAATTGGGACATGGCTTTAGTGCACCTGCCTGGTGTTCCTCCATAATACCCTATGAGTAACGATTCGCCCGTCCCATTTGGATCATTTTCAGACAATCAGCAGAAGCAGCTGCCTTGCCTTCCATTTCCACTATACTACTTCTGTTTCCACCGTACTTTCTCTCACATACATACATTCTTCTCACACATACATACATACATTCTTCTTTCACATATGCATACTCTTTAAAGATGAAAAATATGAGTGTATAAGAAAGGAAAATATAGGTATGTGAGATTAATATATGTATGTGAGATGTGTATGTAAGAGTAAAAAGCATAGACTGTATAAAAAAAGTCTCTTGATTTAGTGAAATGAAAAATTCAGGATCATGTAGAGTGAGTTAATACAAACATTTTAAAACCAAGATGACGAGACTCAGTGCAGCAGTAACAGAGAGAAGAGCCACAAGATCCCAATGTAAGTCAGTTGGAGCCAGGGTCAAAAGGAGCTGGAAGAGCTTCATGGCGCACTTCCTACTTGGAACGCGGTGTCTAGGTCGTTAGCTATGTCCATTTATATATTTGGTCTATGTGTGAGAGTGACAATATACAGTATGTATGTGAGTGAGAATATACAGTATGTATGTGAGTGAGAATATACAGTATGTATGTGAGAGTGAGAATATACAGTTTGTATGTGAGAGTGAGAATATACAGTATGTATGTGAGTGAGAATATACAGTATGTATGTGAGAGTGAGAATATACAGTATGTATGTGAGAGTGAGAATATACAGTATGTATGTGAGAGTGAGAATATACAGTTTGTATGTGAGAGTGAGAATATACAGTTTGTATGTGAGAGTGAGAACATATGCATGTGAGAGGGCCAGAATGAATAATCTCTTGAACTGCCCCTTAAACAAAACACTAGTGCTATACTCACAAAAGGAGGAGTGCTGGGTACAGGCCTAAAACAATGGGACCTAGATTAGCCCATGACGTAAGCGCCTTGTGGTACTTATGTTGGGGGTAATAAAGTCATTGATATTTTAATAGTTTAAATAAGCTGTCAGCCTTGATATCTTTCCTATTGTTCTTATTATTGAAAATTATATGCATATGGTTATGGGCCAGGCCTCTGTGCCCGCTCTGCCACCTCTCCCTCTTTGTGCAGGTCTTGTGGCCTGCCCCGAGATCAGATGCCCTGCCTGCTGCTCCACCTTACCTAATGTGCACTGTTAAGGCCGTGGAGAGAACAAGCACGTGCTCTCTCTCCTCTCTTATTCATTTGTGCATCTGAGCCAGACATAACAACATTGGATTGTATTGGAAAATATCTTGCATGTTGGCACACTATTTTGGCTTGCATACTTGTTTAGCAACAGTAACTATTTTTATGCTACAAACAAAAGTACCAAACAATCTTAAATGTAGAGAGGAAGCCTTTTACTTATGACCTATTATGCCTTTATTTAGCAATAACATTTTGTCGTGATCATAACACATCATCATTGAAATTTTGCAAGGAGTCGAGAGAAATAAAAATACAACTCAGGAATAGTAAGTAATGCATAAACAATACAGACATCCCATGTATAGTGTGCCTCACCCTTTGCCTCACCTTTCACGTTCACAAGAACTTCAAGTTTTAGAGATTCATAAATATTTTAAATAAACTTTTAGCTTCAAAGGTCCCAACTGAACAGTCAGTGAATTTGTTGCAAAATTATTCAGACATATTTTTACATGAAGCAGTCCTGTGATCTTTGGCTTTGCCCTTGAGTATGAAGAGTTGCCTACCTCAGTATAAAGACCACTGATCGAGTCAAAAACTCTTTCAGAAGCCCATTTCTATCAAGCTTCAACTTAGTGTTACAACAACTGTATTTAAATCCAACTTATATTTAAAAATAAAATCTTACACAATGCCATCATGTATGCACATCATAAAATAAATAAATGAAAAGGCAGTTTTAGCATACCTCTGACAATCAAATCTGCAGCAGCCGAAACTGTGTCCAACTCTGTATGCACCATGCAGACGTACTTCCCAGAATGCTTCAGCTGAATATTCCTCACCATAAGGTCACCAGCAAATCCCTGAGGACACAGAGAGGAAAGAATTGTCAAAGTACAAAACATTTCTTTTTAGTCACAGAAATAAGTCAGTCAGATATGCCAAAGGCGACTATAGCCACGCAGCAGTTTGGGCAAAACAAAGTAATTCAGGTTTGCATTGTGTGGAAGTGAACAAAGAAATGAGAGGCTTTGAAATATTATTATCAGTCTTTGTTGTGTTCGCACATTCAGATAAACAGCCTGAGTTGGTGCTTTCTTTTTGCCTCATTCATGTAGTTACACAAAAGCCTGCATTCGGGTGAAAAAATGCGTATCTTTGTGTGGTGGTGAGCAGCACGGTGATTACGTTGACGGGGAAAATGTCAGTGTTCTACTGCAGTTTCACGGGGCAGGCACTCTGGCAGAGAGGCATAAATCTTGTAATGGCGCTGATTTGTTGAGGGAGATATTGATTGATTTGTGTGTACACTGAGTTCACCTCCAGGCCCGAAAATGTCATCGCTGTTTATAGGCGGCTCCAATGACTAGACACAATAACATGCAATGACGTGAGAGGTTTAAAGACTGTGCAAGAGATCTGACTTAGAAATGAGTGTGAAGCGACAGTGGCTCAGGTGGTACAGCGGTCTCCTTTTTGGGGTTTGAGTCATTCCATGTCTGTGTTTGCGTGGTATAGCACTTACTCAAATTTCCTCCCACTTTTCAGTCATTTCTAAATTATTTTTGGGAACATTTTAGTACATCTGTGATCGCCATGTTATAGAGCACTTCGTATCTCATTGAAAGTATATGTTCATTTATATTGTATTGAATCTTATGCACTCCCAAAAGTTTCCCGCTGGGTGAATGTTTGAATACATTTTTCAGTTGAAAGGAACCATACTTTCTCTACTTTCTAAAACTCTGTAATCAGCCCAAACCTTTAAAATGTTGCAGGTCAAAAATTCAGTAGTGACTGTGCTGTGCCGCTGCCTCAAATGACTATGTAGCAGTACTCGGGCGCATTACACCTACCCCTCCAATCATCTCAAAGTGCTCCTGCCGGCTGAAATCAATGGGCTTGCCGTTGAAGAACCACTTAAAACTTGGGCTCAGAGACAGGTCGCTGGACACTTCACACGGCAACACCAGACTCTGTCCCAGTGTGGCATCCAGACTCAATGGAGGGACAATTATCTTTGTTGGCTCTGTAGGAGGAGAGAGAAAATTGGTAATCTTTTGTCCAAGTAGTGCTAAAAAGTCTGCTGGAATAAGCTAAACAAATGAGGTAATAAGGCCTAATTTGGCCGAGATAGCAAGTCTATCAGAGTAATTAAGTGAGCTTAAATAACTTCTCTTAGGAGGCCAGTGGAACTCATAAGTCAATCATGAATATTTAAAGAGTGCATTAACAAAGTGCTCTCCTCCAGTAATCCACATTTAACCAGTCACATCGGGTAAATGCAACAGCAGCTTTTTTTATATGAAACAGTAGTGACAGAATATTCTTCAGCTGCAGTTGAGATCCCTGATGCTGCCAAGGCAACAATAACTCACAGCTGACACGAGCACAGATGACTTATACATCTGTCAAAGCCACGTAAAACCACTGTGAATTTCATTATTCATTTCATGCTTGACTTAGTATTTTTCACTTTTAAAATTTCAATCCAGAGCCATACTATATATCTAACGGCAGTGCGAGCCTGTGCACAAGACTGAATGTCAAAAATGGCAGAGAGATATTTTCAGTGCACAATTACTCACTGGCACATTCTGTATGATAAATAAGGCATGTAGTGTGGAGCGGGTGGGTACAGCATGCACAAGGTACATGATAGATTTGACTCACTTCTGTACAATTTTACGCTATTCCCATAAGAGAAAAAAATTAAATAAAAATAAATTAAATCAGACCAATATACCTCAAACCTATTTTGCTAACTAACTAACTAACTAATATAATGTCCATTGTCTGATATCAATTACACCCATTCTTTAACCTGAAAGGATAAACGGGTCACCCATGCCACAAACTTTATAAAATCTTGAATAACGCCAGTACACTTGAGATAACAGCACTTACCCTTGACCATGACTGCCCCAGTGCTGCTGGCTGACCCGAAGTGGTTCCTGGCCACACAGGTGTACCTCCCTGCGTCAGACTGTGTGACGTTAGCGATCCGGAGGGACCCATCCTCCATGATAGTCTGTCTGAAGAGGGAGACACAGCTGAAAAGGCAAATCTTCCTTTAACTCGTCCAATCTTTAGATGTTAATTAGACAATGCGTGATAATAAGAAGCAAATTAGGTACGTTTTTCCTTGCAGATGGCCACTTTTCAGTATTCATTTGAACTTTTTACCTACCATTCATTGCAATTTCTATAGTGCCTCCAAAAATCTATTCTGAAAGACTATTTGCACGCCTCAGAAGATAACAATTATCTTAAGCGAAGTGGAACAGATTTGCTGTGGGGTCAGCATAGTATTGACAGCACAATGGCCAAAACACACGTATTCATTAAAAACACAAGAGGCCAGATGGAAGAGAGTGGACAATGATAGGACCAGCAGAGGACAGGAGGGGGCTACTGGAAAAGGCCTTTTACCTGCAGTCTTATCACTCCACAACACATGGACATAAGATTATCAGGATACTGTAGGCCTCACAAGAAAGTAATACACTGTAGATCTACATACAATGTACTAGTGAGCTCAGGGGAATAGGAGCTGTGTGTGAGAACCAGTGAAGAGGAGTCTTGGACACTGGGATTCATTGTATGGGTAGCTTCCATGAATTATTTTGTATTCTTGTACATCGAGGCCACAGGAAAACCTAAACTATTATATACTATTATATATTTTTATATACTATTATATAAAAATATCTAGTTGCATTTGTGATTTCGATTTGCAATTTGTTTTCATAGAATTCTGTTCGAAGTTCACACTTTAAACACTTCCAGATGTATTACCACAATAAGAAATATGAAGTAACAAAACATTTACAAGAATCACATTTCAGTATTTTAGATCTGTTTGTGCAGATCTACAATACAGAATTAACACTTTGGGCCCTATCTTGCCCCCGAGTGGAGCAGACTGAGGGTGTGGTGTGGCGTCTTCAGTGAACTGCCAAAATTGTAAAAATAAATATCAAACTAGTCCACTGAAAAACAATGTGTAACATGTTCAAGGCTTATAATTCTGTATATTAGGATGATAAATGCTTAACATTCATAACATGTTCGCGTGCCGTGCGGGATGTTTGTGCTCTGTCCTCAGTAAAGCACAGCCCCTGGCCTGTAGCACTGGTCTGTGGTTTGGTTTGATCTAGATCTGTACAAATATTGCTCATTCACATGAGGCGGTTTACAGCGTGGTCCTAAAGTGTGTTTTCTTACCCTGTCTGCAGTCCTAATGCTGCAAAGTCGGATTTCCTCACATCCTAGTACCCTTTCTGTCATCACTTCCATTTCATTTCGTGACTATTCCCATTGTGCCACTTTGGTTAGTTTATAAAGTTAATTGCCAGTAGCTAGGCATCAGAACCATAGAAAACATCACCATATATGTACTTGTACCGTCCTAATCCAGCCTCCAGCAGTGAAGTACAGCCCGACCTGCCCCCTCGTAAGTGCTAGCACTAAGACAGGGGGCAAGATAGGGTCCTTTATATTTATAACAATATGCAGAATAAGACAAGATATTTTGTTGCTTGATGAAGAAATGTATGGTCTGGTAAAATTGTATGATCCATTAAAATTGTGATTTTTATTGGATTTCAATTAATCTTGAAACATCTCTCAGGGTCAAATGCCCTCAGGTCTCACCACTCTTTTGTAAAATTAATATTTTTTTCATCTAGTCCAATCTGCAGAGCAACTCACCAAACCAAGCCTTTTTAATGAAATTACTGCATTGATATAGAGGAGATTGATTCTTTTCCCCACATTTTCACTGTTAGTTGCTGTGCATAATATTAAGATCAATACCAGCACATTCATGCTGGTTGTCTTCTGTCTCCCCAGACACTCCATCCAATAGCAGTAAGAAAACATGCCTGTATGGATAGTCATGCTTTGCATGTCCCCTGCCCTAAACACCCCTGTCCCTCCCTCAGATAAGACATTCAAAAAACATATAACCATGTATATAGCAGGCTGATAACACCCTTATTTGTGACCTTTGGATTTAAATCAAACAGTGTAATGCAGCGAGCAGCTGCCTTGGAAATCAAACAATTTCACATCAGCCCCAGGAATAAATATGCATCCAGCTGAGTTGAGCGGAGACCCAGGGAGCATGTCTGACACATGGTGCTTTGTGCTGATTTATTGACAAAAAAATCAAACAGTGAGTGATGGAGGAGCACTGAGAACATGACCCGAAGGCCAATCAGCTGCACAACGTAAAGAACTATCTGCGTTACACACAGAATTCACACGGCAAATTGCTTTTCTTGTCCAAACACTAAGCCTGGCAAACGACTGGGTAATTTTTCCAGTTTTCCTTGTGAGCAGCCACAGAGGATATGATAAAGAATCAATCTTGCTGGTCACATGTTGGGGCAGGTTTACTCAGTTGGTAAGTCTATGGAAATGTGGCTGTTTATTGATGTAGAAGATAAGAAAGAGCTGAACTGTGTAGCAACCAATGGGGAATTGTATCTACACAGGCATTCAAGATAAAATGAACCACATACCATAAATTAACCTAAATTGTCAAAATATGATTAATATTTTCATGTGAATAATGAATGTAATCTGATTTAAAGGTGGATATTGATGTTTCTTTCCTTAAAGGTGACACATTATTTACAGATACATTAAAGGAAGGGTATGAAATAAATTTTAAAATTAATAGATTTCATAAAGTCAACCTATCTGTGTCCCAGAATATGAAGAAAACATGTTCAAATCAAGTGTAACTTTTACTGACAACAATTCTAAAGTTAAGTTATATTTACTGATATTTACTGATCCTGAAAAAAAGTTGTATCCTCTGTAGGCAGGTTTACAGGAAGGTTCAGATCGGGAATGTAGGATCTTTTTTTTTTTTAAAACAGTAAGAGCACAGGCTACATACAGTCCTTTAAGTGAAATGCAACAAAACATACAACTGATCTATTGCTTGATTCTTGTTTAATAAGGCAGAATCAGATCACACTGTGTCGTTAATTAAAGGCAGTAAAAAGCACTGTAAGCAGCGTTTTAATACAGATAGATTATAGCATAGTACGCTCTTAATAGATCTATACAAGCTGCTCACAGTAGGCTCACAGCAAGTAAACTCTGCTTTATTTGATTCTTGAAAAACTCTACATGTCTATATATGATCACATGGGCTCATGAAATACCGGCTTCACTGGAAGATAATGGAAACCTATTTGAACATATATATTTTTTTAATTAACTGTGTGGATAATGTCAGAGATTCCTGCTTTGAATTATATGAATTCTTAATTGGGGTTTAAGGGGGGCAAAATCTTATTGCAATGACATTGTGCTTGTACTTAGCTCTACACTCTGGGGAAGCTGCAGAAGTGATTGGATAAGAATACATCATTGAGTGTAAGGTGCTAACCAAACATATTACAAGGAGAGATATGTTTCAGCTCAATATAAAAGATGCACGCTGTATTACTGATAAGAAAGGGGTTGCCAAGGTAAAGGATGCAAAGCATAGGAAAGACAGGAAATGCAAAAACGACTGTTTTTGTTTTACTTGCTTACGCAATTGAATACACTATCCTTATAGTGTTCACAGCTCGCCAGTCTCCTCTTTTTCTAGAACTGACATGACAAGCACTTTATGAAAGCTGCTTCCTCACTGCACCCGGTCTAGGTATTGCTTGTTCAGTTCATTTCTACTGAGGCCAAGGATTTCGCTGCCTCTGACCTTAAATCATGACCCTGTGCATCCTGTACCAGAGCCAGAGGGGGAGTTTCTTACCATTTCCTCTTTGCTTTTTACACAGTGACCAACACTGCAGGAGCTCTGCTTTACTTCCTCCTCTATGAGCTATGAAACATATTCACACATGATATGCACTGGACCTGATTTCTACTGAAAAACAGATCTAGTTCATTTTAAATGGTTTGCAATGGTCCAAAGTTATTCCTCACTTACATAATCCAAAAACGCTCATTTTGTCATTTTGTCTCCTTTTTTACATTAGCAACTTGGGTTCTTTTTTAAAGACAATATAGTAGGAGACATATTTACCTTGTTGGCATGTTTTGGCTGTGAGCTGCAAACCATCTTCACAATGAGTTTATAATTGCTTTTCACAACTCTCAGAGACAAGAGATCAAAGCTAAAAACAAACATGCTAACACACACTTCCTGATTATTAGAAAATAAAATAATTAGATACAGACAGAACGCAGAGGACATATTTTGACCACAGTGCAAATCTTGCTCAAATAACATGGGAAAAATCAGGCACAGGACTATTATGTATGTCAGGCCAGAGCCTTACAGCAGAGGATAGAATGAGGACAAGGAAACATGTTACATTAGGAAATATTACAAAGTTAATGTGGTATTAAATTCTAAGCATGTGTTGCAAGTCTGTGTTTGTAGCTTTCATTTCTCAGCCTCGTTTGTAACTACAGTAATTAGTGCTAGTTTGCTTTCAGGCACTGGTGGATTTTCTAAAAGCTGCTTATGGCACTGCTAATCCCATAATACAACTCAGTACAGAGAAAAACAAAGAAAGTCTATACTATTCTCATTTGCCCTAGGCCACTTTGTTTAACATTGCTAATAAATCATAATATATTATTGCTATTCTCTGTTTAACTCACAGATAGGGCTTACTCCTTCTCACGTGCCAGACCTAATATAGACCTTATACTTAGCATATAGTGAAGCCCACCTCTCTGTGTCTTTAAGCAGCTGGCCCCATCTCCACCAGAAGACCAGAGCCCGGGGGGAGGCAGAGGGCCGGCATTCCAGGAGCAGCTCTCCTCCCTTCTGCACCACCGTGGACTTCCTCACAGGCCGCTGGCTAAAGTCTGGGGGGGAGGCTGAAGCACCAAACAAAGATTTTGAGAATCATTTTGGATTGTGGCCATACCGGCTTGGCAAAGCCTAATGTTGTCACATCTCAGAAGCTAAACAAGGCCGGACCTAAGATGAGAGACTGCTGAGGAAATCAGGTGCCACAGTGAGGTGTCCAGAAAAGCACTATATAAAATGGATCTATGATTATGATTATGATTATTATATGCTGGATGACAACAGCACTGATGTTAAAGGTCACAGACCTCATAAGGTTTCTTTAATTGCAGGTTATATATTGTAAACATAAGCAATTTCTTACCAACAACCTTGAGCTCCGCACTGGCATACAGAGCTCCTAAGTCATTCTCTGCCACACACTGGTACATGCCTGCATCAGACAGGCTGATTCTAGAGATAGACAGTGTCCCAGAGTCTACATAGTGCCGGCCCTGCAAAAAAGTACACTTCAGTATTTACAGGTGCAACCCATGCATGTAGTATCTTGTAATAATTATGAGACAAGCTCTCCCCACACATTCATTATGGCTGACCTTTACAGAACGTACCTGTGATGTTAGAGGCTGTCCGTTCTTCAGCCACCTGTACGTAGGCCTGGGTTTCCCTAAGGCTTTACATTCCCACTGCAGGTTTGTATCAATGGCCATCTGTGTGTCTTTTAGAGTGTGAGCCCAGTGCAGATGCTCCACATCTGTTGAAATAAACCATTGCTATAAAACTGTATTAACAGAATGTTCAGCAGGACATTTGACTTAAGCTATTCCTGAGTTTTAGTGTTGTTGAAATGTTGTGGAGACATTATAAGATAAGGTGTTTAAAAAAAAAAAGACTTAATACCATGATTTATTTAGATCAATAATCAATAGAAGCATGTACAAACAGAATATCTCTTTTACCGTAGAATATGAGTTGTCCTCTGGCGGCGTTTCGACCTCTACTGTTCTGGGCCACGCACTCGTACACACCCGCATCCTCAGGGCGAAAGTATGGGATTTCCAGGACCCCGCTGGAGTGGTTGATTTTAATCTTGCCAGGGAGTGGGTTTCCGTCAGCTCTTCTCCACGAGATGGACGGCACTGGGCTGTGGAGGTCACAGTAGAAGGTCAGTGGTACCTCAGGTGAAACAAAAGCTGTCCAGACACTTTGTCATCAGAGGGCACTTACTTTCCTAAGGCAAAACACTCCAACTTTACTGAAGATCCCTTGGAGACATGGAGAGTCTCGGGGAAACGGACCTCAATTTTAGGTTCATATTCACCCATCACAGCTGCATGACAAAGAAAACATCTGTAAATACATTTAAGCCCTCAAACCAAAAACAGAGCAGTGCAAAACCTTTTTACTGAAGCTTTGGTAAAACTATACAAAGACTCTGCAAACCTGTCTTTATCATGTCTTTATTCCAATTAGGGCTATGAACAATTATGCAAACTATGACTCATGTGATGGCTCACATCTTACGGTAATTCATAACACCTACGTGCACCTAACATATAATCTTTACTGTAACCACAACTAGGTGTGTTAGTTTAATCCTCCATTCACAATGATTTTTTAGGATTTACCTGAACTGTGTCAGAACTGAAGAAGCTATTAGAGTAAGTGAAACATATATGTAAAAAGTCGACCAGTATCCAATTTTTTTGCTACAGATCCTATCTTGATGACTAAGGAATTAAACAGACATTTCTTATTTCAATATGTAAAAAAAAAATAAAAATAAAAGTAAAAAATGCCTGTTGTTTAAAAGCCCACACCTGATTATTACTGTCTTAAAAGTGTGTAAAACAGAACAAGCTGATTTTAAATGGTTTGCAGTGGTCCAGAGGTATTCCTGAATTAGTTAGCTTTATACAACTTTCAGAGACCAGAAGAGAGATTTGCCAGTTTTCTTATTTTAATCTCAAGAACTGCTTATAAATTATATATGTACTCAATCTGTACTCAAATACTTGGTTATAAGTCCTTTAAATAGAAACAGTTCATAGATATGATAGATAGATACATTTGCTTTGTGTGTCTATTGCAACTTTAAACCCACATGAAACATAATTTTGTGTTTGGCATTCTGTGAAGGTAAGACTGTGAGTGACTGTCAGGCCCAGTGAACAGTTTTGATGATGTGGTAGAGGACAGCGGATGGATGAGTTCAGATTACTTCTCTGCCTCAGTGTGTGAAATCTATAGGCATAAACTATTCTGACAGGAAAACCACTCCGCCTCTGCTTATCCAAATGTGTGCTTTCGTGCTTGTAGGTATGCTTTCTTGCATAACTGACTCTTTATATTTCAAATGGGTTTACTGGTCCGACAGACACATGCAGAAGTACAAAGAGTCAGACAGAGATGACAGGTCATTTATCTCGGGGTTTCTCGCTATGTGTTGCTAGAGGCCGTGCTAGCTTACCGTCTCTGCGCAGGACCACCGGGGTAGGGGAGCTCAGCACACTGGTGTTGGTCATCATATTTCTCACAGCACACGTGTAGTTGCCCTGGTCTGAAAGCTCCACCTTGGCAATGTACAAGTTTCCTGTTCGCTGTGAGATGAAGCGGCGCGCGTCCTGCTGGAGGAATCCACGCTGACCGTTGAAAACCCAGGAATATTTGATCTCTGTGGGACATAAACAAGGCAGAGAGAGATGCTGTGAGTGTCTTGTGTAGCAGGTAAACATGATTCATTGCAAAATCTGTGTGAATGTATTTATGTTTGTAGTGCACTCTAGGGGTCCTACATTTATATAGTAGTATGTTCTTCTGTGAAAAGAAAAACACTGTTCCACCTTTTGATGTCTTGTGGCAATGCAGGAAGAGCTCCACTGTGTTTTTAAACTCCATACACTTTCACTAGAATCATTTGGATAATTTCAGCCCTGAAATTGCCCATCTCTACTGAACTAAAGGTCAAAGGTAGCTATTTAACATGAAAACTACCACTTCATGACATCACAAGGTGGAACAGAGCATTTAGAGCTTTAGAGATGTAGACAGAGCGTTAATGCAGGATTACGCAAACATGTGTGAATGAACAGCATTGTCTTAAAGCTCACAAGAGTCAATTTTGCATAACAGATCCTAAAACTAAATATTACCAAATAGATTTATATAAAAACATTACCCTTGTCGAAAGCAGGTTATACAGAAAGATCTTTGTGGAATTTCATTTTTTACATGTTAAAAGATGTTAAAAGTCATGCACAAGACCCATAATTTCGTGTGCAATGGTCAGAATTACTGCTCTTTAATCTACATCAAAGAGTTATAGAAAGCAGCACATAAGACATACACAAAGCATTTGTTTTTATCCTGACCATTTTCATGAATAAAATGAAAAAGGGGAAAACAAGATGGCTGAAAACATAATGAAATATTCTGCTTGGTTTTCACACATTTGTGAGATTAACAAGAGTCAGTGTGATTTCTGAAAATTGCCAAGGACCCATTACACAGGTATAAGAAAGAGAGCTAACAACAAGTCTGCAATAAGTCTTATTTGAAGAAAATACAAAGCTTCACTATTAAAAGAAGACAAAATGAATTTTCTAAATATAAGTTCTCAATGCCTAAAAGGAACAGTGGATAGGCATATCGCAGGTGAGATGAGGAGCAATATGAGTCTAGATTACAATAAAGCAGTCATGTGCCTTTTGACTGGCCACACTTGACACTGTCCAACTCATTTCCTGGAGGGAGCACTGCAAATTAAAACGGCTGGAGAGAGAATACTGCACAAGGCTGCAGAGCTGTCATGATTAAGAACTATAAGACACCTCGGTCTCAGAGCAACCGAAAATATCTCTTCTCACAAATGTGCCTATAGATCGCTGCTCATATGTGCTAATTCATACGCAACACATGTGGTTTCCTGTAACACATGAGCTCCATGCTAGCATTTCCAGCAAGTTTATTCACAAAGGCTCGTTATCAGTAAAATTCACCTAAAAATGTGTTGTATAAAGAGCCAAGTTAAATAATTTATGCATCATGGTTCTTAACTGTTATGGGTGGGATTTTCCGCACATAAAGTATAAAAAGAAATGAATGAAAAGAAGAAAGAAGAGTAATTTTATGTTATCTGCCCCCTTTTTAAATTTTAAATTCTTTATTTAAATGTCATGACCTATAAAGGGATTGACAATGGGTAATCATAAAACAACAATTTAAAATACTCTAGTCAATGGCAACAATCAGTACAAGAGTTCATATATTGTATTTCCCATGTCGCTCCACAGAGAGGATTTAAAGACTTCAATTGATGTTGAGTTCCACAATTGAGGGATCTGGTTTAATAGTTTAATTGCAAAAAGAACGGGTGAGCGATCGAAAGTACGTGAAGTTGGATATGAGAGTCCAGGCAGCTCCAGTCTTTGCCTACGCAGATTTACACTGGATGTTCGAGGGCTGGGGCAAAATTGGACAAGAGCTCTTGGTAGTAATGAGTGAAGTAATTTGTAACCATAACATGCAAGTGAAAAATTTCTATGATACTTGAGTGGCACAAGTGTCAGAGCTGTGTAGTCTAAATTATTAAGAGTTTTTGTATAGTTGTAGCCCAAAATGATGCGTATAGCACGTCTCTGCAGCTTTCATGACAATACTTTAACAATGATAGTTACTTTAAAACATGTTTCCATGTTTATAAAATGTAAAAAAAAATGTAAGAAAAAAAAGTTTGAGTGACAGGGTGTGTCGAAACCTCTGACTGGTATTGTAGACTAAATAACTATAGAGAAAAAGACTATAGACACAGAATACAAAAACATTTCTACTGTACAATCTCTATGTGAGACTACATTGAACTCAGGAGGAGAAATAAAGCGGATTTAAAAGAGAGAAGGCGGGAAGACTGGAGGGCAAATTGCTAAAGTGCAGAATCCCATGTGTGTGCAGGATTGGGCTCCGAACGAAGGCTGGCGTGAAATTGCGCTGGTGGGCATGGAGCGGCCACGGCAGTCTGGGCCACTTTGAGAGCTCATAATCAGCAGCACACAGACAAGCACGAGGCCGGCTCACAGCTGTGCCACTGGATAAAGCCTCCCCTCTATCCACCCAAACACTTTATTAGCCACTGATAACCTGCACCTACCCAAGAAGAGGAGAGGAACAACGCACTGGGACCAGATGGGTGGGGAAAGAAGACTCTATAAGGTCATGAAGTGTGCTTGTGAAACTGGAGAAGGCACAGTTAAGCAAGTTGTGGGTAAAAGATAAGACTTAAGACTGAATTTGGACTCATGGTGAAGTGCTGTTGCCACGACTCTGATACCATGATAATTCTTTCTTTAGAGAGCAGACAGTGATTTTCAACATTAAATGACACTAATACTAATATGTGGCCTTTTATCTGTGTAATCCCTCAATCATCCAGGTAGGTTCCATAGGGGTCATAGGTTAGGCATATACTAGTGTATGTGATTTTGTACTTGTTCTGATACAGCTCAAGAATATTCTATTTAAGAAAGCTCAAATTATGTCCCGTGAATTTGCTAAACCTGCTAAAATTAGTATCTAGTTTCAATAGTATTCATTAGTATCTGATTTTTGATACTTTTGGCAACCTGGTAAAGTAAAAAAGACACTGTGACGTTAGCTGAAGATGTACAGATGTGGGAATATTGATAATCCTGGAATAAAGTGATTGTGAGCCTGTTCCAGTTAGGATTAAGAAGATTACATCTTAAGCATGCTTCACCTTTACAGTTCACCCAAAACACACGTCTATGGAGAAATTACTCAGAAGACATGACCTGGAACCTGTTCTGTTGGCATCACTTGCTTGTTTCCATGGAGATTAAGGGCTAATCCCATTTCTAATTTCTACCCCTACCCCTTCCCCTACCCCTTGAAACTGAGCAACCCCTACCAATTGGGACACCCTTTCAACCATCACATACGTCATCAGAAGTCCCCACCAGCTTTTACATAAGCACAGTGTAACCCAGGTCACAAATCCTGTTCCTGCCTGTCTTATATGCGCACCTTTCTGCCGTAGTTTTTTTTCTCCCCGTTTGATCACGTGGTTTGCGTGTGCCTGGGGGAAATTTGCATGACCAGTCAGCCGACCAATCAGCGCCGTTTTCCCAATGACGTCACGCGGTCACATGACACGGCGCGGCAAATTGCGTGAAGTGATAAGGCGCCGCGGTCTCAGTTTGATAGCTGCAGTGGGGGGAGCCGGTTGAGACACGAGGTTCAGGTTTGTCTATGATATTTCCATTATTTTACCCGTAAATTCCGCTTGATACTGATTGTACAACCTGTCATATTGTAGGAGCTTCCTACCGCGGCTATATCTCGCTCGAGGGGCTCATGTGTGAGGCTTAATTCGCGGAATTGGTGAGTGTTTGTGTGATTGTGCTAGTGTTAGCTTACCCGCAGCCATGCTTTTTAATGGGCGCGGTTAGCATACACCATTCTGTACACTTTATGCCTGGTTCTGTCAAAGGAATCTTGTAACATGTACGGACAAAAACATTACATGTCTGCACATTCATTCTATTAAAATATATTGATTGCATTGTTAGTTTTTAGGCATTTTCAAGTACTTTTGCTAATTGACTGATTTTAGCACTTTAGCTTCAATTTGTTGATTTGTAATGTACATTTAATGATTCTTTTTGCCACAGCTAGTATTTTTAGCATTTGATGGGATATCACTGTTTACAATATATTGCTGTGGCATTTATCTAATGTGATTATGGTTATGAATCATACTTTTGAATTATTTATGGTGCAACTAGTACTATATTTTGGATTTTTGTGTGTGCACACTGAAGCTAATGATACATAGCCTTGTTATTAGGGTTATTGTATTTTTTGTATTTATTGAAACTTTGGTCCTGTTGTTCAGGCCAGGTTTCTTGGACCAGATGGCGAGCTAGAAGCAGGCTTCGAGCCTACAGAGCTACAGAGCCCAGAGCTGAGTCAACTGCAGAACCGCAGTCCTCCCGCCGGTCCGGTAGGGGGCTCCTTGCGGCCTATAACTCTCTCCCCACTCACTCTCTCGCCCGTTGCCCACCAACGCCATACATACATCGTCACAAACTCTCTCAGTGCACTTACCCTCCCTTCTGGATTTCTGGTTTAACCCAGCCGTGGGGTTAAGAACTGTGGGCGGGCTGGGAAGAAGTTCTTGTGCTGTGTTGATTTCTATTTGTTGGACTCTCGACACTTATCGACAATATTCATCTGCTGGACTCTTTGCTTATTGCGAATCGAACCATTTGCAAAGCTCTGGATATTTGGAATGTTTTTGTTTTTTTTCAACCTTTACTCATGCTGTACATATTGTAAATATTGAATGGCCATTCTCACTGGTTGTTTGTATTGTATGTCATTCACTTTAATTCACAATATATGGTGTTGCACCACCCAAAATTTCAGTCTCCTGCCCTTCCCTCCATGAGCTGAACCTTAGTCTTCTGTTACTAGCCCAATACCACATTCCATTGCACTATTACACTGTTACACCTTTATTACTGTGTTATTACACAACATCTTTAACACAGGTGTTACATAACGTGGCGAGCTAGCCAGGAGGGTTGTATTAGCAGAGCTGGGTATAGTGATTTGACATTGTGTTACAAATATGGACTTTTTGACGAAACAAGGCATAAAGATTCCAAATTCTGTTGTGATCAAATACACTGCAAATCGAGATGCAGATGATGAAGTTCTTGCATTTTTGAGTGAACATGGTAAAATTTCAGCAGTTGAAGTTATTACTGAACCAGATTGTGTTTTTACTAATATGATTGTTGTTGAGTTTGAGTCGGGCAGCAGTTTAGTTGATTTGACCACAATTTTGCCACACACTTACCGCTGTCATAGCAAAAATGTTACTGAGATTTTGAACTATCTGCTATGTGTTCTGAGATTGAGGGTAAGCTAAAAACACAGACTTACCTGCGCGAACTTAAAAATATGGCTCAACTCACAGGGCAGGACTATTCGGAGGTCCTTAAAGGGGTGATGTCTCTGCTGGGCCAGTCCATCACTGGGCTCAGTCACGCACTGCCTGTGACGCCTTCGCCAGGCGCCGCTGAGAGTGTGATGTCATCACCGCCCAGAGCTCAAGAGGTGAAAGAGGAGTTGCCACGGGTTCATCCGGATCCTGCTGCACCCTACAGAACCACGCCAAGGCTGTCACTCCCTGAGTTGAATCCACCAGGTGTCCAGCGGTACGTGGTTGAACACATTATGAGGAGTGATGACAGTGCTGCACATTTGTCTTCTCAGAGACTCCGATCGTTCTCCGGTCGAACACCAAGACCCCAACATGAGTCAGACTTTGAAACTTGGCGCTCTGGTGTTGACCTCCTGCTACAAGATCCAGCATTTTCCGATTTACACCGGTCTAGGAAAATATTTGAGAGCCTTCTTCCACCAGCAGCGGACATGGTGAAACATCTGAAGCCAGAAACTCCACCTAAGACTTATCTCCAGATTCTGGATTCTGCATACGGAACTGTCCAAGACGGAGATGAATTGTATGCAAAGTTCATGGAGATGTTTCAGGATGCTGGTGAGAAGCCGTCTGCGTACTTACAACGCCTGCAAGTTGCACTCACCTCGGCTTTGAAGAGAGGGGGAGTCATCGCTGCTGACCTGGACCGACATCTTTTAAACCAGTTTTGTCGTGGTTGTTGGGACAATACGCTCATCTCAGAACTACAACTAAAACAGCGCCAAGTCCCACCCGCCATCTTTTCAGACTTCCTGCTGCTACTCGGACGGAGGAGGACAGGGATGCATCCAAGGCACAGCGATGAAGCAGCACCTCGGTTCAAAAAGCCAGAGCTGGAGCACATGCTCAGTACGCCTACACCACTTCAGAAGAGAGCAAGGTCGACGCCTGACCACCATCACGCAGCAACTCACCCAGCAGCTAGCAGATATACAGAAACAGCTGGCATCGCTTCACTGCTGCACAGTCTGGCCAGAGGCAGCCCACTACGGTCCACTCATGTCAACAAGTTGAATGAAAGCCTGAAGACCACCAGACAGACTCACTCCCACAAGTGCTACATCTGCAGTACCCAAGCCTGGTTACTGCTACAACTGTGTGAGGATGGACACATTAAGACCCACTGTGAAAACGATCCAAACCCGGCCACTTGTTGCAATGAAAAGAAACAATTCACGGAGAAGCAGAAGAAATGGCAGCGGAACCTCATCACGGCTCGCCTCTTTAAACTAGATGGAGTTCCTGTTGAGGGATCTAACGGAACCGCTGAGGACCAACAATGTCCCCATAAGCAGCCAGCAGTGAAATGCAGCAACAAGTCGCATGCCACTTCATCTGAGACCCACTGTCTGCCAAAAGGTTTGATTGGGTCCAAATGCACAGGCCAAGTTACCATCGCTGGTCAAGATTTTCAGTGCTTGTTGGACACAGGATCACAAGTGACAACTATACCGGTTTCCACCTACAATAAACATTTCTCACAGCAACCAGTAAAGCCACTGCATGAGTTATTGCAAGTAGAAGGAGCCGCAGGACAAGAAGTCCCATATTTGGGCTACATTGAAATGACTGTTGTGTTTCCGAAAGAGTTCGTTGGTGAAGATCTGGAAGTCTGCACCCTGGCACTAGTGGTCCCAGACTCTGGACCAGGATTCCACTCCCAAATTCTAATTGGGATGAATACGTTGGAGCCGCTTTATGAGCAGCGACTGGAGAGTGAGTGTGCCGGCTACAAACCATCTCGGCCATGGCTACAGAGCTGTTCTCCAGTTACTCCAACTCCGGTACACGCAGACCCAAGGAGCCAGTGAGGGTGTAGTGCGTTTGGCCAGTGACACCCCTGTGCCAGTTCCAGCGGGACACATCATGGTTCTTGAAGGTTCCATCTATGGCCAACCACCACCAGCAGGCAAGTGCGGCCTTATTGAGCAACCTGCTACACTACCTGGAGGCCTTTGTGTGCAAAGTTGTCTGGTAACACTGCCCAGCCATTCACCATACAAGGTTCCAGTCATAATCACCAATGAATCTGAACAAACCATCACACTTGCACCATTAAGTGTAGTTGCTGAATTCTCTATGTCACCGCAGATCCTCTCACAGCGCGTTTCCACAACGCCCAGCAGAAACCAGAAGCCAAGCTGGAGTTCGACTTCGAGATTCTCCAATTCCTCCAGAGTGGAAGGACCGAGTCATCTCCAAGCTTGAGCAGATCCCGGAAGTTTTTCACACCATGACCTGGACTTCGGACGGACAGACCATGTTAAACATCACATCCGCCTGCATGACGACACGCCATTTAAACATCGAGCTCGTCCAATCCACCCTCGTGACATCGAGGCAGTCCGCGACCATCTGCGTGACCTGTTGGAGGCAGGGGTGATACGAGAGTCGGAGTCTCCTTCTCATCACCAATCGTGGTCGTCCAAAGAAGAACGGAGATGTGCGACTGTGTATCGACTACCGTAAGCTCAATCTTCATACCATCAAGGATGCTTACGCTCTCCGAATCTGGAGGAGTCGTTTCTCAGCACTCACAGGTTCCCGTTGGTTCAGTGTCCTCGACCTGCAAGTCAGGGATACTACCAAATCGAAATGGCGGAAGCTGACAAACCCAAGACGGCATTTGTGACACCGTTGGGCTTTGGGAGTTCAACCGGATGCCGCAGGCGTGACCAACGCACCTGCGTTCCAGCGCTTATGGAGAGGTGTATGGGCGACTTACATCTGAAAGAAGTTCTTGTCTTCCTGGACGATCTAATCATTTTCTCCAACACCCTTGAAGAGCATGAGAGTAGGCTGCTTCGAGTACTCCAGCGTCTCAAAGACTATGGCCTCAAGTTATCACCGGAGAAGTGCAAATTTTTCCAAACATCTGTGCGCTATCTCGGCCATATTGTCTCGGAGCAGGGTGTGGAGACGGACCCAGATAAGATAAGTGCTCTCAAATCCTGGCCAGTTCATGAACACTCAAAGAGCTGAGATCCTTCTTAGGATTTGCGGGGTATTACCGAAGGTTCATTCTGGGCTATGCCGCCATCGCAAAGCCTTTGAATGACCTGACCAAGGGGTATCCTTCTGGCCATCGCCAAAGCAAGAAGCCGTCACCTACTGCCTCTCATGACCCCAAACAGCCGTTCAATGAACGATGGACTCCAGATTGCCAACACGCTTTTGAAACTCTAATTGAGAAACTCACGACAGCCCCAGTGCTCGGATTAAGCCAATCCGAAGAACCCTACATCCTGCACACCGATGCAAGTACTGCAGGCCTTGGAGCTGCACTGTATCAGGAGCAGGATGGGAAGCTACGAGTTATAGCGTATGCTAGTCGGGGACTGTCAGCGAGTGAAGCCAGATATCCAGCTCATAAACTGGAATTCTTAGCATTAAAATGGAGTGTAACTGAAAAATTTCACGATTTCCTGTATGGTTGCAGTTTCATCGTCATCACCGACAACAACCCGTTGACTTACATCCTGACGCCGGCCAAGCTCGACGCTGCCAGTCATAGGTGGCTTGCTGCGCTGTCGACGATGATTTCGCTGCAGTACAGGGCGGGACGTCAAAACCAGGATGCCGATGCACTCTCCAGAAGGCCCCACCTTCAGCCATCTGATGCCCATGGTCAGAAGGAATGGGACATGGTCCATCAGTTCACCCGTGATCATGTTGATCCAGATGCTGTCCAGCTCGATCCGGACATTGTGGCCGCCATTTGCCACAGCTGTCTGCTTAGGGCTGAGAACCCCGCGGGGAGCTGCATTGCCTTGGTCGAGTCGCTGAGCATGTCTGTCACCGCCATTCCAGACAGCTATGCGAGCGAATCTCAAGGGTCGCTAGTTGTGCCTTCGTTGTCTCACCCCGACCTCCGTGAGAAGCAAAGGGCAGACCCCAGTCTACGTGAAGTGATCTACCAACTTGAAACTGGCGAGAAGGTCCCTCCCACCGTTCGGAAGGAGTTGCCTGAAGTCGCTCTTCTGCTGAGGGAGTGGAACCGCCTTGAACTTCAAGATGATATCCTCTATCGACGCCGACAGGATGGAGAACATGTCTCGTTCCAGCTTGTGCTGCCAGAGGAGCTGCGTTCCATGGTCCTTACCAGTCTCCACGACGACATGGGCCACATGGGGGTGGAGAGGACCCTTGATCTTGTGGAGATCACGCTTCTTCTGGCCACTAATGGCAGCAGATGTGGAAATGAAGATCAAAACATGCAATCGCTGCATTCGACGCAAAGCACTTCCTGAACGAGCTGCACCACTGGTGAATATCAAAACCAGCCGGCCACTTGAACTGTTGTGCATGGACTATCTGACACTTGAGCCCGATCGAAGCTAACACTAAAGATATCTTGGTGCTCACAGATCATTTTACGAACACGCCGTGGCCATTCCAACTGCCAATCAGAAGGCGAAGACGGTCGCTAAATGTCTGTGGGAGAGCTTCATCGTGCACTATGGCATCCCCGAGCGTCTACACACAGATCAAGGGCCCGACTTTGAATCCCATCTCATCAAAGAACTTTGTGACATCACTGGTATTGAGAAAACCCGACCACGCCATATCATCCTCGTGGAAATCCTGCCGAGAGGTTTAATAGAACTTTGCTGAGTATGTTGGGTACTCTGGAACCCGAGCAGAAGAAGAGATGGAAAGAGTATGTAAAACCAAGTTAGTTCATGCTACAATTGTACCAGGAATGAAGTTACGGGCTATACTCCTTACGAGCTTATGTTTGGTCGCTCACCAAGGCTACCCGTCGACTTAGCCTTTGGCCTCCCAGTTCGAAAGACACGCTTTCAACCTCGCACTCCCAATATGTGCAGAATCTTCGCTCTCGGGCTGGAAGAGAGTTACCAGCTTGCATCCAAGAATGCAGCCAAGTCGGGCTGAGAAAGAAATAAGACCCGCTTTGATCAACGCTGGCCAAACCTTCTGTCCTGGAAGAAGGGACCGTGTACTGCCTGCAATGTTCGCCTCAGAGGTAAAACACAAGCTGGAGGACAAGTGGGAGGAGGACATTTATGTTGTTGTCAAGCGAGCTGGTGATCTTCCTGTTTACACTGTACGACCTGAAACTGATCCATCAGGGCGAACTCGAACTCTACACAGAGATCTCTTGCTTCCATGGGTTCTTACCTGAACGCAAGGAGCCGGAACTGCCACACGTTACAAACTGGGCGCAGACCTCAAACCCAAGTCAAAAGGAGTCAGTTGTGGATCCAGAGGAATGGTTGAGTGAGGAAGTGAGCATAGATTCCATCGCTTACCAGTTTCACATCCTGTAAGGTTCTACGCTGACAGCACTCTTCCAGTCACATCCTCGGCCAGTACTAGTGCTGTTCCTGAAACCACCTACTTATCTGCAAGTAACTTACCTGTTGATGGGGAGTCCTTTCAAGCATCCGACGCTGATCCATCTTCGTCCAGTGAGGAGGAGGATGACGCTATCCCTGGAGAGCCTGAGGAAGGAAGGGGGACAGAAGCTGGAAAATACTTACCAGTCCACGAAGACACTGTCTGCCCTGAGACGAGGCCACCTGAGGGAGATCTAGAGCTCGGATGCCCAGTAGAGACATCACCCAGTGGGCCATCAGCATCTGATTCTGCTGAAGCACCCACCTCTATTTCTAACTCTGGGGATGGGGTTGCTACTGAGGCGCTTACACCTGACCAATCTATCCGTCATTCTTCACGAGCGAGGCAACCACCCAAAAGGTTACAGTATTCTGCTTTAGGCAAGCCGTTAATCTCGGGTCGGGTAAACGCTTTTCCACAGTTTAGCCGACGCGTACGGTGAAACTTTTAGCACTCCTGTATCTGACTTTGTTTATGTCCCCATGTCAATATAGTTAACCTGCACCGGAGTTGCATGGTTTTAGGGGGGGAGGGTGTAACCCAGGTCACAAATCCTGTTCCTGCCTGTCTTATATGCGCACCTTTCTGCCGTAGTTTTTTTTCTCCCCGTTTGATCACGTGGTTTGCGTGTGCCTGGGGGAAATTTGCATGACCAGTCAGCCGACCAATCAGCGCCGTTTTCCCAATGACGTCACGCGGTCACATGACACGGCGCGGCAAATTGCGTGAAGTGATAAGGCGCCGCGGGTCTCAGTTTGATAGCTGCAGTGGGGAGCCGGTTGAGACACGAGGTTCAGGTTTGTCTATGATATTTCCATTATTTTACTCCGTAAATTCCGCTTGATACTGATTGTACAACCTGTCATATTGTAGGAGCTTCCTACATGCTATATCTCGCTCGAGGCTCATGTGTGAGGCTTAATTCATGAATTGGTGAGTGTTTGTGTGATTGTGCTTAGTGTTAGCTTACCCGCAGCCATGCTTTTTAATGGGCGCGGTTAGCATACACCATTCTGTACACTTTATGCCTGGTTCTGTCAAAGGAATCTTGTAACATGTAATGGACAAAACATTACATGTCTGCACATTCATTCTATTAAAATATATTGATTGCATTGTTAGTTTTTAGGCATTTTCAAGTACTTTTGCTAATTGACTGATTTTACACTTTAGCTTCAATTTGTTGATTTGTAATGTACATTTAATGATTCTTTTGCCACAGCTAGTATTTTTAGCATTTGATGGGATATCACTGTTTACAATATATTGCTGTGGCATTTATCTAATGTGATTATGGTTATGAATCATACTTTTGAATTATTTATGGTGCAACTAGTACTATATTTTGGATTTTTGTGTGTGCACACTGAAGCTAATGATACATAGCCTTGTTATTAGGGTTATTGTATTTTTTGTATTTATTGAAACTTTGGTCCTGTTGTTCAGGCCAGGTTTCTTGGACCAGATGGCGAGCTAGAAGCAGGCTTCGAGCCTACAGAGCTACAGAGCCCAGAGCTGAGTCAACTGCAGAACCGCAGTCCTCCCGCCGGTCCGGTAGGGGGCTCCTTGCGGCCTATAACTCTCTCCCCACTCACTCTCTCGCCTGCCCACCAACGCCATACATACATCGTCACAAACTCTCTCAGTGCACTTACCCTCCCTTCTGGATTTCTGGTTTAACCCAGCCGTGGGGTTAAGAACTGTGGGCGGGCTGGGAAGAAGTTCTTGTGCTGTGTTGATTTCTATTTGTTGGACTCTCGACACTTATCGACAATATTCATCTGCTGGACTCTTTGCTTATTGCGAATCGAACCATTTGCAAAGCTCTGGATATTTGGAATGTTTTTGTTTTTTTTCAACCTTTACTCATGCTGTACATATTGTAAATATTGAATGGCCATTCTCACTGGTTGTTTGTATTGTATGTCATTCACTTTAATTCACAATATATGGTGTTGCACCACCCAAAATTTCAGTCTCCTGCCCTTCCCTCCATGAGCTGAACCTTAGTCTTCTGTTACTAGCCCAATACCACATTCCATTGCACTATTACACTGTTACACCTTTATTACTGTGTTATTACACAACATCTTTAACACAGGTGTTACAACAGGAATAACTGTGATAACTGTCAGAGCAAAATGACACGCAGACCATTGGAAAGAACACCTCCTGAGCTTCTCTAAGGGTTAAACCAACGATATGGCTTTCAATTACAATATCGAAATAACAACTGTTTAACACAGACGCTCACAATGTGTTCACAACTTTATTTCCATGCATCAACATATCACTCAAGTCCCAAATAACGTGACACTACTCAGCGTAGCACTAGCGAGTTTTTTGTGTGCATTTTATGAAGAAAAAGACCAGTACGCATCGGAACAATGTTAACCTTAAGACAATACAGCCATTATCATGAATTTTAAACCATAAATAATGGAGAAAATACATTTGTGAACTTCTTTGGTGTCTTTGGTTGTGGCAGCAGCGATCTTGCTGGTGATTTGCAAGGCATTCTGAGAAATCGCTCATACTCCTCTGTTTGGAGTGTGCCTCTGAAAAATCTTGGTTTGGAGGGGTATATAGCCCTACCCCTTTCCCTTACCCCTCTGCCATAACGGTAACTGGGACACCTCTACCCCACACGTGAACACGCAAAACAGAGGGGTAGGGGTAAGGGGTAGAGCCAAGGGGTGAAATGGGAATCAGCCTTAATGCTATACTGTGGGACATTCCAGGAAATGCAATAATATTTCCATGGAGACAAGAAGGTAGCGGACCCTCTTCCAGAAAATTACTAGTGCAACTTTAAGACAGGCAGGGTCTGTATGCCATATATTTCGCCTACTTTCTACTGTGAGTTTAATTATAGATTTCCTCACATTTTAGAACACAATGGGGCCCCGAAATGAAAGAAGGGATTTTGGCCTGTACCATTGTCCAATCAAGCATTATTATTATAACATGAAGACTGTACTTCTAACACCCCATCTATGCCCTATTTAGGAGAATTTAAAAAGGTCTCCCAGCAAGAAAGTTCTCTTGATAACAGTATAAAACAGTTTTTGACAGTTTAAACATAGGGCAGTTTCACCCATGCTGTGGTTACACAATGCTCTATCTGATATAGTGAGGACGAAGAGTTTTAGTTGCAGCGTATTATTACAGAATAACTAAGTCTTACCTCCATAATGTGGCGGGGGCCCACAGAGCAGCACCACAGCCTGACCCTCCCTCACTGACACTGTGTTCCTCATCTTCTGGCTGAAGTTCTGCAAAACTGTACAACATAACATGAAGATACAGGTTCAATGCACAGGTTGGCGAAAGTGGACTGGAAGGTGAAACGCAGAGAAGGGCACTTGAGTGAACAGAATATTTCCTGAGTTCAGACCAAGGCCGGCCCAGAGCCCCCTGTTAATATCGCAGTGTGAGATGCAGCAGATAAAGAGCAGAGCTGGGCCAGAGGGCACACAACAAAGCTCCTCGCTAATGGAGCTGGAGATATTACTTTCACCTTTAATTAAATGCCGCTTTACCACACGAGAGAAAAAAAAACTATGGGGAGACATATCAAGACATATCAATGCCAGGTCTTACAAATATCACAAGAGACAGGAAATACGCAGAGAGTAAAGATCGGAAACTCAAATTCAGGTGCCTATAAAAGCAGTCACCATCGCCGGGGTTTAGGTTGTGGAAGTCCAAATGCACACATATATATATATATATATATACATATTTTTATTGTAAAGTTTTTATTGGTGGCAGTGAGTTTATGATTTCATAAGTTCAACAACACATTTTAGAAATGTGGCTCCTAAATAATTCTTCATGTGATTGTGATTAATTAATTATCTGTTCACTAAAAATATGATTGCAAAAATGGCACAGGAGGTTAAACAGGTGCTAGAGAGTTGCCAGTTCAATTTCTACTTTGCTTTGTGTATCCTCAAAGGGGAGACATTTCACCAGCTTTAACTGTTCCAGCCTATTTGTTGTTTCTTTAGCTTTGTCACTTCAGCCACTATTGCTTTGTCTGAAATGTTACACAGTCTGTGAAGCACAATATATCGCTACAGAGAAATATTGTGATAAATGATAATATTGAAACTACTTTATGCCACAGACAAAGCAGAATAATCCCAGTAAACCAGTTTTAGACGCAGCTGACGCAGCTGCAGAGTCACTTCAAAATTGCAATTTACTTTGGAAATCTTCAAGTTTACTGTGGTCGGCCTGTAAATACCGTAAATACAAGCTTGTTCTGCTGTTACCTGATACAAGTGGCTAAACGCGCCCAGTCGACAGCTCAAATCTTATTACTTAAAAATGGTGAAAAATATCCCCAGTAGTACAAAGAAAATGTACACACAGTACATATTGAGCCCCAAAATTATTTGTTCCACCTTTTATATATTGAACGATAAGTCACTATAGTAATAATTATTATTATAGTTTTTGTATTTTTGTGCAATAATACTGCAATTGATTAAATCCAAGACAGATTAGTTTGTCATACTGTGCAACATCTATGGAGACAAGCAGGTGGCAGACTTTCCAGTAGAAAAGTTACAAAGAACATCTTTGAAAAAAACACTCACATAGAAACTGTTACACAGGTGGCTAAGTAGGTTTGCCAGAGAGTCTATCCTTTAGGTCTCTGTGGCTGGTCTGTTTTACACCCTTTGGCTTTGTCACTTCAATGCTGTCAACCTTACACTTTTGACATTTGACATTAAAATAAACTCACAAGCAAACTGGACTTTGGCCTCTCTGCTGACCACAGTGCCGAAAGTGTTGGTAGCGATGCACTGATACACTCCTCCATGATTGATGACGTGTGGATTATTGATCAGAAGATTCCCCTCCACGAAGCTGTAGTGGCTCTCCAACTCCGGCTTTATTTCTCTCCCATCCACTTTCCACCTGCGCACACAAATCCAAAGATGATTTCATAACTTGCACAACTATTTTTGCTGAAGAGCCACTTCATCACTGCACTATTGTTCCCAAAAGTACTAAGTGGTGATGGTAACGTTAGCCTCCTATTTCATAATCCGTAACAGCAAACTGATATAAAAATGACATGCGGAACACGCTGAGCTGTTTAAAGGTTCATTGTGTAACTTTGCTGTTAAATGCTGTTAAATGCTTTTCTCCATAGAGATGTGATTGCGTCATCTGGAATAGATCAGGTCAGGTCAGATCTGTGGAGAGGCAACGCCGCTCACAGTCAGAATGATTGTGATTCTAGGTATTTTTGAGCTATAAAAGCACCTGTAATTGAATAAATGTATGGGAGAGATTTTTAATATCATACTGTGGAACATTCCAGGCAGCACAATGACATATCCATAGAAACACGCAGGTGACGGACCCGTAACCAAAAACTTACACAGTGCACCTTTAAATGGACTTAAAGGTGCATTGCGTAACTTTACTGGTAGATGGTTCATCACCTACTTGTATGGTATGACTAGAATGTTCTACCACAGTATGGCAATTAAAAAAAGTATTTATCTCCATGGAGATGTCATCAGGTCAAATCTGTGAAGAGGTGACCCCAGTAAGAGAACGACTGCATGTTTGTACAAAATTTTTCAGTTAAACAACCCGTACCAAAATGAATGTTGAATAGATGTTTAGAGCAATACTGTGTAACATTCCAGGCAAAGCAGTGTAACATTCCAGGCAAAGCAATAACAACTCCATGGGGAAAAACAAGGAAAGTTACGCAGTGCACCTTTACGTCTTCTTTATAGCCACATTTTGACTCACCGATACTGCGGAGGCGGGTTTCCTTTCGCTTTGCAGTTAATAAACACCTGCTTATCATCGGTGCTGAGCGGGAACACGGCGTCACTGGGCTCCTGGGTGAAGACGGGACCGTGGCGTGTGTCTTCTGTCGACAAAGCACATTAGCTGTTACAATGGCGGCGAACGAGTGACACTGAATTAATGTAAAAAATAAATCACTCAGTAGTCAGGAAACAGTACACAAAGCCAACAAGCATATAATTAGCTGCCAACATGGCTCTTTGAGTGGATTGTACGTTTAATAAGGCCTCTTGTGTTCGTGTCACAATGCAGATAATGCGCAATGACGAGGGAGTAATTAACCAGAGATAAACCTCACAGGATGTAGTAGCTTAACGGGCATTCTCAAGTTTGAACCTGATTATTTATTTTATGTATTTACAGTTGAAATGTATGCATAAAAAGTGTATACAACATTTGGATGGCTCATTATTATGGACATATGAAGTCCTGTCTACCAAACTCAACGTTACTTGTTTCTAACGTCTCATGTCTTACAGTTACAGGTACTAAGCAACTTTTCTCATGGAGGATCCACTTGTTTCCACATATGCATCGCTTTGCCTGGAATTTTCCACCGTATGGCATTCAATTTATAAATCTTTTATTCAATTATAGCTCTTCCATTGGTCTTGGACATCTTGTTAGTGTGATAGCATTATGTATTGCCTTAGTCCCTTAGTCTTTTTCTTTTTTTAAGACCTTGGGGGGAAGAACACTTTTTTTTATTAGATGGTTTGATTTTCTTTTTTTTTTTTTTACTACATTGTAATGGTAACTTCTGTTAGGGTTGTTGACATGTATAGTAAAGCGTATACAGCCATACAGTATAACAGAAAAAAATGACTTGTGCTGAATTGTTTCTCATTGGAAAACGAATACAGTTCAAACTGTGAAATTAGACATTCAAAAACTGTACATTTCATTTGTCTGAATACAAAGTGGACGACTGTTGTAAAAAGTTCACACTATATTAAATCGATGGGAGTATAAACTAGTCATGTCCCTAAACCAAATTTCAATATTATAAATATTTATAGGAGAAATATTTTTATTGTCACTGTTATTGTGGTATGACTAATTCATAAAACTTGTCAAATCTTCAGTATGTTCAGTAATTTATTTTTTACTGCAAGTGGGATTGCCTCTCCATAAATATGACCTGTAATTTGGCCTGACTGCATGACCCGCTCATCTCAATGGAAATAGATAATATAGAGAAAGCAGGTGGTAGACACTTCACTAGAAAGATTCCATAGTGCACCTTTACGCTTTACCATTTTATCAAAGTATGAATGTTATGTATAAACCTACTGTAGACCGACTAATAACCCATTAATAAATACAACCTTGCAGTAATTACGCATGTTTTATTTTTATTTTTTCAGTTTACCTTTTTATGGTTTTAAAGTCATGAAAAGATTTACACCTGCCTGTGCTGTGAAATGAAATAATTAATAATATAATTACAGTGTAGGTGTTGCCTTGCTTTGCCTGAATCTAATTATTGCGTCGCCTCTAATGCAGTTGTCTATATGCAGCTCGCGCCTGTGTTCGGCTCAGTGGAGCTTGCTGTTTTAGTTTGCTCCAGCCAAACTATCAATACACAAGAGTAATTAACCGGTGTTGCACTAATTAGTCCCGTGAAATTCAAGCATTCCCCCCGTAGATGTACAATAACGCATTCACAAGAGCAGCGCTTTGTGTCTTCTTTCCTCAGTGAAGTTTGTGTAGTATTAGTATTATTGCTGGGATTGAATAGGGAGCCATGTTTTCCTGTGTAACCATTTTGGCACAAAAAAAAAAAAAAAAAATCTGCTTCTGGCTTAATGAGTGGTACTTGGTGATGTTTATGGCAACGTCAACTCCCATCAAGCTCAGCCATTTTCCAATCAGGAAGTCGATCGATTTTGATCAATACTGGTATTTAAAATGTCCATAATTAAAATGTAATGATCCTTGGGTGTTGTAAATTAGAACTATATAGCAGACAAACGCACAATATGTCTTTGTAAACTACGGCTCAGATATAACTCATGACAGGTCTTCAATTTTACTCAAAACTATAAAAATACATTGTTTTTCAAGTAGTCTATAATCTGTTACTTCCACCTCGCAAATGTGTTGTTTTTGCATATAACCTTGGCTAGGACGAAGAGCGCTCCCTCCCACATCACCATCATCATCGCCCTCCTAATGAGAGTGGGAGTGTGTGCCTCAGGTAAGGGCCTTGTTTTCCCTCAGCCTCCCGGGGAGTTGCTTCATTTTTACTCGACTAGCTGTGTCCTTTAAATTAAACAAATTAATGAACCTTTAATAGGTGGGCTATTGCACCAGGGAACTGACTGAGCGCCGGTTTGTGGGCGAGAATGAGGCCGATGGAAACAGAGCAGTAGGACCGCCCGCACACACTTCAACACACACAAATACACTAAAATTGGGTTTCATGGGAATGCATACAAATGTGCGATTAGAATGTTAACTGTTTGCTAGGTATGTAGTACAGAAACTGCGTATACCCTCTGTGTATTCTCTACACAAAAGTACAGTATAGGGTCATAAACATAATGTATGGAGTCAGATGCTGTTTTATAGGCTTCTTCTACACAATCAAGGATGGCTGTGATTCATACTGCACTGTAAATATAATGTCATCTATTTATTTATTATTACTTTGTTAAATTTTTGAGACAGAAAAAAATAATATATTCTTTTTTATTGTAGTTTTATATAAAATAGCTTATATAGATGACTTTGTATAGTCACATGCACATGTTATATTTTCTTGTTCATGGAGGTCTGTTTTAGACACATTTACCTGTTATTCTACTCTAAATGGGCAGGGCTGTTCTGTATGTATGTTTAAGGCTGTGCTATGTTCTTGGGAGCCGAAAATAGAGTAGATTAGTGTGGTAGAGAAAATGGTTGGTGCACATTTTTATAAGCTTGCAGCATTTTACCTCCATGGCAGCAGTTGGGTGTAAAGCATGGTAATTGCATACTAAAACAAAGTGATAAAATGTCCTGAGAATCTCTTTTACAGCAGTGACATGCAATAAAGGGACAAAACTGTTCAAATCTTTTTACAATTTCAGAGAATTATCTCCAACATTTTGCTGGGCATGAACGGTGCTTTGAAAGTGGCCAAATGGTAAAAAGAAAAGAGAGAAAAATTATTTCTCTGTTATTCTTTAACCCACAGTAGGTACCTCTTTGGCCTAAAACAAAAGACTAAAATAAAAGCATGTTTCCTTTTTATGGTTGTGTTTATTGGACTTAAAAACATGGGAAAACATGTAACCTTACTCTGTGCAGGCTTGTAGCTTCACAAAACAGACCTGAAGGAGGGCCTTCTTTTGATTGTTCCCATGGAAATATTGTTTCTTTGGCTATAATATTCCACAATAATCCTATGGTAAAAAAAAAAAAAAAAAAGAAACTATCTTCATGGAGAATGTAACGAAGTATAGTTTTAACTTTCAGTTTCCATGGAATAATGCAGGTGCCACCTCCAGACAGTTACATACTGTACTTTTAAATTACAGTGGGTATCCATGCCAGATCAGGTCAAAAAGTTGAAATACAATTTTATGGGAATATTCCTCACGTATAACTAACATAACCTGACTCCAAGGAGGCAGCAGAATATTTCTAGACCTCTCATGGGACTGCAGTGATTCTCTTTGAAATGAAGTGATAACCTTAACATAGGACCGAACATGAGTCCTCCTTCCTTTGAGACGTATTATGCATATGAGGTGCGTGTCATGAGGGCAACTCCACTTCTCACCAGCTAGGCACGCTCTGAGTGACAGCAGGATTAACAGTTCCCATGGCAACGACATCTTCACTTCCCAAGGTCAGAGCCGGTCCTTGTTCTCATCCAGCACCCGACAGTGGAGAGATTCCCAGTGTGGACCTGACTGTCTACAACTCTGCAAGGAAACAACAGGGCATCTGAGTTAGGGCAGTTATTGGAAAGAATGGTGAATGTTGGCTGGGTATTTTGTTCATTTCATCACTTACTTTCACTCACTTACCTGGAACTACAACAGGGGAGCTGATTGTGTTAGTCTCTCGCACAGAAAATTACAAAAACAAGATAGCTAGAAACAGTTTCAGTTAGTCACTCTCACTATTTTGTTGAAAATCACCTAAATAGAATCATGAAATCTTGTATTGATCACAGGTTACGGAAAATGTTTAAAAGAAAATGTTTTCTTGAATTTTCAGTCTATCAAAACTTTTTTGGCAGTATTTGCTAATGTGTGCACTGGGTCTCCACGGTAACTGAACATTCTGCCATAGAGTTACACGCAGAACCCCCCAGCATGATGTCACTGCAAAGTACCAATATGATGGCATAAATCTACATTTATTTTGCTACTGCACAAAAATTTAACCACTGAGCTTTGACAGTTTCAAAACATTTTTTCAGTTCTAAGTATCTGCCAAATATCAACTAATTCCAATGAAGGGGATTTTAAGTGGACTAATTATGCACTATTGTGTCTTTCAACGTGCTTAAGGGTAGCTTGGTATTTGGGATTCCACATAAAAAGTCTGTTTGTAAAACAATAACTTTCTTCCCAGCCCACTATTAAGGCGTTGAAGCATCCTCTTCTGTCAGCAATGGGAAGGAACACAAAATAGTAAAAAAGTAGCCTTTTAGTAATGTGACCATACTGATAGAGCCTTTGTAGTGAACACAATGTGAGTGCAGTACAGCTCAGACCAAGTGATAGTTTGTGCAAGAGACTGGGTTTTTGGTTTGTGTGTGTTTTTTTTACATTTTTTATTAACAAACATTATGAAATGTCCTGTTCCAAAAACCATTGACCTTATCCTGACCTGATAAAGAACCTCTAGTCATCTGGTGCATTTTGGCGGGACTGGACCTGATACCAGCGTTGGTGCATAAAATGAATCAAGATAAAACCAAACTAAATCAGAGCATTTTATTTGCATTTGGAAACACCCAACCTGCATAAATAGATGTGATAAAGATTCTGATTAACTTAAAAGTGCATTGTGTAACATTCTGGTGGAGATTCTGCTACATGCTTGTGTCTATGGAGATTATTGGTTTGCCTGGAATCTTCCACAGTGTGGCATTATACTTATTTATCTTGCATTTATGTGATTACAGGTGTTGTTATTGCCCCAAAATGCATTCTTACAGTGAGCGGACTTGGTTCTCCACCAATCTGACTTGTAAATTGGATTGATGGTGTATTCCTGGCAAAGTAATAACATCTCCATGGTGACAGGCAGATGGCAGATGGCCTCTTCCAGAAAAGTTACACAATGGACCTTTATCTTTGCTTTATAGCGGCATGATACAATTGCAAAACCCAGATTTAAGTAAGAGTGCACGGAGCAATGTGATCTACATGATGCTGCAAACAGAACTACATTGGAACTCCCTGTAAATGTCTCTTCCATAAATAATTCATTGGATCAAATAAACAGAGGCAAGACCCAGTGCCAAAGGGCTTGCTACCAGCAGATACACAGACACTGATATTAAGTGTGCTACTTGCACACTATCTCTGAAAAACAGTGAAAAGGAAGGAAAGAGGCACAGCAGTAACCAGTGAGTAAAGCACTTGGGCAAATACAACATTACCCCTCTATTTCAACATATTTACTCTGTCACACAGTCTAGTCCTCCAATTCGCTGTCCCAGAAAAACGCAGCAAAAAATAAATCTAGATACGTGAAAGACACTTTAAGTGCACAATTTGCTAGTATTAATAAGAACAAGTAAAAATAACAATAAAAACATATATAACTGCATATTAGATATTTCTATGTGCTGCTGATGATCAACCTTAAAGTTGCACTATGTCACTTTTTGGCTTGGGGTCCATCACTTACTTGTTTCTACTGATATTTCATTGCTCTGCCTGAAATGTTCCACACTATGAAATTAAACATCTCTACCCTACATTTACCCGCCCGCCGACGGGCGATTACACAACATTAAAAAGTCAAGCCAGATATTCACCGTACTTATTTTTCCACTATTGACATGCTATACATCGTTTGAAAGCTTAATTCCTCAGTAAAACAACCATATCATTCATTTTATGCCACACAGCGAGCCCAAAGAGCCATAACTTCTAATTCCCGAAAATATTCAAAACATATTTGCGTATTTCTTACCTTTGAGCCGGTTCTGTCGGTCCGAAACTGTTTCAGTCCAGGAATAGCTGTGCTCAATTAGTCCGTAACAATCCACAGAAAAAGAATATCCAGTTGTTTTTTTCATAAAATAATTCCATGTGGAGAAATAATCCAGAAAGTCCGAGTTTGTCTGAATGGATGAGCGACGCATCACTCTACTTCTCTCGATCTGCGTCCTTAGCATAGCTAAACGCTTAGCTCCTGTTAGCGGTGTGGGGTGTGTTTGTTTTCTTCACACTCTTAGCTACAAAACAAGTGTATCCAGGCTTCGGTGCGGCTACGCGGCGGCGCGCAACAGCTCGGGGAACACAAGGAGCGCGTCCAGTTAGCGGCGTATTGCGCAGGACTGAGGGACAGTTCCACGGCAAAAGCTCTTCAGTCATTGGTTCTTTCAGGAAATGATTGACAGATCTGAGTAGCCTATGAAAAGACGATTTCGGCGGTGGGCCCCATGTGGGGCAGAGGTGAGATAGTGAGAGAGGAAATCAGCGCGCAACGGCCTAGAGCAGTGGTTCTTAACCTTGTTGGAGGTAGTGAACCCCACTAGTTTCATATGCGCATTCACCGAACCCTTCTTAATTGGAAAAATAAAATATGTTTTTTCAAATTCAAAACACAGGTATATATATTTTATTGGTGCACACATGTGAATCCATATTGCACATATTCGTCCAACCACTTTCTTTTTTTGCTCGACATAGTTAGTATGAAGGGAAAATATTAAGAAAGAAATTACACGACACCATCACGACAGTCACAAGATTATTGCGCGCACAAAATTTCCTGCAGCCAATAATGGCCAAACGGGGCTTGTCATCACCAATCATATGAGCTGGACGTGTGTCTTGACCCCTGCCGAACCCCTGAGATTGACTCACCGAACCCCTGGGGTTCGATCGAACCCAGGTTAAGAACCACTGGCCTAGAGGACAGCCTCTGACTCGCTCTTACGCACAGACACTGATGGGGGCACCAGAGGCATCTGGAGAGAAATTTTTTGGCTTGTTTTAGTTTTTTATCTTAAGAAAACATGCCTAAAGTTCAGAAGATTTATTTATTATACATTACATCTTATCACAGTTTGGAACATCTGGTACATATTTGGACACTTGTGCCGAATTGACATATTTTTACAAAAAGGGTCATAGCATCCAAACCCTTAGGCCTAGAGATCTGAAATTTTACACAGTTGTTGCCAACAAGTTCCGCAGTGGGTGTAGTGAACCACCAATGTCTAGGGTAAAGTATGCCCAAGTTACAACCTTTATTATTTTGTATTTTTTTCCGAGGCAAAAAAATTCAATTTTTAGACATTTTTGAATGTCTGTACTGTAAGTTAGCCTGCACTCACAGTCTTCATATGCATATCTACAGAAACTAGAAGGTCTAAGCTTTAAAATGATGTATCACACAAGCATGTGGGGTCTAAGATTTTCTTTTAATAAGCTTTGGCACTTGGGTATATGTTACCGTTGTGCACAGACCAAATTAGGCGGGTGTTAATTGCAGGTGGTTTTATAGATCAAAAATACCTACAGAAAATTCTCCACAGATCTGACCTGTAATTTGGTCTGGTGTAGTCTTGATAAAGATATACCATACTGTGAAACATTTCATACAAAGCAATAAATCTCCATGGAGAAAAGCATGGACAGACCCTCCACCAGTTACACAAATACAACTAAAAGTATCTATTAGGGGTGTGCATTGCCATTAATCTAGTGATGCATATCACAATATCACTGTTATAATTCAATATATCACGATATATCCCAAAACTAAAACCCAGGACGAAATATTGTGATTTATTAATAATTACGTATAATATTATAGTTGAGTACACCTTCATGAATCCAAAATTGGGTGAAATACATTTAGTTTTATTTTTAAATTATAAGAACAGTAAATGGAACATTTTAAAACTTTTTTTAAATGAAGAACATGACTTCAAAAAATTGATCCAGATGCATTTTGAATCGATGTGAGAAGCAATGAAGTATCTTGATATATCACTGAATTGATTTTTCTTACACCCCTAGTATCTGAACCAGTTCTATACAAGTCAAGACATATGGTATTTAAGGTTCAAAAATATTTGTTAGAGTTTATGTTTTAATTATGGACAAACAATAGTCAATTTATTTTTTAAATTTTTATTTAACCTTTATTTAACCAGGAAAGTCCCATTGAGATTACTAATCTCTTTTTCAAGGGAGTCTTTCCATGCACACTTCACTTTCATACTAGGCCAGGCATGTCCAAACTATGGCCCGGGGGCCAAATGTGGCCCTCAGACCAGTTGTTTTTGGCCCTCAGGCTTCCAGGTGAATTGGCCCATACTACCACAAGTAATACTTTTTACTGCATGTTTTTGAAATCTACCTTGATCAAGCAAATGTATTTTGTCCTTTTGAGGGTCTAAGCCTGAACAAAGGTCTGGAGGGTCATTTAAACCTGTTATAAATGCAAAGTTTTTAATTACTCACTGTTTTGACCTCCAGTCTATGACCCTCGATCGGCCCTCACGCTGCTCTGTGTTTTAATATATGGCCCTAGATGAAAAAAGTTTGGGCACCCCTGTACTAGGCAATGTGGGTGAAGTGTCTTGCCTAAGGACACAACAACAGTTTTTTTTGTTTGTTTGTTTTTTTGTGACTGGCGCCCCACTGTGGCACCTGGAATTCCCAGTGGTCTCCCATCCAAGTACTAACCAGGCCCGGACCTGCTGAGCTTCTGAGATCTGACGGGATCAGGCTTTGACAAGCCGGTATAACCACAGTACATTATAATTGGTAATTAATAGCAAGCAAATTCAAAGAAAAATATATCTCACCAGACCTAATTACACATCAGACTGGACATCAAACTAGTACTATCCCAGAAACACCTCAAGTACCCTGTAAATACTTGCCATACCACCGGAAGCCAGTACACAGCTACATAGGCATATGCAGATGACCCCATGACACGAAGAGACACACTGCGTGAATTCCGCTCAGTACTTGATGTTCCCAAAGCTTTCGTCCTTTCTTGTCTGAGGAGTAGCGATAAACACCAGTGCAGACAGATGGATGGAGGAGGCCAGCACCCTGCTCTGCTCAGGAGGAGAAGCAGGGCAAAAGAAACATTAGCAGTAGATCCGGCACTTTCAACTGTCTCAAAGTGATTTATTCTGAGAAGACAATACAATACACAACACTCCGGTCCTGCTCCTGTCACTCATCTTTATCGATTCGGTATCCACTTTTTTAACCTTCTGCCTTCTGTTTATGTCCTGGCCACAGTCTTGTCACGAGTCTCAATCAAATGTGGAAGCGGTGATCAATATCCTGAGATTTGCCTGATGTCTTCGCTGATGAGATGCACTGGCTTGATATATTCCACTGAAATCCAATGAAGAAACTTTAGTCTTGCTACAGGGAAAGCTATATATAGTATTCCGAACCCAGAGGCCCACAGACAAGGAAGTTTTTCTGCTTTCTATAATTCAGTGCTGATACTACCTTGATGCTTAGATTCCCACCGTGTATGGTAATATCGCTCAGATGCAAGCTTTTTGTCTTGAGCAAACTTTAAATCAATATGAAATGTTTTCCAGTGATTTTGTCAAAACGCCTATATGTGTGATCAATAGTTTTATGGCGTACCTGTAAGTAATGCTGAATCGATGTGTTTAAAATTCAAGAGGCTGTGTCTGTGTTTGTGAGAGGAAAAGCTGAGAAAGAGTCAAATGAGGCTAAAAGTAGTCTCAAAAAGGATGAACAATTAAAGCATGGACACATTTAAAGTATCTTATAAAACCATTAAGACCACTGTATAACTAAGCCCACCACACCTAATTAAAATCAAAGAACAATTTAATATGCATAGCAGAAACATTTAAAAGTGAACAGACAGTAGCAATACCATACCAGTCAAAAACTTCTTCAGTGAAACTGTGCCAAAGAGAAAAGTCTAGAGTTGCAGCAATTAACTGATTATGACTAGTTGACTATAGAAAAACAATTGTGATTGTAAATTCATCTTAATCATTATCCAAACTTCAGACTCATAAACACATTCAAAAAGATCTCACTTTTATTATTTAATCAATAATACACTATATTTGTAAATATTTCCAATTTAGAAGCATCCAGTCGTCATATTTCAACCTTCATTTGGTTGATAATGTATTGAAAAAGTCTCAGTGTACAACAGAATAATGGTTTGTTTAGTCAACGAATTAGAAAAGTTTGTCACTTTCTAGCGGACTATAATTATCAGTTGCAGCCCTAAAAAAGTCTAACTTGAAAAGTTGGAGAAGTGAATCACTGATACAAAAAAGTGTATTGACTAAACACTCTAGTGAATTGAATTTTCCTTTTAGACTAAAACAATTGTAGGGCTGGTCGAGTATGTGGCACTTTAATTCTGGGCAGCCACAGTGTATTGCAGTTTTTAGTTTAGACTATTTGGACAATGCTCTCTCCCTGTCACCGCTCTGTTGCTCTATCGAGTGGACAAAAATGTCCAAAAAATCTAGACAATTCAATTACCCGTATCTACCCGTATCTAAACCAGCCACACTGAATGTTTGTGTAAAGCAACAGATTCAAATGAACGAGTAAAACCTTATTTGTCCTGAGTCTCTAGGCCTCCAACATTATACGACTACATGGGGTTTGTTCTGCTCATTGATAGCACGCAAGTAAGTACTTAAGTACAGATACTTCATTATTGTCTGAGCAGGTTTCAGACAATAATGAAAAAAAAAAGTTAACTTTTCAGTCCAGTTACTTTCCAGTTAGAAAACTAAAAAGTAAAGTTCAGATGCAGCTAGATTTTTACTTATGTACAGTAAATTGACTTTGTTACCTTCCACCACTGTAAATTGGTAACTGTAAAAGTATACATTTGGTTGTATTTCTAACATGATTTTTCTGGGTGTGTTTTAGCCACTGCCTACTCTTTACTATCAGTATGTCTTGTGATTTGGACTGACACTAATTCTAAGTGTTCACATATGAAACATGATCATTGTGTACTCACTGATTTGATTTCTGCCATTTCAACCTGCTATGTGTCTACTCACAGCACTACCCTAATTTCATTATGCAGCGTCTAACTACAACGCAATCTAATAACGTTTACCTGCATCATTCATTGAGATACCTTAATTTACGACACAGGAGGATGAAAAATGATCAGTGTGGTTTTTAGTACAAGATAATAGAAGTTGTTTCAGTTGCAGTCCAGTAGAAAGGGATACCTAACAAGCCCCTGCAGTCTTCTTTCATTTGGTAACTTTGTCCGTTGATCAATGTTCATTTGGAAGTCAGATGCCTTCTTCAATTTGCACCACCTTTCAATGCATTCAAAAATAGCCCCTAAGACCTTGATTGTGTTTAACCGCAAAACAATCCCTATTATGCAAAGGTGCAAAGGAGATGAGGCCACAATCCCATAAGGTGCACATAAGGGAGCTGGCTCTGCGCCCCCGCCCAATACCACCACTCTGTTTTAATGATGCATTGGGCCTTAACTTCCTTGGGGAGGATGTGTTTCTTGGACATGGGCCAGAATTTTAAAGTAGATGCTCGAGATTCATGTGATTAATTTCTACAGCTCTGGAAAAATACAATGGTAATAATTCTTGTGCCCAGAGGATTGTGGTCGCAGGTGTTGGAAATACCAAATGGGATAAAGCCAAGCTAATGGTGCCTGGAAGGTAAACTATCTGCCAAGGATAATCCTTAATACTGTAACCAAGCAGCATAGATAATGAGCTTCTCCGCCCCTTAAGTAGCTCCATATATTGAGATAGCTGTGGAGGAATGATGCTAGCAGGCAGGACCATCAGCTTGGATAAATGTATGCGTCTACACTGAGGTTTGCCTGCTTGAACGTTTAGCAATGATTAGCGTGCCACTCTGGAATAGTGTAACTAGGCTGGCAGGAAAAACTGGGGATAGAGGGGATAGAGAGTGTCCTGTGAACTTTGGTGAACTGCGTTCCACTTCATTACGCTCTGAGTAATTGCATGGACACGTGACTGAAAAATGAACTTCTGCCGCCTTGAGAGGGGTAATTAAGGTCCTTGTTGGGTGGAAGCATGCCATGAAAATGTTAGAACTCAAAGGCCCTATGAAGACACTAGTTTATCATGGCTCAGAGCACAGGTAGGCTACAACTAAATGAATATGGGGATCAGAATAGGGTCTGAGAATCCAGAAGACACAATTATTCTACAGCATTTAAAAATGTTGTATTATAAAATGTTGTTTTAAAGGCTACAATTGACTATTACGCAAATTTACGTAGAATAGCGTAATATGGTCCCTTTAACTTTTTATCATTGACTGAAGTTCACCTACATTGCCTCGTCATGATGGTTTTGAACAGGGGCCATATCTGTTTTTCCCATATGTATTTGCAAAATACAATAATTAGCAAAGCATTAATCTTTATAAAACTAAACCTAACTCTAGGGCAGAAACCAGGATGATGCCGTTTAGTAACACTACTGGAGAATTCTGAATTCTTTGTTCAAACCTCATCAAATCCTCCTCACTTGTGTTATTGTTAATCAAAGTCTATTTTGTTTCTTTGGGAAGGCAAGACTGATAAAGTTGCACAGAAGGCACGCTGTCAGTCAAATGAATATTACTCTGACAGGAGCAGAGAGAAGAATGTGTAGAGAGCTAACATTTTGTAGGTTCAATACCATCTCTGCAAACAGGAGAATAAGTGAAATTTGGATGTGAGCACTGAAGAACTGTCTCTATGGGGAAATGAAAAACTCTGAATACACAAAGGAATATGATACAAAGAACTCAACCGAATGAGCAAGGCTTTCAGTAAACCCAACCAACAGTGCATTACTGCCTTGAGTTAGGAGGTGTACAACACACTCATGGTAGGACAAGGATTTATCAGCTCTGACCTTGTGATGACATTGAATCAAGATTCTTTTCTCAAGATGATGGAAACACAGCTAGCAACAATAAGTGTTTTGAAATGTTAGTAGTCCAGCTGTATTCATAAGATTGCTAAGCATACAGTATATATTCAGTTCAGCTCACTTGCAGGGAGATCATATAGCCTTGTCCATTTTTGGTAAAAATGTTTTGTGAAATAATGCTACTCCATTTGCCTTTGACAGCATTGGTCAGATCACTGGATGCAGCTGACACTATCTGGAGTAGAGATCGACAGATTTTTTCTTTTTTTTTTCATGGGCAAAGACGTTTTTTGGAATCCAGAGCGACCAATAAGCTATGCCGATATTTTTGGGCCGATATTTTGGGCAGATTTTGATAGTTGTTCCCATAATGAAATCATTTTTACTGCAAACTCATCCACAACCCAGTTTTACTACAAAGTGGATAAGAGAGCAGCGTTGTCACATTTTGTACAATATCATCTTTGTAGTTGTTCAAATAAAGCTCTATTTCTATTCTTAACCAACCGATGTGCTAAAAAGTGCAAATATTGCCCTGATAAATTGGCCAACCAAAATATAAGTCTATCTCTAATCTGGAGTACAATAGTCATGCTACAATAATAGTTCTAAACCACTGGTGACATTTTGGGGGAAAAACAATATTAAGTACAAATTGATGACATGTATGTTTGATTATCAGATCAGTAAGGGTGTCAAAACTTAAATCCATCATGAGACAATCAATTTGAAAGCTATTAGAGAGCCCTATAAGATTAAATAAGAGAAGAGAACTTTTATTTGTCACAGAATGCAAAAGTGCAAGTATAATAAACAAAACTCAAATAAAATATTGGGCTACATACAATATCACCCTGCCTAAACCCATGACTCTAACCCAAATCATTGAGTAGTGCTAAGTTAACTTCAGATGATTCATTATGCAGTCTCAGAAGTAGATGAAGAGGGAGGCTATCTTCGTACCTCCCTCTCCACAGTGTCTCATTTAGCAGCCTTCCCTGCTCTGTGTGGCCTATGTTGGATCACCAGCTGTGCCCCATTTCAGGACCGGCTCCTTCGGAGAAGCAGGACTACAAAGACCTCACCGGAGGCCACTGCACCAGCACCTGTGTCTCCTCAGCACACAAAGGAATCACCACAACTTCACAAGCTCCAACTAGGACTGCGCTTTGGAAAATAACATTAGCATTATCTCTGTGTAAGTACTGCAGCAGGTAGCAATGAGTACTACTTAAACTTTGAGCTATTAAGTTAAATCAGTTAAGTCAAATAAAATACAATAAAATAAAATAACTAGTGCTGTCAATCGATTAAAATATTTAATTGCAATTAATCTCATGAATGTCATAGTTAACTCGTGATTAATCGCAAATTAATCACACATTTCTGTCCCTTGAAAAATCCTTTTAATCCTCTTGTCAACATAGAAAAGTGGATAGGCTTTATGCAAATGTTTTTTTTATTGCAACTGTGTTTGTGACCATGTTTGTCTGCCCCATCTGCCCCAATCATAGAACTAGAATAAAATCTATTTTTAAAATGTATTATAGATCCAAGGCTCCAATGCTGCTCTACTAATGACGTCATCACACGGCGCTGTTTGCTTACATGTCGCAGCAGCATGTGGATCTATATGCAGCAGCAGAGCTAATTGCTTTGGTGGAGAAAATAAGTCCAGCTGCTGAAATATCTATTAAATAGTGAGACAGACATGAGTCCTGCTGTGATACGCTCCTCTGTGAGTTTATGGATATAACAACAGCTCGGAGCAGTGAGGACATCCGGAGGAGAGAGTCTGCAAAACTTCTGTCTCTGTCACAGTCCTTATTGAAGGTCATAGATATAATCGAAATGCGTATTCACCATATGTTTTGGAGCAGACTTTATTTCATGTTTTCCTCATATGAACGTCAACACACATGACAGGGCTTCTCTGTTTCGTACAAATTGTTTTCCTTCCTCTTTACTGCCAGATCCTGTAGATTTCTAATGTTACAGCAGTGGCCACAGCTAATGAAAAAAATAGTTTGCAATAACATTAATGATAATAATGCCATATTTTGACAGCACTAAAAATAACAAATAAATATACTAGGACTGGAGATTTCTGTTTAGAGAGCAGATTTAACTCCAGGAGCATTACCATTTGAGAGAAAACTGAACTGATAAACTAATACAAAAATCCCATGAATTCCTGAACATGTGTGTAAACACTGGTACAAAAACTATACAATATATGGAGCTTTGCAATTTGATTTAGATTCTATTGCTTCTATTGTGCAGCTATAATAATTACTGTTAGTTGAGTTTGTTACTTTCCATACATCTCCTACCTCAAAGAAAAAAAAATACAGATATACAGTTGATGTACTTTGAGACAACGACTACAACCCTGACCGTGCCTGCTCCTTGGAGGCCATTTACTCAATGTAATTTGGTTTCAAGCTAGACGGTCTCCTGCAGGGCCCTCACAAAAGACTGATTGATTCTGCAGGTGAAAGGAGCCCAGTTCACAGTGGCCTTATAATAACAACACTCTATATTCAGCAGCTCTCACTGTAAACATCACATTGCAAAGGTGTCTTATTTCCACACCAAATCAGATACGAAGAGTTGTTAATACACATGAGCTTACTGCTGGAGAAGAACCTATCATGTTATCAGCAACATTTTGAGACCTCCGTGAATTTGGCTCCCCATCAAACTCAAACCTACACAAAAACTATGTCAATCGTTTGCGCTTCGTTTGTGTTGTTTTGTGATGCAAAAAGTTTCATTTGTGCAGTTCTGGTTCTTAAGATATTTGCAGTTTTATTTTCGGCCGATGACGTCATCAAGCCCCTCAAAATGTTAAATAGCGCTCAAAACAGACAGAAAATTATGTAAAATGTTTGTATTTCATTTGTGCTGTTTTGTTCTGTGACAATTTTCATTATAATTTATATGACGGCATTTCCGCTCAGCTGATGGTGGCAAACTCCGCAAAACTAGTGGCGATGAACGATCTCAGGCTGTGGAAAAGTCTGTATTATTATATAAAATATGAATCAAAAGCAATTTACTAAAGACTGTTACATACTTTTCTGCAGCCTGAGATCGTTTATTTTCACGAGTTTTGCTAAAGTCGCTGCCGTCAGCTAAGTGGAAATGACGTCCTATAATTACTGCAGAAATAATAATGAATAATTTTAGAAATATACTCGTACAAATAAAAATTGTCAACGTTTTCTATAATTTTCTGTCTGTTTTGAGCTCTATTTAACATTTTGAGGGGCTAGATGACGTCATCGGCCGAAAATAAATCTGCAAATATCTTAAGAACTACAATCGCACAAACGAAACTTTTTGCAGCACAAAACAGCACAAACGAAACACAAACGACTGACACCATTTTGGATGTTTTAGAGCATTTTAAAGTTTCCTGGGGGCTGGCTAACCCCAATTTTGACCTATAAAATAATCGTTACTTTCTCCAAAACTAAAGCAGCACAAATTAAACTTTTTGCAGCATAAAACAGCACAAACGAAGCACAAATGATTGACATAGTTTTTGTGTAGGTTTGTGTTTGATGCGGGGCTAACTTCACGCAGGTCATTTTGAGCACTTTTACCCAGTTTAAAATGTATCCATCTTAAAATGTTAATTTTGACTTATTTTTTACATTAACCTTTTGGGTTCTTTTTATAGACAATGCTGTGGGAGATTTACTGACCCATAACCACAAACACAGGTGCTTCTATCCATTGTCCAAAGACAACAATGTGAAAGCTGGTCACTCCCTATTTACCTTAATAAATGAATGGCGAAGAAGTACTTAATGACAAAGACACTAGTAATTTGATATAATGTAATGAACCACGATACTTTAGTGAGAATGCTTACGATACGATATCATAATATTTCAGTTACGGTTACATCCCTACTGTGTTTCGTCAAATGTGAGATGTAAAACAAATATATGGCTATTTCTCAAAAAATACTGTAAACTGTTAATTATGTGTTGATTGTGTTTTAGTGTAAACTGTTTTGGAAGGTTTCTACTGTTCCTTGAAAAGAATCTAACATTCAAGTCAAGAGAATAACAGAGCTCCAGTGACACCTTTCAGAGAACGCTGTGTGTTTTCGTTTGCTTCCTTCAAAGATTTCTGTGAGTGAACAGGCCTAATTTATCCGTGAAACAAACCGCTCTCAAAAAGAAGAAACATCCACCAAAATTACAGTTTTCATGGTGATGCTATGACAGCTCTGCACCTCAAAGAACTACAAAACAATTTGAGTTTCACTTGGAGAAAAGCATGAAATAGCTGTATTTGGAGCTTCATTGTTCAATGGCTAAATTGTCTTTTTGAGGCAGTTAGCCATTAGACAAAAAACTGAATTCTCCAATTCCTCTCCAACCAAGCCAATATATTCAATCAAGCCACCTCTATAGGACAATGTCAAACTAATGTTTCTGTTTTTGTTGGAATTGTAAATCAACCTTCTTTTCCAACTGGTTTTCCAACTCAATTACATTTACGGTGACTTTTAAAAGCATTTATGGTGACATCAAGAGCTGGGTTCTTTAAAGTCACACTTTTCTGGTGTAGGATTCGCCAAATGCTTTTCTCCATGGAAATGTTATTGCCTGGGATGTCTGGAAGGCTTCACAGTATGGTATTAAATCTTTCTATCTTCATGAAGACCAAACCAAACCAAGTTACAGGTCAGATCTGTGGAGAGTTAAACCCGGTCACAATCAGAATGTTTGTTTTTTCCAGGTATTTTGAGCTATAAAACCACCTGTAATTGAATAAATTAAAGGTAGAACTGTTTAATGTCATACTGTGGCAGAGCAAAAACAAATTCAAAGAAACAAGCAGGTGATGGATTCCCATTGAAAAAGTTACATAGTGTACACCAACTGCTGCACCTCCTCCCATCAGTCTGTCAAGCTCATCAAGTTTGCAGATGACACCACGGTCATCGGACTCATCTCGGACGGGGATGAGTCTGCCTATAGGACGGAGGTTGATCGTCTGGTGTCCTGGTGCAGCCAGAACAACCTGGTGCTTAATGCCCAGAAGACAGTGGAGATGATTGTGGACTTTAGGAAGCACACAGCCCCACTCCCCTCCATCATCCTGACCGACACCCCCATCACCACTCTGGACTCATTCCGCTTCCTGGGGATCACCATCACCCAGGACCTCAAATGGGAGCCCACCATCACCTCCATCATAAAGAAGGCCCAGCAGAGGATGTACTTCCTGAGGCAGCTGAAGAAATTCAACCTGCCAGCACGGACAATGGTGCAGTTCTACACTGCCATCATCGAGTCCATCCTCACCTCCTCCATCACCGTGTGGTATGCTGGAGCCACCACCAGGGACAAACAGAGACTGCAACGTGTTGTGCGCTCTGCTGAGAAGGTGATTGGTTGCAGCCTTCCATCTCTTCAGGACCTGTACACTTCCAGGACTCGGACACGTGCAGGTCGAATTGCAGCTGATCCTTCTCACCCTGGACATGGACTTTTTGACCTACTCCCCTCAGGCAGGAGGCTACGGTCCATTCGGACCAGAACCTCTCGCCACAAAAACAGTTTCTTCCCCTCTGCTGTTGGACTCATAAATAATAACACTCGGACTGGTCCCACCCCCCACTCTGCTTCTGTCACATGACCCTGTGTTCTCACTGATACTCTATATTATTAGACTCCTGTAAATTTGTAAATTTTGTTATATTATAGCTTTTTTTTTTTTTTTTTTCTACTTTATTTTATTCTATTATTTGTTGCATGTCAGTGTTTGTCTACATCCTGCTCCAAGTACCGCAGCAATTTCCTAATGTTGTGAACCTGTTCACTCATATGGCAATAAAAAACATTCTGATTCTGATTCTGAGTGTACCTTTAAGTCATTTTATATGTAAAACAAACATCCCACTAAACTACTGTACAGAACTGAAGGAAAAGTCTTTGACACGGATCGTGTTTGAAGCATGCAAGAGCCGTGTGGATTTCATAACATTTTTTTGATGAAGTACATTCTTCCTAACACACATAAAATAAGGGTGCAAAGCCTCTCTCTGCTGTACCCAAGCAGCTGTGAGCTGAGGAAGTGAAAGCTGTACTCCCGAACACAAGGCCAAACTGCACTATACACTGTACAGTTGTATGAAAAATTCATGGTTCCACGATCGAATCTTTTCAAGGCTTCTGATGGCGTCTTCGGGGTAGACAGCTGATGTGGAGAGAAGTCTGCCCTTAGCTCTCTGGAGATTAGCCATGTCAATCTGAGAAAGGCCAGAGAGACCACCATATGCCCCTGCTTTGAGTCCACATGAAGATAATACGGTGATGTCTCAGGTTCTGTCTTATGCAAAACTGTATTTTTAAGCTATTATAATCATCCTAATGCATGAATTTGTCAAGTTTGTAGAGCACTATATAAATCTGATTAATATTATTACACTCAAACTTCCCAAAGGTAATAGGGTAGACACACATCTAAAAGAGCTAGTCCTTCAATTACACATGCATAATTTTGAGATGGGAAATGCAAAATGTGTCAAGAGATAATAAAACCCATGGTTAAAATATGACACCTTTAATCTCCAACTTTCATGATCATTCATTTCTAAATGCCTTTGAGCACACTGCTCAGTTATGTTATTAACTTGTTATGAGAGCTGTGATTGTCACAAGGGGAAGATTATAGGATTCAACCAGTGCAACGCTCAAGTTCAAATTAAACTTGTCACGATGAAAAGGCTTCAAAGCTTCTTAACACAACAATGGTCAATAGAGTTGAGGTCTTGCGGCCACCAGCATCAAAATATGCCAGTCCTTTCACACATATACAGTACATATACTTAACATACACTACACCACTCACAAGGCAGACAAACCCTGTACTCTACTAAACAGCTAAAGCTTTTCTGTTTTTATTCTTACACCAACTGTTGCTTTTCAGTGAAATCACCCTGTTCTGCACACTGACTCTAGAACGATGTCAGTTCTTAATGGGCAGATTGTGTTAAACCAATAGTGAAAGTAAATGTCAGTCAGTGTATACCCAACATTCTAAAAAAGCCATTCATTTCAAGGCTGATTGACTAATAACTCATCAATGATTATAATACAAAACTAATCCAGCTCACTGCTGGATCCGTCTTTTTCTTCGATTTAAAACAAATGTCACATGTTCCACTGAGTTTGGTTCCTTTCCTTTCTCAACAACATGGAGCAGATGCCTTTTAACTCGCTGCATTTACCTCAGCAGATGTCAGGTGATTGAATCCCAGCACGAGTAAAAATAAATACTTGCTATTTTGGTTTACTTCAGGCTTTAGAAAGTAATTATCTCCAGAAGAAACATCTGTAGAAAACACAGGCTAAGTTTGTTTAGATAATGCCTAAAGATCAACAAGGCGGAGAACTGTTTGACAGAAACAAGTGGCCTCTACAGTATAGGTCTAATAACATTTGAGACAAAAAGGATGACAAACCAAGCCTGTGTTAACACAACTGCTTCTGGCGCTGAGATTATCACCCAATAATCATATGAGCAAAGGTCTTTCAATTATACAATATATGGCCCAGCGCCAATATGTCTACTACAGGCACTGGGGCAACCCACTTCCTATCGAACTAATTAGCATTAACACTGTGCAGAAATACTAGCATTAAAATATACTTTGTGATTTAGTTTAAATTCAGCACTCAGCATAAGTATGTGAATGGGCTGTATGGGGTGGTTGGAAAACATGAGTCAGTCACATAATCAACATATCTAACCGATTAAAAGCAGATACTTAATTAATATAATACATACTTTAAAAAATAAAAAACCTGAGCTCATCAGATTGCAGAAGCTATGTAAGGACAGGCCTGCTTCAAGGATTTCTAGAGTGCTGGAGACGTGTGGAGACACTTTTTTAAAAAGGTTGCTGGTGCTAGGCTAGTGCATGTCAATGGCCATAGTTGTCTTGCCACTAAAACACTTATCCACTCCACAGTGGACCTGAGGCAAAACAATTATAATGCCAGACTGTTGATGTGAATGTGTGTTGATAGAATAATGAAATAAAACTAACCTTGCATTGCATGAATCATCTCATGTTGAGGGACTATTTTCTCATATATCAGTCCACAGCTGCCAAACTTTCTATCAGGAAGTACAACTCGCTGCTGCTGCTCAGACATAAATCCTTCAAATGCAAGGTTGGTTTTTCTAAAATTCTATCAACACAGACATTCACATGGATAGTCAGGCGTTATAATTGTTTTGTCTTGGGTCCACTGTGGAGTGGGTAAGACTGTTTTTAGTGGCAGGACAACTATGGCCATTGACATGCACTAGCCTTGCACCAGCAACCTCTCCATATACAAGAGCTGGATGGAATTTTGTCTGCTCCACACATCTCCAACACTCTGGGTCACTAGGAAATGAGGCCCTATATCCAAAATTCTGAACTGTCCCTTTAATGCTTAAAAGGGAGACTGCTGGGAATGCCAGGTGACACAATGGGGCTCCAGTGACACAAAACAGTGTCCTTAGGCAAGGCACTTCACCCACATTTCCTAGTATGAATGTGGTTTGTGTGTGAATGTAGGTGGTGGTCAGAGGGGCCAGAGAAGTGTTAATGAATAAAGCACTGTAAATTACTCTGGATGTCTTGAAAGCCGCTATAAAAATCCAGTGCATTGTTATTATTTTTCATGTATTGACATGGAGAAGAAATGGATCCGAAAAGCTGGACAGGCAGTACAATAGTATAAAAATATTTAATGCATACCTGTCTGTTTTATGTTGATCTTACCATTAATTTGAAGACAAACTTTAGCACCTTCCCAGTGGCAGCCTATTCCTCATGTTGTTGGCCCATTAGACAGACTATCAGAGGGAGCGTGCAGTCAGCGCACCACTCAGCTTATTTTCACTTCCCTGCTGAAGCTTACACCAGAGAGCGCAGGCGTCCTGTGGTGGCACCTTTAACATCCTCTTGTCATTTTAATTGATGGCAGAATTGCCACTGGTGATCATTAATATACAGCGCTGCCCGGGCGCCTGCAGGTGGCTCTGTGAAAGAGGCTACTCCTCGTTCATCATCAGCCAGGCTTTCTGTTTGGGTTCATCTCTGTACTCCTTTATGCTAATGCATTTGGCCATTTTCTCTGATGCTCATTTTGATATTGCTTAATGATGTGCAAGTAATTCTGGACCTGGGTTATAACTGTTCAGTCTACATATTAGGAGCAATGTTTATGCTGATGCAATGTCTCATATAGAACAAAGAAAAACTTCTTATAGCACAAAATACAAGAGCAAAATAAACAACACGTCTGTTTGTTTGCCCACAAGACATGGTTCAAGTCAAAATTCTAAAAATAAAACTACTGAATTCTAAACATTCGGTTCTGTGACCTTTTAAAAATGTTGTTTTGTTTATCATCAATGTAATTTTCGGCAGCGTGTGATAATAGTTAGCGGCACTCCAGAAAACACACTTCTCCACTACTTTATGAAGATGTGAGTCTGGTCATTGGTGAATTTCCCTGTTTTCAGATGGGCATGATTGACAGGTGAAATAACCAATCAGGGACATGCATAGTCCGTCCATATCAAAACAAATATGGCTGATTATGAGGAAAAAGGACAGGAAAAAATATCACAAGGAACTAAAACACATCACAGCTCTCTGCAGAATCAGTGATCAAAGCGCAGAACTACTGAACTTAATCTGAGGTAAAATAAATGTAATTTTTAATTTTGTTTATAAATAACAAAAATAACAATGTTCTCCTTCATTTCTAACACGTCACTAAAAAAAAAAAAAAAATCTGATTGCTCGATCATGTTTGGTTGGGCTCGAACCATAGCGAGGAATGTGGAACAGACTGATATCCGTCTGTATAACAATATATCGGTATAAATATATAGAAAAAAGAAATATGCAACCCCCAAATTACACAGTAAATTAATGTCTAAAATACAAAGAAGTTTATGTTCAGACAGTTCTCAAACTCCAATAATTTCAGAAAGGTAATTCAATGTGCAAAAGCTTCTTCCCAAAACATTTCTGAGGCTGTTTTGCATTTCACAGACTCTGGTTCAGACAGCACCGGGGCAGCCTCCCACTGGGCTCCATCCATTTGGAAAAAAGCAACAACAACAAAAAACCAACCCATTGTTTTATTTGAGCTATTCTGTAAAAAAGCAAATTTTGAAAAAAAATAAAATAAAAATTGACCAGTACAAGATATCCATTTAGAGCATCATGTCACTCTTTGGAACCAGTAAATTGTATTTTTGTATTCATTTGTATTCATAGCAAAGATATGAGGGTATGTTTATGGCCATGCTCACTCTCTGTTCCCAACTCATTTAAGTAAAGTTGACAAATCTTCTCTCTCTCTCAACTGTACAAACAAAACGTCCTACTTTAGTTGAATGTCATTTCAGTCTAATCTAATCAATTGTACGGGTGGCACCAGGTTATAGTGCATATAGTGTAAAAATCGATGTAGAGGCAGATAATTGTGAGCACAAAAACAATATTGGAAGCTCTTTGATTCCTTTGTATTGCCTGATCCTGATCGGGACTGGCAGAATAGGAGCTGCTTGCATAGTTTGTATAAAAGGAGTATTTGTTCACTATCAAATAATCCCAAATTGTGGGAGACGAAAAAGACTTATAGATGCCATGATAAATAATTAAAATAAACACGATTCATTTGGGTTATCTATACAATAAACTGCAATCTTGTGAACTTTCAACATTTTATAATGGTTGCTTAAATTTTACAATGTCGTACTGAAAGAGAATTTAATTTAGTTACTGGTGTTGCAAAAGTTTGTATTGATTGGTTACAAATTTGTTTTTATCTGTAACATGGCACTATTATTACTTTAAAGTATTATATATGTATAAAAAATAAAAATATTAAAGCCTACAATCTTTTTTTTCTGTTTCCTACAATTCCAATCAAACAAGTGGCTAAATCTTTGAACACAATATCTGACTTTACTTTATCTAAAAGGTCCAACTGACAAAAAAAGCACATCTCTGCAGACTTGGTGGCAAAAAAGTATGGTGCAAAATTCAAATGCACAACAATAAAGATGAAGTATCCTCTCTTACAATCACTACATGAAAAAGCAAAGCAAATGTCTTGTAAATACAACACTATTGCCTTCTAATATTAGTGACAAGCTGAGGTCCTCGACTGCAGCTGCATTTTGTTTAAGAACATACAAGTGCACCAATTACTCTTTTGTCACCCGTCAAAGCTCGCTGAACAATCTGAAGTTCCACACTAAGCCCTATTAGGTCGGTGGCAGGACTTATCGGAACGGAAAAGCTACAGAATAAAACAAGAGCCACTGTGTTTCTGGTAAAAAAAAGAATGTCAATCAAACATGTGTGGCAATGTTAAAGAAATAGCATTGAACCAGGAATTTGCTCATATACTTGGGAGTCCAAATCTGGCTCCACAGACACACTGAGAATCTCTTTTTTGTTGTTTTTCTAAAAGAGAGTGGACCTTTTCAAAAAACAGCTCAGGAAAATGCCAACACTTTTGTAAATTGTAAAAACAACATTCTCAGAAGAAAACATTTGCTTTTGGCCAGTGTGTCTGTGCAGATGGCTGGATTATAATCTAAACTGTGATATCAAAAGTTATACAATTAATTTATAATATAATTTAAGGCCCTGTACCCAATTTTGTCTATATCTATGTATTAGAACATCATTTTTTGCCCAAATACGTAAGATAAACCATATAAGTAGCTCTTGAAATAAGTCAGCTGCTTATGGTCTGCATCTAGTGTTTTATTGTCTGATAATCAGGAAGTGTGTGATAGCATGCTAGTTGCAGTTAGCTTTAATGTCATGGCAAAACCCCTCCGAGGTCTCATCGCGTTGAGTAGAATGCTCAATGTAAGTGATTTTTAGCAAGAACAGCAAAAATCTGGTCCATTGCCTTTGACTTAGTATGTACTGTCTGTGCAAACACCACATCTAGCCTAATGGTCAGACTTCGTTAAAGATCAGGGACAAACAGGACTATTTACCAAGCAAGTGAACAGCATTTTCACACCCTGTAAACTACAAAGTGCCTATTCACAATCAGTCTTGCTGTGAAATTTATAGGGTCATTTCAACACCACTTAAAATCGTTTTGTTGTTGAGTCATTAATATGTGGGACACAGAGGTGAATTTAAGGCACCTCAACTGACTGTAAATATAAATAATCTAATTTTCAACATGACTTTTGCTTCATGTAGTTGATGAAAGTGCCTATATGACAAAAACTGGCCCTCACCTGGACTATACAGGCTTCATCTCTACTTGTGCCAAACTGTTTTGTACTTAGATTAAGGTACACTTTATTGTCCCTGTAAATTTGTCCTCTGTCCTCTTCAGTCCCGCTGGAGGCACCTCATCTGGGGCAGTGGCTGTAATCTTGTTGCTAGGCTTGGTCAGGACTGAGGACTACTTTAGCTAAAGGACTGACCCTATGGTGCATGTTTTGGATTGATGGGGGAAACCAGAGTGCCTGGAGGAAACCTACCCAGACACAAGCAGAACATGCAACCTGGGAATCGAAACCTGAAGCCTTCTTGTTATGAAGAGAGTGCAAGCCACTAGGCCACCATAATAATGTAAATGGTGTTTTACTGCTTAGAAGAACTATGCCCCATGAACATGCAGTACTGAACAGCTGGTTAGTTGGATTATAGGAAATCTGATCTGTTCAAAGTGTTGTTGTCTGGGTACAGCCGTTAGAAAACTGTTCAAAAGCCAAATTTGATTGTCACTTGTCAAATTCTTTTGGCGATATACCAGTATAAAATGAAAGAGATTATTCAAATATGGGGTTATTTAAAATTCTCTTCTAGTTCAATGTGGTAATTGGTTTTGGGAGCAGTGCAGTGCAGTGACCTTTGCTTTGTGCTAGCTTGTTTGAGCTGGAAAACTTGTAACCTTTGACACCCGGAGGCTCCAGACAGCGGGATGACATGGAACATGACAACTCACCTGGGCTGTGCGGAATAATATAATGAACTAATAGAATAAAGAAACTTTCAGACATCAAAGCCAATGCAAAAAGTAAGAAAGCTCTTCATTTGCGAAAAGGTTCAGCTGCACTTTTTGTATATTTGAAACATGTTTGTATTTGGATACTTATACCTCATCAGTAGGTCAGTAACGCATGCTGAATACTACTTATAAGTACCTATACTCTGGTATATTTACAAGGAATACATAAAGGAATAAATGATTCTACTTCATGCAGTTTGTGCAGTACAATTTTAGCTTTGAACAGCACAGTATTGTTAAGAAAAATATAGCATCAGAAATAGTTGTTTGTAATTGAGCATCATGTTCTTTACAGGATTGGGACCTGTAAAGGAATAATTTACAGAATACATTTTAATACAGGTATTTAGCCTGTAACTAAATACATTTTCTTCTCTATGTATTGAATGATTTAACTGAAGGCATTTGAACAAATCTATTAACCTAATAAAACCTAATCTATTAAACAAATCATTTAAAAATAATCTCATTGCAAGTGCAGTATGTGAATATACATGCTGAAATTATAGAGCTATTGGTAAAATGAGATCTTAAACGCCGCCCAGTGGTTTAAATGATCTCCCGGCATCAGAGGATTGAACATGCATTACCGCTAATGGCCACCACATGAATGTTTAAATGTTTCCAAAGGTTATGTGCCCTGAAGAACTGCTCCAAAGGTCATCTGCGCTGCAGGGAGGGCCCACTCCGTGTCCTGCAGGACTAGACCAGTCTGCTGCTCCCTTAAAGGACACATATTATGCAATACTGACTTTGTGAAGCATTTAACCATGTTATATTGTTGTCTCCTCATCAAAATACTGACCTGGTGTTCAATTTTGCTTCTTTCATGCTTGCAAAGTTGTCATCTCTGAACACTCAAAAATGTACCGTTTGCATTTTGCCACTGGGCTCATTCTGTGGCCAATGCTTGGCTCTATTAGCCCAGCATTGACCATTCATTGGGAACTTAATGTATTTATTTTCCCATTGATTATTTATGTTGCTGGCAGCAGAGGGAGCTCTAATGCCAACATGCTTAGACAAACTTTATTGATCCATAAGGGAAATTACTTGAACCTTGTGTTTTTCAAATATAGACATTATTTTAAATTATAAAATGTGAAATACTTTTTTCCCCAAAGTGAAAAGCATGGTAAAAGGGAAGTAAACTTACAAGAATGCATAATGTGTTTTCTTTAATACTTTACAGTCAGGAGCGTCCAATCCTAATTACACCAGAGAAGCTTGTGCTTCACAGAGATTGGCCTTTTGTTTTCTCATGTCCAAGCAGTTTCTGTTTTTAATTAAACAGCTGAATAATTAATAGATAGGATGCAGACCCGATGTCTAACCGTCTCTACCTAACACTTTCCCTCATGTCTGGATCAGGGCATTAAAGGCAGCGGGTTAAAAATCAAAATGAAACAAATGGGAACTGGCCTTTCTAATCTAAATTCCACTGCGGCTCCTAAAATGTTTATTAGTTTGGGGAAAAAAGGATTGGTTTTGAATAATAAAATGAGTATGTCTCTGAAGGGAAGCAAGGTCAGTAGTTCTTTTTGAAAGCTCGAGTCTAACATTCTTTTCATTTTAACCTTAGATTCTTGTATTTTAAAAATACAAATCATTTCTTTTTCATTACCTGTTCTGAATAACATGTAAATAACAAAGGGAAAGCTTGCAGGGATCCAGAATACACACTTTTCAACACTTCGAGAAGATGTGAGTCTGGTCATCAGTGAATGTTGTTCTTACATGTTGTTAATTGATGTTTGTTTTGTAAAAAAAAGTATATATTTTTAAAACTGTTTTTGTAATAACATAACATTTCTGACGGTTTAATTCATTGCATACGTCAGCATTCTTTCTTTAGTGACTTTATATATACCGTATATGTATAATATACTGTATGCATAATAGTCTATAATATTATTTGTGGATATAGTTCTTTTATTCATTCAGTTGTATTGTCAGGATTTGCAGAACAGCCACCCTAATTGAAAATCGCCAATTTGTCTGGAATGTATATTCATTTTTCAGGCTGAGAGTCCTCAGTCTGGATCTGCTTTAACCTTGAAAAAGATATATAAAATTTGGAGTTGGTTCTGGGCACAACTCAGTGGTAGTCTGCCCCAGTGGCACGATGATGGATGGGTTAAATGTAGAGAATAAATTTCCCAAAGGGACAATAAAGAGCATCTCAACTTCACTTGTTGGATCTTACTTTCTCTCAGCACTGCTTCACTGGCCTCTATATAATCCAGATAGGCTGAAAAAAACACACTTTGGGCTAAGGATCCATTTTTTTGCAGTTAGATTTGGGATTTATGTTATTTATGTTATGTTAAAAAAAAGAAAAAGTAATTTATTCCATTCCAAAGACATCATCACAGAAGCATTAGCATGTGAGAAAAGACTGGAATCAGAACCGGTAATATAATCCAATAATTCCATGCATTTCAGAACATGTTTGTAAATGAGATATGAGATGCGATAATTGCACCTGCTCAATTTCGATTTAATTGGAATATTTTGTGCATCCCTACAGAATAGTAGTGGAATTTCCAACATATTTTCAATGCACTTTTGCATGTGTATCATTCTGAAGTCAGGTATGTTAATTTTCACTTAAAAATAAAAAGGAAAAATCAGCCACATGCTTTGAGATACATCTGTGAAAAAAAGAAGGACATTCATAACTTCTCGTTTGGTTTCAGCAATACCAAACATTTTCAACATTCTGATATTGAATGCATCAAAGCACCCAACATTTAAGACTGTAACCTCCATGTTGAAAAGAGTCTAGGTCATCCTCAAACTCATTGTGTGTCTTTTTAAAATACATGAATGTCAACTGCATGTACAGCACTATGACCTGCTACATCCAGTGTGCAGCAGGTGTTTCTGTGGGGCTGTGGTGACTCCCCACACTTTCCAGTGTTCTGTCAGTGCTGTAGCTTCTCGCTCATAACTTGTATAATCACAAACTCTGTACACACTACACAAATGTACTTCTGCCACATTAGTAGAACTGACCACAAATAATCCAAGACCGCAGCAAACCTGAAAGACTGAAGTTCCTCCACTATGTCTGAAGGTTCTGCTAATGGTGATTAAACACTTCCTATGGCACTTACAAAATAACAGCAATAACAAGTGCAAATAACAAATACCACAACTTCACTGGATAATTTACACTGTGATTAGGGTTGGGCAGTAATACGGTATCCCGAGGTATCAAAAAGTAGCAACGGTATCAGTTTCATTACCGACCTACTAGAATATTAGGCAGCATTTTGGCTTCAGGCCGAATGACAGGGGAAACACAGCAAATGTTGACGGAGCTACGACCCTGCGTCAGGCCAGAGATCCCACCACAGTTGCTTCGGACACTTTCTCCCCTCCGCTCTCTCTCCTCTTCAAATGACGTTACACATGGAGATATCGATCTACAGGCAGCGAGTAAGAAGAAAAAAACACGTGACTGATGCTTTGTGTGTAATGTTGAGCCCAAAAGTTTGTGATGGAGACGTTTTACTGAATGCCGAGAGTTAAGAGGGGACGCACTGAGGAGGAGAAAGTTCCCGCGAGATGGTAACTTCGCCGAGTGCCAAGAGCTCAGGGTCTGTCAGATACAACATGCTGCAGTGGGAAATATCACACACCGTGGACTGGACTTTAGTTTTTACTCCAGAATCTGCCTCTTCTGAGCTTTTCTTGTCTTGCATGTCCCAGATAATTAATGGAGGGAGATACGCACTGGCAAAGTTTGGTTGGATCAGAACTTGTGCCTCATCTTCAAATATAATGCTGCTATTCTGTTTCTGAATGGTTTAGGTGCAAGCTACAAAATAATTCTTAATTAGTCACGGTAATACCGTATACCCCGGTAAAATGCTGAGAAGGTTTAATGGTATCAAAATTTGGATACTGCCCATTCATAACTGTGAACCTAAAGAACCTTTGATGCATTCAGAAAACAAACACAGATTCCCTAGTTTTCTTGTGTACGCGCAACTACAACCAGGTGCAGCTACAACTGGGCTTTACTTGAGCTGCTGCACTCGGTACTAACTCCTCCATTCACAACAGCAGACATAGCTAAGCCTGACAAAAGACTTAACTTGCTCGGCTCCAGGAGTCAAATCAGATTGTCTTTTCCAGGCGATTCCAATTGACACTCCAATGTGCTGCCTGCTATATCCACAGTGTTATGTTTAAGTTCAAGGTTTAGCCTACAGAAAACAACATTCAAGTGTTTTTCACCGTTTATTACACATTTTTCACCAAACTTCCATGACATGTCTCAAATCTGTAAATTTATTCAGCTTTTTTAATAAAGCCACACAACATGCATCTAGTTCATCCCAACCTAAAATACCTCCTATACAAATGAATTCTACGGCCTGTCATCAAAAGCCGTGGTATATTTATTACCATTATTTGGTGCAATAAGCCCAGGCAGTGCCGCGTCTCTCTGGGCTCTAAGTAATTTAAACACCAGGCTCATTGGGACCCAAGCAAAATATGAAGCTATAAACACCGGGCCTGTGCAGACAGCTCTATTGATTGAAACAGAAGTATATCTGTTTCCCAGGACAAGCATGTATGTCTGCTCTGCTGTGGAAAGGCATCCTTGAAAGTAAAGAACTCACTTTGGTAAAATATGGCAAAACTTAGTTTTACACAACTTGGGTTAGGTTGGATTTCAAATACCATTTCTATTTTTGACATATCTTGGTCACAGGTCCGTGCATGGAGGCATGACGGTCCCAGTGAAAGTGAGCTTATTGCACATAAGCTGAATAGATCACATGTACAGGTGTGGCTGCCTGTGCATACTGAGGGGATTTATCCTCATCTGCTCAGGCTGTGACAGGCGCTTCCTGAAATACAGCCGTGTATAGAGAAGCGGAGCCAACTCTACAGCTTCTCATCTGATGGTATCCAGCTCATCCCATCTGGCATGCTGTAGTTATTCAAATGCAGAGTTTGGAACTTCTATATCTGGGCCTGGGCGACACACCGCTGCACGGTATACGCTACAGTGTGATGTGATTATTAATAAGCTCTGGGAAAATGCAAGCCCCTAAACTCTCAAAGTAGACAGTGATTATGAAACTATGAAACTATTTTGAAAGTTGAATTGTACGTCATTGTCTGGATATATTTTTGGAATCTACTCAAGCTGCTGAAAGCTGAGACCTTGGGACTCTGCCTTATAGAAATTTAGATTACATGAGCTCATATTGAGGTTAAGAGATTTCACTGGCACTGCACTGCATTCTAGTTAGTGCCTCTGTCACAGAATAAGGAATATATGAAATTAATGAGCGTAGGCTGAGTCTCAAGAACAATGTTAGCCCCGCAACTAACAGGCCATTTTCTTGGGAAAGATTTACCCCGACTCAGGCTATCGGCTGAAACTTCATATTCACTACACCAACAATAATCATAATACTAAGAGCTAGATTCCAGGTAACCAATAAGATGATAAATAAGATGAAAAATAAACAGAACACTCACACTCGTCAAGAGTCAAATACAGACCACATGTAATTCCAGAAAGTCCCTATAGTGTATTTTTCTCATGCCAGAACAGTACAGCTTGTGAAATGCATTTACGTTTGTTAAGTTACTTTAACTTTTTTTACGTTTTTTTACTTTTACTTCCTCCATTTGATTAATTCCCCAACTGACTTTAAAAAAAAACACTACTCTGCACATGTTCAGATCCATGACAAAACAAGTGTAAACTCCATAATATTCTGTTGATTCATGGAAACATTTTAAATATGTATTTGATAGTTAAATATGAAATAAACCTGATCAGTACAAAAAAAAAACAAAAAAAAAAAAACAATAGTGACTTAATTAATTAATCATTATTTGTTTCATGTTTAACATGTGGGCAACATAATGAGGCTGACACAACATGATTGATGAAAGTGGGGTGTCTGATGCAGCTTGGAGAGTGTTTATCCTGTTCTCTGTGAAATGTCAGCATGTCTACTTTAGCCTGAACTCTTGATTCATCCATTATTTTACAATAATGAATACATCTGAAGACTTATAAACATAGACGTTACTATCACTTGATCCTTGCTGTAGTTCTGTCACAATACATTGTCTTTGTTGTGTAAATGTGCCTCCTTTGCACTGTGGCAGCAGTAATGATTAAACCAGCATGTGTCCCTGACAATGGCACTGTCATGGACCTTTAAGCTGAGTGGCCCTGCACAGCTGTAGTGAGGCTGCTGAGTCGCACTTCCAGTTGGCGTCACTTAGGAGACATCAAAGCCAGTGTCAGCAGAGCGCATGTCATTCCCATCAGGAGCCAATGCATCGAGGTCATGTTGGCAAAGTCAACATGGCCAACCCGCTTCAAACAAGAGCTGACTGCGACGTTCTGCCTCCCCGTATTACTCCCACCAACTAAAACCAAGGTAAACAAATTAGGCTTAAGGACTACTAATCAATACGAGCTGCTGGTGACGTACAGTAAACATAACTTTTCAATGTCAACTCACTTCACTTCTAAAACTATTATGCATGCCATTGTCAGTTATAAATGGAGCTATAAAGACCACTGCGTCATGGCGATCCGCTCAACAAAACCGCTAATAAAATGTGACACTTTAAATGGACGGTTGACTTTGGAGGATGTTTTTGATGTGATTAAAAAACACCAACCTTTCATACTGCCATTATGGGCCAGAGTGAAGAGAGGCGCGCCATGTGGTCAGGCTGGTGAACTGCGCTGACCCTGACTGTTTATTTCTCATAACCATCTGGACACGCCAAACGCCAAGGGCACTTTATCTCAATTCACTGTCAGTTCACACATGTTCCAGGTGCAAGCTTTATTCTAAACAACATTACAGTGAGCTTACTGATGGTAGGTCAAATGTGATTTAGTTATAGCTAATGTACAACAACATGATCGCATTAAGTCTTATCTGATGCTATCCAGGTGTTACAGCATGTATGGATTGTCTCATGGCGTATATGCAGGTGAGAATAGGGTCCCTGTGACTTACTCATGAAAAGAAAAACAAGAACATAAACTAGTCAAAACCTAAAGTTGCAAATCTTTCTGGTGAAGGGTTTGCCTAATGCTGGTCTTCACGGAGATATTATTGCTGTGCCTGGAATGTTCCTCAGTATAGCATGAATATTTATATCTCCATGGAGACAGGCAGGTGATGGAGTAGCAAGATTCAGATTCATATTTATTGGTCCCAGAGGTCAATTCATTTGCAGCCTTCTCAGATCAGTTCTCCCATTCTCATAAACATACAGTGTGTCAGTCAGTTACAGTCTACAAGCAGAACTCAATACAATAATATATTACAAATAACTTAAAAAGAACTGCCATCAGAGCTGAGCAATTTAATAGCAGAAGACATGAAAGAATTAGGGATGCAGAAGAAGACTGTGGCAGAATGAGCATCTACATCATTCCATTTATATATTTTTATTGCATTTTTTTCCAGACAGCAAGTGCAAACTAGTTCCATTGTTCTATGTAACACTTACAGCAGTTTTTCTACGACGCATAAACAAAACTAGCCAGATACTAACTAAGACCACCACACCGTACTGTCTTTGCAATCAAATAAAAATGAGTATTTGTAATCAGCTGAAAATTCAAAAGTAGAATGAGAACAATTGAATAATGACTGCACAACATATCATAAAGAAGTAGAGCAAGATCAAGTGTGGATTTCGATTAAAATGAATTTGTTTCAAAATTAGCTACTGCCGAGAGCTGCTAAGAAGTTCAAATTACAATTGTTATAGAGCCAAGAACACAATTTCCAGTTACAATTATTGTACACTCAATTTTCTTTGAATCCACCTGACACTCAAAGCATAACAGAGGCTGACCTATAGGACAGATAGGGAGCTGAAAGTGTTTGTGTTATGGCATTTTACTACATTTAACAGAAAAACTCTGAATTTTGATGCCACAATTTCACCAAAATAGCAAATAATCACGGGGATAAGATCACACAGTTTTTGTCACCATATTGCCAGTCCCTAAAGCATAATATCGACTTGAATCTATTTGCATTTAGTTTTTCATAAATAAATGGTAGAGAAATGAATTGTCTTGTCAAAAGTGGGGGCTTGGCGGCTCTGTCCACCTGCTCATCACTGGAACTGTCCACTCGCCAGGAAGTAATGAGATCATCGTTGGTGAAGTGAAGCTGAAAGCAAATCATCTTGTACTTTTCCCTAATGGCACACTGGGCACTCACTGTGAATCCAGGGTCATCCATCCTGCAGTGCAGGCCAGACCAGAGTGCAGTCCAGACCGGACCAGTCTCTGACAATAGCACCCCTATGCCCACAAAACACAGTGACCTCTGGTGGTCATACATAGGGTACACACTGGGTAAATTTAAAAAAATTGTCAGTTGGCAAGAACATTTTTGGAATGATATTGTATATTATTATTATTAGAACATTGGGAAATACTAGTAATTTATGGGTTTATGAATAGGAGAATGGTTTTGAACACACAATATAGAAACAGTCCAGACCAACCTCAGGGCAGCTAAACCAAAATATTCAAATTCTAATAATCAATTACAATAAGGGACAAATAAGAGACCAAATTAATCACACATTTTTGTCCCTTGAAAAATCATTTACTCTTATCAACATAGAAAAGTGAATACGCTTTGTGCAAATGTTTTTTGTTTTTTTTTGTAACTGTGTTTGCGACCGTGTTTGTCTGCCCCATCAGCCCCAATCATAGAACTAGAATAAAATCTATTATTAAAATGTATTATAGATCCATGGCCCCAATGCTGCTCTACTAAGACTGATGACATCATCACACGCTGTTTGCTTACATGTCGCAGCATGTGAATCTATATGCAGCAGCAGAGCTAATTGCTTTAGTGGAAAAAATAAGTCCAGCTGCTGAAATATCTATTAAATAGTGAGACAGACATGAATCCTGCTGTGATACGCTCCTCTGTGAGTTTATGGATATAACAACAGCTCGGAGCAGTGAGGACATCCGGAGGAGAGAGTCTGCAAAACTTCTGTCTCTGCAGTCCTTATTGAAGATTGTAGATATAATCGAAGTGCGTATTCACCATGTTTTGAAGCAGACTTTATTTCATATTTTCCTTATATGAACATTAGCACACCTGACAGGGCTTCTCTGTTTTGTACAAATTGTTTTCCTTCCTGTTTACAGTCAGATCCTATAGATTCTAATGTTATAGCAGTGGCCACAGCTTATGAAAAAACTAGTTTGCGATAAAAAATAAAAAAAAGAATGGTGTTAAAAAAATGTTTAAATGGCCAGCCCAACGTTTTCAATTTCAGCACTATGGACAGCTCCGGGGTTCAGAACAGTGGATGAGTTGAACTGGTAAACCACACTATACTACGCGAACACTATTTGTGAATAGGCCTCATGACTCTCAGAGAGTTCTGTCAATAGTAATTCTGATGTGATATTTTCATTTTTGTTTCACACACAACCACACAATGTAATATCAAAGATAGCACTTCCTTAACTTTTGGGAAAGATTTCTACTTCTTCTAATAAGAAAAAAAGGCTATGAGCTTATTTACTGTCTTATAGAAGAAAACACAACATCAACCATCAACCACAAGTTGATGTTAAAAAAACTAAAGTCAAAGTGAACTCAAGATATAATTTTCTTGTGTTTTGGCCAATAGTGATTGTGGTTTTTATCATGATTCATCCATATTACAGGGAACAAATGCAAAATCTACTTTAATGAGCTTTTACCTATGTTATAAAGATCTGTTATAAAGATCTGTTGACTCATGCATGTTTGAGAGTGTTTAGGGCTGTTTTCACCTACCCCCTAGCTCATTAACAGAACACTACAACCCCAGCTAAAATCAGATAAGACAGAAGTCATAGTCTTTGGCCCACAGAAACAAAGAAACAGTCTCAGCAGTCACCTCCAGTCTCTCTCTAAAACTCTCTAAATCAGGCTAGAAATCTAGGTGTAATAATGGACTGAGACTTGAACTTTAACAGCCACATCAAATCAATAACATCTGCTGCCAAAAATCAAAGGTCTACTGTCTAATGCATATTTAGCAGAGTGACTTATCTATGTTTGTGTCTTCAGTAGGTTAGACTGCTGTAACGGCCTGTTCACTGGCCTCTCCAAACGAGCTGTGAGAGCTGCAGAACATCCAGAACGCTGCAGCTTGGGTCCTGACTCGAACCAGGAAGTACGAGCACATAAGTCCTGTGCTCAGGTCTCTGCACTGGCCCCTGTGGCACAGACAATAGACTTTGCCTCTGCTGTGCTTTTTAATACTATAAGAACCATCTCACACTCTGGGGACCTGAGGGACCGGCCTCCTGCTGGAGCCCAGAGTCAGGACTAAAGTCAGCAGGGAGTCAGCGTTACAGATTCATGCAGCTAAAACCTGGAACAGTCTGAACATGTGAGACAGACTCTACTTTGACGCTGTTGAAATTCAGGCTCAAAACAGTTCTGTTTAGCTCCGTATGACCGAAAGGTTTTCATTCTGCACTCTTCTCTATCATTTAATGTCTCTCCCTTTTTAATTTTATGATGATTTTTTATGTTTTGATTTGTTTGTATGGTGATTTTAATGTATTTCTTATTCTGTAAAGCACTCTGAATTACGTTGTGACCAGCACAGTCTAGACCTGTACTTTTTCTTTGCACCTATGTGTAAGTATGTGTATGTATGTGTGTGTGTTGGTGTGTATAAAATTGTTTTTGTGGCTTAAATCTTCTCTGAAATCTTTGTGTCAGAGGCATAAGTTAGTTTCAATATTATCATCTATATTTACTTCAGCAATATATCGAACTTCATTTTATGACAAGCCTAGCACATTCCTCAATGTAGCATTTTTTCTCTATTAAAATCATAATTTTCAATCTGTAGCTTGTTTGAAGAATGTCCATAATCCATCAGGGCCATTCTTTATGCTACGCTGCTGCAGCTGTACTGATATAACCCTACTATTGATGGATTCCTACCGGGATAGGCTTTTCCACAAAGTCAAAAACATAAACAATTCGACTTGAAAAAAGTACCATGTGGCCCTGGAGATAAAACTTAATCTATCACAGTGGACTGTGTGTAATAAGGAAAGACAGTTTAAAGGTTTGGAATAATCGCACAGTGTCAGCCTCTATTTTTTACAGTGACGGCATATAGGCTTGTCTGAACTCATGATGCCTTGAGAAGCTGTGGTTGAGAGACTGATTACGCTGTGAAGTGAGTCATACAATCTATGAATGTGAGGGCCCCCGGAGACAGGCCTTAGGTGACACCGTCTACGACTGAGTGAATTTTAATCTACTGCAAAAATAAACTAAAGTATAATGAAATGATGGCACGATAATTTACCCAGAAACGATCAAGGTGGCATTTAAAGGTGCACTGTGTGACTTTTCAGGTAGAGAGTCACTTTACAACTAAATTATGCAGTGTTTGATGCTCTAAACAAAATTTTGTCATTTTCTATCACAGTGACATAATCTTTAATCTCTGAATCATGGAGACAAGCAGGTGACACGACTCACCAAAGTTTACATGTGATGCTCACACTCCCTACCACCTAGTCAAGGTAACACATTTTGAAACACGATATATTACAGAGAAATATTCTGATACTTGAGAATACTGAAACTACTTTATGTCACTAACACAACAACAATAAAGCAGGATACTCCCATGTTCTATGTTTTCAATATACAGTATCATTTAAAAGCCTGAGGTGCAACAAATAAATAGCAAAATGTACTAATAGTTAACCATTAAAGTTACTTATTCAATCCTCTACAGCTTAATTCTTATTGTATTACAAGTAAAATAGCAAAAAGCTCTCCAAGAAATTGCACACATGATAAATAGTGAGCAAAAAATAAATATTGTTCCAGTTATCAAATATTGAACGATAAGTTGATATAGTAAATAATGTGGTAAGGCTACCACCACCACAAAAAAGTTATACAGTGTCCCTTTAAGGAGACTGAAATACACACTACTATACATTTTCTGTACATCAAAATTGATTAATTTGATAATAAAATGCTCAATAACAAAGGAAATACTTCAAATGGTTTATGACGAATGCCATGACAATATCTGATGAGACAAGAATGACTCACTCACTCAATGACATTACAGTGGCTATTTGTATTTCCACTTCTCGTGTGAAGGTGCATGGAGACTAGTGCACAGGTTTATTGCCGGCGTAAGCAGCTCATCACATGACGGTTCATTGCAAATCCATTTAGTGCAGTACATTAATCATGCTCGCGGCTGCCAAGGTTCACCATTTATGCGACTCACTAGATTAGACTAGAGGGCACCTGGAAATTCAGCTTAATGGTGAGGACACAGTTATGACGCTTACTATCATTTCTGACACTACAAAGCATCTGTTAATATTATGAGCTGACAAACACCCAGTCACCCATTTATCAGCTCTCAAGGCCAAAATTTGAAACTACAGCAGAACTTTTTTATGAAAGCGAACAGACATTTATTCCAGGCACCAATCACAATCGCACAACTGGTATTCCTTCAAAATCTTTCTGAAATCAAGCTCTAAGAAGCTCTGTCTACTAGAAAAGTTACATAGACCAGTAATAAAGGATCACTCAAACATGTGAATGAGACAAAACATAACTCCAGGTATGTTTTTGAGGAGGTAACAACATTATAACATGGCTTAAAGCGCATAAGAATCTCATTTGTGTAATATAAGACATTTAAAGCTATATGATTAGGACTATAATGATTTGATAATGAACATGTTTTTGTTGATGAGATTTGGAGCATTTCCATGGCCTGTGTAGGGAAATGGCTCTTCTGTTTAAATCTCACTTATTTAACACAATTAATTTATTACACAAGGCATCCAATAGTGTTATGACTACAGAACAGCTTTGCATGAATTAAAGTTCAAACATTATGAGATGTTCTAGCCCAGAATCAGCCAGTAAAGAGTCAGTATCGTGCCAATATTCAATACCAGTATCACAACCAGGGTTCTACAGTGCGCCCATTTCACTCGCATTTGCGAGTAAATATTTCGTCGTGCGAACGAGGAAAATAAAACAGTCGCACCAGTGCGAGTGCTTCTGCAGCCACAATAAGGAGCTGCACAGACGTAACGTGACAAGTTAAACGTTCTAAATGTATCAAACATTAGGGGCGCACTCACACTAGGACTTCAGAATCGTGCCCAAGCCTGGAGCCCCTAAAGCGCCGCACGCTTTCCCAGCGCGAGCGCTGACCCCAGCGTACGAGTTCCGCGTGTGCGCTGATATCACTCATACGAACAAACTCCGCTTCAAAACACACCCACGCCCAGCTTCAACGAGGAGCGCCCTTCCTTCTCCGCGCCCTTCCTTCTCCGCTAAAGCGAGAGCTTTGTCTTGGTCTTGTCTCGGACTCGAGCGCATTTGGACTCGGTCTTATCACGGACTCAAGGTCTGAATACTGAGTGTGATCATATTTCATTACGGCCGCTGCAATAAACTTGTACCGGTGTGCGTGACCACGCGGGACGTCTCTCTGCGGCCTGTGCACTGGAGCCCGCAGACACTGTGCGGCCCGTCAGCACAGACTCCGCAGCGCGCGGCTTGTCCACAGCGCGCACCCTTGTGTACCAACGTGCGTCACAGGGCAGGTTAAGCATCCCACCTATCCTTCCGCCTCACGTCAAATACGCCAATACTAATTTTCTGTCAGTGTCCGCACAGAGCAGACCCACAGCACAGAGCAGGCGATATGTGGGCTGAAGTTTGCCTAAGAAAATGCCAAATAACTCTGTCACAATGTGCGTTTAGTTTGGTAAATGTGCAGAGGCTAAAAACCACTGTAAAACCACTAAGAGAAAGTAACTTCACCGAGGAATTTGAAAATACAGGTTTAAAAATCTTACTTATGTTTTTCACTTTGAAGCAGTTTTGTGTAAAGTGCAGTGGAAGTTCTCTTAAAGAAGAGGTTCTCAAACTGTGGTGAAGGTCCAAAAAGGGCCACAGAGTGTTCAAGTGCAGTACAGTTTGTTTGGCTTATTTTAAATCTAAATATTAATCAGATAAAATGAAGATATATTTATAAAAACACTGCGATCATGCAGGAAAAGTACAGTCATAATTCTTTTGTTTTTTGTATTAAATTCATTCAAATAAGTTGGTGTGCGCAAGTTCTGCTCTGTAATAATCGTTCAAAATGAAAACCTATTTGTGCCCCCATTTTTTTTTCTGTGCTCCTAAAATTTTTAACTTAGGGGCACATGTGCTCCTGAAAAAAAAAGTTAGCGTAGAGCCCTGATCACAACTGATATAATATAACCACTGCCAAAAAAGTATAGTGCAGGTTTAAGTAGAATAAACTCATATCTATACCCTACTGTACATGATCTGTTCAGCAAAACTGATTAATTGAATAATAAAATGCTTAATAGAAAATTTTGTTCACAAGAAAAAACAGAAATATATTGTATTCATCAGAGGGCTCAATAGATAATTATTTATTCATTTTTTTACCCATGATGCGGTATACTCACAGAAAGGATTGTCAGCTAATATCACGATCACTTAGTGTATGTCGTAGTTGATCAGCGGGGCGCTAGCACGTAGCCTGGGCAGGGACTGAATGACTGAATACATATTGACGTGCTGTATATGAGCCAGTGTTCCTGAGTGCATGGATTCATAAACATCACACATTGTTCGTCAGCATCAGATCGAGCAGCTTTGATGGATGGATATGTCAAAGGCAAAGGCATTTCCACTCACTTATTTTGGCCGCTGTGAATACAAACAGGCAGTATAAACACCAACGATACTGTGTAAAGATAACAGAGGAAAAAAAAGGAAAAGAAATACTGGCTTTGAAAGTTTAGAGGTATTATGAATGATAAACAAAGCTGCTTGAGGCTTGAGGGATAATTGTGCTGTGTTATATATGTATATCAATTTGGCTGCAGCTCCCTTTGTAAAAGTAAAGAAGTAGTACTTTTATAATGCTGTAAATAGCGGGGAATCGGCTCAGTTTCAAATACACAGATACATACAATCACTAATATTCCAACTAGAAATTGAAATTTGAGGGAATTTGGATTTTGGATGGTCATTCAGCGTAAACATGGTTATAACTTTTCATCATAAAAACACAGAAGGACTGAGAGCTTCAAGGGATTTTTTTCTTATAGTTAAAAGTCCAGAACAGGTACTCCTCAAGGACAATGCTCAAAAGCTAAGAAACAGTGAAGATGATTGTCTTTGTAGTAGAAAAATGTACTTTCATAGAGTAAAAAAGCATTCAACATGTCTGAGGCACTTGTTGGAATTATTCTAAAAGTCCTTTATTGGTTACATGTCAATTCCAATTAGAACTTCACATATTTCTTCTAAAGTTGTGAACAAATTAACTTGCAAAACTAGATCGAGTGACCTCTGAGATGGATCATTCTGAATTTTGGCACATGTTAGTAGTAAGTATTTGCACTGAAAAAGTTTATTTTCCCAACAAAAATCACACAGTTCATTCCTGGATCATAACGTTTTTGTAAATCAAATAAGTCCACATTAGTAGAGAGGTCCCCACACACCCACATAATCTGAAACAGCGTCTGTTTTCTGGCCAAAATTAATCAGGAAATCACTCTTCTGACAGATGAGCAACTTCAGTGAAACATGAAATAATCTGATGGCCACACTAAGAAGATTAGTCTTAAAATCATGTGTGTTTGAGTGGAGCCAAGGTGGTCTCCCTCTATATATGATAAGCAATTAAATTATCAGTTCATTTAAAAAAAATACTCTACAGGAAATGATGGGTTCACAGTCAAGTTCAGTTAAATTATTGAGTAGCAGAAACAAGAAATGTAGAAATAATTCATGAAACCATACATAGGTTTTCTGAACATGTAGACAACTTGAACGTAGAAAGCACTATTTTTAGCTCAGAGTAGCGGAGAAGATGAAGGTACGTTGTGGTTTAATGCAGAACAGTACAAGGTAATTCCATTCACTAGCCACCAAGAACACAAAAAGAAGCTGTGATTTATTAATTAAGTCTTCTGCCATCAGGCATCACTCAGAAGCGCGTCACTAAAAGCCAACGTTAGAAAAGCAAAATGCAAATCGGGTAGAATCAAAGGCAGGTGTAGTGGGGTAACTTCAGTGGCGTGAACTTCGGCTATTTCCCTCAAAGACCAATTTGAACACACGTTAGGGCTGTAATTGCTGTTGCTAGGTTACAGGGTTAGATAAGGGAAAGGTTTAAGAGTAGATTGTGTTGAATTCATTATAGCTACAATTTCCTATTGTATGTTTGGACTTGGAGTTAGGAAAGCGCGATATGCCTAACTTTCATATCACGATTTTCTTAAAGCCACCATTTAGTTTTCATTCATTCATGTTTTCTTAATATCTTATACAGTCTTTAAGAGGTAAGTAAAGCTATCTGCTGTTTCTGAAAGTTTAATCTTCACTGTCACTCACTCAGAGCATGATGGAGTCTGAGCAATATAAGAGGAGTGTGTGGTAGGTGTATATGCACAGATATCTTCTTCTATAGCTTCTGATTGTATTTAACTCCTTTCAACAAAAATAAATGTGTAAATACAAATTCAAACATTATGAGCCCAGTAAATAGTCTAATTACGTACATCAATTTATGCGTCCAACTATGATATCGGCTGAACCAATGTTTAGAAGTTGTCGTCCAATCATGCAAATTTTCCAGTATTAGATTGGTGCATCCCTAATGGTGGAAAGTGTTTCTAACCATTATAGAGCTGCATTAAACAAACAAATTATCACAGGGATGAGATCACAGCTATTTTGTTTACTGCCGTATCCCGCAGTTGGAGAACATAACTACAAGTACATGGCACAATCTTTCACTACATTAGAAATTAATTTGCATTAGAATGTCTTTTGGTTTTAATTGAATCACTTTCTCCCTGGTGTCAAATAATGTTTCATAAATGGAACTTTGGTGGGGCTTGTGGCCTCAGAAAATCCATTACTCAGGTGTGCAAAAACAGAGCGGCTTCATTTACAATACATAATTCCCGGGAGAATAAAATGAGTACAGTAAAATCGACAGCTTTTATCATCATGGTTTACAAAGCTTTGTGTAATGTGACAATGGCTTATATGGGTTTGTTTTTTAAAGTTAGGTACAGTTTATGATGTCAAATTTTGCAGCACACTATTAGAATAAAAAAGAATTAAAAATAAACACCGAATCATTAAACATAGCAAGATTCTTATTAAGTTTTATTACGTATCCCCAGGTTTGACTACCCCAAATTTAAGACTTTTTTAAGACCTTTGTGAGACCACTTGAATGAAAATTAAGACCAACACTGCACTCATTATGTGGGCAAAAAACTCCAGATCCAATTCTAATAATGACTGTTACTCACTGCTTTAAATAACAAAAAAATACTTTTATTATATAACTCTAAGCTTTCACATTGTCTTGTCTCATATTGTACTGCAGCCCAGTATACAAAAAAATATGCTAATGAAATTTAAGACCTTTTTAAGACCTTTAAAACCCCGCGGTTACCCTGTACTAACATGCATACTATTTAAAGTGGCTATACTCAAATTCTTTCCACATATTTCTGTTTTCCCCAGTGCAGATACTGTACATTGTAAGCATGAGGTCAAAATAAGTCTGTTTGTTGTCTGTATCTAATTATTAAGTGTTTTATTGCCCAATAATCAGGACATACGCTCTTAGCATGCTTGTTGTCATCAGTTTTACTGTGGCGACAAAACACTGTACTAATTTCTGAAAGTTGTGAAAAGGATGCTTGGAATAGCTAAGATTTAAGTGATGAAGACCTTGCAACTAGTGAAAGGTATTTAAAATGTACTGTTTTTCATAATTTTAAGATGGTAAAAATTTGATGCAGTGTCTAAAAATGTTTCACGCATGTTAGAATAAGAATAACACCTAGTTAATTGATCATATTTTAGCCTACTACAATGTTGACTATGCATTCTCACGCCTAACATCTGTTGAAAGAACTTTAAACTTTTCAGACTTTTTTCGTGCAAAATTTAAAAAAATGCAAATTATATAAAGTGGTGTGAATCTGTCACATTACAGAGTACAGGTTGCACTAGCACATGCTCCCACCTGCAGCAGCGGCAGTGACACTGAGCTGGGTTACATCTCAGGCATCAGCTGTGAGTGTTGAAACTGCCGATCCGCTGCACATCACTGTTATCTCATTAGCCCACACAGTCTCCCTGTACACCGAGGCTACTACCAAGACGAGTACTTAACAAGAGAAGACGGGGAACTAGAACACTCACATCCACGCTGATATATGTAGTATATGTCGTGTTTACGGGATCCAACTATAGAATCAATTTACAATATGCATAGGCTATAAGTGCCATAAGTGTCTAAAAAGAGAATACTTACTGAAATCATATTTTATTATATACTTGGTTGGCAAAGAAAAAGCCAGACATTAATTGACTGACCTTTCATGATGCGTTTTGAATAGTTTTAATTGTTTTTCTATGTTAAGAACCACATTATTAAAGAAACTTCTAATATTTTGTGTTGAATATGAACTCTAAAACCTGTGTTACTATTATCGTGGTATCAAAACTGGCATTAATAATTTAATTTGTATGACAAATATGCTTTTATATTTAGTTATGAAGCTTGTTTCAGATTCAAGTCTCAAACTGCCACTTAAATCTATTGTAGTTTTAGCGCTGTAGTCAACTAAAGAAATTCTTGGTCGACAAAAGACCTGCCGACCGTTTAGTGAACTAAAAAGGGGGCGTGCATCTGAACCAAACTACTCACAAGACCACAAATGCACAGTGATTCATTCAAAAACAGAAGACAGCAAAAGGTACACGGAAACAATGTACAAATTTTCAGCTAACTCACTTACCCACTAACTTCTCCTTTCTGTTGTCCCATTTAAAAACATATAATCTAAACATAATGATTTGTCCATTAATATCTTGTCTGGTAAACCAAGACTCCATTGACCAATTAATTGACTAAACAACTAGAGATGTACAGCTCTAGTAGCCTGTGATGACTCTCTCTGCGGTAATGAAAAGCTAAAGCACGCTCCTCTGCCAGTCCTTGAATGAATTCACATGTGACATTATGTTGCAGGAACATGATGCAGACCACGTAGGCTTGCTCCTGGAGACAGAAATAACATATATTACTGCTAAGGGGAATAGTCTATGCATTGGCTTGTTTCTATTGAGAGATGAAACTGCTTGTGTGCACTGGGTGTCATTCAGAGGCTGCGATGTGATGGGCCCTTATGTATTCCACTGATGGTTCTCCAGGGAGTAATCGGCACAGCTACATGGATGTGGCAGCTTTATTAAGTCAGTGCTCAGAAATTAAGCTATAAAGTGGAGTATTAATCATCATTCCACTGGACTAAATGACAGTGGAGAGTGGCCATTTAATACAATTTGGGAGGAGTGCATTTGAATAAGAAAGGCTAATGGTGTATTTATGATGCCTGGGTATCTCTGTGGGTGGGACGGGGTTTGTGTCAATGTGTGGCTCTTATGGTGTGTGCTGTTATCATTTGTGGTTGTAATGATGTGTGGACATTGTCAGTCAGGCAATACATAACATCGCTACTTCCAACCATGCATATTGATAGCAGGAAATCAGAAATGAGAATATTCTGTTTGTAAAATAACTCCATTTTTACTTATCGTGGAACTGTAATTAGGTTAAAGGTGCGCTATGTAACTTTCTGGCTGAGGGTCCGTCACCTTCTTGTTTCTATGGATATGTTGCTCTGTCTGGAGTGTACCATGGTATGACATTAAAACAACTGAACCTTAGATTTATTAAAATACAAATCAAAAATACCTAGAAAAGCAGACATTCTGACTGAGAGCGGGGTCACCTCTCCACAGATCTGACCTGTAACTTGGTCTGATTTGGTCTCCCTGAAGATAGAAAGGCAAAACCAATAACACCTCCATAAAGAAAATCAGAAATAATGATTGTTTCTTATATCTGTTTGCAAATGGTCTGTGTTCTTAACAGTAAGACATAACATAAACAATAATCCTGATTGCAAAGGTGAAATTCTGTCCACTGGATAAGCTTTTTTTGATCGAATACGCTATGGATCCTACCTGAACAACTGAGGGATTTCACAAATAATCCTGATGCCCTTCCTCCATAATAAATGACCACTCAGTTGTGTTAAAACATAAATGTATAAGACTCTAGCGTATCTAAAAATTAAAAATCGTGGGGTGAACTGCACTTTAATTTATAAATAATATATAATTTATAGAATAGTGGCAGCTTTTACACTGCCAACCTTTTTTTCCCCCAATCGCCACCGTGCTCTAACAGACATCTCACGTACTGTACCTGTCCATTATCCGGAAACAAATCAAGCAAAGTTTGGTTACCGCTGTGTCCCCCACCCCCTGTTTTACACTCACGCTTGGTGATTTTTTGGCACATCAGACCCTAAACCATCGAGCGTAAACTGCAGGGTTAACCAGTCCTCCTCATTTACAACTATAGTCTATAGATTTTTATGAGATTGCAGAGTTGCAGGAGTCTAAAGGCATCGTTTTTGTTCGCGGAGAGTCCGGAGACACGCGTGCCATCCTCGCTCTCGCAGAGACACGATCTTTCACACTGGCGCTTGTAGTTCATCCCCTACTTGTGCACCTGCTCATCTTCTGGTCAGCGCTATCTCTGCGCAGCCCACACGCAGCATCGTTATTACGCAGAGGACCAAACATTTGTCCATAAATCTCCCACATTTCAACGTTTTCTACACAAAAAAAGAGTAGCGTAAAAATCATTGCTTTATGGGACACGTTTGCGCTCGTTAATTGGTTATTTTATTGTCAAGTTGCAAGCATCAGGACTCAAACTAAGCACGGCAAAGCTTCAGCGTGACAAAATAACTTGAAGGAATGCCTCACCTGCTCAGGAGAAGAGGTGTAACGGGGATGAAAGCGCCACGTTCGCTCGGTACGTCCCGGCTGTGAACTCCAGAGCTCGTGTGCTTTTTTCCCTCCACACCACGAAAGGACTGCGAGACTCAGACCACTCCCCTCCCACGTGAAACTATTTTCAAATGTTTATGCGTTTTGACGCGTGAATACATCTGTGCAGTGCTTTTGAATCGCTACAAGGCACATGGGCTGGAAACCGAATTAATTTTATTTCCACGACGCCACTATAATAAACACATTCTTTGTACATGGCCCCAAAGTGAAATAAAAGCTACAGCTCATCCATTAGTGCTGGTGCTATCAAAATCCTCTGCTCTGGGCGCACATTTGTATGTATTTATTTTGTGTAGCGCTTCTCAAGTCAAGGTAATGCCTTTGAGCTTCAAACTATTTTAAATGAAAGGAACAAGAAAACACCATTCAAATATTTCTGAAAAGAGATAAAAGCAAATCAGTTAAAGGCATTCAAGTTAATTAAAAACTAGACTGCCATAAAGAAGAAAGGGACGTGCCCTTGGATCTGTGTTCAAACACACAGGCCTATTGGTTTATTGGTTTAGAATGTAAACAAGTTGCATTTTCATCATTCTGAAAATGAAAACAAAACACTGTTACAAGGAGGTCTGCAGATCCACAGTGTTGAAAATGCAGTAACAGTTGATTTCCCTTCAGGTCTGTCTTAGCCAATCAAGTAACTCTTAGTGATCGTAGTGCATTTTCCTCCCATCATAGTAAATGTATAAGCAAAATAACTGAATATTACATCAAGGTTTGTGGTGGAATTTGATGGAAATGCACTGCATGGGGTCTGCTGTGGTGTGCCCTACTTTCAGGATGGTCCTGAGGGATTTGCCCAGTTTACCTCCAGTCGTAGTCGCCTACACAATGTCATGATTTGTGTGAAAGTCATGCATGACTCATGTCCAGATGAGTGCTTGCTAAAAAATATGTGGCACAGTGATTAACACTTTTGGCTCACAGTAAGAAGGTTCTGGTTTGGACTTCTGGGCAGTGTGGTGCCATATGGCATGTGTGCAGTTTGCATGCTCTTTTCGTGTGTCAGTTTCCCTCAGGTATTTCCCTACTAAAAACATGTACCCCACAATAGGCTCACCTCTGGGGCCAGAACTCCCCTGAACATGAGCTTCCAAATCTCACTGGGACTGTCCTGGTTAAATAAAGAATAATTAAAAATCTTCAATAAAAAAATAAAATAAATAAAATGTCTTCATGGAGACAGTGACAACCAGGTGGCAGACTGTCCCCCTGAAAAGTTACATAGTGCACCTTGTAGTAAACTTGTAGTTGTAATTCTTCATTCTACTGTACTTGAAGCCTATATTTCACTTGCAGCTTCTCACTCTGAAGAGCACCTGTATAAAAGAGGTGTGAAACTAGGATACGTTCAGACAAAGAGGCCAGCCGACATTCAGCGAGCGGTCTCATTCTAGTGACCCCGGCCCGTTGCTCAGTAGATATAGGGAGAAGTCATTAGCGTTACCTATAATAACTCCAGGGGCCATTGGTGTGAGGGCAAATCCCAAAGGAAGCTACGCCTGCAGTACGAACATCATTATCAATATAGCAAGTCCCCTGCGATTCTCCAACCCCTGAAAATAACAAAGGAAGTGGCAAGGGTAGATTTCAGTCTGATGATCTGTGGAGAATGTGCACTAGATCCAGGAATACAAACGGCACCAAGGGCAAATATGTACTTATCCGAAGCATCTACATAATTAAAGTATTCATTTCATGTAATTATGGCCTAATCCAGCGGGACAGCCACTGCTTCATTATGGACTTCCTGATATTGAACAACCTGGAGTGTTGCTGTGTGGTGTAATGTTAGAAGGATTCAATCAGATGACCGTACAGGAGGGGGTCTTGGAGAAAATCGAAAATAAAAGTGTCATTGTGTGAGCTGTAAAATACAAAAATGTTTATTTAGATCGCTATATAACTTCGTCAACACCAAATTTTGAGTAACTTAAAAAGAGACCTATGTTAAAAGACCTATTTTGCACTATTTTTGATCTATGTTATATTGTTTCCTCAACTCACACATACCTGAAGTTGTGTTTTGTATCATTCATGCATGAGCCAGCAAATATTAGAGACTTTCTGAATTGAAGAGTTAAATTGAGGGTATGCTATAGAGGAGGTAAATTACAAGTATGATAGATGTTATTACTATTTGGTTGTGTTTTCAAAAAACGTTCACACTGTAACTGAATTACAGTATAGCTGATGTTACTTTAGCACAGACACAGCAGACGTTATGTGCAAAGACCTTGTGCATATGTGAAAGTGCTAATGTGACAATATGTGTTTGTGAGCTCAGGCGTGTAGTTCACTATAGTGTAAGGTTGGCAGTTTGAACTTACTGCTGAAGTGTCCTTGGGCCACCCCAGTCTGCTCCCTGTGGGATCTCGGCACTTTGCATTTGCTTATCAGAGAAGCATATGGTTGCAAAAATACCTATTACTCCAGGCATTTTATATTATTTTATTAAATTTAATTCATAATGTATGGGCGAGTGAAAAAGTCACATTATTTAATTACAACAGAGCAATGTGCATCAATTATTCATTTTTATGGGCTCATATTACGCTATTTTCTGATCTATGCTTTAATATTTTTTCACACACACCCTGTATATTTAGGATGAAGGAAGGAAGGATGGAAGGAAATGTGGGATTGTTTTTAATCTCTGTAAAGCGCTATATAACTAAAGTTTGATTGATTGATTGATGAGGGCTTCTCTCAAACTGAAACTTGTGATTTTATGTGGTAAAACAAGTGCTCTGCTGTGTTTTAGACTGTATACACCTTCACTAGAATCATTTGGATGATTTCAGCCCTGGAATTGCCCATCTCTATCGACCTAAAGGTAAAACGTAGTGGTTAACTTGAAAACAACCTCCAGCATATTGAGCTTTGGAGATGTAGACAGACTAATAATAAACAAACTCAAACATTAAAGCTCTTAAGTTGCGTAATATATGACCTTTAAAGGATAACCAGTGCAGAATCTCATAGTAAGAACCTGTAAATAACTGATGATATTTATTCATGCAAACTAAATAAAGGATCGGATGATGACACCTGTTTTTGAAGACAGATGCCCTCCATGCTGTCGTTTTTCAAAAGGATTCAGTCGAGTGTTAAATAAAGCTGTGAAGGACAAATCACTTTCCATATAGTCAAAGTCAAGCTACAATTACATCAAATAACTGTTCCAAGAAGAATTGTGGCTTGTTATTATAATAGAGGGTATACACTGGAATAAAACTAACCCAGCAGAGGCGATTTTGTTATTAGAAAAAATGTGCTCAAACACTGTTAAAGCGAGGATATACGGAGCAGTAACTGTTAACGCATAACAGAAACCAACGCCCGCTGATGAAACTACTGCACATGGAGTCAAGTTTGAAAAGCTGTAGTGCACTGTTATATATCTTTCTTTTTTTTTTTGTATATTTATAGGAAATGGACGTACTGCTAAGGGTTTGAGTGCCTGAGAGAGATTACACGATTATTCACACATTCTTGGATAACATAAAACCACTTCAGACATATTTTTGATGAGGGGACAACGTTATAACATGATAGGAAGCTCAAAAAAGTTGATTTTGCATAATACTGGCTGTTTAAGATATGTAGGCAATGCACTCTTCCTGTTACAGTTTCAGAGCACTTGTAGTAAGGCTCATTTGAAACACAGTTAAGGCCTGGATGTCAAGTGGGTGAGTTTACACTGCTGCCAGGCCAGCAGTCCCTGGGATTGTGTCAGTGCTAATGGAAGGTTTGACAGTTGTGAGTGACAGCTTGTAGCCAGACTCCTTCACTCCACTGGCTCTAGTTAGCCTCTGAATCAAGCACAATTAAAAGCACTTTCCTGGTCGACGGGTCAAACACCTGCAGGTCTCCATAGAACGTTCTTCTGAGAATTTCATTTGTCTATGTTGCATTTTATTCAAATACAGTTTTTATACATCCTTGACATACTCTTGGTGGGTAGATTTCAGTTGACATTATATTTCTCTATTGTACTAAAGATATATAGACGTGGAGGGAATAATTGCTAAGATGTCTGTGCCGATGTCACTGATGAGGTCCCATTGGGCTGATTCCACTGATTCAAGTTCTCCTGCTGTGAGGAAAAGTACAGAGTGACAGGAATCCAGCCAAGCTTTTTATATAGAGACCTTTTCATTTGGATGTGACCTATCCTTAGGAGCTGACCTCAAACTCACTTCTTCTGTCATCCATGAACAGCTCTGACAAATTGCTTCACCGGGGACCAGGAGTTCTTTGTCTTACAGTGGCAGATACGACTCGGCGATAATGACATTACAGAAGAAGACACAAGTCACAAAAAATACAAAAAGAATAATTGAAAAAAGATTTACTAAAAGAATTCTAATTAACACTTTACCTTTGTAGTAATATCCGACTAGCATCAAGCCATTGAGTCATATTGATATTCAGCATTTTTGAGGAAAATGGTTCAGTGCTCCATATTGACAATACTACCTCTTCTTGTAAGTGATAAATTACTTTTTGGCTTTTGTTTTGACACAAGAAAAAAAGGAACTACTCTACACCTCTATACTTTATAAGCCTACCAAGTCTCTCAAGCGGTACACTTAAAAGGTGCTCTACTTGAGTTTTACTGTTGTGAAAATGACAGAACTAGGTCATTTTAAACTATATGCAGTGGTCCAAACTTTTCCCATTCCCCATTTATGAATTCAGTGCATTCAGAACATATAATTGCTTTTACATAACTGTTTTGCAATAGCTGCTTACTGCTACTAATACTGAGGAAAGGCAAAGTTTGCTCAAATCCATGGAAAAACTAAATCAACTAGATTCTCTTAATGCATTGGCTGCTGCCCTGATGAAAACCCCATCCAGCACCCCCAGTTACTCATTCACCATATTCACAGGGAGCAAAACAGTCCCATGATTGCAACTGTTCAAAAACCACTATCTCAGTATTACCATCACAGGATTATCACAGCTGGACTAAGCAGAGAAAAGTGAGGTCATTTATCTGCCATTATTGGAGTAACACTATCGGCTTATAACATGTACAATGTGATACTTGCTCACCGCTGTCAGCCACCTATTTCTTTGTTCATCTTAATTGCGTCTTCAGGTTTGTAGCCAACTTTTATCTGCTTACAGAGTCAACAGAGAGCTGAAGAGGTATATGTGGTTTAAGGCATAAACACGTTAAGGGCGAGAACACTTTATTGTCGCTGTATTTGACCCATCCTTCAGTGATGCTGCAACCTGAAACTTAGGGACACATTCCTAGATTTGGAGCTCGGCTTGTAGGATTTGTCTTATGGTGCAGGTTTGGGGTTGATGGGGGAAACCGAAGTGCTCAGAAGAAGCGAGATACTTGCAATTCCACACAGAAAGACCCAGAACCTTCTTCCTGTGCCCTCAGAAATAATGTAAACGTGTAATTATGTTGAGAAGTCACTGCAAAAAACTGTATATTTCACTTGACAAGTAAAATTATCTGCCAGTTTGTACTTAAAATATTAAAATACATGTTGCTACACTTAACATTAGAATAACAACAACTTTTTGCACTTAAAATAAGAAATAAAATCAAATGTTACTTAAATTAAGAAAAAAAAACACTTATTCCACTGACAGATAATTTCACTTGTCAAGCTGAATCTACTCAAATAAACTAAAATATTCTTAATTTAAGCCATTTTAACTTACATAGATATTGTTTTTTTCCAGTGCAATGAGGTTTACTTGGTTCTCCCATATTTTATTCAGGACATAATCGTTTACAATAAATGTTGAGGAAATTCAATGATCGGATATGATGCACTACTGATCATATTGTCATTTAATTCATAAAAATAAGTTTATCTATTTACTTATAGTGTGCTAATAAATCTCCCATTTCTTTTTAAAGCAAGCCCAGTTTAAGACAAAATATAATACCGTAATGAAACAAAACAAAAAAACACTAATGTACATACATATGCAACTTTAGAAAATCACACCTGCTATTTGAGAGCTGTAGATGTAAGTTTGTTAGCAACTTCACAGTCTTGAACCTGTTATTCTGTTAATTGAAAATGTCACTTATAATTATTACGTTTTTTTAACAAGCCCATTTACATACATTGTAACTGTGAATGAGATGGAAAAATGTTTGCTGATAAACTTTTCTGTATTTTCCCCTATAACTCAAGGGAAAAGTGATTATTTGCTGAAACAAATGTCCCACTGCGCGTTATACAAGAATGTAGGACACAGGGCCAGACAGCTCTTTGCAGATACAGACCTCACAGTGTGCAGTCATGATCAGAACATGCACCGATCTGACTGAGACTGTCAAGTATTACACATGAGCCTCAGGTCATGTTGTACATTTTGAGTAATATAGTGTAAAAAATGATATATACCAATAAAATGTGGCATTCAACCCCATTAATTTCTGTTAAAAGAAAGAACATTTTAGCAAATAATATATGAACTAAATAAAACATAACTATTCTATGCGCACTAAACAGGGGCACTTAACAAGATACATTTTGCTGCTCTGCTAGTTTTTGATGCCCTAGATAAAAAAGAAGTCACCTCATGGGAGACATTGTCCAAGTTTAAAGGCAAGTAAAGCTGTGCTGCAAATCTGTGCTGAGAGATACAAAAAATATGAAAATGGTGCTTATCACATTATGGCTATTGGATTTAATAAAGTGCAATGCATGTTAGTGAATGAATCAACTTTAAGGCTTGGATCATTTTTGGCACTTAGATTGAGATATTAGCTTAAGCAATAGTTTTATAGGTTTTTTTGACTGAATGGGAAATATCTCTCCCATAAATCAATGGCACAGACACTGGTGGTGGTAAAGAGGGAGAAAGAGAAGAAACTTTGAGGTGGCTGAGGTGGCAAAACGGAAAACATTTTTGTTCTACCTTGTGCTGTCATGTAGTAATACAGGAAGTGCTCCACTGTGTTTTTAAACTCCATACACCTTCACTAGAATCATTTGGATAATTTCAGCCTTGGAATTTCCTATCTCTACTCTTGAAAACTGCCGCTACATGACATCACAAGGTGGAACTGAGCATTTTGAGCTTTGGAGATGTGGACAGACTAATAATAAAGGATTAGTTAAACATGTGTGAATGAAATAAAACTCACTCAACATGGCTTGAAGCCCACATGAATCACATTTGTGTAATATAGGACCTTTAATATCCTTTTGAGATTTCTTGTCAGTCAAAAGGTGCAGATTTGGGTCCATTAATATATGTTTTTTTTTTTTTAATACAACTCAATGATGGATGAATAGCACAGTAAAAGTAGGACAAGATTTGGAGTAAGATCACAGAACAAGCAACTCTTTTCTTTCTTATCCCTCAGAGTCCAGGAAATGTCAATGTAATGCCATGGGGAGTGAAAACTTGTATCCAGTGTTGGGATGACATTGGTCCCCTAAGGACAATGGCTACATATGAAAAATTTATATGGGGCAGAAAATAGACTGCACAATAGAAGAGTGACCATGGGACTGTTTAATAAAAGATGCAATTTAGCCAAAAATAATTATTCACAGCAAAGACAAAGAGAATTAAGAATAGAGACATCATCATCACACACATACACAATCATGACACTAAGCCAAAAAGTAGCTCTTTGAAAACATTTTAAAACAAGACTTATTCAAATATATATATATATATATATATATATATATATATATATATATATATATATATATATATATATATATATATACACACATACACACACACACACACACACACACAGGTGGCAGAGTTGCACATTGAATTTGGCAGTGACTTTATACCTGATCTTCTTTGTTGAACACATTGATGTCTTTATGCAGGCTTGAGGATCAATATAAAAACACTTGTGATACTGCATTACTGCATGTAGCTACAGTGAAGGATTATTATGCATATTATGGAAAGTCAAGCACCAAAATGCTAGACTTTGTGTCTCTAAAGTAAGGTGTCTGTAATGACATAGTACAATGTGTCTCTATGGAGAGCTCCTCAAACACCACTGCCACAACCTCAATGCTTCACGACTCTGCAGAAGTGTTCATGAATGACACGCTGCTAATAAGTCATCCACAAGCAGCCTGCATGGACCAGCGCTCGGATGGGCGCTCAGGGCACATACATAGATTATCAAAGAATGACAGTTGGTTTTACATTTCAAATAACCCGTGGTGCATTACCAGCAGTTATTTACAGTGTAAGCACTGCTCATTCATTTTTAAACAGGCCCTTAAGGTCTGCTTGACAGACAAAGCTGGTGAGCAAAGCAGGGAAAGGAGCTGTTGTTGTTGTTGGACGCCATATGAAACATAGGCCAGGCATTGGGGAAAGTGCTGGAGGATGCATTATTAATGTGTTAATGATGCAATATGTAAAGGTCACGACCTCTGTCTGCGCACAGACATGGATCATGCAGTGTTCCTGTGTATAATGATCTGCTGGATTGGTGTTGTATTTCCATTTAAGATGTTGAGCAAACTCTCATACAAGAAGTAACAAATGCTTGTCTGTGAATGACAAAGTAGCAGTAATAATATATTTCCTGTTGGCACAATAAGAGTTGGGGATGCCAAGGACAGCTAATGTCTCTGGATAAAAAGGCTTAGCTTTTCCTGCAGAGGGAATAATGCAAATGCATTTAAAATAAACAAAGGAAAAAATGTTAATGTACAGTAGTAAAACTGTTCCCAGTATCGTTTTAAGGGAGTAAAGGGGCGATAATTCTCAACACTGTAAACCTTTACCTTTTGCAAGTATCTCTTATGACAATGGAAATGTTCCAATAGCAATAAGTGTTTATAGCTTGTGAGCACTTCTGTGGGGGCATCCATGTGTCCTGTTGACATTTCCTGCACAGCCCTGGTGCTGTCGAGCATGTTTGTACAGGTGTGTCTGTGCTCTTTTCAGACTGCAGTCCTCCTCTAACAAGCACATACCAGGTAATCCTGTGCTGGCTTCCCCTGCAGCAGTCCTGTGTATAATCTCATTACCTATGCATGTCTCATTAATTCTGCTATGCCCCAACAGCCCTGTGCACACACCGCTAACACCACCTCAGTCTTCCTTCGGCCCCTGCTCACAAACCCAGACCTCAGAACAAAGAGGGGGTGACCAGGGAAAATGGCGCCTGTGTCATTGCTCCACAAATCATTGATGAGGGTTGGACGACTGACTCAGATGAGAGCTCACCTTGGGCGTGATATCTCACAGCACATAAATGAAGAGCAGTGGGCTCTGTGATGGATGGAGTCAAACCGAATAAGAAGGGGCCAGAGTGCAGGGTCCAATGAAACTTCTCCTGTAAGATCCTTCTGTGAATGTGATCTGGACATAAATATGGAGTAAGCATGTGGTTGGTCATTAATCTGAGCTAATAATTGTACTAATAAAACAAGCAGAGATAAAGGACATCCTTGAGTGAATCACCGGAGGTCAAAGATGTTTTTCTTAAGTTTGGGTGGATTTTACTGCTGTTTATTAGAGTTTGTTGATCATTTTTGGGATCATTTGCTATGAGAAAACAGATCTAAGCCAAGTATTAATTTTGACATGTTTTTTCCATTTACTTTAACTAAACTGTTTGTTAAACTATTTGCACTAACTCCACTCTTTTTCTTTTGATTAAGCCACAATAATACATTTCCTGTGTGCTGACCAAACAAATGTATTGTAAGTTGAGAAGTGGCTATAGCAGCTTTCCCAGTGTCAAAGTTTCTTTTATTAAACTTTAATTTCCCACCTGTCAAAGCAAAACAGCCCATTTCAGACGCAGAAATGTGTTTATTGTTAGAACAATTGTTCCAACACAGCCATGATGCAATGCAAAATGTTATCCACAGAATTTCCATATAGCACCAGTGCGCTCTCCTGCATAGAAATGTTTCGTCCACATACAGTGTGGCCAGGATTGCACTCCCCGTGATGTGATGATGTTTTGACAGGCGGTCCCACAACACATCCCGTGATGGGGAAAATTCCACAGCAGTCAGCCATGTGGCGAGTGTTGCACCAACCAGCAACTTTGAATTTTAAATGTTTTCGATAACACAAATAGAATCTCTAGGTTTGAGCTCAAGCAGTCAAAATAGCAGTAGTGCAGAATCTTGACAGCTCACAATAATATAAAATCACACATTTGATTGATTTTACAGGAAGGAGAATGTCAAACAGAGCTTACCAAGTTCCATGCACAATTTAAAAAAGTACAATCTGCAAAATACAATACTCCCCAAAATTCTCTAGAAATGTACAATAGAAATGAAGAGTCGTAACTGTCCAATCCTGTGAATAACATGAGAATACTGACACTGGAGACAACTGACCAATCTGACCACAGGGACTGCACTGCTGCTTCACAAAAATCTGACATATTATAGATTCACTGTGGCATTAACAAAACAATATTTATTTAATGTTAAAGTCTTATATGGGTTTCATTCTCCATCTATTCATCTTCTTCCACTTTATTCTGCTGGGTGGCGGGGGCAGTTTGCCACCCAGTCCTCTGCGCACCCGACCCCTTTTGGGCTGAGCCTGGCCATCCCCGATTTCAGTTCATAAGATAAGATAAGATAAGAGATAAGATAGGACTTTATTGATCTCGCAGTGGAGAAATTCAACAGTCACAGTAGCTCCAGGACAGTTTAGTGCAAAAAAGGGGAAAAAAGTGTGATGCAATCAAGATAAACAATAATAATAAAAACAGAAATAATAATAAAAATAATAATATAAAGTGAATAAGTATATGTACAAAATATACAAAGAGAATTGAAATATAAATACTATATATATATATATATATATATATATATATATATATATATATTGTGACGGAGCCAATCCATCTCTGATTCTAGGCGGTGTTTCCCCCCTAAATGTACTGCGGCCACACTGGTGGTGCCCGCGCACACACACGCTGAGTCATCACGCACACACGCACACGAGTTCACTCCTTGCTTTCCTCGCTCTTATCCGTCCGTGCCGTATGCGTTATTACCTGCCGTTTTCCCCCTCTTTCCTCCGCTACTAATTCGCCAAGGGTGCACACTTGGGCGCGTTAGATATTTTATTTCCTACCTGTTCACTGCCGCCGTCTCTCTCCCCAACGCGGCGCCTCTGTTAAACCGAGTTGCTATTTCCGGTAGTTGAAATAGGCGCTGTTCGCGCCATGGTGCTGACCACGTGACGCGCGTTATGTAAGATGACTTTTTATACATTATTAAGCCTTTATTTTCATCTCTTAATGTACAGTATTACTGTTTGTCATATGAAGAAGGTATGATGTAGGTTTGAAATTAAATAGTTTATTTCTATAATAATTTTTATATATTGCTCAGTGGGAGGGGCAAGGGGGTATAAAGGGGAGCCCTTCCTGGCTGCCAATCAGTCTGCCACTGGTTACACAGCAGGTAACATCAGTGTGCTGCAGAAAGTTCAGAAGGAGAGTTAAGTTGGACTCATTTATTTTTTCCTTTTGATGTAAATACTGACGGGTCATTTTTGCTCACTGTAAATATTTTTGCACTGTTTGGGGATTTTTGCACTTTGGACACTGGCACAATAAAATCCACCTGCACTTGGAAAATCGATCTTGCCTGAGTCTTCATTGAGCCCCGCGACATCTGGTGTCAGAAGTGGGATGGCAAGTCGGAAGAAGAGTGTCCGCTTCCAGCGCACAGGCCTGCGGTCACAAAGCCGTGTGCAACAGCCAGAGGACAGGAGCTCCAGACACAGTATGGGAGACAGAGGAGGAGGATGAGTGGGAGGACAAACCAGAGCCATCGCCTGAGCCTAGACAGGAAATGGTGACTTTGATGAGGAGTTCTAGTAGGCCAGCAACGCCCGGGAAGAGGGCTTGCTGGCAGAACTCCGTCTGAGAGCCTCCCTCCCTGCAGCAGAGAGTGTGGTTCAGCACATACCGCCTCCTCAACCAGCTCCCAGAGCTCGTCCGGTGCCACATCTACCTGCTCCAATCCGGCCTGTATACCATGAGGCACTTACTCCAACGTCGACAGCAGCCAGTAGTCCAAGGATGGGACTGCCAACCCCTGGAGGTCAGAGATCCTTCTATGGAAGTCGCATGGAGATCGATGGTGCTGTTGAGCTGCAGCGTCAAGCTCCGGAACAGGCTGAAAGACCCAGACCTGAATGGAGACATTTCAGTGAGCCTAAAATACCCCAATACCAAAATGGGGAAGACATGGAGAACTATCTGTTACGTTTTGAGCGAATAGCTAAAACCTGGAGGTGGCCAGAGGAGGAGTGGGCATGTCGACTGGTACCCCTACTGAGTGGGAAAGCACTGGAGGCCTATTCCGCCATGGATGAGGAGAGGGCCCACTGTTACGGGGACCTGAAGGTGGCCCTGCTGGCCAAATTTGACATTTCACCGGAAACCTACCGCCACCAGTTTCGCTCCTCCACCCTGCCACCTGGAGAGAGCCCCACGGAGACCTATCACCGCCTCAGAGGACTCTACCGTCGCTGGATTCGACCAGAGGAGCGTACCAAGGAGGAGATCGGGGAGGCGATTATTATGGAGCAGCTCCTGCGGGTGTTCCCCTTCGAGGTGAGGACCTGGGTGAAGGAACATGAGCCAGCCGACGGACTCACCGCTGCCAAGTTGGCCATGCAGTACCTCAACGCTCGCAAGGGAGGACCTGCTGCCCGGTCAGCCACCACATCTCATCGTGCACCAGCTCAACCACTTCCCCCCAGACCAGCAAGGCGTGACCCCAGTCAGGACCAGCCAGGTACCACCAGTTCTGCCCCAAACCAACGAGGACCTGGTAAGGAGTTTGTTTGTTTTTACTGCCAACAGCCTGGTCACAAAGCTTCAGTCTGCCCGGTTCGCAAAGCCAAAGTTAACGGAGCCTGCTATCCTCCAAGATTAGAGTCAGGGAGCTCTGTAGAGGTGGGAAATACTGTGCAACGCTACAAAAATGTACTGATCAATGGCTGTGAGATTTCTGCTTTGTTGGACACTGGTAGTTTTACATCTCTGATCAAGCGTAGCTCAGTGCCTGTTAGCAGCATGGATTACAGCAAGACAGTGGATATTTTGTGCGTACACGGGGATAGCCACCCTTATCCTACGGTGGATGTGACTGTGACTGTGGCCGACCAGCCTTACCTTCTGACTGTGGGAGTTGTAGAAAAATTACCTGTAGATGCCATCCTTGGCTGGGATTTACCTGTTTTAATGGACTTGTTAAATGGAAGTGAAGTGCCTGAGGAAGTTGACTCTGAAGGAATGGGGACTGTTTGTTGAATGTATTGTCCTGTTCTCACCTCGAAAGCACAGGCAAGGCGAGTCCAACCTCTGCCAGACTTGGACAGTAGTCTGTGTGAGGGCGGCACCAAAGGGCCAAGGAAGTCTCGCCGTCAACGGCGATTTGAAAAACAAATGTGGTCTGCGAAACCTGAAGAGGGTGAATCTTTTGTGTGGAATGTGCCAGAAAATTTTGTTGAGTTGCAGAGCCATGATGAAACCTTGAAATGTCTGTTTGCTAAGGTGGGAAAAGAAACCAGTGATTGTCTGAGTCAAGAGAAGTGTATTATTGACAATGAAATTTTGTATGTTGTTAGTAATGAGTGCAAACGCCTTGTTGTTCCTCTTAGCTGTAGGACCCTTGTCATGCACCTTGCGCACACAATTCCATGGGCAGGTCACCTTGGTCGACACAAAACCTTTCTGCGCGTGAGTTCCCGGTTTTATTGGCCATCTATGTATGCTGATATTCAAAAATACTGCGCTACCTGTCCTACCTGTCAAAAAACCTGTCCTGTGCGAAAAACTGACCGTGCGTTTCTACAGCCTCTTCCGGTGATATCGACTCCCTTCCGAAGGATCGCCATGGACATTGTGGGGCCCCTGGTGAAGAGCAGCAGTGGACATCAGTACATCCTGGTCATCTCGGACTACGCTACCAGATTTCCAGAGGCTTTTCCGCTGAGGACCATTACTGCCCCTGCTGTCCTTCGAGCCCTCATCCAGCTGTTCTCTAGGGTTGGCATACCGGATGAGATCCTCACTGACCAAGGCACCAACTTCACGTCTCGTCTGATGAGCCTTTTCCAGCAGCAACTGGGTATCACCTCCATCAAAACCACCCCGTACCACCCACAAACTGATGGACTAGTGGAGAGATTTAATCAGACATTGAAGCGGATGTTACAAAAGTTTGTCCATGACACTGGCAAGGACTGGGACCGCTGGCTACCCTTCATTCTATTTGCCTATCGTGAAGTTCCACAGGCATCAACTGGGTTCTCCCCATTTGAACTGATGTATGGCTGGGATGTGCAGGGGCCACTAGACCTTCTCCGCAAACAATGGAGGAGCAGACCAACCATACACGGGACCGGAGCATTGTCCAGTTTGTCTTGGAGATGCGAGAGACTGGCTGAATACTTAGGAGAGGCTGGAAAAAACCTGCGGGATGCTCAAAAAGCCCAGAAGGCGTGGTATGACCGTCAAGCCATGTCGGGGTTCCAGCCCGGCCAGAAGGTACTGCTTCTCCTGCCATCCTCCACCAACAAACTTCTAGCAAAATGGCAAGGCCCTTACACTGTTGCACGCAAGATGGGCCCTGTCACCTACGCAGGTTCTGCACTCCAGACAAAAAGAAGTCCAAACAGACTTACCATGTTAACCTCCTGAAGGAGTGGAGGGAGCGCCCAGTTCAGACTCCGACAAAGGCCCTGTTGGTCCGGAGGGTGGGCGAAGAGGAGGATGAGGAGGAGCCGGACATGGGACTGGAGGGACTGACCAACACCGCAGCCCCAATGCTGGTTCATCTCCCTCCTGAGCAAGCCGCACAGCTACTGCAGACCTTCAAGGAGGTGTCCTCACTGTTCAGCGCTAGCCCTGGCAAGACTGCAGTTGTTGAGCATGTGATCCGACTGAAGAACGGCCGTCCAATCCGTCAAAGGCCTTATCGTGTTCCACAGCAGCTGGTGGGAAAGCTCCAGGACGAGATAAAAGAAATGCTGAAGCTGGGAGTCATTGAGCCTTCCAATTCTGAGTGGAGCAGCCCTGTGGTCATTGTATTTAAGAAAGACGGGTCACTCAGGATCTGCATTGATTTCAGAAAGCTGAATTCAGTGTCTGAATTTGATGCATATCCTATGCCAAGGATTGATGACTTGCTGGAAAGGATTGGCGCAGCCAAGTACATCACCACACTGGACCTTTGCAAAGGATACTGGCAAGTGCCCCTCGAAGAGTCCTCACGGCCTTACACAGCCTTCCAAACACCTGCTGGACTGTTTCAGTTTACTGTGATGCCATTCGGGCTGCATGGAGCACCTGCTACGTTCCAACGTCTAATGGATCAAGTTCTCCAGGGATGTGGACATTGCAGTGCAGCTTACCTGGATGATGTTGTCATCTTCAGTGAGACCTGGGAGGATCATGTTCAACACATCTCCCTAGTGCTGAAGAGAATCCAGCAAGCAGGGTTGACCCTGAACCCGGCGAAGTGTGAATGGGCTCGGCAGGAGACGCGCTACCTCGGCTACCAGATGGGCCGAGGGGAGGTTAGGCCTCAAGTGGACAAAGTCGAGGCAATCCTGAAATCCCCAAGACCATGCACAAAGAAAGAGGTGCGGTCCTTCCTTGGGTTGGCAGGGTGGTATAGAAGGTTCGTGCCAGGGTTTGCCACCATTGCCGCTCCCCTCACTGCACTCACTGCCAAAGCCCAGCGGAACCCAGTCATTTGGACTGAAGATTGCGAGAAAGCTTTCACCACCCTCAAAGCTCACCTGTGCTCGTCCCCTGTGCTGAAGAGTCCAGACTTCACCAAGAGGTTTCTGGTTCAGGTCGATGCCTCCACAGTTGGCCTTGGAGCAGTGCTGGTTCAGGGGAAACCAGGAGAGGAGCAGCCAGTACTATACCTGAGTCGCAAGCCCAACCACGTGAGACCCGCTACTCTGCTGTTGAGAAAGAGGGGCTGGCCATCAAGTGGGCATTAGAAAGCTTGGTATTACTTACTAGGACGAGTTTGACCTGAAACCGATCATCGAGCCCTGACATGGATAAACACCATGAAGGACCATAACAGTCGTCTGACCAGATGGTATCTTGCCCTTCAGCCTTTCAGGTTCTCCATTCGACACCGTGCTGGCAAGGTGAATGTCGTGGCTGATTACCTGTCCTGGTTGCCCCACAGTGCCGAACTTCTGAAGGGAGGGATAATGTGACGGAGCCAATCCATCTCTGATTCTAGGCGGTGTTTCCCCCCTAAATGTACTGCGGCCACACTGGTGGTGCCCGCGCACACACACGCTGAGTCATCACGCACACACGCACACGAGTTCACTCCTTGCTTTCCTCGCTCTTATCCGTCCGTGCCGTATGCGTATTACCTGCCGCTTTCCCTCTTTCCCTCCGCTACTAATTCGCCAAGGGTGCACACTTGGGCGCGTTAGATATTTTATTTCCTACCTGTTCACTGCCGCCGTGCCTCTCCCCAACGCGCGCTCTAAACCGAGTTGCTATTTCCCGGTAGTTGAAATAGGCGCTGTTCGCGCCATGGTGCTGACCACGTGACGCGCGTTATGTAAGATGACTTTTTATACATTATTAAGCCTTTATTTTCATCTCTTAATGTACAGTATTACTGTTTGTCATATGAAGAAGGTATGATGTAGGTTTGAAATTAAATAGTTTATTTCTATAATAATTTTTATATATTGCTCAGTGGGAGGGGCAAGGGGGTATAAAGGGGAGCCCTTCCTGGCTGCCAATCAGTCTGCCACTGGTTACACAGCAGGTAACATCAGTGTGCTGCAGAAAGTTCAGAAGGAGAGTTAAAGTTGGACTCATTTATTTTTCCTTTTGATGTAAATACTGACGGGTCATTTTTGCTCACTGTAAATATTTTTGCACTGTTTGGGGATTTTTGCACTTTGGACACTGGCACAATAAAATCCACCTGCACTTGGAAAATCGATCTTGCCTGAGTCTTCATTGAGCCCCGCGACATATATATATATATATATAATAATAAAGAAAGTACAAAAACAGTGCAAGTTGTCACAGTACAGTAGTGGCACAGACATGATTATTGCACAGAGGAGTTGTACAGTCTGACAGCGGTGGGGATGTTTTGGGTTGATGGGGGAAACCAGAGTGCCCGGAGGAAACCCATCCAGACATGGAGAGAACATGCAAACTCCACACAGAAAGGCCCGGGCGACCCAGGGATCAAACCCAGAACATTTTTGCTGTGAGGCATGAGTGCTAGCCACCGTGCCGCCTGGGTTTCATTCTCTCTTTGGCAATTATCGAATGGAATTGTGCTGTAACCATTATGGCCTCTGGGGGCGCCACTATCTACTCCCCTGAGTGACATTGCAGTGATGAGTGACTACCACAGACAGGTCAGGGTCTCTCATGTTCACAAATATAAGGAGACTGCAGCCAGGGCCTTACAGAGCTTGTTCATGGGACTATATGTTCTTCTTATGACTGTTGGATGACACTTTACAGCCATGATTCACCACTGACGCATTCAGACCTGCTGCTGCACAGGAACATCATGCTTGGACTCAGTAAATACAGATTATTCACACAGACAAAAAAAAAGGCAAATGTATTTATCATCCATGATTCATGATTTATTTTACTGAAGTATGTGCACAGAGCTGGTCTATAGCAAATCCGAAAACATCTCTGCATTTTTAGACAGAAGGATATACAGTCTGGTCCGCCTCCTCTCACCTTGAGCCAGGACCAAACATGATAATGCAATCAGCTTTGTTTGTTTCATTTATGCATGAGAAACAAAGGATGTCATTAGTCACCCATCATTTATAAACACTGATTCTGCAGAAATCCACCATATAACAAGCCATATTTGTTTTGATACACACAGACCATGCGTGTCCCTGATTGGCTAATGCACCTGTCAGTCATGCCCAACTGAACTCAGAGATTCATCAGTCACCAGACACACATGACCACAAAATATTGGAGAAGTTCGTATTCTGAATCCCAGGCTAGATAGATAGAAGCACAAAGCAATATTCTAATGACATAATGAAATAACAAGATGTGCTAAAAATAAAATCTTGGTATTAGAATGGTGAGAGGCATAAAAGTAATGGAGTGAGTGCGCATCTCACTGTGTAGTTAAGACTGTAATGTCCATAATGAAAACATCAACATCCTGTATAGCGCTATTCAGTTAAAGGCTGGAGACACGCAGATGGTGGAAAACATCCAAATAGCAAAGTTATGTTCACTTATTATTTGAAATGTCTGTAAGGCTATAGACAAATTCAGTGAAACCCTAATGGAGGTCTAGTGCATCATCTGTTATTTTTTTATTTTACTCATACTTATTGTTCCAAATTACATTCTACATTTGACCTGATTTATACCGCATATGTGAGGTTGAGTGGTCGGTTGGGTAATGTTTTTTTTATTTTTATTGCTGTAACAAAATATAATTGCTAAACGACGCCATCAGAGATAGGTTCAGGACCTTAAACGGAGGCACAGAGGTCTGTTATTGAGTGGACAAAGGCACATGACACTACTGTGACTGACAAACTCTCTGATGTTATAAGTAAAATAGCTGATTAGCTTGACTCTGCATCTCTTACTTTAAATGTTAGTAAAACAATGGCAATGCACTTTACAAAAAACAAAACAAGCAAACCAGAGTGGTGGAGGAACTGAAATATTTAGGGGCGATGATGCAGCAAAGGTTTATCTAGACGAGATGATCATTTCTCATATCAACTATTACATTCCAGTTGGTCTCAAGCATGCAAGACAATATTAAAATCACTAAAATCTTTGTATAATCAGGCATTAAGTCACCATCATTGTCAAATTCTTATAAAATATAAAATGTTAAACTTTGACCATTTTATTGTGTATTTGGATGTATAAAAAATTTGTACATAAAATTTTAAACAGTGCTGCACCTCCACTACGTAATAGATTTGTTCAAATTACTGCAGACTGTAGAAGTAGCTCAGCCTTTGCACAGATAGCCAGGGCTACAACCTACAGACAGAAGTAGATTTTCTCTCCTACCTGGAGATGAGGGCGAGGGACCACAACAAAAGGAAACTGGGAGCGTAGAGGTCAGTGGTCGAATGACGTGAGTAAAGAGTGTATATTGACTGAGCTGACATAAGTGACCAGTGGAAATGGAGCTTCTAAATGGCAGAGCCCACCCACAGGCTACACTGTCACATATGAATGGAGCAAAGCATTGTTTGGTAATTAGGATAATTTTACTAGTAGGGACATAAAAAACCCCCCAAAAACAACAACTATATTTTATTTAGTGATGTGTATTCACACATGAGCTTTGTGATGCCTTTTGTAGTCTCTCAAATAGTGGGTCACAGAGATGTTCCACTGCACTACGCCATAGGGACCTTTGTTGAGAAAATGCTGATCTTCAGAAGTGGCTCTATAGCTTCATGGTTGATGAAAGCGCACTTGGGTAATCTGCCAAAACTAACAGCTTGCAAAAGATGAACCATGTGAGTATAGGGCTCATACCTCTGCATTGTTAGACACACAGTGCTGTAAATGGCACTCTGTGGGAAATAGCTGAATATATCACCAATTCCACTTTGCACATGGAAGTGGAAATTGCTTCTTCTACTTTGATCAAGTAGTTGAAGCCTACTTAAGATTATGTGAAAATTGTCAAGAAAAGCAAAATCTGTCTTCAAATAAGGTGTTTTTACATTCCCTCTGTCAGTTGCATAAAAAACAGAGTCGCGCCAGACAAATCTTTCTCTTCATTTTTTTGCTTCTCAAATCGACCGTCATCTCATTCCCCACAATTTCACTCCAGTGACATATGTGGGTGAGCTATTCAAAGGGCTGACACTGTCAAGGAAAAGGCGGTAGATATCCTCAGAGATTCAGAGAAAGCACAACATGTTTGGAAAGTGACAAAAAGTCCAAATGGAAAGTTTTGAGAGCAGCCAGTGGCCTCCTAGCCATGGGTATTGGACTGTTGAACATTAAACGAATACTTTTTTCTCTCTCCAGAGACCACTGAAGGCGCCCCAGAAAGAGGAGGTGCAGACTTCCTCTCTGTGGCAGCTTAGAAGGTGCACACAAGATAAGAAAAGTGAAAAATGACAGCGTGCTATCATTTTAAAGTAAAACTTCGCTTCAAAATATTGCTTACTGATACCAGAACCAAAACAAAGACATGTGGAAATCCTGAGCCTAGACAATGTAGGCTAAATGTGCTACAGAGGTCAGTTCAGGTCACGAGACTCTGTCTCTTATTTAGACTTTAAAGTACACCTATGTTTCTCTCCTATGGTCACGTGTACATGCACACTTTGCTTACTAGGCTCTTGATCTGATTTTTGCCTTGTTTCTTCAGTCACCACTCTTGTCCCACTTTACATTCAGGTTGAATTACCTGAAAGGTAAACAAGGGGCTATGAGATGTTCATGGGCTTCCTGTAATTAGCATTAGCAATAGCATTAGCTAATGCAAAGAAACATGGACTCTGGATGAGGCACATATGCTAAATGATAACATTAACGTGTACTTTTACGTGACTTATATCAAAGAACACTCACACAAGTACAAGCAGACACTGGACCTCAGACATGTCTGGTCCAAGGGCTGAAGGCCAGTGCAGAGTGGAAGGGGTGAACAGCCAAGCTTCAACTGAAAGGGTAAGTACTCTAAATAAGCTCCTGTTCCTAAGAGCTCAAGAACGGTTTGCCTTTTTAGGAGTGTGGCTCTTTGCTTGAATGATATGTCCAGGAAATAAATTGTCTATGTTTCCGATATCATCCGCTTTCTGACCATCACTAGTCACTCATACACACATAAGTAAAGTTGGTGGCTTGTTGTAAGACACCACAACATTTTTGTTATTTAAATTAAAATATATATTGGAGTTTGTATTTTCTAATGCTTTTGTGACACAAGTTGAAGTGGAAATAACTGGACTTCATCTTTGTCAAGCATGTGCTGTTGTTGTGAGAGGTCATGCCCCACAGAGCAGAGTCGGCTCTGAACCACAGCTCCCATTCTGAAGGCTTCACACAGGTCCTGTTACTGTGTGCTCTGGTGACTGTTGAAGGCAATGGGCAGCATTTGTGCCTCCAGCTGAGTTAACTCCGGCCGCATGGCAGGCTTTGATTTGGAACACAGCACTTCCACATATTTCTCTGTTTGTTCCAGCATCACATGGTTGTTTCACTCAAACTTTGCCACTGAAGCAGAAGAGACAGACAAAAGCAATAAAATTGCTTCAAAAGAAGAGGTTGCTTAGCAACAATAACTCCAGCCATAGTAAAATCTATTTCCCTCAAACCTTATCCAGGAGCACAGGCCGTGGAGCTGACCATGCCCAGTCCTATCAGGAGGGCGCAGAGGCATTCCTGCCTGGGCACATTCTGCACAGAGAGTACACAATTTAATATTTATAAAAATAAGAAAACAAAGGACAACATTAGACTATTACACCATGAAGCATGACAACAAACATAAGCATATTGTCTGATATAGCTGAGAATGCAGTGCCCTTGACTACATATAGGCTGAAGATATTTCAATCAAAACATTATAAACACTCATGTATCTGTGTGAATATGATATACAAAGTCTCTTTATAGAGTTGTGGTGTAACCCTCTCATTCATGCCCAAAAGACTTTTTTTCAGAGATGGTCCAAAATCAACAGTGTCCTGTGAGCTTGTGCACCTCACTGCTCCTCTTTGATCAGAGCCTGCAGGAGATGGATGGTGTGAGGGGTTCTAGTGGAGGCTCTCTGTTTACTGTGCTTTAGTCACTATAGCCACACTCATTTGTCACTGCACTGCTCCAGTGATATAAGGCCCACACCCGCTGCACTCGCCAATGCATCAACTCAATGTGAATCAAACACTTCTCACTGAAATTAGACTGCAATGAATAGAGCCATAGCATTTGGCTGCTACAGAGCAGCTTTTGTCATTTTGTATCTGCTTTCATGACCTGCAGCTGTGACAAGACAAAATCACAATGCACCAAATTACATCCAAATGAAAAGCACTTGTGAAAATAATGACATTATCTTTCCATATGATAGCATTGTTCCGGATGCTTCATTTTCAAATATAAGTCCAACAAACAAAGGAGTTTCTACGACACTTCTATAGTGAGTCAGCCTTGGTGCAGGAGGGTTTGGGATCCTGACCGTACAGTGCATCAGGCAACCATCCAACTTTGGGGCTGTCCAGTCCCAGATGCTGATTTGTTGCACATGACTTTTCCTGTATTATATTTGCAAAGCAATCTGAACAACTATTTAACATTTTTAGAATACAGTCCTATTATCCTAGTGACTGGTCAGGCAACAGTTCTCATAGGTTTACATCTAATGCTAATAAAAAGAATCTGAGAAATTACTACACACAAAAACTCAAATATAACCAAGTTAAGATGACTTGAATTAAGACATTTTTTAATGTGATTTGAGTAAATTTCACTTGACAAGTAAAATTATCTATCAATGGAACAAGACTTTTGGTAGTTAAAATATGAAAACACTTGCTACACTTAAAATAAGAAAAACAATAAGACTTTGCACTTAAAATAACAGACAAAATCTAATGTTGCTTGAATTAAGAAAACACACTTATTCCATTGGTAGATAATTTTACTTGTCAAGTTGAATCTACTCAAATAAATAATTATTTGATTCATTATAACTTAAGTCATTATAACTTACCTACACATTGCTTTTTGTAGTGTGTATGATATCCAATTCCAAATTAATAAAAAAAAAAGATAGTAGTAGTACACTATGGTTTATTGGAAGTAAAAGACTGCACAAAATGGCCACTGCTATTTTTGTTCTAAACATGCCCGAGAGACCTACTGATAATACTGTGTGTAAATAAGATGTCATCTGAGCTTGTGTTAATATAAGAGTATGGATTTGAGGCACATTGAATTTTAAATTACAGTCAAAGCATTTCTCCAGGGAAATCAAATGACAAAAGAAGAAAGTCGATTCCAAAACAAAATAAAACTCTAAAACTGTCATTCCCCAACTTGTCTCAAATGGATTGCTTAAAGTAAATAAATTGTTGCTCATCTATATTTACTAAAATTAAATTATATGTATGTTAGAAGCTTTTATTTAGAACTTATACTAAATTCCCTGTTAGTTTTTCAGCTTTTCTAACCTACCATGCAGCAGACTGAGTGGTCTGATCTGTTCTCTGGGGTAATCAAACTATTATTCCATAAAGAGCTTCTGTGCATGAAACCGTAGTGAAAATTTAGTCTGAGCGTTCGGTTCCAAGTGAGATCATCTAAAGTCCTTCAACTTAAAACAACGCTGGTTTCACTTTGACATATTTTGAAGCGGAAAATATTACCTCCAATTTACTTGAGTCAAGGTTAAGTCCCTCTCTGTCCTTGATGTAAAAATTGGATGGCGAAAGAACCGTCTCTTTGTCCTACATCACCTCCACAATTATCAGTGCGTGATAAAGGCCAAATAAGTTAATGGCAATTTTAAATGTATTTAAAGGACACATTACTCAAGAGTTAGAGAGTTTTTTGAGCGTTTAATGACATATGGCCTTCATTCATTGACGCTGGTTTTATTAATCCTTTGTAAAAAAGGCCTTTGCCTCTGAGGTTCAAAAGATACATGAGTTAATTTTTCCCAAGATCATTGCGTCACAGGTAGAAACCCTGCACAGTTTAAGTCCATAAATCACCAGACTTGCTAAAAGCATTTACCAAATCATGTGGTGTTTTATTGTTTTGGTCCTCTGTGTGAAAGGAAAGTAAAACCTGTGAGAGATTCTGAAAATCAAAATTTCAGTGTCAATGAGATGTCACTTGCAAAAATATGTAAAAAAGTATGATAACCTTTAATTTAATTAATAGTATTAATTAATTACTAGACTGAACCATAGACTGTATATATAAATGGACATAGCTAACTCGCTAGACCGGTTCCAAATAGGAAGTGTTCATGGAGGTGCTTCCGGCTCCTTTCGACTCCTTCGTTTCCAACTGACTACATTGAGAAATTGTCTCCCCTCTCTCTGTATCTGCTGCAGTGAGCTTCGTCATTTTGGTCTTAAAATGTCACTATTAACCCTCTCTACATGATTCTGGTGTTTTTATTTTGCCATTTTCCTATTCCTAAAATGGAGCCTGGCTCCAAATCGCCCCTATAACCGCTACCTTCATGAGCTTCATTTGACTGGAGCCGAAAGCCCTGGATTGCATACTTTCTGCACCCCCATGGGCTAATATATGGTGATCATCTCAAGCTGTTGTGGTCCCTCCAGCGTGTCCTGGGTCTTCGCTGGGGCCTCCTTCTGGTGGGACATGCCCAGAACACCTCCCCAGGGAGGTGTCTAGGAGGTATCTGGAATAGATGCCAAAGCCATCTCAGATGGCTCTTTTTAACATGAATATTCTGAGCTCCTCTCATGTGGTCGAGCTCTTCACCCTATCTCTAAGGGAGCACCCAGCCACCCTGCAAAGGAAACTCATTTTGGCCCATGCTTATGTCCACAGAGTCCGTCTACATATCCAAAGCTCAAAATGTTTTTTTCCATCATGTCATGAAGCAGTAGTTTTTAAGTTAACAGCTGCCTTTTGTTCAGTAGAGATTGGATTTCGAGGCTCAAATTATCCAAATGATTGTGGTGAAGGTCTGTGGAGTTTAAAAATACAGTGGAGCACCTCCTATATTACTACAAGACATCACAAGGTGGAACAAAGTGTTTTTCATTTGAGAGAAAAAAACTAGCCTAAATATGCAGGATTTGTGTGTTAAACATGTGTAAATGAAACAAAACACAACTCTGAGTATGTTTTTGATGAGGAAACAACGTTATAACAATGAGATAGATGATAGATGAGAAAACCATCTTTTAAGAAGTTATGGCGATAGGTCTTGTGCATCTTGTGCATCATAATATTAGCATAATCCCATTAAAATGACTTTGTTAGTTTGAGTCATTCTTCCCATGTTTCTAATTCACAGATGGTCATTGAATGGAGCTGACCAGGAGGTTAGAGGATCTTTTGGAAGCACTTGGACTGGGCCATAATGCCTCCTCATTATTCAGGGCTCTAATGTGCTCAGTGCTGGCTCAGCAAACCCCAAATGATAAAAGGGCAGCTGATGCACATTTGATTGTGAAATCTCTGCTATAACGGATAGAATAAAGTGATTCTAAATCAACCATAAAATTGCAGATGTTATTCCAGCGTGCGCTAGTAAATATGTTAAATGACTATGATCATTACAGTTTCCACCGGTCTGACCCCAGGCATACATCATTACCTCAGCAATGAGACGGAACTTCATCTTTCTTGGAGGAAAGTATTTGATTTTCACAACAAAGCCATAATAGCCTTTGTCCCTCATATTGATGCACACATTTGCACAGACTGTTTTGGAAATAATTTAAAATGGACTTAAAGTGTGGGATTTGTCCTGGTTTGGGACTTGTCAAACTCACTTCCCACTTCACAGAATTAAGCACTGATTGAACTGATTAACCCAGGTCCTAAAAAATATCACCTTTACCAAGAGCAAAGCTATAATGATCACTGCATTTATTTTAGTCAGACCTTTCCAGTTTCGTCTTGTTTCCTTCAAGGCTAAAGTAAATGAACCGATTACACTTTGCAAACCAAAACTCACATAGACACATTTTAGAAGACAGGTTATCTAAGATTATATATTTTCCATCTGAGCCTAAACTTTTGTGAAAATCATCACATTAAAGGGCCCATATTACGTTGTTTTCTGATCTATGTTATAATGTTGTTTCATCATCAAAAACATATCTGGTGTTTTGTTTCATTCCTACTGTTGTTCCACCACCCTGGAATTATCAATCTCTACTGAACAAAAGGTAAAAAGCTTTGGAGATATAGACAGACTAATAACAAAGAATTACTTACATGTGTGAATGAAACAGTACACAACTCCAAGTCTGTTTTTGATGAGGCAACAACATTCTTACATTGCTTAACACACAAGAGTCAATTTTGCATAATACAGGACCTTTAAAATATATTTTTAGGTATTGATATTGCTTGCAGTAGTACTTTGTATCTTTATTGCTCGATCCAACATACTAAGAACAATTTAATCTTGTAAAAATACTAGAGTAAGACATGAAAAAATAGTTTTATTTATTTTACTCTGACCTGCAAGCACCAGTGTTGTATCTCCTTTTATTGCAGGAGTCGAACCACAAAATACATTTCTTTTTTGTCTTTTTATCTTAAGTTTTTCATCTTAAATTTTGTCCCTATTCTTTTATGGATTAACCTTTTACTTTAACATTCCCAGTGCACAAAAATACCCACAAAAGCCTCACATTGATTTATAGGCGCAGATCAAGTGAAGATATATGAGCTGCGCACAAACCAAACTGAAGCTGCAGAATTCCGGTCAGTTGGACAATGAAATCAGATCATCGGCCTCAACATCAGATAAGCAGGCACCTGTTCTCCTCATACGTCTCCTCCCCTGCACCAATCAATGTCAGGGAGGTCAGGATTGGTGAAAATAAACTGGGCTACTGTTGCCGAGGGGCTCACGTCGTCAAGACTGTCAACAATAATACAGATAAAGCAAAACATGTACTCACAGTGTTTCATTTTGTATGGTTCAGGGACCTGCAATAAAGTATGACAAAGTTTATGGATATTATAACAAGAAGGACATTAAAGGTGTGCTGTGTAGCTTTTCTGCTTGTCTCCATGGAGATTATGGATGGAATGTCCTACTTTATATGGCAGTGGTTCACAATTTTTTAAAATAATAATAATACTAATACATTTTATTTATTAGGCACCTTTTTTGGACACCCAAGGTCGCCTTACAACAACATAAACAAGTTAAGTGCCATTTAAAACATACAGTTAAAAGCCTAAAATTAAAGTGGGACAGTATTTAGATTGTATTTAGCATTTAGTATTTAGTGTTGTATTTTATTAATACTTTTTGTCTTCAGTACCCTCTAAGCATCATCTCACACTTTGAGTACCCCCTAATAATGTTGGTGGTGTTTCATTAGAAATTATACATCTGTTTAGTAGTAGTAATAGTAGTAGTAGTAGTAGTGGTAGTAGTAGTAGTAGTAGTAGTAGTAGTAGTAGTAGTAGTAGTAGTAGCCTTTATTTGTCAATTTATTCACATGTACAAGACTTACAAAGGAATCAAAATTTCAAAATTGCTAATACACTGCCATTCAAAACTATTATATTTTCTTGTTTTACATTTACTTAACATTTATACCACAATTATCCTTTACAAATGTACTCTAAAGAATATTTTACATTCAATTACCAGTCAGTGCCACCTTTAATTAAAATCATTTCAAGTACACATGTGCTTGCATACACAAGTGCCCCTGCACCACTGGTTGGGAAACACTGCTATGTAGCATTCAAAATCTGAGATGTGATGCCAGCAGGCAAAGTTACAGGTCAGATCTGTGGATCTAGTCTAAAAAAACACCTGTGGAATAACTATAGATAAGTAGATAAATTCAATGCTACAGCATGGAACATTTCAGCCAAAGTAGTTTTTGTAGATATAAAATTGTTTTGGTAACTTTTATGAACATTTTAGTATCTAAGAAATGCACATATTCCTACCTCTGGGTTCCTAAGCTATAAGGTAAACTAAACATACAGAGCTCTTCACCCCAAAATCAAATATTTTCTTGTTAAACTGTAGATCTTCTTTGCAGCTATATTTGTATGTTAGTACGTTATGATGTCCTCATTGTGTCCCCCTGAGAACTATGTCAAATCATGAGTTCAGTATACAAACAGGTATTTAAACTAGTGACGTGGTTCAAGCTCATACATAAACCCCATAGACCTAAACACTGAATAATTACACTTTTGAAGCAATGCCTCTCTATGCTAATCCATAGTGACAAATGGATGTGTCTGGACAGCCAACAGAGAAGGAGATATCAGAGAGGAAGAGGAGATGGTGTGCATGACAAATTTTAGGTCGGGAAGAGAAATTGGATTTTAATGTGTGTGTGTGAGATAAACCATAAAGCTCCTGCCGCATGCTAATATCAGCAGCAACATGGCCCACATCTATCACAAAGGGCCAGTGTTTTTGACAGAAAGGCTTCCAACCTTTTCCAATGAAGCTATCCTTAGATCCCATGGTTCAGTCTTAGGAAGAGCTCTTTTCATTTAACATGATTTTGCATATTGTGTCAGCATATATACACTCCTTTACGCTCCTTTAATATGCTAAAGTGACTCTTGGAAACTTTAAGCCATGTTAGGATGTTGTTACCTCATCAAAATATGCCTGCAGTTGTGTTTTGTTTCATCATGTTTGAGTTTATTATAAGTCTGTCAACATCTCCAATGCACAAAATTCTCTGTTCCAGCTTGTGTTGTGATGGAGCGGTAATTTTCAAGTTAACAGCTACCATTTACCTATTGTTTTGTAGAGATTGGCAAATCCAGGGCTGAAATGATCCAAATGATTCTAGTGAAGGTGGATGGAGTTTAAAAACTCATTGGCGCAGTTTCTGTATTGCCACATGGCATCAAAAGGTGGTACAGAGCGTAAATAAACAGGGTTTGTGTGTTAAACGTGTAAATGCAACTAAACACAACTCCAGGTAAGTTTGCAATGAAGAAACATTATAAAATAGATCAGAAAATAAATATTGGTCCTTTAAAATTCCTGCATTTACTACTTGATCCTGTTTCTTTGCTGGTGAAGGTCGGAAGCAATAGAGCCTGTATTGCTGGTGTGTGCACTGGGACTTATCCTCTTAAAGTATAGAGAATTTCATAATACCAAACAGGATTCCTAAGGTCCATAGATCATCCGTAAGGCTGGTGTATTTGTGGGTATTTACCACATACCCCCCAGTGAGTAAACCTATATAGGTGGTCCACAGCATAGGTGAAAGTAAGGCTATGAATCCTCTGAAGATTGGATCAGAAATTAAGAGAGGTGGAGGCTGGGGGGATGTCCTGAAAGAAGCTTGTACTACACCAAGTCAGAGGGTCATTTGTCTTATCCTGAACGCAGACTCCGACTCCAGGGAACAGCCTTGCCGTACCAATGTCAAAAATAACCTTTCTTCTGATTGACTGCACTATTGAGCTGTTTGTTGGATGAGATATGGATAATATTATTGATATTTGAGGTCACATATCCGAGTGATCACAGATTGTATAATAATTACTAATGGAGGGCCAGAGACGATAACGGGATAAATCACAGCTTCGGTGATGAACTATTCAAATAGAAAATACACAAATATTTGACCTTATCATTATTATTTATTTGAGATTGGGTCCAGAAATTTGTCCCAGTTATCTTGTGGCCTTAAATGTGCTGTAGTTTATTTTACCATCTTAAAAAAAACATGAAAAACAGTGTTCCAAAGTTCTTCATCTCTTATCTTATGCTTTACCTATGCATTTCTAATTATTCACAACAATAACTTTATAAGCACTTTTCATAACTCTCAGAGACCAATGTAAAGTGAACAACAACTGACATGCTAACACACACTCCCTGATTATCTGACTATACAATGTTGGATGCAGACAAACTTATTTTGACCTCAAGAGCTGCTTATACAGTATATCTGTACTGGGGCAAGCCAGTTTTTTTCTCAGGTACATGAGGAAAATCAGGTATTGGGCCTTTAAATCATCAACAAACAACACACTTTTGTTATTTTTATTTTTCACCTTTGTTCATTCATGCTGAAAGAGAAGACTGTAGGACACTATAATGTTTCTTACATAACAAGATTCAAACATAGAAAAGCCGGTTTGCTGTTTTGTGGACTGAAATATAAAAGTTGTGACTGGTCATTTGTTTAATGTGCAAAATGTTCTGAGATGAAATAGGTTTATCTTTCTGGCAACACTGCGAAGAGACTTGATTTGAAGGAATGCTGCTAACACATGCATCAATAGCCCATATTGTAATGGAGCCGTGTGCATCCCACTGTCCCAGATGGCTGTTAAATTGAACAACTGTTAAAGCTTGTGACAGCACATGCCGTTTATTAACATATGCATTAGCCCACACTTAGGGTGGCCGTTTTATTTGTCCTTTACAGAGGGCATAGACTCATTATTCTAACACCATGTCATTTCCACAATAAAGTCAATTTGTTTTTTACACGATCATTTATTAATATAACCATCTTAGAAACTGCATTTACATTCATGGCAAAATATGTCCCTTCAGTGCTGTGTTTCAAATCTGAAAGAAAACCATCATCATACAAAGAAGTCCTCATTAAAACATCATATCAATGCACATGCTTTGGTTAATATTCTGTACACGAACATAGAAATGTTGTATAGCTCAAGTGATAGTGTCTGATCGTGCAATGATCCGAATGTTGCCGGTTCGAATCCCACTCTCAACATAAAACACATCACTGGTAGAAGGGACAGATCCACTAACCCACAGGTCAGCTGTGGATTGCTGTTGTTGTGTCCCTGGGCAAGACATTTAACCCATGTCACCCCCGATATCTGTGTACACTGGTGTATGGATGTGTGTGTGAATGGTTTCTTGATGTAAGGCAGTTTGAGTGCCTTGAAACTGAAACGAGTGAAAGCGCTATATAAAAATGTGACCTTTTTACCATTTTATTTTGGGTTGAATGTGAAATGTATTATTAAAAACTGTGTAAACTGCGGAGTTTAATCCCAGTGAAATTAGCAATACATTCAACGGCTTTAGAGCTGTAAAATTAATCTAGAATGGTTATACTGTTTAAATGTCATGTGAAGAGGAGGGATTTTCAGGTGACTGTCTTAAACTGAACTCTTTATTTATTTCAACAGTGGAAAGAAAATCACTGCACAAAGGCAAGACAGAATCAAAGTCCTTGATATATGTTTGGGATGAGAGAGAGACCTTTTTTCTATATATACTACATTCTAAATTTATTCCTTTGCAGTATATGCATGAAACAAAACATGCATTTGGATCTGAACAATGTTGAATATATGCGTAGAAAATCTTAATACAGAACACACATTTTGAGTAACTGTATTCTGGTAAAGTTTAATTTGATGATATTATCAATATAGTTATTTTATCAAATTAAAAAGAATACATGGCACTTCTTCACCATGGAATTTTGGCTTTGAAATGCACAGTGTAAGAAAGAAAAAAATAACCCCACTCTGGGAATGAAAGCATATTTAATTAGACATAAATAAATGCATAACAAACAGTGCTGCAAAAATAAAGCTGTTTATAGTTATGTTTGATTAAATATAATATAATACATCTCCCAGTGTGTACTAGTATTCGAAGTATTCAGAGGAGAATATTGTATGAAGACTGTGTATCGGAATGCACAAAATTTTCATTCATACATAGATTTTCAAAGTATTCTGCCCACCAGTGAATGTGGCCATAGGAGTCAGGGCATTCTGGAGGCACCTGGATGTTCAGATGGAGGCTGGTGTGGCCGCTCCCCTCCCCTCCCTGACCGCAGTTGGCCGGGTATAAGAAGAGAAGCACTGCTCCTGTATGAAAGATGTGTAACACTGGACCATCTGTCTGGCTCCCCTGAGTGCTCCACTAGCTCTGCCCTGCCATGTGGTTCCCCCGTAGCCTACATAACCAAACTGGTTCAGCTAGCCCGAGCCCACGTTCTGCAGCTGTCTGTGCTAGATACGTCACTCCGCTCGCCCACTCCACAATACCCAGGGATTCCTACACATGAAAAGTAATATGTGGTCTAGCTATAAAAACATGTTAAACAAATGTATCATGCAATCTGTTTTCTATATTAGTGCAGTGTTAATCCAAAGTAAGATTGGGTGATTTTTAATTCATACATCAGAAAAATGATTCTCAAGTTTGTTGGAAGTAGCACCAAACTTGGCAGCATCTTAGTTTCTTAGTACAGGAGCATAGTGGATGGTTTTTTAACAGATAAGTTGAATTATTACACCACAATAACATATATGTTGCTGAAAACATCTTATGAACCTAAAAAGAGCAGAAATACAGCGTGAAATCTGGGTATGCCTACCAGGAACGGAACACAACACTTTTTTATGTTATCCAGTACTTCAGTTGGTAGAATGGTCTTCTCAACTAACTCAATATGAACAAGACTGTATTGTTGTGTCTTTGGGCAGGACACTTAACCTACCTAATCCCCAGTATCTGTGTACACTGGTGTATGAATATGTATGAAAGGGATGAGTTCCTAAATGCGAAGGGCTTTGAGTGACATAAGGTAGAAAAGGTAGAAAAGCTAAAATATGCTATAATATAGTGTTGACATATGCTACTAATAACAATACTAGAATAAAAATCTTTTATTGTATTTGTTCAAATAACTGAAACCATGGGCTTTTCACCTCAGATAGTAAATGCAGCAGTGACTGGCTCCCCTGTTGAATCTGAATCCTCCTTACTCAGCCCAAAAGGAAACTGCTCATGGCATTAAAAACACATGTCTAAGAAGAGCTTTTCTATCTTTCCATTCCTCTCCTCTCGTAAGTGTCTTCCTCCGGCCAGGGAGAAAAGAGCTGATGAATGAAGCTCTCATACAAAGTGAGGGCTTGTCAGCTCTTGAGGCCTCTGGGGCCCATTCATTTGCAGTGTGACTATGATATGTGCAGATCGGCCCCTCAAATGTTCTGAAACGCGCAGTGGGCACTAAGAGACTACTCACTATGCTGGAACTCTCTCACCATCTTTTTTTTGCTGGAGAGGATTGACATACAAAATGCTTGCTCATATGAAGTTTTTATTTATATTTAGTTAGTTTGATATTTATTTAGTTAGTTTTTAATAGTAACGTATACAGTATAGGGCTATTTGTTTTATGTGATCACGCTGGTTAAACTTTTCTTTCTTCCTTCCTCCTGATATTACCAGTGTGTTGCGGTCAGCCAATCCCACTGTGAATACCCCTCAAGCCATTATAGCAGGCTTAGATATTATTGTATCTGTCCCCCACATAAATCAATAAGGAATAACTACATTAACAGGATCCACATTAAATTATAAGATAACCCCAAGCAAATGTTCAGCATAGTTCGGTTCAAGAACAAAACATATGCATACTAAATATTTATACTCTGTCTGTTATTGCTGGGTTTCAAACGCCATCATAGCATTTCAGAGGCCAGTAATAATAATAATAATAATAATAATAATAATAATAATAATAATAATAATAATAATAATAATAATAATAATAATGGGAAAGCAGATCAAATGAATATTGTTAAAATGTTACAATACAAAACATGTATGGGTTTAGTCATGATAGGGTCAACATTTGTGAATTTACATTTTAGATATTTCATGGCAAACAGCAATGTAATTAACAAGAGTTTGACATAATCACTGTGCTTATCTATTGTTTAGCTCTTCCATTTTTATATTCTATACCAAATCCTTTTTTTTTTTTTTTTAGAAATGTAAAGAAGTAAAGAAGTTTTGTTTCATTCACACATGTTTAACACATACACCCTGCATATTTAGGCTAAGTTCTTCTCTCAAATTGAAAAGACTCTGTTGAACCTTGTGATTTCATGACTTCATTAGACCCATTTGGATGAGTTCAGCCCTGCCTCTCTACTAAACAAAAGGTAAAAGGCGGCGACTAACTTGAAAACTACCACCAAATGACATCACAAGTTAGAACAGAGCATTTTGAGCTTTGGAGATGTACACAGAGTAATAATGCAGGCTTACACAAACATGTGCGAATGAAACAAAACAAAACTCTGCAATATTTTTGATGAGGTAACAACATTCTAACATGGCTAAACTCTCACAAAAGTAAATTTTGTGTAATATAGGACCTTTAAAGTCCACATTGTTCTTAAGAGTGATTGGCTCATTCTAGTTTATTCACTGCTCAACAAATGGTACTGTCCAGAGATGTGTACTTGTACTTCGTGCTGAGAGTTTTTGTTGAGCTCCGGCTACACAATGATACCTAAGATACAGGACATAAAAAATGGGTAATAGTCTATTTTTTTTCAAGCAGCAGGAATCCGTTCACCTTTATGCTTAAGTGCTGCTCACAACCCGTCACTATGGCCTGAATATAAAGCTGTGCATCACAGAAATTAATTATGTGACCACTGACCTAATGTACCACAGTGGAGCCATATATAAATATTGATAACAGCCATTTTCACACAGTGCTGTCATCGAAGTGGCCATAGGGCACTGGAAAGAAATGGATAACTAAGGCTTTCGCTCATGCAGTGCTTTTCAGTTTAAAATTGTGTTATATTTAACCTGTGTACAGTTAAGTCATAGAGAATGTGGAAACACAAGATGTTTTTACATGAAGCAATGTAATCTGACCTGTTGATAATCATTCAAACCAAGTCATTTCACATGTTTCTATGATGAGATGTGAGCAGGGACAGGATGTAGGTGAAAACACAGCTCATTAAAGTGGACTTAGCAAGTAGGAAAAAACACACATGTACTGCTGCAAAGAAATTAGTAGTCATAAAATATACATATACATATACATACATATAAGAGAGGATAAGATATATTTGGGGCTAATGGCCATGACTTAAAGTCCACGTTGTTCTTTTTTCTGGATGCCTCTGACTGTCCACAAGCGTTTACCCCATAATCAGATGAGCTCTAATCGATGTCCTAGGGGCCTAATAAAGTTCAAATGGATGTATAAACGCCCCTCGAGTCAGTCAGAGTGGCACGTATTGCATGTGTGTTTTAATGAAGACAAAATGGCCACTATCCAGGAGTGTCCCACCTAAGGCCCTTTTCAAAAGGTCCACACAAACTCCAGTCACCCCAGCTGATATGTGGAAGATGGATGAAGGAATGAATGATTACATTTTGTGCTGTATGAGGAGTAGGGAATTGGAAATGTAGTAAATCAATACATAAACAAATAAATAATGACAGAGTAACAACAGATTTTTCTAATTATGTCATGCCACAAGCCATCAAGTGTGCCCCACATAATGTTCTGCTGACAATGTTAAAGTCTGGGCTCAAAATGCAAAATGCGGTTTGGCGTTAGACTTGGGTGCATGTGTCAGCCAAAGCTGACTTTCCTCTTTGTTGCTAATTTCTAGCCTGGGTGCCAGCATTAATATGGAATAATTTCCACAAATCACAAATTATTTCCCCACATTTTTAACTTGTGGAAATAGAATTTATTCAAATAGGTATGCAAATTATGAATCACATTTGGATGACAAAACTTCATTAAAAAAACAACGATTTAATAGTTAAGAATAGCCCTCTAGGCCTAAATTTTCATCTCTGTGTGTTGCATACCAAGCAAATTCTCATCATGGCGTCAAGAAATAACATTTTCCAAGGTCCATTAATGCAGCAGGGTCCAAGTAATTTTGCACTGACATATGGTGAGTGTGTCACACCCTGCCCAGATGTTCACATTGTTGCCAGTGTGAGTGAATACAGCTGCCAGAGGGCCCATCTCCTCAGCCTCAATGTGGAATATGTGATAGCTCACTCACGACTGCCACTCTGCTGTTCTGATCGGTCTGCACTAAACTTAGTAAGTACTGCCACCACCAAGTAATCAAACAAACTTCGTATCTGAATTGCAACTATTGTACAGCAATTAAAGGGCCCATATTACGCTATTTTTGATCTCTTATAATATTGTTTCCTCCTCACAAACATACCTGAAGTTGTGTTTTGGTTCATTCACATATGTTTAACACACAAACCCTGCATATTTAGGCTGGGTTCTTCTCTCAGAAACAGAAACAGAAAACACTCTGTTCACATTCACCTTGTGATTTTCTGTGCTAATACAGGAAGTGCTCCACTGTTAAAAACACTTTAAAATTCCATACACCTTCCCTAGAATGATTAGGATGAGTTCGTTCCAGGATTTGCCCATCTCTACTGGACTAAAGGTAAACGTTTTTGATCCATGATTTTGATTTTGATTTTGATCCATCCATGATCCATTTTGTGTAATATAGAACCTTTAATCTATTAGGGTGGAAGAGGTTTGAGGATAAAATACACATATCAATGAAGAGACAGAGAAGGACATTTCCCTAAATCAGACCCACATTTGAGTTAAAATTTAAACTTCACACATACTTATGCTTGTGCAACAGCATTGATGTTATGCACAAATAACAAAATGACACTGGGTAAGAAAGTAAAGCAATTTAATAACATCAAAAACACCAAGTAACATTATCCACATGCAATGAGGCAGAATCCTTAGAAAACACAGAGGCTGGGCACTGTTGCACAGCGTCAGCGCAGATGGCAGTACAGTGGACCGAGTAAGGCTTGTTAGGACTGAGGTTACACTGATACAAGTTTCACCACAAGGTTCAGTTTGACGGTGATCAAATATGGATGTTTTGACAGCACAGAAGGCATGTTATCCTATAAACATTCTGTAAAATTATGTTATGAGAAAGAGGGTCTGGAGTTTGATTATCCTTTATTTCAGCATTAAGTGACAGTTTTTTCATTGCTAGCAGCCCTTGTGAGAGACCTACTCAATCTATTTTGACCGACTTAAGAACTTGGTAGAAACGACATGATGGCATACAAGTGTATAAAATGTTGTAAAATTGTATTACAAGATCGACAAGGAAAGTCACAAATTTGTTGTTCACCTTTTTAATATATCCAAAATGTGTACATTTTAAGTAGAAAAACTGCTAACATTATACTAAGTATAATCAGGGAGCAAACTAATATAATGATCTACGATTGCTTGATGGCTTCTTTTTTAATAATTTGTGAAATAGTCTGCATTTGGTAGAGGAACATTTCGTAGCATAACGACAAGACCTAATGTCTGGACTCTGATGACATGGAAAATTTTAGAAAGGGCATCTGGTGGAAAACAAAACTAAACAAAAAACGTATGAGTACTTAAGGATCCCCTGAGCTAAAGGGAGCAGTCCAAAGGTACATTTTTGTTTTACTCACTGTACGTTGTATACATCTAAAATAAGTTTTAACATACTGGTGATATTGATGCTAAATAAGTCATAATTGTATCTAACATAATAAAAAGTACATTGTGCATGATATGTGAGAATATGAACAATTCTTTGTTACTTGTCCAGTATAAAACCTCAGCAAAAATAAGTTAATAGTCCTCCTTTGTAAACATCATACATCATATTCAATGCATACATCAGTAGGGGTTCCCTGCCTTTTCTGGCTGTTATAAGATGACATCAGAGAAAACCTGTGCCACTGGAATGACAGTCAACAAACATGGTACTTAGAGAAGTGCTGAAGAATTGGCAATGAAAAAGTATAATTATAATTAACAAAAACAAAACACACTCTGCACATACATATACACTATATATACACAGCATTAAAGGGATAGTCCAGGATCTTTTAAAAGGAGGTCTGGAATCTGTAACTTATTCTCTACAATAGGTAACTGTTAGTCAAGGTCACACTCTAAATACTGTGTGATAACAGGTTCAAATGAAATATTTAGCAGAACTGTCTTCACTGGAGTGAAAAATCATGTACACAACAACATATTCTGCTGTAGCTTGGTCTTTTGGTTAGTTATAACAGTTTTAAATTTTGATTCAGTCAAACCCACGTCAAATGTGTCCAGCCAACAATATAAATCATTCAAGTATACTCAAGCCTGAAAACGGTTAATTTTTTATTTTTATTATTTATTTATTTATTTTTGTACAAATATTTAGCACACAGATATATAGAAATTGAGAGCGCAGACTCTGGGAGGGTATCTGGAGCAACACCTATGTAATATCACATAAAATACTATTATTTACTAGCATAAAAAGTGAATTTGAATTCATACTTGCGTCATTGTAAACTTATCTTTTGTCATTTTGTACAAAAATGGTTGTAAAAGGTCGTTTCATTTCCTCTACAATTACCTTCTGGGGAGAATAAGTTTCCCATTCCCAAGTGTTTTATAGACCTTCTTAAAGGTGCATGTAACTTTTCTGGTAGAGAAAAAGCCACCTGCAGGCCAAGCATATAGCCATGCAGGTGACAGACCTTCCATCGAAAAGTTACATAGCGTGGCTTTAAATGAAATCCTGGGCTAACTTGATAAGTAATAGCCAACTTGCGACTCGACAAAAGTAGGTTGTATATAAAACAAGGATGGCAGTTGGCAATGATGCGTTACATTTGACACTGCGTTTGCGCTCGCTATGGGGTACAATGTCTGCAGTTACACCCCAGCAGATTGCCTCACGCTGGAGTTTGGGCAGTGGACTTGACCTCGGCGGACACCCTCTTCTCCTTGCGTCCTGCGTACTCCCCAATGAAGGAGCCGTCCTCATTGAACTGCCCCTCCTCGTCGCCGTAGTCCACCAGGCTGTCCCCGCTGTCCCCGCCCTTCATGTCTCCACACAGTGAGCGCTGGCTGCCCTTCAGTGGCTTCTCATCGTTGTCACTGTGAGAGAAAAGAAATGGGGACAGTGGATTTAGAAGCACCTCATTTCACCCATGGCTTCACACTATGGCTTATAGGGGGGTGTGGGGGGTGTGGGGTGGATGGAGGGAGAGGTGACACTGGCTCGGTGATATTCTGGGATCAACATGAGGCCTATATCGTGAGCTGCGGTGAGGAGCAATGTCCAGCAGCCAGCAGTAATTGTGCTTCTCTGTTGGACATCAGTGGGCTTGATAAAGTCATGCCCAGGGGATATGGAGGATCTGTGGAATAGCTGCAAGTCACTCCCATGCAGTGGTTTTGACCAGATTAATACTCACCCACTGTAATGTTGTACGGCCTGAAAAATGTGCTGCTACATTGCCTGGATGTTTTTCACGCAATACTGATTGATTTTGATTTAAGGTTAACGTTAAAAGTGCACTGTGTAACTTTTGGGAGAGAGAGTTGGGAGAGATATCCACAGTATGATAATAAACTAATCTGTCTTGCATTTATTCGACAACTTGAGTTATTTATTGCTCAAAAATATCGTCTCTTCCACAAATCTAAACTGTAATTTGGTTTGCAAGTCTCCACGGAGATTCTTAAGTTTATGGTCACACTGTGGAACATTCTTGGCAAATCTCCCTGGAGACAAGCAGGTGACGGACCCTCCACCAGACAAGTTAAACAGTGCCCTTTTAAATTTAATTTATTTGCCATTTGTTGTTAAAAACCTTTTTGGAAAAGCATTGCAAAACACTCAAAGTGCACCATGAGAGATGAGATTTGATATCTGAACAGTAACAATAATATATACATAATTAATAAATATGTTCTAATTTAATCAGAAATATTATGTTTAACTGAAATGTGTTTAGTTGCTAATCATGTTATAAAGATGAAACATACTGGACCTTTTCAATAATTAGCCCCACTGAACAAAGAAAGGTTTGCATTTTGTCTGAATATTTCATTCATACAAAGACTTTGGAGTAACATTTATGTGACAATGTTTTGTTATATCTTTTGTACCATCATTTCCATAAAATATTAATGAATTAACTCTCAAATGATACACTTTGCTCATCCTGATCAAATGATTTGTTACAGAACATTTCTGTTGTTACGAAAGAGTTGATCCTTAACGTAAGCTATTTCAAAGTCCAACATTTCCACTCTGAGGTCCTCTTACATGCATGGAGAACTATTACATTTATTTATCTGTCTGTCTTTTTTGTTGCTGTTTTTGAATGTTGAATGTTTGAATATTTTTGGATCTAATTTGCTGTAGTACTTGCAAAGAGGAAGTCTGGGAAATTCATCAATGAACTCAGCAGTCAGAAGTGACCAATGCCAACCAGCATTATTAAAATCATTATTCTTAGAAACCAGTCATTTGTTTTGATTAAGATATGAGGCTAGCCCTATCACACATTTCACAGGGGGGACAATTCTTGTCTCAATCACTCTAACATGGGTTTTGTCGTGCAGAGTTCACAGATTAGAGAAAAGCACTGGGGCCTGTACAGAGCCAGGCTGTTATGAATTGAAGCGCTACAGGATTAATGAAACATGGACAGATATCAGTGCCTAAGAGATGAGCCGCTTTCAATTACACTGATTGGTTTTGGCCTCCTGCTGAATGCTGGGCATTCTGTTTAAACGTCTGACATGTGCGAAGAGCAAAGGAAAGGTGAAGGACACACAATGACAGTATTTACAACAACAGTCATATGGAGGGTGTGCTATCACTCCGAACATGTGTAAACAGCTGCTACTGCCGTTTAGCACATACAATTCTGGTACTCATCCAATCATATGTGCTGAGCCAAAGCGGTGTTGTGAGGCTCCATTTCAACCTCGCGCTTGTCAGGTTGTCTTTTGGCAAAAGGAAAAATGAGTAAATATTACAGAAGAAAAGAGGAAAATGGCTGAAAAATATCCAGAGAAGTATAGAGCTTAAAATGTGGTGCTGAAATATGTTTTATGCTTACCTGTATTCACAGAAAGTGTCATCATTCATGCCCTGGGACTCCACGTCTGGGTGAAGGTCTTCTTTTTCTTTCACTGCTCACAGAATGAAGAGATGATATCAGTCATTGGCTCCATGGAGATCGACACAGTGCTGACATCACTATGTGCTCAGACTGTTTGCTTTTCATGTTACCAGAAAGATCCATTCCCCTGGTCCCACAACTCTTTGAGTCCTTATTCAAAGTTTGGAGGAAATAATACTAATATAGGCCAGATGTTTTCAAAATACTGCAGAAAATATAGTGTTAAGCTTGTTTTATTTCACTTGTCATATTTGCATGATAAGTGTCACAATATTGTGCAATTTTAGGCAACAAAAGACAGTTTTACATCTGCAATGTCAAACCTTAACTTGTATTGTTAGATTTAATAGTCTTGGGTCAGATCTTGCAGGGGCACAGGCAATGGCTAAAAATAAATGTTCCAGTAATACTAAGAGCCTCTACCTGATTTTCTCCATGTGCGCAACATTTGTTTTGCCCCATTACACATGTATTATATAAGCAGCTCTCTGTGAACTGTCCGTTTCTGAATATATAACTTATAAATATATAAATGTAAAACTTTTTTGGCAATGATTCAGGAAATGCGCGCTTAGCATGCTAGTTGTTAGCTTTGCCGTGACATCAAACTCTGCTCTAGCCTCAGAAATTGAAATGCACTTTTAAACTGATCGTAGTGAATAAATAGGAGGAGTGAGGTGCAGTGAGGAATAACTTTGAACCACAGCAAACCACTTTTTCATGTTAAAACCTGTACATCGCCTTCACTGAAATATATTTATGTTACGTTTCTTATTATGAACATTATTTTCTCATCATTGATGTTAAAGCAACTTCTAAAAAGAAATTAATTCGTAAGACACCAGTTATTTAATGGACTAAAACAAAAATAAATCTTGTAACGTCTTTATTTTAGACAGAAAGATAATGGCAGATGGGTCCACACTCTTGAAATGAACTGGTGGTGTCTTGCCTTATACATCACTGTCTTCGCTGCCTCTTGTGATGTCGATTGGGACTAACACGAGTCTGGGCAAATGGATGGATGTAAAGGTTGTTGGAGATACCTGGACGAGTAATGAGGAGTTAATGAGAAAACAGAGGACAGAGGCTGCCCTGCGCCTTTCAGCTGATGAGTGGAGCAGTGTTGGGCCCCGTTACACCCGCGCTGCCCATTAACAGTGAATAATCAAACCTTGTACAGACTCTGGGGTGCCCGACAGGAGGGATAACATTGAGATGGCACAGAGCTTATGTCATTATTCCCGCTGTGTTCTCCCCTGTGCCACATTTGCATTTCATCTGGCTTGCGGGCTTGTTTGCATTGTCGCTTAGAAAAAGGCGTCTAAATAAAGCAATATCCAAATGCCGGACTTGCGAAAAGCTCATTTCCCTATGAACACAAATCCCGTTTATGTAAGAATTTGCATGAAAAAAATCCAGACATATCCCCTGACATATTCCAGTAATGGCTTCTTGGTTGTTTTGATTAATTCTGTCTTATAGCTACAAATGAAATTGAAATTGTGCTCTTTGAAGCGATTAGCATTGGAGCAGGTGAAGAGTGGGCAAGTGAGCTTACCGGAATATTTGCCGCCCCGGTTTCTGTTGACGAAGCAGGCGACCAGCACAATGAGGGTGAGGAGAGCAATGGCACACATGAGGCCGATGAACCAGCCCTGTGTGGAGATTCCTCCGTGGATACTGGCCAGACCTGAGGAGAACAATAGTAGGTGACTTTCACGTACCTTAAAGGTGCACTTACTTTTTGTTTGAGGGTCCGTCACCTTCTTGTTTCTATGGATATGCCACTGCCCTGCTTGGAATGTTCCACAGTATGATGTTAGAGATTCAAGATTTTCAAGATTTCTTTTATTTGTCATATGCAGGTTCAACACAAGCTCAACAGTGCAATGAAATGCTTAGGATGAGAAGAACTCGCTAATATTCAAGAAGTACTAATAGGATGCAATAGTACTGGTAAAAAAAAAGTGTTTGCAAATACAAGGGAAATACGTAAACAATATAGTAAAAATATAATAAAATATAATAAAATTACAAAATACAGATAGAAATGTAATAAAATATCATGATAAACAGCTCGCCTTACATTTATTCAATGACATTAATAACTAGAAGGGTCGCCTCTCCACAAATCTGATCAGTGACTTGGCCTGGTTTGGCCTCCATGATCATAAAAAGTTTAATGCCATACTGTGGAACATCTCAGCCAATTTCAATTTTACTTTATACCATGAAAGTTATTTAAATATCCTTTAATAGTGATCTTTACAATATCATATCTTATGCCAACCCCCTGCACTCCCTAACCTAAAATAAAATAAAAAATGACCAGATTATTTTGCACATAATTTTTACACACACAGTTATAGTTATCTAAAAATATATTTTCCAGGAGTTTATGGCTTCCAAAGTTCCAAACTAATTTTATATTCCGTTACTTATCTGCAAAGTCGACAAAACGAAGGGCCGACAATTCCACTTTTATGTGTTTGGCAGCAATTCAAACTTATTACGTTGAAAATGAAAAACAGATGATACAATATAGTAAAAAATCCATTCAAACATATCTCACATGCCCTTACTGACCTCGATTTTTTTCATTTCATTTCACATCTTGTTTGAATACATACATAATTAACATGTCATTCACTCAACTCAACACTTTTCAAAACCCAAGAGTACATTTTGTTATAGATGGTTTGGCCGATAAGGCAGACCTGAGTGAATATTGCTCTGTGGATTCTAGCCAGATCTGTGGAGAACAATAGTGTCTGACTTTGACACACCTTGGCCTTTTCATCGGGACACTTGATTGAATGTTTACGTCGACACAGCCTATCTGATGCTGGGCCAGCGCAGCCATGGAAAGGATCCAAAATTAATATTAAACAGCTAATCCGCTTGTCTAATTAATCAAGTGGGGAACGCTGTACAAATTGTGATTCCTTGCTGGCTAAATTAAATCCGAGCCACCACATCAAAGACCACACGCAAGGGCTCAAGGACATGGCTCAACAAGTCACACTCCAGACCGATACCACTGAGTCATGGGCACAGCTGTAACATACTAAACAATAGGAAGGAGAGGGAGGGATCTGCTGAGCTGTACAAAAACACAACAGGTCATTATCGGGAGGAGCACTGCAAATATTGTGGTTGTGCAATAACAGTACATTGCAAGGATAAGTTCAGTCGTGTGGTTCCAATATATATAAATGAACAGAAGATCTGACCTAACCTAAAAGTTTAGCTTAAGGATCCAGCTCAAATGTTTTAGTTTAAAAGGGTGAGAGCACAGAAGGTGGGGTAGTTTACAACATTAAGACTCCTCTGGTTAGTATACAAACTGTGACCTTCTTGAGGTGACACTATCAACACAAAACAACTGAATTATCTGGAGGAAAGTTTTAAAGGGACAGTTTGGAATTTTGGACATAGGGCCTAATTTACAAGTGAACCAGAGTGTTGGGAGACATGTGGAGACACGTTTTTCTTTTTATTCCATCCAGTCCTTGTATTTGGAGAGGTCACTGGTGCTAGTGCATGTCAATGGCCATAGTTGATCTGCCACTAAAAACAGTCTTACCCACTCCACAGTGCACCAGAGGCAAAACAATTAAACGCCAGACTGTCGATATAAATGTCTGTGTCGATAGAATAATGTTTAAAATAAAACTAACCTTTCCATTGCATGAAGCGTTGCATGTTGAGGGACATATATCAGTCGGCAGCTGCCAAGCTTTCTATCAGGAAGGACAACTAGCTGCTGCTGCTCAGCCATAAATCCTTCACATGCAAGGTTGGTTTTATTTCTAAAATTATTCTATTGACACAGACATTCACATGGACATTCTGGCGTTATAATTGTTTTGCCTCGGGTGCACTGTGGAGTGGGTAAGACTGTGTTTAGCGGCAGAACAACTATGGCCATTGCCATGTACTAGCCTGGACTGGATGGAAGAAAAAGAAAAAAGTGTTTCCACACATCAGCTACACTCTGGCTCACTAGTAAATGAAGCCCTATGTCCAAAATTGTGAACTGTCCTTTTAACATCCATATGAACCATATGAACATTCTGGTCTTAATGAAGACTGTGATTTATCTTGTTTTTTCTCTCTCTTCCAATTCTGCTAGTAAGCTGTGTCAAAACCTATTTCGAATGAGACATCCTTGCTATCTTGCCCCTCTATTGTTGAGTTGTTGTTGTTGTTGTTGTTATTGAGTTTATGGTCTCTGAAATCTTCCCCTCACCCTCTCGTGTGAACATGCTGATTTTGTGCTAGTTCAGTCAGTGTGATTGGGTAATAGCAGTTAAAGAGGGAGTATTATGAAAATGATTTTTTTTTAAATTAGCTTTCGACTGTGTTGTAACATTATTCTCTCATCAAAAACCTGCCTGAAGAAGTTTTAGATGTCATTCATGCAAGCTTCAATAACACCAATCTTTTCCGAGTCCTATTCAAACCCTGCTTGTGGTTAGCTGTAAAATTGTGTCCAATGCTCAGCCCCTGTGTGATGGGATAATTCTGCTTAAATATACAAAAGCATGACATGAAACTGTGCAAAATGACAAACCTGATGCAATGTGCAGTAGTTTCATTAGCAGGATGCATTATGTTGTGGTAGCGCTCTGAAGGGGGAAAGACTTAGTGCAGAGAGGAAAGGGAAGGGAGACTCAGAGTTTAAAAGATAAAATGAAACTTATACATCATGTTAATACGTTGTTTAGCATATGGGTCTTTTAATACCTAAATTCATGTGCCCATTTACGATATTATTTTATGATTCATCCCAAACAAATAATTTCTAAATCTAATCTAATTCAACAAACACACATAACATTAGTTTAACTTTAAAACTCCATTCTGTCTCTATCATCAGGCTGATCTTTACAAAGCTGGTAACATTTCCTCTTATATTCCGTAGAGAGGATGTTGGCGAGAGGAAAACGAAAGCATGGGCAAAGGTTAGTAAAAGACAAAGTAGTTTTAAAGGAGTTCTAAGTGTGAGGAGATCTTTCTGTTCACCTCGACCAAAGAGGGTAGACTCTGCTGATTCCAGACACTATTGTGAAGGCATCAGTTACTGCTGACAGCGAGGGACAATGGGTGAATCTCTCAGTACCAATCACGACAAGAATGATGTGCCTATGGAAATGGGAGTCGCAGGTGGCGCTTGCAAAGTTAAATGAAAATCTACATAGGTTTCAGAGGGAAATACCTGGAATATGTGATGAGTGCTCAATACAGCACATAATTCTTCATTTGGAAACGCGTCAGTGGAGAAGCTGCCAGGTCCGCACTGCTCCAGTTCACTGATTACTTGTCATTACGTGTTATAATACAGACTATGGTAAATGCAGGTAGAAGAAGTGACTCATCCTCGATAGTAAAGCAGCCTTAGGAGGGTGTAACAGTCACTAGTCAGCGAAACACAGTTAAAGCCTCAAACTTGTAGCTATACTTAAATATTTGGTGTAAGATACAATATAGACATTTAATTATTGGCTATTGATTTTGATGGTTCTTTTAATGGTTTGAGCTACACTACCAGTCACTTTAGACTCACCCTCTCATTCAGTGTTTTTTCAGGATGTTTACTACTTAAAACATAATTCCATACATCTTAATTTCATATATCGAATGTTTTTTGTAGGCATATAAAATGTAGAAAGTAGTAAAAATATTTTTTTTAAATGTAGAGGGTGCAAACTTGGACGATATTTTTATTCCAATTTAATTCATTTGGGTTAACAAGCGCAACTGTGGATAACAATGTGATAACAATGTGGGGTGCTGATCTGATTAAAATTAAAATATTCTGGTACCATAGCATGTTTAACTAACTGGGACAAAGGTACTCATGGAATTGTTTCACATTTGTTGGTACGTTTTCATATAATTTGGGCTGACATATTTCCACTGAGATGGTTGCCTTCTTGCCAGAAACATGGCAGATATTTGCATACTTTTATTTTGTGGTGAGTTCAAAATCTCACCAGGAGGCAGATGGTAAAATAATATGAAAATTAAAAGCAAAAATTGTTCAGTAATTTGCACTTTTTAGATTTTTTCTCTCTGGTAATGTCTGGACAAAGCCCCATGTGGATCCACAATATGATGCATGCTTGTCTAGATTGAATGCTAATGATGTAGGCTTTTGATAATCAGCAGGGGCAAATATAAGAGAATTAATAATGGAGTGAATGATGAGGATCATTAGTATGGGGAAAGTCTGCTTTGACAGCAGCTGCCTCGGGCCGGTCAACAAACTATGTCTAGCTCATTTCCCCACGGCAAACATGCAAATCTCCCGGTCGGCCTCCTGCTCAGGTGCCATATTAGCTCACACACACCTGCATCTGCATCATCTGTGTCGCCCTTCCAACCACTGCTCATGACACGAGCACTAATGCTGATGGATATGCCTGCAACTCTGCTAGCTCCTAATTATTCAACCAGTGTGTTGACTTGGACTAGCAGAACTGTTATTACAGTAAAAATGCAAGTACAAAGTAAATCCTTAAAGATTTTTACTTTTTCAGATGTTTAGTATGAAACTATAACATATACTGTAGCATAGATCATCATTTTGTTCATTGTTAGAGATTCTTAACAGAAAAACATGAATTTCCTTCCTGTTCAAAATTGTAGAACTAAAAGGCTCCACTCCCTCATAATGAAAGCAGTAGATTTTCAATGAGCTGTTTTTATTGTTGAAAAAATACAGTGTGGTTTTTGAGTCCCACATGTATGGCCTAGACTCTCACTTTTTTGGACAATTATAAAAAAGTAGAGAGAGGTGGGCTGAGATAGGAGGTAGGTGAAAATTTAAGTTTTTGAGCTCCCAAGCCTCAAATGCTGGACAATAAATGATTACTCAAAAATGCAAGAATCAATCAAAAATATTATTAAGTTAATGATAATGGGAACTGCCAAAACATGGTTATAAGATCATAAAAGGCAAATTCTTAATATGTCTCCTTAAAGGTGGAAACATGACTGGCTCACTGTCCCTGGCCCCGGCCGTCCATGTGTTTCAGAGAGATGAAAAAATGGGACCGGTGCCATAACAATTAACACTGAGGGCTCCAGGGCCCGGCCTCCTGGTGTTGGAGTCAGGACAATCACATTTCAGTTTTGTGAAACTAAAATGAACAGTAAGCTGTGCATTAGTATTGTGATCATACTGAACAAAACTTTTAAGTGCAAATTTCAGAGCCGGTTTAATTTCCAGAAGCGACAGGGTTGGTGTGTTTGTCACTAGCATTCCTTAGCGTGCCATTATTGTTGTATAAAGCAGATGCTAGCCCAGCGGGGAGTCCATGCCCTGAAAGACGCCCCCTTCAAAGTCACCATGCTTTTTACTATATGAAAAAGACTGGTAATATAGGCCCTATCAGTTTCCACTTATCCACTTATCTCTGTGTGCTGTAAATACCATCCTCCTTTGAGATTGCCCCCTCTGGTGTACCCATGGAAGACTGCTTTTTTTTTCTGTCCACTCACTGGCAGCTGCAGTGTTGCTGAAGATTACATGGAAATGTCAGGCGACTGTTGGGTCAATACACAGACACATACAAGTAGAAACTGGGGCCCAACAAATCAATCACTGACAATTAGATGTGTTTGTGCTGTTTAAGTGACTGGAGCCAGTCTGGCAAAACCCAATATAGATCTACTAGTGTAGATTTCCCTATTGGCACTGCAGTGAAATTAAACCAGGTATGCCTATCCTAAACAAAATGAGAAAGAACTTCATATTGCATTCCATTTCCATCTAAGACTTGTTTCCAAAACTCTAAAATGAATGAGTATATTGCACTATTATGTAAATTAGTTAGAGTAAAGACCCAGTACACGATTTTTTTCCATGTATTTGAGCAAAATCTTTGTGCTTGTACAAATTGTATGAAAAAGTAAGTTGTGCAAGTTGTTTACCGTCTGCATCTCCTTATATTTTCGGAGAAGCAGGAAGAGCGTGGTTAGCATGCTAGTTGTTGTTAGCTTTACAGTAATGGTAAACACAAAGAAATTGACGAACGCTACAAATCCTTTAAAATGAACTTGATCTGTTTTTCAGTGTCTTTCAGGATAAGGATAATACTAAAAGAAATACACATTCAAAAATTTGAACAAAACTTAAAAATAAACTACATGTTCTTCACTGTAGCCTTCTACAATTTGGATTTTTGTGACTACTATTTAAAGGAGTTGTGTGAGTGATGCAGAGATGTGCTGCAGTTCTACCTATAACAGAACGTGTGGGTTTGGTGGCTGGGGACTTGGTAGTGCTCGGAGGTGAGGGGGAGGCTGACTTGCCTGGAAAGAAAAACAGACCTTGCGGTTATCAATTGAGAGATCTCTGAGGAACTACAATCTAAGGTTAGCACTATTTTAAGCTAAGGGTGAAAATTAGTATGTATATATCTACACAAAGGGATCAATAATGCACATTTAAAGTTTATGAATACTTACATTAAGTATGGGAGAAGTGTAGCATATTGACTATATAGGTTGATTTATTTACAAAATACTACACTGTACTGCAAATGTTATGAGTTACTTAGTCATATTTTTGACATGTCTATTTTGTATTTAAAGAAATGACACAATGTCTGATTTACTGTATTTACATTATTTATATTCCAACATTATTATGCTGCAAATTGTTCTAATTAACAAAATTACACAACACACAATATAGCAAAAGAAAGTAGTTTTGTGCCAATGGGAATAGGGGTTATAACATGGATTATTTTTTCTCAGCTTGTTGCTTTGACAGTCACATGGATAAAAGTCAATATTCGTTTATAGTCACTAACGAGCCAAGATGAATATGAATTTATAATTAGGTTACTCATTAGCATTGTGATTAGCGAGGATGCCACAAACTTTATCTTAGAGGAAGTTGACATTTTTCTAATGAAAGGAGGCATCAGAGTGCTCCCCGCTGATGGCAAGGGCAAACATTAGACAAGGTCAATTATGCACAGAGGAGCTCACTGTTTGTAATATGGCCCTAGCATAATAGTGGCCTATTGAGTTCTAATAGAGGATACTCCGCAACACATGCACATTTCTAAACAGGCAACTTCAAAGGCTACTCAAAATATGTACTACATCTACTGGGTTAGAAGGTCTGAAGAACTAATGTTAGTTTAAGCATTCCACTCGTCTAGTACATTACTACTCTACATACTGGTGCCAAGCGTGGAAGCCAAAGTGGGAGCTGCAAAAATAAATCAAATGAAAAATAAATCAAAGCAGAACATTTTAGTGGCACAGACAAAGACATAGTGACTATTGAACTAGCCAAGCCACAGTTCACAGCCAGCATCACAGGACACAGAGCGTCTGATTTCACCCACCCAAACCCATGCACAAGTGTGAGAGAATTATAGACAACGCACTGGGACAGGGTGGTCAGGGAAAGTGGTTAGATTATGCTATATAAAGCAATAAGAGTGGTGGCATTATGACCACCTTTAAGAAGTCACTGGCCAGTTTAGCAAAAATTACATGAGAAATATGCTTTTCACTTTTGACTAAATATTGCACCATTTTAAGTGAGCACAAAAGGTACAGTTCATAAAATCTTAATTTAGTCTCTCTTCGCTACACAAGCACTGAGACCAAATAAATGTTCTTTTATGATTGTAAATTTAATTTGATTACAAATCTGGGTTTTTATAAATATGACAAAATCGTTTTGAACAATCAAAAAATCTCTATCAGTATGGGAAAGTCCTGGTGGTTCATATAACCACAGTTTCAACTTTTATTTAACTACAGGATGTATGAGAATATGTCAAAATTATAATATACACGGACTATTCAGAGAGTTGCACACACAAGAATGGTTTTGCCTTCTAATAAGGCAAAAAATGCTAGGTGACTGTGCAGAATATTACATGCTACAAACCATATAATTAGCATCACTTAGCTTTGATTCATTCATCATTTTTGGGTATAGCACAAAAGGCTGCAGTTTCCTCCTGCTCAAAGCAATTTTCTCTCTTAACTGATTGTTTCATTGAACTTGGGCTCTGTCCAATCAATAAGCACTTGCCTGGCCATGACAGTGACAAATGAAATGCCCCTACTTTGTCCGTATGAAATTGTTTATCCACTAAAAAAATTACTTACACAGAGATATGAAAAGCTGCCTGGGTGTATATCATATCGCGCCCGTTTGATGCCATTTTAAAGGTCTTATATTACACAAAATGGATTCTTGTGAACTTTAATCCATGTATTACCATTGTTACCTCATCAAAAACATACCTGGAGTTGTGTTTTGTTTCATTCACACATTTGAGTAATCCCTTATTATTCTGTCTACATCTCAAGAGCTCAAAATGCTCCGTTCCACCATGTGATCTCATGAAGTGGTAGTTTTCAAGTTAACAGCTACCTTTTACATTTAGTAGTAGTAGAGATGGGCAATTTCAGACCTGGAATTATCCATATGAATCTAGTGAAGATGTATGGAGTTTAAAAACACAGTGGAACGCTTCCTGTACTACCACAAGACATCACAAGGTGGAACAGAGTGTTTTCTGTTTGAGAAGAGAAATATGCAGATTCTGTGTGAGTAAAACAAAACTACAGGTATGTTTTTGATGTGGAAATTAAAGGATATATAACATAGATCAGATTCTAATCTATGTTATAATGTTATAATGCTATTTTCTAGTCATTAGAAAATAGTAATATGAGCCCTTAAAAATAGCGTGGCAGCTTCTAACTTCTGTGCTTTCACTCGGGTTCAATTTCACCTCCTCTAAACTTCTGCCTGTGAAGTCATTGTTTGAAAGCACCCAAAGTCTATCTAAATCCTATTGCACCGACTCAATTGCTTTGTGCTGCCCTTGTCACTCACTTGCTTCGAGAGTAGTGGTGCACTCCTCGCTCACGACCGGACCACAGCCCATGGTGGTGCAGGAGCGCAGGTAGAACTTGTATTTGCTCACAGCCTCCAAGTCCCGTAAGAGCCATTTGGTGGTGTCTGGAGTGCTGATGTCAACTGTCTGCAGTGGGCCAGCTTCTTCTGTGTCGTTTACTGCAAAAGAAACATTTTGATGAATAAATAAACAGCATCTGAAATGTCTTTGGAGAGGCTGAAGGTTACAAGATGATAGACAAAAACTAACCTGTATTCTGACAGTGTTGCTATGTCCTTGACAAGACTTTTCACCCCGGTCTATTGTGTATGTATGAGTGTGCAAGTGTGTGATTGGTAGTTGAAAAGACCATAGCTACATTCCACTTACCAGCACCGGATGTGGGGAGACAGGGACTGAATAATGCATGTTAAGCCACTTTGAGTGGCTACACTACAAAAATACTCCCAGACTCTTTATACATACAGCGTGTTAATATATTGGCTATTACACTGAGGATGTTCTTATTGCAGTCTGTGTTTTAATATTATGTCTGTAAAATATGAATTCAGCTAAAAGACATTTTTATTTTGCTTTATTTATTTTTTGTCTGGACAAGTCAGGTGCCCTGTTCATGTGAGATGATTATTTTTTGTTAATAATATATTATAAATAATTCTCTTATTGAATTTTTCCATAAATCAAGCCATCCATCCATCCATCCATCTTCTCCCGCTTAATCCGGCTGGGTCGCGGGGGCAGCGTGCTGCCCAATACTCATAGCACCTGACCCCCCCTATGAACCCCTCTGCAGGTGGTGAGCCCACAGGAGGGTGGACAACATGGTCCTTGATGTTAGTTCATAGGGGTGCGGGCATGTTTTGGGTTGATGGGGGAAACCGGAGTACCCGGAGGAAACCCATCCAGACACGGGGAGGAACATGCAAACTCCACACAGAAAGGACCTTCTTGCTGTGAGGCCTGAGTGTTGCCACTCAGCCACCGTGCCGCCAGTACATATAAATGATACAATACAACAGAGACTGTAAAATAAAACAAAACAAAAGCAAAAACGTGAACAAGAGGATTTATCGTAATATATTTCGATATATTTTTTGCTCAGTTTTTACACACATGTGAAATTGTAGAAAGTGATAAATGGTTGCCAAGTCAAAAAAAAATATTTTCAGATTTCCTTTGAGTAAGTACCTTATTTTTTCTAATTGTAGATGTTTTGTAATGTCTTTCATTAATCCTGAATGAGATGGGGGTGTTTTCTGTTTCCAATTTAACAAGATTAAAAAGCATGTGAGACGATTTTAATGTCAGCTTTGTCTATAACAAATGAAAAATAAAATGCAAAGAAAATAAATTATTTGAGAGGGGAGTTAAAGAGGCAATTTTATTAGAAAGGGCAATCCATCTTTGAGCCAGGATGGGGGATTAGACATCATTTATCTCCTATTTATAACTCCTTCCTCAGACCTGAATCAAAACAAGGCAAACAACAGTGATAACCTGTATGCTAATAGGCGGGAGAGCACCTATTAGGAGCCTGAACAATTCTTAAAATATGACTCAGAGTTCACACACCAACCAACACAAACTGTACACAATTAGATGTGTTAGTTTCAGTGTAGTTAGCTCCTCCCTTCAGACAAATATAATGCAGTGTCTGCCAGCAATCTGACAGAACTGAAGAAACCACTTGGATGAGCAGAAAAACGTCTTAACTCTAAAACTTTTGTCCAGGTGACAGAATTTCATTTTTCTTCTGCTATGGAGTATACCTGGATGACTAAGGGATTACAGAGACGTCAGCTTTGTCAGAAATATCTCTTACCTCTTTGTCTCATTCAGATATAACTTGAAGATAATACATAACAATTTGTAATAATATACATCTTCTCTAATAAAAGGAAGTTGCTTACATGCTTGAAAATGTAGGGTAAAAATGTCAAATGCAATACTACTTTCTGGGGTCACACGCATTAACCCCACACGGCGTACTATACTGGAGATAAATGGTATGGGCTGCACTCTGCCTCTGTAGTGAAAGGATGTCATTTTTATTACTTAAAGCGTCAGTGCTGGTGGAGAGGTGGCATTTATGTTCTTTTCAGCACAAACAAACACGGCAGGTGTTCTGGTGACCTTTGCTGTGAAAGAGGTGCCACATCTCACTGTTTGGAAGCCATCACAGCAAAGACAAATATGTTTCCGCCTGGCATTTTTTGCATAGAAACTACCCACTGTTATCACACCACAATGCTTTGTAGTTGTTTTGTTCCCAAGGACAAAAAAGGGCCGTTTGCTGGTGAATTATTTAACTCTGCTATTCTGAAGCTGTACAGTATTTGGATCACATGCATAGCTATTTTCTTGCTTTTCCAAAAATGCCCAAGCTTGGCAGTTGGCAACATGGTCTCAAAGGGTAAACTAGTAAAAGCTGTGCACTTTGGCTCCTAAAGCAATTTGCAGGCCATAATATTTTCAAATGCTTCGGGGCTGCTGGGCTGAAAGCCTCTGGCCTTGTGTGGTACTAACAGACCAACAAAGATCTGCCAATGACTTGACAGCCAACTCAAATGACAGAGAAACAGAATGAAATAAAAAACAAGGTTACTTCCAACTTCCACTCATCACAACAATATTTGAAATCAGTGCGAGCCAACTACAATCTACGGTGGATTCAACTTATTTGAATTATAACAGAGGGACATTGTCGATCCAAGCAATTATGTGCTACAGAGAGACACTTCTAGATAATTGCACAAGGTCATAGGAGTTTACAGTGACATTCAATCACTGTTTTAAATGCATGTCTGCAGTTGGGTTGGGGGCAACTGCAGCCAAAGTGAATCTATTGTATCGTATTGCACACACCACTGAAAGGGAGACTAATGGCCAACACTGGGTACAAAGTTGACCACTCTCATTCTGTCTTTTATGTGGTCATTTGCATATGAATTTACCTTCAAGTGTCTCCTCATATTGTGTATTGCAATTATTTTTGTTAATAAAACTAAAACTAAAACATTTCACACAGCAGTATTTAAGTATTTGAGCACAATTTGTCCTCAGTACAGATTAATTGTATAAGCAGTACTTGAGGTCAAAATATATATCATAAATAATAAATTCATAATCAAGAAATGCAATTTTTGTTACACTCTGGTCTCTGAAAGTTGTGAAAAGTGCTTATAAACTCATCACGGTGAATGCTCGAAACACATAAAATACACAATAAAACACTGCAAACTTTTAAAATGAACTACTTCTCTTTTTCATGTTTTAAAGACAGTAAAAATCTGTTACAGTGCCATTAACTTGCCACGCAACAAAGCTAGAACATGCATTTCTGACCCCCATTGCAAAGAAGCAAAGCCAGTTAAAAATGGAAGTCACAAGCAAGGATACAACTGCAATTTATTAACTATTTAATGGGGAAAAAAGAAGAACGTTCAAAAACAGGCCCCATTAAAGGCGGTTGTAGTGGTGGGCGTACCCCTGAAGCATCTGTGCAACATCTTGAGATTCCAAACGCACCACTTAGACCCTGCACTGACAGCTGGTTGCATTATCCTCTACATTTTGCACATGACTCGCTTCAAGGGACCTTAAAAAAAAAGTCACACTTCAAAGGCTCCATCAGCTTTATTGCAGTGCCACAATCAAAACGTCCCCGGCTAAAAGACTGCTAGACACTTGGACCTTTTGTGCAGTTGCCAAATCAAACTCAATTAGCCAGGAAATGTGCCGCTAAGATGCTGCTGGAAGTTGGGAGTCATTAGCTTTGTTTGAACTTGTGTTTAAGGACAGCAAAGAGCAAGGTGTCCCAGTAGAACAGAGGTGAAGAAGGGAGAGGGTCAGAAGACAACACAAAACAGCTCAATGAACGTCACCTTTGCAAGACCTTGTGTACATGAGCCGTGGTTTCCCTCTGACCCCTCTGTGACCTCAGCATGACCTCACCCTAACTCAGAACACCTTGATTTCCCCAGCTGCACCCAGGGTCTGAGAGGTTAGACCAAACCCACTGAGCCATATATCCACCCACCCATGAAAGACTGCAGTGGTGAACGGTTTACTGTTAAAGGCAGGTATTCATGTTGAGAATTCCTATAAAAATCTAAATTCTTGTTATCTTATTGCACATATAATCTTCAGTTCAGAATTATCTTCACTCAGAGATAATTTAGCTAGAATTGGGAAAATATTGTAAGATTTACACTACAAAAATTCAGTAATGACATTTCTTTCTGGTGCACTTTGGAACATCACTGGTGGAGGGTCTGCCATCTGCTTGTGTCTATAGAGATGATTTTAGAATGTTCCACAATATGGCGTCAAATGTATCTAGCTCCACAGAGACAAGCAAGCGATGCCACCAGGCCAAATTATAAGTCATCTACAGTAGACCTTTGGAGAGGCAATCTTGCCCACAGTAAGAATTTATGTTGTTGTCATGGTGTTCTGTGCAATAAAACCCCTATAATTAATGAATGTGATTAAGTATTTAATGTAAAGTAGATACATTTAATCTCATACCAAGTAAACACAAGTAAAGTGCTTTTAATTTGACAGTGTTGTTGCAGTGAAATGACAATAACCTGAACACTATCAAAGCTCCATTAGAAGATGCATGTTTTCTTGTGTCATATGAATTAACACCAAAATCCAGCATAAAGGTGGGGGCACGTACTCAGCTGATACTCCAGGAGGTATCCGGTGAGAATCCCATTGGGCTCCAGAGGCGGAGCCCAGGCCAAAGACACGCTGTGCCTCTGTATATCCATGACCCTGAACACGGGATTCTTCTCTGGGACTGTGGAAAAAGAAGACAATACACACACACAGTAAGCCCTAGTATTCTCCAGCAGCACAGATTCCTACTTTCCTATTATTAGATTTCCCCCCTTAGAAGTTGTGAATCAATACACTCCATGCTGTTTTTCTGCCAGCTCTCCTACCTCCCTCTGGGGTTTTGAAGTTGACGGGGTGGCTGCCGGGACCGTTGCCCCTCCCATTGAAGGTCATGACGATAAGGCTGTACTCGGAGAATGGGGTGAGCCCAGGTACTGTGGCGTGTGACCTCTCCCCCGGGACGGTCAGTGTGTACTTGTCCCCGTGTTGTTTCTTTGAGTCGACCAAACTGCGGAGACGCCACCAGTTTATCTGAAGATGGGAGAGCAGAGAGGCAAAAGTTATTCTCAGGCTGACTGCAAAGTTTTAAATATTTATACGATAAAGAAAAAGTGTTAAATGTTGCAGTGGATTGTCTGTTTTAGATCAATACAGCCTCGTGGAAGAGAAAGGAAGTACATTGGTTTTTAAATCACCATCTGCAGAAATCATGTAGAGGGAAGAATTGGTTCATGACAATTCTTAGGGGTATTTCGATTGAATTATAGATGACTGAAAATTATGTGATAGGTATAATTCGGCATATAACTTTTGAAACATTTCTCATTTCATTTTTCTGTTCAGATAAGACTACAGAACTTTTGAAGAAACTTTGTGCTGTGCGCCTGATCACAACCAAACACACCTGAACAGAAAGTAGGAGGGACCGACTCCCCAAGCTAACAATTTTCCTGACAAGAAATGCAGGGAATTGATATAAGTAAGTATATGCACATATTTTCATTTGTGACACTACCCTCACCCCTCCTAGCACCATCACATCACATAATGTTTCTCAAATACAAATTTTAGCATGGATTTCCTCTGAGTTGTCCTCCTCACTTCCTTCTTTTGTTTCTTATGCATCCTTATCCTTTTATTTAACTCCATTATATCTCTTTATATGATCTACAGCTCACAATAACAAGAACAAAATCACTGCTCCACTAGCAGATGACTAGTCCCATTTTCTTTTCTTTTTTTTGATTGAGTAACTAGTAAAACAATTATTTTAAGTATTTCTTTGATGGATAAATATGTCTAGATGATTAAATACAAGGATTTAATAGTGGGTTAGTCACAATTACTCAAATTAATCATTGCAACTCATCAACTTCCAACCACACACGACAGATTATCTGCATGTTAATCTTTCCCAGTCTACATAATAAAGGGGACATATGAAAAATCATCTTTAATGCGCTTTTAGCCTTGTTATAACAGTACTCCCTTAGTTTACACATTTTCATATTTTGATTTTGTTCGTGCATGTTTGACTAACCCTTTATGCTCAGGAAATTTCTGCTTTTACTGGACCACTTCCTTCCTAAACTTATACACTACATGCACTATCCCTATAGACCCTATAAACAAAAAATGTAGACTCAGTGTCATACATTTGGATTCAGAAATGTGTAGTAATTTTTCAACAACAAAAACAGATGAAAACCCACTGGTTGCATGTGAAAAATGCAACTATGAAGAGCTGGTTTTAGGTACTAGAACACACATAATGTCTCCTTTAACCAATGTCAGCTACTAAATTATGTGTACAGAACATTAAGCAGGCCAAGTGAAGGAGGTACAAAGGGGTGAAAGAAGTAAATGTTTGGTGCACGGTCAGGCCCTTCCTTTTAAACTGTGTCTAAAGCCAAAGGTGTGTTTGTGAGGCATTACCCTGTAGCCGCCCAGATGTCCATGTAACTTGTCCTTGTGCACAGGCGCCCAGCTAACCTTGACCACTGAGCCGTTCATCACCTCCACGCCAACATCGTCCGGAGCAGCGGAGGGAACTGCAAAAGGCAAACAGACATCTAACTGCCAGAAGTGGGACATGAAGTATTATTGGACTAAAATAAGAATTGCAACACAAAATTCACATTGACCGTCAAGCTACGGTTAACTTGGAATTGCTGGGAATAAACTGCTGCTAGGGAAACTACATGCTTAAATAAATATATTCTAAGACCACTGACAAGACAAGTGGGGTAGGGATTATGACCTGTGTTGCACTCTGGTCCAGAAGAAAACTAAACAGGAAGTATACTTTGTTAAGGTGACTTATAATGACTGGTATTTGTGGACATTTGTACTAGGGTATCGGCCCCCAATCTGACTCTTTTATTAGTATCGGACGGTATTGGATTCAGTCACAAGATCGGGCCAATACAGTTTCACATGTTTTTGTCCATCCATCCATCCATCTTCTCCCGCTTAATCCGGCTGGGTCGCGGGGGCACCTTGCTGCCCAATACTCATAGCACCTGACCCCCCCTATGAACCCCTCTGCAGGTGGTGAGCCCACAGGAGGGTGGACAACATGGTCCTTGATGTTAGTTCATAGGGGTGCGGGCATGTTTTGGGTTGATGGGGGAAACCGGAGCACCCGAAGGAAACCCATCCAGACACGGGGAGGAACATGCAAACTCCACACAGAAAGGCCCGGGCGACCCGGGGATCGAACCCGCAACCTTCTTGCTGTGAGGCCTGAGCGATGCCTGTTGTGGCATCTGTAAATCAAAACGCCACCATGTCCGCTGTGTGGGACTTTTCACTACAACAAAACAAGAGTCAAACAGCGACATGCGATTGCTGAAAACAAGCAGTTTCTCGTGGAGGAACCAGCAGAGCCACTTTTACCAGTTTGATTTGTCACTTACAAAAGAATCATCTGGACAGGTGTGAGATTTACAAGTGCAAAGCCACAGCAGCAAACACTGGCAGAGGCATTTCACAGAAGGTAAGGTCAGTAAGGCTTTTGTCGTCTAATGGACTTTTTGGAGCTAAGGTACGAACTTCCTTCACAACACTACATTACCGAGACAGCGCTACCTATAAAAAAAAGGTATCGGATTGGTATCGGGAAGAGCACTGCTTAAAAAATCGGATTGGAAGCCAAAAAATCTTCGGGACATTTCTACAATTATTGGGTAAATTGTTTATCATATACAAGTTTGAAAACTGTGCCTTTGTATTGTTGACATTGTTGGCGCACACAAAACCTCATAACTTGAAGTGCTGAGTTTCAGATGAAATCACAACATTCTATACAAATGGGGGGCAATTAAAACTAACATTGTTGAACTGCAGATTTTGTTGTAATACAGCGAGTTCTTGGGTCTAGTCACTGATAGAAATGATCAGGTTCAACATTTGTGCAGTTACTTTTGGATACTTTATGGCAATGTACAATAAAATCAATAGGGACAACTGACTCTTGCCTCCATCTGGGAGCATGACATCATTACTTTCTACTATCTGAAGAGATAAACAAATGTAACTGGTTCAGCTCAGTGAAAGCCAGTTTATAGGCAGTTTATTTTTCTATTGTACTGAAAACTTTGAAAAATGACAATTACACTACGAGGCAATATTTGCATAAAAAAGAGAAGCAGAAGAAGGTACATACAGTCCTCTCCTGAGTATCCTGTCACGATCTTGGGCTCCGGTCCCCAGCCCTGACTGTTCTTGGCTTGGATCTTGATTTCATACGGGACAAACGTCGGTGTGTTCTTCACCACAAAGGAATGCCTCTTCACTGTGTGTTCATGCCAGTCCTCCTCAATATCCTGCCGCCTATAGCTCACCTTGTACTCCAACCCTGGCCCATTGTGTTCTATGGGCAATAAAGGCTGCAGATACAATACAGAGCAAACAGTGAAAAGAGAACAACAGCTGAAAGTTTCATAGAGACATTCACAATTGCATAAGACGCCTGTTGTATTTCAGTGACTACCTCTGTGGGATTAAAGTGACAAGCAGACCCAGTGAACTGTGCTTGGAACAGTAGCGTTTTATCTTGCTATCTAGTAAAACAATGGAACAATTGACCCCGACTTACAGCCCGGCTCTGCTTTGATATGGGCTTTGCAAAGGCATTGTGGATGAAAAGATCTATCTCGCCACAGAGGCCGGCCCTTTGCTGAGAAATGGGATGAGAAACCATTACATACAAAAGCAAATCATTAGCAGACGGGGAGCACATAGATCTAGAATTCTGCGCACGATGACAGAGAAGCTGGATAATAAGGCCAGAGGAGAATGAAGTCAAATATATTGCGTCTTAAAGAGGAGTTCGGTTTCACAGCATTCATCATTGTACAATATTCTAAGAGTTATGAATAAGGGCCAGACTAAAGATTACCACTGCAGATGGAAATGTCATAAGCGGGCAGTTTCTCATTGCAAAATTCTCATTGATAATTGCCTGCACCGTATTGATAAAACCTCTCCACCTTGAGTACCGGCGAGTCTGTGAATAATTCAGTTTGTAAAGGTAGCCCATATAACACAATGCACAGCTGTCTGATAAGCACAAGCCTATCTCTGCACCTCACCTCCCAGTTGATATCCATTTCATGTGGTAAATGACCTTCGATTTTGATAGTTTCGGGGTTCTTGTCAGGTGCTGCAAAGAGAGCAAAAAAAGAAAGAAGCAATATAGATTTTGCCGGCATTGTTAGGGAAGAAATCTCAAGTGGAAAAGGCGTACAAGAGAGCAGATTTTTCAACTAGAGGGGAATCAATTATGTAGCAGGGCCGAGTGTTTTAAAGTTCACAGTACGCCGGAGTGGGCCAGACGAGTGGCCCAGAAAGTCCCTGAAAGTCTGGTTTGTGCTAAACAGTATGCAGCAGATGAATCTGACACATTTATATGGCAAAATCAGCATTGAGCATTGTTATATTCACCGTGTCATTTTATAATGCTCAATAACAAGCCATCTGCTGTGCTGCTTGTATCATATCACTTAGTTTATCTGAGGGTAAATATATTGTATTACCACACATTCTTTATTATAATGGAAATGCAAATACATAATAATAATATAGTTTTATATTACTTTTTAGATGCTTAACACAACAATATTATAGTTTTCCATGTTTAAAGGGCAGATATTACGCAATTTTCTGATCTGTTATGTTTCCTCATCAAAAACATACATGGAGTTGTGTTTTGTTTCATTCACACACATATTTAGACATGCGCTCAAACAGAAAACAGTGTGGTCCACCTTGTGAGGTTATGTGGTAATACAGGAAGTGCTCCACTGCGTTTTTAAACCCCAATAACCTAGATGATGTCAATCCTGGAATATCCGGTCTGTACTGAACAAAAGGTAGCTGCTAACTTGAAAACTATGACATCACAAGGTGGAACAGAGCATTTTAACCTTTGGAGATGTTTACAGACCAATAATAAAGGGTTACTCAAACATGTGTGACTGGAACAAATCACAACTCTGGGAATGTTTTTGAGGATGTAACCATATTCTAACATGGTTTAAACCTAGAACAAAAGTACATTTTGTGTAAATAGAACCTTTAATAAAGGTAATATGTACACTTAACAATAAAATTACTTCTAGCAAGAACATAGCCTTACTGAACTGAAATGGTACCTCTGAGCTTTTATTATTAGCTTTTGGATTTAACCTGATAACACCCGCCTAATTTGGTCTGTGCACAACGGTAACGCATACCCAAGTGCCAAAGCTTATTAAAAGAAAATCTTAGACCCCATGCTTGTGTGATACATCATTTTAAAGCTCAGACCTTCTAGTTTCTGTAGATATGCATATGAAGACCGTGAGTGCAGGCTAACTTACAGTACAGACATTCAAAAATGTCTAAAAATTGAATTTTTTTGCCTCAGAAAAAAAATACAAAATAATAAAGGCTGTAACTTGGGCAGACTTTATCCTAGACATTGGTGGTTCACTAGTCCCACTGCTGAACTTGTTGGGGTTTGGATGCTGTGACCCTTTTTGTAAAAATATGTCAATTCGGTGTCCAAATATGTACCAGATGTTCCAAACTGTGATAAGATGTAATGTATAATAAATAAATCTTCTTCTGAACTTTAGGCATGTTTTCTTAAGATAAAAAACTAAAACAAGATGCCTCTGGTGCCCCCATCAGTGTCTGTGCGTAAGAGCGAGTCAGAGGCTGTCCTCTAGGCCGTTGCGCGCTGATTTCCTCTCTCACTATCTCACCTCTGCCCCACATGGGGCCCACCGCCGAAATCATCTTTTCATCGGCTACTCAGATCTGTCAATCATTTCCTGAAAGAACCAATGACTGAAGAGCTTTTGCCGTGGAACTGTCCCTCAGTCCTGCGCAATACGCCGCTAACTGGACGCACTCCTTTTGTTCCCCGAGCTGTTGCGCGCCGCCGCGTAGCCGCACCGAAGCCTGGATACACTTGTTTTGTAGCTAAGAGTGTGGAGAAAACAAACACACCCCACACCGCTAACAGGAGCTAAGCGTTTAGCTATGCTAAGGACGCAGATCGAGAGAAGTAGAGAGATGCGTCGCTCATCCATTCAGACAAACACGGACTTACTGGATTATTTCTCCACATGGAATTATTTTATGAAAAAAACAACTGGATATTCTTTTTCTGTGGATTGTTACGGACTAATTGAGCACAGCTATTCCTGGACTGAAACAGTTTCGGACCGACAGATCCGGCTCAAATTTAAGAAATACGCACATTTTCGGGAATTATAAGTTATGGCTCTTTGGGCTCGCTGTGTGGCATACAATGAATGATATGGTTGTTTTACTGAGGAATTAAGCTTTCAAACGATGTATAGCATGTCAATAGTGGAAAAATAAGTACGGTGAATATCTGGCTTGACTTTTTAATGTTGTGTAATGGCCCGCCGGCGGGCGGTTACCCCTGGTCTTCTCTTGCTTGGTCAGTCCCTCCTACTTTCTATGCAAATGCCAGAAGGTCTGGAGGCACAGAGCGCAGTAGATAAGTGTTTTTGTGTCATTTACGGCCACTAATTTGTAGCATGTGTCTCGCAAATCTCTTCTTGAATATCCAGCATTCTGAACAAAATATATAACTTATTTCAGAGTTTGTGGTTAAACCATTGATTCTGCAGAAATAAATTTCTCCATCATGTGTTTTCTGTTGGCTTTGTTTCTTTTCTCATAAGCCAACATGTTTGTTTTGCCTCGAATGGACCATGTGTTTGTCTGATTAGCTGTTAATCTGGCTGTCAGTCATCCCATCTGTAATTGTACGGACCAAAATGTCTTTGTTGAATATTGTGTGGTCTTGGCTGGACAGGAAAGATCTGTTCATTAAAAGTTGGAGGACACATTCCTTAATGACTATTTTCGTAGGACATTACTTTGAATTATTGTAGTAAAAAGTGATATGGGGAGTAGTGAGTGTTTCCAACTAATTAACAATATGCAATGAAAGCATCAAACCTGCAGGTGGGGTTTTGTATCTCTCTGTGGGCTCACTGTAGGCTCCCGTCCCGACCGCATTCACGCCCGCCACTCTAAAGCGATAGTCGACGTGACCGTTGAGCTTGAGCAGGGTGGAGTGAAGATTCCCCGGTACTCGGAGCAGCTCCTTCCATTTACCTGGCTCCCACTGACTCTCCTCGAACTGGATAATAAACTCTGTCGACAGCAAAAGACAATCAGGACCACCTCTCCGGCTGTTTATGCCAAAGGTTTGCTTATCTAACCACCAGCTGTGCCGAAAACTCCCTCAAACCACGCTCTGGGTCTGTGTAATACAGCAGGGGACTAATCATAATTCATGCACTGGTGAATCAATAATAGAATAATTTTGTACAAGATGGTATCAAACTGTTGTATTAACATGCAGAATTGTGATTATGGGTCCAAAACAGTGCCTGGCATACTAATTGTGCTGACCAGAATGACTCATATTAGATGCGCTGTCACATCCGCAGTGTTGCAGATGTGGTTTTACCTGTTGTGGAGCTGTTGTGCTCGTCTCCAGGGATCCATTTGAGTTTCACATTTCTCCCCTTGTGCTCAGACAGGACCAAGCTCTCAGGTGCATCAGGTACATCTGCAAACAACACGGTATTGGAAAAATACCTGATACAACAAATTTTATCAGAAAGAAAAGAAGAGATGGAAGACATGATGAGGAGTTATAAAGACAAGGATGGGAAAGCCAAGATCAATTGTCAAGGGTAGACTAGGATGAAACAACAAGACACAGTTATTGATCCCACAGTGGAAAGAATCACATGTCCACACTGCTGTAATACAAAATACAGTTCAGTGTAGTGTTATCGTGATACAAAAAATTCTTGATTTTCAATACTAAATAATAGATAATTAATTAATTAGAAAATACAAATTTTGAAGCTCAAAAGATCATTTTAAAAACTCTTTTTAATACACTATTGTAATTTTCAACACAAAATAATAGTATTTGGTCATTATACCATGTGGTTTTACACTAGATCTGATAAAAGTCAAGATGAAACTGTTCAGGACAGGTCAGGTTTTTTTTTTTCAGTATAGATTCTCACTTAAGTGATATCATAGTTTCAGTACTAGTTTTAGTATTGTTTAGTATCTGTGTTTTGATTCTTTTCCTTAGTTCACTAGTTTTGATTCTTTAGTTCAGCGATTAAAAACAGAAAAACAATAGAACAAAAAGTATATATGATTTTACCAAAATTAGCATCAAATATTGATACTTTTGCCTAAAGGATAAAAACTATAACTAATAAAACACAGTGAAAACTCAATACAGTCCTGCTACAATCTTATATGTGAGGCAACTTTTTGATAAGTGGTCCAGTGAAATATGAACCAGCAGACCTTCCAATGTCTCTAGGCACTTCTCAGTAAAAGTTAAGTACACCCAGACTGTATACTTTACAGAGAAAATCAAACATTTCCCCCATGAGTATGTTCGTGGCAAAAGTGGCAAGGGAAAATAGCCTTTTAACCTTGGGCAGCCCCTCCTCTGACCTTGTATCTCTGTTAGAAAGTTACAAAGGAAAACCAAATGAAAAAGGGCCTATTGAGAGATGACCCAACCCATTTAAACACTACTTCTCTAAAAGTGTATAAAGTTACTGAAAAGAATAAAAATGCTCCTTGCTTTAACATAAGCTTAAAGTATTTATAAAGCTAATCAGATTCCAGATGACAGCATTAAAGGTGCACTATGTAACTTTTCTGGAAGCATCCTCCAGCTGTCTCTATAGAGATGAGTATACTTTGCCTTGAATTCCCAACAGTATGGCACTAAAATGACTGTCTCTGCCTTGCGTTTTATTCAATTGTAGGTGTTTTTATTGCTAAAATTACATAAAAAAATCATATCTCCACAGATCTGACCATTAACTTGGCCTGGTGGTGACATCTGCTTGTCTCCATGGAGATAGTTAAATAATAATAATAAAGCCATACCATAGAAAAGTAATAAAAACTCCATGGAGACAAGCAGGTTGCAGACCCTCCATCAGAAAATGTACTTGGACCTTTAAAATCTTGGTTGATCAGCTCCCAAACTATGACATCAATAACTTCTACTATCACAGAGAAACCTTCCAAAATTGTAAACACGAGGTCAAACAAAGTTGATTTAGATTTCGTTCTGACCGTTTGCAACATGAATTTCAGTGGTGCATCTCCTCACCTAGGACAGTGAGCCAGGCAGATGCCACATCCTGGTCGAGAGGCGTCCTGGCCACACATCTGTACAGCCCGTGGTCGGTGTGGCTCACATTGATAATATGAAGAACTCCCTCCTCCACTAAGTATCTGCTGACAGGAAGATGGGAGACAGACGCAGTATTGATTGACAAATGTGAAACCACAATCCAGTCGAGACTGAAAGAGCCACGCGAAAACTCCGCTCTCCTACCTTAGATTCTCAGTGTAGTTCAGGCCTATCTCCATATCATCTTTTTCCCAAAGGAGCTCAAAGTCATTGCTGAAGGACTTGTCGTACTCTGCCAAGCACGAGAACTGCGCCGTGGTACCTATTAAGATCTGCTGTTCCTCTGGGCCCACCACTATTCTTGTGGGATCTTCCATAGGCACAGCAGCATTAGTTACATTTCAAGGACTGTGAGTTGAAGCAAATACTGGAACATATGTCTAAAAACAGTTTACCTTTCACAGAGAGCCTTGCGTCAATAGCAGAAGATCCCTCAGTGTTCTTGGCGTAGCATGTGTACTGCCCCACGTCATCCTTGTCAGTTTCATAGATCTCCAAAGAGCCATTGTCGTGTATGGCGAAGCGAGGGCCTTGGACAGATTCAAAGGAGTCGTCTCTGCTCCTGCGGGCAAAGGAAATAGAGTGAAACACTTTAGAAATGTTTTGAAACGTCCGGGAATAACTCACATAGGTGCCAGTGAGAGCAGAAATTGGTGACATTTTTCATAACAGCAGGGGTAAAATGGGTTAAACAAATTGAGCAAGGTTAGGAAAACTGGCTTCAGGGGAGGTGAAGTTGACCATAGGAAATATATTTATGTGTGTTTTTTTTTTTTTTTTTCTACTTAGATTCACAATCATTCTTTAGCAACTTTGCTTTGTAGTATGAAACTAAAGCAAAATGTCAAATTAAATAAAAAATAATAAACAAAAATACAATGACAATTTTACGTATTCCAACACAATTTTCATCAATAATAGAGGTAATAAGAAAAAAGAAATATAATTAATAATAAAAAACGTATAATAGTTAGGTAAATTATCACTTTTTTGCCATATGATATTTATTTAAATTAAATGCTTATCATATAAACATATTTCACTTCTAGAGGCACAATCCCTGTAAATGAATCATATTGACATTTGCAGTGGCATCACACCGGGGTTATTCTACATGTATGCTTATGGTGGAATGTTCAGCACTCCCCATAATGACACAAAGCACCCATTAACAAATATTGCCCTTTTTTTTTTAAGTCTGAAAAGTCATGAAAAAAATACAAAATGGATTTAAACAACACATTTTCAGGAGCATGTGATCAGTTCGAGCATTCATGGTCCCGTTTAGGTGTTTGATTTTCAACAAAGAAGCTGCATGTAAGTAAATGAATGCTGTTGGCTGATGCCAGTTAGCTTGTGACTGTAATTTTATGTGTGACCGACTTTTTTAAGGCAGCTTATCTTAAATCAGATCACCTGTTGTTGTGCCAACCAAGCCATCTCTTTCAGATCGTGTTAAATTAAAGATCAGATTAAAAGTCTAACAGAGTAGTGCCTTCAGTTAGCATCACACCCCCAGGGAAAGCTGATCACATCAGCTGCAAAGTATCAATTGAATAAGAGTAAAGTGCTGAAACATATTTGAACAAGACAGTTATAACAAGAAATCCTGTCTGTAGAGAGCATTTGAAGTTAGTAGAAATCTACTGCCCTCTACTGGTGCACACCAAATACTCACCAAGTGATGGTCGGTGGAGGAGAGCTGAAGACGTTACAGTGCATAATGACCCCCTTCCCCTCCACAGCCGAGTAATCTTCTCCCTCACTGGTCAGAATCATGGGAGGAAGATCTGCACAGGAACAAGTCAATAGCAATGGAAGAATTGTAAGTTGCTGTATCGCACTTCGGTTCAGTGAACAGTGGGGTGTTTTTATGTCAGGTTTCATAGAGTAACATTTTGCTTTGAGATGAAGTGCACTGGTGGTGTTAGATCTTTAGCACCAAAAATATGGGCAATAGGATCCATCTGAGGCCAAGAATCCAGTTGAACTTCCACAGTTAAAATGTCCAAATATACTTGTTTCCCATGTCTGCAAACTAGTCCACAATTTCAAACTTCAATAATATTTTACAAACATCCTGTGTAATCCCTCTACACCCATATTGCTATCCATCTATTTGCTATCCATGAGAATCATCACAGACTTGAGAACTATAGTCACATTTCATTATATTGTTAATAAATTAAACAAATAGACTTTCCAGGCTACTTCTCCTGAATTACAGTATTACTTAGACTACTTTCTACATTCATATAACACACCCAATATAACCATTCAAGTTGTTAGACAGCTCTCATGTGAAGAAAACAAAAGAATAAAACTGCGTAATACTGAGAGAGACAGGCACTTACTCCTTATCAGTTTCAGCCACTTCCCTTATTAAAATGCACTGTCTCTCATAATTGTTTACAAAAGAAGCAACTTGGACTTCGCATTCAGCGAGTGTCCAGCTCAATTAAACCCAGTGTCAGACTTCACACGCTGGAGCAACACACAAACCATATATTCCATCTATCTCTTTTTTGCACTGTTGTAAAGCACCAATACGCTAGTCTTTTGCAATGAAATGAGCCTGGATTTGGAGAAAACTTGTTAGCATATAAATGGCTGTGAATGGGTCTTGTTGTTCCACGGGGAAAGAGAAAATGAAGTATGCATATAGCGTTTCGACAGCCAACCTTCCCCAGGCCCCCAGCTACTTTGTGGTCATATGCCAACATCGACAGCAGCTCTCTCCTTTGATACGTGACTCAGCAGTGGGATCCCTGATGACTAAGCGCAAAGCCTGCCTCTTCCTTCAAAATTAAATGTGTTTTATGAGCTAAGTGTTAAGAGGCCCAGTGGGTTTATATACCATATATATATACAGTGGATAACGCACAGACTTACTCATAATCATGACGTTTGCGTTAACCAGCAGGCTGCCGTGTTTGTTAGAAGCCTCGCACTGGTACACAGCACTGTCCGACTCTTTGGCGTTGTGGAGAACTATTGTGTCGCCAATAACTCTTCTGTTGGGCAATGGGGACTCTGCAAGAAACAAACAAGTCCAGTTCAGGATTTTCCAATGCTCAGATTTGGTGTTTATTATGTTATTATGCATGGAGTTCTGTAGTTAAGCTCAGTTAATTCTTCTAGGCAGTATTCCCAGCATGCAAACAGTTGTAGCAATTCAGAGATAATCATTTAAATATTTATCGTTTATGACTGCATTCTAGTTTGACATATTTTGTATGAATGTGATATGTTCAATAGATGAGGTTTAAATAATCTTACTGTATTGCATATATATACCGGTACTATATTAATGTATAAGAACAACAACAAAAGAAAGCAAGTCTGAATGCAGTTGGTTCATTTAGCTTAAATATAAAAGTTATTTATTATTATTATTATTATTATTTATTTTTAAATTCTGAGGCCTATAATAAAGTACAAAACATGTCAACAGATTTTTGTTTTGTAATCTTTCATTTTTTCATGTTTTAATAATTTTATAATCTTTACACTTTTAAATGAAACTACTATTTGCTTACCGTACGTACCATTTTTTTTATAACATGAATATTATCATCTACAGACTGACCATCGAGAGGTTCTCCGTTCACTCTCCATGTTAGAGTGGGTTTAGGGGTCCCCCTGGCGAAGCACTTTAAGATCACGTCTGCTCCGACCATGCTGAGCTGGCTCTCGGGCTCAAACACCCACTCTGGAGGCTCTGGAAACATAGAAACAGTGACTCATAAATATGCAAGTTAAGTATTCTGCTGTTATTCCCTGTTTGTTTCTTGGCAGAACAGTTTGTGGAGAGGCCAAAGCCACTTCACTGTTATATTCAGTCTGTAGCCAGAACAGTCGCTGAATCATTTATATTAACTATTACATCAATTTTATTCCCATAGCAACCTGAACCCTGAAAATAAATGTGGACATATAAATGTAACTTTACCTTCCACTTTGACTGTGAAGTAATGCATGACTTCTCCCAGTGTGTTCTTGGCCTTGCACATGTACTTCCCACTGTCCTCCTGCTCAGCTTCGGAGAGAACTAACAATTTCCCATGATTCTCCACCGAGGCTTTCTCAGGTAGCTGATGGCCTATTTTAAACCACTCCACCTGTGGCGTTGGACTAGAGACATAAAATAAAACATACAATGATTTTATTTATTTACAGTTTCGAATGCATAGAAAAGTAAAGACCTCTTCAAACTACTTACAATCCCTCAGCAATACACTCTAAATTCAGGTCCTCGCCTATGACCAGCACTATTTCTGATTTGCCACCAGAGGGCGTCAGAAGAGAGGGTCTTCTCTCACGGATTGCATTTGCTACAAATGAGATTGGTGCATTAATTACATGAAATTAATTAAAGTCAGTGTTACATTTATACTGAAAAAAGCTTCACTCAGTGGTTAGGTGATATATTTATATAGCAATAAATGTGTTCCACTGTACATCTTACCTGCATCTGGAAATAGGCCGCTTTTAGCTTTATCTGAAATGGAGGTGAATGGGATAAAACAAAACCATGAATATGATGCAGACGAATGACTTAAAACACAATAAAATCACAACAACAACTCAAGATGAATACATAAGACAGCAAATACAGCCTGTTCACCGGAATGCTTATGAGGATGTTGGATGATGATAAAAATGGTACTTTCTGTAATTGTAGTAGAGAGTAATGGAGAGGGGTCATACATACTTGTCTGGACAATGACTGACATGGCAGTCTTCTGTACAATAGTGCGGATCCTGGGGAAGGCGGCGAAGCAGCAGTAGTCCCTTCTGCTGTCCTTCTCCTCCGCATGAGCAAAGTACAGGTCTCCATTCAAACCCATGGACACTCGCTCATCCTGTTCTATATGCTGGAGATCTGGGAACACACAGGGAGACACACATTATTACACTGGATACTGATGCAGCTAGCAATAAATAACAAGAAAACTAAACTAACTATCTTGTGGCAAATTGGCTCATATTAATTAGGCTACCTGTAATTTAACTATTTTCAGTCCTGGTAAAATAAATATATGTGCATATAGAAAGGTATATTATGTCGAATGAATGACATGACATACCAGAATACCTAAAGATAATATGAAAAACAAATCATGTTCAGTACTCACGAATAGTCATCCAGTAGATCTGCAGAGGAGGTATCCCTTTGGGTGGGTTACATTTCAATACAAAAGCTTGTCCTTCATCCACTTTTACTGGTTCAATTGTTTCTTTAGGAAACTTGGGGACATCTGTTGAAAGAAAGTAAAAAATAATGATTATTGTCTGGTTTGACGTAATGTCCAGTAGATGGCAGTATAACCATATGTATCCTTGCAGCAGAGATGGCGTTGCAGTAGTGTGGAACCCAGAAGAAATGGAGATATATGGTTTTTTTTTTCTTTTTTTTGTCCTCTTTCTTGAGTTGTTTGACAGCAGAAATAAAACAGACATCACAGTTGCTACACTGTACGACTTGTCACTGCTGCTGATGCACAGCCAAATTTGGTCAAAGTCCCCTCTGGAGAGGATTTTCTTTGAAAATATGTAGTGTGAGCTTGAAGGGCATAAAATGAAAAACAGACCAAAGGAAATGATGGAAAGGCTGGAGTGCAGGAGCAGTTTTGGTCAAACACAGATATACGAGTCACAGTGGCTGTATTCTCACTGATTTTCTACCAAATGAGCTATGATAGGGAATTCACAATAGGCAGGTAAGGTCATTTTAACATGTATATTAGAGTTCTCCTCACTACTCACAAGGTACAATGAATTCAATCTCCGCTGACATAGCAGTCCCTAGCTTGTTGGAGGCATAGCAGCGGTACGTGCCCTGGTACTCAGTAAGGTTTCCATTATTGAGTATAACAAAAGTCCCAGAATTCTCCTCTTTCATGAGCCGAGGGTCTTGAAAAGGGTCGAATTCTTGCCCATTCTTTGTCCATCTGAATCTACAAAACAAAGCCAGTATTGACATGTTAAAAGCGGTCTGCAGCATGCTCATTTTTCAGGCCGTGCTCAACAGGCCACTAACAAGTTTAGTGCAACAAGTTGATTGAGAGTGTTGAAGGCATGTGACTGGTAACAAGTGTTCATCCTCTCTAACTGATGTAAAAGGATGCTAGACTGTGTACTCACTCCGGTGCAGGATTCCCTTTGGCTTCACACGTCACGGAAAAGCTCTCATCGAAAGGGAAGGCGATGAGGGAGCTGGGCGACTGCTCTGTGATGGTGGGGAGCTGCTCGACTGCACCACAGACAGACAAATGGTGAGAATCAAAACACAGCCTTCACATATTCAAATGCAACTACGAGTCAAGTTCATGACCCTAAATGGCTTCTAACTACATTAAACTATGCTATGTTTGCACATAATCAATCAAAATCAAGGAGGATGGTGTTATGTCTGCTCAGGCCAAACAAGAAAAGAATGATGAGAGACTTGGTGAATAGATGTCTGTTAGAGTGAAGGATGCTGTCCAAAGAACATTCAAATGAACTGCAGTCTCCAGGCAAAAACCACATTTATCACATTTCACTTGTTCAGCGTGCACTCTGAACAGAATCTTAATCCCAATTAGAACAGATAAATGCAGCTGCAATGCAGAAAACGTACTGCTGAGCTAGGCATGTATTAATATTAGCTATTTACTAATATGGAATTGTATAAGTTTGCTCCTTGAATACAAGCACAGAAAGGACTTTAAAATGTCCTACACCTTGCAAAAAGTACTTTGCCACTACAAAGCTATTTTGTTCAGCACACAGTATCAGCCCTGTGACCGTCACAGGATAGATACATAGATGCTAGAGTAAGATTTAAGTTGCAAAAACACTTAAAAGGTGCATTATGTAACTAATAACTTTTCTGGTGAGAGGTCTGTGCACCAATGGAGATGTTAGTGCTTTGCCTGAAATGTTGTACAGTATGGCACAGGCCGATTTAAATGCTCTATCTGCTACTTTGTTTAATTAGAGGTAATACTCAAAAAAATACATGTTTAAAGACACATGGTGTAACTTTTCTGGTGGAGGGTCCGCCAATTGGTTTTCTCTGTGGAGATGTTATTGTTTTGTCTGGAATGTTTCACAGTGTGGTATTAAACCTTTCTATCACCATAGAAACCACACCAGAACAAGTTACAGGTCAGATCTGTGGAGAGGCAACCCCGCTTACCATCAGAATCCCTGCTTTTCTAGGTATTTTTGAGCTAAAAAAACACATATTACTGAATAACTGTAAGGTAGGGCTGTTTAACGTCATACTGTGGAACATTCCAGAGCGCGCAATAACATATCCATAGAAAAAAGCAGGTGACATGCCCCCAACCAGATGGTGTAACCTCCTTCAGAAAAGTTACATGGTGAACCTTTAAGTAAAGCACATTTGCAAATATCATCATTTAAATGTAGCATGGAATGAAGGTTAAAACACAGAGCACTAAACACACTAAACTGTGAGCTAGCACGTGCTGAATGCAGAATGCAAATGAGGCTGGGATATTATGGGGCTATGACTGATGACACATGAGACTCAAATCCAACACATATGGCGGAAAGTAAAGCTGCTGCTCTGCCCACAGTGAGCCAGAGCACAAGAGAGATTAACAGCTCTAATACAGCTACAATACAACTGAGTCCACTTACTGTTTACATGACCTAAAACTATACAGCCCGCCGCACGAGGGGAGAAAAACAACAGAATCAGTCAGCACTTTGGGAACCACAAACCCCTTTCAAATAAATGATCATATTCAATTACATTTCCAACTTCAAACAGTCTAAAATGGAAAATGTCGGCAAAAGACTTGTTTGATGTGTTTTTACCCAGCCCTTCAGAGATATTGGTGAATAATTTAAAAGCAGAGGTTTGATATGCGTTACTACGGAAACAGGGATAGGAGCAGATCCGGCACAAAAGGATCCACAGAAACATGAGATTCAAACATGATAATAGCTGTAAATATATTCCATTCACACAAGCCCCTATGCTGGTAATAGTTCACCAGCCAGATTTATTCAACCATAAATTATTCAAGACTTATGAAGCTCTAGAAGTTGAAGAGATGTTTTCAGAGTGTGAGTACTTGGACATTTAACCTTTCTTGTTAATGTGTTGTTTACTGGCCATTATGTCAATATTCCTTCATTTCACAGTGAATTTACAGCATCCATTTATCCTCCGATGATGCTAGTGTGAAATGTGTTTTCAAATGAGATTGTTGTAATGTCTTCCTGTGGGAATCAGCCTCTATTAAATGGGATAACATTACTTTCATAACTCAGATTGAGTACAAATATAATGCGCCATTAGTTTTGGTGCATTTCCCTCTTTGGGGTAATAGTGACTAAAGTAATAAAATACCAATTTCATTGTAAGATGGCAGGCTTATTATTTCTTAAGATATTGTAAGACTATATGTGGGCTGTTCTCTACATTGAAGTTACTGGAAGTAAAACTAATCAAAACTTTCCTTTTACACAGGGGTTGCAATGACTAATTAGAAAACTTGTGATTTATCGACTACTAAAATAACTATTGACTACTTTGGTATTTGTTAACCGGACTACTAGGCAAAGGACAAATTAAATTTGTGAAATGGACAAAAGTTTTTTTTGATAAATTCAATTTGTCAACTTGACAACAGATAAAATTTCTCCTTTGCCATGGATTCTACCTGGACGACTGAGGGATTTTACATACAACCCGACTACTTGTATATGAAGTTGGCTCTAAAAACATTATAGATCACATCTTATAACAATGGAAATGGCACTATTTAATCAAAAAAAAAAAAAAAAAAAAAGAATAACAAAATCTGACATTTAACTGTACCTGGGTTGTACCTTATTACATGTATTTGAGCAAAATGTGTCTTTCAATCTGTACAGATGTAGTGTATAAGCAGCTCTTGGGTCAAAATAAGTCTGCTGTGTACTCATTCTAAATCTAAAGTAATTTACTGTAACTAGAATCAGGGAGTGCACAGTTTGCATGCTTGTTGTTGCTGCTCTGGCCTCTCGAAGTTGTGAAAAGCACTTATAAACTAAAATCTCTGTTTACAGGTGTGATCTCTGCGATCAGGATGCTACAGATGTGTAACGTAAATGAAGGATAGCTTTGGACTACTGCCAACCATTTAAAACGAACTAGTTCTTATTTTTTCATCGCCTTTAATAGTATATTTTGACCTTTATCTGCTTAAAAATGTAAAGAGAAGTAAATTTAATAGTAATAAAAAACCCTAAAATAATCATTATAGAGTGTTGGCATATGAGGTAATAAATAAATATTTAGTAGCATATCTGCATTTCCATTCTTCGACAGCTTCAAGGGTATTGTTATTAAAATATGCACCTGTTTCCATTGTTCGCGTCCATCTATGCTGCATGATATTAGCCATTGCTCACCTTCTAGTGGGATCTCAAAGGCTGACGTCAGATACAAGGCACACAGGAAGATGACCAGGCCGGACGCCATGCTTGGATGTCCTCCTCTCTGTAGACCCATACTTCTCAGGTGTCAGATGTTCTCCAGAAAGATCCCCAAGTACGTCTTCAGTTCATTTCTGTGGAGCGGCGCTGAATATTCGGTACCTGTGAGATAAAAAAAAAAGAAAGAAAAGCAGACGGTGAATACCCCACGAATCCACCCACATGCTGGCAGACAGTATGGCAAAAAACCCAAACACAACAAATCCCTCGTGACTGGGAGCCTGCTCTCAGCTCAGCCAGCCATAACAGGCACACTGCACACTTTCCCCTTCTCATCAACAGGCTTCACATTAAAGGACTCCTATCATGAGATCCCGTGGGACGTGAGCAGTTTTGCGGTTTGATCTGTGCAGATGTGTGTCGCAAGAAAAGCCAAGCAACAATGGAAACAAATAAATAAATAATAGTTGTAATGAAAGGGGCCTGTGGTATAATGCATAGCAGGTGATCGTTGTTTCAGACTCAGAGCATGGGAAATGGGGAAGGAATTATTTCTCAAATGCAAGCCAAGATTGGAATCAAAATAAGCACTGAAGTTGAGGTACGGCTGTGTAATCGTACATGGGCGCCTGCTTGTTCCTGATAAAAATAACAGCAAACCTAACAATGCAGGAGAGGAATACATTATGGGTGCTAATACCAGTCCTTGAGGTGCACGAAGGAGAAATTGCACAGTTGACGCTCAGATAGAACGCTCAGGAGTAACTGTGGGTCTTTTTTAGCTATTGGACCAGATTTTAGCTGTGGCACACTTTGTAGTTCACGGAAATTGTGTCAGTCGATCTTAGAATAACAGGATTCTATCTGATATTTTTGTTGAGTTATTCATTCATTCATTTTGTTCTCCGTTACCTTCTGTACATCTTTTCAACATTTTGAACTTAATATTTCAGTAATACCCTGAACACAGATCTGATATAATGTTATTTCCTCATCAAAACCATAACTGGAGTTGTGTTTTGTTTCATTCACACATATTTAACACAAAAGCCCTGCATATTTTGTTCTTTTCTCAGACTGAAAACACCTCTGTTCCACCTTCTGATGTCATGTGCCAATACAAGAAGTGCTCCACTGTGTTTTTAAACTCCATACACATTCACTAGAATCCTTTGGGTGATTTCAACCCTGGAATTGTCTATCTCTACTGAACTAAAGGGTAAAAAGTAGCTGTTACAGGGGAACTCCGGCACGTTTGAAGCCCATTGCTGGAGGTGGTCGAATACTGTCAGAAGCCAAAAAACGGCACAGATCAGTGTTGTCTAGGCAGAGATCTCACTGTGGCAGTGAGTCTGTCAAGGCAACAAGCTAGCGTAGTGAATTGGCAAATCCTTAACGTCCACGTAAAAAGCCAATTTGCACACTGAAGAAGCTTACCACCACTTTCTAACCCATCTTACAACATAGCCACGAGTCTAACAAACAAAACGCTCTGCCTGGCTCACTCATTAGTGTCTGGAAATGTTATAAAACAACTTTATAAGCAGCCTTAGACTTACCTTGTTGATTTCCCACTGCTCATGCGAAAGCCCAAAAGACTCGATTGTCGACTAACTTGAAAACTACTGCTTCAGGACATCACAAGGTGGAACAGAGAATTTTGAGCTTTGAAGAAGTAGACAGACTTATTATTAAAAAAAGCAAATGTGAATGAAACAAAAGACAACTCCAGGTATGTTTTTGATGAAGTAACAACATTCTAACATGACTTAAAACTCATAATTCTAGTCAATTCTGTGTAATATAGGACCTTTAAAAATCTAATCTTGGGTGAGTTTCGAAAGTTTTAGGTAAGTGCCCAGTTCACTGAAAACTGGCCAAGAAAGTCTAGTGTATGAGCGTCTATCTGATAAAACAGAAAAGAGTTGTCAAGACATGAGTGTGAATTTCCATAAAATTACCTCAAATAGACACGCTATGTCCAAAAGAACAGATGTCAAGAGTAAAATTAGGCTCCCCTGAAGACTATATGATTCACTTCAAGAGGAGCAGGTCAGCATCCGGTCAGCACTTCCTTTGGTAACCAGAGAAGAACTGAGTCACCTCACGATCTGTTCAACACCATGGCATAACCCATTTAACAGCCATTTAAATTCCTCTAAAAGGAGCCCCTAAGCTTCTAAAGGTTCCTTGGCCTTTGTGAAACTGGCCCCTCTGCTCAGTGCGTAGAAGAAGCGAGAGCAGCAAAAGCATTGTCTGGGGAAGCCTCGTCTCATCACAGGACCCCTGCAGTATCAGGTCATTAGTTCTTCTTGTTGGCTATGACCCAGCTCACTGGGTCACTAAGGAGCAATTAGCTCAACAGCACAAAAGAATTTAATTGTAATAAACTACATTATAAGGCTGAGGGGGAGTCATGAAATAGAAATGTTTTATTAGAACTATAACAGAGCCAACATTTGCTATAATAACATCAGCATTGAGGGGACATCTAATTGGTGTCAAAAGACTTGTGGTTTTGGGTGTTTTATTTCTCAGCAGTGACAGATAAATTATAGTAACTCTTGTATGTGCAACTGGGTTCACGGCGGGATTAAAATTGCTGTGTTAGATTATACAGACATTGATTTATTTATGGAAAAGTAATATTGTAGCTATCCATTTTTTAAGAGCCCATATTCTTCTTTATGTTAATAATATTTCCTGATCAAAAACATACCTGGAGTAAAACACAAACCCTGCATTTTGAGCCATGCAATTTGGATAATTTCAGACCTAGAATTGCTAACTTGAAAACTACCATTACAATACATCACAAAGTGGAACTGAGCATTTTGTTTTGTTTGTTTTTTTACACTGAATACACTTGTTACTGTTTACCTTCCACTCCTGTTGATTTAATTGTGATCCCATTACGTCAGCGTGTGCCTGATTTCAGATCAGAGTGTGCCCTCCAGTGAATAATAGTGGCGATTTATGACCTTTCACCTCTGACCTACCACCTGCAGCATATCGAAAGACTCTCAATGAAATGGCGCTATAATCGTAAGTACTCAATCACAATTCAAACCAATCAACTTTACTTTGAAATAGCAGATTACTGGCCTGGTGTTATAAGTCATCTATATGGGAGAGGCCTGGGGGCAGCTTTTGTTTTCTGTTTCCCAGACATGCTGATTTATGTAGCTAAACAGATTCAATCAAAAGGTAAGTGCTTTAGGCTAATTGGCTGGTGCTTTGTGCATGAGATTGGCTTCTTTAAGGAACAATCTCCATAATGCGGTCAACCATTTATCCCCTTGATGTGCTACGTGTTGAAAGAGATTTCTGCAATTTTAACAACCTTCCCTGAGAAAATACACATATTTTGTTTTGAAGCTACAACACAGAGCTAGATAAAAAGATTCAATTCTACTATGTTTTATTGTAGATGTATTGATTTCCACTTTGCTCGATGGTCTGTAATCTCATAAAGCAGAGACTTGAGAAGGGACTTAAACAATTGTCAAGAATGGGATAAAATGCATAATTGACTTTCAGATACTATAGAGAAAATGGTCTAAACATTGGAAACCTGTTCCAATCGGGTGACTATTCAACACATAATCACAGGTAACAGAGGTGGCTGGATGGTGTTATCAACAATCACTATAGTAACATACAGTGTGGATGTCTTTAAGGACAAACAGCTCTACCAATAAAGAGATAGTAAGTAGGCCTGTCACAATATGAAATTTTGAAATGCGATGTATTGCTGAAGGAAATAAAGGCAATAACTGCTAATACTGAAACTGACACAAAAACCCTAAAGCAGGATTATCCGCTACACACTATTCTAAAAACAGAAATAAATTGCAAAATGAAACACTTTAGTAGTTGCTTTGTATCTATGAGTTATAGAAGTTATATATTCAGTCTTCTACAACTCATATTTCATTATAGTACCGAAAAATAACAAACAGTTCTCCACTACTACAAAGAAAAAGTATGCACGATAAATACTGACCCCAAGGAGCTGGGTTCTAAAGCCCAAGGTGTGCGTGGAGGTGAGGCCGACTATATCTAGTCAGTAACTTTCAGCCTCCCACACAAGCTCAGGCTCCTTCTCCCCCAGCGAGGTGACATTCCATGGTCACCTATGGTCCTGAGCTTTGGGTAATGACTGAAAGGATGAGATCACGGATACGAGTAGTCAAAATGAGTTTCCACTGCAGAGTAGCCAGGCACTCCCTTAGAGATAGGGTGAGGAGCTCGGTCACACAGGAGGAACTCAGAGTAGAGCCGCTGTTCCTACACATCGAGAGGAGCAGCCGAGGTGGCTCAGGCATCTGTTCTGGATGTCTCCCTGGGGAGGTGTTCCGGGCATGTCCCACCGGAAGGAGGCCGCGGGGAAGACCCAGGACATACCGGAGGGACTAGGTCTTTCAGCTGCCCTGGGAAGGCCTCAGGATCCCCCCGGACGAGCTGGAGGAAGTGTTTGGGGTGAAGGAAGTCTGGGAGTCCCTGCTTAGACTGCTGCCCCTGGGACCTGGCCCCAGATAAGCAGAAGAAAGTGGATGGATTTGATATTGATCCCAAAAACTATTGTATAACCTAACATATATTGAGCGATAAGTCAATATAGTAATTATCATGACAGGGCTAAATGTAAGACAGATTTAAATCTTACAACATTCAAAGCCCCAAATGCTTATATTTGCAACACTACAGAGACCATTTTAAATTGTTAATAGAATTTCTACCATCCTTCACTAAATGGATCAACTTGTATTTATTACCCTTTCCAAAACACTTATATTATGTTCTATTTCATCACACTGACCCCGGTGTAGACAGATTACACTTTACTCCAACTGTGCTTGATCATTTGACTTCTGATTTCATTTCTTTGCCCTTGGTTAAACACTCATTGAAGAAGACACTGGCCATCTGGTGCACTCGCTCGGGGCTTAGCGGGAGTGGCGGTTGATGTCCGTGGAGAAGTCAGGGGGTATACTTGTCCAGTGGATCTATATCACATGAGTCTATAGGCCCCCCTCCCCTCAGGCTGATTTAAAGAGTACCAGACTGGTCTTGATCCCGCCCCTTTCAGCCGCGATCACAGCAGTGTGAGATTGATGAAGTTGGCAGGAGGTTAAAAGCTGGACGCTGTAGGAAGGCCAATATGAACCCTCACCTCACTTAAAGTCACAGCGTAGGGGAACTTTGATGGCAGTGTGGGGGGCCAGAAAGGAAAGGAAGAAGAGATATAGGCTGCTTCTGTGTCCCTTCTTCACTGCGGTCGGTTTGAGTGACATATATAGAGCACTTTTGCATTGTCAACAAGAAAAAAAATCTACTTCTGATGTACAAGAAATGCGTGTGTAACCTAATTTTGTCATTAGCTGTGAAGAAGTCATTTTTCAAAATTTTCACTTAACAGATTCTGACATTTAATCTTGCAGATCCTTTTAGGCTATTGTGGTCCACATGTGATAAATAATAGTTTTAGTAAAAGTGGAGCAGACTGAAAAAAGCACCATCAACAATTTAAAGGGGACATATAAAGCTGTTATTTTGCTTCCTTATCACACAAAGGCCTGGAGTTGTGTTTTGTTTCATTCACACATGTTTAACACACAAACCCTGCAGACTTAGGCCCAGTTCTCCTTTCAAACAGAAAACATTCTGTTCCACCTTGTGATGTCATGTGGAAATCAGGAAGTGCTCCACTGTGTTTTTAAACTCCAAACACCTTCACTAGAATCATTTGGATAATTTTCGTCCTGGAACAGCCGATCTGAACAAAAGGTTAAAGGTGTTAACATGAAAACTACCACTTCATGACATCAAGGTGGATCAGAGCATTCAGAGTTTTGGAGATGTAGACAGACCGATAATAAAGGATTAGTCAAACATGTGTGAATGAAACAAAACACAACTCCAGGTATGTTTATGAGGAGCTAGCAACATTATAACATATCTTAATTAGAGCTCACAATAATCAATTTTGTGTAATAAAGGACCTGTAACTTTCCATCCTTGCAAAGAATTTATGTCTTCAATCACTTAAAATAGGCAACTATACTGTATATGCAAGTCCCAAAACCAAAGGAATCTGGAAGCCCCCTTTCCCTGTGACCTTATGGTCCTTAAAGGTGCACTATGTAACACCACCTTCTCGTCTTCATGGAGCTCTTACTACTTTGCCTTAAATGTTCCAAAGTATGCCATAAAATACTGTACATTTACCTACCTGGATTCAAGCAGGTGACACTGAAGGGCCAAGTTATGGGTCAGATCTCTATAGAGGCAATCCCACTCACAGTATGAAGTATGGAAGTTATTTTTGAACAATACACAGTGAAATACCTGCTATATAAATACATTTAATGGCATACTGTGGGACATTCCAAGCATAACAATAGCATCTCCACGGGGACAAAAGTGCACGTTACATGCACCTTTATATTACCCCATTCCTCAAAGTTCATTAACATTACAATTCCTTTTGGCGCACTTTCAGTTTTATTTATTATTAAGGACTCTCAAATTTCAGTAGGCATCTGGATAGCCATTACACCTGCACTTGACCTTTGAGTAAATTCCTTCTCCCTGACTGTGAACATTCTCAAGCCTGGTATAAAAACCAGATCCAGGATAAACTTGCTTCCTCCTGAAAAGTGCTCTCCTGTGATGTCTGCTGAAGTGGGCGGGTGTGGTCTGGGCTTCATTCACTACAGTAGTCTCTTGAGCGGCTGCCATCTGCTTCTCGCTCACACAAAGACAACAGGCAGACTCTGTACTGTATATGTTAACGGTGCAAGCCCCTAAAAGGATTACACAGATCCAAGTCTTGTCAGGCTGGATTAAAATATTCTCTTTGCAGGCCCGCCACTCTCCTCCACATAGTCCCGTTAATGCCTTCACACTGAAACGCATTTAATCATTCAGACGCAATTAAAACAGCTGATTAACACTAAGCACCAATTGACTGGAGTGGCGTCTGATGTGTGGTAATGAGTACATTGCATTTAGTTTCTTTTGGTTCACTCTCCGGATCGCTTAGCTTACAAGCAGCACTAAGTAACAAAACAAAGCTTGGATTTGCTCTTTGTGAAATAGTTTCCTTCCTGGCGCATTTCAATGGCTTGTTTAAATGTATTTACCCCATGGAGAGTGTAATTCTGCGCTCAAGCGTTCCTCAAGCACTGTAGGCTCAACTTAAAAGAAATGAGTGGAAAAAGTACTGGAAAAAAAGGAGAATGATTTGGGGCAAAATAGTTCACTTTAAATGGACACTATTCAGCAACAAAAAATCACACAAGGCAATTTAGATGCTATTAAGGGAATGAAATATATTGACAATTTTCTTCAGGGCATCACAATTTCAGTTTGATCTCAAATAAAGGTCCTAAATTATACACTTTTGTGAGCTTTAAGTTATGTTATTATGTTGTTGCCTCACCAAAAACATACCTGGAGTTGTGTTTTATTTAATTCACACGTTTGACTAATCCTTTATTATTAATCTGTCTACATCTCCAAAGCTCAAAATGCTCTGTTTCACCTTGTGATGTCATGAAGCTGTAGTTATCATGTTAACAGCAGCTCCTTTTACCTTTAGTTCAGTAGAGACTGGAAATTCCAGGGCTGAAATTATCCAAATGATTCTAGTGAAAGTGTATGGAGCTTAAAAACAGAGTGAAGCACTTCATGTATTACTACATGACATCAAAAGGTGGAACAGTGTTTTCCGTTTGAGAGAAGAACCTAAGTATGCAGGGTTTGCGTGTTAAACATGCGTTAATGAAACAAAACACTGCTGGTACATTTGTGATGAGGAACCAACATTATAACACAGATCAGAAAATAGCATAATAGACGACCTTTAATGACCACTTCTTTGCCTTGAAAAAGTAAATAAAGCCATTGGCAGAAACGTTATACTTCACTTTAATGGTTAAATCCACTCACTTAAAGAATGATGGAGGTAGTACAATAATAAAAAAATAATCATTCACAGTGACAAAATGGCTGAATTTAAACCACAATGCCTTCTGTCTGAGACATGAGGCACACTGGGCACTGCTGAAGAACTATTACTCACTTGATTTGCTATTGAATAGGATCTTTGTGTTTGATGAACTTAAGAAACCAAGATGGATCAATGCAGGTTCATTTTTCAGCAGTCTGGATGAAGGGCCAAGAAGGAGGAGGAGAGAAGTGACAGAGGAGAGAGGGAAGAGAGAGAAAGGCAGAGGCACATGCAGTCATAGATGAATGGGTCCAGCCTCTCGCATGTGCAAGATTAGGGCTGTAGACAGATACAGGGCAGCTACTGTGATGAACTGTGAGGTCAGCGCCCTCGTGTTCTCTGCCTCCTAATGAACACTCACCCGCCGACCCTATGTGAACCCTTCTGCTTTCCGTACAATCAAACGCACTGTACTATCACACGCACTCTTCTATTTCAGGACATGAGAGCAGCCAGTAGACCCCTCCAACAAGTACGCTTCATTTGCACACCTTGAGAGCCCCTCAATCACCCGCTTGTCAAGAGGCTGGATTTCTCTAAAAGCGACTCATTTGTTTTCATTGACAAACCAGCGAAGAGGTTTTCCCCAGCCACTCATTAGCATTGTGTGTAAAACCTGCTGTCACTTTAAAATATGATTTTATTTTAAAGGGAATGTAATTATTATACATTTCAATGAAGCGTTTTTCATGGTGATAGATGTTGCTGTTGAAGACCAACCAAACATGTCAATTTCATGATGCATTAGTAAAGGGACCCAAAGGAAATGTGGTGCTATATAGATGTCATGGATGGATTGTATCTTTTTTATATCATGTCTAAGGCACTGGTGTTATTTTTTATTAAATTTCCCTAGTTCTAGTCTTTAAAGTCTCTTCTTTAAAGTTCTTTAAAGTTCCTATATTACACAAAATTGATTTTTGTGAGCTATTTATGTTAGAATGCTGTTACCTCCTAAAACATATCTGGAATTGTGTTTTGTTTCATTCACACAAGTTTAAGTAACCTTTTATTATTAGCCTGTATACATCTCCAAAGCTCAAAATGCTGTTCCACCTTCTGATGTCATGAAGTGTTGGTTTCCAAGTTAACAGCTACGTTTTCCCTTTTGTTTCATAGCTGAAATAATCCAAATGGTTCTGTTGAAGGTGTATGGACTTTAAACACACAGTGGAGCACATCCCGTATTACTACAGCTATTATTATTATTATTATTATTATTATTATTATTATTATTATTATTATTATTATTATTATTATTATTATTATTATTACAGCACATCACAAGGTGGAACAGAGTGTTTTCTGTTTGACAGAGCCTAGAAGTATGCAGGGGCTGTGTAAATGAAATGGAAAATGGGCCGTTTAATATAGATGGGATAGTGTTTCCTCATTTAATTAATCAGATTTAATATAACTGCACTAATTAAAAAGAGTTTCATTAAAAAGCAGAACCATTTCTTACAGTTGCTTCTACACATCTCAGCTAATGCCAGAATACACATCTACACATCTCAGCTAATGCCAGAATACACCCCCATGACAAGACATTACATGATGCCACGTGAGCCTCGCCTACCTTAGCTACACAACAGTTGTCGTCACAGGCTGTAGACTTTGAACCTGCACACACAATGACATGAGGTGGTTGTAGGTACAGTGCACCTGCAGCAGCGTGGCTCACAGCTCCACTTTCATATTTCCTCTGATGTGCTCCCTTTGAAGTCCCTCAGGAGTGGCCCTTGCCCAGGACAATAATCACATTAGTGTGTGATCCTGGCTCTGGAGCTGGCAGAGAGATGAATTCACAGGTTGGACTGCAGGGACAGACAGATTATTTTGTATGACGCAACCCAGCGTGCCTCTCTCTGCGTTCATTCACTCGCTTTGACTGATGCTGGCAATTTCCCCAGACGCAACTGTGCCTCTGTGTGACATGATCGATGGCTCTTATATCCCAAATCCTTCCCTCCATCAAACCTTCAGGCAATTTATTTTTGCCAGCAACTTCCAATTTCTGATGTCCCAACAGCACCCGAGAGCAAACCAATCACATTTCAGATTCATTCATTCATTTTGTCATTGCTTCAGGTGTCACATATAAATTCAGTGTAATCCTAATTTCAGATGAAGTGGAAGGGTGAGATGTGAGTTTCCTGTTCGGGCTACACTGAGCATCTGGACAGTGTTGTTTGACGCAGCTGTCGGACATTTGGCCCAGAACCGGTGGCTCTCTGTCACTTCCAGGGTCGGACTGAGGTTGTGTTGAGACAGAGCACAGGGAGTGAAGACCAGACACTCAAGATGAAATGTTCCAAAATATAACAAACTCTGAGATTGGATGTTCCACAGGGTCAAATGTAGTTGATTTATTGAGGTTATGATTCAATTTTAAGTAAATCTTCTTCACTTTAATGCCATATTAAAGCAAATTCAAAAAGCTTGTCTGCTACTGTATTTTTACTATTTATCTTCACTCTTAAAATCCGTCCCTACATCTCACACATACAAGCAACATCCCAACTTTCTTTTAAGCTTTTTTTTAACCAACCCAGATTCAACCTCCCAAGAAAGACTGGACCATATCCTAGAAATGTTGGCGGGCAACAAAGGGTTTATGCCAAATCAGGTGAATCAACTTGATGCCAAGGATCTCCTTGACCTTGAATAGAGGATAGGAAAGCCCATCAACCCAAACTGTGTCATGTCATGTGAAAGGAAAAGCTCAACCTCAAAGAAACTTTACAAGAAAAATTTTCAAACATATTTTTCTTGGACAGGAGAGCAAGACAAGGCAAACATTTGGAACATGTTTAGGAAGCAGTGAAACAGTGAAAGTTTTCTTTTAATGTTATTTATATATGCACAATAAATAAAAACACAATAATTATCTTGGAACTGAAGTACTATTAAAATCAAATTAACTATTTATTTATTTCTGTTGACATCAAAATCATACTTTTGTTGAATAAAATATAACTTATAGAATACATAGTTAGAGTAACTTTAAATCAGTAAAAAATTACTGCAATTTCTTTGACAATAAAATCACCAGATATATACAGAAGAACGCCTAGGATCCTGTTTCATTCTATAAGAACATGTTGCCGAGAGGTTTTTTTTACTCATGGGACCAAAACATGCTTCACATAAATGTGCCGCCACAGCTTTGCAGTGATCCCTAGAAAGAAGAGGATACTTACAAGATTTTACTCCATCCTCACCACCAGTCCCCATGAGGGCAATAACTATTCCTCTGCAGGTAATAACATCCAGAAGCAATGAGAAGCACGTGTGAGTAGAAATCTCATCCGTGCAATGTAAAATCGAATGAGCCCCTTAGTGATGTGTCATGCAGACGGGGTCCACTGTAGTCACATATGTTGCCAAAGCCTCAAGTCTTGGCAAAGACGCTCATTAAACCGCCAACAATCACACACAAAGCTGGATCTAAAGCCCATTCACTGCTTGTACACAATAGGAAAGTGTAGGAATGCAAGTTCTATCTCACCCCCCTCTGGGTCCACCATGAAAGATGTTTGGTGCACCTGAAAAGCATTTATTTGTAACATTAAACAGACAAGCCGGCGTGGACACGGGGACCATAGCTCACCCGCTGTGTGCAAATCTGTCGAGGGAGAGCTGCTTCGGTTGCAATCTTCTGTCAGCCACTGCAATCTCCTTAATGCTAGTCATTGTCATCAAGCTTTAGTTCAGTGCAGGCTGAATGTTTGAAGTGTGCTCTTGTCGTTTAGGGGGAAAATCGAGTTGGGATATCGGGGTTTGATTACCGTTCAGGTTGGATAAAAGTGCTGTCACACCTCACTGAACAGAGAGCAGACTTCTCCACTATATAGAAATGGACCAGGCTCTGACTGGATGACCATTCACAAGAGAGTGCTCGGACTGTTGATAAGAGTCCGGCAGCAGAAACAGCCTCTCTCCCACGGCACATGGGGGGAGGGAAGTGAAGGCGGCCTGCTCTGGATGATGTATGGTGTGGACCCTAAACTGGGACTGGGGTTTAACAGTGAGAAAGGCAGAAAATGAGAAGGGGGAGGAGAGTCATGCTTGAATTATGCTGATGTGGGCTGGAACCATGGTGAAAAACCAACCAAAGGCACGGCTGCTTCCACAAGACTTACAGCCACCTATAACAAGGTTATTATCTCTCAGGCCCCACTAACTCTGACAGTTGTGGAGGTGAGAGTGCACCTTTACAGAAGCATCCATTGAGCAACGTCTTTTAGCTGGAGCCTTTTAACCCAATACAAGTCATGACACAACAATAGCCTGGAAATGTGAATTATTTATTAAGCTATTCATGCTAAAAAAGTCAAAATGTGCTCTCATATTAAAATGATTGTGAATGTACTAGGCAAAGCTGAGACAAGCACATTCTTCTTTGTAAGTGAAAATGTCTGATTCTCTAATTTAAAAAAGGATTTAGTTTTAACGTTTTGAATCTTACATTTATGTAGAGCGGCTTGAGAGAAAGTCAATTGGAAGTGACGACTTAAAGCCGTTGGGACACAGGTCTTTTCAAACCCACAGCGAGAGTCAGTCTGTGAGAACACTCACATAGGCTCTCATGGTTCAGAAGCACTCTCTGAGCTACAGCAGGATGGAGCAGCCATTATAGCCACACAAATAGAGGGAAGCCTTATGAACTTTGCACAAATGCTTAGTGCTCCGGGCTGGACGGCTCTGCATGCCGGGGGTAGATGGGTAGGTACCGGGGCTCGCTGCCAGTTCCGAATGGCTTAGTGTTGGTGCACTCAGGCCAGACAAACCTGACATTGTCCTGGGCACTGCCCCGGGGAAAGCCTCTTCCCCTTTGTCCCTCGCTTGACTCATTCACACTTTCCATCCAGTTGATTCACCGATTTGGACATGACTTAAGTGAGCAAAAAGATAAACATTTATTCACCTTTCCAAACAATTGGGAAAAGTAAAACAGAATGTCAAGCCTTTGGTACAACTTAATAAACATCTGATTTAGTCATAGAACTAGCTCATCGTTTACATAATGATGCTAGCCAGAAAAGCCCTTATAAAAATGTACCGCGCTGCCAATTTCAAGCCTCAAAGTCAAGAAAAACTAAAAAACTGATAAAAACAAATAATATAAGTATGGAATGTAGGTGCAGTGTGGGTAGGTGTGAAGCACATAGCAAATATAAACTAGAAAATAGTTTCCCAGCTATACATTCAAGTATAATTTGTCACGTCCTGCACGCTTCAGTTTACTCTTAGGAAGAATTCATTTTAAGAAAGGAAATGATGCTGTGTGCCCTAACAGCAAATGTTTACACCTAATTTATGACACTTTTTCTCTTATCAGCCTCGAGCAGCAATCGCCAAATGTTATCTGACCACTACAAGATGGAGGCCTGCAAGCGTATCGTGTCAGTGGAATTAAAATAATGCTCTCTTGACCTGCACCCCCCCTTGGGCAACCAGAGTGGATGAGAATGGAGGAAAAAACAAAAACCATTCTAACCATGCTGCCCCATTGGCTCTTCACCATGAGAGGAAGAGAAATGCAGGTGGTTGGGGTTCACGGCCCCACTAAAACCTGTGTAACTGCATCCATGCCTTGTGCTCACAATACCTCAATCCCCATCCACCAGTCACCTTAAGATAAATGCTACTGCGCTAATGGGAAATGCTTTTAAAAATGAAGTAGGTCTGCACTATTCATTTTCCTGAAGGACAGGCAGATTGCTGATATCGCACAGTGATTGATTTACACCTTTTTGCACCATTTGGCAAATATGCTGTCTGCACACAGTGTGGAGCTTTTAATTGAACTTCAGGCACGCAGCCCAATTTACCCCAAAATCATCTGTTCCCCCGGTCTGTCAGAAAACGGTCAAAACCTCTCCAACCTGGCACTTCTGATATAAGCTGCCTGCCTTGAGCCGATAGCGTTTCTTTGACACCCCGAATCAATACAAAAAGTGCTGCTTTCTTGCAAGTTGCCATAGTAACAAGTGTATCTTCATGCTGATCACTTGCAGAAAAGTTTAGTATTTTCACTGCGTCGTAGGTCTGCTAACAAATGCTTCGTAACAGTGGATGTCCGTTTATTTGTTTAGCAGCTCAAGTTGAACTCAATAAACGCTTGCACCTTTCCTGTAAGGACGTTTTTGCTTAAGATCTTTGACAGTAAGTGAAAAATTCCAGCATTGAAATTGGCCATGTAAATATATACAAACCTGTGGGACTTTAATAGTTTCCTCAATTATTTCCAGATACAAGTTGACATCTGATTTACTCAACACTGTGCACTACAAGGCATACAAACAAACCCTTTAACAGCTGGTAAACCAAAACTAGGGGAGACAAGTTGTGAAATTTCTCCTAAACTGTATGTTAGCTTGTGTAACTGGGCAGCTCCTTTGTGCTCACTGAAGTTAGAGGGAAGTATACTGGGGCCAAGCACGGAGTAATCCAGGTCTGCCAGTCTGAGCAGCAGGTCGCCGATTCACAGATGGTCTACTGCAGTGATCATGGCACTAAACACCAATATTCAGTCCTGATTAACACACCAGCTCAACTCTGAGTGTACAGCAGCATCTGGTCCCTGTTGCTCTATGCCCAGTTGCTACAAATACAAAAATAGACGGCCAGACAGTCAAAAGCTAACAAATAAAAAACATAATGAAAGAGGAGCTTTCCATTAGAATATTAATCAGTGTGAGTGTGTGTGTGGTGAACTGCATTTAATATATTTGTGGCTACTGACATTTTGCATAAAAGCATGCTCAGAATAAGAAGAGTTCTCCTTCTAAAATACATTCAGACTAGAGCTGCACAATATATTACAATTGAAAAAGATGGGAATTCTTAAGATTAGATAATGTCCTCTGCATAGAACAAAATGTCAGTGAAAACCGTGTAAACATGTTTCAAAATGTATGTTTTGTTTATCAGTTCAGATTTCAGTCTCAAATGTTTATGGTCCTTGAGCAATGAACACTTTAAAAAAAAAAAGGAAAGATAGATGTTATGAACTATCTGACACACAAATTGCAGTTGAAACCAGCAATAAATATTTCAAAATATTGTGAATGTGTTGGTATGTAAAGGGGTATCAGCTCAATGACAAAACCACAGAGCTTCCATCTAAGAAGCAGCACCATTCTTCGACCATACCCCAAACCCCACTTCATTCAACACATTCATCACAATTACTTAGGTAACCTTTGTGTTATTCCACTGCACATATAATTTCTCACACAGATCTGATTGTTGACCTTTGCCTCTCTGCTTTTGTCAGTGCCCATGTTGCTATGCCAACAAAGAAAGAATGAGGCAGCTATTGATCTTACAGTGCAGTTCTTTATGTTAGTTGGAGATAAAGAAATGTGTGATGGTCTTTTTTCTGTTTTCACAAAATTTGACCTGATTGCGATGAATGCACCCACACACAGAGCAAAGAGCAGCCATGTTTTCATTGCAGGGCAGAGTTCAACTGAAAGAGTCGGCAGCAATAAAGTACAGGGGTATTTCGAGCGCTTATCATGGCCTGTGTAGACAAGTTCAGATGAAGTGGCTACTTAGAAGCAGACTTAATCATGGTAGCCCCAAGAATCAATAAGCTATTCCCTTCAGGTCACTTTATGCAATGAGAAAAGAGGCTCTCGTCTTCAGCTATTTGGTTTTGTGCATAGCTGACAGAACATATAGAGGCAAACAGAATGCCTGAAAATGCATTCATTAAGGTGATGTGTTAAAATATGTGGCCATGGCAATCGAAGTTCAGTGGGTTGTAGTCTGAACCATCAGCCTTGAAATGATTTGTGCAGCAACAAAAATGAATGACTCATGTTTAGGTCAACCAGAAAGTAATTTGATGTCCCCTTTCTTTGAAGAAAAAAAATAACCTGTATTTTATAAGACCTAGAGTCAATTTTGAAAAAAGTTTCCTTCGCAGAGCTCTATTCATCATCTTGCATCAGTCTCCAAAGTAATTTATAGAGTTTAAGAACTTCAGTAAAATCAAAGCTAATGAACTAAGAGTGTAGGTGTGAACTGACACTTTCTACACATAGACATATTTGTTCTGCTTTTCCATTGTTCTTGTTCATTGAACGAAGCACAAATACAATATGTTCACACCTCAATACCAACTCATTTACCAAGTATGTTAATGCAACATTATGTAAATCAATGACTCATAAAATCATAACTTACATACATACATGTAATGATACTGATCACAGCTAAAACAAGTGTGTTCCAAGTGAGCTTTGACCCATATATGCTGAGGTAACCTAAAAATGATTGCATATGCACATTTGAACTGGAAATCTCACTTCATTGCCTTTCACAATTCATAACACACGCTAAAAATCCAAAGTGTGACTCAATTCTAATTCAATCATAAAGTCCTGGAGGCGATGAGCTAAATGAATAGACGATCTACTTCATCAGCGGGAGCCACCTGTTAGAGAAACCGCCCATTCTGTGCACACTCAAGGCGTTACCACCAAGCACGCCGTGAAATTATAATGCCAACAAAATTGGATTAATTCCATCCAGAAAACAAGCTTTCTGCCCATCTACAAGGGACGATCAGTCAGTTTCACGCCCACTCATAATAAGCAGTGAGGATTTAGTAACCTTTTAAGGCCGAGGTGTCTGGGGGGGGTCAGACCTTTAGGACCACTGGGGCAAAGCGGTGCACACTTAATCCTGCAGTGGAAAATGTTGGTGGGATCCGTCTCACTCGGCTGCACTGCAAGACTTGTGAAGGGAGAGCAATATTTGAGAAGAATTAGAGTTGTCTGTCTGAGAAAAGGCGTGAGGGAGGGACGGGGGGCTGAGGTGGAGGCACTGTGTGTTTTTACACAGAAACGCCCTTCAATAGGCTGGCTGCTCAACTTTTCAGGCTTCATCCTCACAGCTATTCAGCCAGCATATAAAAAGAACACTGAGGCTCCACTTGAGGCATGTGTGTGGGCTGAGAACTGTCTTACTTCTTTGTTACTTTGACAAAATCCAGACAAAGGCAATGGTTCCTCGATATTACCCAGTGTCTAAAATTCAGCAGACCTACTTTGTTTTTGATTATTTGTTCACTATAGTCTTAATGAGATGAGGCTCCATGCATTAGGGTTAGTCTTTGTCGGATATGTCAATAATGAACTGCTGCAATGTACAAACTTAACCACAATACTTTTGTGTCACTTTAGTTCAGCACTGTTTACTAGACTGAACAGATGCTGATCAATTCAAATGTATGAAAACATTATTCTCACCAGAGACACAGGAGATGCTATGCCAAGGAAAGAAAACAGCCATGGGCAGTTTTAGACTGTAAGCTCTCACTGTACTTATGTGTACTAACCAAGACTTTAACCAGAGTGAGCAAATGCAATGGGAAAGCTCATGCCTCATTATTCTCACATTCTCTCTTGATATCTAATTAGCCGGTGTCAGGTGGAGCACCCACGGGCGCAGCAATGAGTAGATCAGGAACATCACGTGACAGTTTAAAACCAGTGTCTTTACTTTTCTGCTACATATGTCTCGGGATTTTGCACACTGTACAATACTTGGGGCATTGAGCAGGCTTGTAAGACTTCGACGCAGCATTACCTTATTTAAGTTACTAGGGGGACCTGTCAAGAAGTGTAACAAACAGGTATATAGTACGAAGCAGGGGATTGACACTCTCCATGTTATAAATAACCAGGGATTTACGGGTGAAGCCGGGCAGATACAGTTTCATTATTCTGTGAAATGTTGAATAGCCCATAATAAAAATCAGTGGGTTCCATAACTCTTGTAGAGTTTATGTGTGTCAGTGGCCAAGCTGCATGTGGAAGGGATTAGGTAAAGTGAAATACAGGGGCAAACAGGTGCACTGGAGTTTCAACATGACCCAAGCAAAACCATGTGGCAAAGACAATCAGGGTGAAATATTTCGAAAAAAATGCTACTAGTTTATTTTGTTTGTTTTAATACATTTATTTTTTAAGTATAGCTCCAAACATCAATGAGATTTACACTAAATTTAAAAGCACAGAACCTGAACTTGAGTTAATTTTAAATGTTTTGCACTTATTACTCATTCATTCACTTCATCGTAATGGTTCCCTGTCATAAGCACTTTTCACAACTCCCACAGACCAGAGCAGAGTTTTGCCATCATGGTAAAGCTACAACTAGCATGCAAACATGCGTTTCCAGATGATCGAACAATAAAATGCTGTGTAATTAGTTTGACCTCAGGAGCCCAGAGACAGAATTTGTGTAAATATATAGGAGGGAAAAATCAGGTACATGGCCTTCAAACTCATAATTGTAGAAAACCACTTCAAAAATGGTCAAAATACATGAAAAAATGTCAGGGCACAGCTGAGGCACACAACCTATTCGCGGGTTAAAAGGACACGCGAGTTATTTAAAATCCAGTGAAAGGAGCTTTTGGAGGTTTTTGTCAGTGCAACTTCAAAAGCTCAGCCTAAAGACAGACTAGTGCTTTGTGTGTTTGTGTGGGTGGAGGTCTGCTGTTTGTTGTAGTAAAAGTCCAGGAGAGCCGAAAGCAAACACCACACTGTTACTGATACTCCTGTAGGTGCAGCCAAAATGGAGAGCATAGGGGCATGACCATTACAATATGATTGCTAATGCGAACAAGGTCACGGTGAGGGCCAAATCATTAGGGAGGCTTATTATTGCTCTATTAAAAAGAACAATCTATGTAATTTCTGTCCTGATGATGACTCATTATGGTGACCTTGCATGGGGTTGTTACAGAGCCATTCATCATTACATGCTCCGCTGTGAAAGTGCCAGGCAAGTGGACAGCTATTGGCTTTGCTTCCTTCACAAAAGTTCTCATTTTGAACAATCACCCAGTCATAGCCAAGAGTCTGAAATCTCTTTAGATGAGGTACAGCACATGGAAGTTACATTCTTCAGCTTATCCCACTCATTAGCCTGTTTGCTGGTCTTAATGACTTAACTTTTTAACACATTTTGGAAAAGTCATTGATCCTCTATTGACTTCCTTTAGCTTTGTTATAATGTTGTTTCTTTCCACATCAGAAAAATACCTGGAGTTTTGTTTTGTTTCATTTACATTTAACACAAAAAGCCTGCATATTTGGACAGACTAATACAATAATAAAGGATTACTCAAACATGTGTGAATGAAACAAAACACAACTTCAGCTATGTTTTTGAGTGTCGTTTTTGCGCAATGTAGAACCTTTAAGATCAAGACATACTGTATGGCTGTCCCATGAAATGAGGACTGTAAACCCATAAATGATTGCTGTGATTGAAAAACAAAATATTTTTGTCATATCTTCCTAACCTTATGAAATGAGACAGTTACTTGTATAAGTGGGACGGATTAAAATCTTCAATGCTATCAGCTGTTATAAACACTATTCATGTGTTAAGTCTTAGAACAAGCATGGCTGCACTATCTGTGCTAAGTGGAGAAAAATCTAATTTGTTTAATCAAATAATATAAATTGAACTTACAGGCGATCCGGAAATGGAGATAGAAATCATTAGCAGTGGCAGGAGGTCTGTATCAGTGGGTGAAATACTCAAAGGTGCTTTAGCTAACACAAACTCGTTATAGATTTGCTTTGTGGTTTACCCGTCGCCATAGCACTGACCTCTCAGTAGCACCATGAAGCTCCCACAAAATCAGGTTAACCGCTGACTGAAAACAATGTATTGAAAGAGCCGCAAAGGGGCATCTAAAGACCGAGCCAAAACGTATAGCAACCAGAGACCCCAATCTAATTATGCCTTTTAACCCATATCTCCAAAGGATTGACTAAATGATGAAAATAGAGTTATGCCGCGCTTGTGAAGAACCATGGAACAAAGGCTACAATGGCAGTTCACAAGAAAGGATGTGTCATTGACCATAATACAAGTCATGTTTGTCAGGAGTCAATGGTCTATTTCATGACAACATCTGCAAATATTTGAGGTCCTAAAGAAATGAATCCATCTTTACTACAACCCTGACGTTCATACAGCATGTGCCCGTGCACAAAACGTTTCTATATGACGCTAAACTGACTCTTATGAGCTTTAAGCCATGTTATAATGAATGAAGAAAACATAACTCCAGATATGTTTTTGATGAGGAAATAACATTATAGCATAGATCAGAAAACAGCGTAATATGGGCCCTTTAATAGGCTAAATTTAAAATGCAAGTTTTGTATTACATTCACTGCATCAAATAGGTAAACTGACTGGCATCATTAATCATAAAATTGTTGGTTACTCATATTTCCTTCTTTCATATAATGCAGGTTTGTGATGACCTAATGCAAAGAAAAAGCTGCGTTAGCGCTTACTATGTACACATAATTAATTCCAGTGAACCTAATTATAGTAAATAGATGTTAAATAAATATGATGGGTAAACAAAAGCTGGTGCACATTCAGGCCACCAATCTATTTTGGCTAGGAAAGACCGCACATGGCAACAAAACAGACTCCTCTCATTCCAAATCTGAAACTGGAAGCTGCCTTATCTTCTCAGTCCCAGTCTCAGTGGGAGACCTTTACAACTGGGATTCTCAGTTCGCCATTGCATGTCTGTCGAAAGAGTTCAATAATGCCAATATTTTGCTTGTCCTGTCAGCATGTCACTCTAAAACAACAGTAATCTTTCACATCAGAAAATAACATTGAAAGTAGAATTACAGGTTGAACAGACGAGTTTGACGCCGTGAGCTGCCTGATCTTTCAAACTGGTCGATATATTGAGTGTGCTTTACAGGTTGAGCAGAATGTCAGGAGAGAAAAGCATTTAAAGGAGGGTCTATATCATCAATGCGGCTTGGTGACTGCTACCCATGAGTCTGTTTTCCGTCTCCCCATCCACAGATAAGAAGTAATGAGTTTTTGAGCAACTGCTAAACCCTGTGCCACCTTCATTTATTTGTCAGGTTACGCCAATAGAGAACCTTGTGTTGCCATAATTTACATATAAGAGGACATAGTTACGGGATTTCAATAAACAGCACCTCACGGGCCTCAATAGACGCCCCACTATCAGTCTGTTTGTAAGAAAAGCCAGAGACAACAGAGGCACATGGCTAGTAACTTTTTTATAGATTGAAAATGTCAGTGTGGTCCTATTCATGGAGTAGTGAGACCCTTCTAGCAAAATGCCAGTGACGAGTGTGACATAACATGCTTTGGAGTAAACGCCAAGAGAAAAAAATAGAACATTCATTCAGGCATCGCCACGGAAACCAATGGCCCTTGTTGTCATATTTGTCATGTTCCCTAATACGTCTGGTTTTCTGGAGCGATCCCAAGCCACAACCACCATTAGGGCGGACCATGCCGTGTCGTGACATGGGAACTCTTATAAACGTGTTAAGAGCCGGAGGCATTAGCATTTTGGACGGGCTTGAATAGGGGCATTTGTTCCTCTTCCTGTGCCTCCCTGAAAGACTCTATTAAAGGGACGTTTTAGAATTGCTCTGTTTTGGACTGGTGCAGCAGGGACACAACATCTGACTGCACTTTTCCCTCAACAACATTTTGTCTGCATTTAGGAACCAGTGTTATTTACAAATGATTTATGCGGAAATCAGATTTTTGTGTGGACTTAATGGAGGTTGTTGATTTGATTAATGTTGGGTTTTGCTTAAATGGGCCTCCAAACACTCAAAAACAGTATAATTTATACATAATTTGAAGGGATGAGTGTCATTGTCGAGGACAGATTGGTCATATTGCAGTGATTGTAGGAGGGTAAACTGTTTCCCTTGAGTGGGTAACCCTCTCCTGCCACAAGAGGGATTTACAGAAACTGAAATATGTTGGTGCAAATAGCCTAGGCTTGATCAATTGTTTCATTTTGTGTTGTTGTTTTTTTATTCCGCACACAACACAACTCCACACACACAACTCCAGGTATGTTTTTAATGAGGCAACACTATTATAACATGGCTTAAAGCTCACAAGAGACAATTTTGCATAATATTGGATTATAGTAGTGCTTTTGTCAAACACACATTCTAATAAGCTCTTTTGTCAAGACACTTACACAGAATAATAGACACTTGCATATGCCTGAAGACATAGGACTTGACATTCGTTGACTACACCTTTTGGAGTCTAATGGAGGCAGCAGAACTCCTGTCTATGTTAGTTCCATTAGCTGTAGCACAGATTGATCTATGAGTCTATCTCCCACTGTGTTCACAGCTGGAGCTCTGGTCAGTCCGGGGGAATCTCATTTTAGTTTGACACCCCAGCCTTCATCTCCAAATCTCCTGTCTAAATGTGCTACATCTGCCACCACAACATCATGTATAATGCATGGGATACTGATGAACAAAGGAAGGTACAGTGTGTCACAGTGATGCTTCTCTCCATTGTCAGCTAGGATTCTGTATCTCCAGCTGTCAGCGCTGTGTCCGAGCTCTCTGCGGCTAATCCACAGTGAGCATATTGGCAAATACAATTGATCCCAGAGCACTGAACTAGAAACTGTACAAACTGGGCAAACCATTATAACACCAGTCAATGGATTTGGTTCTTTCGGTCAATGTTGCAATACCGTTTTAGTTTATTTTCCTTTTAAATTGGAATATTTTTATCATTTATATATTATCATTTTTGTAACAACAATGAAGACTCATGTGTAATACTTTTCATTCAGTGGTTGACATAGTGAATCATTCATGCAATCACACCCTCTTCCATCTCAATTTTACTACGTTCATTCCTCTTTCACTGCATGCAAAAATATCATCTTTGTCTGTTTACAAAAAAATTATTCTAATAATTACCCCTAATAATCTTTTCCACTAATGTTACTGTTCCATTTGCAACCGCTGCATTACATCAGGATAAGACTGTAATTGCATTAGTCTCACTGGTTTATCAAGAGTAATATAATTAAACCCCAATTTGGCAATCTGGTGAATCAGAGGGCTGAGAGCAGTGGCAGATACTGACGTAATGAAAACACATAGTTAGTAGTATTTCAGTTTGTTGGTCTGTACAAGCTCCTATATTCTACACTTACATTATGGCTCAGTACATAGTGATAATTAAAGCTTTTACTGCAAGAACTGTACCTTAAACAACTTTGATTGGTGGCCTCGGAAGACCAATTTTGGCCGAGTTCCATTGCAAAAGCAGCACTGGGGATTCCTCCATGGCAAATTGATCAAACAGAATGAGTATTGATCAGCTTTAGGTAGGATAGTTTCTGCAGTCTCCTGTGTGGGGCCCTATTGACTGTGCTGCAAGCGCGATCATCTGCAGTAACCTCACCAGTTCTGAAATAATGAAAGGGGAATGATTTTTCACACATGCTTAAGTTATAGGTTCTATATTACACAAAACTGACTTTTGTGAGGTGTAAGTCGTGTTATAATGTTGTTACCTCCTCAAAAACATACCCAGAGTTGTGTTTTATTTCATTCTTACATTTTTGAGTAATCCAGTCTGTCTGCATCTCCAAAGCTCAAAATGCTCTGTTCGCCCTTGTGATGTCATGGAGTGGTATAGTTTTCAAATTAACAGCAACCTTTTACTTTTTGTTCAGTTGAGATGGGCAATTCCAGGGCTGAAATTATCCAAATGATTCTAGTGAAGTGAATGGAGTTTAAAACCACAGTGGAGCATATCCAGTAATACGACATCACATCATAAGGTAGAACAGTGTTTTCTGTTTGAGAAAAGAACATAAATATGCAGGGTTTGTGTGTTAAACATGCGTGAATGAAACAAAAAACAACCCTGTGCATGTTTTTGATGAGAAAACAACATTATAACAGATCAGAAAATTATGTATTATAGGCCCTTCAAGAAATGCAAAGTATGCCATTTCCTGAAAATTTGCGCAGGTATGACTACAGCCTGCTAGAATTACAACTTCCAATATCTGTGGCAGTTGTCATGATGTGGAACTGAATAATGCAGTGTACTTTAGCTGTCTAGAAAGTGCTAAGACTTTTTAAAATAATGCTGTATCCACCAAAAATATGTTAAAAGCATTTTTTTTTAACTAAAAAGGTACCAAGGTACTTTCCATTACTGCTTTCTGTTTTTTTTAACACTGTTATGTTCCAATAATTTAAAATAAAGCAACATTTCCTCACCCAAGGATACCAGGGCAACCACAAATGATAATAGCGAACCTCTGATACACAGTGGATGTAGGACAAGTTCTCTGGGGCACTCACAGTTAAATTAGTGCAAGCATGTATTGATTTGCAAAGTGTACAATTGGAGGAGGGGTGCCTTTACGCAGGGAGGCACAGACTATGGGCCAATTGGTGCAGGGTTCATTGGGACAGCTGAAAATCTATACTGCCACTGCCCAAACAACACTAGGGGGTTTGATTATATCCGCCTTAGCATGTAATAGAGAAAAGACGACCATGTAAAGAAGCACCACGGCCACTAAAGGAATAAACAAACTTGATGAATGTGCCTTGTCATGGCCTTATATTGATTTCCAAATACTACACTTAACACCATGTTAAAATAGGATAAAATAGGAGTAATAAATCACCCACTGCAATATTCACAAGGACTCTTTTATACTGTACATTTGGCTTTCATGTATAAAACATAAATACAAAATCTTAAACTAGATAGCAGCACTGAGTTACCATCCCCCCATTATAACACTACCACCAGTGTTCTTTCCACTCTCCACCCCCAGTATTGAGGCGAATAAACACCATTACTTCCCTGGCTTCAAGTGAGCAGGAAAAACTCCTCAATTAGCCGTCTCTGATTTGAGTGGCTCCGAAGAAGTCACCGCCACTAATGCATCTGCAGAGGCTTTCTACTGTAAGGCCTTGTACTTGTGTCTAGATTTATAAGAGCACTGAATTTATCTCTGTTGAATTAATGTATTGCTTGGTGTCTCAGATGAGCCTGGTGAATGTGCGGAGGCAGCAGAAAGGGGAGGGCCATTAGTGTCCGCAGTGGTGTGGCTGTAATGATGATGGCCATGGACTTGCTGTGCTGTGCATTACAGAAGCTCCCACATTCATGCTGTAAACAGTACAAGTGTTTTGGGTTCAAACAAGACAAAATGCAGGCTTACATTTCTTTGCATTGACCTGCAATACCCCTGGTCATCCAAAATAAAATTCTTCCCCTTCAATAAAAAGTCACGCATCCATATACATTTGAACTGAATATTGCACTCTAACGCTAATACACTGGTGCTTATTTTTTCTTTCAGACACAAAACAGCATTAATACTGCATAGGATTATTTTATGACCTATAGGATATTATATATATTATATATATATTGAATCAAATGCATAATTTATGCTCTTTAAAATGGCCTAGCCATGTATCAGGGTTATATAGGTACATCTAAAGGGAATTCTTTCAAGGAATGAGCTGTAACATGTCAAAGTTAAAGTTTAATGGAAACAGCAGATTGAACAAATCAGAGGTGGGCTCAGGTTGCCCACAGCCTTCATCGTGATTGCTATTTTTTTTTCAGAAAGTGACATGGAAGCAGTGGTGCACCATCAGGTTTAATGACCCAACCTCCCTCTCTACACCAGCATCAGGGAAACAGGAAACACAAAGAGGAATAAATCACAAAAACCAGCAGCGGGAAACCATTTGATACAATTTTAACACATGCTGAGCAAAACAGACCCCCCAGTGGTCCCTCATAAGGTTTAGAATAGTAACCACAACTTGCTTTTGGGTGCAGCTTTTTCAAATCACAGGCTTGAACCAGCAACAAAACATCTTAAATATGCCCCCTATTCAACAGGTTCAAGATTGATAGCTTCCAGTTTAAAGGAGACTTTGGCTTTCAAAGGTGCAAGCAAAAAGGACTAACTGATTACAGCCCAACATTGTCAAACCAACTTATATTTTGCATTAAAACATTATAACTAAAATAATTTATTTAGGTTATAAATGTTAAAAATGTTGTCATAAATATTACTGCAAAACATAAGATTTCATAACCCATAACAGCACACATAGACAACAAAAAATTTCAACCTAATCTGGAACTAGACCGGGACTAAACCAGGACTAGAATAAAACAAACCAAGAAAAACATTACTAAACTAGGCTCAAACAAAGTGTGATGTACCCCAAATACTAACCCATCATTTGTGAGTACAAAAGTGTTATATATTTGTGTCCTTACAGCTAAAACCTCTTTTACACAGTGAAAATAATAAGAGCCATCCTCCTACACATTCTGAAACAGATTTTCTCTGCAGAATATTTCCACACATATGGGTCAGGTTAGCAACAGAACAGCTGATGTTTATGTCAAGGATAGATGATAGAAGAAAAGATTTAAAAAATTTAAAAGCATACAGAGAAAAAACGCTATACAAATTTCAGGCCTGGGAGAAATGAAGTCTACTCCATTTTGACCTGCTAAAGTCTGCCAAAGCACTGGCCTTCATAGAGCCGCACAATGTGGAGGGTTAATAGCAGTCTTTCTGGCACACTTTGGACCCCGGCTGAAATCCCATCTCACTGCGGGAGGTAGAACAGAGGGGATCCGGTATTAAAGGGGCCTCTGAGTCTGAGCCCTGACATTCAACACAAAACTATCAGAAAGAACCTGTAACCTCTACCCCCCCCGTAAGTGCACAGACATGGGGCCATCGGTTTTGTTTAGGGACAAATAATGTTGCCATGTAATGTCTGTGTCCATACAAAAGGTGAAGTTCACGGGGAAATACTGTAGCACTACTTACTGCTATTCTTAAAAGTTTTACAACAACAATTTATTACAAAACAGCCAGGATGTTATTGATAAACTGTACTCTTGTAACGTGAACGCATTGTCCAACTGTTAAACTATGGATGTCACAATATGAAAATGCATTTATGATTCTTGTCAGATGAAGCACTGGAATTTTTACCATTTTTATAGACACCATGACAACTGTGAAATGTGAATGTGAAATCTGGCTTTTTTGACAGTTTAATAGCTCACTGCTCCTCTCGTCACTGGCCTCGTCAAATCAAAATTTCTGAATTGAAAAATACATATATTGTAACATAAACACCCAGATAAAAGCACTTAACATGTAGGTTTTCTTCTTTGATGATGGATTGACCTGAAATTACCTATTTTGGCTTCTGACGATTCTCATAATTATTAAGTTCTTACATTTATATAATTTCCTATCATGTCTCTTGTGAGCTTCAAGCCATGTTATTATGTTGTTTCCTTATCAAAAACATAAACACAGTTGTGGTTCATTGTTTCATTCACACTTTTGATTAATCCTGGATTATTTGTCTACATCTTAAAAGCTCAAAATGCTCTGATCTACCTTATGATGTCATGTAGTGCTGTAAGTTAACAGTTACCTTTATCTTTATTCTAGTAAAGTTTGGCAATTCCAGGTCAGAAATATGTAGAGTTTAAAAACACAGTAGAGCACTTCCTGTATTACCACATGATGTCACAAGGTTGAACAGAAATGTTTTCAGTTTGGGAGAAGAACTCATCCTAAATACGCAGGGTTTGTGTGTTAAACAAAACACAATTCTAGGTATGTTTTGATGAGGAAACAACATTCTAAGATAAATCAGAAAATAGTGTAATATGGGCTCTTTCACTGAATTGTCTATCCTTTTCCCTGCAGAATAACAAGGCAAAAGAGAGGCCATCTGCAACTTTGATCTGGCAACGAAATCACGAACCGGGAATTGCTTCGGGATATGCTCCAAATGTTCCAGCAGCAGGTGAGTTATACCATCCAGCAGAGCCAAAGGGGCCCCATACGCCACCAGCAAGAAGAGTTCCTGGATACTGGCCTTGGGGGTGAGAACAACATGTGGACACACTTTCACTAGGGCATGCTGGGAGGTGCTCAACAGTCTAAAAAGAAAAATCGCACACGTATGGAGCAAGATGCTAAGTGTGGCTCAGCTGGAATGGGCTTACTGAGGTGTGAAGAGTTGGGAAAAAAGTGTAAGGTTGAATTAGTTACCTTCAGCAAGTCTTCAGCTGTCAAAAAAACTGACACTTATCACGGCTAAAGCTGTCAATTATGCAGGCTTTACAAGATGACGTGTCTGGGTACCTTGTGTCAAACTGTCATCCGCCTCCTGCATTATCATGACCCCCGCTGAGCGAAAGTCTCCTGTTACCAGTATTTTGGTAAAACAAGAGAATTACATCACCAGGGCTTAAAAGAGGTTACAGTGTCAGGGTGAAAACATATATAAGAATAAACAGATGGTATTTGGCTTCAGTGACAGTGGGAAATACAAGTTCGAATAAAGGTAAGGCCATAAAACGAGGGGCGTTTGTCAGACTGTGTTACAAGCTTGTCCTTTACTTTTACAACGGTTTTGATATATGGATAAGTTTAGGGTAGAGGGAGAGAGTCAGCTGTATTCAGAAGTGACTTGAATTGTGTATATGAGATCATCCCATTAAAATAGCCTAATATTTGAATAAATTTGCCCTTTTTACAGACATATGTTTCACTAACATGCAGAAGGATCCTGACCAGCATATAAAAACACAAGTAAGTACATTTCCGGACAAGCTAAGGCATTAAAGGTGCTCAGTGTAACTTCTGTGGTGAAGTTTGTCTCCATGGAGATTTTATTGACTTTTCCACAGTACGACATTATCTCTTTCCATGGTAACAGGCATGTGACAGGTGGAAGTTACGGGTCAGATCATCTCTGAGATGTTACCTGCATTTTTATTTAAATTATGAGAAATAAAAACACCTGTAATTGTATTACATGTAAGATTTAACTTTAATGCCATAATATGGAACATTCAAGGCAAAGCAATAACATCTCCATGGAAACAAGCAAGTGGCAAACCGTCCACCACAGAAGTTACACAGTGCACCTTTAACATAAAGGGTAAACATACCATTTAAAAAAAAACAAAAAAAACTATCAAATAAAAATATACAGTGTAACTTCTATTATATCAGATGTTATCTGTGCAAATCAATGAGCACATGGACGGTGATAAGAAAAACTGTTGGGAATAAAAGTAATAAAACTATTTTTGAAATCACATGTGGGTTTTTAGATTGTGAAATATCAGTGACTCTGCACAACACAGTGAACACATCTGTGTCTTTACTTGAAAAAGTCATACAGCAAACTTTGACACGCTGCCTTTCTGTTTCTCTCAAAGTTAATTTAAATTTTGTCAATTACTTTGAGAGAAAATCTTATCAAGTGTGGCTGAGCATGTCTGATTATTTTTTGTTTCCTCGCAGAAAAGTTACATAATGCACCTTCACAAATTAGCTTTTACCCTGTGTAGGCATTACAACAAAATGCATTTTCATAAATTGCTACAGAGAGCAGGTACACTATAAAGCAACACTTTTCATGTTGGGCATAAACATAAAGCCACTTCTTCGGCCTGACCATTCCTTGAAATAGTGTAGTTAAATATAACTCTGTACAACACATGGTGAACACATCTGTGTCTTTGCTTGAAAAAGTCATACAGTAAACTTTGACTAGCAGCCTTTCTGATTCTCTCAAAGTTAATTTAAATTTTGTCAATTACTTTGAGAGAAAATCCGTCAAGCATGGCTGAGTGCGTCTAATCTGTGGTGGTGTAAAAGTTGAGTGTTCTGTAGCTGAAGTTTGGCGGGTTATAAAAGTGTGATTTCTCCCAATAACAAGCCTAGGCCCCTTTATCATACGTGTGCCAGAGACTTGGGAATTAGAGGCAAAGCCGTCTACACCACTCTGCAGCACTCTCGAGAAATAAATCACAGCGCCATGAAGTCAATTTAAATGCAAATCAATGGGAAAGACAACAAACTGCCGATGTGGCGGTATCTCAAGGAGTCTGGGAACGACAAGTGACTCATCAGGCACGAGACCTCCTGCCACTCACGCCTACCAGGAAACTGACGCACTGTGAGGTTAGTATGAACACACAGAAAATAGATATATGCTGAAAAGGTACAGTAAGAAACCAAGCAGTACAAAGCCACAGCCCACAACTCGTCACTTCAAGATTGATAGGACTATTTCCAGGCATGAGACCAGGAAATCAAAGTGGGATTTTTCTACAATCACCACTATTGATCTGTTGTTGTTTTCTAAAGCCTTTAAGCCATTTCAGATTGCCAAAGTACATTGAGTGAAAGGTTGCAACTGCAGAATAAGCCTTTGACTGAACTCAAAAATATCGTATTTTCATTGTTGTGTGTGGTATGTTCATAATTGGAAATAGATTAACATTTAGTGTTAAAACTTTCACACAGTCTCAAAATATCAATAACCTGGGACTTGCAAATGGTGTCGTCATGGTTTTGTTCCATACTAGAGGGTGCTTTCTATTTGCACTTAATACATCCACACTGTACTTGTCTGGCAGCTTTGAAGAAACTGTTCTTAAGAGATAAAATGCACTGTTTAGACACTCCTGGGATTATGGCAATAGACAGAGCCCACAGCTGGATGTGTATCAGAAGGAAGGAAAGAACCAAAGAAAAAGCTATTTCAGGAGAGTAACATAAAAAGTGATGCCCGAGATCCTACCACTGAGATAAGAACAAAGCATGGTGTGGTTTTAACGCTTAAAGGTGAACTGTGTAACTTTTCTGGTGCGGGACACAGCATCTACTTGTCTCCAAAGAGATGATATTGTTTTGCCTGGAAGGTTTGGCATTAAACTTATTTATCCAGATTATTTTTAACATGCGTGTTTATTGCTCAAATATCCCTTGGAAAGCATACATTCTGACTGTGAGTTGGGTCACCTCTCCACAGCTCTGACCTGTAACGTGGCCTGGTGATCTGTAGACATGGTAACAAAATTTGAGGTGCAATATATTGTGTCACATTAAAGTAAATATAGTCGATAAATGATAAAATGCTTTAGTAAATAAAAATCTGGAACATCCCTGGTTTGTGATGATTGGTAAAAATAAAATTGTGAAATGAGTTAATTAAGGAGAATTGTTCTGCAATTGTTCGGCCCATTCATGACTAACATGTGAGTCAGTATAGTCACATTTTCTTTGTGTTTTGGTCATTTTTAAGCAGCTTTTCTGTATTTTTTCAGAAACAAATGTCAATTTATGCCTCTCTTTACTGTTGGCAGGTATCACATTGGTCAAAAATAGGGAGACCTGGGACCTGGGAGACATTTTTTGCATAAAACTGGGACAAATGACTAGTTTTGGATAAATCTGCTGGGACAGGGGACACGGGGCTGAAAACTGGGACTGTCCCGGGTAACTAGGGACGTGTGGTCACCCTAGTTTAGTAGTTTGCATCTGTAATGAGTCATAGAAGTTATTAATTCAACCAAACATAGTCAATAAATCACCACCAATTTCCCAGTAGTGCAACAAATCTGTGCACATGATGAATATCACCCCGAAAAGAAATATTATTACAGTTTTCATATATGGAACAATACGTCGATATAGTAATTATCATAACAGGCCTAGCAGATAGATACATTTAATGCCAGACTATAGAAAATTCTTGGCAAAGCAGTAAAATCTCAATGGACTCAACTAATGCTGAACATCAGATAAGTGACATGGCTAATCCGACATTGGATGGGAAGCTGTTTCCAACATGGCTCGTGTTATGATCAAAAGTGCTATTAATCCCTATAGTAGACATGGTTAAAATCTATAGAGCCATGTGAATAATTGCTAAAATAAAAAAGTGCTATTTAATGAAATAGGAAATTAGATAAAATAGGGGTATAATGAGTACAACGGTGTAGTATAAGGAACATCTGCATTACACTGATTAGCCAATGCTTATAAACAGCAATTAAAGCAGCCAGTACCGCTGAGTGTTGGATGAGTCAATTTGTGACTAACATGGCTATTTAAGTATTTTCTGTAAATCTTGTCACATAGCCCGTAGCTCTGGCGTTCTGCTTGTAATATATTCCCCAAATCCTCATTATACCTTCATTCTAAACTGAGTTGCAAGGTGAGATTGGCTGTGACCCCTAGTGTGACCATAAAATTCTGGCTTGTAAAAAAAATCCTTCATTTCAACCCAAGATTTTCTGCAGGGCTGTTAAAAAATAATGAGGTCAAATGTGTCTTTAGTCCTCAGCCTGTGGTCGGTGGGTCACTCTTGTAAAGAAAATGCCTCACACAGCTCCCCCACTCTGATGAATGCATTTGGATTCCCAGCAGCTTGGCAACATTCCTCAGGTCAACATTTGTCTTGGGGTGAGTACATTAAAAAATGAACATGCCGAGTGTTGAAGCTTTGTACTGAAATTGAACAGACAACAGCCAAGATGAGACTCACGAGACAGCGGATAAAAAGACATTTTCAGCGCTTTGATCTGGGTAATGTGAAATGGACTTTTGAACAATATCCAAACTCTTATACTGCTGTTATCAAAGCAACATGTGGACTGTCGATGACAAAATCCCTGTTTAATGTTTGTGATTATCACTAGAAAAAGAAAAAGAAAACAATGAACCCATTAAAAAAGAAAATCACCTTAAATGTCCCATATTACACTATTTTCTGATCTATAGTGTAATGTTGTGTTTTGTTTCATTCACGTTTAAGACACAAATCCAGCATATTTAGGCAGAAAACACTCCAGTTTGTGATGTCATGTGGCAATACAGGAAGTGCTCCACTGTGTTTTTAAACTCCACACACCTTCACTAGATGTTGTATACATGGAAATAATATGCATGAATAATAATAATACGCATGAATAATAAAAATAACAATAAAAAGCATGCACCTTTTACAGAAGGAAATATATAGGAGAGGTTCAAGATGATATTTTTTGTTTCCCCCAAGAAAAGTCACACAAGGCACCTTTAATTCACAATTTAATGTTTTTCCTTTGTAGATGTTACAAAAAAATGCATTTTCACCAATATATTTAAGTAAGTTAGTGGGGCGCCAGTCGCAAAAACTGTTAGGCAAGACATTTCACACTTCATACTAGGCAATGTGGGTGACACTGCCTATGAAAGTAGAGTGTGTGTGAGTGATGGTGGTGGTCGGAGTGGCCGATAGTGCAGATTGGCAGCCTCGCTTCCATCAGTCTGCCCCAGGGCAGCTGTGGCTACAATAGTAGTTTACCACCACAGAGTGTGGAGTGAATGAATAATGAACTGTAAAGTGCTTTGGGTATCTTCAAAGGTGCTATATAAATGCAATGATAAAGTAAGTAAACTTTATTTATATGGCTGTTATGACCCGGGTGGATCAAACATATTAAAGATGTCCTCTTTAATATGTTTGATCAACCCGGGTCCCCCCCAGGAGTCAAACAGAAGTTAATTTGTTTTATTGTTAAGTTAGTTTTAATTTACTTTAAAACACTAAAACCCCTCCCTGCCCAAAAACAAAGTACAACAGAAAGGTGGACCTGGTGAACCGGCCAAACAGAACAAAAGGATGCAGCATCAGGCCAACGCCGTACAGGGCCATAGAAGCCATAGAAACCTAAAGGAAAAAATGTCCCTAAATTAACCTTATGGAACCAAAAGGTGAAAACAGGACAGCTGGTCCCACCAGGTCGAACACAAAATGCTAAGTGCAGTATCAGGTGTGGTGTGGCCGGCACCGAGCAGCAGCCGAGGCAGGGAGAGCCGCAAGGCGACGAGCGCTCGCCCAGGTGTGTGGAGGACAAGGCGCCACTGATAGATGGCCTATTTATACCATAAGTATGCAAGGGGTGCCAGCACCTAACAATAGCACTTTTCACAGATAAATATGACAACAACATGAAAAGTTGTCATATAAATAAAGTCACTTCTTCAGCTTGACTATTTCTTGAAATAGAACAGTGTAGTTCAATATAAACACAGTTGCTTGAATCTTTGTTCAACAAAAAGGACAAACTGGGGCAGACCCAATCAATGACACCAAAAAAACGATTCTCGCTCTCAGTCCACTTAACACACTGACCACTCAGCAACTCTCCCTCACCCTGTCGCATTTGTGATTCTAATTGCACTTAATCTTCTCTCTAATCTTCTATTTGGAGATAGTGTTGTGTAGCACTTGGAGGGGCCTCTCTGTGCCAGTAAACAGGCTTTTACTATGCACAGCAGACACCTCTTTCACATGTTTGCCCCATAAGAACATGCATAGAGCTCCACTCCCAATGGTCTACTTACAGCACCCACCAGAGACTCAGCCGGTGTAATGAGCTCCCATGGGACTCTGTGGACAGCGTGCATGGTGCCCTCAGCAGACCCTGTCACACGGACATGTGTTACTCACCTTCTCCCAGACAGCCTGTTAGAGCCCTGAAGCAGGATGTTAGGACATAGGGCACCCCATTTCACTCATTCTTCTAAAAGCACACCAAGAATTTCACAAACCATTATCTGAGATTTGACATTTTTCTACCAGGTGATATTTTAAACCTCACTCCGTACTGGAAAATAATAACAGAATAGGCTGTACCCAATTTTTATTCCCATGTATTTGAGATAAATTCGTCTTGCCCTAGTACAGACGTATTGTATAAGCAGCTCTTGAGGTTAAAGTAAGTCCACTGTGTGCTGTCTGCATCTAATTAGAAAGGATTGTCCAATAATCAGGAAGTACGCTTTGCATGATCGTTGTTGTTAGCTTTAGCGACAAAACTCTGGACTCTGAAAGTTGTGAAATATGCGTATAAACACTTCATAGTTAATGTGGAAAGCATAGTGTAAGTGAGGAATAACTTTGGACCATGTTTTATAAAAATCTGGTGCACTGAGCTGAATACAAAAACTGAATCCAAAATGAAATAATCACTAAAGCTTGAAATCAAATAGAATCAGACTTAAATTCACAATGTGCAATAAGCAATCTGGAAGGGATTACCATTACATGAACAGGTGGGGGGTTGTCATGTTTGGCCTGTGCATGTGAGCCATTTAAAACACGTGTCATGAGAGTTAAAACAGTCCAAAACAACAGGATGTGGTTTTCTCACTGTAAATGGTGTAATTCTGTGGTACTTTAGTCACTGGCACACTAATGGCATGAACTCCATGTGGTTCAATGAATGTCATTACAGCTAAAACAGACTACCCAACAGAGCAGGCTAAAGGTAAGGTCTCACTTTGTATCATATGTGTATCTTATTTTTTAAAGGAACTATATTACACTATTTCCTGATCTATGTTATAATGTTGTTTCCTCAGCAAAAACATAACTGGAGTTGTGTTTTGTTTCATTCGCACATGTTGAACACACAAACCCTGAATCCTTAGGCTAAGTTCTTCTCTTAAACAGAAAACACTCCAACGTTCCACCTTGTGATGTCATGTGGTAATACAGGAAGTGCTCCACTGTGTTTTTCAACTGCATACAGCTTCACTGGAATCATTCGGATGCTTTCAGCTCTGGAATAACTAATCTGTAGCTCTCAACATGAAAATTACCGCTTCATCACCACAAGATGGAACAGAGCATTTTGAGCTTTGGAGATGTGGACAGACTAATAATAATTAGCTCAACTCCAGATATGTTTGTGATTTGGTAACACCTTTATAACATGGCTTAAAGTTCACAAGAGTCAATGTCGTGTAAACCTTTAAATTTCATGCATTGCTGTAACTGTAACAGCTGGACAACTACTGGACTTGGCATTCACCCTTGGGCAAGACACTTAGAAAGCATTTGACATGTCTGTATAAATGTGTGAATGAAAGGAAGCACCATGTTTCCCTCAGTCCGCCTCAGGGTAGTGGTGACTCCAGAAGTCACTCATCACCAGCGAGTGTGTAGAGCGAAAGAAGCCAAATAGGCCATTAGCTAAAATCATTTTTATTCATAATTATGTGCATTACATAAAATAGAGAACTGAGTTGCAGGCTAACATTAACCATTTTTTAATTTTCTTCAATTTTTTTTTAAATGGACATCGCAACAGATTCTATTTTTCTGTCACTCCACATAGAAGACAGCTGCATAGGTGACAGCTCTTAAAAAAGATCTGTTGTGCTTGTATTTGCTATAATATATGGCATCTGTTAGCATTTGCACATTTTAAATTGCAATATTGATATAAATAGAATAAGTCCATTGATTTCTGTGCAAACTGGACCAAAAAGACTATGTAACTCTGCCGAATCATACATGTATCACCGATTAAGAAAATAAAATAGGAGAACATAAGTAGAAAGGGGACGTATGTCTGTGACAGTGAAAACGCGGGTTGAACTGCAAAATGGCACCTTGAAAGAAGCAGTTAAAGATTGCTCAAACATGCACAAATCACTCCAAATACAACTTCGGGTGAATAAATGGTGAGGGGAACAACTATAACATGGTTAAAAAGTCAGTTTGGCATAACAGGTGTGCTTTAAACAAGCCACATTTCCACAGATGAGGTCAAAATGGCTTAAATGTGAGTACATTTTATAGGTATTGTCGTCACGAGATCAGGATGCAGTGGCTGTAGACAAGGTGGTTGCAATTATATATTTTAAATGGCACATGTGCAATGAAAATTAATCAAGGGAAAGTATCAGCCAACCGCTGAACCACACCATAGAAATGACTTCTAAATTAGGTTTCACAGATGAGCAGTAAAACTACCCACAATACATTTTCAAAACAGGTAAACAACTGGGAATTAGTGGCACATCCGCCCGTTCTTCATATGGGTGGCTGATGTGGATATTTGGGTGAAGACTTAACCCTCTTAGCTGTGCTCTGCTGGTTGTACAAAACAAGGCAATTAGACAACAGCACATTGGACCCATGCAAATTATGATGGGCAATTTCATTACATAAAATGGCAGCTGACTGGTTGACTTCTGGCTGTGTCCTCTGCCTGTCACTTGTGTCCTCCCTCATCCCACTGCCCTTCGCTTTCAGGTCCCTTGGGTGCTCCTTGTAACCTTATCCTCACAGCCTGCACAATACCCTTCATGGGACACAAAGCCGATGATAGCGCTCTCTGCACTTCCATTCTCTACATTTGTCACTTTTATTCCTGTGCTCTTTGTTCATCCCACCTCTGTATGCATGAGTTATCCCAAATTCCGCCGCCAATTGAAATGGAAATAGGCCCTGTATCGGAGTGTCTTTGGGGCAATAACTTCTAGGTCCGTGAGCCATAGCTGTCATGTTAGTTGTACCTTTGAGATTCTTCCAGCTGGGTTGCCCTTTTCAACATGGCGTTTTTTTTAAAGCATAAACATTGTGTTTCCAGAGTATCCACGCTGGGCTGCGTAGTAGGATCATAAATATGAGCCCACACATGAGAAGCAAGACAATTATATTTGAAAATGAGTTTGAAGCTGACAGCCGTGCACAGCGGGATCAGTAATTCAACCCCTAACATCCTATTGTATCTCTGTTATCTCTTGATTTTAAATATGTATAATCAAAATGATTAATTACACACTAAAATTGTAATTACCCAAAGCCACAGGCCAAATCACAGTATGTATCACTATCTTTGGGTTATAAAAAGCAGGAGGGCAAATTTCCATGAAATCATATTTGTAAAAACAGCCCAGAGCACAAGATAATAACACAAATGTTGAGTTTAATGGACAGAATAATGATCAGCAAATGCCCTTATGGTGAAGTCAATACAATGAATACAAAGAGTATAAGAGAAATGATTCAAATGTTCAGTACTGTACAGCATGCTACAGTGTTTATGTTAATAAAATGAGTATTCATTATTTAATTAACTACCATAGAGAATGCACTGATCAACACCTAATTTTCAGCTTTGTGCAAGTTCAGTTCATCCTAAGAAGTTTTATGAGTAAATAACGCAGTCAAAGTCAAAGCAACTCTCTGATCATGTCATACCACACTGAAGAGGTACTAAAATCTGTCTTTAAAGGTCCCATATTGTGCTATTTTCTCATCTGTTATAATGTTTCCTCATCAACAACATACCTGGAGTTGTGTTTTGTTTCATTCACACATTTTCAACACACAAATCCTGCATATTTAAGCCGAGTTCTTCTCTCTGTGCCATCTTCAGCTGTCGTGTGGTAATACACAAAAGGTAAAAAGCTAAGGTAAGAAGCTGTTAACTTGAAAACTACCAGTTCATGACATCACAAGGTGGAACAGAGCATTATGAGCTTTGGAGATGTAGACACTAACAATAAAATGATACTCAAACATGTGTGTATGAGACAAAATGCAACTCCAGGTATGTTTTTGGTGAGGTAACAGTATTATAACATGGCTAAACGCTCACAAGAATAAATTTTGCACAATATACAACCTTTAATTAATAATTGTTTAGTTGAAGTGTACTGCCCTACAAAGGCCGTAACATCATGTTTGGTCAAAAATGAGTTAATGTCATTTTGGGCATTTGAGACCTCCCGTATCATGTGAATAAATATTGTGAGCTAATTTGATTGTTTTAATGAGAAAATAAAGGACTGTGACAATCATAACATTCGAAACCATATGAGAAACCACGGCAGAACGGCGTAAGAGTTATTTTTCTCAGTTTCACACTTTGGCGAGTTAAGATATTTTGCTTTTGTAGGGCAGTATAAGTATCAAACAAATGTAAAAGGGCTGTAAAATTCATACAGCTTCAATGAGATTTTTTGGAAAGGATATACCAGAAATTCAAATTCTGTATATCAACATTCACAGTATTATTGATAACCCCATATATGACCTACCTCTCCACTGTATCCTTTCACATTCAAACGCCATTGCATGTAAAAGCCCTGTACACATGTGATAGCACTAACCTCACCCTGGCTTTGTCCTTCACTGTGAACTTTACTGATGAATTGTCCTTGCATCCCCAGAATCCATTGATCACTCTCGCCCTACAGCTCCCATGATGCAGTGGGGTGTTAAATAAGAACTAAACCTGGATTCTTCATGATCAGCATCTTTTTATCACTGGCTCCCATCCCCCAACACAGCCATGGCACTCCAGGCATGTTCTACCCTCACCGCCTATGACAAAATTTGGTAAATAAATAGATGCACATTGCCAGGAAGCAGGCAAAAAGATATTAATATTTCATGTGGGCACAGACATTTCCAGGAGCTGTCGGTGAAGTGACAAACATGAAAGACTGGTGCTGTAGCGTTCTCAAGTGCGCCAGCAGCCTTCACCCAGGCGTCATAGTAATTGCTTGTAGTGACAACACCAGAGCGGAACCTCAATTAGAGTCCAGGTATTTACTACAGATTCCAAAACCTTCTGCTGAAAACACACTGTAACATCTCAAAACAACATCTCGATTATCAGCGTATGGGGTTTGCTGCACCAGGATCACACCAGAACCAGACACAGAGATGTTCTGATAAAACAGGGATTACAGATGGCTACAGCACCAGGCTGTTCACTGTGGCAAACAGCTGTGTCTTATCTCCAACAGTCATCTGATAGGCTAGATTATACCTGACAGAGCAAACTCAACAAGGAAATTACACTCTTATCCTGATAGTGAGCAATGTAATGATGCAGTGTACTAACAAGTATTATGGAGAGCTACTGCCAGAATTATCTTAAAGGTGCAATGCCTCATTTTGCTGGTGGAGGGTCTGTCACCTGCATGTCTGCATGGAGAAGTTATTACTTTGCCTCGAATGTTCCATTGACTGACATTTCACTTATTTATCTCAACAGAGACAACCACCAGGCCAGGTTATAGATCAGATCTGTGGAGAAAAGAGCCCTGCTTACAATAACATTGCATGTTTTGTCAAGGTTTTAAGCAATAAAAACATCTCTAATTGGATAAATGCAAGCTTGCACTGCAAAAAACTAAATCTAGTCAAGCTAAAATACTTGGATTAAGAAAGTTTTACCATGATTTGAATAAATTTCACTTGACAAGTAAAATTATCTGCCAGTGCAGTAAGATTTTTGTACTTAGAATATGAAAATACATCTTGCTACATTTAAAATTAAAAAAACAAAACTTAAAATAAGAAATAAAATCAAATGTTTCTTGAATTAAGAAAAAAACACTTATTCCACTGGCAGATAATATCACTTATCAAGATAAATCTACTCAAATAAAGTAAAATGTTCTTAATTTAAGTCATTTTTACTTACCTAGATATTGTTTTTTTCCCCAGTGTGATATTGTGAAACATTTCAGTCACAAAAATAGCGTTTCCATTGAGAGCAGACCCCCACACATAGTGCACCTTTAAAGTATAATTGTTTTATTATTTGAATATCTTAATGACTAAAAATAATTGTTTTCCAAAATATGTCTATTTGGGTTGTAGTAGACCAAAGAAATTCTCAGTTGACTAAAGACATAAGTTGCTGATTGATTAGTCACAAAAAGGGGACAGTGGCATGAAATTGGTTAAACTTTTCCTCTATATCCAAACTGCATTCACAGGACTACAATCACAAGAAAGTTGCAGCAGACAACTATTTATACAGTAAAGTAGGAAATAAATACAAAAGCAGATTAAATCTTTGAATATCTCACTCTCGGCCTTTGTCCAACATAAATCTTCATAATAATAAATAACTATCTGCTAAATGACTTTTGGTGCCTTCACGTCATATGGTAATTTTCATAAATACCAACAACTGACATCAAAATTGCACATGAACACCCACTCACGTCATAATTTCCACTGAAAAGATGGACAATTTTTATGATACACAAGCTGTCGAGATGAGATAAACTTTGACCTGGCCGAGAGCAGAGAAAGTGTTGTGAATGGTAAGCACTGCATTCTGTTTAACGTTCTCCACCGCTGTTACCATATGCTATTATTTGGTTAGTTTGTAGCCTTACATAATGCTGTGGCATACATTATTTTAATAACGTCACCATTTACGATTATTGTGGGTTCTTTTTAAAATAATTTCAAGTGAACGCAGCCTTACAGTATTTTGTAGCACAGATAAATTAGTCTCAAGCATGTTCAATACTTGCTGAAAAGATTGTGGGAGTCTCTCTGCACAACATATGGGTAGATTCAAGGACAAAAATAGACATATGAAGTGATGACACAGACCACAGTGTTTGCTGACTTATGGTCTTCTCTTATTCCCTGCAGCTGAAGAAAAACAATGGTCTCCAGACTCTCCACATTTGACTTTTCCCTTCATGATATATTTTTCAATATACTGTGTACCATATTCTACACTACAGCATGGTGCAGAATGACACATGGATAATGACTTGATAATTCTTCATTGCCATTCACGTGGGGACTTTCTGGACGCATACCCTGCACACCATTCACAATGCATTCTTTCATAGCTATGACATAATTACATTTTCCAAATCTTATCATTGGATGATGGAGCAAAGCCTGAGCCCATTGGGAACTCACATTTTTTGCTTTGAGACTATGTGCCAGCTTGCAAATTAAAAATTCCTTTGTATAGTTGCCACAGTAGTGAACTAATTGTGTAGTAATTGGACAAAAAACACAGACTGAACTGAACCAACCAAAGAAGAATGTAGTTCTGTACTTCATACTGTCAGAGATTAGCTCATTATATCTTTGCAGTTTGTTGAATTTAGTAGAGATGCACCGATACGATACTGGTATTGGATATCGGCACTGATACTTAAAATTTTATTGGATCAGGTATCAGCTTCCAAATATCAGTGTCGATATTCTGTTTGGATGTATAAACTGATAAAATAAGACTATTCACTGGTCATAGTTGTCCCAGAAAGTTTGAACTTTTATTTGCGTAAAGTTGTTCTGTAGTTGAGAGAAAAGTCACAGCTACATGACATATTTGGATCAGATTTGATCTTATATTATTTTTGTTTAAAGGGGAAAAATTCAGTTTTCAGAGTGTGTACTGGTATCAGCTGATATCAAGTATCAGCAGATCCTTAAAGATGTAGTATTTTAATCAGTATCGGAACTGAAATAACTGAACTGGTAATGAGAATAGATCTAAGCATTTGGGGGTAATGGAATACATTTGAATGGCATTGATTATGGTAAGGGTTTGAGTCACTGACGAATTACCAATGGGAGTAGCAAGGCCAGTAGCCCCAGCAGAGACCATCACATCACGTTTTGGATGTAAATAAAACTTAAGTGAAAAGTACCTGAGTCCGTCTACACTTTTTATACGCCCGTTGTAATAAGACGGGACGTATTATGGTATGGCGCTGTCCGTCTGTCCGTCTGTCCGTCCGTCTGTCCGTCCGTCTGTGGACACTTCAAAGCTTTGAAGTCTTTGAAGCTTTGTCCGCGCTCTAACTCGACAACCGTCTCACCTAGGAATGTCAAACTTCATGGCTGGACACCCCATGGGTCAAGGATGTTCCCTATTGATTTCAAGGTCACAGGGTCAAAGGTCAAGGTCACGGCCCGACCCTTTGCGAAAACCTTGTCAGTATTGGAATCTTCCAAACTGCACCAACAATTCATCTTTAACTAGGTTTGACAAATTCTAACTTAATTCTATATACAATAATTCAAAGTACGGGCGTATTTTGCCCCGCTGGCGGAGCTCTTTTTTCTAATTGCATTCACTGTGTACTGGTGAAGGCCAGGTGAATACAGTCTGGCTCCTCATAAAAGACACTCTGTTTCATTCTGTTTATGCTCTCCAAAGAGTACCATTTTTCTCTTGTGCAGTTTTCTGGACAACACACAAACTACACACACATATTCAAAGTCTGCACGCGTGTCACCCATCCACACACCTGCCTGAATAGATAAAGATAACAGCAATATGTCTATACCTCCAGAGAGAATGCTTAGATACAGGTGCCAGTGAGTAGATACAGAAGTGCGTAAAGATAAAACAGCCTACATATGGGAAGCTCTTGATCAAATCTAGGCTGATATGCAACTATGATGTGCACATTCTTTTGCACAGGTTACAGCACATTGTTTCAAAGCAAAAGAGAAACAAGGTGGAACAAGAAACCGAAAGTTCAACAGATGAAAAACGTACATTATAAGAATCCAAAACAGGAAAAACAAGACCACAACTACAAAAGCACGTCTGTTCCTTACCATTTTGTCATCTTGATGATTAAAGGTGAAGGAAAAGGGTCCATGAAATGTGACCAGGTTGGCCCTGCATATTAAGTAGCTGCAAAACCAATGCTGGCTTTGCCCTGGCTGCTTGGCTGACTGACACGGGCGAGATGGTGCGCCACTTTTTGCTTGTCCAATTACTGGCAATCGTTCAAATTGTTTGGTGAGAAGCATTCGACCTACTTCTGGACACAAAGCACCACTGGCCTGAATACAGAGGAGCCGCGGGACCACGTGTGATGACAAGTGCCCATTAAGAGCCTCTTGTCTTTGACCTAGAAATTAATTTTAGGCATCTTCTGTCTTTTTGCAACATGACAGCACTATGTCTGCTCAGGTGGCTGTTTAGCAATGAGGTGCAATTTTATGTGAATACATTGAAAATGTGATGTGAGGAGAAAAATATCGTCTTAATGGTGCATTGTGTAACTTTTCTGGTGGAGGGTTACAGGTGAGATTCATGAAGAGGCCACCCCGCTCACAGAATCCCTGTTTTTCAATGTATTTTTGAGCTATAAAACCACGTGTAACTGAATAAATGTAGGGTAGAGCTGTTTAATGTCATATTGTGGAACATCCCAGGTAGAGCAATGAGATGTCATGTTCATAGAAACAAGCAGGTGATGGACCTTCCACCAAAAAAGTTACACAATGCACCTTTAACAAGCTATTAGGAACATACATGGCACCTTATCGGCTATTAACTGCACACAGTAACCTTTGTCCAGAAGTTAAATCTACTGTTGTAACTTGCATGTTATAAGTTCTTATTTTTATATTCTTGATATTTAGTGAACATCCACATGTGCCCTGCTTTAAATCATGTTACAAAGGTTTTAGCATTGCCCTTAGGTAAATTTAAGCAGGTTTGACATATGTTATACAAACAGCACACAATAAACGTAAGGTAAATGTTGAAAAAAAAAAAAAAAAACAGGTCCAGGTGGATAAAGGTGCTTATACCACTCTTTTCCAGATCACATGGGATCTTACTGTGCAGAATGTGTACATGTTCCACTGAAATATAAAATGGTATATTCCTGCACCACTTGACAATGTTGCCTCATTCATTTCCACTCATGAAATTGTAACATGAGACATTATAGATTCTATTGCTTGTGACAAGTTGTCTATTGCTTGAAAATGAATACTGGCACGTTACCTTGCAGGCATGGTTACGTGTGGTGCATGTGGATAAGTTGGAAATGATCAAAAAAAGACACTGCGATCTTAAGAGGGCCAGCATGAGAAGATTGTCTTCTAATCACTGCATGACCTTCAAGAAGTCTTTGGATTAGCATTAAACAGCCCCAAGAGTTGTAGCTACAGGATGCTGCAGAGAAAATAGGACACCCCTGTGCTTTTAAGCACAAACTGTGCCACAATTTAGCATCAAACAATGCAGGCCACAATGTGATGAATAAAGAAATAATGGCATCAAAAAGAATATGAATATCCAGCTCAGGTTTAAACTTAGACTCATGTGGCTTCCTGGGAGATCCTCAAAGGCAGGATAACAGCAGCACAAATCAACATTTGGAGTAACTCAGTGTGGTCTGATTTGCATCGCACTAAATATTCATATTAGGGGAATCACTGCAAATATAAAAGTGTAGCCGGGCTTGATCTAAAAATGAAACACCCCCACTGCTTACTACAAGAACAAGCAGCAATCGCAAACAACAGTCATTTTCTGATTTAAATGGCACCATAATGTGTTTTTAATCACACTCATTCAAGTCTCATCAGTCAATGTAATATGGTGTCACCCTGGCTGTGTGAAAGGCAACTGTGAAGTGAAAGCAAAATATTGGACATATCTCTGTAAAAACAAAATAGAGCCAAATATATATTAAAAGTACACAGTTTCTTACCAGACAATAATGCATGAAAAATATGGGATGATAATAGAGCATTCAGAAAAGGGGATAAGCAAGGACAAAGCTCAAGCTAAACCATGTGAAATAAGGAATACGCTTGGCTGTAAAACATAATGTAAAAAGGCCTATGCAGTGTACTTAAACCTGACCAAGGTAATGTATCTATTATACATATCCAACCCTATAGTGTGGAGTCTGGGTTTTATAGAGCAACCAAATGAAGCAATTAATTTCTTGCAATTCAAAAATACAGTTTCCTATCAAAATAAGCAGTTTTATCATTGCCTTCACAATGGTAAAAGCTTGTAAACATCTATTGTTAGAAGTAAATATCTAATTTCACCACACAACTTAATGTTCATTCACATAGTCTACACTGTAGATTGAAGCTATTTTGTAAGGAGATGGTTATTTTGTAAGTAAAATGTGAAAATAAATAAATTAAAAGTTTAGAGAGGAGAAACCAAAATAAGTCCACTTTGGTATTCTGTTCACCAGCTCTTCTTCTTCCCTTCATTATTATACAAGGTATGATTCAGTAGTGGTTAGTATTCATCATGAGGAGCACTGATAAGCAGTCATAGATTATTGCTAGGAAGACTCTCACGTTATAATGGCAGTAAAATTAGCCAAATTGTATGTCAGTCTAGTCTGTTTAGCATCCAGATTTGAGCAGTGTCCAAAATTGTCCATCAAATTGTATCACAACTAGTTGAGCCAGATCATCCAGACACATTTTTTATAAAGTTAATCACCAATTCCCAAACATTTCTCGATATTTCAATGTCGTGACGGCATTTTTTCTTTTTTTCCCCCTTCAGAACACCTGCATGAGGCTGCCGTGCCGTGTCCATGCAGGTGTAAGCGCGCACCAGAGCGTCAAGTCCGCGGCACAAATTCTAGCCAAATAAAAGCGCTCACCGAAATCAAAACGAGCGATGCCAGTGCTGCCAGATGTGAAGTGTCATGTCATTTGTGAACTTACCTTCAAATCAGCGGTAAGTCATGCCACGGCAGCTGATGGAAAAGTTGAACCCGCTCCTCCGCAGGTAGTGAGTGGATCGACCGCCCGAACGTCACGCCGCTCTGCCGCTTTCGCCTCTCGGTTGTGAACCAGGAGTACCACCCCTCACTCGGATGCTCTACCGCCCCCTCCCTTTCCTCAACCTCTGGAAGAAGAGAGAAAAAAAGTAATAGCGCCTTTTCCCTCCTCCTTCACAAAGACAGACTCGAATAAAAGCGGGCTCAATGGGTTTTAGGAAATCCCATGGCAACGCTGCGCAACTTCCCCACGTTGTGACCGGGTTAAGGCGCTCCCTCTGCCCCAGCCCCCAAACAGTGACAGCGGCATTATTCCCCAAGCCTGAAAACGAGCAGGTTCTGGCGGGAGGAGGTGGGGAGGGGGAAATAAACTGCGCTACTGAGGATGCTGTTAAAATATGAATGAGGGTAAATCGCTGTTAAATGTACCGGGCCAGTGCGTAATTGACGCATTGCTCAGACTTAATATGCCAATTTACTCACTGAGCCACTGAGTTAAGTGTTTAGCCCTTGGTATTTTTTCTTTTCTTTTTTTTTTTTTTTGTATTTAGTTTAATAACTTGGGTGTTATTTTTGCTTTCTTTCATTAATGATAGCCTAGTTGAACATTAACAGTAAAATACAACAGTGCATTATGATTAAAAGTCATTTATCAGTGTGTGTCTGTATCAACAAATCCGTAAAGATGCATTGTGTAATTTTTCTGGTGGAGGATCTGCTAAATGCTGTGCTCTGTAGAGATGTCATTGCTTTGTCAGGAATGTTTCACAGAGGGAGATCAAACCAGACCAAGTTACAGGTCAGATCTGTGGAGAGTCTACAGTTAGAATGGCTGTTTTTCTAGATATTTTTGAGCTGTTTTGGGAGGAAATTGGGACTTTTAATTACTCATCTGACTCCTTTAAACTGACAATGCTTTTCAACCTCTCGTTAGGACAGTACTTATTTTTATTCCACGTTTCTTTAAGAGCAGTACTAAAGCACACTTCTACTTAAAGACAGTACTAATGTTCCCCTTTTCCTAAAACAGTCCTTAAATGTCAGTTATTACCTTAACCCCTTTCCTCCGAGTGCTCGTTCATGAAGAAAAACTCACAAACAAGAAGAATTCAGTTCACTTCTATTTATTGAATACGCTGCAAAAATACAAAGAAGAGGGTTCAACTATCTGTCCCTGATCTAATACAAAACCTTGGATCCAAGACCGGGTGCTCCGCTTCTCGCATCCCCTTTCTCTCCTTGAACCCCTTTTTATTTACCATTGCATTCTCCTGGTCTAAACATCAAATAATCTAGTCTTATTGGTTGTTCTTTTCTCCCTTTGGCCCCAAAACAGTTCCCCAATGTAGAATGTCACCTCTTCACCTCTCGCCCAGACATGACTGCAGACACACGGAACAAAAACCTTTCACACAACAAGGAGTAGCATCATTTTGACCTTTAAGTCTAGTTTCATTTCCTTTCTCTGCCTTTATTGACATCTCATATGATTAACAATAACACCTTCAAGCAATAAACACGCATAAAGTGCAGAATATCTAACACCTGCAATGTAATAAATGTAATGTAGAGCTGTTTAATGTCATACTGTGCAGAGCAATGACATATCCATAGAAACAAGCAGATGATGGAGCCCCAACTAAAAAGTGACCTGATAGTGATTTTTTTTTTTTTTTCAGTGCAATATAAGCAAAACACAAACCAAGTCTTGTGAAATGGCAGTTCTGTTGAAATATAACAGTATGAGAGGCAAACCAATGATAGTATCGTTGGCGGGGAAAGTACCTGCTGTAGATTGTACTCAGGTGTCCTTTGCCATCCTTTCTCTTTGTGGTATTGGATGCGTCCTGTCCTGTGAGACCCAGCTGTGCCTCGGTGCTGTCTGGAGGAGGGCAGCTGATTCATCTTAAGAATTTGCTGGCACATTGGTCCATTCATCTTGTCTTCAATAATATGGATTCTTCCAGTAACCTAGAAAAGAAATAGACCCCTGTGATGCAGGAGGGACCCGGATCAACAAGGGGACGGCTGAGGTTTGCGTTTAATGAGTCCGAAAGACAAATCATTATTACTGTTTTTACAAGCAAGTGTTATTAGCCAGTTAGTGTGCAGCCCCAAGGAGAAGGGGGGAATACATCAGAAGTAATGTCAACGCATTAAGCTCATGACAATTAAATGTGTTTGTGTGCGTGTTTAGGAACTTTAAAGCCACACTAGATAAGGTTTTAACCAAAGATTAAACTCAAATAAAAGCATGTTTTCAATATAGTTGTAGTTATTGAAAAAATATCCATGGAACTGCTATTTCTTTGACTATAATCTTCCACAGCATGACTTAAAACTTATGTATCTTATTATGCACTGTGCTCTTTGAATGCCTCTGTCTGTGGAGATGTTATTGCTTTGTCTGGAATGTTTCACAGTATGGCATTAAACCTTTCTATTTCACTGAGACCAAACCAGACCAAGTTACAGGGCAGATCTGTGGAGAGGTAACCCTACTCACAGAATGCCTATTTTTGACCTATAAAATCATCTGTATTTTAATAAAATTTAATAAATGTAAGATAGAGCTGTTTAATGTCATACTGTGGAACATTCCAGGCAATGACATACACATAGAAACAAGCAGGTGTCAAAGTTACATACTACACCTTGACTGAACAGCAAAAAATAAAGCATTTTTCTGACAGTGAGTAATAGGGAGAAAAAGAAAAAAGAAAAATGTAGCTGAGAGTTAAATGGTAAAGAACAGAACGGGCAGCAAAACAAACAAGGACTCTATTTGTACAGAACACAATTTTAGCCTCAAATGGACAGGCTATTAGTGCATAATGTATCATAAAAACCTTTTATGCTCCATTATCAGCCATATGAATTAATGTTTTGCAGCTTCGTCCATTTGGCTTATATACGGTTTCCCTAATTGTTATTGGCATATACGGATGTGCATTATTGAAATTTAGACTCTTTCAAGAACAAAAGCAAACCATTTTATTGCCTCACTCTTCCTCAGTAGATTGAATGTTAACAGGTGCTGCTTTGGTAGTTTCACAGCAGTAAATACTTCACCATAAAACAGCCCTGTGCGTTATGGACTAATGGTCTCAGTGGAGAAGGGTGATTTCAGCACCTCTGACAGCACCAGATCATTAAGAACTCTTTGGATCAGAGGAGTGGGCTCCAAAGGTCAGCCAGAAATCAATTTATCCAATAACCACCAAGCTGTACAGCCAAATAGAGTGGATTTTCAACCTGGAAATGACGACAGCGGGCCAGCTTCCCTCTGCTGTAGTAAAGCTATTTGGTGCTATTTCGAAACATACTTCAAGTGGCGTCTCATGCGTCATGTGAGCAGTGAAGTTATAAGTCCCTGATGTTTGTAGTGTCAATGTTTTTATTACATTTGTTATTGCTCCACACACGAGAGATGGCCCGGAGATTGATGTCTGGCTTATGTCTTTTCACCTACTCCTGCCAGTCTTATCTGTGAGTGAATAAATGTCAGTGTGAGTGGACGCCTGTCGCTATGGCCATGCAGTGACGACTTACAAAAAACAAATATGGTCCAGCAGCTTCTTAAGAGATATGTTGTTAAATAAGTTTATTAGTAACAACATTTGTCAGCTGGACAAAGTTTATTTAGTTGAATATGTTTTGCAACTCATCCAAGCTGCTTCTTCAGAACAAAGTTGTATTTCTTCATCGGTGTATTTATGTTATATTAAGATGTTTTGTTCCAGAGGCTGTAGTGAGCAGGGCAGACATTCAGTAACAAAGTAGTATGTGTGAAGCCTTAAAACTGTACACCACTGGCGAGCACCTTTCATTTAAATTGAAATTATATTATGCGTAATTTGCTTTTGGGAGCTTTAAGCCATGTTATAATGCTGTTTTCCTCATCAAACATACGCTTGTGTCGAGTTGTGTTTTGTTTCATTCACACGTTTGAATAATCCTTTATTATTAGTCTGTCCACATCTCCAAAGCTCAAAATGCTCTGTTGCACCTTGTGGTGTCGTGTAGTGGTAGTTTTCAAGTTAAGAGCTCCTTTTACCTGTTCAGTAGAGATGGGCTTTTCCAGGGTTGAAATCATCCAAATAATTCTAGTGAAGATGTATGGAGTTTAAAAACACAGTGGAGCACTTCCACATTACCACATGACATCGGAATGTGGAAAAGTGTTTTCTGAGAAGAACTGAGCTTAAATATGCAAGATTTGTGTTAAATGTGCGAATGAAACAAAACACAACTCTAGGTATGTTTTTGATCAGGAAACAACATTATAAAACAGATCTGAAAACAGGGTAATATGAGCCCTAATTCAGTATAATAATAGCAATAATAGTGCATTGATAATGACAACAAGATTATACATATTAGACTGATGAAATTATACATTTTCTGCCAAGTCTCATATACTGTAGGAGATCTCCATATTCTTATTGTGGGGACATAACATAATGTAAAAATGCTAATTGTTCAGTTGTGCTGGTGACGATCCATCCATAGGAATTCCATCACTGAATGGACTTCGGCATGTGTCAGACTATAGCTTCCAATCATTTTACATACTGAGTTATTGACTTTAATTTTTCCAGAGTGAATGAATGGTCTGTCCATGGATGCCTCAACAGAAACAAGCAGGGCCCTATCCAAAGAGCACCATCCATTAAAATAATAGTTTCTAAGACAGACTGCACTCAGCCACAAACCAATGTGCATGTATTAGTGGAGCTATATATGGATGATTTTAGTTTTATACCATTACAAATACTAAAACAGGTGATTTATTTAGTTAAAATGTGGATCCCAACATACACACAAGCTCAAGTACATGGTTAATGATGATTCCTTAAGAGATTTATATTTGTATTTATGTCTCAAAGTGGAAGGCATTTCAAAATATTCAGAAAAAGGATATTACTATAAAATGCCGACAGTATATAAATGTATAAAATGTAACTGCAACTGAAATGGTCTGAATTGCGGGGAGTCTCTGCAGGGTTGCTTAATAATCCACTTGGTGTTTGAAAAGTGCTTTGAGTAGATGTGAGGTGTACGCACCAGGACGAGAGAGCTCATGTTACTGAGGTGACAGATTAGGGCTTCAAGGTGCCATAGGTCCAGTTCCGCTCCACAGCTGGCTCCTCTGTCTCCAGCTGGCACCTCAGAGGAAGAAAAGTGTCGTGTCAGTTACACAGGGCTGGAAATGAGCAGATTGACTGGGTTCCAAATAACCTGATTTAGCCCCCCATAATAAGACTGAATAGATTATACTCAGGCTTGACGGAGCAATAAATGTAACAAGATATGTTCTGGAGGTGCTCTATGTTACAGTGAGTGCTCTCGTCCAGTCAAATGAGATTTGGTGAAACATCTGCTTCCTCCAGCAGCAGTGTCTGATCCATCAGGGGTAAACCTGTTACAGTGGCTTTAACACTGAGAGCCTGAAGGGAAGGTCATAGTGATAAATGTTTTCATTTTAGAATTATAGACAGATTTAGAACTTAAGTGACATTGATTGCGATAAAATATTGATCCTGAAAAACACATACAGTATACATAATACATAACATATACATATACATAACATAATGTATGTGAAATGTAGAACTGTGCAAATGTAAGGTGCGTTTCTCAGCTGCTGCTTCTGCTGCTGTCTGTTATTTGGCCACCCATCTGTTGACTATCTGTCTGCTTCAAAACTGTGAAAAAGTTCCACATTTCAGTAAGTGTATTGTTCTTTATTTTAAAGTTAAGGGTTTGGGTCAGGCTGTAGCTCAAATGAAAGCGGCTGCTATATTAAAGCCTTTCTGAATGTCATCATCTGACTTATCTTCTTCACCTATACAAATAATGAATGTTGAGCTGGTCTCATTCCTCTAGTGACACGCTGTTGGCCAAAAGATCCATAATTACTGCACGGGGCTACACCCACCATGGCGGGCACCTCCCCGCTCAGTCTGGGCAGTGCCTCATTACGTGACGCTCAATGTGGTATTTCCAATGGAGACAGAGGGAGAGTGAAAGAATGAGCTGGTGCTGTCACTGTGTGCTGTGGGACAGAGGGTACCTCTGTCAGAGGTGTCAAAGTTCACGGGCAGAGCATGAATGAAGGCACCCCCCGTGGAGTGCCTTCCGTCTTGTTTACCCTGGTGTGTTCTCAGCCTGCTCGGTCCCTCAGTCTGTCCCTCTGCTCCTTCTGTACCAGGGAATATCAGTGTGGGGCAGAAATCCCCTCATTGACGTCTGTGGGCTGCATAATGAGAATAAATGAGCTGGAAGTAAATATGCAGGCTCTGGAAGTACTCGCACTCTGCACCAGCCAGCCTATAGGCTTTCATCAAAAATGAAGATGGATTATGTTGCCAAAGGCACAATACAATACAGAACAGTGTTTTATTTATCTAAAGTGAAAATCAAAGAGCATTTCAAATAATCTTTTCAAAACTAGACCATTTGCTCTGTTTCCTTTTGTTGATGTTTAACTTCACAGTCAAAGCACTTGTGTTTATTATTTCAAATTAGCAGAGCATATGTTATGTGTTTCAGAACATGGGGGTACTAAACATGTGCCACACAGTCAGTTATGTTGAAAGGCTGTAGGAATAAATAATGCCATCAGGTTTTATTTTAGCCTCATTTATGACTGATGCATTTTACACATTTTAACGTATAAAAAAAGCCATCTCACAACCAGACTGTAAATGCCAAAACACAAAGCATTTACTCGTTTGTTGTAGTCGTATTTGCTATGTGAGTTTTCCTCTATATATTTTACTTTTTTGTATAACCCTTTAAACATTTTAAAATAGAGACACATTTGTTGCCTACATGACAGCAGGACTACAGCATATTGTTATAAGAGTTCCCCTAAAGCGAGAACCACTTCCTGTTGTGTGTCATGTCGGCCCATGAAAGGACCCTCTGTTTCAAAATAATAAGCATGCTGCTGTTTAAGATGCCTCCTTCCTCCATCTGTCTCCTCAGTTCATGAGGTGACATCTCCATACACACACTTCTAAAACTTATTTCCTCAAACTCCACTGAAAAGACACAACAATTGAACCTTCCAGTTTATTAGGAAGTTCACCAAAAATTATGGTTCATGATGGTGACTTGTCAGCTTTTATAGTCACTGCAGAGAAAACAACCCTCTTTTTCAGGTGTTTATCTAATATACATGCTGTGTGTGTCACCTGCAGCTGCTGCTCCTAAAATCTGAATCTAACAGTGATAATGTGATTTATCCTGCAAATAAAAAACACACTTTCATCTTCAGCTTATTTTAACATGCCTCATTATTATTCACATGGTCTGTTGTTGCCGCTAGCATGGAGCAGCGTATGAGAGTGGAGATTTTGTACACATGATGCAATGCAGTACTGCTACTGCTAATGTTGTAACATGTGTAACGTCACTTAATATGCCCTTGCACCTCTGTGAGTCTGAAGTACACATAGACTGGATTATTCCTGATTAAAATATTGCTGGGGCCGTAGAAAGGAGCTAACTTTTTCCTGCCTCCTGCTTGTTTGAATGGAGATGTCATTACTTTGCCTGGAATGTTGGCATTACACTTATCTGTCTCCAAAGCCAAGCACGTAGAGCTACAGGCAAGCCTATTCACATTAATGTAAGTTTTTTTTAGACAATTTTGAGCAATAACGCATTGTAATTTAATAGATGCATGCAAAATAAGTTCAATGCCACACTGTGCAACAATCCAGCCAAAGCAATGCCACCCCCCATCACTAGTAAAGTTACTAAACAGTGCATATCTGTGAATTTAATTAGTGCTCAACATTATATTGCTTCAGCTAAAGAATAATGTATCCTATTTACTACTCAGAGAGAAAGCTGTTGTGTGTTCACACTGAGTGAATACTGGGGCCTCTTTGGCTGAGTGCATGTTGTGAGATTACCAAGGACAGCTGTGATTTATTACTTTCACGGCTTCCAGTGGCTCAGTCCTCACCGATCCACTAATCCACCTGCAGCCAACATCAGAGAGGACGAATACATGCAGACGATCATCTCCATTCTACTATAGCACTCATATAAGACACAACATCTGTATCCTGCGAATGGTAGACCCCCCTCCAACCCACACCCCCAGGCATCACCATACACACTTTTCATAATTAATACCAGCAGCAGATTCGCACAGGGCGTCTTCTTCATTGGAGTACTACGTGTAGGCGATCCCCCCCAGAGACTCGATATAGCTCCGTTAGCGAGGAATCGTTCACTCCTTACACTAGTGACAAAGAGCATCTTCTTGGCCAATAAAAGTCGGGAGGGGCCTAAGGTGTCTGTGGAGCAGCAGGCGGGGGGAGCCCAATGAAAGCTGTTTCCATAGCAATCCAAATATTGCAGTATGAAGCCAGAGCAGAGATGAGGGGATAGGTGCCAGAAGACAGTCAATCATTTAACAAAGGAGGAAATGGGGAATATGGCTTTGCGCTTCTCCACAAGTAATATATTGGCCATAGCTACTTGATAAAGATGAAGTGTTATCATTACATGGAGCTTTGTGTGCTGCTGGGAGATGTGCACGGGATAATTGTCAGTTTGTACATCCGTCTATTGTATGCACAGAAAAGAGCAGCTTGTTTTTGCCATATCCTGTATCAAAATTAATTATGGAGTAAATTCATCTTCTTTTATTGGAAGAGATTACATACAAATCAGGATAATGGGGAGCAGACGTGATCACAAATATTCTTAAATGAAATCCTGACACTACAACAGTGTGGATGAAGATGAAAGAAAAGTAATGACATATTTATACAGCAGAGGTAGAGGAAAAATAACCACTATTTAGAATGTGCTTAAGAAAATATACTAAATTATAGGAACGCTCACAATAGTTTTGTATCTTTTGTGAGGTTTAACTCTCAATCAGGTTAAAACAACTTTCATTCAGCATAAACAGCATGGTGGCTGAGTGATTAACACTTACAACAAGAGGGTTTGTGGTTTTACTCCTTGGTGGGAGGGGGGAGTGGCTAGCACTAACACTTCACAGCAAGAAGGTTCAGGGTTCAATCCCGGGCTTTTCTGTGCGGACTCTGCATGTTCACCAAGTTGGTGGCACTCTGGTTTCACCCATCAACCCAAAACATGCACCATAGGTACAATCCTCCAGCTAAAGTGGTCCTGACCAAGCCCAGCAACAAGGGGCCCTGGACATGGGGACAGCACAACCACTGCTCCTGGGAAGATGCCCCAGTGGCGTTGAAGAACAGATTAAATGCAGAGGACAAATTTCCCTGTGGACCTGGTCAACCTAAAACATTAACAATAAGTAAAATCACCCAGTTTTCACTTATGTTTTTCTCTATAAATAAAGGCAAAGCATCTCAGTTTGTGAGACTATGATCAGAAGAACCTCCAACACTATATTCATGCATGCAGTTTTTGCTGAACCCCTTCTCTTGTATATCGCTTAACCTGTGTCAAGTTTATCTCCACATTTCATACACAGGACACATAAATAATGCCCAACATAGACGACAGGTCCAGTCTGCTCTGTGAAAGAATCCTCCATTAGATAATTACATTCCTCTGCTTGGATGCAACACAATGACGGTGTGATCATGCACATAATTGGCTCTCTGCTTGTATTAGGTGGTATAAGGTCGACATGCCTGGTCTTATTAGATCTCCTGGGACACCACAGACATGTGTGCTCATATGTTTGTATTTATTCATTAACATGGGAAAGGATGCTATGGGTAAACATTATAATCAGCTTTAGGATAAGTAAAGAGTCATTAGGCTGGGGGGATTATTACAGCAAGGATCCCAGCTTCTGCTGTGATCTGTGGTACAGGTTTTACATGAGAAAATATTTGTGTTTAGATGAAAAATCTTCATAAATACCATGAATACATTTAGATTTTTGTACTGTGGTTCAAAGCAAAAGAAATGATGTGACCTGACAAAGGCTTTTTTGCCAAAGCATTATCTTAAAAAAAAAAAAAAAAAATATATATATATATATATATATATATATTTTTTTTTTATATATATTTTTATATTTTTGTATATATATATATATATATATATATATATATATATATATATATATATATATATATATATATATATATATATATATATATATATAAGAACGCCAGTGTGCTGTTCTGTTTGATTTGATACATTTGTCAAATTTTCTGAACATTTGCGCAAATTATTGTCATACAGCTTCTTAAATCTTGTTGGTGATATATTTTTTCTCATGCAAATATAACCCTATATGAAAATCAATAGACAAACATCTATAACTATAATGTTGTGTATGTTAGGACAACAATATTGAGTAATATTGCTGTCCTTCAGTAACACTGTAATATGGTCTGAGCCTGCAGACAGTGTGTGTGCTCCGGGGGGCGCTGCATAAGGAGGTAATAGAATGGAGCCCATGGGATAACAGGGGTGTTATTCTGTCTGTTTCAATTAGATGTCCTCAGGAGCCATCTAAAGGGGGCACTACATGTTTGGCTGTGGGACAAACAGCCATCGCAGGGGAGCTGAGGGGATGGGTAATAACCTGCAGAGTACCAACAAATCAATATGTTTAGAGCCATTTCACAATCTAATCTAGATTTCAGGCCCGGGGCTAATTAAAGAGAAACAATGAGAATCGATAAAAATCACTTGTCAAGTTTTGTTGATTATGCTTTTTTATGTTGTTTTTTTTCTCTCTTTTTGTAACTTGACCAGATGGCAATTCCAATATGCTAAAGTAGGACTGATTTTAAAAAAAATCTCTGTATATTACAGATAATTAAAACAAAGTCTTCCGTAATAACATGACATTTGGATTACTCATTTTTAAACTTCAGAAACACCTACAGTGTATTATGTATGTATTATTAGGCATCCATGATTGGTTAGTACTGTATTAATATATAGGGCTCAAATAAAGCTCCAGGCCAAAACAAAGCTGTTGTGAAAGGATGCTGAAGGTGATTTGATTTTCAGTGAACTCTGACCCTTTGTTTGGTCTCTGATTTACTGGAGCAATGCTTCTGACAAAAGACATTTTTGTTTAGAGCCAAAAACAATGGCACTGATTTGAATTCTTTTGGCGACTAAACACAGTTATGCTCTGGAAGACATAATTACAAAGTCACAAATGATGAAATATTTATTGATGAAAATGAGCCATGCATTACATCTGCAAAATTAAATTTAAATGCCATGTTACATAAATAATTCATGGAATGATAAATTATTCTCAAACGAACCATTCTGCACTTCTGATAATAACTATACACAGTAACACACTAAAGCCAAAAGCCTCTGGGGAGAGTATTGAATTTTCTACTTTTGAGATTAGATTAGGGTTATTGCAATCAGCATCTATCCTGTTTCTTCTATATTAAAATGTCTCATGTCCTGACACTTTCATAAAGAACATGAGGAGGAGGAGGAGCCTCCTTCAGACAGTGTTCATCTGAGAGATGGAGGTGGAGCTCGCCTGGTCATCAGCATAGCTGGTGCATAAGCTTAGTTTGCTTTACTTTGTGAGGAGTCCTCCTCAGATCTTCCATAACACTGTGTGAATGCATCCTGAGCAGCTGCATCACTGCACTGTGGTATGTCAAATACAGACAGGAGCTGTAAACACCTGCAGAGGGATGAAGAGAGGAATGCACTGTCCACTCTGCAGAGTATCTACCAGAGACCCCACAACAGAACGTCCTCCACCATCTTCCACAACCAAGAGTGCGGGGTACAGCTGAAAATGAACAACTCATAATATTGTATTTTTAAATGGTCAGAAGTCCTCAAAATGACATACAGGAAGCTGATACTGAACAGGAGATGATTTATGAACGATATGACTGAAATTCAGGTGACCAGCAAGAACCACATCTTTGTCAAAACTTGACAAAAACAAGAGGAACTGGACCTGTATCCTGTCTCCCTGATTTCAGAAGGCATGATTAACAGATGGGATTAATGTAAAAGACGTCCATTAGTGTCAAAACCGATCATGGCGTTTTATATGTAAAAAAGGGTAAACAATGCAGATTTTTTCAGAATCAACTATGGAAGCACCAAACTATTACTTAACTCAGGTAAAAGAAGTTACATATTTTCTTCTGAATGTTGTGAGAATTTTGGAGAGGAGATCTCTTCAGCATTTCAGCACAAGAGACACTTGATACAAATGAATGGCTGTGGCTGGATCATCTCATGTTAGGATGATGGTTTTCCAAGCACTGTGGCCCAGTTCCAGACCCTTCTGGATTCGCACAGAATGCAGAAGGGACTGGCTGGTCAGGCAAAATTTCAGTTGCACTGTACCCTTCCTCCAAACATCTATACAAATCGACCGGGCCTCTCGACTGTGCATTTGGACAATACCTCCTGGTTCTTGTTCCATGTCTGCAGAGGGAGGGGTGGGGTGTTGGGGAAGTAGATTCTCAGGGCCCAGTTGTACTGAGAGGGTCTGTCTGGTGTCATTTTGACAAGAAACAGTAAAGGCTACGTTAGTGTCATACCTCCTCCCCCAGTATCTTCTGTATGATGACCTCATCTCACAACCTCTTCATCCAAACATGCTCCTCATCTCATGCTTGCAGATAGGATCTTTATAATTACATAAATTGATTAAGGCATATTATTCTAATAACATTATCTGCTAATAATGCACAAGTAGATTAGAGGTCATTACAAATGTATTTTTGTGAATGAGGAAAGAACACAGGGCACCAGGGGTTGTATGAAAAGGCTTGGGTTACCATGGTGATACAAGCTACGTGGAATCCAGGAAGTAAATTAGCAATCTGCCCGCATCTCATTAACTGTTATGCGGCATTGACTTGGATTTATTTTTATCAGGCCGAACAACCCTTAGAAGCATTCATGAATGTCTGATCCTGTGCCTTGGTCCAGTGAGCAGTGGTGGGTTAACAATCCTAGCATCTGTGACCTGTCAGCAGTCTGAAGGCTGACCATTCACGGGCCCTAACGCGCCTATTGTACATCTTAAATGAGGTATAATCTAGATAGACCACATGTGTTTGTCCTGGGTCTGTGCTCCGGAGCCAAGGGTGATAAATCTGTCCCTGCCACAAAAACGGTGTTGAAAATGTTCTAAGAAGTTGCCCGTTAGTCAGTTGTGCAGATTGGCTCTTTGTGTCTCAGAGGGCGAAGGGTGGAGCAGGGAGCTGTGGAGTGGAAGTATTCACAGGCACACAGGAGCAGCTCAGAACCCCTAGTGGGAATATTAGCAGCTCATCAGTGCTGTGAAAGAACAATGTCATAATAAATACTGATTAACTTATTCATCAGAGAGGAATTTACATAGTATATTTCTTTGTTTGATTTTGAGACTTTTGTGAAGCCATGTAAGATGAAAGTTGTTGAGACTATAAGGCAAATTACTGTCATTTAAGTCAAATAAGACTATCTATAAGTCTATTGACCTTAGGCAAAACTTAACATTGTGGTGATGTCAGGGCAGCCGTCTCACAAATGCTTCCATAATTTTAAAAAATAGCGTCTAAGCATTTAGGCTTTAGATGAGTACAGTGTGAGCTTAGATGTCCCTTAGTAATGCAGATATTACATTTTATTGTAATTTATTCTATTTATTGCATGCTATTAGTACTTCTTGAATATCTTAGCAAGTCAATGGTTTCTCTCATCCTAAGCATTTCATTGCATTGTTGACCTTGCGTTGAACCTGCATATGACAAATAAACAATCTTGAATCTTGAAGACAGAACACTACTCTTTCCAAAAATGTGTCTTTAAGTGACAGTTTGTGACTTAAAACCAAAAAGTTTGATGGCAACATATAAGATATTACCTGTCTACGGCATTTCTGTATATTTACACATGATTAAAGCTGCACTAGGACACTTTTCCGACTGCTTGTGTCATAGAGATGTCATTGCTTTACTTGGAAAGTTCCACAACTTATCTTTTGTGCATATGTTCAGTGCATATGTATTTTTAACACCATACATCCTTACTGTAAACACCTCTCCACAAATCTGACCCATAACATGGCCTGTAAGAATCACCTGCTTTTCTCTACGCAGGTTTACTGCCATCTCCACGACGACTAGCAGGTGAACTAGCACCAGAAAAGTTACACATCCACCCATCCATCCATCTTCTCCCGCTTAATCCGGCTGGGTCGCGGGGGCAGTTTGCTGCCCAATCCTCATAGCACCTGACCCCCCCTATGAACCCCTCTACAGGTGGTGAACCCACAGGAGGGTGAAAAGTTACACAGTGCTCCTTTAATTAGACTGCAACCTGGTTTTCAACAATATATGCCAGCTCCTTGTAATGATGTTCAAGGACTTAAAAGGTCATAGAGACGGTAAAAAAGGAAAACACCACAGCGCACAGGCCTGGAGGTATCTCAGTATACTAAAGCTTCCGGTGGCCCCGGTGGAGGGGGTGGCCTGTGCACCCCCTCCTCCCCGGCCCCACCATACAGAACCTGACGATCCCACACACAGCCACACACTCCTCTCATTCATGCCTGTTTCCTGTCAGCGTGTGTGACAGGCAGATGACATCAGTGAGGTCTTGGGACGCTTCGGGACGTGCCATCTCTGCCTCATCAGCCCAAATAAAGAAGGACTTTGATGGTATCATGACAGCGGCAGACCCCCCACCACCACCACACACCGCCACTGTCGCACGATGCATGTGGGGACTTCCAGTCCCCTCGTAATTGAGTTTCTGTCTGTGCTCTTTGTGCTCGCGTGAAGCTCTGATGAAGACCCCCACCACCCCACCTCCACCAGTCTCCATCTCTGTGCAGACTACAGACTACACTCCCCCAAAGTGAACTGTCGACTTATTTCCCACTCCACTACACATAATGAATATTTATCACACACGTTGCATCTGTGTTCTGTGTTAAAAGGGTTGTTTTTATTAAAAGCTTGTCAATCATAACTAACAGCCACCTTCAGTCTGAAAAGCTGTACTGAAGCCAAAAGCACATCTATCTGTGCTTCTCCAATAGTTTAGGCCAGGCATGTCCAAACTATGACACAGGGGCACAATGTAGCCCTCAGACCAATTGTTTTGGCCCTCAAGCTTCCAGGTGAATTGGCCCATACTACCACAACTAGTACTTTTTACTGCATGTTTTTGAAATCTACCTTGATCAAGCAAATTGAGTGTGACCTTGTGAGGGTCTAAGCATGAACAAAGGTCTGGAGGGTCATTCAAACCTGTTATAAATGCACAGATTTTAATTACTCACTGTTCTGACCACCAGTCTATGACCCTCGATCGGCCCTCACGCTGGTTTGTGTTTTTTTAATATGTGGCCTGTGATGAAAAAATTTGGACACCCTGGTGTAGGCCTTAGTGTGTTATGTGTTTACACTTCTTATCTAACTTAGCTTCCTGAAATGGCATCAAAATATACAACAGACCATGTATAGAGAAAACTGAAAGTTATCATTAATAAACTCTTATAATTTTGTGAGTGCTGAGTCTCCATTCACCAAAATGATCACTAATGTCGCCCTTTTGAAAACAGCTCTCTGGCGCCATCTGTTGGGCACAGTGAAAAGTGCAGGAAACAAGAGGCAATATATCCTTTTAGATCTACCGTGTTTAAGTCGCCCTCTTGTGGTTATACATAGAAGTAAAAAATAATGTTGACTAAATAAATAAAGGATAGTTAAGATTATTTTAAAGTCAAGTTGGATGGATGACATGACTTCCTGGGGAGAAAAAAACATTACTTGGAGTTGAGTTATTATTTTTTTTACATGATTTGCCGTATTAAAACATAAATAAATAAATAAATAAATAAATAAATAAATAAATAAATCAATCAATCAATCAATCAATCAATCAATCAATCAATCAATCAATCAATCAATCAATCTCCATTCATTACTCTCCAATTGACTGATACTTTTTTTTATTTTTTTATTTATGTATTTAATTTCAGTGTGGTCACAACAAGCCTCTTTTAATATAGCTTCATCCACTTGTACATACATGCTCTGAAGTGGCACATAGGGGTTACTTTGCCAGTGAACAAGCTTTGATCTTCTGGCTATGTTCAGTATGCATTGCCTTTTTATTCACTTGCATATCTGACTTCAGAGTGGTCAAAAGCCACACTATGATCCAGCGTTATAATTTATTACTGCACTCACCTTAGCGATAGTGAATGAATTGGTGATTGTGTTCATAGTGTTTAATTTAACATTCTTTTGGAGCCTGTTTTTGACTTTCAGCTCCCCTTGCCAGTGGGGTATCCCATTATTCCCCCCTTCATTCCAGCTTGAATATATAATTAAGTCCTTTTTTTCCCATGTGTCAGTGGGGGTCAGTGCTGTAGCCCTCGGGGACATGAATCCACAGAGCCATGTTTCCGTGCCCTTGAGCCACAATCTTGTCCTTAATTGCTCTAGTAAAAAAAAAGAAAAAAGTTTACAGCATCGTGCAATATATGACCAACGGACTTGTCAAGATGCTTACTTTAAAATTGCAGCCAGAGGAAAAAATGAATGTGTATTTTTCATTGGATGCAGTATGCAAAGTGGGCTTGGTGGATAATCATTGGTGATTCATGCAGATATATTTAAACTAAAAAAGAAGCACATTCTGGTCCATGGGGAGAACATGAATAAAAGTGAAATAATCTTTGGGGATATAGAGTTTGCATACATGGAAATAAAATATGAATTAGTTACAGAGCCGTAAAAATGACCAGATTAGAAATTTCAGAGGGATGAAGAGGAAAAAGAATTACTCATAGGATTAATACATTTCATATCATTAGCATTTTTATATAAAACAGTGTGGGTGAGGGAGGTATCATTATTGTATGATTAGTTACAATATAATGAGTTATTTTCTTTCATAATTTCACACACTATGTACATGTGCCAGTGTCATAGTATCTCCAAAACCCCAGTGAGGAAATACAGTAAATAAATAAGCATAAAAATACAACAGAGGAGAACAGATGAATAGGAGTGGTAGCTGTAAATCAATTTTAGAAACCAAAAAAAAAAAAAGATGAATGTAAAGAAAAGAGAGAAAAAAAGAGGAAAAACATATCGCATGCCTTGTGTGTCACTCAGAACAAAATATGTAGCCTCACATTTATTTCGGAGCTAAAATGTGACTCTTTCCTCTCGACAGTCAGTAATTTCAGAATAATGACTAGGCATTTTTGACTACTTCAAAAACTCTGATGGTTGCAATATTTGACTGTAACCCAAAAAAGAAGATGACGCACATGGAAAAAAAACACTGTCTCGCCCATTTTATACACATTCATTTGTTTGTACAGAAAGCCTTGGGATTGGCTTTGTAGAGACGCCACTGCTCCTCGCATGTCGCTGTGTTCTGAACTGAAAAAAAAACTCAATTCTCATTTTTTTTTCTATAAACAAACAATACACTATTGTCCACAGTTGCCAAATCCACTTCTTTACAGCAACTTGCTCAAATATTGGAAGTTTTTGAGCTTTCTGTTGTATTTTGTGCTACAAGACTCATTAGTGACTGACATGGAGGCTGTTAATGTTTTTTTAAGCTCTTAATGATAATAGATAATATGATAATAATATCTTTAGCACTTGTTCAGTGGTGACAAACAACATTCTATTCATTTCCTTTGAGTATTTTTCAAAGGCTTGGTCTCTCATTTCTCTTTTAAAATCTGGAAACCTTGCTGAACCTTGTCATTTTTTTTAGCAGATTATGCAAAGAAAAATAAAAATTTTTCATCTTACATAGTATAGATGTATTATAACAAATATTTTAACATAGTACACAAAGAAAATATGGAGTGAGAAAATAAAAAAAGCTTATTTGTTCTCACCCCCATTCAGTATTTACAACTTAATATTGTGGATGCCATTATACCATTCCAACATATACGTTACTTTGTTTTTATGTTTTAATAATTATAAATATACGTCCTTATTCTTTTTATTTCTTAATTGCTGTTACTTACAACATACAGAACAGTCACACATATTTAATATCTCATTTAAATAACACAAAAGCATTGCAAAGATTAAAAAGGGAAGAGGGACCAAACACTGATGTGGGTATATTGGGACAGTTGAATGTGATTTGTGTTTTGTCTAAAGTGAATATTAGATTTTTGCCCAGAGAGACTAAATGTTTGTGCTAATTGAACATTTGTTTGGCTCTAAGCTAATTTCCTAAAAAAAGAAAAGTGCAGTTTTGTGCCGTGACTGGGTCCAGAAAGAGCCGGGGGAGATATCATTTTATGCTGGAGCTTCTGCAAACATTTAATAAAGTGTTCATAAGACTGAGCATAGACCACTAGGCAAACGCTACAAGCAGATATGGCTGGGAAAGCAGCCAGGCTAATAATGTTCTATGAAATGTGAATCCACGGCCAACATGTGCACTATTAAGAAGCATATATTGAGATGCCCTGGAGTAAAGTCTCTGAGAGAGCTGTATTCTCACAGGCGAACGGTCCTGTTTATAGGGGCGATGGAGCGCTTATCCCCCAACCACTCGGACAAAGTTCTGCCATTGTGTCCTAAGGCGCTTCAAACACCTTGCCTATGAATGCGGTATAAATCAGAGATAGGTGGTAGTCTGAAGGGAGCACAGATAGAATTGGTTCCATCAGTCTACCCGAGGGCAGCTGTGGCTTCAGAAGTAGTTCAAATGTGTAAAACGCCAAGAAATGAAAGCCATTGTTTGTTGTTAATACATTCTTATGTGTCTCTTCAAAAGCATTGCACATCAAGTAGACCCCCTGCCTTTCTGTTCACACAAAGCTTCAAATAGGAATGAAAATGTTAAACAACCGCCTTAGCTCACACGATAATGGACAGACAGCAGGGAGAATATGCAAACAACAAAAGCTGTATATAAGACACTGTCAGTCTCATCTCGCTTTATTGAGAGCATTGATTATTTGTGCTAAACCTCTGTTGCCGCTTGAAATTGAACCAAAGATTTCCGATGGTACCGTATTATGCAAAACTGTACATGCGGTAAATAATCCATGGGATGCAGACACTAAGCGCTGGAAGATAATATATACAGTATTCCTTTGTTAGTGTTCCTCACAGGCTCAGCAGGCCCATCAAACGCACTGAGAAACTCCTGCTTTGAAATACAAGTTCCAGTTTATGTTCTATCTATTGTTTCATATACTGTAAACACAGCTAAAAGCATATATAGACACAGGACTACAGGACTTGGGTCACACACTTTCACTCTGCTAACAAGGTGGCCAGCAGGGGCCCAACTTATTAACATTGTCAGGGCCCTTGCTCATTTAAAATATGCATCAGAAAGCCTTATTTGATGGTTAGTACTGCCTGTGCGAGTGTGGCATGTCCCCGGGGGAGAGAGGGAGTGAGAGAGGAGGAGGAGGAGAAGAGGAATAAAGTAGAGAGAGAGAGGACAAGGAAGAAAGGGGATAACAGGAGGGAGAGAGAGAGAAAAAAACAAGCGAAAATGAGGGTTAATGGGAAGGAAAGAGAGGAGAATAATAAAAAGAGAAAAGAGAGAGAGGACAAGGAAGAAAGTGGATAACAGGAGGGAGAGAGAGAAAGAGAACAAGGGAGAAAGGAGGATAACAGAAGGGAGAGAGAGGGGGAGACAAGAGAGAGTAGAGAGAAAAAGAACAAGAGAGAATGGGGGTAACAGGAGGGGGAGAGATAGAACCAAGAAAAATGGGAAAAGAAAAAGAGAAAAAGTGAGCAAATGCAAGGAGCAATATTGGAAGAGAGAGAGAAAGAGGGGGAGAAAAAACAAGAGAGAAAAAGAGAAGAAAGACATTAATGGGAGGGAAAGAGAGAGAGAGAGAGAGAGAGAGAGAGAGAGAGAGAGAGAGAGAGAGAGAGAGAGAGAGAGAGAGAGAAAGAGGGTTGACAGTCCCAAACATCATTAGCGGCCAGAGGAGGCTTTATGCAGTGCTGTGTGCTGGAATGTGTGTCCACCCCAAAGACTATGAAGCTTGCTGGTGCGTTATAGCCATTCCAGCCCACAGCCACAAGAGCCCGGCCAAAGTCCCTGTGTACCAGTGCACTAGTTTGACATTAATTATCCTCCAACTGCCTGCAGGCTTCCACTGCACAGAACCCTCATTTTACAGTCATTTAGAGGTGTTTCAATTTGGATTTTAAATATTATAATGTGTGCGCATCTGTGTTTTTATATCTCTCTTATTGCACTTCAGTCTTTATGTCCAAATATGTCTGTGAGGTGATGTTTACTCCAGATGAGTGTAGAGGTTCTATAGCAGGGATGCAGATTGAGACAAGCCTTGGTATCACTTTTGAACAACTAATAAATACATTTGCCTTAATATGAACAAAACCAATAAATATTCAAATTCATAATCAGCAACACTAAATATGATTCAGGCTTAGTAATTGCTTAGTTAAGCGTTAGGGTAATTAAAAGCACTGTACCTGATTTTATGCTCTTAAAAACAGAGCTTGTTTTGAACAGTTTGCCGTGGTCCAAAGCTTTTCCTCTCTTTTATTTTATGGGGAATTTTAAGCACCCTAATTATTCACCACAATCAGTTTTGCTATTATGGTAATTCTAACAGCAACTAGCAAGCTAACCACTCACTTCCTGGTAATTGGACAATAAAACACGTTACACTTAGATGCGGACTGTAAGCAGCTGATTTATTTTTACCTCAAGTTACTGGGGCAGACAAATTTTGCTCAAATACATTAAGTAGTTTCTAAGACAGAATCACTCTTATAAACTTATAAAATGTCCATTATGAATCAGGTATTTGTACCTGTGCATGTTAAAAGACAAATAATGAGTAATGTGAGCAAAAGAAAAATAGAGCCTTTGTTGACACTGTGTCGCTCAGGTAAACTATGGCATAAGTCTAGAAAACTATCAGTTTACACTATATTATTGGTAGATTCATTTAGCAGCTGCAAGGGATGAAATGAATCCAAAGAACAGATGGGAAAAGCACATTCACTGCACATTTCACTATTACAGTAGAAAACAAGGGCTGAGTTGCTTGAAAATGCCGAGGAAGTGACTGGATTTGAGTCTCATTCCAACATGGTTTTTAATTAAAAATCTCATATTACAAAAAAAGTACTCTTTTGAGCTTTAAGGCATGTTAGAATATTGTTACCTCTTCAAAACCATACCTGTAGTTGTGTTTGTTTCATTCACACATGTTTGAGTAACCCTTTATGATCAGTCTGTCTACATCTCCAAAGCTCAGGTTGCTCTGTTCCATCTTGTGATGTTATGAAGCTGTAGTTTTCAAGTTAACAGTGAGAAGAACTGAGCCTAAATATTCAGGCTTTGTGTGTTAAACATGTGTGAATGAAACAAAACTCCAGGTGCATTTTTGATGAGGAAACATTATCAGCACAGATCAGGAAAACACGTAATATGGGTCTGTTAACCGCAATCTGAAATAAAACGTGCCCATTTCTCTCTAGTTTTGGGATAGAATGAATACATTAACACTTCACATCTGCCCAGATGGAGGGATATTACTGTATTTACAGTGCAGCTCTGTCCCAAGTAGTGCGTTGAAAAACAGCCTGTGTCACTCTCCGATGGGAGCCAGGACAACTGCAATGCGAGGAGCAATTATCAGAGGAGCAACATGCAGTGGCACAGGCTCTTAAACACAGCTCTCCACTGCATGCTACTGTGGTGCTAAATGTGATGGAAGGTTTCATATAAACTCTGCAGAATGATGTGGCAAATCAATGGGACTGCTCCATAAATCTCGATATTACTTAGCTTGAAAAGTCGTGCACAATAAATGTTGCAAAAAAGGGCCCATGTTACGATATTTCCTAATGTGTGTTATAAGGTTGTTTCCTCATCAATATCGTACCTGGAGGTGTGTTTTGCTTCATTCACACAAGTTTAACGTACAAATCCTGCATGTTTAGAGTTCTTTGGAAAACATTCTGTTCTACCTTGTGATGTCATGTGGTAAAACAGGAAGTGCGCCACTGTGTTTTTAGACTCTATACACTTTCACTAGATTCATTTAAGATAAGATGATCCTTTATTGTCTCCAGTGGGAGAAATTTATCTTGGGACAGGGGGTCACATGCTTATCACAAATACAGGACAACACAAAAACATCAGCACCACATATGTCTATGTGGTGCTGGATCATTTTAACCTTGGAATTGCCCATCTCTGGTGAACTAAAAGTAAAAGGTATAGCTGTTAACATGAAAATGACCATTCCATGACATCACAAGTTGAAACAGTGCATTTTGAGCTTTAGAGATGTAAATGAGGGGTCACCAAACTTTTTTCTCTGGGGATTATCGCTCCTGATTATGAAGGGGGGCCGGGGTCGGGTTAGGCGGGTTTCATAATGATGTCACAGATTATATACTTTGAAAACAGGCACACTTTCTTTATATATCAGACAAACTGCACGGTCCTTACACTGAACAAAAAAACAGTAGCCATTTTGCTGTACTTAACTGCACTACAGTACTTGTGCATGCGTTGACTGGCACTGTTTGACCTCGAGCTTGTCAGGTGACAAAAATTTGGTCGCAAATGTAAATATGTCATAATTTAAATATAAATACTTCATATAAGTATAATTTTTTATTGAAAAAAATCAACAAAATACAACATGCAGACATATTATTTGCCAAAAAGTAAATAAAAGAAATGGGTCATGACAACCTTTGAGGATTGCCTTATAGGTCCAGTACAAGTGGTAGAGGACAGAGGGGCTGGGGGCCGGTTAAAGGGGCGTTGAGGGCTGGAGTTGGCCCACGAGCCTTAGTTTGATGACCCCTGAGGTAGATGGACTAATAAACCAGGATTACTCAAACATGTGTGAATGAAAGAAAACACAACTCCAGGTCTGTCTTTGATGAAGCAACAACATTGAACATTCTAACATGTCTTAATGCTCACAAGACTCCATTTTATGTAATATAAGATCTGTAAACAACAAAACACAAATAGCTTCCCAAGAGGGAGGAACAAACTCAAATAGTAAACATGTTGCCAAAAGACACTTGAGAATGTATTGTATTTTTCATTCATTACACACTTGGTGGTGGTAAAATACTAGAATAGCAGCAGCTGCCCTGGGATAGACAGACGGACAACATAATTAACAACCAAGTGGTGAGCTATACCACAACAAGAAAGAAAGCTAGAAAGATATCCATATTATGCATCAGTTTATGCTATTGGAGACATTTTCTTGTTGGTAAAATAATAAACAAAAAACCAACCTGTAGTATGGGTTCATTAACAGTTGCATGGAGTGTTGTTTTATTAGTTGGTGAAAAATACCTAAAGTGTGTGATTCAGAGGTATGAAATATCTATAGAAAGTATTTATTGCTGGAGTGTCCTCAAGGCAATCTGATTTTTGGCTAATAGCTTGTCTTTTGAGTGTCCTTAAGGTCTTTGAAATAACATCTGAATAGGTTGGTCAGGGCAACCAATAAAGCAGCAGCGTGCAATTAGGCAAGACGGGTTTATTTGTGTAGCACAAATCGTAAACAAAGTAATTCAAAGTGCTTTAGAGAATAAGAAATACTTTTAAATCACCATACAAACAAATCAAAATATAAATAATTATCATAAAATTAAAAAGAGTGAGAGACATTAAATGATAGAGAAGAGTGTAGAATGAGAAATGAAAGCCTTTCAGTCATATGCACAGCTAAACTGTTTTGAGCCTGGATTTAAACAGCGTCAAAGTAGAGGCCTGTCTTACATGTTCAGGAAGACTGTTTCAGGTTTTAGCTGCATGAATCTGAAATGCTGACTCCCCGTGTTTAGTAATGATTGTCCTTGAGGTCCTCAGAGTGCGAGATGGTTAACATGTTGCATATGTACTTTGGTGCTAGACCCTGGAGAGACTGTACACAAGCAGAGCCAAAGTCTATTTTCTGTGCCACAGGGTCCAGAGCAGAGACCTGAACACAGGATTTATGTGCTCATACATTATGTGCTCATACGTCAGCTGCAGCGTTCTGGATGTACTGCAGCTCTCACAGCTCGAGCCTAGTGAACAGGCCGTTACAAGACGACAACAAAGGCATAGAATATGGGGCGGGCCTGGAGACTCGCTCCGCCTGATACCCAATCCAAACTGCCATAGACAACCTTGGTCATGCCCCAGACAGTCAATATCCCAAAGAAAGTTCGGGTGGGGGGAGGAGGGAAGTTGTTTGTTCCAGCAGCAGCCTTGAGGCCGGTGCTTGATGGGGAGACCAATGAACTAAAATTCGTGTTGTTTGGGTTTAGAGCGAGCAGCTGCTTTTCCATTTCTACAATTACTCTTTTGTCCATATTGGTCTCAAATCTTTGCAAAGCTTTGAGTTTTCTTCAAGATGTCATCCAACAGATAATGACCGCAAACCCAGCCCATAGTCACAAGTCTGAGTGCTTGCAGCTATGCCTGTCGTCCCAGTCCTTCCGGGCAGCAAGTGGGGCTTTGAACAGCTGCCTCAGTAATCTGAATGTTCCGAAACAACAGGGTCATGCCTTAATCCAATTAGCAATCCTGTAATCATGGGTCTGAATAGGTAAATGTTGTCCAAAAAAAAAAGTCAATTGCATGGAGAGACCAATTTATCAAATCCAATGTTGATTAATTTAAGGTTTGGAAGAGCAGGGCAGAAAGAATCTCTCAAAGTAGAAGACAGTAGGCTACACTAGACAAGACAAGAGAAGCGAAGCAGGAAAGATGAGTACAGGAGAGGAGAGAAAAATGTGACCGCCTTCGTCAAGAGCCAAAGAGAAAGCATCAACATTAACATTAGAACATGAGGCAATTTCAAAGTGTATCATTTCCATGAACAGTGCACTTGTGTTATCATTTATGTGTCTCCTTCGAACAACTGTAGGATCAGCTGGTGGTTTGGGAATAACAGACAGGTCAAAAAGGAAACAGAAATGAACAGACAGAGCAACATCAACCACAGTGACATTTGGAATATTTACACCCTTTGTAATGAGCAGGTCCAGAGTGTGCCCTCTGTTATGTGGGGCTCACTCACATGCTGAGTCAGACCAAAAGTTCCAAGGACAGCGCTGAGCTCTTTGGCTTTTTTGTCACACACATTATCCACATGTACATTAAATCACCTGTAATGACTAAACCATCAAAGTTTGTGCACACGACCGAAAGCATCTCAGTAAAATCATAAATAAGAGTTTGGGTTGAGGGGCCAGGTGAGAGCTGAGGAGATGGAGCAGGGGGCAGTTTGGGTGAAAGATTAGGGGTTGATAGCTGGGAGGGCCTTTGGTGGTGAAATGGGCACAGTTTTCTATGGGGGAAAGTTCAACATAATTGATGCCAGGACCCTTGACAGTGCTATATTAGGTGTGAAAGGAGCCATCTTGATTCCCGATCTGATGAGGCTTTCTAGATGGTTGGGAAGGGGTTTGGGTGAATGTGGGGAGGAGGAGGAGAGTGAAGAGTTTGTTGATGGAGTAGATGTAACAAACAGGACCCCGGGCTGGTCTGTGGGCAGGGGAGATGATGGGTGTGCTGCTGACTCATTCTCTGGGGCAGGGAGAGGTGGTGCTGACTTGTTCTCTGGGGGAGGTGGTGCTTTTATTGTTTCAGTGCTGGTGCTAAAGTTACTAAACATATGTAACCTCCTTTGCACTAACCAGTGACAAATGTTCCAAATATTACACTCAAGAAATTTCTTTCTGGCTTCAGTTCTTGCTTTGAGGCTATCAAAAATGTGAGTTACTGTGTGAAAATTAAATGCAGAAATCAATGTGTATTTTTTGGTGCATCTGTATATTTGGTGGTAGAACTCCAAAAGCGTAGGGAAAAACGCAGTTATTCATCCAAAAGGTAATTTCTCTGCCATTTTGCACTAACTCATGTATTTATTTATATTTTCCCTTCCATCCAGTCACTGATAACATCAATATGCAAAAACCCTGCACACTTGATGAGTTGAGATAGTTGGGAAACACTAGATAAGAAATCTGTCTGCTTGTAATTAAAGTGAAGCTCGAAATGAAACCTCCCCTCTTCCTGGACGGAGACACAAAGTCAAAATATAGAATAAATTTCTAGTTTTCCAGATTCTAGTTTTATTTTAAATATTTTATTTTTTGTGGAAACTAACAAAAACTTTTTTTTCTGTGAGGAGAAACACATGATGCCTTTGAATGAAGGATGAGGAAAGAGAGAGAAAATAAATATAAAGTAAAAAATATATATTCATCTATGTTATTTATGTATTTGCAATGAGTAAAGCAGGAAATACAGATGCATTTCACTTTTCTGAGACAAATTCATTAAATGTCATACATAAAATTGATTGTTGTGAGCATTAAGCCATGTTAAAATGACATTGTGTTTATTTCATTCACACATGTTTGAGTGATTTTTATTATTCTGTCTACATCTCCAAAGGTCAGAATGCTCTGAGACACCTTATGATGTCATCAAGTGATAGTCTCAAATGAACAGCTCCTTTAACCTTTAGTTCAGCAGAGATTAGTAAGGTCTGAAATCCAGGTCTGAAATCATTCCAGTTATTCAGATGAAGATGCATGCAGTTTAAAAACACTGCAGTATTACCACATGACATCACAAGGTGGAACAGAGTGATTTCCATTTGAGAAAAGCACTCAGCCTAAAAATACCAGAAAATAGTGTAAAATGGGCCCTTTAAAATACCTCAATATATAGATGAAAAAAGTTGCCATTCATGCGTAAAAATACCATTATCTCCTATAAAAAGCAGTGTCATACTGCAGTTATACTTGTGGTTGCACCAGTCTGCCACCTTGCACTATGCACTATACCTGCATCATTTGTCATTTCTGTTTGCTAACACTTAAGCTATCTGAAAGCCCTCCTAGCCTCTGCTCCTGTCACACTTCCTCATCATTGCGCCTGTAAGATAACCACTTTATGCATGTCCACGTAATCACTCTTCCAATACAGGCGATGAATGCAAACAGCCCTATGTCTCCTGTCGCCATAAACAAAATCAAGATGGAGCATCCAAAACAGAGCATTGCAGGACAAGTCTTTTTTTTTTTTTTTAGTCTCTCCTGCACCAGGCTTGTCCACCTCGCTCCAGCTCTGCAGTTCAGAAATCACAAAAGGAATATTCAACATTGCGGGACTCCTGGACACTAGTGTTTGAAGTACAGGTCTCATAGCCCTGGCTGTCAACAGTCCGTAGCAGAAGTAAAAATACAGCTACACTAACAGTAAGCAGCACAAAGAGACTCCAGTATGAGGTGCACTGTACTGATATTATGGCTGTAGAGGTGCAAGGCCAGTGAATAATATGCTATCCCATAATGCATTCTGCTAGGTCTCAGGTTTGCCAAGAAAATGTACAGATAGATTGTATTGACTGAATGTACAGTAGTAATTCTGTTTATGTATAAATACTTTGGCAATTGCACTTCAATTGAGCTTCATTTCATGATCAAAAGCTCAACTACCTTTTTGTGTTTTTCAAATGATCCGTTCAGTGACTAAAACGTTAAAAGAAAAAGAAAAAAAAGTTGAAAATAAAATGTTTGAGATAGTTGCCGTATGACTTTGCCTTGACCATTTCATAGTTTGTTCACAGTCATCGCTACACATGTCATATTATCCTGGTGGTCACTTGCCTGTTTCCATCGAAATACATATATGTCCTATAGTTTCCAAGCAAAGCATAACCTTTCCTTCGACAGAAGCGGGTGGCTGACCCTCCATCAGAAACACAGTGGGTAGGGTCACTAATTATTCATTTAGTTCATGTTTTCTACTAACATACTGCACAAAATATACTAAAGTAAAAATTCAACTGGACAGTGGACTGGTTAGAGCAGTGGTCCCCCAATCCGAAGGCCGTCATCTGTCATTGTGTCCTTAGGCAAGACACTGCACACACCTTTCCTAGTATGAGCTTGCTACCACTGAGTGTGAAGTGAATGAAATACAGTGTCCGTATGATTAAGTATAGGTTTGCAGTTTGTCTACACCAGGAAATAGCACGAAATGAACTACCTAGAAAAGCACGGAATTATTGAAACTTGTAGACCTACAACTTGGCCTCTATAATGAATTGTAAAATGTGATTCACAGGGTCATAAGTGTCAGCTCGCAGTATCACTTGGGCAGATCATGCTTATGTGCTTGAATCAAGAGTCAAGCCCTTTTTGTCCTTGTGTTGCAAACCACATCTAATTTGCAGTTTTGGACGAGTGTGCATCGAGAGCAGAAAACACACCAATTAAACAGACTCTAGCCTCACTTGTCTTTGGGCTCACACAAGGTCTAGTGTTCTAGAGTCTGACCAGAGCAGGCTCATGAGTGAAGTCCCTGGTTTCTGCTGTGAGGCCAGATGCAATAATTACAAGCCAACACTTTTGATTTATTGCAGCGGTGTGTTCCTATGGCATGGTTATAAAGTATACCCCTAAAGCTTGTGTGCGATGGTACTCTCATCAGGAATCTGGCTTATTCAGCTCACTACAGACTGGATTTATCAGGTTATGACTTTTGTTACTTGAGATTTAACGGTGCACTATGTGACTTTAGCCTTGAATGTCTAAGTGCTGATGTTTTAAATGGCCTGAATTACATTATTTTCTGATGAATGTCATGTCGTTTCTCCAACAAATACATACTCTTCTGCCTTGTGATGTCATGTTGTAACACAGGAAGAGCTCCACTGTTTTTTAAGCCTTTACACCTTCACTAGAATCATTTGGATGGTTTCAGCTACGGAACTGCCTGTCCATACTAAACTAAAGATAAAAGTTAACTTGAAAACTATCACTACATAACGTGGAGTGTCATGAGGTGTAACAGAATATTTTGAGCTTTAGTAATATAGACAGACTAATAAAGGGCTATTCAAATATGTGCAAATTAAACAACTTCAGGCATGTTTTTGATAAAGTAGCAACAATATAACATGACCTAAAGCTCACAAGAGTTAATTTTGCATAATATAAAACTTATAAACTTTAATGTTAAAAAATACCTTGAAAAACATTCTTACGACGTCGCCTCTCCACACATCTGACCTGTAACTTTGCCTTGTGGAGTCACCTGTTTGTAGCTGTAAGTTTTGGGCCATACTGGAACATCCAAAACAAAGTAATAACATCTCCATGGTGACAAGCAGCGAATTACAGACCAAAAAAGTGCACCAAAATAAATAAATTCACTTCTCTAAATCTTAACTGATTAATCACTGTTAACTTGCCAGTGCAGTCCCATTACGAGATAGAGCTGCATTGGAAAGAAAATTCCTCTTAACATATTTTATTCCCTTTGAGCACATGGCAGAAATACGCCACAGTAAACAACAAATGGCGTCTAAGAAGAAGCAACAACAGAGGCAGATTGACAGAATTATTTGTGGTCTAAGAAAATAGAAGACAAATGTGATATCCCTTGGAATCAGTGAGTAAGGCTCAACTGCATGCGAGATTTAAATATCAGTCACTCAATACTATAATAATGCATTATACTCTGGAATAAAAATATGATACAGAGTGTACTGAGGCCTGACTCAGTCAAATCTGAGAATACTGTGAAATTCCTTCTGCCACAAATCAATCCAGAGCCAAAAGGTCAGATGATCAGTTTTCAGAACTCATGAACCTCATGATCTGTTCCATGTTGAATACATTTATGGATGTACTGTACCTTATATGGAGAGTGATGAATTAATAAAAAAAGAAAGTTGTACAAATAAGCTTTTTTCATCATCATAAAATTAACATTAAAAGAAGAAAGGTTTTAAGATGCTACTTTGACACAAGACGGGAATTTCACGAAATAAGTTATATACTAGTTATTTTGTGAAATCAAAGGATTATTATTACGTGCATACACAAAACAAATTGTGTTTAATTTTTTTGTGCTAGTAAGTAATGGTGTAAGGTGATATTTATTGTGTGTGGAGATTTGTTATTTTATTTAATTCAGTGTTATTTTATTTAAACAACACATGACAACCTAAGAACAAATTCACATTTACATCATGGTTATGGGTAAATGTATTTGAAGCATATGGTAAAAGTGTCATGGGCCTATGGTAACAGCCGTGCACAACATATTGAAGAAAGGAGGGAGCGCTCATGTCTCATCATGCATCATTGTCCCACAGTGGTGTGTCACTGTGAAAGCAGCTGCTCCACTTCCACATCATCATTTGTACCAATACCACACCAATTTCATTCAATTACACATGCTATTAGGCTGAAATTAGACATGAAGCACACTTACAAACCAGTAGTGAGCTGGCTGGAGCTGTCAGATATTCCTCCTGTTAATGCTGAATGACAAGGAAGTACTCATTGTGAGTAGTTTATTTAAAAACTTTTCACAGTATGCTTTATTGTGCCAGTGTCCAATGTGTTAAAAAAATCCAAAATAACAGTGGAAATAGTGGAACATTGTTTTTCAGTAAACAAAAATGTCTAAAATGCATATACAGCCAAAATAAATACTGACTGATGCCCAGAAATGTTTCCCCTTTATGCCCTACTTGCTCCTCCCATTGAGAAAAATACATAAATCATTCTAGGAACAAACATTTTTATAATAAAACTGTGTGACATATTCATCTTTTACCAAACAGTAATAATGCACAATAAATCCCCAAAATAAGGGCGTAAAAACCGGGTTACATAATACGCATCACATGATCATGCTCAAATGTGCACCTTGGCAAATCAGAGGAGAGTGGGGAAAAGCGTTAACAGCGCATCTGCGTATGGGTGAAATCGTGGGAAAGTGGGGAGTGAAGTGTGTGCGGGATGAATCAGCCAGTGCAGGCCATGGTTACATTAAGGAAGAAAACCCCACCTAGAATCAGAGATGGACTGGCTCCATCATACTCCATAAATACTTCTTCTCTCCATCTACTCAGACCTTGTACTGAACTGGACAGTAAACTTACCCTTTCTCTGGTTTTATTGCTTTATTTTCCCTGCCTTTAAGAGATTTTATTTTATTTACCTATAAGATTTAACTTTGTATAAATATAAAAAACAAAAAAGTAACAATGGTTCTGGGTAAGATAAAACATTCAGTGTCTTATCTTACCCACAATAAGGAAATCCAAGTGTTGCAACGCATGCTTCAAGAATGAAGGTTCTATATTATGCTAAATTGACTCTTTTGAGCTTTAAGCATTGTTGTTTGTTTCATTCACATGTTTGAGCGTTGATTTATTGTTTGTCTGTCTACACCTCCAAAGTTCAAAATGCTCAGTTCCACCTTATGATGTCATGAAGCAGCAGTCTTCAAGTTAACAGCTCCTTTTACCTTTAGTTCAGAAGTGATTGGGAATTTCACAGCTGACATTATCCAAATGATTCTAGTGAAGCTGGATGGAGTTTAAAAACACAGCGAAGCCCTTCCTGTATTACCACATGATATCACAAGGTGGAAGGAACAGAGTGTTTTGTCTCTGAGAGAAGAACTCAGCCTAAATATGCAGAGTTTGTGTGTTAAACGTGTGAATGAAACAAAACACAACTCCAGCTATGTTTTTGATAAGCAAACATTAAAACATAGATCGAGATAGAGAAAATAGGAATATGGGCCATTTAATAACTTATAATAGTATGAAATATGTGATATGTTTTGTATGTGACTTTGCACAATAGTGACTTCACTGACAAACTTTCAGGAAATGAGCTGCCATTTTCAGCCACACTGTGCCTTCACAATCGGAGAAAGAGCCTGAATGTCCTTGGACAAAACTGATGCAACTCCTTTATACATTTCACCACTTGGAGTTTTCAAATAGTAAAACTCTGGATATATTTTCAAGCTACTTCAGTGATCCACTCATTTCTAAAGTAATTTGAAGGTCATTTGGGCCTGTCACGATCCTTTTCACTATAGACTATAAGACCTATTTTGTCATTTTTTTCCACACTGGCCCACCCTCCTATGTACTCCATCCTGATAAAGTCTGGCTGACATCTTAATAAAGTGTGGGTGACCTTTCCCTTGCACCCATCTGGCCACTGCACACCGGACCAACCGCGGTGCATGCTCTATTATCGGCTGCTCCTTCATTGATTGGATAAAGGATGACTAGGTTATTTTAGGCCCCAAACCAATATGACGAACCTACGTTTTGAAAATACAGTACATGCCTTCACAGTGTAGCAGAGACTGTAATTAGAAAGAGTAACGCCAAGTTCACATGCTGCAAACAGATAATAAAAAATGAATAAATTGTTGGCAACGTCTTTGCAATTTCTCGTATGTGATGGATTTGTGTCTGGTTTTGTTTGTGGTTTATTTTTTGTTGTGGTTGACATTTGATTTCTGAGACTCTATTGATTCATTTACCGGAAAAAGTTCCTCATGAAACAGCTCTTGGGTTTCATTCTAGTTTTTTCTTTGTTTACTGTGGTTTGGGCTTAAGTCAGCCCAGGTTTTAGTATCAGATGTATCAGTTGGACTTTGAAGTGGCTTTTGATCAAGATGGTATTTGATCCATCCATCCATTTTCTTCCACTTATCCAGGGCCGGGTCATGGGGGCAGCAGTCTAAGCAGGGGCTCCCAGAGTTCCTTCACCCCAGACACTTCCTCCAGCTCCTCCAGGGAGACCCCAAGGCATTCCCAGGCCGAGAGACATAGTCCCTACAGCGTGTCCTGGCTCTTCCCCGGGATCCACAGAGCTAATCTCTCTCGCCTTCGACTGCCACCCAGATCTCCTTGTACCAGCCCCTTGTGGATCCTACTACACGTGGTGGGCCCATGGGAGGGCGGCCCCATGTCACTCGTTCAGGCTGTACCGGCGAGGCTCTGGGGAAGGCCTGACCCACCAGGTGCTTTCCATCCAGCGCCCACACTCTCCTGGCTCCAGGGTGGGGCCCCAATGACGGCCTTCTGGGCGACATAACTGGCCTGTGTCAAACTCATCATAAGTGGCTTCTGATGGAATATGAATCATGCTCAGATATGGTTATCCTAGTTAACAAGCTAAAACTAACCCTATTAATAGTAACAAAACACTTGGGCTCTACACTAACTTTTTTTTTCAAGAGCACACGTGCCCCTAAGTGAAAAATTTTAGGAGCATAGAAAAAAAAAAGGGGACACAAATAGGTTTTCGTTTTGAACGTTTATTAAAGTGCAGAAGTTGCACACACCAACACCAACTTATTTGAATGAATTTTACACAAAAAACAAAAGAATTATACCTGTACTTTTCCTGCATGATCGCAATGTTTTTTTATAAATCTATCTCCATTTTATCTGATTAATATTCATTTAGACTTAAAATAAGCCAAACAGACTGTACTGCACTTAAACACTCTGCACCCCTTTTTGGACCCTCACCCACACTTTGAGAACGTCTTCTTTAAGAGAACTTCCACTGCACTTTACACAAAGCTGCTTTGAAGTGAAAAAGGTGGCTGGGATTTTTAAACCTGTAATTTCAAATTCCTAACTGGAGTTACATTCTCTTACTGGTTTTACAGTGGTATTTAGTCTCTGCACATTTCCTAAACCAAACGCACATTGTGACAGATTTATTTGACATTTTATTAGGCAAACTTGAGTCCACATATCGCCTCCTCTGTGCCGTAGCTCTGCTCTGTGCGGACACTGATAATAAAATAAAAGTAGTTTTTGCTTCACGTTTCGTCTTGCTCTTCTAATCAGCGCTCATTGAGGAGGAGCCTCTGTGCGCTATACGTGGGGAGGAGAGAGCGTGAAAAGGCGAAGAGTGGTGCACTGACGTATAGAAAGGTAGGATGTTTAACATGCCCTGTGATGCACGCTGGTACATGAGGGTGGCGCTGTGGACAAGCCGACGGCTGGGGGTTTGTGTGGTGACATGTCGTGCAGTGTCCATGGGCTCCAGCGCACAGGTCCCGCACACTGGTACAAATTTATTGGTGACAGCAGCAGCCGTAATGAAATATGATCACACTCAGTATTCAGACATCCAGTCCGTGACGAGACCGAGTCCGAATGCGCTCGAGTCCGAGAAAAGACCAAGACAAAGCCATCGCTTTGGCGGAGAAGGAAGTCCAGCGGCACGGGGGTGTCTACTGAGTGGTGGGACAGGTCTGGGTCATGCTGCAGTGCACCCTCTTCGTTTAAGAAGGGCGTGGGTGTGTTTTGAAGCGGAGTTTGTTCGTATGAGTGATATCGGCCACACGCGGAGCTTGTATGCTGGAGTCGTGTGCCCGGGCACAGTACGGCTGCGCTGGATGTGTCGCGCTTTAGGGGCGATCCAGGCTTGGGCACGGTTCTGAAGTCCTAGTGTGAATGCGCCCCTAATGTTTGATACATTTAGAACGTTTAACTTGACACGTTACGTCTGTGCGCAGTTCTCCTTATTGTAGCTGCAGAAGCACTCGCACAGATGCGCCCGTTTTGTTTTCCTCGTTCGCACAACGAAATATTTACTCGCAAATGCGAGTGAAATGGGCGCACTGTAGAGCCCTGGTTAAGGAGCCCATGTTACGCCATTTTCCGATCTATGTTATGTTTCCTCATCACAAACATACCTGGAGTTGTGTTTTGTGTCTTTCGTACATGTTTAACTCTCAAATCCTGTTCTTCTCTCAAAATGAAATACTCAAGTTCTACCTTGTGGTAATACAGGAAGTGCTCCACTTAGTTTTTAAACTCCATACACCTTCATTAGAATCATTTGGATAGTTTCAGCCCAGGATTTGCCATTCTCTACTGAACAAAAGTTTAACGGTACCTGTTAACTTGAGTACTACCACTAGACAGACGAATAATAAAGGATTGTTCAAACATGTGTGAATGAAACAAAACACAACTCTGGGTATGTTTTTGAGGAGGTAACAACATTCTAACAAAGCTTAAAGCTCACAAGAATCTAATTTGTGTAATAGGACATTTAAGTGTTTTTCCATTAAATTTAGCATGCTTTTTAATCTTTATACAGCTTTTAGAGTTTGCTCAAGCTTATCTGATGCAAAGACAAAGGGCTGCTGTCTTATGTCTTACTTGTAGACAAAGCTCACAGGCTGCTGACTGTTAGACAGGCCATCATTATGAGTGAAGTTTTGGGTCTGGGGTCTGTCCTGTCTCAGGTATGGACAGTCTAACAGTACACTTTTAATCTGTCTACAGCAGTGGTGTCAGACATCATCAGCCTTAGGAGAGCACAGTTCTAGGATCTGTCTGAAAATAAAGTAAACAAGCGGAAACTTAACTCACTTTGAGGAAGTACTTTGGTTATTGCTTTGGCCATGTACATTTAGGAGGTACAGCCTTGACAGATGATGTACCAATTTAGGAATGCAAAGGGATGATTTGCAGCTAAATTGAGTTGTATTTTTTTTTTTTAAAAAGACAGGATTTTATAGCAAAGGATCAACAAATCCCTCTTAAAAGTGCACAATGTACGTTTTCTGGTAGATGGTCCACCGCCTGCTACTCTCCATTGAAATATTGCCTGTAATGTTCCCCATTATGGTACATTTCTTAATTTCCATGGAGACAAGCAGATGTCTCCAAATGAACAAGCTACAGGTCAGATCTGTGGAGAGATGACCTTGTTTTAGAAAAGATATTGTTTTAGCAATAAAACATATTTCATAGGTAAGAAATTCAGTGGGCATATTGCGGAACGCTCCAGGCTTACAGTCATCTCCATGGAGACAATCAGGTGGCAGAAGCCTAACCTGAAAAGTTCCATAGTGCACCCTTAATGCAGTGAAATTACATTCATTCTATTCCTGCTGTACAAAGTGAAATTATTTGATGGGTAGGACAGAGAATGAGTCTAGATTTCATTTTGATATAACTGCATTAGTGAAGTTATCAGCGGTCTCTGTGTGACCCCTAGACAATCCCAAAATGAATAGAAGTGCCTATGCAGCATGGCTCCCTCCCTTGGCAGGCTCCATGATGGATGGGGGGTTATTTTGAGCGTTTGTCTGGCATGGGGCCACAGGGTGGGTCTTCCTAACATGTGGAGCAGAGGCCCCAGGGCAGAGGGGAAGGGTCCAGGCAGAGCACAGACCCTCTCTGGGCCCCAGCCAGACTTCTCCAGTGCCTCCTCCAGGACCACAGATGGAGCCTATAGAGCAAGAGCCGCATTCCCACAGCTCAGACGGCACATTCAGAGGAATCAACCAATTGGGCTTTGAGTCATCTTCAGTCATCTGGCTCCTGTCGCCGCGGTGCCACAGTGAAATCAGAAGTCAGTGTTCCAGATGGAAAGAGAGACAACGTTCAATATGCCACAGTGGACTCCGTGTGACAGAACAGCCTGACTCAAACGCACCCCGAGCACTATAGAAAGCACAATGCACCAGTGAGCACGCTAATAATGTGAGGAAGGTGTGCGCTTTATCAGCAGCCACATTCTTAAGTGGAATTTATTAACATTTTGGCAACTTGTGTTCTCAAAAAAATACAATTAGATCAGAATTTATCCAGAGACCAAACAGCAGTCCTATCTAAGAGCAGTAGCTGTGAAACTCACTACTCAAATCTGAGATCAAAATGTAAACCACTAGGCTTTTGTCTTGGATCAAAGCAAAGCAAAGCAAAGCTGTACTGTACCCATTTGGAAAAAGCACATCATGTAGAATAACATTCTATCATAAAACAAACTATAATCTCTATTCATTTTCTTTCACACATTTTCTACTGATGCTGACAATGAATATAGATCTAATGACAAACGGTTTTGCCCAAACCTGATTTTAGAGCATGTTTAATTGTTACTAGTGCTGTCAAAAATATTGTTATTAACATGTTAAGGCAAAACTATTTTTACAGCGTTAAATTTTTTATTGCAAGATTAATGCTCTTTGTGACCTAGTGAACTAGTTTTTTAATAAGCTGTGGCCACTGCTAGTAACATTAGAAAAACTACAGGATCCAACTGTAAACTGGAAGCAAAACAATTTGTACAAAACAGAGAAGCTCTGTCAGGTGCACTGATGTTATTCATACAAGGAAAACACGAAACATACAGTGAAACTGCGCTTACCGTCAATAAGGACTGTGACAGAGAAAAGTTTTGCAGCCTCGTGTCCATCTGTCCTCACTGCTCCTCACTGCTATTATATCCATAAACTCACGAAGGAGCACATATAGCACCAGGACTCATATCGGTCTCGCTGATTAATAGATATTTCTACCGCTAGACTTATTTTCTCTGCAAAAAGCGTTAGCTCTGTTGCGTGACAGGTACACAAACAGAGTCGTGTGACGATGTCATTGCCCTTAGTACAGCAGTGTTGGGGCAGACAAACACAGTCACACTAACTGGAGATCACTGGACATCCCTTAGTAATGAGAACGACCTCAGGGTCACAGTGCATTATTTCACCCACAGTGAGAACTTCAGTCGCATGCTTTGACTGAAGATGAAAGTGGAACATCGAACACAAACTTGTCTCACTGACCATTGCACAAAGCAAGCCTATTCACTTTTTTATGTTGATAAGCGTATTAAATGATGATTCAAGGGACAAAAATGTGTGATTAATTTGCAATTATTTGAGAATTAACTATGGCATTCATTAGATTAATTGCAATTAAATATTTTAAGCAATTGACAACACTAAATATTACTTTTGAGGATTTTTGTGGTTGATTGGATCTTACAAGCAATTAGCCAATCACAGGGCAACAAAATAAAAAAAATGTGTAGTTACACACTTGGCAACTTTGAGCAAGTTCTTTCCTTTAATCTTCTCTTAATTTGTTGTCCAATAATAATCATGCTTGACTTGTTAGCACTATTACCGCGTTGTCACACAATAATTTGTTTTTGACTTTCCACAGTACAGTGACTGTGACAACTCTTGGATGCAGTTACTGAACAGCAATAATTAATGTCCACAAATGAGCACTTGTCTTGTTCTAACAGTGACAGTGCAGTTAACAGAGGGCTCACGACTCTGCCACCTCACGCTGCCTCTTAGCACCAGTCACGGGCTGTCCACACATCTCACCAGAACTCAAATACTGCCGTCTGTGGGAGGGGGAGTGCAGGGGACACCAAGACCCACCTGCTCTCAAACAGAATGTGAGGAAAAGTTAGTAAAACTTTTGGCTGGTAACAATAAAGGGACAACTTAATTGTTTGAGCAGTGAACATGACTGAAGAAATTGCACAGATCAAGAAGATCAAGACCACTTGCCTAAAGGCTGGTCTTGGTCCAGCAGGGGACTAATGATGGAAATTAGTGTTGGCTACAATCCTGCATATTTACAAGTACATGTTTGTTTATTACATTATCTTGTCTTTTAATATGCATTGTCCTTTTAATAAATAAATACAAATACAAATATATAATGTAGGAACCATTCCCGTTTCTTTTGGGTTGGGGTTAGTTTAGGTCACTGTTTAGTGAGCACAAGGTGACCTATATTTGGTTTGGCCACGATGGGGCAGGGTGGAGCCGAGCTTATATGAACACAGAGGGGCCGCCGTATGGGTGACAGGAGGTCACACTTTTGTGTACTGTTCTATCAGACATTAGCCTCCACTATTCCATTTTGTTCCATATTAACAAGCAAACCATCCACTCCCTTTTGCTATGTAGCTGGTCAAGGAGTATCATCATTGGCATAACTTTCCCCCAAATCTTTAAGTACGTCATAACCTGGACTCTGAAGTGTGTCTTACCTGGATCCCCTGCACCCAGAAACGACAAAATGTTAGGACTAAAAGCAGTGCTACATGTAAATTGAGGTCAAATCTTTCTAGGAGATGCCAAGATCAACAATCATCAGTATATGGAACAAAAATATCAAATAATATTGCTGATCCCCAGCAATTGAATTAAATTAAGAAATGGTTTGCTAATATTTTAAGTAAAACACAAAAAAGCCTAAAATAAAATATCCCAGCCATTCTTAAAGTTACAGTCTAGGATAGCCATATTCATATTTCAGTCTAGGATTCATATTGAGCAGCAGGTGGGTGGCGTGGTCAGTGTAGTCAGTGTGGGAGGATGTAGGAAGGAAGTGGCTGACTTGTATTACACAGCTGAAGTCATGATGGAATTTAAAGCTTTAAAAGATAAGCCATCTTTTAAATCTTAAAGGATAACAATTTGTAAGTTTTGTATTTGGCACAGACATTTCTGAATTGTTTGAAGTCTGTTCCATTGTGCACAGATGGATCGGCTCTTGACAATGTCCAGTGAAAACTGAAACTGACTCAAATATGCATCTCCTGCTGTGTGCAGTATGTGGGTGCAAACTGGCAGTGTCTGCTGATTGCGGATGCGTGATGTAATGCGTCATTAAATGCCAGGTTTCATCTTGGTTGGTTTAATCCAGTTGCAGGAAAATTAGGGTTGAGCAATGCATATATCAATATTATGGAAGGCATTTTAACAGTATTATGGCAATCTATCAGAAACATGTGTAAATGTCTTGGTTGAGGTAAATTATACACTAAACTATTTGATGGGATTAAAAAAAAAATCTGCTTTTACTACATACTTTTATTAATTACCTTATTACTGCTCAGACAATACACTTGGTTATTTTGCAGAGGCAACAAGTGTCATTTTGTCAATATACCTCTCACTTGTACTGACAATACAACTTCTATTTTACTTTTGTGCTGCTAACCTTAACATTAAGATCACCATGTTAACATTTATTGTTTTGAAAATGTTATATTTGCCAAAAATCAATGTACTAGCTTTATGAATTTCACTTTTGTTTTTGATGCTCTGAGTCTCCCCTCTAGGTGTGCATCCCCCTAATGAAACTACTGCACATGGCATCAGGTTTGTCAAGCTGCTGTGATGTAGGCTTGTGGATTGAGTTACACAAAATCTTACAGCCAACCATTAGAACTGTTAGAATAGAGCCTGGGTCAGATCACTAAATTACTCAAACATGCATGGATGACATCTAAAACCTCTTCATTTATGATTTTGCATAATACCCCCTTTAACTGAATAAATTCACATAAGAAGTAGGAAATGACAGGACCACTTGAGATCCCTTTTCGTTGGTACTGGAATTTTCAAAAGCAAAAAATAATAATAATAATAAAAATCCTAACACAAGTTTCAAGATGGTTAGCACGTCTTAAAATGAAAAGTGCAAATTAGAAAACAATGAACATGGTCCCCAAGTGCCATTAAAGCACTTTCAGACAATCCATCTTTCACAGTCCGTCAATAATGCTAAACCACCGTCGGAGCATTTCACAAGATTTGGATTTTAGTTTTCCAATCATCACATTTCACACCTAAAAATGATTATCAAACCTACAGAATTTTGAACTCCGCTTACTTCAACACAAATGCAGTAATCCATTTAGGCATTGTGGTGTGAATATTTGCAGTACCACCTTCAGTACAATGTGCAATTCACAACTTGTGGTGAGTTGAAAGGCTGTAGATGGAGTTGAGAAGGTGCTGGCTCTGGAGGTGAGAAAAATCAGCATGGTTGCACCTACAAATACATCTTGGTCTCACACAGCTCCTGACACTATCACTTTCCTTTGTGGCACTTACTTCTGCTGCACAACATAGTCTTAAAATACAATTAAAGGCCCATTAAGCTAGTTTCTGATCTATGTTATAATGTTGTTTCCTCATCGAAAATATAACTGTTTTGTTTCATTCACACATGTTTAACACAAACTCTTTTTACTACATACACCTTCACTAAAATAATGTGGATATTTTCAGCCCAGGAATTCTCTACTGAAAAAAAGATGAAAGGTGTAAACATGAAATGACATGACATCACAAGGTGGAACAACATTTTGAGGTGTGAAGAGGTAAACCAATTGATACTAAAAGGATCAAGGATCACTCAAATATGTGTGAATGAAACAAAACACAACTCCAGGTATGTTTTTGAGAAGGTAACCACATTATAACAAGGCTAAAAGAGTCAGTGTTGTGTAATATAGGACTTTTAATCTTGTTTTTATTATTGATTGTATACAACATCATATCCCGTCTCTCTTCTTATTCAGACCTGTAAAGCACTGGAAGTGTAAACTCTGTTATTGGTTGGTGTTTTACATGACAAATAAAGGTTTAAAGGTCCTATAGTATGCAAAACTGACTTCTGTGAGTTTTAAACCATGTAATAATATTGTCACCTCATCAAAAGCATACCTGAAGTTGTATTTTGTATGTTGTTTCATGCATGTTTGAGCAATCCTTTATTATTAATCTGTCTGCATCTATGAGTTTAGCAGCTATTGTTTACCACCTCATGTCCAACTGCTTCCATCCATGCGATTTCGGGCTAGAACTGTGTGGAGTAAAAATGGCAGGAAGATAACCATGTGTCAGGGAGCAGACCACCAGTTTAAAGAGTAGTTCACAGCAGTTACAGGTTTGTCACACCAGCCCACACACAGTGGATGTTTCATAAATTGTTCAGGATTTCAACTGTCACCTTCAACTGTGAAATACAAAGAACACAAGTGAAAATGAAGCCCACTGAGATATGATTCAGTCGCAACCACTGAGTCCAAAGTCCAATTTGGAGCAATAATTGTACTACATTGCTAACAGTGAATTCAAATGTCACTTGGAAAATGGAGAAATAAGAAAATACAGACATAAAGTAATCCAGTGCTAATTTCACAGCTCATTTCTCTAATGGTGGGTTCAGTTTGGTGTTAAAGAGCTAAGTTTTGGCCCGATTGGTTTACAAAACATTTTTGAAGATTAAAATAAATAAATAAAATGCAAGATTGTTGTTAGGGTTAACATCCTTCTTTTGCCTGCTAAAAATAATAAAACAATAAACATACAGTAAATATAAATATTTTGAGGGGTATTGTATCTGTAGTCTAATTGATTAAATATGTAAATGAAATACTTTTGTCAGATGACTCTGATTTTAAGTGTAATCTCCACAGTCAATGAGGCTCTAAACGGCTCTTAATTAGCTCACTCTATTGTTAATACGTTAAAAAGTACTTTAGTGCAGTAAAACACACTGGAATATGGAGGTGGAATCAGATATCTTGTATATGTTCAGATAATACTGCAGAAGGATTTCTCCAAGCCCTTGTTAGTGCAGGCAAATGGAGGCCAGCAGCACAGTATCGGCTCTGCTCCACTGGCATGTCTGATTTGTTTACAGAGAGGGAGATGGACATAGGCAGAGCCCAGTACTACAAATAGCCTGTAACCCAGAAGCCCCACAGCCCTAATACTGCACCTCACACTGACCATGCACCAATACCTCTCCGTAGACTTATTATCCCCCAGCCACCAGTGAGAGTTTGATGCATTGCACAGTTGTACAACAGGTAAAATATTTATTTTGCAGGTTTTGCTCTCAGTCTGTGCTGCCAGAGAAGGTTGATGTATTATACAGAGGTCCCCACTCCAGCAATATATGACAGTGTAGAACAAAACACTTAATGTGTCATAGAGAAATATGATACTGACTGATGCACATGGCTCAGGCCTCCTGCGGCCTTCTGTTTGTCAAAATACATATGACAAGGCAACTTCGATAAAACTTACAAAGATAAGTAATTTGATCATGAAAACTGTTTCTTTGTCAACGTCACAGCAGCTTATCAAATTAAAGAGAAACCAAGATGAATAAAAACAGTTTGCATGCACTACTTCAGTACGACTACTACTTCAAAGAAATATATTTTATTGTTTATGGTTTATTTAGTCTCATTCAGGCTATTTTCCGTCTATTGTCACACAGATTGTGCACTCTCAAGCACACAGTGGGATTTCATACGTTTACTCAAGTGTACAGATTTTTAACAAGTTGCTGATTTTCATACTCAAATGATCCACATACTGGTGTACCAATCAGTCACTGAAGCCCCCCTGAGTGCATAAGATTAGTAAGTATGTTAACTAAAACTTTGAATGTAAGCTCTAAACTGTATTTTGCTGTGCATAGTAGAAAGTTACTCTTGTAATAGCAGTAGTGTTAAAGTGTTGACTATGTCATGGTATTGTTAGTTTAAAATGCCCTTGTGTGTTTGAAATGAAAACAGTGCTGCTCCTGCTGGATCTTAAATCCTAATCCCAGTGCCCACTCTTTGATTTGCTCAATGACAGAGACACTACACTTTGGCAGAGCCCACCACAGCACAGGCCAAACACTGCTTCTGCAGCCAACACACTGAACCCAAGCTCATACAGGCACTTTTTCACTATACATCTGTGTGTGTCTCTGTGTGGAGGTACTCAGAACTGCTACACCTAATTAGTCAACAAATGTTGATGATCCAGGATATAAGTATAAACAAGTTGGGTGGTAGGCTGGTCGTTTTCAATATCAAAAGGTTGTTAAAGAAAACACAAAGTAATCTAATCATTGTGTATGTAGTACCAAATATCTATAGTCATTTAGGTATATTTATGTTTTTTCATCCCTCAATAACTAAACATGGTTACACTAAGCAGTCTAAGCTTGCATAAAACACACTGATAGAGCAGCAAGGCTGACAGTTTAATTAGGCTACAGAGTTTACACATGATAAAACCCATTGGCACCTCCTGCAGACGCAGATGAACACAGCACCCTGGGGAGACACATGAAATAAGATCTGCTGGTGCCAGTCTCGCTGCCTGCTGTGCTCTCCAGTCTGACCAGGCTGTCGCTCTGACCATAGCATTAGCTCTGTAGCCACAGGATTAGCACTGTTTACATTTGCAGCCAGACAGAATCCTGGAGTCAGTGTGTGTCAGCACTGCTTATGATCCACCCTGAGACCAGGAAATCAATGCCCCTTTAACTGTTAATCAATCAGTGCTCTGTGGTTTCCTCATTGGACCTGTGTAGCATCATTACTGCTCCACAATTAACACAGGGTGATCACCATGGCAACAGCTGTGATTTATTAAGTAGTAAATCACGAGACAAGGTCAGAATTTCAGCAATTAGTTGCATGGTACCAATTTATTTATGCTGTACACAAGGTTCTATGTTTGTGTCCTTGAATATTGAAATTATGAAAAAAATAGTGCTGCCATAGCAATTAACACATTCACACAAAATATTCTATCTTTTGAATAAGAAAAAGTCCTCAAAATGTTAAAAGCTGAAACCCTTGAATCAGATCAGGTCTTCTAAGATTGTTCTGTAACGGGGGAAGTTTCTAGGGACCTTTTAAGCCCTTTCCTCACAGTGAAGTCATTTGTTGTGTTGCTGTCATGATAGCCTCTACAAAGCTGAACTGTCAGAATAGTGCTGGCTCCGTCCTTTCTGGCCTAAATCTTGTTAAAGCCTGCCACAACTCACTGAGCCTGGTAATTGCTATTTGTACTCTCCCATGCCACATCAAGCCTTTTTCTGCCCACATACTTATAAAGGCGTTGAACTGTTGCTATTGATTCTAAAGTAATTTACGCTCGCCACTGTATGACGCTAAATGAAAATTATTTGATAGAAAAACAACCATGGCAAAAGGGATCCAAGCAATGACTGGAGAAGAGATCACACACCTCCCACGCTGCCCTGTCCCAGATGGCACATTTATAGTAGGTTTTAGCAAACAGAATGACATGCCGCATATAATCTCTGCCATCCTCAGCATTCCCAGTGTTACATTTGAGCGTTCAGTTCACTTTCTGCTGAGATTACGGAAGTCACACATGAAAGAATGAGTGTGTATAAGAGGCAGGGTTACAAAACATGATAATTGAAGCCATGTATTTAGAGGCGAAATTTGAAGTAATTTGAGTTTTACAGCATTTAAAAAGTCTAAATGATGGGTGAGGTGAGAGGTACATAATTACACTGGAACACTACTTACTGCATTGACTGTATTTACTTTATTTCTATATTTTATTTTTACTTATACTATATTTTCTGGATTATAAGTCACTCCGCAGTATAAATCGCACCAGCCAAAGAATATGCATAATGAAGAAAAAAAACATACAAGTCACACTGGACTATAAATCAGGAGGAGCACTTATTTGATGAAATTAGAGACTAAAAACAGACATTTCAATGAGTCTAACAGAAGTTTTTGAGAAATCGTTGTCCGTGCTCTGATCGCAGCGGTTGCATTGCATGAAGCAGTAACAGCTTTTTTTGTTTTCTTCATTACAGTTCAAGTATCCTCTGCTTTTCACCAGTCTCTTACTTGCTTCTTGCTCATACCAAACTTGTTTCTTGCCCATACCAAACTTTCTGCTGCTCAATTACCATTTTCGGCTGCAGATTTCACCACTTGCAGCTTGTAATCTGCAGGTTATGATTTTCTTTTTGGGGGTATTTGTGTTCAGTCTTTCTCAGTCATCTTCATAAGTTGATGTTTAAACTTTAAATTTTCAGTAATGGGAGTAGCAGATACTGGCACACAAGCCTAGAGCGCCCTCTCGTGGCTGTCAGTGTGAAAATAACAAACATGTGAAACTATATATTTTAATATACAAGTCACAGGAACAGCCAAACCATGAAAAAAAGTGTGATTTATAGTCCGAAAAAAACACGGTACATATACTTATTTGATGTCAGTTTCTTGATGTTTTTGTTACTTATTTATTTTTACTAATTTATTATAACCTTTTTGTCATTTAAAATATTGTGATGTACGAGCTATTGTGTCCAAATAATCTTCCTTCTTGATCAGTAAAGTTTATCTAAGTGTCCTATGTGAATGATCGTTTTCAAATTAAAGATGCATATAGGTTCGTCACCTCCTTGTCTCCATGGAGATGTTATTGTTTTGCCTGGTTCCACATTATGGCATTAAACGTATCCATCTGGAGGCATAAATGGTGGCCAGGTTAAAGGTTGAATACAAGTTATACTGAGGAAAATTTCAGGCAAAGCACTACGATCTCCATAAAGACAAGCACATGATGGATCCTCCACCTGAAAAGTTACACAGTGTAGCTTTAAAATCCATCTTACTTGACTACCAGCATCTACTACCCAGAATTTGTGTGATAATTCTTACATACTGAGTTAGATGCTACAGCCTGGCATGAAAAGTGTGGAGCGTACAGTCTAAAGTATTTTGTGCAGAAGCTCCGTTAGGGTAAAGCTGGCTGTAGATGAATATTTGAGGGCTAATGTTTTAGAATAACTAATTCCACATGTGAACAGCTCCACAGCCTTGAGTCAATATGTCTGGCTGCATGATGATATTCGTCCACACACCGCCTCAGTTTGTTGGCTTCTTCAGAATTCCTTTTTGCATTTGCATCACTTCTCTGCCAAACGCTAAGCACAGAGAAACAACATTTTCATTTTACATTGATTTTATATAAATAAAGCAACCGGCAGCTCAGTGAGAAGCGCTCACATAGAATATGGATACAATGCAGAGGAGTCCAAAAGTCTTTGTTGAGCTGAATTGATTATTTTCCAAGACTGGTGTCCACTGCACTGTATTTTTATCTTAAATGCCACACTACAGGACTTGAAGAATTAGAAAAGTGGAAATTATCATTACACTAGGCAATGGTCCACATGATCAGGTGCGCCTACGACCAAAGTTTGTCCAAGTGAAAGTCAGGCTATAAGTGTCAGCTACTGTTACGGCCTCCCGGTTAGTTCAGGCTAGGACTACAGCACATGCTAGTGATGCTTTTGACTGCACAAACTTATTTTGAGTGTCCAAAATATCAGACAGTCTTTCGTTGGACAGTTCTCAGTTGAATCCATGCCTCCTTGTGAGAGCTATGACCCATGTTTGTGAACTATTACACAAGATTTCCCCACGGGTCAATAGTATTCTTTCATTGTAGATGTGTGCAAAAGCTTGAGTATCTTAAGCTTAATCAAACCTATAGAGATGTTTGGTTATAGTGTGAAAGCAGAGCATTACATTGTTGATGCAGTGGGCCAGGTTTACAGGATGGTGATGTAGTTTTAGCTCCAGCTTTTTAGAAGACTTCTCTGGAGAACTTGAACCCCTACAGGCTGAGTCACAATCAGATAATTGTTTCTCACAGCAACCATTGAGAGGATACAGGCATGTAATCCCTGCACCATTCTAAGGCCACTACAACAACAGGAGTGCTTTCACTTCTAAAAGCCTTATTATGGCTTGTTTCAAGAAATACCTTTCAGTAAAGCTAAGGTTGTGTTAGAAGCTCTGTGAAACGTGACATTTTCAAACTTAATTTTCTTTGTGTGGCTGTTTGGTTGATCAAGTCCTCTTATACTTTTAAAGTGGTCCATGCTTTTGTTTTATTCATATAAGGGTAAATTTTCTCACCTTGAATATACGCCCACTCCTCACAGACATTAAATATACAGAATTTCCCCCTGAGGTAATTGAAGAAAAGTGATTCAGATATTGATAACTATTACTGTCAAAATGGCAAGATGGCTGCACACAAACTCACCAATATAATGCGTATATTATCTGATCTAGGTTATAGTTCTGTTTCCTCATCACAAACATACCTGAAGTTGTGTTTTGTTTCATTCCCACATGTTTAACACACAAACTCTGCATATTTAGTTCTTCATACAGCTTCATTAGAATCATTTGGATAATTTCAGCCCTGGAATTTCCATTTTCTAAAGGTAAAAGGTAACTGTGAACAAATGAAAAGCTACCACTAAATGAATAAAAGTGGAACAGAGCATTTTAAGCTTTGGAGATGTAGACAGACTAATAATAAAGGATAAAAGATATCTTGCAGGTAACATTATAACATGACTTCAAACTCACAGTATTCAGTGTTGTGTAATGTATGACCTTTAAACTCTGCGTTTTGGGTGTCGTTGAACTGCTTGGTACTGTACATTGTAAAATAGTTGTATCTATCATGACTGTATTACCTGACAGCTCCTCAGCTCCGTCATGTCCTGTTTGTATTGTAAGGGGATAGGCTTCAGAGCCAGACTGAATGGAACCATGTGGGCAGCCATTGAGAGACAGCAAAATACAAAGCTAACCTCCATGGCCAAATGTACTGTATCCATGTCACATTTCCAGGCATCAAGGTGAATTTATCTGAATATTAAGGCTTCTGATCTCCATGTACAGTAAAAAGACATGACATTGAGGTTGCGTTTTTGCCACAAACTTCTAATTTGTTGGTTTTCGCCTCTCGAGATTTCAGGTGTAGTGAAATATCTGCAGTCCTCCATCACTCAGTTACCCAGCTAACTCATCATTGGCGAGATATGAACTAGAATGGAAAGATAAGCCTTTTGGAGTCTCTGCCATGGCATTTTAACTAAGCCGCATTATATTTAGAAATGGAATGACTAATTGCAAAAGAGAGCTCCAATTCCCATCTCTAATTATTTATTTCATCCAAATCATTACAGGGGGAGGATTGATTGAAATGTATCAAGGGCCTCTTCCCTCTGTGATGCTGTCTGTTCAGCAGCAGCTCATCTCTTCGTGATTGGCTGTATTGTATTGTTTGTTTGCTGGAGTTAACATGCAGGTGCAATTCTCAGTTCGCATTTGAATACTCCCAACACTAGACTATTTATACACCCAGCTAACGTAGGGGCTACTTTTTCACCCATTTTTTGCAGTTTTGAAAGTGATGTTATTCCCGGTTGGCAATCAATTTTTAATGAAAGCTTTTGGATGCAGCGCGTAATGTTTTTAAAAGCATGCAGGGACAAAAACCTTTGTGCTCTTTGCTTTTGTTTTCCAGTTAAAAATTCATTCAAAGTGGAGAAAATGGCGAGGACAAATGCTATTCAGTAGGTGACACATGTTATATTTTTATGCAAATTCACAAACAAAATTAGAGTTTGTAAAGTCTCAACAGGTTACTGCCCCAAGGTTTAGGCAAAGAGATTTACAACAGTGATGTAAATAAATGATCTATCTGTCCACGTAAACCAGTCCATACGGAACTTGGAGAGGACAGGAATATTGTGGGGTCAGTTCATTCACAGCTTGATAGTTCTCTGGTGATTTTAGGTGTGGATCATCAGAATGCAAACAGATGAGACATTCCAGAAATTATATTTAAAAATAATAATAAAAAAAGATAGATACATCTTTGGTGTGCTATGTACATTGTAAATGGCTGCAAATGTATAATGCAATCACAATGAATAGAATTGTCTTTTTTTAATGAAAACTCAAAGAGCCACACCAGTCTTTCAAAAGTAGCATGAGATAGTGGGTGGGAGACAATGGGTGCTGACCTTTTCATTAGTTGAAAATTAGTTCTTGTTTCCTTCACTTTTTTGTGCCTATTAGCTCTTCACCTGTAGCACCAGCCCAGATGTGGGGGAAAGTCTGTTTGACTTTGGTTCAGTTCATTTGACCTAAAGTGTGGTGAGAACATGATCCACACCAAATGAAACTGCAACAGTTCAGGTTTACCCCAGTGACAGGAGTGAATACTCTCTTAGACAGTTTGATAGGGTGTCGGGGTCTTTTGTCGTTTCTACAAAATAGAAACAATATTTTTGTATTAGACAATAATATAACTTGGTTGTATTGGAGAGAACCTAAACCAGTACAAGTGCTTGATGCTTTTTATCTTTTGAAGATAACAAAATGTCAAAGTGCCATTTTAAATGCACTATTCTTGCATTAAGAGCAGTTTAGAAGTGCATGCTGCAAAGCTGTTGGGCCTGCTGAAGTGTGAGAGTGGACAGGAGCTGTGGCTGCAGGTATGACTGTGTCCTGTCATTCACATTAGTCTCCATCAGGAGTGGCATTCTCCGTCTCAGCCCTGGGCCTCCACTGCAGCTCAGCTGACAGGTGCCCTCCAGGGAAGAGCTCAGAGGACAATGTGGACTTATTCTGTTTTTCCACTAATGATAGAACTTTGTGAGTTACAATGTATTTGGCATTTTGCTTTTGGTAATAACCAAAATAGTCATATTACTATCAGAACTTTGTCAATTGGAGTCAACATGGGACATCCTCTCATTATGTTTATATTTGGTCTTGACCTGCTCCAATTGCCTGACCTGCTTTTATCACTAATCATTATAGTGACCTGCTTTATGCAGAACAAATCAAACCCCTACAGTATGTGCATAGAGTTATAAACTATTTCATTATGACTTTTTGCTGGTTGGCAGTTTCAAAGTGCTGAACTAATGTAATGTTTTTAGAGGCAATATGAGAACCAAACTTCTCTGGTTCACACTGAAGTGAGGGAGGACTCTATCCCCCCTTCCCCTCTAAAACCTGTTCCCTCATTCACATGTGATCCATTAGAAATGAGCATTTTTTATTCATTTACTCATTATTGAAGCAGTCGTAGCTGAATTGAATCTTGTGTGATAACTGTATCTCTCTGTGATGTGGCCACGGGGAGGAGAAAGGAGCTGGTGAAACAATGCATTTCATATCCAAACTATAGCAGTGGATGATTAATACAGCAGACTGAAGCGATTAGAGCAGAAGACAAAGAAACTGAGTCATGTGGATCGTTCAGAGCCAACGTAAAGAAGTGTACGTCTGTGTACAGGATGGGTCTAACTTCATTCAAAAACGTTTTTCAATTGTTTTAGCACACTACTGAGTTTCTCTATTAAAAATTTGCACATGTGAAGTAGCTCAGTAAAAAAACTTTTTTGCCTCTTAGCTAAAATATTGGCGGCACGGTGGCTGAGTGGCAACACTCAGGCCTCACAGCAAGAAGGTTGCTGGTTCGATCCCCGGGTCGCCCGGGCCTTTCTGTGTGGAGTTTGCATGTTCCTCCCCGTGTCTGGATGGGTTTCCTCCGGGTACTCCGGTTTCCCCCATCAACCCAAAACATGCCCACACCCCTATGAACTAACATCAAGGACCATGTTGTCCACCCTCCTGTGGGCTCACCACCTGCAGAGGGGTTCATAGGGGGGGTCAGGTGCTATGAGTATTGGGCAGCACGCTGCCCCCGCGACCCAGCCGGATTAAGCGGGAGAAGATGGATGGATGGATGCTAAAATATCTGACAGATGTTCTATATGTGCCTTTTTTATGAAGTTTCTTAGTTTTAATGCTGCCCTCTGGTGCTGCCTGCATGGCCCTGGTGTGGTGCTGCTGTCACAGTGTCTGTAGGGGCTGTTCTCTTTAGAAAGTGAGCATGATGAGGGCAGTATAGTGATGCATACATGATGAGTGACTTGTGTGCTGGCATCAGTCTGTGTTCATATGTGTGGATCAGTAGGCAATCTCATCCGGCTCTCGGCTCGTGGACGGCCCAGGCCTGCTGATCCCATGTGAGCCGCACTTGTGACTAGTGTATGGCAAGAATAATGAGCAGATTCAGACTGGCGCTGTGAGCACGCTGCAGGCAAATGTGCCCTCTGTGTGTCTCTTCGAGCATTAATACAGCAAGTCACTATGGGTGACAGTGGACAGAAAGAGAAACTATTACTGTAAAACATACTTTACAGTGTGATTCATTATAACATGTGTCCTACTATAATTGCAGATTTTCCCATTGGTCTGTATTAAGAAGAAAAAAAAAAAGCTTATGGCTTTGCATAATTTTAGTTATATATTTCCTTTCTAGAATGAACGGGTATTTTAAAGTGCACTGTGTAACATTTCTAGTGGATGGTCTGTCACCTGCTGATGTTATTGCTTTGCCTTTTATGTTCCACAGTACGACATTAGGTATATCTCTTTCCATGGTAACAGGCATGTGACGCAGGCCAAGTTTACAGGTCAGATCTGTGGAGATGCTTACAGTATATAGGCACGTTTTTTGTTTCACTTATGAGCAAGAAAAACACCTGTAATTGTATTATTGTTATTATTAATGTAAGATTTGTTATTATTAATGTAAGATTTAACAACATTCAAGGCAAAGCAATAACATCTAAGCAAGTGGCAAACCCTCCACCACAAACTTTACACTGTGCACCATTAAGCAACACCAAGAGCTTAGAAAACAAACTAAATCTTTCTGATTAATTATCTGATTAGAGGGCACGGCTGTGTGGTCAGATCAGCTCACATGATAAGACCCTGCATCAGCACAGCCACAGGAGCACTCTGCATGTTGATTATGGCACCCCATCATGACTTATGTCTGCTGTGAATGTGGGATATAGAGAGTGGCTGGTGGGGGGCCACAGGGGGGTTTGTGACGTGTGCTGCCTGTGATTGATTGTGTTGTTATTGCTAAGGACTCTCTTTCCGCTGCCTCCGGGACCCTATTCCATCCATCCACTGTCTGTTTGTACTGCTGCTCATAAATTTCACAAACAGGGTTGGAATCCACTGGGAGCTTAAACAATTGCTTTATTGATGAATTTATTTCACATGATGGAGAGCAACACATTGGACTGGCAAGGGATGAGTGGCCATTGTAAGAAAAAAATAACACTTTTCTAGACCTAAATAAAGACCAAATATTTATAAGCAATGTGTGGAGAGGCAGGTTTGATAAAAGCAGATGACAGTTGCTTACCTGGGATGCAGAATACACACTTCACAAAGATGTGAGTCTGATGCACCCGTGAATCTCCCAGTTTTCAGATGGACGTTGTTGACTAGTGGATTAGCCATGCTTGGTTCATCTGTGTCAGAAAAAATAAAGGAATAAAACATGAGGCTGAAAAACATTGTGGATATCTGCAGAATCAATGAGCAAAACTCAATTCATCTGATGTGAGCTCTACTATACACTCTATTAATCTGATGTGAGAAATTTGACTTTGGTCACTTGTCACTGAAAAACATGATCACGTTTGGTCGGGAAGAGGATGTGGGGACCAGACTGATACCCATCTGTATTAAAGAGAATTTTTTACCTTTATTTACCCAGGAAAGTCCCATTGAGATTACTAATCTCTTTTTCAAGGGAGTCCTTGAAGAGTTGTGCCTTGCCTAAGGACACGACGACAGTTTTTTTACCACTGGCGCCCCACTGTGGCACCTGGAATTCCCAGTGGTCTCCCATCCAAGTACTACCCAGACCCGGCCCTGCTGAGCTTCTGAGATCTGACGGGATCAGGCTTTGACAAGCCGGTATGGCCACAAAATACAGAGAGATAATCTGAATTTGCCAGGTAAGGCAGTTACCAAAAAGTATGCGAAAGGACATGCAATAAGTTAAAATGTCCCCTTTACACAGTGCCCAAGAACACCACAACAGTTGCTTTTATTTGAAAACCACTTGTGATTTCCTTTTTATTGGTAACTAAGGCGTGCTTTTGTATTTAGCCAATCAGATCCTGTCAAAATCTCCTCTTACAATCAGTGACTCAATACGTCACAATCGGTTTTGAAAGAATAAATACTGCAATGAAAACATGTTTAATTCCCAGCCGCCTTCTCTTCACGTTCGTGGTGAGTCAAGCAGAGGTTGGGGAAATGGAGTTCTGAAATATTAATCAGAGTGTTGCATATTCAGTTGAGTGTTCTTTGTGCATGCTTGTGTGATCTCTCACAACACGTTCACAGATTAAATATTTATCACATTTAAATAAAAGGCCAGAGAGGCGTCTTCTGCAGAGCTGGAGAGAAAGCGCACGAGGGGAAGAGTCTTTGGTGAGTTATCGGAGGTGATTGGTGTGAGGACCTGTGCTTGTGTCCTGACGGAGAAATGAGACACATCTTGACTCATTCACAGAGGGGGATGAGCCATAGCAGGAGCTGGGGCTGTGCAGATAAGACACTGAAAGAGACTAACTCAGAACTCAACACAACTAAACTCCGAGATCATCATTTCCCCGACTCATGATATTATTTCGCTCCTGATTTCTGCTCAGTATGAGAATATCATGGCTTGTATTGCTCTTGTGGTGAGGAAAAATCTGATCATATCTGTGCACAATCATCTTCTGAAGTCATTTGGGGCTTTGATTTATCTTATTCACATTTGTTTAATGCTTCAAAATGCCACTGAATAAAACCATTGTTGTATTTCTTGGCTGTCAGACATTTGTAAGACAGTACAGGTCGAGGGACACTATTTGCTACACTTGGTAAATAATTGGTCATTTATTTATATAGTTATTTAAGTATTCCACAGAAATGTTTGTGTTCATCATCTTATGCCATTTCTGAAGTCACTTGGTAGGAAGAGCACTGGTACCTGCCACATTTCTTGCCTCTAGTGAAAACCACCAGAGGATTCAGGCTCTTTCCAACTGGATGTCTTTCACAACACTTTGAGCAGCTGCTGATTGTCCTCAAAGGCACTGTCTTCCCTCGATATGAATTTTTTCCCAGCATACTGCCCAGCTGTTTCAGGAAAATCCTGTTTCCACAATGTTCTCCACTTCCTTCCATGGCGACTCTGCTCTGTGTTACACTTGCATTGCTCATTTTGACTGATGCTGAAGAAAGTGACACAGGCATTGGGCATACATGAGTGTGCAGCTGGATGAGGCCATGGCTTTGGTTATCAACTCTCTCCTTTGAGTCTCCCATGGCTGTGTCCCCGTCTTCCCAGAACTCTTCACTACATGAAATTTACTACTACTGAAATTTCCCCATTGTGGGACAAATAAAGGATATCTTATCTTATCGACATGCTCTCTGTTCCCAAATTGATTGTTGTATATATAGCTGAAAGACATATATAGCTGAAAGACATACATACATACACATAATATATATATATATATATATATATATATATATATATATATATATATATATATATATATATATATATATATATATGCCTTGACACCAGTCTCTTGCTATTTTGCCACCTATTTACATTTTATTATAACTATTTATATTTTGGCTCTTTGCTATTATAACATATTGTGATGGGTGACCTACTGTGTCCAAATAATTCCCCTTGTGGATTAAGAAAGTTTGTCAGAGTCTAAGTCCACACAGATATTTGATGAGCTGTTCCGTTTATTGTACTAAATATGTGCAATACTGTGTAACCAGTGCACTTTAGACATCTAAAAGTCAACACAGTTACACTTAAGCACTTTATACATTGAAGACGTGTCAATTGATTTTATTTTATTGATTTTTATTTGTTTTTTATTTGATATTTAAAATGATATACATGAAAGAAAAACTTTAACATGAGAGTCTAATTACATTTTATACATTCACAGTATATGCTGCCTTCATCCTTTGTTTTGTTTTGCCTTTTTAAGTTGGGGACCTTAGCCTCTCCTTGGTTACAGACGACTGTGTTTTAGTTCTGTGAAGTGTGAATGCAGTACAAATCCAGCAAGCTTGTAAAACAGAGATTTCCATCACATGAAAGAAGTGATTTAAAACTAGTTAAGCTACTAGACAAACAACAGATCTACCCATATACAACCTGCTGTTTGCTCCAGTCAAATTAGTTCCAAATGGATCCACAGAGTTAGAGGCGATTCTCCAAACCAAACACACGCGTCATCTCTACTGCCACAATGCAGACAAGACAAAACTGTCACTTCTTTATGAAGACACATTGGCACATTGTGGTGACTCCACACACACATACATACATGCATACATACACACACGTGCGCACACACACCAACAAACGGCACTTCCATTATGATCTGCTTTTAATCCCATCACAGCGAGTATTGAAATAAGGCTTGCATATTTGTAATTGATCCACTTGTTTTTACACATTTTCCCATATGTCTGAAAACTCCAAACAAAATGGAGGGGGAGAGAAAGAAGGGGAAGAGGAAGCTCCAACCTAAAGAAAATTATAATTTAGAATTTATGATATGGACTGGTCAAATTCGTACACAGAAGGACAGGGGCCATTCGTAATACATACAAACTGCCAGAATGCGCCGCGCGCGCAGGAGCACCCAGCGCGGTGGGTGGATGTAACCCAAGCGCCCCGCCTACGGACAGCGCTGAATTCATTTCTTAAAACAAACTGGTGTAATTAAACGTTGCGAAACCCTGACCGGAGCGTATGAATGCGCAGTGCGCAGCACGAGGCAGGATGCGTCCTCGTGCGCAGAAAGGGCCCTGGACTCGCACTACAGAACAGCGCCAGGTGAATTTCCAGGTCACTATAATTTTCACAAATCACAGAAATACTCACCGGAGCGTTAACAAAATGCTGCGTGTACGAGCCGGAGGAAGTCCCAAACCTCGCGCACAGGCCGGAAGTCTGAAAGGAGGAGTGTCTGTTGGACACAGTGGCGAGCGAAAGGATAAATACAAAACGCATGACACGCACCGCGGGGCCCAATCACCAGGCCTGAGGCCAAAAAAGGGGGATTAAGTGATATTGACTCTTAACCGCGCTCGTGCTGTGGCGCTGCTCCAGAGACAGCGGGTGACGTCAGAGGCGACCAAAGGGGCGCAGGTAAGAGACCCGCCCTTTAAAGGCTCAGGCCACACCTAATAGGCTGCCAATAGGCACACTGCGCCTACTGCCACAAATAGGTGATAAAATGAATACCAAAATAAATTGTCCTGAATTTGGTCAAATATTTTCTACCAAAAAATAGATAAGATTTTACAAAGGAATGAATTAACAAATGAAAAAGAAGACTAATTAACGATATACGTTTAGCAAAACTGGACAAACAATTATTTTTTATTATTTAAAGTTTGTAATAATTACAATAACAAAATAAAATTATATTACAAAAGTCACTGCAGCTAGCTACGTAACAACTAAACTAAACGGTGGTGAGCTGGAAACAATGATCTTGCATCCCGATTTATTATGGCTACATATGAGATTATATTTGGTCACAGTCATGGCTCACCCGTCAGCCTTTCGGTAGGTCTCAAACACTAAAATAAAAATACTTTTCAGTCCAATTAAAAATATAGTACAATAGGAGGTACAGATATCTGGTCTGGTCTCAACTGTAGTGAAGTAAAAGTATCCACTTTAAAATGTACTTAAAAATACTGATACCTAAAATTTATACTTAAATACAATACTTTCCACCACTGATTGAGGGTGTGAGGATAAATGCAGAGATTTATCTTTCAGGATTTGCCAGGTAAACTTTTAGTAAGACACGCAAAGTGTTATAAATGAGACCCAGCTCTTTTTTTATTGTCATATACACCATTAGTTTCGTTCCTCACCTGACTGCAGAGAGACTTGTATTTCATTAAAGGCCAAGGCTGGAGCTTTTGGTCACAGTTCACCTGTCCAAACAAAACAACCCAAGGGTAAAAATGTCAGACTGGAGATCTAAATAAAGTAGACTTTATAGCTAATGCCTATTTTTTCTAAATACATCAATTGTGTGTTTTCTCTCAACAAGTACACTGTGAACGCAGCATTTTGTGACAAAATGTGAACGTCTGGCAGCTAATAATTAACATTAACCCTTGTAATGTGTTAGAAAGCTGCACACATCTTTAGTGTTAGCGGGTCAAATTTGACCGTGATTTATCTCAGCCTGAAAATACTTAAAAACACTAGCTATCATCCAATATTGTTTTTCACCTCATACCTAACTTAGTATACATTCATATCCATGGAAACACTGTTTTATTTATTTATTTTTTGGCTCCACAGGCCTTTTATCTTACAATATACCACTCGTTTTCAGTTACAAAAACTGTTTAAATTCACTTATTCACTCAATTATATTTCCTATAGTGATAAAATGAGTAATTATATTATCCATGTCTTATAAACTAATATTAGAGTACACCTACCTATACCTATATATATAATTTGTTTTATTTAAAATTATTAACAATAGTGACATCTGTGGTGTTACGGGTCAAAACCGACCCTTGTAGTTTTATGGTAGGATAAAGACAAAAAGTCAGTTCCTTTTCATAAAACCAACTTTATTTTAATCAGAATTGCAAGTGCAAATTGAAAATTAAACCATAATATGAACACTGAAAAACAACATGTGTGTGCAGGTGTGTGTGCGTGTGTGTGTGTGTGTGTGTGTTTGTGCAGGTGTGTGTTTGTCTGTGTGAACCATAAACTGAACATTGAAAAACAATGTCTTGTGTGTGAATCATAAATTACGAGCCTTATCCCGGTTACGAGTCTTATCCCAGTTATAAGTCTTATCCCAGTTATGTCTCATCCCAGTTATGTCTTATCCCGGTTATGTTTTGTCCCGGTTACAAGTCTTATCCCGGTTACGAGCCATATCCCGGTTATGAGCCTTATCCCGGTTACAAGTCTTAGCCTGGTTACGAGTATTATCGCGGTTACAAGTCTTATCCCGGTTACGAGCCTTATCCCGGTTACGAGCCTTATCCCGGTTATGAGTCTCATCCCGCTTATGAGTCTCATCCCGCTTATGAGTCTCATCCCGCTTATGAGTCTTAACCCAGTTATGAGCCTTATCCCGGTTACGAGTCTCATCCTGGTTATGAGTCTCATCCTGGTTATGAGTCTTATCCTGGTTATGAGTGTGTGGTCTTCAGGGTCATACTGAACCTCATCCTCAGACACATCCTCCTCAGCTTCACTTTCTTCTCTGCCTTCAGGATCACTGTCCTGACCAACGATATGATCCAGCGCCTCATAAACAGTAAACCTCTTGCTCATGTTGACTGATGCTCCAACAGAATGTAACTGATAATATCTCACTCAAACCCTGTTCATATGTGCCTATGTTTATTTTTTATTCAAAATGTATCACTATGCTGCGAGAAAGTTTGAGTTCATGTGGGGTGAAGGGGGCCTGTGTGTGCGCCTGCATGTGTGTGTGCAGGTGTGTATATAGATTCTGCAAGAAAGTTTGAGTTCACATGGGAGAGGGGTGATGAAGGGGGCCTGTGTGTGTGTTTGTGTGTGGTGTGTGTGTGTTTGTGTGTGGTGTGTGTGTGTGTTTGTGTGTGGTGTGTGTGTTTGCGTGTGTGGTGTGTGTGCATGCATGTGTGTTTGTGTATTGTGGGGCACATTGAGCCATATTTGATCCACAGAGCAACCCCCAGCTTTTAAGTGCTGCATACAATAGCCAGTATTCTCTGCCGGGTCATATTTGACCCGTAACACCACCGATGTCACTTTTTTTTTCAGACCTTTAAAATTTACTGAAATGGTGAAAATTAATTTTGTTGCGTTAAAATAGTTGTGTCTGAGGATTAGACAAAATTTCGTTCCAGTAGAAAAAAGCAAATGCTACTTTTTACAGACCTAAACTTTGACCCGAACACAATATAAGGGTCAATCCGAAAGCAGTGCTCTTGGAAGGTCCACCTGAGTTTCATTTCACATCTAAAAAAAAACAGTTCTAAAGTCATCCATCCATTTTCTTCCACTTATCCAGTCCTGGGTCGTGGGGGCAGCAGTCTTAGCAGGGACTCTCAGACATCCTTCACCCCGGACACTTCCAGCTCCATCAGGGACCCCAAGGCGTTCCCCGGCCAGCCAAGAGACGTAGTCCCTCCAGCGTGTCCTGAGTCTTCCCCAGATATAAGATATAATATAAGTGATGTTGTCACCTGGACTTGTATTAATGATAATAAACAATGCTACATCACTAATAGACAAGGCTGTGGGGTTTGACAACAATGAGCATTTCCCAGGTAGAGTGAATGATGGACCTGTGAACAGAGCCGACCCGCTGTGCAAGAGACATCAAAATATAGCCAATGTAATTAGCATCGAAACAGTCGACATGTGGGTGTACTTTATGAGTCAAACAATTCCTCATCAACATCAAAAGCAGCTATTACAACATGACGGAGAACCTCTATTGTGGAGAGCAGCCGGGCATGCAGCGTCCTGTAAATCACTGCATAGTCCCTCTGAGGCATCAATCAACCTTCAGTCAAACAGCAGAAAGAGCTGCTGTGACTGGTGACTGGCTCACAGACATGGGAATTATAGCTTATGTAACCTGTTTACTGTAACATTTGTTTAAGAAACTTTTTCCTAGATGTTTTTTTTTACCAAGATATGACACACATTTAACACAGGATATTAGTATGTCAATTTACTTTACAATACATTTTGCAACACAACAACAAATGGAAATAACATTTCATTTAGATAACATGTCTGCATTGATAAATTTGTGAGACCTTTGGCCCAACACTGAGGCTTAGGACACAGGGATGCAGGTGTATGTAGAGGGAGCTGGGAGCTGGGTTGTGAGATTTAGGGAGCAACAGCAGCAGCCAGCCCCGAGTGAAGGCGAAGTACTGCACTCAGCTCAGTATGCACTTCTTTGATGTGGATGTGTCTGAGTTTGCAAACAAATAGACTTTTGAAGATGGCTGCCATGCTTTCAGGGCTGCAGTGTTTATCTGTTCCAGGCTCTGACCAAGTTTATCAGAGTGATTCTGCATACAGGCAGGCACATGGCCTGTGCCACCTATAGGACAGAACAGCTGCTGAATTAATGTGGTCAGTTCAGGACCTGAGATGAGGGATGGTCAGTGATACAGGACACAGAGATATTCAAAATCATCTTGACTTCTTTCTATGCAGCTCACCTGTCACTGCAGCCCTGTCCTCACTGACCCGAGCGTCTCACTGTATCTGTCCAGAACGCTCCATATTCAACAATGGTCGCCCAATATTTGGTTACAGAAGTCATTTTCTTTCCTTTTTTTGTTCAAATTGAGGATCATTTTTCATACTGCTTGCAGTATGTAATGTCCCTTCACATTTGAGTTGATGCTGTCACTAAAGTCTTTGTTGACCTGGACAACCCCGAAGAAAAAAAGAGGCAAACAGTGAACCTCTGAGTAAGGGGAGTTTCAAACAGCTCCGTCTCGAGAATGTAGCCAGAGTTCATTAAAGGGTAATGGGGCATTGATGATTAGTTTTATCTTCTGTTGTGGACGAATGGGACACTGCCTGCGCGTTGACGTTTCCCAGATGCGATGGATGCTCCAACACTTCAGGTTAAGTTTCTGAATCTTTGTGAAAGTTTTGCAGGAGGCGAGAGTTTTGACCTGACCCACCAGCATTCTCATCACACCAGACATGTCAGTGGTATTGAAAGAATAAATCTGACACATTTATAACCCCATATCTTGACATCGCCTCAGGCTTTAGCATACAGTGACATAAAATGTTGCAGCTATGTCTGGCACTTGTCTGAAGTGCAAAAGGAAAATGGTAAACTTGGATCCCACTGGGCATTACAAGGTGGGAGGATGCACATATCACATTTTGAAAAGTGTTAAAAAGGAAAGTAAGTATTTGATTATCTGAATATACTTTGAGACTGTGGAATATGTATGGCTTTTCAGTGCTAAAGAACTATGTCCGGTATTGTGTATTGTGTCCGGAGGGAAGTGTTGGTGATTGAACTGCAGCCAGCATTTTTACTTCTACGACTAAGACTTAACTTTCTTGAAATACAATACACTTCTAAAAACATGGCAGAAGTTTTAGACACAAAATCCAGGCACTTTACAAAAAAAGTAAAAGTTGCATGAGTGAAAGTATAGTTAAAAGGCCTTTATTTAAATGGCCAAAGCCAACATATTTCGGTCATGACTGGTCTTCATCAGGACTTGGCTAAAAAATTGAAAGCATGAGCGTGGGCTTTAAAATACACACTGATCAATGGTGCGAACATAGAGGAAGACAAAGCAGGTGCAAGACATGCAACCTGGCACAAGCAAAAAAAACAAAAAAAGATAATATTAACACCACAAAAAATGCTAATACAAATAATGAGAAAAATACATATAACATTTATAAAAAACAAGACAAACAAAAGTCCTCATTCGGACCACATGCTCTTAATTTATGAATCCTGAAAGCTTCTCTTGGATTTAATTTGAGATGTCTGTCCTCACCTCGTGCCTGTGGTTTCACATGTTCAACACCTTCAATGCGAAGCCGAGTGTCAGGGTCACTTAAGAGTAGAGACAAATTGTCCTTAACAATATTTTTGATTTGTTCAGTTCACACACTAAATGTTGTCAAACAGAAGTACAGCAGAAGTATTTCACATTTATAGTGTCTGTATAAATATGGATTATCACTACAGTTATATGCAAAGTATATTCTAATGCATATCTTTTCTTTTTGTCTAAAGCGAATCACAGATGTTGTACCTTGAATCTGAAAGTACAAACCTCTTTGAACAAAGTCTGTAGAGAAATATGAGAATTATTGATTACTTTTATGAGTTACTTTTGAGTTGAATGTTGTGTTTTCAGTTCCAAGACAAATCCTCTAAAACTAACCCTAAGGCCATTCTTTTGGAACATATATGCTTTTGTTTTGCTTTCAGTACATATTTCTCTTTTCAGCAGTGGTGGAAGAAGTATTCAGTTTTGTTTCTTAAGTAAAAGTACAGATACCAAAGCAAAACAAAAGAAAAAAAAAAGAAAAAAGAAAAATATCACATGAAACAAACTACTTATGTAAAGTTAGTTAGTTAATAGAGTTTGATAGAGATTTTTTACAGAATTTTTGTTCAGCAAATTGAAATCACAATTGTATAAATAGAGTTAGTATAGAATAGAATATTTTTATTTATTTGTTTGTTTTGATTATTATTTTCAAACGAGAAATATGTTAAAATGAACCTCACAGCCTTTTCAGCAGGTCTCATACAGTAATAAAAAAATTTTTTTTAGTCATATTAAAAAGTTTTTGTTTTTTTTTAAATAGTGGAGCAGGAAGTACAGATACCTGCTCTCAAATATAGTGAAGTAAAGTAAAGGTAAAAAGTATACTTTAAAATCTACTTAAGTACAGATACAATCAAACTTTACTACTTTTACTTTGTTACGTTTGACCACTGCTTTTTTGGGTTTGGTTGTGAACAGTTGGGCAGTTGGAGTACTTCTACTTCTTTTATTTACTAATTCCCACATAGTTACGTGCCAGTAAAATAACAGAGCTGCCTGAAATCTGTGGGACATAATGCCTCCCTGCAGCCTACGCCCGGTCTAACAGCATGGCAGTGGTTCATTTCACTTTGTCTGTTCTGTCACACTGTTCTTTACAATAAAAATACTTTTGTGTGATATCGGGGTAGATGGGATTCGGCATCTTCTTTTATATTTAAGTTTCAAATCACTTCCCACTGACTGACATACGACCGTGGCCGTTTCATGTGTGTATCTACAATTTAAAGGTGCACTCCGTAATATTATTGCTTTGTCTAGAATATTCCACAGTATAGATTAAACCTATCTATCATCATGGAGACAAGCAGGTTACAGCACTACGCTACAATACAAATCAGATCTGTGGAGAGTCATTCCTATTCACAGAAAGAATGAATGTATTTTTATTTATTTTTATTTATTTATTTATAACGGACAGTGCATATTGACCAACAATTACTGTATAACATGCCAGAATTAGCCAAAAGGCTAGTTTTCATCTGTTGTCCGATGCCTGGTGGACACATGGCTCCCTGGAAGAAGTGCAATAATCGTCATTATACATCAATAAAATACATATTAATTAACACATTAACACATTAATCACAAATTTTACAGTGTAGAAAGGCAGTTGCAGGCAAAGTTTAAAAGTATAAGAAGCAGTAAAATGAGCAGTGGCAAAACAAGCGGCACAAGTCCGAAAAAAATGCAGGATAAAAGCAATACAAGACAGAGTTAAAAGAACATTAATACAAAAAAGAGTAAAATATTAAACAATAAAAAGCATGCAAGGGTGAACACAAGATGGCAGCGGCGGTAGTTTAGTGCTGACAGGTCTGGTTTGTTAAGCGCAACCGTTTAAGCTGGGATCGAAATGAGCTGTATGTTGGGCTTTCCCTGAGCATCCCTGTTGGGATGCTGTTCCATTCTTTGGATGCTCTAATAGAAAAGGCTGATTGGCTGAATGTTGTCTTCCTAAATGGGATCAGACAGTCTCCTCTTGATGCACCTCTGGTGACACGATTGGAGCTGGATCTTAAGCTAATAAAATCACTAAGGGGTGGAGGAGCAAGACCATGGAGGATTTTATAAACCAGGCAAGTATCTGTGAATTTGATTAGATTATCCCAACTTAAAAGATTGTATTTAGACAGGATGTTGCAATGATGAAAGTGTCGTGGTTTCTTGTCCAGTACTTTAAGTGTTTGCTTATATAGTGATTGTAATGGTGTGAGTGTGGTATGGTTGGCCTGGGATAGACTTGTGAGGCAGTATGTCAGATGGGAAAAAATCATGGCGTGCATGTAAATCTTGGCTGCTTGTGAGCAATAGAAGCAGCTGTAATGAGTAAATGCTAAATGGAGATATGTTTAATGTTATACCATGGAACATTCTAGGGAAAGCAATAACATCTCCATGGAGACAGACGTAGCAGACCCTCCACCAGAAAAGTTATGCAGTGCACCTTAACATAACATTGCTCATTTGGAAATTGCAGAAGTCATAGTTTGGGATATTTTGGAGGTCCCCAGCCAGCAGCCCAGGGCCCGACTCTGAGCCACAGGCCATCCAGTACTGGGCCCAGAGGAAAACCTGCTATATGTTTTAAAATGTTGTATTTCAGATTTATTGCCTATGGCTATAACTCTGAAAATATAGTGTAAATGAACCTTAATGAGCAAACATGAGCAGTGAGATCTTTTTTCTCTTTTCTGTTTTTTTTTTCATCTTTTTTTTCCTCATTTGCGCCGTTACCAGTCAAGCACCCTTCCACGGCCTCTGAAAAATGTTTCATGTTTTTACTTTTTAAATGAGGAAAAAAACTTGAGGATCACTTTTCATGTGTAAAAGCTAACAATTTCTTTCCATGGACACTTCTTTTTGTCAGAACAGGCATGAAAAACCAAACACACATAATTTGGCAAATCATTACACTGAAACCCTTCTGTCTTTACCTGTTGCAACTGCCACCATCTTTCAAAACCACTGGGTTCATTTCTTCTGTGCTAGGCTGGCTAACATTGACAGCTTTGAATTGCTTTGCATTGATTAGACAATGGGCCATTTTCATCTAATCTATGAATCTTAATCACAGTTTGAAAAAGGTCGATTGAAGGAAATATTTTGTTCACCTTTTTTCATTCAAATCACAGGTTTATGGGTCTATAGAGGAATTTTTCAGACTAGATTGTATGTGGTTTAGTTTGATAAAGGGCACACAGAGCTCACATCTCCTTCACACTTCACTCTGTAATTAGTAGCTTCAGTCATGTGTATTGTGCAGTGCTATTTGAGAGTGAGCCTTAAATAACTACTTGTTCTCACAATACATTATTGAGTTGGCAAAACACACACACAAAAAAATAAAAATTGGAAATCAGTGGGGCTCATATAGAAATATCAAGTTACCAGCTTTGTATTTTAGGATGTACAAGGGGCTGTTATTGTTCCAGCATTAGTGTAAAAAAGGCATTTGAGATTTTGTGGATTTAGTTTTTTTGGTGCGCATTGTACAAAATGTAAGAAAATAGCTTGATTTTACAGGGTTTTTCCCATGGGTTTGACACTACATTGCCTAGTATGAAATCATGAAAGTGATGTGTGCATGACAGGACTCCGTTGAAAAAGAGATTAGTAATCTCAATGGGACTTTCCTGGGTAAATAAAGGTAAAAAAAAAAAAAAAAACTAAAGTCAAAATTTTGGCACAAATTTTCTAGACTTGGCCACTGAAGGAGCAAATACTCAGTTTGTCCTTGTCTGTCCTTTTTCAAGCGTTAACTCTCAGATCAAAACTCCAAAACACATTTTTTGCAGAACTTGAAACGCAATGATAAAACTTTTGAAACAAAACTCTATCTGTACATACTAAAGTCTGTGTACATAAAAACTGCACACTCAAACCAAAGTCCTTAGACCAAAGACACAAAGGACAAAACAGCACTAAAAAACACAGTATAAAAGACTTCTGTAGAGAAAGTCTGTCTGAACCAAGGTTTCATTCAGACACTTCAAGGTCCAAGCCTGACACAGTTGAGATACAGATTTGAAAATTGTGCTTTCTTTGTTCCCTAAATGATTGTGCAATAGTTGACACATATTTAGAGCATAAATCTCAATCTCAAACTAACAGAAACAGTGTGATACAGGTCTCTGGCTTCCTCACAGTACACATCTAAAAGTGTGGGAGCATAAGTTTAGAAATCTGATGACTGTGTTTGTATTTTAACCACAAAGTGTTCTTTTTACAAGAGTGTTTTATGTTTTGTTCACAAAGTTTAATTTTCAAGGGTTCTGAATTGTCTTGTGTCTTGTGTGAATGGTTTTACTAGATAAATTATTGCTGGATTTCTAAAAAGTTTCAGAAAGTGTGCCAAAGTGAAAAACTGTAACAGGCTTTCTGTCAGACAGTCTACTTCTAATTTTTGCTCTTATTTTATTTATCTTTGCAAATGTTCAGTACAATATATTTTACTGAAATAAGATATCCCAAATCCCCTCTATACTTTTTATATAATATATGTCAAATAAATAAAGAAATTTAACTCTGGTTCTATCAATTTATTATGTCCCAAATGTGTTTGTGCCCTTTTTATATGAAAAGATTAAATTATGATAAAAAAGAACGGTTTTTTTCTATATTTAAACTATAGTGAAAGACTTTTTCCTATTCATCTGCAGTGCCTCATCTTGCAAACATTTTGTGTCTATGTACAATGTAATTCCAGAATTTCTTCTCCTCCTCTTTGTAGACTGTTGAAACGAATAGGTCTCTCACAGCTGCACAGAACCATGCATGCTACATCACAAATAACTCCAAGGCCTCTCTGGAATTCTTCTCTGTGCACATGTGTAACCTCAGAGCCCTCCTTGAACACAGCCTGTATGGCAGCTAATTGAAGAGGACCGGGTTGAGCCAGACTTGTGATGCGAGTGCTGCTTTTTAATAGGTACCTCTGGGCATGAGTGTAAAGTGCTACAGGACCCATTCATGTGTACTGTATGTCTGTGTTCACGTCAACACATAATTCAGCCTCCCCTCTATGTACTAGCATCTATGTATATAATGGTGTATATAATGGTGTAATTCATTTTTACTTTGTCCAAAATAAAGACTTAATTAATTTGTTCACTCATAATGAACAAATAGCTTATTAAGAATTATATATACATATATAGGTCCTGCCTGCACAGGAGCAGGCCTTGAGCACCCGAGCAATAGAGGCTCAGATCGACCACACCAGACAAAGACCCGAGGCACAGGTTGTGCAAAGAGTTTCCAGAGACAGTCCAGCACATAACTGCAGGTGTAAGATGCGGCCAGGGAAAGTATACATGGAGTGACATAACCAAGTAGCGGGCATAGTGTACAGAAGCATCCGTGCAGAGTACAGGCTGGAAACCCCAAGGGCAATGACCGGGCCAAGATCTTGTGGGACATAGTGGTGTTGGCATGTGGTAAATGCAAAAGAAGATGCAGTTTTGATTTGCATCTTGCAAATGCCTCAAATTTACCCCATAAATTTGCAGACATAATGAATATGCAAAACGAGGCAGTTGTGTTACAATGCACAAAAGTTAAGGTGGAGGAAATGCAAATCATGTTCTTCAGAGGATGTTGTCTGATTTATCCCAACAAGGAGGGCATAAACTGTGAGAAGATTTAGAGCATTGGTGAAGCAGGTGTAAACTTTAATGCAAACACTGCTTCAATTTGTGCACCAAATTACCCCTACCCCGACCATAAACCCTAACTCCCTAACCCCCTAACCCCTAGTAGCTCAGTTGGTAAAGTGTTTATCCACTTATCAGAAGGTTGGTGGTATGATTCCAGCTCCCACAGAAGAATGCTGTTGTGTCCTTGGGCAAGACCCTATTGTAGCATACCCTAATCCTCCTCTCAACCCTACTCTAATACCTAGCCCTAACACCTAACCTTAACCCAAGGATTTTAAATTTTATTCTAAATTCAAAAGCAGTAAAGGGGCTCAAGTACTGTGGTGAGCTGCCAAAAAATCACATATAACACACCACAAACTGCATTATTTTTTAGTTTCACAGTTGGACTGTTAAAATTGCCCTTCAGTAACAAGGAGCACACCAACAACACATGTGCGAAGTGAAGAGTTTATTATATGGAGATGAGGCGAGTCGACTGGGTTGAGACTCAGGGTGGAGGTTCAGTCTGAATCTTTACATGGCCCAGCAGGAACGGGCCCCCCTTGTAGGTGTTTTATCTCTGGAGGAGAACAGATAAAGGATGGGAGGGTGGGGTCGAGTTATTCGGGACAAACTGGGTTCCCGGGATAGGCTACAAATAGGTTTCTGGGGAAATGAGGTGTGGTAGAAGTGAGCTGTGATTCTCTGGAGAGGAGGCAAGGGCGGTTGAGGCGTGGTCCTGCTCCTGAACCTAAGTTAATAATTTTAACTATATATATTTGTCCATTATGAATTAAGCTTATGTTCCTGCTTTATTATGGCTAATTGCAGTTATTATAAAGTGGTACCCAGGAATGCGCTCCTTAGTACAGTAAATAGCCTATAGTATTTTGGCTTTGGCTCAGCTCACCTCCTGGTTCCATACTGCTTCTTGTACACAGTGGTCAGGGGGTGGGGTTACATCTACAGCTGAGCACCTGACTGGAGTCATTAGATAAAGTGAAGTAAACATGTCTGAAGGGGCTGTTTAGCTGTTAACCCAGTGGCACACACTCTAATGCCTGTGCTGTGTGCTGTAACAGACAAGTCAAAGTGGGGTTCTACACCAGTGCCCAGTGAAAACTCAGCAGCTCGGAGAACAGTCTGTTTGATTGGTCCTTTGTGTCGAGCTTTGCAGTATTGAGTTGGCTTGTAAAATCAATATAGTTTGTTCTTTAATGATGGCATTTTACATTCAGCAAACTACATTTTAAATTTAACAGTTTATTGGTGAATTATTTAGATGTTTTAGGCAAGGCAAGGCAAGTTTATTTGTATAGCACAATTCCTACACAAAGTGATTCAAAGTGTTTTACAGAATAAGAAATACATTAAAATCACAATACAAACAAATCAAAACATAAATAATCATCATATAATCATCATATATGATCCATACGTTTTCTAAAACAGAGGGAGAACTGAGGGAGAGTGGGATACCAATTACAGAAAAAAAAAGAAAAAAAAAACGGTAGGGCATTTATTAATGATAGTTAAAGGTGCACTATGTAACATTTCTGGTGAGGGTCCACTACCATGGAGATGTTATGGCCTTGCCTGGATTATTTTCCTTTTTATTATGTCGTGTTTTAATTCCTATAATATACTTCTGACAAACATGCATTTTTACTGTGAGGGTGCTCGCCTCCTACAAAACTGACCTGTCACTTGGCTTAGTGGCATATTCTGTGTGTCTCTGTGGAGATACATATGTTTAATACCATCCATCCATTTTCTTCCTCTTGTCTGGGGCTGGATCGTGGGGACAGCAGTCTAAGTATGGACACCCAGACTTCGTTCACCCATGACACTTCCTCCAGCTCCTTGGGAGGGACCCTGAGGTGTTCACAGGTCATTCGAGAGACATAGTCCCTCCAGCGTGTCCTGGGTCTTCCCTGGGGCCTCCTTTCGGTGGGACATGCCTGGAACACTTTCTGAGGGAGGCGTCCAAGAGGCATCCGGAACAGATACCTGAGCCACCTCAGCTGTTCCTCTCCACATGGAGGAGCAGCAGCTGTACTCCGAGCTCCTTCCTTGTGACTAAGCTCCTCACCCTATCTCTAAGGGAGCCCCCAGCCATACTACGAAGGAAACTCATTTTGACCGCTTGTATCCGTGATCTCGTCCTTTCGGTCATTACCCAGAGCTCATGACCATAGGTAGATTTAATACCACACTGTGGAACATTCCAGAAAAAGTAAAAATCTCCATGGAGAAAGTGGGTGGCAGGTACTCCAGCAGAAAGTTATGCATCTTTAATTATCCATTAAAAAAACCCCACTATAATTGCTTTCGAAAAAGCAATTTTGACCCCAAACTTTCTTGCTGAAGTTGCACATTTGGTTTCAAAGTAGGTTGGATTAGCATCTCAACAAAATGAAAACGCAAAAGAGGTTAGTATGTGCTATAGTAGATAGAGAGTGATAAACATAATTTTACAGTTTTTGCAGCAACTCTTAAAGGTGCATTGTGTAACTTTTCTGGTGGAGGGTCTACCACCTGCTTTTCTTCTTGGAGATGTTATTGCTTTATCTTTAATGTTTAACAGTGTGGTTGTATTTTTGAGCAATAAAACTACATGTACTTCAATAAATGTAAGGTAGAGCTGTTTAATGCCATATTGTGGAATATTTGAAGCAGGGCAATGACATGTCCATAAAAACAAGAAAGTGATGGGCCCCCAACCGAAAAGTTACATAGTGCACCTTCAAGATTCAGATTAATTCATTTTGTTGTCATTGCACTTGTACATGTGCAGTGCAATGAAATGCAATTTTATCATCAGACCAGTGTGTAATCAGCAAGTATTAGATAAAAAAGTACATATGACAGCATATTATAAAACAGAGCTAGGTATAACATGAGCATAACCTTTCATGACAACCACTTAAATCGCTGCTACGCTGCAATCAAATAAAATGAATGTTTCTGCACATCAGTTGTCTCCAAAAACATGACACTGTTCCTCCGGCGGTGATTTTTGTGGGTTGACGCTGTTTCCCAGGGAACAAAAACCTCAGGTTGGCAGGTACAAAAAAGTACAACAGGAACATCTTCATAGCCTCCATCTCGAATGCACGCCACAGGTATGAGAGAGACAGATGCTCTGCTTACAGCCAGGCCAGCTCACAAGTGTGCAACACCATGAACAGGAAGCAAAAACACAGCTGCTTTTTGTGCTTCACTGAATCACTCCAATTAATGTCCTTGCCGCCTTCCTTCCTTTGCATGAATGTAGTGATCGGGTTTCTCTCAGAACTGCTCTCCATAACATCTGCGGAAAAGGAACTCAATGAGAAGCTTCTTTCCCCTCATTGCCATTCATATCAATTCATTGCTTGAGTCCAACAAAGTTTCCATTAATATTTCATTGGCTGCTGGGTTTTGACAAGGCATCGATTTGAATCTGCTCACATTCAGGCTCAAATTAATTGGTTGACAACAAGAAACAGTTTACATACAGGAGCAGATACATGTGCAAAAATGTGAATAATCAAAAGATTCTCATGGGCGGTGATTTGTTACCGCACTCAGCTCTTTCTCTAGCTCTATATTAATAATGAAAAAGTAAGTGATATATAGTTCAAACCAATAAAATGGGATAAAATGCAAAAATGTGGCAATATTAAAGGTCCTATATTACTCATATATTACCTTAAGACATGTTAAAATGTTGTTACCTCATCAAAAACATACCTGGAGTTGTATTATGTTTCTGTTCACACATGTTTGATTAATCTTGCATTATTAGTCTGTCATGAGGCAGTAGTTTTCAAGTTAACAGCTACATTTTACCTTTAGTTCAGCTCAGATTGGCAATTTCAGAGTTGAAATCATACAATTGATTCTAGTGAAGGTACATGGAGTTTAAAAACGCACCGGAGCACTTCCTGTATTACCACATGACATCACAAGGTGGAGCACAGTGTTTTCTGTTTAAGAGAAGAACTGAGCCTAAATATGTCAGGTTTCTGTGTTAAACATGTGAATGAAAAAAAAAACAAAAAAAAACATAACTCTGGGTATGATTTTGATAAGGAAACAACATTATAGCAGAGATCACAAATTAGCATAATATAGGCCCTTTAAAGGTGTAGTAACCTTTCTAAACTGATCTTTCTCGCTCTTTTTCTTTAATGCCATATGTTGGAGCATTCATGGAAAGATAATAACATCACATTTATTTTTTATCATGCACAGTGGCAGAACATTGAGTTCTTAGCAGTTCCGTCCAGACTATATTGAATTGTTCACATAGAAACTGCCACTGTTGGGTTGATTAGGGATGCACAATCCAGATTTTTCAGCTCTGATACCAATACTTTGACTTTAAGTATCTGCCAGTGCCCAATATTAACCAATTCCTTTTTTACCCCAAAAAACACAGTTAACTTATTACAAAATGGATTCAATTGTGTTATTTATCCTGCAAGAAACTACTAAACAGCTTTGTATGAATTAAAGTTCAGACATTATGAAACGTTTCAGACCTACATCAGTCAGTAATTCCTAGTGTTGATGTAGTATGTTTTGTGATTGCATGTGTGCACTGATTGGAATGTCTATACAAATTTCTCCATAAGCACACAATGTTTCTATATCTAATATATATGGACCTATCTTATACCCAGAGTTGTGTTTTCTTTCAGTCATTCACGTTTAACACACAAATCCTGCATATTTTGACTGGCCAATAAGCTACAGGCCAATAGTAAGAGTCAAGCAGGTGGCGCTAGTTACATAGTTCATATAGTTTATCTAAAGATCTTGTTAAAAAGTCTAAGACCAACTGTTTTTTCTCAATTTACACTAACACCTAAATTGGCTCCCAGGGGGTGCCGGCCTCACAGAGAATAGTATTAGTTTTCCTCACCACATGCTCCAGTAAACATACTGGCTGTGTGTGCAATGTCCCAATCTGTTACTGGAGATTTTCGCCAAAAACACATCTAGCTTAAGTTAAAACTCATTTGTCATCGCCTCAGTCGTTTAACACAGTGGGGACAGAATTAAGATGTTATTAAATATCTTAATATTGTAAAACCTGGAGGGGCTGTCAATTGGAACAGATTTAGTAAGATGTGTCAAATTGACAAAGATGCTATAATGACTTAAAGTTTGCTATACAACTGTATTACTGCTCTGTGTTTTATGGAGCTGAGTTATGTGGTCCACGCAGTCATGTAACTAAACTTAGACTTAAACAAACATTATTCATCCACAAGGGAAAATATAATATACTAACAAAGAGTAAAAATATAAATGGTAGTAATCACTTCAAAATAAGCAGCAAAAATAGCAAGAGACTGGTGTCAAACAAGGAATAATTGTACAAATGTATATGTACAAGTAAAAATGAAATGTAGAAATGTAGAAATACTAAATATATCTGGGCTGTATACAAGAGGAGGGTAAGGAGAGACAGTGCAAAGATGAAATAGTGACATGACATAAGGACCCTATGTAACAGATAACCCTATGATCTGTTACATAAGGGTACGGTGGTGTATGGAGTATGGTATGAATTTAGTCCTGTATCTCTCACTGTTTGAGAATGAGCTAAATATAAAGTTTCTCTTATGAAAGTGCACAGTATTTTTAACTTTAGGTTTCTATCTTCCTTCCGGTTTATCCTTTTATGAGAAGACAACTCAAGTAAATGTGATGTAGGTTTATGTAAAACTTGTGTACCACTGTGCCCTATGATCCACCCGGGTTGGATTAAAATTGCATGACCATGTTCTTGCTGAGTGTGGGCACATGCTGGTTGCATTGCTATACATAATTAATGACAATCAAGATGTTTGGTGTCATTTCACAGGTTTGTCTAACCTCATAATGGACTTTCTGAAGCTCTTTTAGGGGACCAGTAATGGGTCTGTGTATTCCCAGTCCCAGTTCGATGGTCAGTGAACAGATGGAGGTTCTACATCCCAGCAGCTTTCCAGCACAGCTGTGACGCCATACACTATTTACTTTTGCCGCTTAGGCGTTTAACTCTGGTTTAGTCTCCCAGAGTTTCACTCCTGAAATGACAAAATCCACTTTTTATGAGATGTGACTTCCTAATTTCAACTTTTTTGTGGACCTTTCCCCATCCAAACACTATACTATATACTATTTTATTGAATTTCCTAATTGCTATTGTGACAGAGGACCATTGCTATAGTTTAAAACCTAGGAATACTTTTCATACTATTCTTATACTTTTTTTGTATTTTATCAGGCATGCAAAGTTGTCATTATATACTGCTTCTATAGTAAAAAACTAAAATCCAGCTACAGAAGACAACGCAATATTACACATTCCCCAGTGATTAAATATACAACCTAAAGCAGGCTCCTTGTTTGCTTCCAATGTTAATATAATACAGCTAGTGCACCCTTCACCTGCTGAATTGCTCCACTGTAAAGTGTACATCTCCTGTACTGAAAAATTGCATCAGTTTTTTACAGGCAAGATGAAGGACAACCTCTTTGCAATGTGAAATAATATAGTTGTATAAATTTAACTGTAATCTGAACCTACCCCATCTTTAGGGACTGACAACGACATCTACATAGGATGAAATCACTGAAGAATCAAGTCAGAATCATATATTTTCTTGTTTGAAGCTTTTCGACCTTTGACACTGCTCACAAAGTAGTTTCCCGAATGGTTCTCTCCCTACAGTCTAGACCAAAGGGGTACCAATAAAAGCGAGTACTATTTTGGCCAGTGGATGTGGTTGTTCGGCAAGCTGTACATTTGGAGAACTGGCAGTAACAACAATCGAACCGGCGCTGTGTAAACTGGTAAGCCTCAAGCCTCAACAGCACTGTCTCCTCGCTCACTCAGAGCTCCCTGACAGACTGCACAGCACTACTCTGAGTTTCTGATAAAACTCCACTGTTTTATAACCACACAAAAAATACAGAACCCTTTCAAATATTGTTCTTTTTCTAGTTTTATAAGTACACGGTTAGCCCCACTAATACCACACATCATGTTACATCAATAGTTCTGAATAAACCTTTTTCTATAGTTTTCTATATTTTTTCTGAGACGACATTTATTTCTATCATGCACAGTGGCAGAGCATTTAGTTTTGTCCAGACAGTCCAGGCATGACTCCATTGCATTGGATTGTTCACAATGAAACTGCCACTGCTGGGTTAATGCTGTATTTTCGATATTGTATGTGTCCACTGATTGGAATGTCTATAATCTGTGTTGTGTGTCTCGTCCAACACAAATGCCTCCATAAGCACACAACATTTGTTATACAGTTGTGTTTTGTTTCATTCCAACATGTATAACACACAAATCCTGCATGTTTCTGCTGAGTTCTTCTCTCAAACAGCAAACTTTCCTTGTGATTATACATTAAATACACAAAAATACTGCACTGTGTTTTTAATTCCCATACAATTTTGCTAGAATCATTTGGACATTTTCACCCCTGGAATTGACAAACTCTACTGAACAAAAAGTAAAATGCAGCTGTTAGGTGGAACAGAACATATTGAGCTTTGGAAATGTAACAGACTAATAATAAAGGTTTATCAAACATCTGTGAATAGAAAACACAAACAAAACACTAGTCCAGTTGTGTTTTTGCGGAGGAAACAACATTCTAACTTGACTTAAAGCTCACAAGAGTCAGTTTTGTGTCATATAGGACCTTAAAGATTCCTACGTCAGATAGTCACCTATTGTACATAATAGTTCTGTAGCCTTATGTCTTTTCTCTACTGTTTTAAGTCATTTATCCTGATTTTGATTGCATATTCCTATTTACCCACTGTTCTTGAATTTTGTGGGACAAATACAGGTTCTCTTATCTGTAATCTGATGAATGAATCAGTGTGCATTAGGAAACTTTCTTAATTTTAGTTTATACTGTAGCTCCTTCCCCCATTGTAATACAATCTGTTGTCTGGCCAATTTCAAACAGTAATAGAACCACTGGTATCGAAAACAAAAAGGGTACACATTTCAAATATTTTCCCCCTGTGGAGTAGAGATTGGTGGTGGTCATCTGTCTTTGGTGTTTGAATTTATTTTAGTTTGCATGTTTAAACCGACATATGGCCATATTTGAAACAACATCTGATTTCACTTCCAACAGTGTAAGCAGTGAGGCTGGCTGCATTTACATTCGCCAGTTCCCATTCTTCAAATACATATTATGTACTAGTGGATTGGGGTCATGCTTGGCTTCTGCTTACAGTAAACATCTGCGCAGTAATGAAGCACTATAGGGCAATGTTTGGAGGAGGATAATAAAGAAGAATTTACTACACACTCATTTGCATTTGGCTGTGTTCTCTTTAGGTAATTGCTAATTGCGTGCTGAGTCTGTTACTTGTTTGTTCTCAAAAGTAAATGTGGTTCAAAAAAAATAAGCATGCCAATCTGGTTTATGACATTTCCAAGTAATGCTTTCAAACCAGCTGGCAAAATATTTAATAAGAATTTTTCAAACGTTTATGAGTGATGACAGCTTAAAATTTTAAGTTTGTGAATTGGGCAACGTAATGAGGGACATTGAGGTTTGGGGTTGAAATCCCTTGTGTGGCTTGGAGCTAATAACAACTAACATGCTAACATACACTTCCTGATTACCAGACAATAAAATGCGCTCTAATTTGATTCAACTGACTTATTTTTCTCAAATACATAGGAACAGGACCTTTAGATTTGAAAGTTCTTTTATTGGTTTATAAAGCTCTTAATGGTCTTAGCCCTATTTATTTATCCGATCTGCTTTTATCATATGAGCCTCTTGGACTCTCAGGTCCTCAGGTAGTTTTTCTTTTAACTGTCCAAATTCTAACTCACGGTGAGGCGTCATTCAGCTTTTACGGCCCCCGTTTGTGGAAAAATCTACCTGAGGATCTGAGGTCCGCTGCGAGTGTTCATATTCTTAAAAATAAACTCAAAACATATCTTTTTAATTTAGCTTAGCTTTTTTATTATTAGTATACTTGTTTTAAATTAAATTATTAGTATTTACTTAGTCTCTATTTTATTTAGTCTCTACCTAATTTTAGCTCTCCATTTTTATTTTTACTATAACCTTTACGAGCTTTATGTTTTATGTTTTATTTTTTCTGTCTAAACTGTTGTAAATGTGGGAGAAACAATGGGGTGGGGTTGCTGTTGTTTTTAATCGTTGTCTTTGTGCTACATGATTGATTGATTTAAGATACTGACATTTATTTTATTTACTTTATGTATTTATTTATTTATGTGACATGGACAATGCAGTCATACATAGTCACAGGCAGAGCAGCTGATGCGACACATGGCGGCTGTAGCTACTGCTAATTTTCAACTCCAGTCCATGATCGGGCTAAAAATACAATCTTTAAACAATAGTATTTACATTCTACCATGGGGATGAGCGCTATTTTGTTTTTCACTGTCATTTATCAAAAGTAAAGGAATGTATAGTTAATTCTGTCTAGTTCCAAACAGAGGATCATCATCATAAAAAGTCTAGTTTATGGAGCATGCTCCATCTGGTCCATGTCTATCTCCCTCCTGTCTTATTTTCCATCTGTGCTCTCCTTCTATACCACTTCATATCTGCGACATAATCCACAGCTGGTAGCCACTAATGACGGTGTAGATTGAGAGAATGATCAGGATCTCATTCATAGCACGTTCACACATACCAACAAACATCAGTATCAATGGAGGCATAAAGGACACTGACAAACAAACTTCCATTTGCTTGTGAAATAAAATGAAGTTTTAATGAACTGCTTCTGGTGCGTCTTTCACACAAACATCTGACACAATGAGAATACAAACCCCACACATTGAATTCTTACTTAATCTGAGAGTGAAATCTGAGACATGAGTTCTAGTGATGGTGTTTCTAAACAGGATCCATATGACATAACTCTTTAATGGAGGAAGAAAGGGTTTAAAAAAGAAAACAGTGAATGCAGTACCTCACGTTCATGAATACAAGAACTGGTATATTTTTTGCGGAGCCGTCTCTGAAACGCATGAGCCTCAGATGTTGTACACAAGCTAAAGATGGAATGATTTACTATTTGTGTTCAATTAGATTACACAAGTTAAAATAACTTAAGAACATTTTATTTGATTTGAGTAGATTCAATTTGACAAGTCAAATTATCTTCCAGTGGAATAAGTGTTTTTCTCTTAATTCAAGCAACATTTGATTATCATTATCATTTTACTTGTCAAGTGAAATTTACTCAAATCATGGTACAACTTTCTTAATTGTACTCATCTTAACTTGACTAGATTTTGTTTTTGTGTCTGTATAACTCTACGGGGATTAAGTTTTTGCATGGAATATCCAAATTTATCTACAATTTATTTCTCATAGCAATCATGGAGTAAATGGCTTTCAACTAAAATGGCAAGCTGTTGAAAAAAAACAAAACAACAACTTGACTTTATCTATGCTTACACAGAAGAACCAATACCAGACAATACCACAGAATTGTAACCTGTCGTCCACTCCCTCTGGGCCATTTATTTGTCTGGAATTTGCATAATCTGTCCATGTTTGTGTAGGTTTCCTCGTGGTGCTTGGGTTTTCCCCTACAACAATACATGTTTATTCATTATGTAGTGTCTATGCATAATGTCTGAAGGTTGGCGGTTCGCATCTCACTCTCTACATGCACATCATTTGTAGAGCTGTCATCATGTCCTTGGGCAAGACACTTAACCCACCTTGCCTCCAGGGTCTGCGTACACTTGCGAAGGAATGTGCATGGGAATGGGTGAGTGGTTGCTTGATGTAAAGCGCTTTAAGTGCTTTGAAGATGGAAAAGCTACCGTTTTTTCGGACTATAAGCCAAAAATGCATAACAAAGAAGAAAAAGACATGTATAAGTCACTTTATTTTATAAAATCAGAGACCAAGAACCAACATTTCATGTTGAAAGGCAAGTTATAGTAGAAGTAGAAGTTATAGTAATAAAAACAACCGAATAGAGAACAATCCATGTATCATTTGTTTGTTCGTTTTTAATATAGAACCAAAAATAAGAAAACGAAAAAAAACAACTCTTTTCTGTATTATTTGTCTATAAAACCAAAATGAAAAAGCGTAACAATTTGGTCAGACATATTTCATATATAAATCGCACCTGAGTATAAGTCGCAGGACCACCCTAAACCTGAAAATAGTCCAAAAAAATACAGTATATAAAAATGTGTTTTTTGCATTATATCATGACATAAAACTATTTTTTGTGAGATTATACAATAAAAGTGTCCCACAAGTCAGAATCGAATGCCCTCAGTCACAGAATTACTTTTGGTGGTGCATGAAAAACCAGACTGAGGAAACTTGCTGTAAAATGGATGAGATGCTGTGGATGCAAAACTGCCACGCTCCTCCTCATTTGACTGCATGGGTCGTAGCTAATGCGGCTCGTCATCTTCAGTGGCCCTGTGCGTGATAAGCTCATATCTCCACTGACCTTCATCTGTCATTTTAGTCCACACAACTCCCTCACCAGCACGTCAGTCGCCCGTACCGACCTGTGTGACCTTAATTAATAGTTTCACCTCATCTGTATGTTCTATCAGTCATTCCAAAAAGCCCTTCTCCTGTGCCCACAAACATTAAATATTCATATCTCCTTGGTACCAGATAAAACTAACACCAATTACACATGAGGAGATAGGCAGATTTATATAGTGTGATGAGTGACAGTTGGTGAAACACTGGGCTGTCACAAAGCGTCCATGCCTGTATAGCTATTTTTAATTTATTTCTTAACAGTACAATGCTTCTTTCAAGGCTTCCCTAAACTTGAAAGAAAAGATGGTGTGTCAGTTTTCAGCAAGATCTATCTGCTAAAAACAAAATGTGACAATGCCCCCTTGACAAGATGAGAGCTACAAACTGCTGTTGTGCATCGCTTTGGCACGTTCACTTTTATTGTATCAACATCTTTTTGTCAAATAATGAAAAGTGTGTTAATCAAACCACCAATTATTAAGACTTTTGGTTTTTAGGGTGAATGCATTTCAGCTAGAATATAATGTTGTGTACAATCCTTAATTGCATTTTGTTGCATGGACCAGTAATTTACAACAAATTAATCAAATAACTTTAAATACCTCATTATTATATCCACTTTTAGTTTTTGTGCAATTATATTTTAATGGTTGATGGATACAATTTAAAACGTGAAAAATAGACTGAATTAATCATGGGTTATTTTTGTATTTTTGTACCATGCAAACAGCTTTTTCCTACAAAGGTTTATAAGACTGAACAATGCACTTTGAACTTTGATGTAGCACCTTCAAGATTTTGGCTACTTAATCTTTGTAGCTTATATTTTTTACTGCGTCATGTGTTTGTCTGTAATGATTGTCAACTGTTTGCTCGTGAGGTTGTTTTTAATGTCTCATGGTGCACCTTGAGCGTTTTGCATGTGTTTTTTCCAATGTGTGTGTGTTTTTTTCTTTTTTTTTAACTGCAAATGACAAATAAGCTGTCCTAAAGAATGCAGTATCCTTACAAAATATACAGTGCACAAAGTACAGTGCACAAATTTGTGTTAAGGTATTTCTGTTTACCAAAATACTATCTTTTTATGTTTCTATAATGGATAATCCTCCACTATATGTAAGATTTTTTTTATCACAACAATATCTTTTTTTTTTCACAAATGTTTTTATTAAGATTTTATATATTGAAACCTAAAATGACAGTCAAAAAACAAAACAAAAAAACACTCATACATGAAGACTCTCCCCCCAAGCCAAAACACCCAACTCACTCAGCTTTAACCAAGATCTCTACATGTCAAAATTCTTCACAATGTGCAAAAAGGGCAACCAAATGTCTTTAAAATCCTCAAGTTTTCCTTTAGATATGTAGCTCAACTTCACCGGTGCCAAATTGCTGGACATTAATTTAATCCACCGGTTTGCTCTGGGTCTCTCCATTTCCTTCCAATTAAAAGCAATGGCATGTTTGACCTGTAAACAAAAAAATACAATCTTATTTCTATTTAAATTAACACTAAAGCTACTGGGGAAGATCTGTAGTATGCAGAGTTTACAATCCAGTGGCATGTCACATTCACTCAAACCTGAAATTACAGTAGCGAACTATTGTTGCTACATTTTCAAGTTGAATGTTTTCCAAAAATGACGCCAAAGTCTCATCCAAAGTGAGTCTCTGGGAACAACTAGAAACTATTTGGAACTCAATAACAAAAGAGACTTTGCAAAACTGTATAAAAACAATGCCAGCGATAATGTAAGTTAGAGTTAGAAAGAAAGAGTTTTTAAAGATAGTATATCACCGTAGTAATCTCATAGTTTCCTGTTCCAGTTAGTAGTGAGTAAAGATAGTTATGTCACAGTTAGACCTGCTTATTGTGTTTAGCTTTATGTGGGATTGTAATCCCCAGACTAATCTGTTTAGTTTGGTTTTGTGGGAGGTGGAGGGTGGAGGGGAAATGTGGGATTGTTCTTTTTTAATCACTGTAAAGCTCTTTGTGTTGCATTTTTGTATGAAAAGCGCTCTATAAATAAAGTTTGATTGATTGATTCAGTGAGTGATATTATCTGCGCCAAAGGTGGTCACACAAAATATTGACATCTTTGATTATTTGTCAACAAGGACTATTTTGTTATTCCAATTGGTAATTTTTTTAGTGAATAACAATTAAATATTTTTTTTATATAGAATGAAGTTATGTATGTCTTCTTGTTTTCATGACAGCTGCTCTAATAAATGTGTTAAGCACTGTAGTCCACAGTCTTGAGACCGCTGTTTAACTGATAATAACTTCATTCTGTTCAACCTTTTCAATATTTCCACTGACGTCTGCCACACCACATGATGTAAAAGTGAGTTGTGGGCAGGTGCCTATAGGCTGGTGGCGCATTACACAGTGCGTGCACACGTCACCAGTGGGCGCTTGTGCCTTCTCTCCTCTCTGCAGCGCACAAAGCCAGCCCAGCAGCCGGAGGGATGTGCACTATGTGACTCTCCTCTCTCTCCCGCTCGTTTCCTACATCCTCTCCTTCTCTTTTGGCCGCATCTCCTGGAGTGTACAAAAGGACGAGGTTGTGGAGCATCGTGTTACTCCAACTACGCGATAGTGGGATTTATTCGCTGAGGCTTTCTTTTTCTTAACCCGTTTTGCACTTCTAGATTCACGGAAAAGGCAAAGTAAAGAAGTGGATCGCGCTATCCTTTCCCTCGTGGTACTGAAGATGATTTCTGGACACTAGCTGCAGCGGCAACACGTCTCATTCATACTAGGATTACACTCAAGGCAGTTTGATGAAGAGGAAAAAACTGAAGGAAACAAGTAAGTGTCCTAACCAACCACTTTTGATCATTTCATTCCATCTTTCATGCACGATGTTGCTAAACTTCAGCTTCATCTAAGGGGGAGATTAATTGCACACTGCATCGTTAACCTTGTCTGTTTTTTTTTTCTTACCTAAACTGCTAGAAGAGAATAGTATGTACTGCTCTGTAACGAGATGGGAACGACATGCGCACACGTTACCGAGAGAATACAGTCAAGATTTATTTGATTTGCAAGCACGTTTATCCTTATTATATATTTCTTAGGGAGGATCTTATGGGACAACCTGATCCTGAACACTTTAATTTCATTTGTTCAAACCCAAATGCGCAAAAGTTACTCTTTAATTTGCAGGATGTAGGAACCCAATACGATGATTCAGTGCACTGCTCTGTGGAGAGGATGTGCGTATTTATTTTTTATTTTTATATCTTCATTCATCTAGGTAAGTCAGTTGAGAACACATTCTCATTTACAATGACGACCTGGCCCCTTTCCCTTGTTAAAATGCACAGAGAGCGCAGTCTTGCCTGCTACCGATGCTGCCACTGCTGCTGATGACTGCTTTCCACAAACGCTTCAGATAGTCCTAGTGGGATTTCTACTGTTGGGGCTCATTTCCCTCTCATCTAGGGCTAACTCCATATGGTGCCGCTCTGCGCAATCACACAGAGGGAGAAAGATGGATAGAGCGAGGAGGAAAAGTACTTTGGGAAGTTGTGCCCATTTGAATAGGTTGTAGCTGCTCAATTAGTATTTGCATTTTTATCCCAGACTCTTTAGAGACACTGAAAAAACACTGAAGAAAAATAAACTGCCCCATCTTCAAAGCACCACCATAGTCAGTTGGGATTGTCTCACTTTCTCTTCTAGTCATGTTTATTTATAGCCGCGTTGCACATTTCTGAAGGAAACACGCAGTAGCCAAATGAGAGGTGAAATGTCTTTGAAGCGCGCAGGAACATTAAAAAACAGGCGTTATCCTCTAGCTTGGATGAGTTTCTGTGTAGCACCATTTGCTTTGGAACACGTCTTTGATTGAGCCCTCGTGGCAATTACTGCGCCTATAGAGGCAGATTCGGTTTTGCATCCGCTGGTGAAACGGTGCGAATAGCGTAAAGAGACGGCGTCTGCAGTCCGGCGGATCATCCTTGACCTCTAGGCGTGCGTCTGGGATGTAAGCGACTCCGGAGGGCATAGCGTCTAGATGCTGATAGGAGACTCGTTGAACCCCATTGTTTTAAGCGCACTCACTCTTTTACCCCATATTAAGCATGCAGATACGTACAGGGATCGTTTTTCTAAGGATTTACTTTTATGGTGGCTGAAATTACACAGAAAGCCCAGTCCAGATGTGGCAGGGGAAAAAAATCTGCTGTTATCCCTGCTTGAACCTTACATTTTGAGCTACTTTTATGTATTTAACAAAAACCAAAAATGATAGTTGTGATTATGCTGTCATATAATACAAGTTATTTATGAATTACCAAAATATGCCGCAGTAACTATGAATATTACAGAAAGGCATTGAAACTCATCTATCTTTATGGAAACATGTATGCGGTTAGGTCAGGTTAGTCAGATCTATGGAGAGGCGACCCTGGGGACCATAAAACACTAGAAGGAAATAAAAGACACAAATATACATTAGTTTAAAGGGGCACTGTGTAACTTTGCTGGTGGAGGTTTGCTGACTTTTTCTCCATAGAGATGCTATTGGTCTTCTGAAATATTCCACAGTATGACATTTAATTTATTCAATTACAGGTGTTTTAGTTGGTAGAAAAATATCCTGAAAACATTTCTTCGTACTGTGAACCTCTTTATAGACCTGACCTAACTTGGCCTGGTGCCATTACTTGCTTGTTCCCATAGCGATGAATAACTTAAATGCCGTACTGCTGAACATTTCCCATAAAGCAATAACATTTCCATGGAAGCACGCAGGACCATGCTTCAGAAAGGTTGCACAGTGCAGCTTTAATGCTTGACTGTGGAACATTCCAGGGCGGATCAAGGAAAAAATTAGGCAAACTAGACTTGCAACCCACATTATAATTATAATTGTATTGTTTTTTGTGGCTTAAAGATGCACTGCGTAACATTTCTAGTGGAGGGTCAGTCACCTGCTTGTCTCCATCGAAAAGTTATTGCTTTGTCTAGAATGTTCCATAGTGTAGATTAAACCTATAAGCTATCATGAGGGAGACACACAGGTTACAGCACTACACTACATTACAAGATCCAATCTGCGGAGAGTCATCCCTTTTCACAGTAGAAACACCCGTAATTATGGTTGTAACAAATATCGTATCGTCAAAGGTCTCACAATAATATCATGGACCATCACAATATATCGAATTACAAGTCTCTTTGATTAAATGAATAGTTCTGATGCAGAAATAGCTAAAAAAAACAAAACAAAAAACAGAGGGAACTACATAGACCATGATCTTTTGTTCAGTTTCAGTGCAGGCGACATGTAGAAATAACTGTTCTAAGCAATTAATTCTTTGGATTAAGTCTTGTGAAGGCATTTTTAGAGGAAAAAGCATATTCACAGTTTTGTGAGCCTCCACAGAATATTGTAATAAATATCGTACTGTGAGATGTGTATGGTGAAAATATCGTACAGAGAGATTTAGATATTGTTACATCCCGAATGACAATATGACCAAATGACTGGTCAAAGCATTTTATAATGTTAGTCTTGTTATTATGTAGAATATCATAATATTGTGAGCCTCCCCACCATATCCTGAGCTTTCCTATGATATCACAATAAATATCGTGCCGTGAGGTTCATACAGTGACAATATTGTATCGTGAAACTTGGATATCGTTAACCCCCTACCCACAATAAATAAATGTCAGATGTACCATATATGTTTAATGTAATTCCATGGAACATTCTAGGAAAAGAAATAACATCTTCATGGAGACAAGCAGGTAGTGCACCCTCCACCTGAAAGTAAAAAAAGCAAAACAGTACAAAGATTGTGCAGTCACAAATAATATTCTTTCAAAGCCACAGTGACCCCGTTATTAGAAATGTCAGCAACACATATCTCAGTTTAATCACAGCTTCCCCTCTCCTGGGCAACCGCCGTGATAAAGACGGACTTTTATGTAGGAAACATCAGCTGCTTGAATAAAAAGCATTTGGAATTTATCACATCATAGTGCCTGGCTGCTTATCATATTTCCCTATGCAATATCTATTCAGTCTTATCCATACAACCTGACATGCCACTCATACCTGGGAAGTGGATGCTTTCATTATTTCCACTGATATTGAAAATAAAAGATATTCCCATGAGAAAATGTGATGTTTGAGCAGCAATTTCATGAATGCTAATGTAACAGCTGTTGGAACTGACTTAAGTGAGTGTCTATATATGTGTGGCCATAACAGAAGACCTTTTTGATCCCACGACGAATAACACGCTACAGAAATTGGGGGTATTTGTTCTGCTTGGAATTGCTATTGGTGTCTGAAAATGCTCTTCACTCATCATTTTCTTATTGCTGTGTGATTACTGCCTAATCACACTGCATAAAGAAAGGGACAATAGACAGAGATAAAAACATAAACGACCGCACGTTGTACAGCAAAGTAAAACTGAAGCACAATCACTTCCCATGTTAGTGCTCTATCAAAAAACATATTCGTGAACACTGCAGTATTAGAGTTTGGAACCTGGCCAGTACCTCCATTATAATATTAATCGTATCCATGCTGTGCCCATGTGTGTAACTAGAACAGATAGCACACTGATATCCACTATGCTTGTATTGTGTTTATTTACTGACAAGTCATGTACCAAATATTCAGTTTACATTAATAATATAGCTTATTATACTAAACTTAAAGGTGCACTTGTCGTCATAGTAGGACATTAAACTCATCTTTCTCCAAGGAGACAAGCATGTGACGCCTCCAGGGCAATTTTCAGTTCAGACAGGTGGAGAACCGGCCCCACTCACAGTAAGAATGCATGTTTTTTCAATGCAATAAAAGCTGCAATTGACTAAATACAAGATACACATGTCAAATGCCGTAAAGTGGAACATTCTAGGCATTCATCTCATCATTCAGCCCAGCAGGTGAGTGACTCCGCTCTCCAGTGCACCTTTGATTTGTCTCTCTTAAGTTTTCATTTTTGGTGGAGGGTCTGTCATCCTCTTTTCTCGTTGGAAATGTTACTTTAATGTTAGTAACGGGTGTTTTTACTAAACCCAAAATGCCGTGAAAGGCTTGTATTCTTATAGTGAGTGGGTCACCTCTCCATAGATCTAACCTGGGACTGATCAACAGTTCCAGTCACCGTGAAGGTAGATACATTTAGAACTGTTTATCCTGGGATAGAACCAGCACAAAAAGCATTTTCAGACTGGAAGAGATGAGGCTCTGATTTGTAACTATAAGATATTAATGTTGGTAATGCTTTCATTCTGCTTCAGGCTCAATCAGAGCACAGTTATAGGTGATAAACAAGGAGTACAGATAACTCATTTGCTCCCACTGAGCATCTGCACATATTCAGATTGAGTTATTCCTTGGTGGCGAATTGTTAGTCTCTTCGCCTCTCGTGAACACACTAGAAGATAGCTGCCATAAAGACAATAACACAGTAGAATTGTCCGTGACCCACTGCTTCTGAATACATAATCACTGTGCTACTGCTGTCCCGTTTCGATAACATTCTCCCATCTGCATAAGGACATGTGCGGACACCCATGTGAATCCACCTGGCTTTCACGTCCACACTTATATTAGATTTTGCAATTACTGTGCCCTCAGAGGGGAAATAGATGCATTTAACCACATCTCCAATCAATTATATGCCAAACAACGATGGCGCTAACCAAGAAGCCATCTCATTTAGCATGGGACCCGTTTAGCTGACGACTCCCATTAGCCACGGCGGAGGTGAGAGCGTGATGCCTCATTACATTTGGCACAGCAATCTCTCGCTCGACGTCTCGCCAAGAAAAAGCCCGGAAGGAAACTGCAACCTTTACCTTTAGAGAATTCATGTTTTCAGTTGGTTTAACTGTGGCTTCAATGTGAATGATTTAAAGTTAGTGGCTAGTGATGTGTCTGGGATAATCTGAAGAGATAGATTTTCAGAAATTATTTAGATACATAGATAGATAGATCATACTCTAAAAACGCGTAGTCCAAGAAATAAATCCCCTGCACAACAGCGATGTAAAACCTCATAGCAGGGATGAAATATCTCATAAAGTGCCCCGTCCCACACTGCACAGAGAGCGGATGGTCATTTCTGATGCGTCTCTGAGTAGCCACAGTTGCACTCAGGGTCTTGGGCTACTCAGGACTTGCTGCTGCATGTCCAGTGAAAGTTTAATCAATTTGAATTGTAGAATTGCTCTCTAACTGGAGCCTACCTGTTTTCAAACTGTGAAACATGGGCTTCTTCTGTGTTTCTTGGGGTCCTCTACTATTTTAGTGTTTGTTTATATTATCCAGATATGATTTGGAGTTATGGGATACTTTCTGAAAGCTCGGGCTCGTGCTGTCATCTTTACTTACATCCAGTTAAGTCATCATTTCATAAGAATATCCAAGCATATTTCAGTCTCGGTTAGGATTTGGTTTAGTCCAAATCTAGTCTTGAATCAGATAAAAGCAGGTGTATTAGGGCTGGGCAATTTGACAATAAAAATCATTTTTTTATCAGATCTCTGCGACCATCTGGTATTGTCATATTGTTATTGTCATATTGTTTGTGGCCATACCGGCTTGTCAAAGCCTGATCCCGTCAGATCTCAGAAGCTAAACAGGGCCGGGCCTGGTTAGTACTTGGATGGGAGACCACTGGGAATTCCAGGTGCCACAGTGGGGCGCCAGTTGCAAAAACTGTCGTAGTGTCCTTAGGCAAGGCACATCACCCACATTGCCTAGTATGAAAGTGGTGTGTGCATGAATGGTGGTGGTGGTCAGAGGGGCCGATGGCACAGATTGGCAGCCTCGCTTCCGTCAGTCTGCCCCAGGGCAGCTGTGGCTACAATAGTAGTTTACCACCACCGGGTCTGGAGTGAATGAATAATGCTCTGTAAAGCGTCTTTGACTGAAAAGCGCTATATAAAACTGATGCATTATTATTATTATTATTATTATTATTATTATTATTATTATTATTATTATTATTATTGTTATTGTTGTTGTTGTTGTTGTTGTTGTTATTCAGTAAGTCTGTTTAACACACTCTCTAAAACTCAAACAGTTGCACCTTTCCAAAGTTTCTATTGTGATTTTTTTCCACTGACAAGCCAAGAATACTTAATCTGATTGTAATTTTACTGGCCAGCCTCTGTCATGCTCTCTGTAAGTGACTGACAGATGGATTTAACCAATCACAAGAGCGTAATTTTGCGTGGAATCATGAAAAATTCAAATTTGTGATGTGTCAAATCATTATATTAATTTACAGGCATATCGCCCACCCCTCACTGGTTTGAACATTGGGGGAAAGTTTTTAAAAACCAAATTATTCCAATTTTTTGTGCAACATTTCTAAGAAAGAATGGAACGGACAATATCTACAAAGTCAAGTCCAATTCTAACGTGGAATATAACAACCCTGCGCACAATCTGTGTGGTCCCAGTTTTCTTTTCCAGACAAAGCATCACATCCTTTTACCTTCTAATCAGCAGCGCAACTTACCAACCTGCCGTATGTGGGTTTATGTCAAAGACTTGGCTGGTAATGTTAAAGGAGGAGCAGATGCCAGTTCTGAACTGAAATACTGTATGTTCAGGTGCATGTTCAAAGAAGCAAACAAGTTTATTTCTGTCTCCAACTCAACAGCAAGTGCACATCTCTAAGCGCTAAAAATTACACACAAAAAATTTATTTATTGTCTGGATGTAGGCCTTTTCGCTGAGTATGTGTGACTGGTGGAAGGGTGTTAAAAGGGGTAATGACTAAGATTCAGACATTACACTGTGTTGCTTTTATCCACAATTCTAACCAGGCAGTATAGCTTGGGCTGGGCGATATGCCACAAAGTTCTTATTACATTTTTTTTATACCTAGGTTGCAATTTTGATCATATCATGAGGAATCAAATGGATTATTTGCCCAAGTTCAGAAAAGAAGTAACTACACCCCAAAGCATATAAACAGTGAGACGATCCCTTTTGGATTATAAGGTTACCACAGCTATAGGCTGTAGAGTCTTGGCCAAGAACTTGCAGCTCTGCCCGAAAGCTCTTTTATTAAATTGTCAGACCTTCAGAAGAGGATTTGTTATGCTACTCCATGTGAAGCGTACAACTTTTAAATGTGTTTTGTGTACAAAGAAGGTGTGGAATTGAGTTGTCACTTTGATGTCCAAAAAAGCTCCCACTTTACACCCCACCTTCAGTGCTCTAAGATTAAGGAATGCATGCAGTGTCTTCCTTCTGTAATATTTGAAACCATGTAATTACATGTGATGGGTTTCTCACATACAAACTTCACTGCTAACTCACTGCTAATGATTATTGGCACTGGAAAAAATCTATAGGTGACATCAGCTAATTGTGTTTGTACATATTCTTCCAAGTCTGTTTTTAGCTTACATAACTAAAAGAAACATTCTGTGTGATTCTCTTTTAAAGGAAAATGACCCACTACAAATGCATATATATTTGTTATTTCAAAGTAGCTATTGTGGTACCTTACTTTATTCTTGTAAAAAAGCACATTTATGTTTTTTCTTCCATATGTTATGTTATAAAAGCAGCACTTTGTGACCACTGTGTGCATTCTGCATCTAATTGTAAAATACTGTATCTAAGGAAAAAAGTGATATTGCTATATAACTCTTTGGGAGGAAAGTTTGTTGGCTGTGCAGTGTTCATCCAAAGAATTATATTAAATCAATTGGTAATGAAAGACAATTTAGTTTTGTTTTTGAAAAAAAAAAAAAATCTAACTAGATAAATATGAGAAAAAGCAATTGTCATTTGATTTGAAAATAATGTACCCTAGCTATAAATCTATTATAGACATCAGAATTTCTATTGACATCAAGTTATTTTTATAGTTAAGATCCAGTTCACCCATCCTTTAATGCTACTGGGACAAGGGTCAGGAGCAGTGGGTGCAGTGCAGCACTTGTTCACCCATGTCCAGATCTTGAGCTTGGTCAGGACCACCTTAACTGCAGAATATGGGACATGTTTTGGGTTGATGGTGGTAACTGTACCTAGACACAAGAAGAAACTTGTAAACTGTGCACAGAGGCTCGTGGAGGAGTAAAAAATGAAGGAGTAAAACATGGAACCTTCTTGCTGTGAGGCCACTCTGTCACCGTGCCAACAAGAAGCAAAAAGACAAATATTTGCATTAAAGTTGTGAAAAGTATGAAAAATCAGATGCTTATCAATACTAAAACTAGTATTAAAACTAGATTCTCATTTAAGCAAGTAAAAAGTCACATTCACGGGACAGAAATGAACCTTTCCTTAAGATGACATAGACCAGTATTGAGTCTATTCCTTAGTCTAGAAATCGATTTTGAAATTTTAGTATTGTGACTAATTTGAAGTATTAAAAGAATTGTGGGCACACTACAGCTGCAGTCCAGGTTAACACTGTAAACTGATATAGTTTACAGTGTTAATGTGTAATGACAGGAGTGTTTATGCTGCCTTACACAATAACAATCAGATTCTTTCCAGCGTCCTTATGCCATTTTCTCCCACACAGTGAAAGCCTCCTGTGGTGGTATTTAGCTCTGTTTTAAGAATGCCAAAGATAGCCCTGGGTTAATCTGCACAACAGGGTGGAACTGTGGGATGGAGGGCCTGGGTTAAGTCTTAATCCTGAGCGCTGTATCACTTTCTCTCGCTGTGATTTAGGTCAGGGCTTGTCCACTGCCACAGCAATTATAGTTCTCCTCACCATCTTCACATAAGAAAACTTTTAATGGCCTTTAAAGGGGTCTGTGAAAGGTTAGCTCTGTGTGTTTAAAGCATTTACAGATATATGTGTTTTTAGTGATTGCAGATTGCGATTCAGATGATGGATTAATCCTACCAGGGGTAATTAGTTTGAGCAATAAAAACACACATGGAAATACAACACACAGTGAAGCAATTCTGAACAAAGAGGAGCTCTGAGGTCAATAAAGCCCCCAATAATAGACATTACATCTGATTTATATTTATATTTAAGACAGATGGCAGTAGGAATACAAGATTCAAAATACCTATTTGTTTGTGAATATGAAATAATGTAGTTACAGGCCTGAGGGCAGTGAAGAAGACACTTTTTAAACTATGTCTTTATTTTGAATAAGAAATTGGAAAATGTGCACTTAACTCTTGAAAATATAAATCTTTGTGTGTTATAATTTAAACTGTTACAACTGGTGCTGATACTGAAAAATTTGCTGGATCGGATGTTGGTTTCTAAATATCGATTCAGCCGATATTCTGTTTGGAGATATAAGTTTGATTGATTTTTACTTTGAGCTTATGGCAGTAGAAAATGTAATTGTCATTTTTCAAAATAAAACATTGTTCTGACTTGGATAATAAATAAAATGGAAATAATGTAAGTTATTTATTCTTTCTGTACGCCCTAGTACCAAACAGTCGTTACCAGTCTGTGGGGCCGGGTTTGGGGACCACTGCTGTAGAATATATAGGGGTAATATTTTCCACACACCCACTGTCTTAGAGAAAGCAGTACATTCAGAGCACCACTGTGTTCTTTAGTTTGCTTGTGGGCTGCATATTTGAGCTTGTTAGTTTGCTAGACAAACAGGCACACTGGTTTAACAGCTGTTTCTTCTCCTGTTCCACCTGAAAATATCATAGCTGCTTGAATCACATCCCCAGGTTTTCAGCACGTCTGTTGCCATTCGCTTCTCGGCTCCCTCTCCGCTCTCACTTCATTTACAGTACCTCCAAAATAATAGCGTCCAATTATGTGCGCCTGGCATCCTAATCGTGTTTTATGTTGTCAAATTCTTGTCGCATTTGGATCAAAATGTCATATTTTAATTACTTTCCATTTAGATTGAATTCGAGGGAGAGACTTCCATTTGCACGCAGTTGGAGGAGAGTCCATGAGCCCTTGGCAACTAAAGATGATGTTACCATGGAAACAAATTGTTCTGCTATCAATCACCGGATGCCTTGCAGGTAAGAAATCTGATTCCAGTGTAGTGTTCAGTGTTAACACAATTTCTGCTAATACTATGGTGAATGCTAATATGGATATTGACATGCATGAATTGTCTAATGCTCTTATGCATATACAAAGTAGGTGGCTCGGATGTGAAGCCTCTGGGGTAAAACTGGAACTTTTTAATATAGACAGGAAGCACAAATGCACAAAAGGGATTTTATTATAACCTTTGCCTTTATGTTATCAAATGACTGTTCTCTTAATAAGGGAGAAACTTATAAACCCTGTTTTATAAGAGCTTAATTTGCTTCTCAGCTTCAACAGAATGATATTCCAGAGTCAGATTGCTGAATGCTGAGAGTTTGTACCTGGATGTTTTATCATTATAGTGATTTCAAAAATGCCCTTCATGCCCGTTTATTAAGGATTGTATAGCCTATACAAGCTGCATATCAATCTAGTTAAGAGGAGACATATGTGGAATGATGCTTTAATGAGGTGTTATACACACACCACTTAAGAGGTACGATTATCTTTGCTGAATGGCAGTAATGTATTTTTATTGGAAGCTTGCAATAAAATATTAAACGTAACTTTTAAAGGTCCTATATTACGCAAAAACCATGGTATAATGTTGTTACCTCCCCAAAAACTTACCTGGAGTTGTGTTTTCTTTCATTCACACGTTTAAGTAACACTGCTTTACCTTTCAGAAATATTTGTGTGCATAGGATAAAAATCTGTGCATATTTGGGAAATCTGTGCATATTTAGCTGTAGTTGAACATAAAGTACAAACTCGAATTAGTCCAGTTATACAGAAACTGTATTGTATGTATTTTATCCATCAGAATACAAACTGAAAAGTTACGACATCAAGATTTACAATCACAAAATGAAAATTTACGATTACGCTCTCTTCAGTATGAGTATGAATTCACAGACGTGACTCTACTGTCAAAATACGTCATCCCTTCACAAGCGTTATTTATTGAGCAGAAGAAACATCGATCGAGATCAAGACTTTTGCACCGTACGTCCGTATGCGGTGCAAAAGTTCTTCTGCCCAATAAATAATGCCTGTGAAGTGATGATGTATTTTTGACAGTAGAGGCGCGTCTGTGAATTCGTATTCATACTGAAGAGAGCGTAATCGTAAATTTTAATTTCGTAAGGAGACCTGTAAACACGGTTCCACCTTTTAAAAGCCAGTAATGGAAAAGCCAGTGAGTCTATTTAGTTTCCTTTTGATTATGTTATATTTCTATTTGTAATATATTTCCAATTTATTTTAACAAAGAACTTCACTTCTCACAACCACTCAACACAATCAGACAATCAGAAGTAACTGTCTTCAGTTACAACCTCTAACAGATATTTTTTCATAGTGATATTAGATTGCTTTTTATTGTGTGCAAATGAAATTAATAATCCTTCATGGTTTGCTAATTACATCACTTTATCAGTGATAAAATAAGAAAGAAAGTGTCCAGTTCTTTTACACGGTCTAGTTTACAATGGTTTTGTAATGGAAAGGTGATTACTGTTCTGCTGTTGCCGCTATCTCTTACTGTAGGTTATAGGTTAAAAATAGAATCTCATTCACGTTAAGCCCTCTATGAAATCCAGAGTCCACAGCTCCACGTTCAAATCACAGCAACGGTCCATCCATGTTGACCACAAAGGTTGCACTGATTGTGTCTCTGTCCTTCGGAGATCTCTGCCCCCTTATACATTCAGTCATCGCTGTCAGGGAAGGCTTCTAGTCCCATCCCATTCCACCTTATATCCAGTTCTGATCCTTATCTGGGAGCAAGCGTTGAATCCTATCTCATTTTTAGGACAATTTCCCAGCCACCTTACCCCACCTGCCCTTGTTGTGGCTGCATTGGGATGGGACCAAAAAAAACATAGACTCTTCAAACAATTGTTAAGCCTAGTTCAAATGACATTGTAAATCCCATTATTGTTATTCAAAGTGACTCGAGCAATTGACATCTCGGTGCTCGGTGGAACGGCCCCCAAACAGGTTCACCTTCCACACAGGGACAAGCAAAGTGTTGGAAGGGCGTATTGTTTTTAACAGCCAAAAGGACTGGCTACTAGTAAAGCATTGTGATTGTGCCCTTTAAATCACTTCAAAATCACTCTAGCGGATACTCGCAATCATGAGAAGAAGGAAGGTTAAACGGCCCATATTACGCTGTTTTCTGCTCTATGTTTTGTGCCAGTCTATTTGTGGCACATACATACCTGGAGTTGTGTTTTGTTTCATTCACACATGTTTAACACACAAACCCATGTCTATTTAGGCTGTGTTTTTCTCTCAAACAGAAAACATTCTGTTCCAGCTTGTGATGGTGTTTTTAAACTCCATACACCTTCACTGAAAACATTTGGATGATTTCAGCCCTGAAATTGACAAAATAAAGCTCCCAAGAGTGAATTTATAGTAACAATATAGCATCTTTTAGATGGTTTGAGACAGGCATCGTTGTCAAGAAGTCACATTAGAACGAATTATGTTGGCCAACTTTGTTTACTGGTTCATTTAAAGTATTTGTTAGCTACGGTGGTGCATTATGGATACACTTTGAGAGAGGGGAATTCTTTTTTATACATTTGTTTATTCTGTTCATGACATTTTGGAGCCAAATGAGGTAAATGTTTTCAAAAACTGGGGCTATTAACAATTCAGAATAGTAGTTGGTGAAGCGATTGGATGCCACTATCAGATGCAAGAAAATATGCCTTGTTTTGTCAAATGTTAGAGGTTGGAGCAAAATCTGAATACAAGTGGTGCCTGCCAGAATAAATTGCGAGGTCTGTGAGACGAAGGGCCAAAGCCATGTGGTTTCCTGAAGTGATTCCTAAAATAAAAGAAGCACTCAAAAGTGAATTAATCATGTAGTTAATAAATCCTCAAAATAAATTTTATTTTTGATTTTTCGGGTGAAGGAGGCCAAGTATTAAAGGAATTGTATTACGCTATTTTCTGATCTACATTATGATGTTTCCTTATCAGAAACCTACCGGAAGTTGTGTTTTGTTTTATTCACACATGCCATACACCGTCAGTAGGATCATTTGAACAATTTCAGCCCAGGAATTGCCGATCTCTGCTGAGCTAAAGGTTAAAGGTAAGTACTACTAACTTATATGACAAAGTGGAACATAGCATTTTGAGCCTTAGAGACGTAGACAGACAATAATTACTCAAACATGGGTGAATGAAATAAAACACAACTCCAGGAATGTTTTAGAGAAGGTAACAATATTTTAACATGGCTTAAAGCTCACAGGAATTTATTTTGCATAATACATGACCTAATCAGACGTTTAAAGTAGCTAAAATTCTGCTTAATGTAGGTGTAACAGTAGGTCACCTTGCGACTGTTAACTGTTTGAAATCATTTAACTCCACACTGACTTTTGATAGTAGTGCTAACCTGCAGCCTTCCAATCTTAGTTTGGCTAATGCAACTGTCATACTTTATTTATACTCAGTGTTACATATTTATATTGCTGTTTCTTAATTGTAAAAAAAAAATAAAAAAATCAATGTCAAAATCAAAGTGCAAGTAATAAAAACACCAAACGATTAAACATGCTTTTATGCTTTTTGTTTTTCAGCCTTTCCTTTTAGCATCAACGCCCCTCTAATTTAGGAGAATGTTGCACCCACCTGAATTAGGAACATCATCATATCATTATCATATTGTAGTGCCACGTGTTAGCCACATGCTGCTTGTGTGTTAGCTGTGGGATATTACTGTAATTACACCTTTTTGTCCGTCTGTTTCTGCCTTCATTTAGTTCCAGATTGTGTTCTACTTCTGTCCTGTTTGGCAGTTTGCAGACGGACGCTCTTCTTTAGAGTCACGCTTTGTGTACAATGTCACAAAATTAATATAGTTACATCTGCTTTTTAATTTATCCAATTTAAAAGAGAGGGGGAAAAAAGTAAAGTAATAATTTTCCAACCAGCCGCGCTTTTACAGTAAAAGGAAGGATTGTATGCTATATATTAATTCTTGCTGTAAACATGCATATATTATGTTTTAAATACTGCTAAAAGGGTAGTTGCTCTTGTAAGGCTAGTGATCAAGCAAATCTCTGGGATTAATTGAGTTCCTTGACTGTCTGAGGTCAATCAATATTTGAGATGCATGTGTAAAATTATCTCAGCCCATTTGCAAAGGAATATGGGAATATCATATTTTCAGCTTTTTCATTTTTCAGAATTGTTGAGTATTACATCTGTCACGACAACTCATTTTGAAGTTTGATATATTGCTGAAGTAAATATAGACGATAAACGATAATACTGAAACTAATCTATGCCACTGTCACAAACACCCAGGAGCAGATTTAAACCACAAAAACTATTCTAAGTGTACAATACTGATAAAAAAAACATGAGCTGCAATAAAGAAATAGCAGAATGAACCATCTTTGGACGTAGTTTGTATCTGTAATGAGTCATAGAAGTTATTAATGCAACCTTTTACATCTTAAATCTTATATAACCCAAAACTTCCTAACAGTGTGAAAAAAGGTACACATAATAAATACTGACTCCAAAAAATGTAGTTCCAGCTTCCATATATTGAATGATAAGTTAGTATAGTATCATGACATCCCTAGTATATATACTATAAATATTGCATAGTATGAAGATCTGTCATGATGATAAATTGATTAGTCAAACATTACACCAAGGCTGAAATAACCACGCTTAAGTGCCATCGTGGCCAGTGTTGTGTTTCTCTTTCAGTTTCAAGTGTCTCCTGAAAATGCAACCGTGCACAGTAAAAGTGCTTACAAATAAGTGAGCGCCTAATGCTTTACAAAATGGGATTTACTCAAGTATAATAATAGCAAATAAACCAGCATCTGTGGAGTTCCACTGTCCTATCTATTCTATCAAGATATTTCTCTCCTTTTTCTTGCCAGTCAGGTCACAATAATACGTTTTCACATGCTATATAGAGCTAAAATTGTAGAAAATATTGCATTCAACAATTACTTTTCAATCAGTTTAAGACCACTTGATGTTGTTGATACTGCAACTCTAAAGCAGGATAATGTCAGTAAACTATTTTTCGTAAAGTGCCTATCACAGTTGGACTACTCATTTGACTAAAACACAGTTGAGGTCATTATATTTAAGATTTTTGCAAAAACAGTCACAGTCGATTTTCCACTTTCAGACAATTTTTAGGTTCAAAATTTGATTTTACTTCTCTAGTGTACACAGAAATTATTATCTAACAAATACAAACATAAGAAAACGCCTGTGTTTTGTTTAAAGAAAATACAATTCTCCACAGTCAACATCTTTGAGAACTGTCTAGTTCCTGTAATTGTCAACATATTTTTCAACTTTTCTTCACAAATTGCTTCTTGATTGGTATTCAACAATCGCACAAACATTAGACCACTTGATGCTAAAGCAGGATAATGTCAGTAAACTATTTTTGTAAAGTGCATATCACAGTTAGACTACTATTTTACTAAAGCACAGTTGAGGTTATTATGTTTAAGATTTTTGCAAAAACGATCACACTCGATTTCCTACTTTAGGCCATTTTTTAGGTTCAAAATTTTACTTCCTGATTAGAAACTTCTAGTGTACACAGAAATGATTATCTTACAAATACAAACATAAGAAAACACCTTTATTTTGTTTAAAGAAAATACAATTCTCCATAGTCAACATCTTTGAGAACTGTCTAGTTCCTGTAATTGTCAACATATTTTTCAACTTTTCTTCACAAATTGCTTCTTGATTGGCATAAAATTATAATTTATATTTATCCCAACACATTAAATCAGAATCATAATAATCTGTCATATGTATTTTAACTCCTTAGAGCACAATTTACTGCAATGAATATGTAACAAAAAGAAATGCATAAAAGTTGTATATGTTTAAAATAATATTGTTCATTTGTCATTTATAACCAATGTAGTAATTACTGTGAAACCACTTTTGTTTGCTTTAGCTAATCTTAATCTACCAATAGTGCAGTAAGAAGTGTTTCAGTTTCCACATTTGCTCCAGTTTTATCCACAATCCTACTTGATACGCATGTTATTCATTTTTTTACATGCAGCCTTCTGTTTTACTGCACAACATCTTTCTGGACAAAGCAGCACAGAGTGAGAACGAAATAGATCTGTGTGTCTGTGTGTTTGCGGGGATGAAACACTAGTGGGCTCAGAAGACAGCCTTTATATACTTGTGAAAAACTAATATCAACTGAGTGCCAGAAAGTTGCCACTATTGAGTAAGATAAAGTGCTGGTCCATGTGGTGCTGGGGCTGTTGTTGCATCGCTCTAGTATTTTCTCCTTTAGGTCAAAGAGACACATTTGTCTGCCTTGTTCTAGCGTATACTTTTCTTCCTCTTCTTTTCCAGCCTGCACAGAGGACGTCATCTTTCAGGGGCCAAGATGGATGACCGAGCCAAGTGACCTCATTTTACCAATCAACTTGCCCAACCGCCAGGCCACAGTCACATGTCAGGCAGAAGGCAGTCCTCCTCCGCACTACAGGTAAATCGCTGCATCAAAGTATAGCTAGTCTTTTCACACTTCACTGAGCTGTCCACAACACTTCTTCATCTGTCTGGCGTAACTCCTTGTGAAGCCCCATTGTTGTCGCCGTGGAAATCAAAGCGTTTTCCAATAGAGCTGAAGGCCATTAATTCGGTGAAGTTTTCTGGACATAAGTGAGCGATTAGGGGCTATCCAGCAAAAGACTGGGCTTCAAAGTGCTTAATTGAGCATCCATTCCTAATTGAAAAAGCTTATCTGAGTTTGCTATTAGATATGAGGTATGGAGTCGGTGGGCCAAAAGCCGCCGCCGCCGTTGTCCCTGATGAAAATGACAATTCACTCCAAAGTGAGCGGGGTTAGCTTTATTAATGATAAGATTTAAGCCAGTGTGCAGCTAAAGCCGGTGATTTATAATATGCTGCAAGGATTAAGAAATCATTAGGAGTGAGGGGAAGATTGGAGTGGCTCATTTGCACTGCAGATCCTTTGATATCTTCTTGTTATTCCCTGAGCGGGGCAAGTCTGAAAATGGCAGCGTGCTTGGTAGATTGTGTTTCGGAGCTGGGTCAGCACCATGGTTAGGAGATATAAGCAAGCAGAGCAGAGGCAGGCGTGCTGTAACCTTGAGAGTGAAGAAAATGTGTACAAAGGTGTAGTCTCAGCTCGGTTTGATCTGTGTATTAGTAACGGAGTGATTGGGGGCAGCAAATTGTGATTATTAGAATTGTGATAATGTTTGTATTATATGTTTAAAAAGTAAAATTCTGTTTAGATACTACATTGTAAACAACAAGACATAAAATCTAAATTCACTAGCAAGGACCATGCTAACAACACATGTGCAAAGCGAAAAACGTTTATTATATTGAGACGAGGCAGGTCAGCTGGGTTGAGACTCAGGGTGGGGGTTCAGTCTCAATCTTCACATGGCCCAGCAGGAATGGGAACCCCCTCGTAGGCGTCTTATGTCTGGAAGTGAACAGATAGGGGTTGGGAGGGTGGGGTCGAGTTATTCGGGACAAACTGGGTTTCCGAGATAGGCTGCTACAAATAGGCTTCTGGGAAACTGAGGCGTGGCAGAAGTGAGCTATGATTCGCTGGAGAGGAGGCAAGGGTGGTTGAGGCATGGTCCCTGCTCCTGAACTTATCATATTAACTACATTTATATTTACATAAAAATAATATTGCAATAATGTAGAGAGCAGAGAGAGATGTGCGGAAAAAAAAGATTTTAGCACAACTAGATTAAATTAAAACTGCATTCAAAACATTCAATTTAATGTGAACTTTTTAAACATACCCTGGACCACATCACCATTGGAGAGAAGACTGAAATTAAAGACTGAAGTTCTTAACCACAGGGTCAGGAGGTTTCTTTCATTTTTTCCTGTTATTTTTCCCATAAAAAGACAGGGTAATTTGTTGTTGGCAGGAGACATTTCAATCCCTAAATAATTGCAGCCTTTTTGATTTGATAATTACTGCTGTTCAAACTACAGTTTAGTTTCAATTGTGATTAATTTTGCAGTCCCTATTGTGGACCATCTTTAATCACTGTTTTGTGTATCAGAAAATAACAGTGCACTCGTATTCTGTGATGGATACTGTTCCAGACCTGGCTCAGCACTGGGGTTAGTTGATGCGCAGCCAGCAGAGGCAGAGACATAACCTTGTGAGTGGCATCGCTTTAAATGCTTACATCTTCTTTAATGTGCACTGAGACATGCTCCAGCTGCTGCAGTGGGCGGTCTGTGCTTTTCTGTGTTCGTCTCCTCAGAGCAGCTGCACATGAGCACTCACATGTCGGGTCTGTGGAGGGGGGAACATCTGTGACAGAGGATCGGGGGGTTGTTGTCTGAAACATGAGCCACAGCTGAGTGAGCCCTGGTGTTATGAAGCAGTACAGGAGCATGCTCTCATTATCTGCTCAAGTGAAACATGCTATCACAACAATCACATTTCATACAGTGACTGAGTGGATCATCTGTGTTGGGTTTGTTCACTTTACAGGTCGAGATACCATTTATTTTAGACAGGACAGTCAAACCTCTTTACATTGATGATCTAATGTTAAAAGTCCACTATCTAATTTTTTGGTTGGGGGTTGGGGGTCCGTCTGCTACTTGGGGTGTCGCCTCTCCACACATCTGACCTGTCACTTGGGCTGGTTTGGTCTTCATAAAAGTGGAAAAGATTAATGCCATACTGTGAAACATTCCAGACAAAGCAGTAACATCTCTCTTAGCTTACATAGCTTACATAATTCACCTTTAATATGCCACATCCTTTGTTTGGGAATCACTTTTATAATTAGAAGTTGTTGTAATCTGTTGGAATAGTCTCAGTTATTTAGATACAGTGAGTTTAATTTTTTAATAATAGTTAGCAGTTTTGTAATGCTGCCATGTTGAATCATTCAAGGAACACTGTAACATTTCAGGCGAAGGGTCTGCCATCTTCTTGTCTTCAGAAATATATTGTTTTGCCTAGAATGTTTCACGTTATGGCATTAAACATATCTACTTCCATGGAAACAGGCAGTCCACACCACACCAAGCAGCCGTGTTGCAGAATTATTGAAAGGCGAGTCCACTCAGTAAAAATGCAAATCATGGTATTTTTGAGCAATAAAAACACCCACAATTTAACACATGCAAGATAATAACTTAATGCCGTATACTCACAGAAATGCCATCTCCAAGGAGATAAGCAGGTGGACATCCTGCCAGAACCAGGTGGCCAATATTACAGAAAGAGACTACGGCAAGTTCACGTCACGGTGCACACAATAAACTAATACTGTTACTATGACAACACACACCATCATTTCCTCTGTCAACCAGAGCATGAATGTGATAGTTAAATGTGTCACATAACGTTTACATTTTACAATTTATAAAGTGCTTTAGTATGGTGTTAGATGCTTTTTTTGTGATACACTTCCAGTTTACAGCAGCAATGTCTTTAATGGAGATTGCTAAATTAGTGTTGATAGATCTGACTAAAAAACAGTGTCTTCATTTTACAAATAATTTGGGTTATCTAGTTGGAAAGGACTGTGCAAGAGCTTTGTACCCATTTTACATTCTCAATCTCCTTATTTCTTTATTGCCCTTCAATATAAGGACAACTCAGCCTATCAAACTTTTCAAAAGGTCTACATTTTTAAACTATTCTATTCCCAGCTTTGTGTTGTCCAGATATTACCTATACTGCACTGCATAAAACATGTATTCTACCCAAGAATCTCAGAAGGCTCCAATAATACCTTCTCACTTTGATTCAATTTCACAGTTATGCAGACACATAGGCCCACATTAGCATTTCCCAGTGCTCTTTTGTTTTGTGGGCTCTTAAAGTCTATGGTTCTGCCTCTTTCTTTGGCACTTGGCAGCTGTAATGAACCTGCATCCTCCCCTGGTGACAGCTTTAAACATCAATCTCATCTTATTGTGGGGCATAAAACCTTTACAAAGGCAAGAGAATCACTTCAGACTAAAAAGGTGTGCATTTGTACTCTCATTTCCACTTCTATCCACTATTGTTTATCATTTGCAAGTTGAGATTGGTCCAGGGAGGAAATAGCGTGAGGGCTTTGATTGCAACTGAGTGTGCCAATTGTTGGATGTTAATAATGTTAAGTTGAATAATAATACAGTGGTATGAGGCTAGTGAAAATATGCTCTTGTGTGACTAACATAGACTATAAATAAGTGGACTAAGTGAGTGTGATCTCCCGTAATGTTTGGCTTCACTCAAATGAATCTTGCGATGCTAGTGGCTACAGGAGTGAATTTGGAGCAAGGCTACATATTAGGAATCAGTTTTTGGTTTTTTTTTTTGTTTGTTTTTTACAGACAAAACAGCAGTCAAAAAAACACCAAGATCATGTAGAGTGGGTTAGTACCAAAGGGTTAAAACCGAAATGACAAGGCTCGCTGCAGCAGTTATAGAGAAGGGCCACAGTATTCCAGTGTACATCAATGGGAGTCAGGGTCAGTAGGAGCCGGAAGAGCCCAAATGTGAACTTCCTACTTGGAACGCAGTGACTAGCGGTTTAACAATGTCCAATTATATATACAGTCTATGGTGACTAAGCTTTTTTAGTGTGTGTAAGTGAGTTGGTTGAATGAATCACCAGTGTAATTTTGATTTATGTTATGCAAAATTGTCTCGAACCTCGAATTACGTACACGTCATGAAGTGGTAGGTTTCAAGTTAACCTTTTACAGTTTGTTCTGTGGAGAATGGAAATTCCAGGGCTGAAATTATCCAAATGATTCTAGTGAAGATGTATTGAGTTTAAAAACACAGTGGAGCACTTTCTGTATTACCACATGACACTGTAGTTTGAAGGAAGAACTCAGCTTAAATATGTATATACCAAGTGTGAATAAAACAAAACAAAACTTCAGGTATGTTTTTGATGAAGAAACAGCATTATAACTGCACTTTAAAGATACTACTAGGCCAGAGAACATACCAGCAAATAGGGATAGGGGGTAGGTGAACACAGACATTTTGTGACCACTGAACTCTTAAATGCAGGACAATACAGGGTTAATCCAACATGCATGAATCAGGCAAAATACAACTTTGAATAAGCTATTGTTGAGGGCGCAAGGTTAGAACACAGTTACATAGTTCCCTAATGTGCCCTTTTAGACATTTCATCATGATACATGTTTAACTTTTAAAGCATCCCTGGAGTTTTATTCGGCATTGCAATAGATGTGGCAACATGCAGTAGTCATTTCACTGTTTTGTGAGGAAAATTAGTTTTGATAGAGAGCTGTAAATAGTTCAGCTACAGCTACAGTCTGAGGGCGAACATTGTCAGTCCAACTGTGCATTTAAATTGCGATTTCTTTCAGAAAATGAATCCAGCTTGTTGTTGCTATGAAAAATAACAGAGATAAAAGTAGAATGCTAACAAGCTACCACTGTCACCTCTGTAAACAACACAGGTTATCAGGTCAATGCCGAAAGATGTAAGCAAATAGAAACATGGCTCTCTCCTATTATGTGCACAAAACAAGAAACTAGTCTTGTCACAATACTAACATTTCAAACTCGATTTTGATGCTAAGGAATAGACTCAATACTAAATACCAATTCTGATGATTCATTAAAAACATGATGATAATTAAAAACACTCTTTAGTTTCTTCCTTATATCTGTGTAATCCCTCAGTCGTCCAAGTATGTTCCATAGTCGTCGATGGGGGTACACTAGTCTGTGTGGTCTTGTACTTGTTCTGATCAACCAAGATCATTCTAAAAATATTCAGGAAAGGTTCATTTCTGTCCTATGGATGTGACTTTTTTAGTATTGATCCTTGCTCAAATCAATATCTACTAGGGTTGGGCGGTATCCAAATTTTGATACCGTTAAACCTTCTCAGCCTTTTACCGGGATATACAGTATTACTGTGACTAATTAAGAATGATTTTGTAACTTGCACCATTCAGAGACAGAAAAGCAGCAATATATTTGAAGATGAGGCACAAGTTCTGATGAAACCAAACTTTTAATGACGGTAATGAAACTGATACTGTTGCTACTTTTTGATACCGCGGGATATCGTATTACCGCATTACCGCCCAATCCTAATATCTACTATACTAGCTTTAGTGTTAATTATATCTGATTTTCAATACTTTGACAGTCCCAAAGAAGCAGCTGCAGCAGAATTAGCTGTTTGTTTGAAAGTAGCCTACAGCTTTCCCATTGTAAACCCCAATCAGACTCATTTAGGTTGGGTTCAGAATAGGTGGGCTTGTTTATGTACTTGTCCTTTTGGGGTTGCATCACTTTTGATGACACTGACTGGCTTTGACTTTCCCAGAAAAAATAAAGACATTTGCATGCAAAGCTACTACCAAGTTATTTTTTACACTAGTTAATGTGAACACTGAAATGCTGTAAATTAGACTCTGAATGCCTGACTCTGACTTGGTGTGGGTCTCACAAATGAACAGTTTGTGTAATTAGACATGCCAGGCTAGAGTATATTACATTCTGGCTGCCATGATTAATTCTGTCTTTGGTGTAGCTGTAAGTAGAAAAAAAAAAAACTTGCTTTAAAATGAATGAATAAACTGGACCTCACAATAATTAATTCACCATTTGTTAGTATTCCATCTGCTTCTAGGGCTCGGCCATATCATATTGCTGGTGATTGTTCTGATATAAAATTGTGCAATATCTTCACCAATATCTAGGCCTGGCATGATAAATACTATATTGACTTATCGTTTAATACATGATAGATTGAACGGTCATTTTTATGGGTCAATATTTATCATGAGTTTAAGTTTAATTTAATTTTCAAGTTTAATTGTGAACTTCTGTGATGGATTATAGACACACTTATTACATCAATCAATATATATCTGCTGTTATGTCAGCTATTGGCACCAAAGCCTGTTTTATTGGTATCATATCGGATCCAAAAAAATTCATATTAGTCGTTTGTTTTTATCATTTTGTACATTTAAAGACCTTCTTAAATTGTGCAAAATTGACTCATTGAGCTTTAAACCATACTAGAATGTTGTTACCTCTTCAAAAACATACCTGGAGTTGTTTTGCATTATTAGTATTATGTATTATTATTATGTCTACATCTCCAAAGCTCAAACTGCTCTGTTCCACCTTGTGATGTCATGAAGCGGTCGTTTTCAAGTTAACAGTTACCTTTTCTTTAGTAGAGAAAGGCAATTCCAGGTCTGAAATCATCTGAATGACTGAATGTTTGAAAACACTTTGGAGCACATCCTGTATTACCACGACATCACAAGGTGGAACAGAGTGTTTTCTGTTTGAAAAATTAAATATGCAGTGGTGTACGTGTTAGTGTGAATGAAACAAAACACAGCTCCAGCTATGTTTGCGATGAGGAAACAACTTTATAACATCGATCAGAAAATAGTGCAGTACGGGTCCATTAAAGTTGTTTTTGAGGGATAAATCTGCTTTATAGTTTGGTTTCAATATCATCTTTAATCGTCTGTATTTACTTCAGCAGCATCACACGTGAAAATTAGTTATCATGACAGGCCTACCAGTATCCTACCCCCGAAAAGTAACAGTGCACAGTTAAGTACTATGAATTTGTCGTCCTCATCAGTCAGTACATGATGCTCCCTGTGACACAGCGAATACAGCAGCAGCCGTAACAGTAGTTGGGATGACAAATAGTCCGGCATGGAGGCGGAGTGCACCACGGGGCTACGAGCACTGTTTTATGAATACACCTGTCAGCGTGTTTACTATGAATCAGCTGTACCCCAGGATCAAGGGCACAGGCATGATTGGGAAGAGGGGGAATAAAAAGCACATGGGGTCGCCTCTCCTATCATATAATGGGGCTCCAGTAGATGTATGGCTCTGCAAAGGCATTAAGTAAAGGAGCACAAGAGCTGGGGAGAAGTGGATAGAGCCGTGTGGTTTGTTTAGATTTGGAGAAGAGTAAGGTTGGGTTTTAGATGGGATTATACACAATGCTTTCCTGAATTTTAAAAATCATGTTGCAGTTTTATAGGCCTGTCACAATAACACATTTTGAAGCAGGATATATTGCTGAAGAAATTGCAGATGATAAACGATAATTCATCTCACTGACACAGTAACCCAAGAGCAGATTTAAACCACAAAAACTATTCTAAATCTACAGTATTGTTAAAAAATCATAAGCTGCAATACAGGAGAATGAAACACGTTAGTAATGAGTCATAGAAGTAATTCATTCAACCTTCTATGGGTCAAGTCATATTGCCAAAAAATGCCCAAGGAAATGCACACACAAAAAAGTATAACCACCCCCCAAACGATAAACAATAAGTCATTATATTAATTATCGTGACAGGCCTACAGTTTCATACATTGTTCCTTCCCTCATTCATATGCAGGGTGGTTAAAGTTTGCTCACTGACAGTATGAGAGTACAGTATAGAGAGCTGGGATCAAACCACCACCCTTTGTGGTTAAAGGGATAGTTCAGGTTTTTTGACATGAATCTGTCTGGCATCCCTGTCAGCAGTGTCGTGCATTAACATTGACTTACCTCCCGACAGTTTCCGGTGAGTCGAGTTCTTCCCCGGTTTTGGTGCTGATGAAAGTGTCTGACAAGTTGGCTGGGGTCATGAAAATAAAGAGTTTTTCTTCTCAAAACAATATGTGTTCAAAAACGGTGAACCATGAAAAAGTCAGACCTCATAATCGCTTGGTTGTATTTTCTCTCCGTTTATATATCATTGCACGCTGCCGCCAGGTGACAGCCGCGCCTGTTTCACTCTGTTTACTGCTCAGAAAGTTCACGACAACATGTCTGACTACGACACCGACGATGAAGACATTGCCATTGGCATACTGATGCTGAAATTCGCCAGATGGAGTTAGAACGGGCACAGAGAGAGAAGAGGGACAGAGAAGTGGTTCAAGTTGAAGCTGTAGTCACAGCTGGAGCCGTGAGAGATCGGGCGACTGGCAAATGGCCTGGATAATCACAAGTCCACACCATTTTTTGTATGTATTCTTATATAGCTTATAAAAGCTTATATACTTATCGCTGTAGCTCTCACATTAACTCTTTCATGTCACAGCAGTGAACGTTCTGAGCCATAGAACTATAGATCCATGGTCTGAGCATGTAAACACTGCTGCACTACTGAAGAAAGTATTGGATTCATGTGCAGCTGTCACCTGGCGGCATAGACGGGTGGCAGTACGCAGTGATATGAGCGGAGAGAAAATAGTACCAAGCGATTATGAGGACTGACTTTTGTGGGCAACCATTTTGTGATGCAAATGTATCACTCTTTTGAACACATATTGTTTTGAGAAGAAAAACTCTTTATTTTCATGACCCCAGCCAACTCGGACTACTTTTGTCAGCACTGAAACTGAAAGAACTCGGCTCACCGGACTCTGTCTGGAGGTAAGTCAATGTTGATGCATGACACTGCTGACAGGGATGCCATACAGATTCATGTAAAAAAAAAAAAAAAAAAAGAACTATCCCTTTAAGGCTGCATGATTATTTTGTTAATTGATTTATCAAGGTGATTGTGTTTTTCAGATGAATTGATACGTTGTTTTGATTGCAAAAGGCCAATAAGATTGAGATTTTTTACACATTGAATATCTTCACCCAGGCCTGTCATGATATCATTCAATACATGATAGATGGAACAGTAACTTCTATGGGTCAGTTTTTATCATGAGCTGAGGAAGGTTAAATTGTGAACTACTGAATTATAGATAGAGATATTACATCACTCAATATATATCTGCTGTTATATCGGCTGCTGGCACCAAAGCCCATTTTATTGGTGTCATATTGGATCAAAAAAATAAAAAAATCATATCAGTTGGGGCCTAATAGATAAAGAAAGATAAAACTATAATTATATATACAAAATATATTTTACATCAAAAACACTTAATATACATATTAAAAAAATAATTTAATATTAATGTAAAAAATTAATCGCTTACCAAAAATTAATCGCTTACCAAATTAGCTGATGTATATTAAAGTAATCAGGAAGTTAGTAAGTTACTGAACCCAAATTTATGTGTGCTTTTTAATATGATTATGCAGCTAGGCAAGCACAATTTATTCTCTCCCATTACATGGTTTAATCCAGCATTCAATTGGTTTAAATAATTACCACAACTCAATAATGGCCCTCTATATACAATTTCATTAGTGCCACAATGCAGCCTTCTAAAAGATCCCTTGTCACCATGTCCTCGTTACTCTTTATCACAGCAACTCACTCCAGTCAGAACAGAGACAACGTCCCTGCTCTATTCTCCACTCCTTCTATTAATAGCAGAGACATATTTATGTGGATATGGCTCTTGTATTTGCCCTCATGGCACTGAGCTGCCAATATACCCAGTAATGCTCTGGGATTGTAAAAATCCACTCACACCTAAACTGGCAGTGAGGGGGCAGTAGCTTTGTGCCACATTTACATCGGATCCAAATGAGCTGCAATTCATTAAAAAGCAATAGGCACTGAACATAACTGTGCAGAGAATTCTCAGGTCAGCAGTATAAATCTCATTATACAATCTTGCACTGTGTATGACTCTGTTTTGAAATTGTGCTGTGTAACTGGGGGAGGGTTATGCCACCTGCCTGTCTCTATGCAGATGACTGTCTTGCCTAGAAAGTTCCACAGTATGGCATTAAAATTATCTCCAGGAGACAAGTTAATGGCCAGATCTCACCGTAAACATGCGTATGTGTATTTCAAGGTGTTTTTGAAATTGAATAGATAAAAAGTAAAATTAACAGTTTAAAGGGTCAATAATTAGGCTATTTTCTGATTTCAGTTATAATGTTTCCTCATTACAAACATACCTGGAGTTATTTTTTTGTTTCATTCACACAAGCCCTGCAAATTTAGGCTGATTTCTTCTCTCAAACTCCATACACCACTAGAATCATGGAATTGTCAATGTCAACTGAAAAAAGGCAAAAGTTTGCTGTTAACATTGAAAACCTGCACTGCATGACATCACAAGGTGGAACAAAGCTTTGTTTTTTGGAGATGTAGCCAGACTTATAATAAAGTGTAACAAATTATAATAAAGTGTTGCTCATACATGTGTGAATGAAACAAAACACAGCTCCAGGTCTATTTTTGAGGAGGTGTGTGTGTGTGTGTGTGTGTGTGTGTGTGTGTGTGTGTGTGTGTGTGTGTGTGCGTGCGTGCGTGCGTGCGTGCGTGCGTGCGTGTGTGTGTGTGTGTGTATATATATATATATATATATATATATATATATATATATATATACACACACACACACACACAACATTTAAGGCAAAGTATCAACATATGCATGGAGACAAGCAGGTAGCAGACAGTAAAAAAAAAAGTAGATGGTCAGGTGATAAAAAATAGCATCAATTTTATATGACATAGTTCTGTGACGTGATGTTTTCATTACATACACATTTGACAAAACTATTATGAAATGAAATTACCATCAGACTTGCCCCAGTCATTGTGTACCTAATCAGGTCTGAGGGGACACTGCCATCCCTGTGTCTGGCCTCGAGCAGAAGCCAGGTGAGCTACTGCGGCAGTACAATCCCCAGTCCATTTGATGAGGAAAGCTCATGCAAAATTGATGTGAACCTCAAGGTCAGTGGGAGTTCATTCAGAGCATGCTCAGCTCATCCTATGCCTCCAGCCAATCACACGCTCGTCCAACTGTGCTCGGACTAGTGTAAATCCCTGTCTGATGTCGGGACAGCACTGAAGAGGCTGGAATTATCATTTTAATTATGCAGTCACCCTTTGAGGAGCCATATGAATAGTCCTTTGTCATCTGTTAGTGCGTATGACAGGTTAGACGACTAATTCACTAAAGTGAAGTTAAAGAAGACGAGTTGCGCTTGAGCCTGCTATATAGTTCTAATCTATGACACATCGTGGATCAGTATGTTATCATTTGCATATTTTAAATAACAATATTCATCTATATTGGGTCAATAAAAGAAACCACTGACATCTGCCAAACTGTGGTGCCCACTGGGAGCTGGTGTCACAAACAAACATCACAACAAAGAGCCATGAATTTGTGGCCCCTCCTTTGGATAGCTGCACATCACGGTAGCGAGCAGATTTTTTTAACATTTGTACCAAAATAACTACACAACACTGATGAATCCTACACATAAGAAAAGAAAATTGGAGAGTGAAATAAGTGCAGAGCAGTGGGCGTATGCCAGTGGCGGTGAAAACGAGGGTTGATTAGCAATATGGAGTATAAGAGATTCAAGATTGTTCACTTGCACAAATCACTCCATATACAACTTCAAGAGGGTAAATGAGAAGGAGAAAAAACAATAACATGTTTAAAAGCTCTGAAAAGTCCATTTTGCAAAATAGGTCTGTTTTAACCCAATTATTTAGATCTGCACCCAGTTTTCCCAAGTTTAGGTTGGACATGGGCAGAAGATTTGGTTTAGTAGAGCTAATTCCAGTTCTGTTACTTAGCATCAACACCCTTATTATGTTAAATGATGTTTTAAATCAGAAAAGTCTGTTCCTTGCATGTAAATTAGGGATGGCAAAAACTAAAAATAATCATGACTGACCACCGAGCCTCGTTAGCAGGTTAAAATCGGTTAACCATTCAGTTTCAAATCTATTCTAATTTGAAATAACAGCCATTTCGACTTGAGTCGCGCCTGCTGCCTGCTCTCTCACGTGATAGCGTTGAAGATAAAGGTGTTAGTCAAGTGTTAGAAGCTCATTTGAAACATCACCATGGCTCATTTCTGAAAATGACCGTTCCGAAGAGACGTCACTTATAGACTGTGGAGCGCAAGTCTGTCAACGCCGCACATGAAGCATTTATACACGGACACGCACGTCAGGCTCAGTTTAACCCAGCAGTCAAAGCAGCACTAAAGTGCTACAGAGATAAACATAAACAGAGAAAACACTCGGCGGGGCATAGTTAGCAAGTTTAGCACAGTAGGTTGGCTTTTCTCACCTGTGGAAGATGCTCGAGGGTGTTGCATTTTGAGGTGATACATCATCGATGATGTGCTACTCCTGTATTTTAACACTGTATCACACAAGGAACAATTGAGATCAGTGTCATTCATTTTGTTGAAATGCTGCCACACATTACTTTTCTTTTGCTTAATCATCTTGGCTCTAACCTCACGTCTTGTGTTCCATGTTGCACCATCACAGGAAAAGGGGTGTGTCAGTGTGTGTCGCTAGGCTAAGTCCTCGGACCTCCAAGTCGAATGGATAAACAAACACACAACGGGACCTCATGCCACATAAAATGTGCATTTAGGCTACTGTCTATGATAATGTAGGGTGCATTCACACTGTAGAACTGAGCCGTGTTCAAGCACGATTATGTAGGGTTCTTTTTAACCGACGGTCAAAAAATTTTGACCAGTTGACGTTGATTCGGTCAACCACCGGTCAAACGGTTACTGGTTAACATCCCTAATGTAAATAGTCCCTGCATTTTTTGTATTTTTTATTTTCAGTTTGGTGACATAGATAGAAGTATTTCTTATTAGAACTCAGTGCCCCCCCCCATCCCCCACAAATTGCCGCTTAACTGGTATAAAACTATAGTTTACTACAGGCACTATGCCACCAAACCACGCAATATTAAAAATGTGACTGCACTTTATGCACTTGAACATTTCAGTATTATAGTATTAGTAGTATTATGAAAGAATCTTTATAAAGGAAACAGCCCAAAGGAAAATACTGAAATATTTGTTTATGTCTTGTCAATTGAGCATGCCCTTGCTTTTCTTTCACGCTGCTCCACCTTTCAGCCTTATAGATTTGCCATTTAATAACTGCAAAGGTACAAGGCGGGTTTGTGTATAGAAAAAATAAATAAAGAGATATTGTGACCTAACACTCACAACCTGCTACAACAGAGAGATTTCATATCTATATCTTACCAGTCAATATTTAAACAACTTAAACTGTTTATCTAAGGTTTCCAGTGTTTGAAATGGCATTTGCTTTTTACATTCGCTGTTGACTCCCTGTAAGAGTAAACCATATTTAGTATTTCAGAAAAGCTTTGTGTATGTGTTGGTATGTGTAGGAGGAGGAGGTTAATGGAAGCATTTTTGTGTCTAGGAAACATATTTTGCAAGCACAATGATGAAAAGTTGTTTTAATTGGTTGAACACAAAAAAATCTGTCTCATTAACCCTTGTTTGACTAAAAACAAGTATAGTAAAGGTCATATTCAAATTGTGTTTAATTCTGTTTCAAAATTTGCTAAGTTTTAAAGTTAATTCATTCAGCTGTCTATCTTTTCTTTCAGTTTTTCTCAGAAGGTAGTTAGAATCTAAATTGTTTACTTGTTCAACACATAGCCGAAGCCTGTCCTATATAGTTAAATTGTGTCATGTGTATTTATTGACTCTTAGATAAATAATGCAGGTCACAGCTTTGTAGTCTGTCACCCGTGTCATATTAACGTTTCATTGCAGAAAGGGGAGCATTGATTTTATTTTTATCATTAGGTTTGTCATTACACACGCTTGTCACTAAGGAAACATGCACATTCAGTTACCATTGTGATATTTGTGAAAGATTTTATTTGTTCAAGATAAATGTAAGTATTATATCAAATATCGGATTAGAAGCAAATGCTCTAGATATAAATAAGGGGAAAAACAGGCGGTGTAATCCTTCATTTGTCCAGGAGTCGTTTAGTGTAGGTTTCATCAGTGGTCATTTGGACTCACATGGAAAAATCAACTTAAGAAAAAGTATTAAAGTACCCATTTATGTAGTGTGTATTAAAAGAGTTCAAAGTAAAAGTCAATTTTGTGGTCTTATAGGCTTCAAATGTTGTGATTTTGATAAACATTTGTGCTGAATTTTGTTCAAAAGAAGCAACTGAATCAGTTGATTTTTCTAGCTGTTTTTATTTGTATATTTTTGTTTGCTCAGATGCAAATGCATTAAAGATAAATCCAACAGCCTTTTTAGCTAAATAACTAAACTGAAAAAAAAAAAAAAACTTCTACTTTTTAGTCCAGGTCAGAAATGTAGTGGAGTTGAAAGTACAGATACGTGATCTCAAATGTAGTAAAGTAAAAGTAAAAAGCATCCATTTTAAAATCTACTTAGTCCAGATAGCTCAAATTTATACTTAAATACAGTACTTTACTACTTTTACTTCATCACATTCCACCACTTCCTTCTATCACATGAAAATGGCTTATGGAACTGAAATGATCAGGTCCAGAGTCCAGATGACCACTGATGAAACCTTCACTACAATGAAGGGAAAGAACAGTTGCTGACCATAAACTCCCCTTGTAAATAACCCGGTATTTACAATAGGCCTAACTGAAGAAACAAACTTTGACTCTTTGACCACAGCACTTAGATATTTTCTTATTTTTATTTCATGCACAATAATAATCCTCCACAGTCAGAGGAGTAGACAGGCAAAGGGGTTTGTTGTCCCGGACCACATGGCTGTTCATTTATATTAGAGGGGGGCCCATATAAGGCCTCTTGCTCTGGGCCCCTAAACGTCTGCTGACAGTCCTGTGACCGTACATCAGTAATTGAACCATAGCATTGACACAAACCATAAACACAAGTCACTGTTACGTTTGTGGAGAGTGATTAATAACTGTCCAACCCCACGGGCTTATGCAACAGCTCGTCTCTGTCTCGTGACCTTTTGTTACAGCAGCCGCTCCATAGACACAACAATCTGGAGGTGTCACACGGCAATATGTCATAAACACACCAGCTACCATCAGAAAGCACTCAGAGAGATGGGAGCTGCAAAGGGCATGCACTCTCCTCTTTAATGATTTTAATATTAGGAAATGGTGAGACATTTTCCATCTGCATGTAGATTAGAACATGTAATGCACCACTATCCAAATGTCTTTCTGCTAAGGCCACACAGTATATCGCTATTGGACCGAAAACACAATTTTAGTTTGTGCAATTATCATATTGCAAAGGCTGCAATTATGTAGGTAATAGAATGTCCTCTGCAAAGAACATAAAATCCTTTCTGTAATTAATCCACTACAAAAAAGAAAATTTATGGGATTCTTGGATTAGTTTAGCATCTGATATTTCAGTCTTTTCTCAAATGCTAATCCTCAAGTAAGTTTTATTTTTTTTAGAATATACATAATTATACTTTTTAATTGTGAATCTAATCACAATTAAATGTTTTTTGCTAAATCATGCTGCTCTAGTCCGCATTTTCTCATATACAAACATGCGAGATTCAACTATGAAGAAGAGCTATTAACAATAGACCGTATGGAAATACAAGATACAATATACTGGCGGAGATTAAGAAGAGGAGATAGAATGGCAGGTTACAGCACGAAGCTGAAATGACGATAAATGCAGTGGAGAGTGTGAGAAAGTGCAGTCAATGTTAGACAACTATGTTTTGTCGACAAAAACAGGGCGCAGGAAGATGAGAGATGAACCAAATACTATTGGGTTGGCTGTTATTGATTGCTGAAAACTGTCTTGCATGCATGATGGAACAGAACATTTTGAGCAGCAGGTTTACAGGTCAAAGATGGTCAAATTTTGGTAAATTAATATGATTCCACTCTTCACCTACAGTAATAGTGGGTCAGATAGCAACAAACCTGATCCAGCTAATAAAAACGGAGTGTAGTGAGTGGGTGGGGTAACAAATCGTGTGGTTATCAAGCATAAAAACATTACTTATAAAAGTTACTCAAAAAATGCCCATGGGAGCTTTATTCCTTGAATTTATATTTCTTCATTTAAGAAGAGATGAAGAAACAGACCTCCCTATTGTGACTGCAGGGTTTCCTATCTAATACAATGTAAAAATAAATAAATAAATGCAATTAAAAGGACCATAGTCTGATCCTGATCATCTTGAAATCTGAGCTTGTAGGGTTTCCCTCGAGTTTATATTGAGACTATGGTGGCACAAGCAATCCATATTTGAATTATTTTCTTCAGTACAATGTATGGAGAATAATGTGGATTTTTGCCACTGCTAATAACATAAATAAATAAATGAAAAGACAGATAAACATATAGAAGTAACTATATTTTAAGACAATTCTACAGGCATAAGCTATAACTAGTTTTATCAGTTTTTGTTCAGATTAATTTCAGACTATGGCTCTATGGTGATTCCACCATAGACTTCTCTAATAATGGGAAACACTATAGATAAGCACTGTATGAATTTGCATTCACCAATGCATGCAAAAAAGTCCCATCCTAATTTTCCACAGTTTAAATATAGCAATTTGGCTAGAAAAACAGAGGACCAAGAAAAAATGTTTGCCGCATCGCCCATGTGAATTTGGCCAAATTTATCAAAGATTTCAAGCACAGACTGAACAAGAAAGCAAACATCTTTTAAGTAGTTGGCCCGTTAGTAATCTCGAAGGCTGCTCTTTTCCCTTCTCCTCTGCATGATGTGGGTGGACTGTTCAAATCGATTCTCTGATAAATTGTGTGTGCATGTGTGTGTGTGTGTGTGTGTGTGTGTGTGCCTCTCCACGGGGGCCAGGCCACTGATTGTGTTTGCGTTTCTCCAGATGGTCACTAAACGGAACGCTCATCGATCTGGGGAACGACTACCGGCGTCACATGTCTGGGGGCAACCTGATCATTAGCAACCTGGACAGGGACCAAGACACGGGGATTTACCAGTGCATCGCCGACAACACGTGGGGTACCATCGTCAGCCGCAGAGCCAGCCTGCAGTTTGCATGTAAGTCTTGTATTTTTATACTAGATTACTTATTATGCTGCTCTTTAGGCCTGTCACGATAAATACTGTTGTTTTAGTATTTATTGCAGTATAGTTATAACATTATTTTTTGCGTGTCAGGATTTATCATGGGGACTTCTTCATTGCGCTAGTAGAAAAATTCAGGTTATTTTTCTGTTCTACAATGATAGTTGAGCTGTAGAAGGTTGAATTATGAACTTCTATATCTCATTACAGACACAAACTACTTCAGTGTTAGTCTAATTATTATTATTGGAATATTGTACATTTAGAATTTAGGGGATAATCCCACTTTATGGTTTGATTTCAATATTATTGTTCATCATCTAAATTTACTTCAGCAATATATCCCACTTCAAAATGTGTTATCGTGGCAGGCCTACTGTTCTGGTTTAATAAGGCCCTCTGCCAATGTAATCCCCATGCTGCCTTTTCATAATCATTGCGTTAATCTATGTCTTCCTAACACATTATTGTACATGTTAAGTGGGGAAGTAAATCACTTGTTTGTGAGGATAGGCTATGTCCTCTTTGTGTCTAGTTTATGTTTTTAATATAGGTCTTGTCATCCATTTTTATTATTTTACAGTGATTCTTCAGACAGGAGAGTTTATTTACTTGCTTTATATCTTTGGGTACTCCTTGTAGCCTTCCGCATCATATAATGTTGTAGTGACGTGTCCCGTAGGCTGCTATACTTTGCCAGACAACAGGGGAAGACGACGCCCCCTACCGTCTGACAGCTTCTTCAGTACTGCATCCCGTGTGTGATGAGGTGTACGCTCCCTTGTCACAGTTTATGCTTCCTGGACCTCGTTTGTGGCTCTCGGTGTCCTCTCTGATCCAGCAGTGGTATTTGTTGGTTTCGGCACGTACGACCTTGGCATCGTTCCTCCTGCTGTCTGGCAAAACCAAGTAAAGCAGCCTAAAAGACACGTCACTGCGCCATCACATTCGCTTTTGAGAAAGACTGGATGAAGTAGCTTAAACGTGTAAAGCACATAAACAAACTATCCTGTCTGACAAAAAGAATCGCCAATTCTAAGTTTATAACTGAAGACAGAATGACCATTACCGAATACATGTTTATTATGTATTGTCCCATGTCACAAATCAAGAAAACAGAAAAGAAGAAGTACAGGAAGAAGTACATTTGTTCACATTGCTCTTTTTCTCAATTGACTGGCTGATGGACAAACTATGTCAGTTCTAACCAGCTTCAACCTGCGCTACTTTCAAAACAACACACTAATCCCTATTAATTTGATAGACAAGACAAACATTAATGGATTGAAGAGATAAAACACACTCAGATACCACATTAATCCAGGCAGGTGGGGGAATTGTCTTGCCCAATAACACAACTAAATGTGACAGACCTTCCAACCTTTCCACCAAAGTCAATATTGCCCTTTGGTTATATGATTAGCACTCCTTCATTTTATAAAGCAGAACAGACTGGACGGGCAGGGCAATTGCTCCACCTTAAGCAATAACCCAGAGACTCCTGCTACAATGTCGGCCTAGTGCTTACAAGACAGAAAATGTTGGAATGCAGTGTTCGGAGTGGGGTCTACCTTACACGGGCAGATAACACGAAGCCACCTATCTATCCTTGATCAAGCGGGCCCACTGTATTGATCTTGCCCTGAGGATAGAGAGCCTTCCACTTCCTCTCAGGAGATGGACTGTCATTATCCCCGCAGCCCAGTAATGAATCTCACTTGTGGGGGCCGGGTTGAGGAGCGGTGCCTCTTGACATTTATGGTCCAGTCTAATGCACAGTGAGGGAGGGAGGGAGGTGGGCCAGATGACCGTGGTTGATACGTTGTGCTTCGATGTAATGAGGCTCGCAAGCAAATGTTGTGACCGCTCTCTGGAGCCGCCTGTCTTCCAAATGTCACAACCTGTAGGAAAAGCCATCCACTGGTCACATGACACGTTTGGACAGTACTATCTTTGGCTGATGTATGTGTAATGTGTAATGTTGGCTTGGGAAGTTGAAACCATAATGTGTATCATTTGTATAGCTTTTTTACAAATCAATTCAAGACTTGGAAATTGGTTTCCTTTAGCTTGCGGAGATGTTGGGAATTTTAATTAGAGATGTATTGATCCAGCTTTTACTTTTACTTTAGCTGTTAGGATCTGTCAATAGTCGATATCAATAACGACAAGACAGCTTGTAAATAAAAGTTCAATCATTATGCGACGTTCTGGGCCAACAACAGCCAGTAAATTATCTGATTACTTTCACCGTTCATAGGCCCAAATGTGATATCACCTCTTTAGTTTCTATCCAGGATTTTTCTGGCCCCAAGCTGATACCTGACCCTAATGTTTACACCTGACAGCTATAATGGTTGAGTTGAATTTCTCAAACCATATTGCACACAGTGATGAGCATCGAAAAGACAGAAAAGATTAAATTGTTTACAAAATATTTGACAGTTTGCTCTGACCAACCGCATCTTGTAATACCCCGTCTCTGTAATCTCTGGTTGAGCTTGCACGGCAGAGGCAGTGCTTACACAGAAACGGCTGCAGCTATATTGAGCTTTGCCCCTAGCTGTCCATGTTACAATGTGTGGTCAGTTCACGCCAATGAAGCCCATTACTCTTCTTCTCTCAAGGATCCAGAGAAGAGGATGGCATGGTCTCCTGCACTGAGCCATAGCCCCAGGAGTGGCCTACAATGAATCACTGTTGTACTGCAATGAAAACCAAACAAATAGACTGGGGTTGTATTGATGAATATGGAAGCGAAATCTGAAGCATAAACAGGAGTAAAAACATACAAAATTTAATGTATGAAAAAGGGCTTTATAAATACAGACTTCTTGATAAAAAACCACTACAGCAGTGATAAAAAAATTGGTAGAATTTTTCAAATAACAAATGATCTGCAGATAGTGGAATTTGAAACTGAAGAGTTTATTAGCAAAAAGAAAGATAAGTGCCTTTTGAAAAAAGTCATCAGAGGCTTGTAGTTTACTTTAAGTATATAGCCAAATCTGTTTTACTGCTATCAAAAATATGTGCTGTTCTATTCCTTCTTGATAAAATTAACTGTACATTATTGCCATTGCTAATGTCTCTAGAAGATGGTATTAAAAAGAAAAAAAAAATTGGCTATTTTTCAAATCGAAAAATTGCTATTGAATTACTATTAAACTCTTCAATTATAGTACATAAAACAAAAATAGATGCTAAAATAAATTATGGGACTCATTTTCTAACAGGACAAGTTACACAATTATTTCTGTGGGAGTGGAAAAGACATTGGCAATGAGTTACACGACTTATTTATGTAAAGGTGCATTGTGTGTGTTTTGGTGCAGGGTCCATCAAATGCTTTTCTTCATGAAAATGTTATTGCTCTCTAGTATGGTATTTAGCTTTTCTATCTTCATGGAGACCAAAACAGACCAAGCTACAGGTCAGATCTGTGGAGAGGCAACCCTGCTGCCAGTCAGAATGCCTGTCTTTCTGGGTATTTTTGAGCAATATAACCATGTGTAATTGACTAAATAAGGTAGACCTTTTTAATGTCACACTGTGGAACGTTCCAGGCAGAACAATGACATATCCATAGAAACATGCAGGTGATGGCCCCTCCACAAGAAAAGGTACACAATGCACCTTTAAAGGGTTAAAGGAATGATGTGATAAAGCCGCGTTCAGTTTAGTTTGCAGCAGTAGGATTTTCCAGTGAACAGTATATTTTCCTGTGAACAATATAGCAACATGGGCTCAGTGTATCTGCTCGGCCCGCTGTAATCAGAAGGACATCTCCTCTGGCTCTAATACATGTATGTGTCTCCTCCGGTGGCCCTGTGTGTGCCCCGTCCTGACATGGCTGCTTCCACTCCACTGCGGTCACAGGAGAGGGACTCATTAATCTTAGCAACAGTCTGTCCCACATTCTTCATAATCTCCCTCCCCCTAATTTCCCTTATCGGTCACAGCGACTTTCTTGTGTTGGTGTTTGGAGGGCTTTCTCCAGGCTGTTAGCCAGAGGGTACAGACAGAGCAGCTAGGGTACTGCAGCATCCGTCACACAGTCCACTACCACTTTATCATCCCAGGTTTGGCTTTTGTCTGCCAGCAGCTGATCATTCATTTGCAGTGGATAAATTGTGCTGAGGGTATTGATGGGGAGGCTAATGCTTTTAAGTTTGAGATTACAGCCGATTTAATAACGATGTTAGTTATTGCTGTTGGCACTGCAGACTGTCATTTGTCATGCACACTTCCCCTGGTTTGGGAGGTAGAATTTTCTCTCCAGTTTTGGCTTAATCCCTTCCTTTTGCAAAGCAGTTGTGTTGAAAAAGCATTAATCTATTTCATCAGCAACCTTTTGAAAGCAACCGGATGCTGTCAAAACGTGTCCCAGGGCGATCAATGATGACCTATTAAAATCTCAGAGCTCCAAATGTAACTTCAAAAGCCCGCCTCAGTGAATCGAGGAAGGAAAATGTCCCATAGATTAAGATACATCACCTCCACAACTTTTTCAATCTCTTTCTATAATGAATTGGCATCAGAAATCATGTTTGACTTGACAATACTATTGTAATGTAGTACTAGGTGATGCTTTGTTTTATGGTTTAATTTCATGCAAAAACATTTGAAACATTGCAAGATATCGCTTTAATGATGGCTGGATGTTTATGGGACATTTCCATTGCACTGAAGTGCCACTATTCTGGAGGCTAAATACTACTGACATTTTTTTTTTATTTGATTAGATTTTCATTTGTATTCATTTTCTATTTTATTATTTGTTGAGTTTGCTCCCTCAACATATAAACCTTTCCCTAGAAATAACATCAGTCTGCAAAATGTGTTATTTAACTGTATATTTAAACACTAACTTCAAAGACCATTTCTATGCATTTGTCCTTCATAGGGACCACTCCTTAAAGGATCACTGTAAATTACGGGAAACTGACTTGTGAGCTTGAATATTCATCAAAAACATACCCAGAGTTATGTTTTTTTTTTTCCATTCACAAATGTTTGAGTAATCCTTTATTACTAGTCTACACCAAAATGCTCTCTTCCACCTCGTGATGTCATGTAGTGGTGCTTTTCAAGTTAACAGCTTCCTTTTGTCTTTACTTCAGTAGACATGGACAACCATTAAATTAAAGAAGATGTATGAAGTTTAAAAACACAGTAGAACACTTCCTGTATTACCACATGACATCACAAGGTGGAATAGAGTTTTCCCAGTCTAAGAGAAGAACACAGCCTAAATATGCAGGGTTTGTGTCTTCAACAAAACACAACTCCAGCTATGTTTTAGATGACAATGTAGATCAGATAGAAAAGTGAAATATGGGTCCTTTAAAGTAGCACCGACATACTTTCTAGTCTAGTACTTAACAAAGTTTTGATGAATTGTACAAAAAGATTTGAATTTGTAAGTTTAATTTTTAACGTTTTGACACTCAAAGACCTACGTTTTGACACTCGAAGACCTACAACATTATATACGACTCCGACTATGTTTCATATAACCGCGCATAACTTTCTAACCGTAAAAGATAGAAACGTACTTTTTTCCCCTCTGAAAGCGGAGACTTAGCGGTTTCCGTACATATCTGCATCAAAGAAATTATAAAAACTTGGAATATTTTGTATCTAAGTATATCTAAGTTCCTTTTTTGTATTTAACATATCCTATATATGTGTTATGATGAAACAATTATTAAGAATAAAAATAAATAAATAAATGCAAACTCGACTAAAGGCCCAATGCACCTGGTCTGGAAATATAACTTAAGACCTTCGCTCTCTAAGGCAAGATTGCTAACCTCACTATCTTGACTATAAAATTTTAGATTTGGCTTTTCAGAAATCCTGTCCTTACTTTAATTTTTGTTGTGTTCTCTCTTCAGACCTTGATGCTTTCAAAACCCAGATGGTGCGGAGCGCTGTGAATGTGCGTGAAGGCCAGGGAGTGGTCTTGCTTTGCGGCCCACCTGCACACTCCGGAGGTAAGACGGCTACTACCTTGTGTATAATAAAGGACTTATGTATTTATGTCTGACTGAAATATTTCCTGTTTCTCGTGGCAGCATCTGATTGTGAAGCACTTCCCACTCCTTAACCTAATCAGCTTGTTTCTATTTGCATCTTTAATAATCACCTTTCACATAACATATTCCATTCTGAACAAAAACCCACTTTCCCAGTTGTTTCTGTGGATCCTGATTGAAGCCGAGCATTCCTTAAGCTGACGAGTGCTGATAACATAAACACGAAGCTCCATCCGTGCAAAATAAATGCTTTGATTGCACACTGAAGAGGAGATAGAGATGTAGTGTTAGATTTAGTGTGAACAAAAGCCACTGTGCAGATTCGGGGTGCTGTGCATGTCTCAATAGTGCGCTCACAGGGACAACCCATTTTGCTTTGTACCGCCACTCTATGGGATAATGGGTCAGTGCTGGGTGTGAAATGCAGTTTGACAGCTCTCCCCTTTTACACTGGCTTATACACTGCTGCCTGATGTAACTGGGCTGCTATTGTGATTTGCTGTATTTTCGGAGGTGAGGAAAAGTATGATGCGTCAGGTTGAATTTGCCCCGTCTATATTCCTCCCTCAATCTTATCTGGAGTGCATTTTGCAAGATATCGGCAGCGGTGTCCGTGTCAAGACCAATAACATTCGAAGGGAAGGAAACTAAAATGTTGCCAAAGTAATATTTTTAGAGGTCAACAAAGTGATTTCTAATACTGTGAAACTTTGAAAGAGTTGCTGAAAACAGACGACTGTACTTTGATCAGAAATGACTCAGACTGGAGTTTTGAAGAATGAATGAATGAGTGTTTGTCACTTGTGCATTGAAATCCAAAGATGTGTGTCAAGAAAATATTTTCACTTTATTTATTTTATTATGTTGGCTCTGTGGTGTTGTCAGAATCAGAACATTTCAAACTTTTGATACTAAGAAAAATACTCCATACTCCAATGGGCCGTCCATCCATCCATCTTCTCCCGCTTAATCCAGCTGGGTCGCGGGGGCAGCGTGCTGCCCAACCCTCATACCACCTGACCCCCCCTATGAACCCCTCTGCAGGTGGTGAGCCCACAGGAGGGTGGACATCATGGTCCTTCATAGGGTGCAGGCATGTTTTGGGTTGATGGGGGAAACCGGAGTACCCAGAGGAAACCCATCCAGACATGGGGAGAACATGCAAATTCCACACAGAAAGGCCCGGGCGACCCGGGGATCGAACCCGCAACCTTCTTGCTGTGAGGCCTGAGTGTTGCCACTCAGCCACAGTGCCGCCGAGACAATAGAATGTTATTTTCCACACAAAATAATAACAGTTTCTTTAGTGTTATCATATACAGTTATGCTAGTACGCATATACTAGTACATAAATACATGCTAAAACTACTCAGGATAAGATCAGTCAAATGAACATGCCATATAGACCTGTCATGATAATTACTGTAATAAATTGGCTGTAAATTATGGCCAAATAACAAAAGCCTCAACTTGACTTTAGCACAGTCTCTGTTTAATCTCTAAAAGAGAAAGGCCGTGTGTTTGTGTGGCTTTGGTTACAGGTGTGGCTGTCTGAACAGGACAGCACAGTGCACAGTGCCATGCATGTCTGCCTCCTGTTCCAGCAGCTTTTGCTGTACTGGAACAATGAATTTACTTCAGAGAACAGTTTGTCAGTGCTCACAGGTGGGCCTGTCTGGGAGGAACTGTCTGTGTGCTTGTACTTGGCTTAATTAGCTTTTTGGCTTAATTAGTTTGGAGATCTCACTGTGACATTAGCACATGTGTAAAGGAAATCAACTTCTGCTTCAACTCCACAAGCCAACAAACAGCACATTGTGTGTAACTCCTTTATTATGGGCTCAACAATAAAATTATTATGTAAAGTAAATGCATATTTTGCTACCTGCCTTTGGTTAGAGGTGATGCTGTAGGATATTTGTGCTGGAATTAATAACTCAAAAGTATCTTGAAAAAATAAAGGTCAATTGTTTTCTCACTTTCTCAGCCCTGGCAAGAGTCCAATACTTCCCATTCCAAACACAAAGACGTCCTCCGATTATTTCTCCCTACAAGATTACCCACTGAGGCTGTCATTCCAACACTGCAGCAAAGTCCAAAACAGATTGGCATTTTAAACAAATTATCCTTAAATATATTTACCCCAAAAAGGGGCAAAGTGCTTGTAGCTTGTAGAGTAAATGCATTAATATTACTTTAATAATATAAATAAAACTGCTTAACTAGTTTTTAAAAACAGTTGGCAATAACTTTTGAAGACATGTTTCATTTACTAAATCCACAGTATGTAACATTTTAGCAAAAACAGACTAAAATAAAAGTGTGTATATGTGTATGTAGGTGTGTGTGTGTGTGTGTGTGTGTTGTTTTATAGCATTCTTTCTCAGAGCATCTCCACAAATCTGACTCTTATTTAGGTTATTTAGCGTGAACAAGGGAAGCTGCTTGTATCGATGGAAAATGTGTTCCATTGACTAAAATCTTTTCCAGAAATAATGCAGGTCATCTCCAGAAAGTACTGTGCCTTTAAGTCTGATTTATGCACACACAGACAAAGGTTAATAAAATGTAGTAAATGTACTACTTAAAATTTACCATAATATGCCATTAATATTCTCACCCTTTGGCAGGTTTTGCATTCAGCTTTGTGTTTAAAAACAACTCAGAAACCTGTCCCTTGTGGTGCCAGTTCTTCTGACTGGAACCACCATGACGCTGCTACAAATTGAGGGATACTGACAGTCAAGTTGTGATTTAAAAGTCCACACTCAATCTGTTTTGATACTGTGAAGAGGAGGTGTCATCTGAGGCAAACCTGAGCATGAAGCGTGACCACTGACAACAGAGGAGGTGTCAGGTGTCCAGATGGTGCATGTTCCAAATTAAAACACTGTAATTAACAAACAGCGTGTCTATTGCTAGTCAAATTATTTCCATGCAATCAGTCACATTTGTAGACAGGCTGTTTCAGGATTATCCAATATCGTTCATTTATCAATAGTCCTTAAAGGGTGCTGTGGTTTTCAGAGCAGATGTTTATTTTGGGAAACTTGATTATCTTGATGTATTAAATCTTGTTCATGTTATAACCTAATTATCTCTAATAAATACATTTATCCTGCCCCAGTACAGATATATATTATTATATAAGCAGCTCTTAATGAATCAAGGTCAGAATATGCCAGTAATGTAGTCATCTGTGCATCTAATTAGGAAGCATTTAATTGTCCAATAATCAGGAAGTGTTTGTTAGCATTGTTGTTTTATCTTCATGGCAAAACTGTGCTTTAGTCTATAAGAGTTGTAAAAGTCTTAGATTCATTGCAGTGAATAATTAGGATGCTTGGAATGCAGAAGGTAATTGAGGAATAACGTAAGACCACTGAAGCTGTTTAAATGAACTAGTCGTGTTTAATAACTGTCTCATGTGTGCATGATACATTTCTTGTTTTTTGGGGGGTACCATTTTTGAATGGCTAGAACTGAATTCCAATCTTGAGCACGTGGGCTGTCAGAAGCTCTTGTTTTGTTGCACTAGCTAACAATTGCTTGGTCCAGCTCTATTATAGCTCATTTCAGCTGTATAGTTCACGTGCTGACTGTGAACTCTGGCTTTTGCTTGGATAATCAGAAGAGATTGTGCATCCATGTAGCTGCACCTGGACCATGGCCAAGGCCTCCAGTGTGATTGGCTGTTGGTGTGTGCACCTTTTTGCTCCTAGACCATGTTCCTCTACACCAGAGCATCATTCAGAGCAGTCGTGTGGCAGTTCTGATCACGATATGACTTACAAAACAGCACAGGCAGTAATAGCAACTTTCCTGCTAGTTTCAACGGAAATAGTTTGACTTTGTTTTATGTGTCACAATACCGAAATTTCAAACTCAATTTCAGTACTTTGGAATACTTAATACTGATACCACAATGATAATGAAAAAAACACTCTTAATATAATTTTCATCTTCAAATCGTAGTAGTTTCTTTTATTTTACCATGTGGCCTTATATCTGTACAATCCTTCAGTCGTCCTTAGGTTTTATAGTGGTATAGTCGTATACTAGTCTATGTGGTTTTGATGCAGCTCAAGATCATTCTAAAGCTGATGGGGAAAGGTTCATTTCTGTCCTGTGAAAGTGCTCGATGAGTATCTTGTTTTGATACTAGTTTTAATATTGATTAGTATTTGATTTTCAATACTTTTGACAGCTCTACTTTGCTTTCACAAATAAATTTACTTAATGTGCCAAATAAAGAATTTAAAAACTTTGTAGCGGTTCTTTTCACTTAAAAAAAAATATTTAAAAAAATAATTTAAAAGACCTAATTAAGAAGTCTGCATCATCCAACTAATTCTATGCCAACATTATGTACCAACTGGTTTGCATAACCTCTGTAGCAATTAACCATAACGTAACCCCTCACTCAGAAATCTATCCATAAATTACAACCTAATCCCTATTTACTGCAATCTTGTTATTAATATATTGCGTGTTTAAATAATCATATGATGTAAGCCTGTGAGATGCTTGGGGAATTCAGAACGGCAGTGTCAGGGGAGGACCATTGATGCGCTCTAATGCATTCGTTTTGCTCTCTTTCCTGAAGTCCAGCCAACTCTTCTGCACTGGTAGCTGTTTCTTATGCCCAAAGGAATCACAGATAAGTAAAAGAACATGGCTAGATATGCCAAAGTTTTAATACCACTGCAGGATTTGTTCTTTTCAGTCCATCTACCCCAGCCATCTATGCAAAAGTTAGAACTCAGCGTGTATCAGTCCTTTCACTATCTCCCACTATCGTTCCTTCCAGAACTGACATTTGCTTGGATCTTCAACGAATACCCCTACTTTGTACAACAAGACAGCCGGCGCTTCATCTCCCAGGAGACGGGCAGCCTGTACATCGCCAAGGTGGAGCCGTCGGACGTGGGGAACTACACATGTGTGGTCAACAACACAGTAACTAGGGAGAAGATGCTCAGCTCGCCCACTCCGCTGGTCCTCAGGAGTGACGGTAAAGTAACTCTTCTAAACCAGTGTTCATTTTGGTGATGTGGGTTGCCAGATACAGTACACACGCATGTACACTTAAAGATGCATTGCGCAACTTTTCTGGTGGAGGGGCCGTCACCTGCTTGTCTCCATGGGGATGTTATTGCCTTTCCTGGTCTGACATTAAACACATCTATCTAACATTGTTTTGTTACGTTATTGCTCAACAGTACAGTAATTCTCTCTGTGAATAGGGTTGCCTCTCCACAGATCTGACCTGTAATGTCGGCTGTATTTGTCCCCATTGAGATAGATAAGTTTAATCTTTACCGTAGATTATTTTAAGGAAAGCAATAACATGGCCACGAAGACCAGCAGGTGACGGACCCTACACCAGAAAAGCACCTTTTAATATTACATATTGGTTCACGTGTACCCAACCACAAGCCTCATGTTTTACTTTGAATTTTTGAATTTTATAATGTTCATATGTGTGTGAGTGTGTGTGCGTGTATATGTGTATGTGTGCGTGTCTGGGTTGTTTGGTTGTGTGGGGTCGGGCAGCTGTGGGGTTGGGTGGGTGGAAGGAAATGTGGAATTGTTTTTAATCACTGTAAAGCACTTTGAGTTACTTTTTATGTGAAAAGTGCTTTATAAATACACTTTGATTTGATTTGATATCAAAATACACTATCTACTAGTGCATACATCAATAGTATCACAGTAAGGGTTACTTTAAAGCAACAACATGTAACTTTCTGGAGGTGTAATGTCTCCTGCATGATTCCATGGAAATAGAAAGCGATAGATATGATATATTGTATGAGATATTATATTTGTCATACTATGGAATATTGTAGCCAAAGGAACAGGAACAGCAGATTGTCTCCATGGAAACAAGCAGGATGAGGCCCTCCTCCAGCCCAAATAAACATATGTTTCTGTTTTTAGTGCAAAAAACCCCCAAAAAGTTGTGCATTTGGCTTTTTAAGCAAAACTCAATCATATTCCCGACTGTCTTTAATTTAAATTTGCATGTAAATCTTGTATGTGTCAAACCTACTTATGACTCAACAGTCAGTTTTTTTTTTTTTTTTTTTTACAGTTTTAGCAGCATGTCTCAGATTTACAAACAAGTGTGAATGAGAATATAGTTTGGCTGAAGTTTTGAGTGTGTTAATTCTCAGTGTAGACAATACCCAACATTTCTGCCAAACGGACCATGTACCATTTGAATACAGCAGTAACAACAGGAACCCTGTGGTTCAAGAGACATTTTTCCTTTTAGAATACAGAGCAATTTTTCTAGTGAGAAAAAAATGCACTTTGAACATTCTTGCTTTTGTGCAGATCAGCAGCACAGACATGCTAATAAACACTATTCAGAAAGCTGAAAACCAAATGTTTGACCTCAATTTTTGTTAGTCACCATTTTAAAAAATGTTTGGCAATAAGAAATCCAAAATAAAAACATGTCCTTGAATTGATTTTCATAAAAAACACTTGTGAATAGGAATGATTTATCCCTTTTTATACCCTAAATTGTTTGTGATGGATTCCACTCACCAAATATCATAGTGTTTTCTTTGGTTTTGCCCTTTTGTATTGGGCCAGTAATCCTTGAATGTAGATACAAAGGCTTTTGACACCACCAACAAAAACTTGAAAATACCAAAAATTTATCATGCATTTTTTGATCAACTCTGTTCAATAGTTTCCTTTTCTGATAAATATACCACATTTATTGTAAATATTCACTTTATATAAAACATAAATATAAACTTCTAATTGGGCGCTGTGAAGGGCAGAACTCTCCTCAACCCAAAACCTTTAGCGTGATGAATATAAATAAAGTCATGAATGAGGTGAGAAGGCATAGGTGATAAATCTGCTCTGTGCAATCCTCCTTGATGAGCTGCCTGAATCTTTTATAAGCTCTTTGATTTCTAGTCTCCAGTCGTGTCCCTGCAGTGGTCACAGATGCTGAGCGCTCATAAAGACTTGACCTCTTTGCTGCTGTGCTACCGGGCCTCTTTGATCCAACATGGCGCTAGGCCGTGTTGTTAATCATTTATGTCCAATCCTTGTTCATCTCTTCTCTGTCTTTTGTAGGCGTAATGGGAGAGTACGAACCCAAAATTGAAGTCCATTTTCCAGACTCTGTTCCTGCTGCGAAGGAATCTGTGGTCAAACTGGAGTGTTTTGCCTTGGGAAAGTAAGTCTGTAGTTTTGTTATATATTATTGTTATTTGGTGTACATTATTGCTTTCCATTCAAGGTTATATATTAAGCGAACTCTTGACTCTTGAGCTTTAAGCCTTTAAGTTCAAATGGTCCTCATCAAACACCTGGAGTTCTGTTTGAGAGAAGAACTAAATAGATTTTTGTGTTAAACATGTGTGAATGAAACTAAACACAACTCCAGGTATGTTTTCAATTTTTATAACAAAGATCTGAAAATGGCATAATATAGTCCCTTAAAAACAGTTATGATCATTAATGTCCTATCAATGTAGGGCTGCAAATATAAAAAAAACAGCAACATCGAAAATGCATCTGGCTATTTGCCCAAATGTACTCTGAACATCTGTCACCTGAGTGTGCAGTACATTAATAGTTTGTCACTGCTATATTAAACATGACAGAAATTGACTAAATGAATTATGGAGCTTCTGGTACTTTGCACCAAGACATATTCTAGCAAAAATTAGTTTCTTAGCAATGTCAAGGCCATATAAAACTTTTTGGCAGCAACATTTGATCTCCAGAATGAGCTTTGCTTATGGTTAGCACAAGTCATATAAGCTAATGTAAAACAAGAAACATGTTTCCTATTCCATCTTCAGGATGTTGAGTCTGACTTTATTTATTGGTACAGATACAGTCAAAAAGTAAATATTATAATAACATGCAAGATATATACACCGGCTATATACAGTTATGTCAATGATTATGGTTTTAATTAGTCAGTCAAATGGTTATTTCTATTGTAGATTGCATTTTCAAATACATTATTGCGGTCATACAGGTTGAAATATAGTGTATTTTTGTGGAAAAGCACAAGTTTTTTTTTTCTTTTTTGACCTTTTCATTTTCTAATGCTATCATCTTTCTTTTTCTGTATGTTTTAGAGTCAATATACACAATTATCATGATCAAAATACAGCTTTGATTGTTGTCATGAATAGTTCATCATCTCTGCAGCTCTAGCGTACACTGTTTTGTACATGTGTGCAAAGTTGTACACTATGTACACCCATTCATGTATGAATATTCCATTAAGGACACATGTAAACTCAGGATTACTGTGAAATGGGGAGAACAGAAGCAGCAGAAATCAAAGTAGCTCTGAGATGACAGTGATCACAGCCTGTCTAGCCCTAGAACAATACCTCGACAGTACTTTAGCTTTAGCTCCTCTCCTGCTGCGTTTAATCACACTTTGATGGCTGCTACTGACAGATGCCATCATGGGAATATTTTCTTTTCGTCTTTGCTTCACAGCCCTGTTCCAGAAATCAGCTGGAGGAGAACCAGCGGAGTTCCATTCCCCAGCAAAGTCAAAATGAAAAACTCAAACGCAGTCCTCGAAATACCGAATTTTCAACAGGAAGACGCAGGGACCTATGAATGTGTGGCGGAGAATCGACGGGGGAAGAATGCAGCCAGGGGTCGCCTCTCATTTCATGGTTAGTTACACAAAACCAATGCACTCATTTTCATATAGTAGACATAAACATTCTATTTGGTGTGATCAATTAATAAAAAAATATACAAAAGCCATGGGTGTCTACTGACATACAGCACAGTGATAGCAAGGCATTATCAGTTATAACAAGTTAAGATGAAATTTTACAAGCAGATGATTCACTGTAATCCTAAAAATAGCCAAAGGAAAAACAATGAAGAGCTTGCTTTGGGTTTACTCTATCACACCAAAAATAAAACTCACCAAATTAATCATCTGGGTAGTACAGTAACTTTTTGTGACAAACCAAATTACCCATAATGGTTCTTTTTTGAAGTTAAGCTTAAATTACTGCTTGTCTTCAGGAACTGCGATAAGGCTGCACTAATCCACTTGGGCTGTAATTAAAAGCACATGTCTAAAAAAGGTAATCCTCCCATTTGTGTGCAGCTAAACCTCACTGGCTCCAGACCATAGACGACACAGCGCTGTCCATCGAGCAGAACCTGTTTTGGGAGTGTAAGGCAACTGGAAAGCCCAAACCCTCCTACAGCTGGCTCAGGAATGGACAGCCACTATCAGCAGAGGTACTCAGTTCATTTGGTTGTGTGCTTTACAGTTATATATGTGGTACTATTAAAGGTAATATACTACACATCCTTGACTCTCTTGTTTTAGTCATGTTATAATGTTGTTACCTTCTCAAAAACACACCTCCCGTTGTTTTGTTCCATTCACACATGTTTGAGTAACATTTTATTATTAGTCTGTCTTCATTTCCAAAGCTCAAAGTAAGTAAGTAAAGTTTATTTATATAGCGCTTTTCACAGTCATGGGTCACAAAGTGCTTCACATATAAAAGATAAAACAGCATAAGATACATTCCTAATAAAATCAGTCATAACAGCTCTAAAACTGCTCTGTTCCACCTATTCATGTCATGAATGTTACGTTTTGTTTAGTAAAGATTTCTTTTTTGTTTGTTTGTTTGAGAGAACACAGTCTAAATATGCAGGGTTTGTGTGTTTAACATTACAACATTAGAACGTAGATCAGAAAACAGCGTAATATGGGCCCTTTAAATTTGATACTCTGCATTAGGGGTGTAAGAAAAATTCAATTCAGTGATATATCGTGATACTTCATTGCGCAATTCTCGAATCGATTCACAATGCATCTGAATTGATTTTTTAAATAAGATTTTCAGTCAAATTCATTAGTTGTATTCACTGTTCTCATCATTTAAAAAAGGTTCTCAAGAAGTTGACAATAGTATTAGAAGTAACTATTGATAAATTAGAATATATCATCCATTGTTTTAGTATCAAGATATATCGTGATATATCGAATCATGACATGGATATCATGGTATGTATCGTATCGACTCAAAACAATGCACACCCTTGCTCTGCTTCCTTCTTCCAACTACCTTCATGTCTTTCTTCATGCCTTCCTTCATGTTTTCCATCATGTCTTCATTCATTTCTTTCTTCATGTCTTCCTTCACGTCTTCCCTCATATCTTCCCTCATGTCTTCCCTCATGTCTTCCTTCATGTCTTCCCTCATGTCTTCCTTCATGTCATCCTTCATGTCTTCCTCCATGTCATCCTTCATGTTTTTCTTCATGTCTTCCCCCATGTCTTTCTTCATGTCTTCCCTCATGTCTTCCTTCACATCTTCCTTCACGTCTTCCTTCATGTCTTCCTTCACGTCTTCCCTCACGTCTTCCTTCACGTCTTCCCTCATATCTTCCCTCATGTCTTCCTTCATGTCTTCCTCCATGTCATCCTTCATGTTTTCCTTCATGTCTTCCTCCATGTCTTCCTTCATGCCTTTCTTCACGTCTTCCTTCATGTCTCCCTTCATGTCTTTCTTCATGTCTTCCCTCATGTCTTCCTTTACGTCTTCCTTCATGTCTTCCTTCACGTCTTGCTTCACGTCTTCCCTCAGGTCTTCCTTCATGTCTTCCTTCACGTCTTTCTTCATGTCTTCCTTCATGTCTTTCTTCATGTCTTCCTTCATGTCTTCCTTCATGTCTTTCTTCACGTCTTCCTTCACGTCTTCCTACACGTCTTCCTTCACGTCTTCCTTCATGTCTTTCTTCATGTCTTCCCTCATGTCTTCCCTCATGTCTTCCTTCATGTCTTTCTTCATGTCTTCCCTCATGTCTGCCTTCATGTCTTTCTTCATGTCTTCCCTCATGTCTTCCTTCATGTCTTCCCTCATGTCTTCCTTCACATCTTCCTTCATGTCTTCCTTCACGTCTTCCTTCATGTCTTCACTCATGACTTCCTTCTTGTCTTCCATCATGTCTTCCTTCACGTCTTCCCTCATGTCTTCCTTCATGTCTTCCTTCACGTCTTCCTACACGTCTTCCCTCATATCTTCCTTCATGTCTTCCCTCATGTCTTCCTTCACGTCTTCCTTCACGTCTTCCTTCATGTCTTCCCTCATGTCTTCCTTCATGTCTTCCCTCATGTCTTCCTTCATGTCTTCCCTCATGTCTTCCTTCATGTCTTCCCTCATGTCTTCCTTCATGTCTTCCCTCATGTCTTCCTTCATGTCTTCCCTCATGTCTTCCCTCATGTCTTCCCTCATGTCTTCCTTCATGTCTTCCCTCATGTCTTCCTTCATGTCTTCCTTCATGTCTTCCCTCATGTCTTCCCTCATGTCTTCCTTCATGTCTTCCTTCAAGTCTTCCTTCATGTCTTCCTTCACGTCTTCCTTCATGTCTTCCTTCATGTCTTTCTTCATGTCTTCCTTCATGGCCGTGGAGGGGAAGTAGCTCAGTTGTTCAGTTGTCTCAGTTGTCCTCTTGATACAAACATAATTGCGTCAAATGGTCAAATCCACTGGCTCACAGATTAGCGTGCACGTCCAACTTCCATAGATGAATACTGTTGTTGTGTCCTTGGGCAAGACTTTTAACTCCCCTTGCCCCCAGTGTCTGCACACACCGGTAAGAATGTGTGTGAATAGGTGAGTGGTTCCTTGAAGGTAGAACAGGTTTATTCCTCTGTTATTCCTGGTACTATAGGTGTATAGCTTCCCTCGCTGGTGTCACAGAATGTTAATTTTGGTGCTGTGTGTTCATTTGGCTGTAAAACTCTTTCTGATTAGCCGAAGGCAGAGCCAGTCACACCTTCAGATGCAGCAGGGTCTGGAGAGTAGAATGAGACAGAAAAATCTTTGATCCATTCTTTCTTGAGAATGCATTGCCTTAGCTCCTCCGCTTTTCTGTAACATCAGTAGGAATACTTGTACATGAGGCGTCAACACTCCTTATAAAAGTGGTCTGTTGACACCAAGTACAGTTGCTCACTTCTCATTTTGCAACACACTTCTAATGTGTAGGCTTGCTCTAGCTTGTTTTTGTCCTCACGTTTGCCTCATTTGCATAAGAGAGTTGTACTAAATTAAAACTTGATGAAGCTAACACAGCCGGTTAAAGCTGCTAATTTGATAAATGCTGTCAGAAATTAAGTGAATTAAAAGGCATTTTAAAACAGAATTACACCCTTACTAATGATTATAGCATCAAATCTGCACCACGCACATAATTTACAGTTTGGCTTACAAGGAACATTTATATTTTTGAAATGTCCTGACACTTAACCTGACACAGAATGATATGAAGAGTAATTATGCATGTACAAGCATGTACGATCAAACTCCAATATTAATTAATTCCAAGTACTTCTGTGTCACAGCAGTTTTATTTATACCACAACTGATGACATCCCAACCAGCAACAAATGAGCTACCACAATAAACAACGGGATATTAATGAGGAGAATACTGGAGTGTGAAAAAAGTAGCTGGATGCATTGATGCTACTGGTGTAAAAGACCCTTTGTAGTTTCATTTACAATTTGGATTATGTTTGAATGTTTTATTTTTTTGCTAAAAATGCACGCCCCTGAGCACACATCATTGCCAAAGTTCAAAAGAACAATTAAAAATACATAATTACTGTTGGTAAAGTGATACTTGCAGAATTAATTGTGTTTTAACACTGAATGCATCTGTTTCTCATTTTCCCCCTTGTAACATCTCAATAACATGACGTTCAGTTGAGACTTCATTTTTCCCTTCAGTGAAGTAAAGGGCCCATATTAATCTATTTTCTGATCCATGTTATAATGTTTCGTTATCAAAAACATACCTGGAGTTGTGTTTTGTTTAATTCACACGTTTAACGTTCAAACTCTGCATATTTAGGCTGAGCTGAAAGAAAAAACATGCCGCTCCACCTTGTGAAGTGCTCCAGCATGTTTTTAAACTCCGTACACCTTCACCAGAATCATTTTGATGATTTCAGTCCTCGGACATACTTAGACTTAGACAAACTTTATTGGTCCGAAGGGAAATTATTTGGACACAGTATCTCACAGCATTCGCCAATCTCTACTGAACAAAAAGTAACTATTTAGGGATGTGCATATACAATACGTACACGTTAAACATTTGCCGATACCACACACCGATACCACTATTACACGACACATTACGCAGTATCCCGGTTTCAGTGTCCCGAATAAGCCAGTATCCCGGTTATGAGAAACCAGTGGAAACACAAATAAAGCGACTGTAGCCGAGTGAAAGAGCTGCTGCACTCGTATGATCTCTGAAAAGTTTAACATGAACCAGCTCCAATGCGACATATGCATAGAACAGACTCACCATCAGCAGAACATCCTCTGTCACAGAAAGAACACAAATATTCCACTGAGTCATGTCCTTTAGTCCACGAGCAGTTTTTTTTCAGCGCTTATACTGTATGCAAATGAGCCATGTGGTTTTAAGTTTAATTTCTGTAAAATGTAACTAAATGTGCGCAAAGTTGCATTAAACACATTATAATCAAGATTCAAAAAGTTCATTACATATTCACATATGAAAAAATTAAGTTACGTTTCTCACTCTCAATCAAAGCTAAAGTAAATAATAATAATAAAATGAAAGAAAAGTTCAAAGTTCTTCTTAGGGAGACCGGCTGGTGGGTAGAGAGGTTATATCATGGTTGTTAGTATTTTTTCCTGGTTTATTAAATATGTTTTTTGTGCATTTGTAAGATTGGTATCGGTACTTGGTATCAGCAAGTACAGAAATGATTGTACTCCTACTTGTATCGGTGTTCGAAAAAGTGGTATTGGTGCAACCCTATAACAATTAACTTGAAAACTACCACTACATGACATAGAGGGTGGAATAGAGCATTCTCAACTTTGGAGACGTACACAGACTAATAATAAAAGATTAATCAAACATGTGTGAATGAAACAAACACAAGTCCAGGGATGTTTTAGATGAGGTAATACTTTATAGCTGCAATAATAAAATAAAAATGCTATAGATCCAACATTCTTTCTAAAATATAAATACATCAAATCTACCAAAATCTGCAGCACACATAATTAAAATGTTAAGTTTTAGATGGAAGCTGACGTTCTAATTTCTATAGAAAAAGTCCCGAGCACAGTCACATCAAATTATCGTTTTTCCTTTCCAACCATTATTACAGTGAAATGCAGTAAGAGCTTTTAATTGTACGATTTGTTTCGGTTTCGTGATGCTAGATTGTTATATAAAACGGGAGGGTTAAGGATAAGTACACTGTGTAATTAAAATGATTGCTATGACAACAATTCCATTGCAGGAGAGATTAGTTTATCGAGGTGAGACTGGCACCAAGTTCTCATCTGTCACCGTGCCTTCCTCCACGCGACACCCAAATAAAACAAATGGATTTTTCATTCACTCACACTGTCAGTTTTGTTTTTCATCTGCGCATACACAATACCAGTTAGCAATTTTCAGCACTTTTTCCTCAGATAACTTTATTACAATGAGACTCTCCAATTTTCACTTTTTTTTCCCTTCTTTTTGTTGTTTTTTTTGTCTCATTCCTCTCCTGCTGCCCTTCTCCCTTCATGGTGCACCCGTAATTGCTGCAGTGCCTTTGGACATAATAGACTGGCCTTGCGATGGATATGCCAAATGTTTGTGTCTCCTCCACAGGGTCAGCTGCAAATCGAAAACGGAGCACTTTCTATTACGGCGCTCAACCTGTCCGACTCGGGCATGTATCAGTGTGTGGCCGAAAACAAGCACGGCGTTATCTATTCCAGCGCACAGCTCATGGTGCTAGGTAAGACGCACCCAACTTCTTAATAAATAATAATAATGCATGTTAAAGGTGCGCTGTGTAACATTTCTAGTGGAGGATCCATCACCTGCTGTCTTCATGGAAACGTTGTTGCTTTCCTCAGATGTTCCACAGTATGAACTAAAACTACCACAAAGGAGACCAGACATTACAGTTCAGATCTGTGGAAAGTCACCCCTATTCATGGAAGGAGTTAATGATAATAGATAGATGGAAATGTTTAAAGTCATACCATGGAACATTCCAGGTCATATCTTCAGTCGCATTTTGAGAATTATCTGGATTATACAGACTTACAATATACAGTATACAAAATTTATTATAACAAAAACAATTAATTTGACATTATTAAATCAAAATGTCAAATATTAGTAAACAATTTCAGATTTCAGATATCTTCATGGAGACCAGAAAAGTTGTGCAGTGCACCTTTAAGAAAAATTGTTCTACAGATTTTTTTCAGAGGGCCATGTGTTAAACCAAAAGCAGATATACTGTATAATCTCATAATTTAAATAAGATTATGTACATGTAATCACATTGGCTTTAGCTATAAATGCTGGATTATGTTATGTTATGTTATGTTGTTACACATCTAATTTGTCACTATCAAATCAAATAAATTAATAAATAAATAAATAAATAAGCAGCTCTTGACGTCAAAATATGTCCACCATGTTCTACCAATGCAATGCTTTTTATTGTCCGATAATCAGGACGTGTGTGTTAGCATGCTAATTGTTGCTCTCTTTCCCATCACGATTAATCAACTGATCGTGACTATAAAAATAAATCAGTTGTATTTTGAGACTTGTAATCTGGATTACACAGACTTTACAATATACAGTATGCAAATTTTATTAGAACAAAGACAATGGCATTATTAAGTCAAAATGTCAAATATTAGTAAACAATTTCAGATTTCAGATGTATTTTCTGTTTTTTTTTTTATCTGTATTTCAAAGGCACCCTTCAGTCACCAACTGTTCCAACTATATTTGATTAAAAATGTGTTTTAAAAAACTCAATGTACCAGTAGAAATTATCACTAGTCAACTAATTAAAAAAATAATTATTGACTCGTCCACCAAAAATCATTAGTTACAGACACATTAGTTTAGACATTAGTTCAATGTCTGGCTTTAATCTTGGCTTCTTTGTGCAAATGTTGATCAATAGTCGTGGTCTGTCTATAAGTCTCCTCAGGGCTCTCATCTCTTGTGGTGTTTATAAGGGCTTGGCCAGCAAAAAATATCACATTTTATCGTTTCATCACATTGATTGGGGAGTGCATGTGTATTGCTTTGTGGCATTGGGCATTGGTTCCTTGTGTAGAAGGACTATTGATTAATTTGAAATGCTTCGATGGCTCTTACCAAACTTTGGAAATGAGAATTCGGGTGAGATTTATGCAATGACGCTGAAGGTCCTGAATGAGAATATAATGCTGTATACTTAACCATTTCATAATCCAGCTGGTTAGTTTTAATGCAGTTATTTAAGTTCTTCAATCAAAAAAGAAACTGCTATTGTTCTCAGAATGCTTTCAAGTATTCTCTCTTATTTGCTTTAGTTTTATGTTTTAATAGTCTTGTGATTATCTCAGTTTCAAAGAGCTGCTTAGCGACCTGATCCCAATTTCCATCTTGTTGATGTAATAGGCCAAATGAGTCATGTTAGTCAAATTTATTTATTAATGGCTGGTTACTCTGTTTTTACACTGCACAATCAATTTGGCAAAATACAGCATACAAGCATACTTGACCTAGGCTACTTGCTGTTAGTTTAGTGATCATTGCATCTGGTTAGAGGAGATGGCTGATGTGAGAACTAACTGTTCCATATATAGACAGTATTTTGCTTTCTTTCATATTTGAGCACTGTGTTGTTATGCAGTCATTGACACTATACTGAATGAACACTAAGGAGTATTGCTGCGTATTGCTCTACAGTGCGTTTTGCGTTTAACACTTGTCTCTTGTCTCCCGCTGTGCAGCTTCGCCTCCCACTTTCTCTAAGAGTCCATTGAGGGCCCTGTTGAAAGCCCGCTCCAGCAGCACAGTCACTCTGGAATGCAAGCCCCAGGCCGCACCCCCGGCAATTAGCCTGTGGAAGAAAGGCAGTGAGATCCTGCAGCGGAGCGAGAGGTGGGACACATCTCGGTGCATATTCCACATAGATTTGATTCACATTTGCAGCCACAGAACTGTTTGAATAGCACATTTGGCATTTGTGCACATGCATAAAGAGAAAGACTAATGAACATATTAAAAACGCAAGGCAGCACCCGCCGAGTAAGTGGCACATTACTAATACACAACAATGGGAGGAAAATAGTTTGTTGTTCAGAGTGTAGACAACCATGCAATTTGTCATATCTCATTTTCCAAAATGTGTTGGTGCTATTGTGGCTTATATTCTCTTTTTACTGCATGTGTTAAAAAAATACAAAAAAACAAGAAAATAAAAACACACAAAGGGAAATACAACAAAAAATAAATAAATATGGCATTAGATTAGCCTTTATTGTCTCCCTTGGGAGAAATTTGTCTTGGGACAGGGGTACTCATGGCACATACAACATAACATACAGCACACACACAGTGGACACATCAATTCATGGCATGGCAAAATATGGCTAAGATCCTTATAAATACAAACTAATATGTAGTATTGTTTTCCTGTTAAAATGCCCATCCAATTGTTAGTGTTTGAAATATGTGAATGGGCAAATATGCCAGTAGAATATGTGAGATTACCTTGTGCCACAGGATGAATTCTTGTGATATTTGTGAGTTCACACACAGAACTCAATTCAGACTGCTGAACTACTGTCTAGCATCTGGCAGGCTGAATATTCCTTTTTTCATGACATTTGTAAATAGCCTTGTCCAATGTTGCCAGATGAGACTAAGCAAAGTACAAAAACATTGAACATTTTTGTGAAGCGTTTTTGTCAATTAAAAGAAAATATGTCTAAGATTTTATTTAAAACCATAACTTCATAACCCACTCAACTATGCATACATTTGTTTTACAAAAAAATCATTGATTGTTGGCCCCATATCCACTTTGTCTGTATGTAAAATGAAGAAGATATTTAAATTGTAAACAAATGCATTTTCCAGCAGCTGCTATTAGAAGTGTACTTAATATTGAAATAAAATCGAGCTTGATTTGTTCAATCACCAGTGCCTGCCGGGCACAAAAGAAGCATGGAAAATTGAAAGAGCCATGACTTCCCTGAGAAACAATATGCAGACACCACAGACATGAGCAAACTGGAAGCAACTCTTCTAATGACAAACAATGGGGCTTCATTGACTTGTTTGTCTTTCTTATTCTGATTTGAGTGATTTTGATTTGAACCTATTTTTGATTTTGGATGCTTGGATAGCGTTTAGCCATGACATTTCTCATATCCACACTGGGCACTGGGTGTGTTGCAGCAGAACCATGGAGCAGATTTAATGTAGTTAGACCTCAGCTATGAGTCCTTGAAATGGCCTTCCACGATTTTAATTTCAAGGCACTTTGTTTACACACTCCACATAAGATGGGATATTATTCCACAATATTACATATAAAAATAATAACACTGAATTGCAAGAAAGATTTGGTTTTGGTTTCAAATAAAGACAGCAAATAACAACTTTACACGGCGAAAGATGTAAGAAATATGCAAAACCACTCGAGCCGAAAATGAAGGAGAGGATGCCATAATTACTTTTACATTTATCACAGATTTAGATCAAATCCAATCAAGGAAACTAGTAATACTGTAAACCATCCAAAATGCAAAACAAACCAACATTGCTTACATTTCTGAAACACAAATAATTGTAAATGGTGCTTATTACTGTAGCATCAGAGCCGCCGCCCCGCTGGAGGTCAGAGTCTGCTGCTGTATGTCAAGTTTAATGTGCCGGGCTTTTAGTAAACATTTAGCGAGCGCGAGGTGTTCTCAGCATGACACAGCTCCTCTCTGACCTCTGCAATGCTAAATCAGTGTAATGCCCATTTTATTTATCCATTGAGTTATGTGTGATGCTGTTTGTGGAATGTCCCATGATTACCCCCACTGATTAAGGCGAGAGGTCAGCCGCTCTGCTCCCAACCCACTTAAAAAGAAGTAGTGTTATGAACTGGTGCACTAAATACATTCATCATATGTTTTCTTTTTACTTTGCACATTATCCAATTTTTTTTTTCTTTTGTACATATGACCTTTATGATTAGTGTTTCTTATTCTCATCATACAGAACTAGAATTATGGACACTAGCTATAATAATGTCCAGCCATTTTCTTCTGTTTACAACACTTTCTAATAACTAGACCTTAATTAATTTTAATAGAGCATGAAGAGAGACTTACTTCATAATGAACACAGAGCTTATTAAGCGATTCAGCCTTAATAAGAGTGATTCCCCAACCCTGATTCCTAATTCTAACCAAATGGGAAGATACAATAGTAAATAGTAAAAAAAAAAAAGTGTAACAGGATCAATTCTGGTGATATTTGTAAGTTAATGAGTTAATAAAAGTTAATTAAAGTAGCCAGACAAGAATGCGTGGGATCAGCTGTTGAATATTCTTTGTTTCTTCTCATGAATTCATTTTTAGGCCTGCACAGAGCTACACATATTAAAACAAGACTTTAAGGATCTGACTGTTAATGGAGACAATAAAAGGTCCTATATTGTAATCATACTACTAACCTTAACGTAACCTTCACTGTTATAAGCTCTTATTTACTTTGTTTTGCTGCTAATTTATTTTATTTTAATCTAATAATAGTTCTGATTTAGACTACAGTTGTGCAGTATTTTCGACCCTTTATTATATAAGTAATACAATTATAATTCTCTATTTTTTTTTTTTTTTTTTGTTTTAGAATCACACTGTTGCCCAATGGGACTTTACAGATTGCCAATGTAACCAAGCAGGACGCAGGAAGTTACACATGTATCGCCAAGAACCAGTTTGGAACAGCCAGCACAACAGGGAAGCTCATTATAACAGGTAAACCTTAAAACTACTCTGGTTTTGTCTTGTCTTGTATGTACTGTCTATAAACCTGCTGTAACATGAAAGAAATACATAAATAGCCTACTCTTAAAGGTCCTATATTACTCAAAAATGACTCTTGAGCTTTAAACCATGTCAGAATGTTGTTACCTTCTCAAAAACATACTCAAAGATGTGTTTTGTTTCATTCACCCATGTTTATTATTAGTCTGTCTACAACTCTAAAGCTCAAAATGTTCTGTTCGACCTTCTGATGTCATGAAGCTGCCTTTTACTGCTACCGTTTACATTTAGTTCAGCAGAGACGGCCATTTCCAGGGCTGAAATAATCCAAATGATTAATGTTTAAAAACACAGTAGAGCACTTCCTGTGTGAGATCACAAGGTGGAGCAGAGAACAAAACTGAGCCTAAATATGAAGGGGTTTGTGTGTTAAACATGTGCGAATGAAACAAAACACAACTCCAGGTATGTTTTAGATGAGGAAACAACATTATAACACAGATCAGAAAATAATATGGGCCCTTTAAAGGAAACACTCACACATATACACTGTTGGTTTGAACTAATCAAATCTTGTTTTGATTGAGTTTATTAGTGTTTCTCCATTCTTCATAAATAGAAGTCTTGATATAATGTCTCTGTGTCATCCAATATCCAGGGTGGAACATTCTTACATTATTATTAAAATATCACAGAAGAATAACACATGGGATAAGATACCATCTGGCTTTTCCATTATTTGAAACTAGTGCTGTCAATCAGTTACAAGATTTAATTGCAATTAATCTCTTGAATGTCATAGTTAACTTGCAGAATTCATTTGTGTTTTCTTCGTATGAAAAACATCAGCGTACCTGACAGGACTTCTCAGTTTCTTACAAATTGTTTTCCTTCCTATTTACAGGACATTTCTAATGTTACCGCAGTGGCCACAGGTTATGAAAAAACTAGTTTGCGATAAAAAATGAATGCCGTTAAAATTATTTTGCATTAACTGGTTAATAACGCAATATTTTTGACAGCGCTATTTGAACCTGATTTGATTCATTTGTGTTCTGTTTAGTAGCACCATCCATCTTATTTCCATATTTGTACTTAAAGACTGGACAGTTTGCAGTAATGTCCACTCTTGCTTTGTTACATTTTGCACAGAGTAGCTTTTAAGCCCAAGCCAAACAAAACACAGAAACATTATCTATGATTTGTGTGTGGTTTGTGAATAGTTTGTTGCATTGTGTGGGTTGTGTGTCCGTCTGAATTATTCTTTCTAATTAGCTTCCATTCCTTTATGCACTGACAGCTCGAGCCATTTAATGTCACTTATTTAATTACCGTGACCTTTCCCCATCGCACGCCAATGATTCTAGCCCCCAGTCACCAGCTTCTACACTTAAACTGGTTATGTCATAAAGTAAATGATCGCTTGGGATTTAATTAAGGACATACAGGAAGATCTTGTGAGGAAAAATTGCCATGATATTGTACAAGAAAAGTGAATTTATGAGATTTTTTCCTATGTGCTTACATTTGGATTGGACTCTGATAGTTCCAAAAAAAAAACTAGAATGGCAACAAAAGTATTAAATCAAATACATAGAAAATTTTAAATATATCAATACATAAATAATTGAATAAATATGTTAAAATATCATCTTGTCTTATTTTCAAGGACCAAATCTCATATCTTGTCTCATGTAAATTGTGTCCCCTCCCACCCCTAACACTTATATATACCGGCTTCTGTGTGAGAGTAATTTTGCATTTAAGGAGGGTAGTGAAAATAACATTTCTACTTTTCAAATGCAATGTAAATTTTGTATAAACATGCCCATAAAATAACCTACTCGTCTAAGATTCTGTTTTATGAATTTTGCAGGCTGTTATTGAAACGGTTTTGATCCTGCCCTAATATTTCCCTGGTATAACATTTACATACTATTAACATTATGTTAGAGATCAGATCTGTGGAGAGGAGATCCTGCACTTACACTGACACTGGATGTTAACAGCAATAAAAAAAAAACACTTAATTGAAAGAAATTACAGAATAGAGAAGTTTAATGTTGAACTGTGAATTTTACTACAGTGAACAAAATGATAACATCTCCAACAAGACAAGCAAGTAGCCAGAAAGGTTACACAGTGCACCTTTAAGTTACTATGGGACTTGGGTAATAACGTGAAGCTCCTCATTACCGCGCATGAACTATGGCTTCTCTTGCGCCTCTGGTAGTTAGCAGGGAGTGGGATTAACTTGGAGTGGGCTGAGGGTTACAGAGGTCAGCCCCGAGCTTAAGGTTCCTGTGGTCTGGTGAATTAACATGCAAAGTGTGTTGGGTCTGGTCTGCTCCAGAGCCCACCAGGATCACCATGAGGCCCACCAACACAGAGATCATCGTTGGCGAAAGCATCGTGCTGCCGTGCCAAATCTCCTGTGATCCTGCATTGGACGTCTCCTTCTCGTGGGCATTCAACGGGCAGCTCATCAACTTCCAGCAAGACAGTGACCACTTTGAGCGCGTTGGTGGGGTGAGTCATGTCCAAACAATCAACTGTGCAGCTTTGGTTTGCATTCTGGGATTAATTGGGGCACACTATGTACTGTGAGTAGGGATTCTCACATGTCCTAAGAAGATAAGGCTCACACATTTGCAGCCTCTATTTAGGATTTTTCAAAGAAGCAGAAAATAAAGGCAGAGGTTTTAATGTAAACTGTATAATGAGCGTCACAACACAGACACTTTCCAACTTTTTAGAAGGTAAATCTAAACAGTATTGAGAGGTAACACGTTTTTTGGTGTAAAATCTAACCAAACTCAACCAGTTATAAATTTCAGTGACCAAGCTTTGAATTGACAACAATGTGTTACATTTCATTGGCTGATTTTAACCAAGGGCAAGCCTGGCATAACTAAGTGTTTGAATTGTAAATGGCGGCTTTGAAATAATGATAAGTGATGAGTCTTTGTAAAATATTTGTAGTCAAACATTGAGAACGAAAAATGTAGTTAATTTTACACATCCAAGGTTAATGCTACTAGAGATGCCATTCATGCATTAATCTGCATAGTCTTTGAATAGCACGCCTATGTCAGACTTGTGTCCTCCTGCATGCAAATGGAGATGACTAATGCCATTGAAATGTGAATATAATGAGCTATAGTATTAGTCTGTTATTGCTGTCCGCTGAGATTTCCCAGCCGCTACTCAACAGCTTCTTATGAATTGATTAACATAATTAAAGCAAAACCACCTCATCACTTCCTGTGTGCCAGGGCAGGTTGGCATCTTATAAATGTTGTGCGCCCGGACAGGCCAGGTGGTGTCTGCTGGCCAAGTTGTATGAGAAAAAACTGGGGGGGACATGAAACCGTGAGCAAGGGGCGGTTGTAGCATGCTGTAAGGCTTGGTTAAGTGGCATTTGTCCAGACTGTGTGGGCTCAGGTGCTTGGGACATGTGGACAGTCTGACCACAGTCAGCCGTGGCTATGATCACTGGGCTCTGATGAGATCAGGTCTGACTGCTGCAGCTCCAGGTCACTCTTTAGCTCCTCAGAGGCTCACAGGCTGCATGACAGAAGGCTCTCATCCTGGAGACTAAATGCATCTTTGGGGTAGAATTCAAATGCACCAAAAGGTTTTGATAGTCCTGTCACAATAATTACTATATCGACTTATTGTTCAGTATGTGAAAGCTGGAACAATATATTATGGGGTTAGTATTGTGGGGATTTTTTTGCACTTCTGGAAAATTTGTGTTTATTTTTGCAGATGATAAGATTTGACCTGTAGAGGTTTCATAGAAGTTTTATGACACAAATTACAGATGCAAACTCAGTACTAAAGGGTTTCAGTCTGCTGTCGGTTTACTGCAGCTTGTGATTTTTAACAATATTATAGATTCAGACTAGTTTCTGTGGTATAAATCTGCTCTTATTATTGTTGTATATTTTCTTAAACAATATATTGAACTTCAAAATGTCTTATCATGACAGGCCTGTTTTGATTGCACCTTTTACAATGTTAGATATGTGACTTTATTTCTTCTTATTTTAGAAATTGGTATATCTGTTTTTGAAATTTGGCTGAGTGGCAACACTCAGGCCTCACAGCAAGAAGGTTGCGGGTTCGATCCCCGGGTCACCCGGGCCTTTCTGTGTGGAGTTTGCATGTTCTCCCCGTGTCTGGATGGTTTTCCTCCGGGCTCCGGTTTCCCCCCATCAACCCAAAACATGCAGCACCCCTATGAACTAACATCAAGGACCATGACGTCCACCCTCCTGTGGGCTCACCACCTGCAGAGGGGTTCATAGGGGGGGTCAGGTGCTATGAAGATTGGGCAGCAAACTGCCCCCGCGAGCCAGCCGGATTAAGCGGGAGAAGATGGATGGATGGATGTTTTTGAAATTGTATTTTTAGTGGAGTGTTCAGGAAGTGGCCAACTCATGCACACAATACTTTACCAAAACAGTGACACAAATCACTTGTTTGCCCAAAGCCTCATTTTAGTGTATTAAACAGTTTGTCATCTGCATTTACAATGGACAAAGTTAAAGCACAAGTTGTCACTAAAGTGTTTTTGTTTTTATATGTTGTCCTCATTTAATTTGAAATGAAATGCATTGATATTTGTGGTGATAGCAAGACACTGTGAAAATGTAGCCCTCAAAAGTTTCAGACATTCACAGTTCTGTGGCGAGGATTGGTAAAGCAATATCTTGTTCTGTGCAGAAATGTGCTGTACAATTCTCAGCCTAATTGGATCTTGTTAGCCATCGGATCCCATCTGCCGTCACTCTCCCTCAGATGATGAAAATGATCCACTTTGAGATCCTGGGTGTATTTCATGTCACTGTTTCTGCTGCGGTGTGTTTTCCCCTCTGTAAGTAAGGAGATGAGGTTACTTTTCTATTGCAGCAAAGCACAAAATGAATATGCTCAAATTTAATCTGGTTTGCTATAATGCATTGTTATGCTTTGGAAGATGGAAAACAAAACAGCTGGCTTTTTGTTCACTGAAGAATACATTTCTAAATAGATGTACTTTTAATTATATTGCTGCAAATGTATCTGTTTGATCATCTCAGTTCAGTTCAATCAGTTGTGTAGATAAACTCTTGTGTGGTTTCAAGGAATATGTATTGTAAGCACATTATTCACGCTGTTTAATTTAGCTGAGGATGAGAATGGTTGGCACTTTTGTTTCTAAAAAGAAAAACTGTGAAACTGACACATCACCGAATGATCTGCAAGTTTTCTCAAAAGATCTGTTTGTTTTATGTGAAGCAGTCGCCCCAAATTGAATGTAAATAGGACTTCTCTGTCCAGGTGTTCAGGTGTCCATCCAAGACCCAAAATTCTTCCAATCTTATAAATGCTAAAGGATGCAGGATACCCTTTTTAATATGTAGCACTGGTGTAGGCTTGGGAATGGGGGATATCGGTTCCAGTATCAGTATCAGTTGATATCAGATTTTTGGTGAACAGACTAATGAGTTCAAATGGAAATAGAAGAGTGTTGTCATGTGAAAGTTTTTTATATCCCAAATAAATACTATAAGCTAATTGTTTTGCTATTTTTACAAAAGTGAATATTGACCAAATATCGGGTATTGGCTCAAAAAATCCATATTGATATCCATATTTTAGAATGCATAGACAATCATAATGAAGAACTACATCCATACATCTCAGTATGTTCAAAAGGGAGTAGAAAGAAGTCAAAACTTATTTTTACTTTTTCTTTAGAAGCCAAGTCCTCCCCAGCGTTATAACATGTTAATCTCTGTATGTGCACATAGTATATTAATAATGTTCTTTTAAAATGCAAGTGCTGAGGATTAGATTGAAAAAATCAATATTAACATTCCTTTATCCCACTAAAATAAACATCTTTAAGCAGATTAGTGCAGAGCCAGTGTTTGTGGCTGTGCTGTTGCCTTGCTCTTGGCTATCCTGCTCAGTCTGCTTCTGTAAAATCATATTTGCACTTTTCACCCACAGTCCTGCTCCTGTCTTGCTGGAGCTTATGTTATTACTGAATAATTATGTGGGTGCTGCCAATTAGAGGCAGACTGTTTGTGCTGCGCTGCGATGTGGGGCTGGTGGCTGTTTGTTGGTGGCGGGTGGGCTCGCGCCGGAGGGACAGCCAACTGCAGTATCTGTGCGAGTACATCTGCTACGTCTGCTGCAGTCTTTGTAAAGAGGAACAGATCAGTGGCCCGGAGACGCTGCCATTGTGCAAAGTATAAGAATATACCCGACGCTATAGCTAAGAGCAAGACTCACAAAAAGACTAGAGTGGAGGAAACATGTTTAAGGATTTGAGGAAATACCATTGTGCAGCTGAGCTCACACTGAGGGTTCTGCTCCCAGTGAGAGATGCAGGTCTTATGGGAGGGGCAGAAGTCTGTTACAGTCCTGGTTTTGACACTAAAGGAGACATATTGTACTTTAATTGATAGACCCTACCTCTTTATAGTTGTATTTAACTACTGAGTATCAGTTTTTCTTGAATGCGTTTTTATAGTTTAAATATGGCTGAGGAACATTAAGTATAAGTATACAAGTATAAATGTATGCATTTATGAGTGTTAATTGTTTTAATAAATGCAAATTGGTATCGTAGTTGTATAGTGAGCGGAAATATTTACTCATACTTCTAAACTACTGGTTAAAAGCTCAAGTAAGTAAACTTAATATAATATTTCTCCTACAGGGATGGACAATATGGCCAAAAAATAAAATATACATATTTTTGCACTGGATGATTATGATTTTAATCAATTTTAATCAGAGTAGGGACTGATAGTCTTGCAAACAGGGGAAGATCTACATTTTCATTCTTATCATAGCCTAAGAAAATTACATTTGTATCGGTATGAAATTATTATTTTTTTACAATGGCAGTGGTGTAATTGCACAATAACCTGCTTTGCATGTAAGAAAGCCAAACGTGTGGTAAACTTCATAATAATCCTCGATTTCTCAATTTTATAATTTTTCAAAATCTTGATAAATTAATTTATTTGATTAACTCCCCAGCCCTATAACAAATCATGTCACGTTTTTTTTTGTTTGTTTGTTGTTTTTTTGATTCCGACTTAGACCCATTATTGAATAGTGTGATCCTGGTTTTAAAACAAACCTTTTCAGTCATAAAGCACCATTCAAACTCATTATTTAAGTGTAGTTATAAACTTTAGGAAACAGCACATGAAATTGAGTTACGCTGCTTCAATTTGACTGGATTTGGTGATATAATTGATAGTAACTCACAGTGTTTAATTTGTATGTATTTATACTGACCTATTGGCAGAGGGGTTAGTTCTACTATTTAGATCAGCATCTTGAAGAATCCACCACTGTGCAAACTCTCAGAAACATCCACATCACTGCCATGAGTGACAAAAAGAAAAACTTGACTCACTGCAGGCCTGATCTCCTTTCAGAGCATATCTGGAGACCTGATGATTCGGAACATCCAGCTGAATCACGGGGGGAAGTACGTGTGCCTCATTGACACAGATGTCGACAGCCTGTCCACCTCTGCCATCCTGGTTGTCAAAGGTAGGAGAACTGTTTGATTTCATGGACTCGTGCTGTGTGAACTGTATGAATAAAACAGAGAGGTGTCAGTGCCCTACTCTGCCAGAGAAGTTACTCACATTTATAGAGAGACACTTCCTGGCCTCCTGCAGGGAAAGTGGAACCAGATTCTTAGGGCTGTAGGTTCTAGTAGTCGATGGTCTCTTTTTATTACTTTTTTATTAACTAAACAACTATTTTTTTATATATGATAGAACAGCAGAAAGGAAAGAAATGGAGTGAGTTGAGCTGGTAATTTGATTTGAGAATGAAATTAATACGTAATAAGTAATAAAATACAGGTTACTAGTAGTTGTTTGTTTTTATAAATCGATGTTTTTGCATAAACTCCCGTGTAATTCTTGCGAGTAGAGATGCACCAATCCATCTTTTTTAGTTCCAATACAGATTATATAGCTTTAATTATTTGCCGATATCAACCAATACTAGTGTAGTGACTGAAAATATCATTTATTTCCTTTAAACTGTTATTTATCTCTCAAGTAACTACAGTATATATAAAATTATGAGATTTTCTGAGTCAACTATGACCCATAAATTGTCAGTCAGTATGATATCAGATCTTGAATTTTTTTCAGTATCAGTGTTGATGTCTGGTGCCAGTATGGATCAGTGCATTCCTACTTGTGAGCTCAGTTTGCATCAGATACACAGAGATACGTAATAGTTCTGAGAGCTTTTGCCCTGCCCCCTTTTTAGTCACCTAATCTTTCATTGACCAATAATTCTTTAGTTGCCTACAGCCCTTGAGATCTACATCTAACTCATCAGCTCATGTTTACATTAGGTGTAGGAGAAGCTTGCACATGCACAGATGTTTGGTGGTGTGGTTGAGAAGGGAGTCATGTGCTTCCCAGTTTGTCTGTGGTGATTTACATTGGTATTCATGCCCTTAAAGTGTAATAGCTGTCCCAGGTGCTACACAGAGGCAATGTTTATCACAGAAAATGGGTGTAATTGGCTCATTTACACATGGGCAAAATATCACGGAAAACATTTGAATAATGGTGCAGCGGACCAGACAATAGCACCAGCGCGAAGCCTCATTTCTTTCTATTGAATTTGTTCTTTTCTCATCTTGTAAATGATCCAAACTCTCTTTGAATGAGAGAATAAAATACATCAAGGATAGGGGTTTAACGAAATAGAAGATGGTACATATTCAGCAGCAAGGTGATATATCGGAAACTGTGTATTCTTGTGCTGCCCCTAGGTCCTCCTGGCCCTCCCGATAAAGTATCAGTGGAGGAGATCACAGACAGCACTGCCCAACTGTCCTGGACTGCAGGCAGAGACAACGGCAGTCCCATTACCGGCTACTCCATCCAGGCCCGCACCCCCTTCACTGTGGGCTGGCAGGCTATCGATACAGGTAACCCACCAATCAAGCAAAGTTTAAAGATGTTACAGCAAGTGTTGACTAAACTTTTCTGCAGTCTGGTAGTTGTTTTAAAAATGAAGACTCTTACCCAAACCTTGGCCGATAAGCTCTGCCGATTTTTTTAATTTTGGGGCAGATTTTGTTAATTTTTCCTAAATTATGTGATTTAGATTTACTACAAATGTCCCCCAAGCTTTTTTGTTTTTTACCTCAAACCTATAGAGGGAGTTGTTTAGTCACACTAACACCTCTTCATATTAAAGTGTTAATATAAAGGTTTCAGATAAGAGATTGACCAAAACAAAAGATCAACCTATGCTAGAGATTTAATACTGATATCTGATTCGCTAAAAAGTCCAAATATTGGCCAATATATCGGCCTATCTCTAACCCCCACAATCAAAGAGCACAGTGCCCAATAAATATACACTTAAAGACTCAGATATGATAAACAAACGTAGATTTTGAATGATACTGAACATGTTTGACTATGCCAAGATTTGTAAATAATAACCTACAATATAATACGTAACATACAGCCTTTTATGTTACATGTATATAACATAAAGTGAACAGTCGTCATAGTTGCCGTCTTATAGGTCAGGCGTTGTCATGACAGATATGACTTATTCATCATCCTGTGGTGCTATAGCATGTGTGACTCACTGTGCCGTCCCTGCCCCAGTGCCAGAGATAATCAATGGGAACATGCTGACAGCCACAGTGGTGGACCTGAACGCCTGGGTGGAGTATGAGTTCAGGGTGGTGGCTCGCAACGCTGTCGGACTAGGAGAGCCCAGCCCCTCCTCAGCCAAAACCAGGACAGAGGATGCAAGTAAGCAATGTTTATGTCCTAGTACACAAACTAGAACAAAGCTGGAAGTCCATAAAATCTATTGTTATTCAACTACTTGCTTTTTACTTTATTAAAGCAGTGCTCCAATTACTGAAAAATATTTGTGTTAAGTAATATCTGCATAACCTGTTTTTATATTTATGTGTGTTAATGGACTCTACAGTTAAGCAGTACAATGCATTAGACCTGCTTATTATAATTTGACTTGTTGCAAAACATTTGTTCTCTTATTCTTTTTCACAAACTCAAAGGAGCCAGTATTCCTCTTAAAATTATAATACTTTTTCTTCAGTGGCTGGAAATTTTAATATAATAAAGGGGAATTTTCAAAAGGGCTTTGAAATGGATTAAATAATTATTTTAAGAAGGCAGCCAAGATAAGTCTTCATTAATATTCTAAGTTAAAATGTGTTGTTGTTTTTTTTTAACTTTTCTCAGTTGGTGGTGCCTCATCTTTGTTACCATCTTACAGAGAAATAATCCTGGGGTAGAAAAAGAAGGAAGTCTCAGAACTGATGACAATGCTGCTAGAAAACTATCAGCATGCTTGTTTATGCACAGCCACATCAGTCTTTTAGCTTTGGCTGTGTGGAGGGGTGGCAGTGTTAGCGTAGCTGCTGTGCTTGGGACTAACAGAGGTTTGTGGTTGGCTCTGTAAACTGCTTTGTAATTGCTCCCTTCTGGGATCTGCTCTCAGTTCCAGATACAGCTCCCACTGATGTCGGAGGTGGAGGCGGCACCAAGTCGGAATTAGTGATAACATGGGAGGTAAGTCATCTGTCACATTTTACTGCTGTCTCTATCGCCCAGTAATGGTTTTGCTTAATTGTGCAGAATTGAGCGGAGCAATTTTATGACCCACATTAGGGCGAGATACCGCTCTTTGCCTCGGCTCTGCAGCACATTGCCATTTTTCAGGCCAAGTGCAGGGACAGAGAGCACTTATTTGCACAGTTCACCAGCCACAGATACTACTCTGTGTATGCACTTCATAGAGCCATAATCGGGTGAGCTCCAGGAGTGCTCCAGCACAAACATTTTACATTTACACCAGTGAGTCAGTACTAACCATCTGCTACTTGTAAGCCCTACTATTTGTTATCATTTACTAATTGACACATTTTAGCGTTATTGCGTACACACTATGCAATTGTAAATACCATATTATGCATATATGGGGTTTAACAGAGCACAAAGTGCTGTGGTTATGCTCCTGGTGATAGATGAAATCCTCAGGGACTCCAGATGGAAACGAGCTATTGAGCCATAATCTTGTGCAGAACATCCATGACTCTCTGTTAATAAAACTCTTTCCCTTAATAAAACTCTCCATGATATATTTTACCTCTGACATAACAAAACAATCTTACATTCATAATACTATTTGCAATTGATCATACCTGATTCAAGAACAAGATTATTTCAATTTGTAAATGCTACAATTTTTTTTGCATTATTGGTAGTTCGGCTAACCTCTTATTTGTCCTGGTACCAGCCATTTAATAACAGCAGGAAACCTCAACAATCAATAGTAAAACAGTAGTAACTCAGCAGCTAAACTACCAACCCAATTGTTGCAGACAAGAGACTTCACCTAGCATGCTTGAGTGGGTGAATGGTACTGATCAGACAAACTCAACTCATTAACTTGGTGCAGCAGTACAGTACAACACAGATTCACTGCAGAGATATATATTTCCTTCATGTACTTATATATGAGAATCCTGCTCAGACGGGCCTGCTTGTTTCTACGTCTGTATGCCTTTTAATATCACTATAGTTTTGTGTTTCACTCCCAGCCCGTACCAGAGGAGCTGCAGAATGGTGAAGGCTTTGGCTACATCATTGCCTTCAGACAGACAGGCACAGTCATGTGGACACGAGCTGTTCAATCCACACCTGGAGTCTCGCGCTACACCTTCCGCAATGACACCCTCCCCGCCTTTTCCCCGTTTGATGTGAAGGTGGCAGCTTACAACAACCGCGGCGAGGGCCCATTCAGCTCCATTGCAACAGTATACTCAGCAGAAGAGGGTATGAACACGTCAACATGATTTTATGTGTCTGTTTGTACTGCAAAAAATGATGGAATACTGCGATTTTTTATTAATAACATAACAAGTATGTAACAAATGCGATACTTCAGCTTCAATCAACACTACCATTACATTACATTTCATATTTTATATCATCATCTTTAGGTATAGTGATATAAAAGAACATTGCAATTCTGCTTACCCCTTTACATGTACAATAGTTGAGTAGTCTTGATAAGTTGAATGGAAACAGAAAGTTAAAACCATACTTCGGAACATTTTCCATGGAAATAAATAAGCTTTATGTCATACTGTTAAATACCCAAAGGAACAATATGTCCATGAAAGAGTTTTTCAGTGCAATAAAAATCAACCTGCTTTTCTTTTTGTTTTATTTTTGGGCTAAAAAGTTACATATTGTGGCTTTAATTTCCAAGCATAATTATCAGTCAGATGGATTTCTATTCACCTCAAGACAAATGAAAAAAAGAAAAGATCCATCTTGATCCAGTTATGAGCTCAATAAGTAAACAGTCAGAACTCAAATCAAGATAATAATAATGCAAATATTGTGTTTGTCCAGTGTGGCCCAGTGCTTAAATGCTGTTTAATCTTTCGTTACAACTCTGACCTTGGATACCAATGGTGGAATTAATGTATCTTGCACTTCTTCCCTCCTCAAGCTGGGAATGTCAACTGAATATTAGTTATCATGGCGCTAGATTACTGGAAATCCAAGCAGACACTTACCACACAGCGCTGTCAGGGAGGTATCCAGTTAATTGAATTTGCCGGGCAGATAGTCTTCCCCTATGTCACTCACTGATTCCATTAAAGCAAGAACTGGGGAAATAGCTTTGCAGTGGAACTATGGGTGTATTTTGTGCTGTACTTGGTTATTGCTATTAGTAAGGGGGGTTTTCTCTGCTGCTCTATTTCTGTAGTCCCCAGCATTGCTCCTAAGAGGGTCGTGGCTCGGAGTGTGTCTGCCGTACAAATTGAAGTGGTCTGGGAAGCTTTGCGTGCCCTCCCCGAAAGAGTGCTTGGGTATGAGGTATGTATTGCACTGAACTATTCCTCTTCCCTATCTGGATAATAGCATATTTCCCAGTGGGTTTAGCTTATAGCCTTCTACTTAATTATACTACTTTACTATTTTTAAAGACAGTTATAGTTTTGTTTTTATCCAAGTTCATATATTGCACCATTGCCTTTTATAGATAAGAACTTTTGTAGTCCAATTCCCTGTGATGAGCATCTGGGTCACCATTATTGGTGTTCATCATACCAGTTACTCTTCTGAGAATTAAAATGAGTCTCATTCTATAATCTTTTTTAGCTGATTGCTAATTCATTTTATAATTCCTTAGAGAATTATTTATTGAATATGAAAAGCCCCTAAAATTGCAAACAAGAACTTGCCAAGATCCTTGTTTAATTGCAGAGTTACTAGCCATTAGAGGCATACAGCTTATAGGCCTCTTTACTCTGAATCGCACAAAAGCTGCTGCAACATAAGTTCCTGAAATTATTGATCATTCTTTCTATTTAAAAGTGTAATATAAAATGGTAGACTTAAAGAGAAAGGATAGAAAAGGTTTCAATGTTGGTTGTCTGGACAGTTTTTGCATTGTCCAGAGGAATCTACCATGCTATAACACTGTTCCCTCATCAAAAACATGCCTGTGGTTCTGTATGTCACCCATGCATGTTTGAGTAATCCTGCGATCTCTCCTGGGCCCTGTCCGGACCCTGCTTACAGTTAGTCTGAACCTACGCCTCCTAAAAATACTCTGACTCATCACCATCTAACCCCCAGCAGCCTAAACTGAGCACAATCGAATTGTTTTGCATTAAATTATTCTTTCATTTACACAGTGCTTATCCTAAGATATTGTTTATTTACTAGTATGGATTGGTTGATAGTTGATGATTTCTCTGTTCAAAATCTCACCATTATGCATTTCTAAATAACATCGTAACCTCACCACTGGTTCAAGTTCTCTTTAAGTGTGTTTTTGCTGTTCAAATATCAGAAGTGACCTCCAGCACTGCTAATGCACAGCAGAATAATCCTTTATGGAGCTCTTCTGTGCGCTCTCCTCTGGTGCTCTTTCAGTGGCTGTCACCTATGGCCTGGCGCTCACAGCTCACAGTTGCCATAGCACGGCCCACATTGTCCCTCTTTACAACATGGCTCTGTTTGCTATGCCTAAAGTGGATTTGAGCTCCTCACTCTCAATAGGCCACCAACATTATAGATCAGCAGCTTTAATTAACACCATTCTAAACGAGTATATACTGCATTTTCACGTACGCCTCTGAATATTATGTTACACTGAAGTCATTCTGGGTCTTATCTTACACAGCACAAATTGAAAAACACATATAATGTGATCATTTGAAAAGCAGATCCTCCCCTAAGGGAGATGTTTTCATTGAATTATTCATCTACTTTTAGATCATGTTATAGCAGCCTTATCGACTATTAAGATGTTCTACGGCTAGTTGCAAAAGTTTATTTACTCAGATTATACCCCACTTGCATATGTAAACTCAAGAGTGTTTTGGATTCAGCCCAAGAGCAGTTTTAGGTATGTAGAGGTGTTATTGTAGTTATCACTTGAAATTTTTAAGCTAAGCATTGGTCAATACCTTGTATAGGAGAGGTGGTGTCAGAAAGGTACCAGTCATGAGTGTGCATTGAGTATGCTATGGGTTAGTGGTGAACATATAGGCAGCTTTGCAGTGCGAGAAAAGAGTTTTCTTCCATTTCACTAACTTCCTTTAGCTAAAAGCTGAGCTTTATATCAGATTAGAATAGCAGGAGTTTGTTATTAAAAACACAATATGAAATATTATATAAAAAGAAAAAGGCATTTCCATTTGTCTTATAAGTAATAAAATTGTTTTCCTCTCCTACATCCATTTTAAGCAACTTTTTTTTTTTATTTGGTTCAAGAATCTGTTTAATGCTATGCAGAATTCTAAACAAACATAGATCATTATTTTACATTTTGTTCATAGTCATGACAATATTGATCTAAAATGACCTAATAAGGGAGTCCAGTCCTTTAACTTCCTGTTCAAAACTGCAGAACTGACTCGCTGCTGCTGTCCCTTATATGCAGGACCTGGAATCCACATGTGTAAAGAATCATAAGCATCTCTAGCACCGGCTGATTCAGTCTAACTTTCACCACCAGGTTGTTTATTGGGAAGATGACACCAAACCGGACACTATTGGCAAAGTGCGCCTGACGGGGAACTACAGCGCCACCAACTTGACGGGCCTGAGAGCAGACACTGCCTACTACATCTCTGTGGCAGCCTTCAACACAGCCGGCCCGGGCCCTCAGACTGCACCCATCAACAGCACCACCAAGAAGCCTCGTAAGTGTGTCCCCAGAGGCACCCACACACACCTACACATACGGACACACACTTACATCGTACATCAGCTGTCATAAACAATGTGAGTATATTGTAGCGATGATGGCTAAAGCAAGGCTGTGGTTTGACTAGCAGCTCGTTATATTTTATCTGACACGACTCCTTTCCTTTTGATCTAAAAGAAGCAGCTCCCTGTTGTCAGGACAAGGGTTTAAGAAGAAGTGATGTTAGAATATATATGTATTCAGAGTACTTAGATTGTTGTGTACAATTGTAGTGGCTGCATTGTTTTCAATTGCAGCTTGTTCATCGGTTTAGAATGACGCAACATTAGGACTGTTGCCATACTGATTAACAGTTTCAAACAAAGTAGTCTAACCTTTGAATGGTGAAATGTGCTCAAAATGGATGGAAGTTGAAAACTGTGCATAGGGAACATGGATTTTTGCTTTGCTTTTTGTCTTCCCTTGACATTGAGAAGGACTACAGTGTTCATTGTAAAAAAAATCATGGATTCATATATCTTTTCAAAGCATACTCTCTATGTTAGAATTCGCAGTCTGACTTAGTCCCTACAAATCAATGTACGAGCATGCAAACTCCATTAGCAATGAAACATTTGAGCCACTGCACAGTATGAACCAACTGTGGTGTGCAATGTAATATTTTCCTTTTTAAAGATGAGAAAACAGTGACAACATGCATCTAGCTTTAATAACATCTTTAATCAAACAACATTCCCAACTGAGTATTAATTCCTTATTCTATATGTGGATGGGAGTCATTGTAAACCTGTCAAAATTGCTTTTGTGTTTTGTGTGCAACTTTCTAGAACTGTAACTATTCTGGTCCACCAAATGCTTTTCTTCATGGAGTTGTTATTGGTTTGTCTGGAATGTTTCATCCTGGACAAGCCTCCACTTTTGTTACGTTCTAAAGGACATAACTAATATAGAACAATCATTGAAATAGAGTCAAAAGGAAGTTAGGCTAAATTTATTGTAAAGCCAAAATTCACCAGGGTGTACAGAAACAAACAATATTGGTGGGAGGAGGTGCGTGCCAGTTGTGCCCTAGAAACAAACTTAAAAGTATAACAAAACAGGGCCTAACTAAAACCTGGGCTAAGAAAGGAAAAAAATCAAAAGCCCAGTCTAATTGACCCAAACAAAAAACTTGGATATGATAAAACAACAAGAGTGGCAACAACTGATAACCTAGTGTGTATAAGCAAAGATGAACTACGTGTTGCAAAGTGTATAGGGTTACCTAACCAACCTCCCAACCAAATATTACCAGGCTTGTGTCAGATGTAGCTTCCTGACAAAGGAAAGAGAGGCAGCAGCACACGGCTCCTTTTAAAGGTTCCTCTCCAGGCTCTGATTGGCTGCTAGCTGCCCTATCAGGGAGCTCTACCCAGGCCCCGCCCACAGCACCTTAACACAGGGCAGAGGAGACAGCAGTTCACAGTATAGAAATGCTTGCATGTAACATATAATAATAATAATAATAATAATAATAATAATAATAATAATAATAATAATAATAATAATAATAATAATAATAATAATAATAATGCACACCACTTTCATACTAGGCAATGTGGATGATGTGCCTTGCCTAAGGACACAACAACAGTTTGTTTGTTTGTTTGTTTGTTTGTTTGTTTGTTTGTTTGTTTGTTTGTTTGTTTGTTTGTGACTGGCGCCCTACTGTAGCACCTGTAATTCCCAGTGGTCTCCCATCCAAGGACTAACCAGGTCCGGCCCATATGGTGTTAAACCTTTCTGTCTTCATGGAGACCAAACCAGACCAAATTACAAGTCAGATCAGTGGAGAGTAAACCCCGCTCACACTCATAATGCTTGTTTTTTATTATTAGTATTTTTGAGCTATGAAACCACCTGTATTTTAATAAATGACCGGTAGAGCTGTTTAATGTAATACTATGGAACAATCCAGGCAGAGCAATGTGTATCCATAGAAACAAGCAGGTGACGGACCCCCAACCACATATTGCATATATACATAGTGCACCTTTGAAGGAGTGACAGGATTTTCTAGAAGTGATTTATGTGTCAATCATCATAACGTTTTTGCTTAGGTAGATTTGAATTACATGTGACCTTATTGATTGTGGTGTGTTTTCATGTTGTTACAGGATACTTGGTTTGGTTACATAAAAAGATGATACAGTTACAGTTATTTTATTTATATTCTGAATCTGTCCACACAAGGCAAAGGTCAAACTAAATGGTTTTGTGTCATTGATTTGATTAAATATGTAAAGTATTTATAAGAAAATGTGTCTTTTTCTAATTTCACTCTGCTAATGTCTGTCTAGCCCCAGACCGGCCTCCGCTTAATATTCAGTGGACTATGGCTGGCTCCACACTCTCTCTGCACTGGGATCCGGTTGTTGCCACAGAGACGGAGTCAAAGGTCACGGGATACTTGGTGAGTTTACCGTTAGGTCTCTCAATTGTTTGTTGTTTCAATCCTGCATCAGTAGTTACTCATTTAAACTAAAAATCATGACTTGTTCTTGTTGATCTGACAATTCCCATATTATTTGAAATGAATATTAATAATGATGCCTAAAAGCAGCAGGAAAACCTAGGATTTTAATTACAACCAGTGTATCAGACCAATGTGAACGGAGATCTGGATCCTCCCAAAGCACCTTGCCAATTTTTTTTTTTTTATTTACAGGTTTTTACCCACTAATGCACCACACACATTTGATCTAAGAGGACACATTCTTCATGAAAATGTACTTTACCAAGCAAAGAAAAGTATAAATACGAATAAAATGCATGAGGTACAGCTATCAAACTATACCCATATGAAGTTGCTTTGAAAGTTGCATATAAGACACAGCGAGGGTAGCTCTCAAGTAATGATTCATGCTTATTGAATCGTACATATGTAAATCCATTCAGCGATCGACTAGTTTTCTCATTTCTGAAACTAATTCCAAGTAAACAGCAGGAAATAACTCATTATAATATAAAAACTTCACTTCAGGTGCTGTTAAAAAGACACCGCTACAATGAGGTGACCACGATCTTGACCTCCAAAACCAGTGTGGAGCTCAGCCTGTCCACTTCCGACAACTATCTCATCCAGATCAGGGCCATGAGCGAGGGCGGCGAAGGAGCGGGCAGCGAACCAATCCACATCCACAAATTAAGTGAGTTTCCCATCCTCCGTGCTTGCATATCATTTCCTCCACTAACTCTTGATGAATCCTAAGTGAGAACTCAATAAGTCCTCTAAAGAGCATTTCATTTGGCTGGGGTGCATCCCTCTCAAGCCATGTGTAATAGACTTACCTCGGAGGAAAGCAACCTTTTTAGAAATGCGTGCGCAGTGTCATCCATCTCTGCCATTGGGTTATTATTCCTTGTTGACTGGCTGCACAGCGCCGCAGCATATAAAGCAGTTCTGTGCTCCCATCCAGCTGCCGGGCTAAACTGTGAGGCGGCTCAGTGCACACACCGCCATCTGATAGGAATTTTATCTCCTCCACAAGCTTAAATGGCCTCTCCTGTTCAAGCCAGAATTAATGTTGGGAAATATCACTAAAACAATTTCTAGTCACTTGTCAGGAATACTTTTGATTCAAGGGATGCTAGTGCTTGTAAAGATGAGTGTAGTACTAGACCTGTCATGAAAAATACTATATGGAGTACATATACAATATATGAAACATGGAACAATCATTTTGGAGGTCGATATTTATTGTGGGGTCATGTAGTCATTTAGTTTGCCCTAGTGGAAAATGTGCTTTTTTTTTTTGTACTATGATAAAATTTTAAGATGCAGTGTGTAACTTTTCTGGTGAAGGGTCCATCACCTGCTTGTCTCCATGGACAAGTTAATACATAGAATGTTTCACAGTGTGACATTTCACTTATTTATGTCCACTGGGTTGGGCGGTAACACGGTGTACTGAGGTATCAAAAAGTAGCAACAGTATCAGTTTCATTAGCATCATTAAAAAAATCTGCAGCGCATAAGGACCTAATATAATATTAGACAGCATTTTGGCTTCAGGCCGAATGACAGGGGAGAGACGCAAATGTTGACGGAGCTACGACCCTGCGTCAGGCCAGAGATCCCACCAGTCGCTTCAGACACGGGGCACAGCGCTGACTTTCTCCCCTCCACTCTCTCTCCTCTTCAAACATTGTTACGCATGAAGATATCGATCTACAGGCAGCGAGTAAGAAAAAAAAACATGACTGACGCTTCATGTGTGATGTAGAGCCAAAAAGTTTGCGATGGAGACGTTTTATTGAATGCCGAGAGTCAAGAGGGGACACGCGGTGCTGAAGAGGAGAAAGTTCCCGCTTGAGGGCGAAGTCAGACTTTCACGGAGGAGACGGTAACTTCTCCGAGTGCCGAGAGCGCAGGTCTGTCAGACACAACATGCTGCAGTGGGAAATATCACACACCGTGGGCTGTCTCTTTTTACTTTTTACTCCAGAATCTGCCTCTTCTGTGCTTTTCTTGTCTTGGCGTGTCCCAGATCATTAAATGGAGGGAGATACGCGCTGGTGAAGTTTGGTTTGATCAGAACTTGTGCCTCATCTTCAGATATAATGCTGCTATTCTGTTTCTGAATGGTTTAGGTGCAGCCACAAAATAATTCTTAATTAGTCACGATAATACCGTATACCCCGGTAAAATGCTGAGAAGGTATAACGGTAACAAAATTTGGATACCGCCCAATCCTAATGTCCATGGAGACAAGCATCAGGCTACTAAGTACAATAAGAATACATTTTTTCAAGGTTGTAAGCAATAAAAACACCTGTAATTGAAAATATCCATCCATCCATCTTCTTCCGCTTTGTCCGGCTGGGTCGCAGAGGCAGCGTGCTGGCCAATCATCATAGCACCGGACCCCCCCCCCCCTATGAACCCCTCTGTGAATGCTGAGCCCACAGAAGTGTAATTGAAAATATAAAATAGATAAGTTTAATGACATACTGTGGAACATTTCAGGCTATTTCCATGGTGACAAGCTGATAGTGGACCCCACACCAGACAAGTTACATCGTGAACCTTTAAGCAGTCGATTAGTTAAATGAAATGAACTGATGCCAACACGTTAATGTTGTGTAGAGCCTCAGAGCTATTGTGCAATGCCACTCAAGGTACTTACTGTTACTTCACAAATCTTTATTGTATGGGAAAGCATTGGTCCAAACAAGCACCATGGGATAACTACAATTCTATCCTAACATAGTTCCCTAGCATCCAATTAGTTGTAGCCTTTGGCGTTTAGTGTAGCATAAAAGCTTTTGTAGAACAGTTAAATATTGATTTTCCCCACTGACTGGATGAAGCACACAGCACATACTTACGGTTTCCTCCGTATTATTCCATATTTCAAAATTTGAATTATTTAGTATCCCCTGTTCTATGGGAAAATGTGGTGTTTAATTAAGGCCGCCAGATTAAATGGTTTTAATTTATAATGTGCCATTATACTGCCCTTGATAGATTGGATTTATATTGTTAGAATTAGTGTAATTTACAACTTATTACTGTCTACTCTATTAGCTGAACACTTAATGGTGGGGTTAAAGTCTATTAATCTTCATAGTCTTAAATATTAAATAAATGCATATTGTACAGGGGATTTGCTTGATTTAGGCTTAACTAAAGAGATGTTCCGATCTGTTATGAGTGGCATAAAACTATAAATTGTCACTTTTGATTAAACTACAACTTTATTCTTATTCTTTGCGTCTGAGTTTCTGTAAACTGAAGTTTTGTCTCTTTTATTGACATTCTTTTTGTGCTGTTTTAATGCTGCATTTTTTACCTCTTGTTTTAAGATCACACTGACATCCCAAAGTTATTTCTGCTTTCAAGACAGAACATTTATTACAACCTCCAGTGTCTTTCCCCATTTGTTGTTAAGTGTCTTGTCTTTCCGGATGTGTTGCAGGTATGGGCGCGCGGGGCTCTGGGTCGACCTGCCCTGGCCTGTGGTACCCTGGACTGGCCCTCATCAGTGCACTGCTCTGCTCCCTCTGGTGATGTCCAATCAGACCCCTCCATGCTCTTGCTCTTCAGTTAGACAAGGCTCTTCTCACTGGACACAAGGACCAGGCTGCACCAGACAAGCACTAACTGGACCATCAAATCAAGTCTGGATCATTTTGGTGTATGATTGTAGTTTTTTCCTTTTTAGATTTTTTTTTTTTCAAGAGTACAACCATGCTTTACTCCTCCTGACTTAGCCTGTATGTCCATGCAGAAGCTATTGCCTCAAGTATCCACTGAAGTCATCTGATCTTTACCAAAGTTGTAAGAAGGACTGCTGCTTCATACTTTTGACCCTTTAGGCATATACGCTTTGACAAAAACATCACTGTAATTAGTAAGTTTGCTTGTTTCGTTTTTGGTGTTTCGGATCTGGTTGTATAAGATGCAAGTTCATAGAGGTGGGTCTTTTGTGAGTAATCCATCTCCAAGAACAGTTTGTCAGAAGAGCCAACTCCCATATTTAGAGCCAAATTTCATGCTGCTCCTGGTCAGATTTGCTTAAAGTCAACACTAGCTGGAAAAATGTGCACAAGACCACCAGTTCCACGTGAGAATAGACCTAAGAGAACATTTATGTGTCTCACAATTGTGGAAATTCTACTGTTGCAATGCAAAGATCAAGAATGATGGTAAAGATGCTAAATCAAGATAATAAACTATCAAAAATTAATGGATAATAGACAAAAGCAAACACAAAACTGTACAGTAGAATACAGATATAGGGTTACAAAACAATTTTGTACAATACATATGATGCTATGACTATGTACAGTACAGCATATAGACTAGAATAGAAAGCAGGTAAAGAGACTGAGAGACTCTCATGTATAATACGTGGCCATGAAGAGAAATATAGGACAGGTGAACAACTCAGAAAAAGAAATAGTTTTCAAATGTGAAAAGATTTAAAAGCCAGAATAACACAAATGATTGTCAAAATAAAATGTCATGAGAATTACAGCACCATTAGGGAGCATAAGAGCTCATTTTTCATGAACAACCAATACAGAAGAATCAAATCTTTGAAAAATCACTATAGACTATAAACTATAGGTCTGTATAGCGGCTGTGACCAAACATCGGAGTTTACATGAGTAGAGCAGAGAGCATGCAGACATCTTGCATGAGAAAGTATTGATTCTTTAGTTTACAATGACCCCTGTGCACTGTAAGTAATACGGCCCGCAGTGTGGATATGACTCCATTCAAACAGGCTTCAAAACATCTCCACATCCATTTCTGAACTACTATTAATACCACACACTATGATTATCTCAATTTGTGCAGATTTTTGCCAAGAGAAGCACCTCGAGCATGCAGACAGTTTCACGGATTTGTCAAGTACATTAAGTCGGCATCTCAAATTGATCAACGGTGCCTCAGAGCCACTTATCTTCGCACATTGAAATAATATGAGCCCTCAGCTGCTTAAGGCCCCTCCACGGTATCTGGAAGGATCCTGGCATTTGGCTCTCTATCTCACTCCTCTAAATAATAAATGCCTATCACAGCCTGGTTGCAGGAGGAAAAAAATAGGATTGCAGAGAATAGAGATGTGTTACTGTGTCGGGCAGGTCCCAAGTGTAATGCTCCCGACTACAATTAGACGACCCCTGTTCTAGATACGTAGATCATTTTACAGTGTGTACAGCGACCACCCACTCCCCTCTCCCATGACCAGATGGACCACTGTACATTGGATTACATGATGATAACAGTGCCTTCATCACTGCATGGTTTCAAAGATGGAGGGATGTTTTGATCTGAGGCGGATTTTCATTTTTCTTTTCTGTTTGCAGTGGAAACACAATTTAAAGCTTCTGTCATACTGTGATACAAATGGCACACTATAAACCACCATCCAAATCAAGAAATACTTATCATAGTTTGAGAAGAGCCATAAAGGTGCACTATGTAACTTCTGGAAGATTAGGGGTTCGCCATCTGCTTGTCTCCATGGAGATGCTATTGCTTTGCTTGGAATGTTCCACAGTGTGACATCGAACATTTCTATCCTGCATATTGTCAAAGCAGTTTCATTGCGAAAAAATGCATTGCAAATAATATGGTGTTATCTGCTTGTCTCCATGGAGATAGAAACGTTTAATGATGTTCTGTTGAACCATAGACTGTATATATAAATGGGGAAGGGAGCGTCCAATTGACTTGTTGAAAAAACCGTCACCCCTCTCTCTATAATTGCTGTTTTAAAAAGTTTGTATTAGTCCGCTCTAGATTCTGGTGTTTTTATTTTGCAGTTTTGTCCATAAATAAACTCCTTTTCTTAATATGGAACTCCAAATCCGTCCCTATAACTGCTATGCGTGACATCTCGCTCCCTTAGTCCACTTCTGTGTACAGTCTTTGTGTTGAACCACTAAAAAGTTACGTAATGCACTTTCAGTCAACAATACTTGTATTGTAAATAACTGTGGGCAATCAGCTCTACTCTCTTTTGTAGTTTTGTTATGGCCTCAGTTCGTCATATGACAAGCTCAAAGAAACTCAGTCTGTCAAAGATTGCATCAGACAAATTAGTCAAAAAGAAGATGACTGAAATGAACCCTGCTGTGACCAAAGTGTGCTGGTGCAGAACAGCAGCCCAATTAGCATACAAGCAAATTAAGCTAATGAATTGTGCTTATTTTGCTCTAATTCTTCAGACTGCTTTAAGACAGTTAGAGTTGCTCCGGTGGGATAAGACTTTCCTCATAGTTAAATATCTAGGGACCATATCTGAAAAGATTGAGAAAGAAGTTGACATATCCCAAATTGACCAGAGCAGTATACAAGGTGAGCTGCACAGACTTGACATCCCTAATTGCAAAGTATGACAGATGCTTAAGCAAAAAAGAACCGCATTTGGAAATCTGCATTGAATTAGTGTCCATGACTGAAAGTTGGTGCCAGAATTTACGGTCTGTCATTATTAATGTATGACTCCAACCGCAGCATAATTTATGAGCTATTAAGGCATCAGAATAATTGATGCCAAGTGCTTTGACTGGAAACGGAGGCAAAAGGTACGGCATTCGTTTTGAAACCTTTACTGTCTAATGCACACAACAAAACTTTTGAGAACTACTTGTGGATGAAGCTTTCAAATCCACGCAAGTAGGACACGGGCCACCCAGAACACTGCTTCACTTTACTGTGCCTTTTGCTGAATACAAGGCTGCGTAGACCCTCATTTGCTTGGAGGCTGGCCTGGTCTGTATTTTTGCACTCCTTACCCCGCCCCAAAGTCAAGCAAAAGCACAAGAAATTGCTGCAAGGTGACGGAACAGGTACGTGGACTTTTGAGGCCTGGTTTGAAAATGACCCACATTACGGGTTTTTCCCTGCTGCTCCCTGACTGATGATTAAACTGCGGCAGAGCAGTCGATGGCATATTGATCCTGGTGCCCCATTATTCGGCGTGTCACACTTCGGCGGTGTGATTGACTGACAGCTGGGCTCTGACTACTCCTGTTGTGTTGAAGTCAAAGACATTTTTGATGTACTCAGCAACTTCATTATAGGTTCAAGGCAAGACATCTTCAGCTGGCTCCAAAGGCTTACTTCCCTTTAGTTTGATAAGCGATTTGTTTGGTTTTTCAATAGTTTATTACGATGGAGTGTGCGCTTTGTCAATTTGAGGTGGTTCCATAACTGAAACTGAGAGTGGATAGTTTCAGTTTGTAGTATTGCTATAGTTCTGTGCCTGTGCTTACGCTCATGCAAAGAGCTAGAGGGGGTGTGTCACTTCAAACATATCTCCACTTGGTTTTGTGCTGTTTGCTGGTGACGAGTGTTTCTGCTGAGTTGTAAATAGCTTGCATATATTTTTGAAAGATGGCCATCAACAATGACCTTTTTGCTATAGTGTGTCCTCTGACCTTAATACTGCTGTATTAATCACTGATCTCTGTGAGATACTGACCTGTAGAATGGGATTTTCATATTGAAAAGTAACTGTTTTGTCTTGTATACTAAAATTGTGCATGTTAATCATTGTTTGTGGATTTGTGTTGAACTTTTCTAAAACTATATCTTAATAAAAAATGTTTATTCCAGCTTTCTGTTATGTTCTCATTTTCTCTCATTTGTTATTGTTATTTTGTAAAGTTGTTGCTGGACCAAACTCAAATTCCCATTGGCGTTTCACATCATGCAGATCTATGGGAGCTTGATAGAAATTCACAATGTACATTTAGGATGAAACTTTTTTAGAAAATAAATTTAATGAATGCATTGCCCTTACTGTGTTTACTCAGTGTTGCTATAATGTGATCTAACATGTTCAAATAACCTTAAAATCATTTTAATAAGCTAATTATTGTCCAGAGATGTGTAGGTTTACATGTCAGGCAACAGCATATACAGTATAAGTACATAAGACTCGGGGCTATTACTACAAGCTTCTAAATTTTACAATTCTAAACATTTAAACATCATGTTATGATTGTGGAGGCTTTATTTTCAAGTAACATCAAGGTTGACACAAAATGACAAGTGATGTACTTTGAGTGGATTTTCACAGCTTAAGTGGCATTGAAAGACTTGCAGAACATCTGCCATCAAATCAAAATTCAATTGTGAGTGAGTCCGCGCACCAATTATTCATAAAGGCCGAAGTATGCAGCGTGCACTCTGTTCATGATTTAGGATGGTGCTGCTGGTGGTGAATGGTGGCCAAGTCCATTATGTCAGGTTGATGTGACATGTAAGAACTAAATGACATACTGCAAAGTCTAAAGTAGCTTTCAGTCTTTACACCGGGCTGATGAATAATTCAGAAATCACTTGTGAGGTTTTGCATGTGGCAAGTGACAGCACATGTGTAAATTAGGTATGTGCACTAACTTAGAGCTGAAGACGTGTGACCAGACAATTCATACATGCGTAAGAAAAATGGTCCACATCCAGTATGTTTTAAAGCTAGGTTAACCAACTTTTTTATTTTTGTAAATTTAGTGTTTTCCCTCAAATAATATATGGTTAAATTTGTGACAAAATGAGACCTCTGAAAACTGTAACTGCAACTAAAAATAAAGTGTTTTTTATTATCTTATCATGTACAGATGTATCTTGCTAATAAGTAATAAGATCTCAGGTGTAGGATTTGAAAAAAGGGATGATCAGTCCCATTATCTTTTTTTGTAATATTCATTCAAAAGTGAAAAGATTTATTCACCATCATGTGAAGGCCATGTGGTGACCCAGCACAGACCACTCAGGCTTTCATGCTTCACAAGAGAAGTATTAATTTATTGTCCATGCAAATGATCATTAGAATATCCTTCTGTGGTGAAAAATCCATTAAAGCTTTTTTTTTTTTAACTTCTTTTTGAGAACTGCACAAATGGTCTTAAATGTGCTAATAGGCTCACCAGAAGAGGGAATTTTCATGAGAGTTTTTGAAACAGAAAAAGAAATTGCCATAATTTTCATTTTAAGACAGAAAATAATGAAAAAACAAAAATAATGAGGGATATCTGGATCAACCTCACATACACAAAAAAATAAAAATAAAATAAAAACAATAAATCCTTATGCTACAAGGTGTGCTCCATGCAGATTTGTGAGCATAAAAAACATAAAGTTTGTGAAAATGGATCTTGCGATGCTCTCTCTGATGTGTTTGGGTCCTGTGTGCTGCATGGTCAATGGACTGACTGCACCAACATTGCCTCAATGGTGTAAACCAGCTTTTTCTGTTATAACCTGGTCCACTGCATCTGTCCTTTTGGTCACTGTTGATTATACACTGTCCTTGTATAAAGAAAGAAACCATACCATACCAAGCACTCTTAATAATGCTGCTAGAAAGAAAGCACAAACATATATAAATAAATGTACATTGTAAATATAAGCATTGTTATTCACATTAATGTACACAGCGTTTGTTGAAAGCTGTACAATTAGCTGTATATTGAAAACTGTACAAACAAAACACGTGTCAGTCCTCCAAGAAGAGGAAGCCTTTCATAAAATTCAGTCAACTAATTCTAGGAGCTCCACATATACCAGTGCTCACTAATTAGAATGGTGATTCTTTCTGCACACAACAAGGAATAGGACTCAAGAGAGAGGGTTGCAAATTAATCACAGAGTTATTAAGGACTGGGTTTGTGCCCATAGTGGCCACAGCATTGTATGAGAGGGAGTGCTCCATTCATCAAGCTGAGCACTAGGAAAAGGAATGGTTGTCACATACATCTGTGTCACTGGCCATGCAACTTTTTCAGCCCAACTTGACAGTTTTCAATCAAATGTGTTGGACCAATAAAGGCTGTGTTATATTTATTTATCTGCACTAACTCTTTCCTAGAGCGTCAAACTGAAACAGCATTAAAACATGGTAACTGAATAAGGTTCCTCATTCAAAATTATGAATACAATATAAAAGACGAATGCTAACGCAGGTTGGATCAGTGTTTGGTTTGTTTGCATTTTGATATTATTTCTATAGAACCTTAAAAATATGCTGTCATCAGAACTTGTATTATGTTCTTTTTCACTTTTGCCTTTTTTCACTTTTGCCTTATTTCTCTCTGAGGGCCACCATAATGTTTAATATGGGCAGCAGCTTACTTTTTACAAAAAAGTTGGCTCCACAGTCATAAAAGTTAAGAACCATTTGATCTATTGCAACTCTTTGATAATACCGTGTTAGAGTCATCCCTTACTCATATTGGTCCAGCGCTAACTTGTCACAAATTCATCCATCTTGCCTGAAGTTTATGTATCAAACTAAAATGTAAGCCAGCTGTGCTTATTCAGATGATCGCATATGCATTTCCCCTACATATCAGGACCTGTTCACGAGGCAGTGATGGATGGGCCTCCACAGGCATCATCATTTTTCTACTACACACTACAAAGGATTTTCTGCTCAGACAACCACAAATGATTATGCTCAAACAATAAACTCTAATAATAAATCTTCCCCTGAAACCGGGCAATAAGTGGTTGCAACTGAATTATAGATGGACGTGATTCTTATACTGCGCTCTGTGCCTGGTAATAAGTGGTGTTATTTCCCTTAGTGTGCTGTACTTGTTCTAAGGTGCTTGTTAAAACTTGAAGGTGCCAAAGGTTGCATTATATTACAGCTCTTACAGTATACAATGCATTCTATGTAGCAGTGTGGGGAGTGTGGATTGTATGATTCCCGTAACGATGGAGACGGTGCAAGAGGCTAACTACACAGCTAACTATCGATATTTGAAATGTGACATGCTTTTAACAACATACACTGCCTGGCCAAAAAAAGAGTCGCCACCTGGATTTAGCTAAGCAAATAGGTACGAGGTTGCTGCAGTTGGTCAGGTCCAGGTTCAGCAATAGTGTGTGCTCAAAGAGAGAGCTCAGCTGAACCTGAATATACTGAATGACCAGGTTTTTCCATCAGTGGATTTTTTCTTCCCTGATGTCACGGGCATATTCCAAGATGACAATGCCAGGATTCATTGGGCTCAAATTGTGAAAGAGTGTTTCAGTGAGCACGAGACATCTTTTTCACACATGAATTGGCCACCACGGAGTCCAGACCTTAACCCCATTGAGAATCTTTGGGATGTGCTGGAGAAGACTTTGCGCAGCGGTCAGACTCGACCATTATCAATGCAAGATCTTGATGAAAAATTAATGTAACACTGGATGGAAATAAATCTTGTGACATTGCAGAAGCTTCTTAAAACAATCTCACGGCGAATGTATTAATTTTTCACCAAGATCTGGCATTGATGATGGTCGAGTCTGACGTGCTGTGTACGAGCCAGCAAATGTAATAGACGACCCTTCCAGAGAAAATACGCTGAGACCTTCCAACAGAAATACTTTGAAGGAAAGAACACTGTTGGATTGTATAAAATGAGCTGTTTGTTTTTTCCCATATCCATGGATAAGGAGCTAGCCATGAAATTGATGGTTGGTGTGTTAAACATGTGTGAATGAAACAAAACAGAACTTCAGGTATGTTTTTTTATATGAGAAAACAACATTATAACACAGATCATAAAACCCTCAGTTCTTCAGTTAACTCCTCGACAATGCACAACCCACTTATCAGAATTAAAAGATGAATGGAAATGTTCAATGATTTACACTTACAACTATTATTTGAACTGACATACTCAAATTAATTAAAGCGTTTGAAATGCTAAAAATATTTTTGTCTTTTTCTTCAAAGACTGACACAAGTATTCTTAACTGCAGATCATAAAACAGACAAAATACTAATTATTTGATCTTTCACTCATCTGTCAGCTGCACTTTCGTCACAATTCTAACATGCTTGCCTGAGATCCACAGTACACACTTCTCCAAGACTTGAAGATGTGAGTCACCGCTGAATCTCACTGAGTTCAGATGGGTGTGATTGACAGGTCCGTCCTTATCCGAACACATATGGCTGCTTATGAAAAAAAAAAAGGAAAAAATATCGCAGAGGACTGAAAAACTTTGGAGATTTATGGAGTGGGTGGCTAATGAGCTCCTTTGTTGTGCACATGTGACCAAAATAAACAATCCTGATTGCACAGCCGCTTTGGAGCCTGACTCGAGGTGCAGCAGAGACAGATGTGACCAGTGGTGAAACATAACAAATGAAAGTAGTAAAATATCTGTCCTTTACTTAAGTACATTTGAAAGTGGATACTTTTTTTTACTTTTACTACTTTCTTCTCCACTACATTTCTGAACAGGACTGAAAAGCAAAAGTATGTTTGTATTATTGTTTGAGATCTGATTAAAAAAAAAAATCTGATATTTATTTATTTGTATCAAGGTCATAATTTGAGCAAACAAAAATCTACAAAAAAAAAGAAGATTTAATTGTTTCCGTTGAACAAAATTTAGCACATGTCTTTATCAAAATCAATATATTTAAAGCCTTGTGATTTGCGCGAAATACTTATATTTTATTTTGTTATGAACATTCTTAAACAGGCATAATACTTTTACTTAAGTATAGGTGATACGTTTACTTTTACTTAAGTATATTTTTTGCTCCAGTATCTGCATTTTTATGTAAGTAGCAAAATTGATTACTTCTCTTCTTTATGAAAAAAAAAAAAAATTATAAAATACAGAGATATAATTTCATCCCAGGCAAATGAACCAACTAAAACATTATCTGAAGTGGCTACAGGATTTTGTTTTACACCTTGTCTGTGCTATTTATTTTGCCTTATACATGATTTCAAGACCCTCAATAATATTTCATAACCTAATACCACCAGGAATTATAAAATATTCCAAATGTGCCTATGCCTATTAACTTCGTCTTGTAATCCCGTTGGCTAATCTGTGCGTTAAATGAAGCAGCAGACGCAGCTCGCGCATATACTGCAGCTGTGTCAGAGGAAGTCATGTAAACAGTCTGCTGTGGCAGGCGTGAGCTCTGGAGTCACGTAGTGCAATTCTAACACCACGTTTAATTGAGCAGCTAGCGTAAAATTGTAGCCTGACAGATGACATGTGTTAATACATCAGTTTTCTTTATGCACTGCAATTTGTTCTCCCATACACAAGCCCGCGGCAAATTAAAAATGAATTTGAATTATGCAAAATACACATATGTGGCGACAGTGGGTTAAAGCTATATGTACTAGTATGCCATTGCTATTAATATTGCTGACTTGTTATCTTTAATCAACTCGTGCACTTAAGAACAATATGTCATAAGATAATTCTACTGTATCTTCCTCAGAAATCTCCCATGCCTCAGCAGCAGTACAGTATAGGACCATTTGCACAGTTTTACATAATAGCTTTATCTCTCTTGTTGCAGCTTAAAGAAATTGAATTTGTGCCGTGCGTTGATGGTGTATTGCCTGGAAGGTTTCTAGGAGACCACCGCGCCAATCATAGATCCCAGTGCTATAAATGAGGTCTGACATGGGGCACCAGAACTCCCAGAGCCGGTAGTAGCATCTCCGCTTCCTCATTACGGCTTAATTAAGGCGCTCAAACACAGATGAGGACTGTGTATGCTGATGGGCAGGCTTTCTGATTAAATATACTCCCCAGGTTTTGACTGTGTGGGAAAGGGACATGAGGGCATAAGCTGAATGAGTATTTTAGCACACATACAGAAGGCTGCACGCTGCAAGGATTGTAAGTAACTGCTTCTTCATACACAGAACCACTGAAAGACCATCTGTGATGACATAATGAAATGTTTTGCCTTTGGTTAATGTTTAATCTGTAATGTGCGTTTTGTTAGTTTGTAAAAGTCTTTCAAGGGATAGAAATGAGTTTGGGCTGTAAATGTTGCTTAAACAGGTTTAATATGCATACCTGCCCCGATCTATCTAAATAAAATAAAAATCCTATAAATAAATCCAGTTTAAGATATATTATGCATTCTTTTGGCCTTAAAGGGAAAGTTTGGGTTTTTTGACATGAATCTGACTTACCTCCCGACAGCGTCCAGTGAACAGAGTTCTTCCCTGGTTTTGGTGCTGACAAAAGTAGTTCAACAAGTTGGCTGGGGTCACGAAAATAAAGCGTTTATCTTCTCAAAACAATATGTGTTCAAAAGATTTGCATTTGCATTTGCATCACAAAACGTGAACCACAAAAAATTCAGACCTCATAAACGCTTGGTACTATTTTCTTTCCATTCATATCACTGCACGCTTCCATCAGTCTATGCCGCCAGGTGACAGCTGCACACGAACCCAACAATTTTTTCAGTTGTTTGGCATTGTTTACGTGCTCAGACTCTTGACTACCACGACATGAGTGAGCTAACGTGAGAGCTACAGCGGTAAGTATATAAACTTGTATAAACTGTATAAGCATATATATAAAAATGGTGTGGACTTGTGATGATCCAGGCTGTAACAACAAAAATCCAGCTTCAACTTCTCTCTCTCTCTGCCCGTTCTAACTCCATCTGGTGAATTTGGGCATCAGTATATTCGGGTTCATAAAGATCTCCCCTTGGCTCTGTGCTAAAGGCAATGTCTTAATCATCGGTGTCATAGTCAGACATGCTGTCGTTAACTTTCTGAGCAGTAAACACAGTGAAACAGGCGCAGCTTCACCTGGTGTCAGCACACAGTGATATGACCGGAGAGAAAATAGTACCAAGCGATTATGAGGTATGACTTTTTCATGGTTCACGTTTTGTGATGTAAATGTATCATTCTTTTGAATACATATTGCTTTGAGAAGAAAAACTCTTTATTTTCATGACCCCAGCCAACTTGCCGGACTACTTTCATCAGAACCAAAACCGGGGAAGAACTCGGCTCACTGGACGCTGTCGGGAGGTGAGTGAGTGTTGATGTACGACACTGCTGACAGGGATGCCATACAGATTCATGTAAAAAAAAAAAAAAATCCCTTTAATTCCCTAGTTCTCATTTTCTAATTTAAAATAATAATCTATATTTGGAAAACAGACTTCTAACTTTAGGCACTGGAGCTCTCTTCTGTCAGCAGGGGACATGAATAATGGGGAAATGAAGTGCATAAATGTGAATGCTATGCTGAGAGTCATGTATTCCTTGAGAACACAATTTGACTGTATGAGTTTGGTGATGGTTTATGATCTTAAAAATGGTACATGAAGAAGTCTAGAGATTTATTTATGATGCAACAAAACTGGATTGCACACAAAGGATTGTTGAGTTCTGAGAGAAGGATGGATTCATTAAGCAAGCGGGAATGTGCCGTTTCCTTTTTTTGTCTTTTTTTTAAATACCTATACTTGTGTTGCATTATTGTTGTTCAGCACTTTGGTAACCTTTGGCTGTTTTAAATGTGCTTTATAACTAAGCTTGATTTGTTTTGAATGAGACAAAATAATTTCAACTCCAGGCATATTTGATGAGAGGAACAATATAACATGGTTAAAAGTTCTCAAAAGTTAGTTAGGTAAACTTGCACTTTATTCAGCGTGATGCATAAACTGAGATCACTTCATATTACATTTTTACAGTGTGAATTCACGCAGACACATGTGGCATGGTGCAAAGAAAGGTGTGGATGGAAGGGCCAAACCAATTACTGCTGCCACTAACGTGATAGTGAGTCAGTGTGGGGTGATCACTGCTAATCTGGTCCATGGCCATGCGTGCTCCTCCTGTGGTTCGAGCATTTGCCTTCACGGCTCAGACCAGCTCTCTGTGGCAGGACATGGATTTAGTGAGGCTGTCCGGGCTGGAGGATGTGAATTACAGCTGGATGTTCCTCGACAGCGCGGGGCCGGAGGATTCATGTGTTCTGACATCCCCTTGACTGTGTGTGATGATGAGAGACAGCTTGGGGTCTGCGCTCGGCACCCGCTCTTCAGCTGACAATGTGAATTATGGACACCCGGAGGGGCAGGAGCAGGCATCAGCAAACCCCTGTGCACATTAATCCTCCCCTCAAAGGTTCCACTGCAGACGCCTGACGTACCTCCATGTGGGACTTACCCTCCTCTTACATGGACTGAATTATGGCTGTGTCGAGTTCAGCTCTGCCTTCTGAATGTAAACAATATTTGTTTCTACAGACATTATATATATTATAACACAGAATATCTTATTGAACTTCCGAACATAACAATTTCCTCAGTCCCCAGTCTTCCTTCAGTCTCCAACATAAACAACGTCATCTATGCCGTCATCCACGTGTGCACTGTAACTAGAGGGGAGCAATTCCATGTTTATTTATTTTTATCATCCACACTGGCATGTGTCCACTCTGTACAGACCTGTCCATCAACAAGCAGATATTATAGGCGCACATATATACACTTTTGTGGCAGGGGCCCACGAGCTGCCTGACTCCATGGAGATATTGTTATGCCTTGTATGTATCACATTATAGAATAAAACTTATCTTACATTCATTCAGTTGTTTTTATTGCTCAAAAATATCTTGGAAAAAGATAATTGTACTCTCGAATCTGACCTATAATTTGGCAAGATAGCATCACTTTCTTGTCTCCATGGAGATGGATAAATTTACTACAGTACTGTCTAATATTCCAGGCAATGCAATGATTTCTCCACATAGATAACAGACCCTCCACCTGTAATAAGTAATAAAGTAATTCACCTTTAAGGATTAGAACATTTGTTTTATGTTGACACAGAAACCCAGCACACCTAGAGAAAAATTGCCAAATGAAATGATCTGCATCCTTTTCACCCTCGGCAGTGACATACTCATCTGTATTATTATTATTACCATTTGTATTTTTGCTCTTTGTTATTATATTATACTGTGATGTGTGAGCTTCTGTGTCCAAATAATTTCCCTTGTGGATCAATAAAGTTTGTGGGTCTAAGTATGTATACCTCTCCTGACAAATCCTGACTGGCTTCACACGTTCTGAAACTCTACATAACACCATAGAGCGTATATATGAGTGGACCATAGACTGTATGTCCACTATATATATATATATATATATATATATATATATATATATATATATATATATATATATATATATATATATATATATATATATATATATATATATATATATATATAGTGGACTAAGTGAGTGTGACGTCACCCATAGTGTTTAGCAACGCTCAAATGAGGCTCCCGATGCCACGGTTACAGGAGCAAATCTGGAGCCAGGCTCTCTGTTATGAATAGGATTTTATTGACGGACAAAATAGCAAAAAAACAAAAATCAGGATAATGTAGAACATTTTAAGACCAAAATAACGAGGCTCAGTGCAGGAGTTACAGAGAGAGGGACGATAAGATCTCAATGTAAGTCAATGGGAAAAAGGGAGAGAAGGAGTCGGAAGAGCCTCCTGGAGCACTTCCTATTTGCTAACGCTTTAGCTATGTCCACTCGTATATACGGTCTACGCATAACACATAATACATTTATTACAGTAATAGGTGTCAGCTCCATATTGCTATTATCCTCAAACTTAAATAGAAATCACCTAAAGTGTAACATGTGTGCCCTATACACAACTCAAGAAGCACGAACAAGGAAATAACAATGAAGTGATTCTGACCATCCACCGAACCCTGACTCTAGGCTCTGCTCGAGGAGATATGAAAATTGAGCCAATGGAGAGCAAAGGAAATCCTGTTGCACACTGGGCACTAATCCTCCTTTTGGATGATAAATGCATCAGTAAGCTTAGAGAGACACCACCCAGGCTCAAAACGGTACGCTCTCCACAGACAATAGAACGGGAGTGTATTATTTTCTCATCTTGTGTCTTTGCCAAGTTCACATGCCCACATATACAGACAGCAGAGCCAAATCTCATGCAGCCTCACAAGCACCCACCAGCGCATCCACCACTGTATGACATATTTATCTGCCTAAAAATACTCAGAGGAAGAGAGACAATAGGATGAATTCAGGTGAAAGTAACCTGGCTTCTCAAATAAAATACTGTCTTCAAAAACTCCTTACTTGAGGACTGACGAAGCAGAGTTACTAATAATATTTTTTTCTCACTAGTGGCATAACCTTACTCATTTTGGTTCTTTTTCACAGTCAGTATGAAAATAGTTTGGGACCAAATTCTAACTAACCCAAGTCACCCATCACCCCAACTATTCTATCGAGCTGTTTTATTTTTGGGTAAATTGATGAGAGCGTAATGGAGGGGCAAAGTCTAATGATAAGTCAGGGCTTACATTGAGAGGGAGGGAGTTCATCAGTTAGTGGAACAAAGTTTTTTAGGGTGTAAGAAAAACAGTGATGCATATTACAGGATAAATATGACATAGAGTTGAACACATCACATGTGCTGTGTGACCTGCACTGGCTCCCTGTCTTATATTAGGTGCAAAATGAAGGTTAAAATGAATTGTGTTTAAATGTTTACACTCTTTGGATCCAGTCTATTTGAGGGAATTATTGGAGTCTTACACTCCGGCCAGAGTCCTGAGATCAGCCAACCAGCTCCTGTTGGTTGTGCCTTAAACTAGGCTCAAGACGAGAGGTAATAGAGCCTTTTCTGTGGCAGTGCCTTCCTCTTCCTGTCAGATCCTCTCAGTCTGTAGTGCAGTTTAAAAGTAGACTGAAAATCTCTTTTCCGTGGCATTTAATACTAGCTAGTCACTTTATCTTGGTTTTTATCATAGTTCTCACATTGTGTTATCTGTTTATATGTACCGTATTATTCTGACTATAGTTTTTTCAGGATTTGGGTGGTCCTGTGACTTATACTCAAGTGCGACTTATATACACATATTACATTTTTCACACTGACAGTCCATAAACCGATATGATTTGTATATATGAATCAAAAATGACAAAACAAATCGTTATCTGTTTTTTCATTTTGGTTTTAGAGACAATAAAGAAAAGTGTTGTTTTTTTTTTGTTTTCTTATTTTTGGTTCTATATTGAAAAATTAATGAACTAATGATACACGGATTCTTATAACTTCTATAATTTGCCTTTCAAGATGAAATGTTGGTTCTTGGCCTCTGATTTTATAAAATAAATCCAACCCTTATAGTCCAGTGCGGCTTATACATGTTTTTTTCTTCTTCATTGTGCATTTTTTGGCAGTATCTGTTTCTTCTGTCTTTGTTAACTTTTATGAGAAGCACTTTGGTCAATTGAAGTTGTTTTAAATGTGCTATATAAATAAACTTGAATTTTTTTTTATGGAAAAATATTGGTAGAATATTAAAGTATCACTGTGACTTTTTACTCCCAAAATATACAAAAATAAAAGTATGGTTTTTGTTTGAATATTTATGTTGCATTGAAAAAATGTAGATAAACTTAACGTCCTTACTGTGTGTGGGCTTGCATTTCCACAAACTTGACTCTTACTTGACCTGCGGAGTGCCTCAACCTGCTTAGCGGCTTGTCTAAATGGACATTTTATTCCTATGGCTATAACATTCCACAGTATGGTAGTAAAAAAACATATCTCCATGGAAAATGTTTCATTGTATGGTTTTATTTTTTTTTTCTTCAGTGGAGTCATGCATGTGACTTCCCACTGTTAGAAAGTTGCACAGTGTTGCTTTAAAACAGATCTACTCTAGGGATCCCTTCTTCCACTGCCATCTCTACATTCATCTCTAGTTCACACATACATGTTTCTTAAGGTCTGCTCTGTCCAAATGAATCCTCTGCCATTCATGCCTATATAATGTAGAAGGTAATGGCCTCGGCATAGCAGTACTGGGAACCCATCGGCATGGAGCAGTAAATCTAACCAGCCTATCCTGTTGCACGTATGCTGTCAGATAATCTCATTACTTAGAAAGAGCAGTCTCCACTATTGGCATGTTGTCTGAGGTTAGCACACCCACCCACTCACTCACCACCACAATGCGCCGCTCTATTTCACTCACTCTGTTTGGTATGTGTCGGCAGCGAGTGAAGATTGCCATTGATTTTTGCATTCCGGGCAGGCGGTGTTTTACAAGTGTCCGACCGGAATGTTTCTGAATCCAAATGTATATGGTTTCACTAATGAGTCCATTTGCAAAACCTTTCCTGGCTGACTGGAATTATTAAGTATAGACGGCTTTGATCTGTTTTCTATAATGGGCTGAAAGATGAAGCGATGAAAGCATTAATGAAAAGGCGAATGACCTTCATATGGAAATTCAGGTTTTAACTTGGTCCCACTGGGTTCTATAGCATGGGAGGGTCTAAAACCTATTGGTTATGCAAAATATCTTAACTCATCTTGTCATCTAATATAAAAGAGTGAATAATTCCAGTTCAAGTCTATGTGGCCTGTTATATTGTATTTGTGCACGCCCATTATATTCTCACGTCACAGATTTCAAACCTCAAGTTTCCACTTCTCCTGTTCTGATCCGTGAAGGCAAAGACACTCTGACATGAAGCCGTCAAACAGCAAAAATGCAAAACATGAAATGAAAATGCAGACTATTTTCTAATTACTGACGCATACGTATTTTTGTTTTTGACAATTTGAGACCCCCCTCCCTTTGCTCTCCGCGCCTCACTTCAGAGTTCACATTACTATCAGCGTGTATTACACCAATGAAACGACTGTAGGTTGTATCAGGTTTGTGAAGTTGTAGTGTATTGTTTTGTGTCCTGCTTTTGTATATTCATGGACAATTATGGGCTGAGTGGTGGACAGAAACTTACTGCTAACTACGGATGTAAGAAAAAATCTGTGAATACTTAATCAATTAATACTTCTTTGTGCAATTCTCGTCTTGATTCAAAATGTGATGAATCAATTGTTAGTCATGTTTTTCATGAAAAATTCATAAGCTCCATTTATTGTTCTCTTAATTAAAAATTAAATACATGATTAAATACATACAATACACTTATCCAATTTTGTTCTTGTGAAGATGTACTCAACCATAATATTATACGTAATAATGTGTTTTAGTATTGGGATATATCGTTATATATTGAGTCATGACAGGCATAACGTGATCTCATATCTGCAGATTCATGGCAATGCAGATCCCTATTTCTAACTACCAGGGTTTAAATAGGGCCCAGGAGAGATCGCCAGATTACACAAACATGCATTGATCACATCTAAAACCTCTTCAGACATATTTTTTGTTATGAAGGAACAATGTTATAACATGGTAGAAAGCCCAGAATAGGCTATTTTCCCAAATAGGTTCCTTTTAAAGAAGAAATATTATGCTTTTGTGTTCAGGTAGCAAGCAGTGATTTTTTATTTTCCATTTGTGCCAGAATAGTTACATGATGCGTGTAATCAGAGAAAGAAGTAAAAAAAAAAAAAAAGCAAGTGTGTATGAGTGGTATGGGACAGTAAGAATTTTCTATTATTTAGCTCAGTTGTCCAATAGCTGTTGATTTTTCTACTGTTTGTGATAAATATTTGGCAGTTAGAGTATTGAGACTGGATAAGGCTGAAGTCTCATCTGTACACACAAAACACATTGTTCACTTTATACTACATAGTGTGCGGAAAAAGTACAGTTTGTTCTCGGAAAACATTGATCATTACCAATCTCCTTGGATCACAGCACGCACATCCACCAAGAGATTTTAAAACGTACACATTTCAAAACAGAACAATACAAAAGTTTATGCACTTTGACTCACCTAAGCTGTGGTTTTCTGCAGTATAAATCACACATTGTTCTTGTTTTGCACTGTGTGACTTGCTTTCCCTCTTTTTCCACTGTTAGGAAACTGCAGTTTATTTGCTGAGCATCATCATAATGATTTCTGGAAAAGAATATTACGAGAAACATTTTACTGTCAGCTTCAGTTTGAGCCAAAATCACTATTATATTTTGTATATATAAACTTGTTAAAATGCTCTGTCATCAAAAACCCAGGGTGAAGGCAACTGGAGGCATACCTGAAATACAATAAACAATTTCAGTGACTGGCACCAGATTTACATGGGATGAAGAATTTGTAACAATAAATAAGCAACTACTTTTTTTTAGAAATGCCATTTAGTTTGGTCATAAGGAAAGGGGGAAAAAGTTCAATCTAATGATCTTTGGGCTTCAAAAAAGTATAATTTCAGGTGAAAGATGATAAATCAATAGGCACAATGTAAAACTTTTGAATTGATATTTTGCGGCTGATGTCATCAAAATTCCCTGGGGTTGTGAAGCTAACTGGAGGCTCTACTTTGTCTGAAGCTCTGTTACTCAACTTAGACTTTAATCTGAGCTTTGTTTTAACATAGTTTGACCAAAAAGAACTAAGTTACTTGGAAAAGTAACGGGTGAGATGTTAAAAAAGTCACTCTCTCACATATTACTGACACAAGATATCTACAATTTTCATTTAGTCACTCTCACCTTTTTATTAAAAATCAAACACCTTTTTTCTTGAGTAAAAACTTTTTTTGACAGTGTTTGCTGATGTGTACAAGATAACTAACTATAGAGCATTCCACTGCAAACTATAACTAGACAGCATTTGTGTATATTATTGTGACGTAGGCTTGCCGTGAGCGGGTTGGGTTTCAGTGACAAAGGGTTAAAAAATACTCAGACAGGCAGAAAAGGCAGTCCACAGGTTTACTTTGTTTCAATAGTTACAAAGTGCAGGTGCAAAAAGGTGCAAGGTGCACCTAAATCGGCGGCAGGCAGTATTTTCACTCCAACAGCAGAACACCGAGTGATCTCTCCAGGTGGCTTTTAAGTGTTCTGACTAATTGGTAAAAACTACTGGATAAAAGCAGGGTAGATCAAATTAACATTAGCTTTTAAAACCGTGGCCTGACCCTCCATAAAATAAACCAAAACCCAATTATTATTAAAACACCCACTATGTACATAAAAACCCTAAAACCATTAACCAAATAAACTCTAAAACCCATAAACCAATAAAACACCACTACCACTACCCCTGTACAAATCTACCCTTTGGTCCAGGCCGGAACCATAAAAGGAGGAGGTTGTTTCCGGGGGACTCTTTTGGGACCTGGACAGAAGAGCAGAAAGGAGGTAAGACACAGCACACACTACTTCACTAAAAACACAATAAAACACACTACACCCACATCAACACTTAAAACATTCTAAAAACAGATTTATTGCACGAAATATTGCACTAACCAATTTAAAATACCTAATTAACACTCGTCTCCTTCCCCTCCAGAGCCCAGCAGCTGCCAATCAAAGTGCCACTGTGCCTCAGGATTAAAAATAGTAAAAGGAAGACAATAAAGATATTTTAAAACCAATTATGTGCAATGTCTTTTTTTTTTTTTTTAAAAAGTGCAAATATGTTTAAAGTGCTGTGTGCTATAAAAATGTGCAGTTATTTAAAGTGCTCTAGTGAAGGTGCTGAGTGCTTACTAGTAACAAACCAGGCTGTTTGTTACAATTATCCAGTAAACCAACTGTGTGAAATAATGTCCTATTATAGAAACACAAAAGAAAAATGTTTGTTAATGTTTTCTAACCTGATTGCATTATGTTCCTCTTCTACTTTATTGAGTTTAGAATGTTTTTGTTTACACACTTTTATTGGTAAAATTAGATTACCTTCACCAGCACCTAAAATCAGCATAATCTTTTAATATCCCATGTGACTTAGGAGGACCTTTCCTGCATCTATAAATATTATTCTTCAACTGTCAATCCAGGTCCAGGAGGGTGGATGTCACTTCCTCACCGATGTGGTGCAGAGATGATGCATATGTGTGCTCCCTACTATAGCCAGGATGCAGCGATACAGGCAGCGCTCCTCTCCCCAGGGCACTATCCGATGTGTGCAGTATTCACACAGAAGTCACTGGCCCAAAGATGTAAGTCAGCTAAATTATTTACAATGTGGGCAGAAAAATGGCGGGCATATAAGGAATACAAAGCACAAAAACCAAGACATATCTGGTTGTGAGATTCTGGGTTGTTACCAAAAGAAAATTATGATTATGGGTCATTATTTTACTATTTAAATTGTTTAATTTAACATAAAAACAGAACTCCTTCAACTGTTTGTAGCTTTCCACTATTATTATTCCTCCTAATTCCTTTCCTAATGCATTCCCAGCATTTTTTATTCACCCCAATGACGTTTTAAGCACATTTCACAATGCTCAGAGGCCACTTCCTGGTTTTTAGTCAATAAAAACACATATTATTGGAGAAAATAGCAGTCTTTCTAACTGACATTCCCTTGAGTCTGACGATACGATACATGATATCTGTGTCACGATTCAATATATCACGATATATCCCGATACTAAAACACTGGATGATATATTGCAATTTATCAATAATTACTTCTAATAATACTGTCAACTACACCTTCACGAACAAAATTGTATGAAATATAATTGATTACCTTTTTTAAAACATGAGAACAGTGAATGCAACTAATGAATTTTAGTGAAAAAAATCAATTCAGATGCATTGTGAATCAATTCAGGAATTGTACAATGAAGTATCATGATTTATCACTGAATCAATTTTTTCTTACACCCCTAGTAAATAATATAGATTAGTAAATTAAAATTAGCATTTTACAGCAATTCCTTCGAGTACACTTATGAATCATGCCGTTGTACTGCATAAGATGAGGGATTAGAATCACTGCCTTCCAACTAGAAGGTGATGGGTGATGAAATCTTTGTGAGAACTTAAGATTTCTGTCACAACTTCCTGCAGTAAAACTACATACAAACACCAACATAACATTTTACTGACCATGGAGGGCCATCAAACCACCAGTGTCATGAAAATCTGTCAACCCCAAAAACAACAACACAGGCCTGTTTTTTTACTCAATAATGTAAAAATAGGAAATGTTAAATATGTCAGCCGATAACGCTATTTTGCGTAAGGTGAATAACATAAAATGAGAGATGGGTGATAATGCCGTAATGTGCTGACTTCTGCAGTTTCTTGTTTTTCATTAATTAGTCTCTAGTGTTTTTTGGCCTGTTTTGCTTAATATAAACACTGTTTTGGTCTCACTTTTGCTTCACAGGAGGTCGCAGGGTTAATACATGATGATGAAGTTAGTTTTATCTGATCAGCAATCACGCACCTTTCTCCAGAATCATTTTTTGTCACCATATAGACAAATCCTCTCATTCACATGTTGTAAGTTTTCATATTTTTCGTTCACATTAGGGTTATAAGAAGGCAGGTTTGTACATATCTTATCAAATGCTGGCAAATGTAATGTAAGATGCAGTCCTTTGTTTGCCCTGACAGCAGCCTGTAGAGTTTTCCTGAAGTACCATTTCATCCAGAAGCTCTCCGTGCTGCTCATTTCACCTCTCCTCCCATAACACTCCACTCTCAGATGAAGTCTTTGACAAACAGGAGCGTCCCTCAGCCTCTCTCAAATCACTGTTTGCTTGCTCCTCGTGACCTTTCACCACGGGCAAACTGTGCCACTGTCACATACACGTTCTGAAGCACCAGAGCGCTGAAAACGAACTACCACAAACGCACCATCAGCACATTTCCTCCAAAGAAAGAGACAGCCCCTTATGCCTCAAACCCCCGCTCGGTCTTCTCATCCACGAGCCTTGTCTAATAGCACTCCACTTGATGTGTGAGGAGCGCAGCTTGTGGTCTACCGCAAAGCACTGAATCATTGTTTGCTGATAAAACACTCAGCAGTGAATGTGTATAGAGAGTCCATCTTCAGAGTGCCAGCTATGACTGTAGATGAGACGGCGGCCTGGCCCATTTTGTTACTGACTAATTGAATGGAAACCTGTTTACAGACGACGCCGGCTACAGCTCAGGCAATTCCAGTGGCTCATATAGTGCCCCCTCTACCTGGGTTACAGAGTGATGAAAAGTCAGAACACTCGGTAAAGCAATTTACAATTTAAAATTCAATCTTTTGAATGGTCAGAAGTGCTCACGGTGGCACCCATAGCAGGAAATAGTTATGACTGAAAGTCAGATTTCTATTTCTGTTACTTAGAAAAAGCAGATTGGAGGTTTAACTGGATTTTTTTTGTTAAATTTTTATTTGTTTGTTTGTTTTTTGTTGTTGGTGGGGGTTTTTTAAACATTTTTATCTGGAATGGCAAATTATTTCCTTGTCACCCGTTTCAAATCATTTATGTGATCTCAAAATATGCTGTACTTTGTGTTTTGCACTGAATGACACTTAAAATGAGTTCTCATGTGGTCAGATTACTATTTTTATTTTACTTAACCTTTACATGACCAGGAACCTCTTTTCCAAGGGAGTCAAGAGGCAGCAGTAAATTCATACATTCATTACTAGTTAACAAATAGCACAAAACTGTTGAGTGCATTCATATAGGACTTGACCAAAAGAGCAAAAAAATAATAATAAACCTGCAGGTATCTGGCTACATTCTTGTGAATTAGTAAAAGTTGTTTATATGCATATTATTTGTAAAAGAAACACTAACTGCTGCATATTGCCTGTTTCTATCTCCAAACTTTGATTACAAACACTTTAATATGTCACCATACATTTTGGGACAAGAGCTTATTGCTTATTGGCTTTTCTACGACCACTCACTTTATTTCTCTGCCTGAAAGAGCACTTATGAAGATATGTGAGAGCTATAGAACAACTTAAAGTCATGGCTCCTCCTTTCACGGGTTGAAAATTCAGTTTGTGAAATTCAGTTAAACCTATCAAAGATTTAGGTTCATTAAATGTCAAATCTGTTCTTTTAGCACTAAGCCTTGCCTATTTGATCACCCTAATTCCTCAAAAAGAATAAAGGGCACTGCGCTTTGATACAGACTTTAAATCTAGGCAATTAGTTCTGAATGTATTCACGAACTTGTTGAAGTAGAGTTTTCTACAGTAGAGTAATAAGACTACACCTCAGTTCTCCCTGACATTCTGTAGGTTTACTAATTCACAGTTATTACCTTCCAAACCGTAATGTGTGAATTATACAGGTCTATAGCTAGATTTAAAGTATAAAGTCTGTAACAATTCAATGCCAAATTGTGTAAAACTAAACAAAACATTTCCTGTTTGGCCCTTTCTCTCCTCAGACTGCCCAGACTCAAGATCTGCTGATGTTATCTGACCAGTCCTTCTGTTCTGCTGCTCTGAGACCTTTGACTGAGACACAAAGGGGATTGAGAAGCACAGTGTAAATGTTACGCCAGCAAAACTTGAATTTCCCTTGAGCTCAATCAATAAAGTATCTGTATTTCTCTCTCTCTAGACAGGAAACCCACCTGAAATCAAGTTATGGCCTTAGCAGTTCTAATTTTCAATAGTGGCTTTTAATTAGCCTCTGAATAATTGATCATCTTTATCCCTATAAAAGGTATACAGGTACTGAACATTTTTTTCCCACTCACCAACAACTAATAATTCTGTTGTGTTAATACAATGCTTTAAAAACATTATATTTCTATTTATTTAGGTGTGTTTTGCTACAGTATAATATTGGTTATGGCTCAATGCACTACAGGAAAAAATGTGGAAGAACGTGCCTCTCATTTGAAAGACAGGAAGTGGAAATTTGCTCATCGCTGCAATGCAATAGGGTTAAGGTAGCAGTGGCAGAGGTTATCAGCAAATAGGATTGAGGAGGATTTGAGCACATGCACCTAAACGGATAATGGCACATCTAGTGTAAGTGTGCTCTACGACCGGCTCACGTTTAGTAATTGGACTCACCAAAATGGAATCTGCTGAAAAGAGAGGTAATTGTTTGAAGCTCTGGACCTCTTCCTGTGCTTCCAAGACCAAAGTGCCTTAACTAAACTCTAGCTTAAAAAAAAAAAAAAAAAAAAAAAAAAAAGGCTTCTTGACTGCATCATTAAAATGTCTACTTTGCAATATAAAATGAATGTAGTCTTACATTTAACCAAAGGCAATATTTCGGATAAGGATAAATGGGTAGCTCTCAGTCTTCCCAAAAAGTATTGCATAAAATATTTGACTTTGACTTTGAAGTATATATAAAAAAAATCTAATGCTTTTAAATAAATTTAAATAAATAAGACATGCAATGCTTTTTTCTGGTACTTACAGGCATCAAATGATAACATTAACAACATAACCAGTAGATAATAAGTTCACACTGTGCTCATTATAAAATCTTCTTAGCATTTAAGACTCAAGGCAGCAGTAAAGATGGCTATGATGAGGGAACCATAACAGATGGTAAAAGTTCTTTAAAGCCAGTTTTGCATAATACACATATTTTAAACTGCAGGACCACCAGATGTAACCCATATACATCCTGTGGTATTATAATCTGAATATAGAATTCTTTAACTGGATCTTTCACTTTTACAAAGACTTTTTCTGACACCTTGCTCTATACTCATGAACAAGGAATTGATATGCCAGCATGTCAGTACTGCTAACCTAAAGGCAGCACTGGCTCTTATGAGGTGTGTCTGAGATTAAGCACCAAATCATGCACCATGCATAAGGCACAAGCTCAACCTGTAAATGTAAAAATTGTAGGTGTTAGAAGACTTGGCAGGAGGTTTTGAAGAGCTCAGGAAGTAAAGCACACTTTTCTTTCTCAAATCACAGAATACATGGTCAATGCAATATGATATGTACTGAAATTCAAATTCTGATGACAAAAAGACCTAAAATATTTTGGTTGGGACAGAGCCTTCAGTGGTAAGAACAGAGAAGATTTTTTTACATTTAAATCATCTGATATACTTTAGGAATTACCTCTGAGTGTTCATCAGTCCTTACTGACAGAAAAGAGATTTAGCATTTGAGTATCAAATGTCAACTGCTCTTACACCGCAGTGTTTAAACCGTCTCTGAGCCAAATTCTATTAGCAACAGACAATGGAAAAGTCACAGTATTCATATTATCATAAAAGCCTGTGCTAACCTGTATCTCTGTGCCTCTGCCACAGGGACTTGACCCTATTGTGAGTCATTTTACTGCACTGACACAGCTCCTCTGTGTGGGAAATTGATTGCTTTTGAAAACAAAGACCTTTGTTTCAGTCTTAGGTGTTTGTGCAGGTTTTGACACTTCTCTTTTGAGTGTACTGAGCTGCCCTTCAGTCCATAGGCAGCTGGGCATCTTACAGTGTACAGTCTGTCAGCTTCACTTCATCATATGTTCCCACAACTCTTACTTGATAGGCTTTTCTTACACTGTAGAAAGTTTTAAGGCCCTTTCCCTTATTTCCTTGTCAAAAACATACCTGGAGTTGAGTTTTTTCATTCACACATATAACACACAAACCCTACATTTAGGCTGAGTTTTTCCTCGTATGGAAACACCATACACCTTCACTAGTATCATTTAGATCATTTTAGGCCAAGAGTTGCTCATCTTTACTGAGCCGAAGGTGGGGTAGCTGGTAACTTAAAAACTACCACTCTGTGACATCACAAGGTGGAACAGAGCATTTTGAGCTTTGGAAATGTAGACAGACTAATAATAAAGGGTTACTCAAACATTTGTGAATGAAGGAAAACACAACTTCGGGTATGTTTTTGGAAAGGCAGTTTATGTTGGACTATAAGACACTAAGAGAGAAAACCATGGCTGTGACTCAATGTCCAACTCTACTGCTCCCTCACTCACATAGCCCAGAACTATTTAGCTTTACTATTTAGAGCATTTCAAACACATTTCTCCTCGCCTCAGGTCACTTGACTCTGGGGTGGAAAAAAAAAGGCTGCAAAACTATTCATCCTGCAAGTTTTTGCTAACATAGATTTCACTTTCAGTTGAGATGATGAAAGTGCCTAAAGCTAGCAACTTTAAACTATAACGGTTTATTTGAGTGGTTCATTCATAATCATGGGTAAACAGTGGAAAACAGTGCTTCTTTCTGCTTTCAGTCATTCATGCTGTTCCCAGGTAAAGTGAGACACTGAAAAAATCTTAAATATAGAGATATAATTTTGAAACTTCAAAATATTCAACACAGAAACATTCAAAACAGAAACATGAAAAGAGCCAAGTTTAAATGTCTTACTTATTTTTGTTGACATATTAGATACTAAAATATATACAAAGAGGATGTTGGATATCTTATTCAGTATTTGAGTAAAGTAGTTGATCTGTTAACTTTTTAATAAATCAGACTTGGAATTAGATATTGAAAATCCTTCTGTACGTTTTGGCAAGTACAAGATTGGAAAGTTTGGTGTATTGGTGCTAATGGGTGATCCCTAAGTCCCCATGGGAGAAAAATGCATTTTGAGAAAACAGCCGCTGAGGTTACAATGTCTCTATACACATCTTCATTGAGATTTGTTGACTAAATTAAATATTACAACATCTTTCATTGCAGAGTGGACAATTTTATTGTTTCCATATGAAAGCTCACATACAGAGAGACCAAACTGACTAAAATACAAAAAAAATCTAAAAGCTGAGTTTTACCTGCAGTGTCTCGCTGTTTTTTCTAAAAATATATCACAAATGCTGTCACCAGTTTTAACAATTTGCAAAATAGTTCCAAAACTATACATTGTGTTCTTTTTCTAATCAGTTTGCAGAGATACCACTGTTATTTATACCTCCAGCTATTTTTCACAGGTATTTATAGTTAGAATGTGTTCTGTGTCAAATTGTATATTTATTTATCACAGAGACATGCACCAGTTCTAAACCATACTATATTGACTGATGGCACAGGAAAATGAGTCCAGAGCAGCTGAGCACTGAGAGCTGTCGATGCTCTGAGCTCTTGGCTGAATGCTTTCAGTCAGTGTAAGTTTGGAATTGACATTGTTATGCACTGAGGGACTCTGGCTGTATTTATTGAATCACTGTTGCCATCTTGTTTCAAATCAATACTTGGATTTATGAGAGCTTCTGTGACATATTTTCACTCTCACCTCTTTGCTGGAGGGTATTTTAATTGGCAGATCCATTTCTCTGATCAGGCATAATTCACTTTAGGCTTTGTTTAATTCACTTGTGATTAAAGAAATGACTGAGGAGAAATAAAATAAATAAGGGGCACAGTTGCAATCATGTATTTGGGTAAGTTTAAGATGAAACCATGAACTATGATCATGACTATGACTGGGAATAGACAGATGTATAATATAGGTTGACGGGGGCAATGACAGAAAGTAACTTAAACTGTTATTAGTTACACAAAAAGGATTCTTGTGAGCTCAAAGCCATGTTTTAAGCTATTACCTTATCAAAAACATACCCAGAGTTGTGTTTTGTTTCGATCACACATGTATGAATGAGCCTTTATTATTAGTCTGTCTACATGGCTAAAGCTCAAATGCTCTGTTCCACCTTGTCATGTCATGAAATAGTAGTTTTCAAGCTACCTTTTAGCTTTACTTCAGCAGAGATTGGCAATTCGAGGGCTGAAATCATCCAAATGATTCTAGTGAAGGTGTGTTTCAGAATGTTTTCCGTTTGAGAGAATACCGGCCATACCGGCTTGTCAAAGCCTGATCCCGGCAGATCTCAGAAGCTCAGCAGGACAGGGCCTGGTTAGTACTTGGATGGGAAACCACTGGGAATTCCAGGTGCCACAGTGGGGCGCCAGTGGCAAAAAAAAAAAACTGTCGTTGTGTCCTTAGGCAAGACACATCACCCACATTGCCTAGTATGAAAGTGATGTGTGCATGGCAGGACTCCCTTGAAAAAGAGATTAGTAATCTCAATGGGACTTTCCTGGGTAAATAAAGGTTTAAAAAAAAAAAAAAAAAAGTCAGTCTAAATCTCCATGTGTAAATGAAACAAACACAACTCCAGGTGTTTTTGATGAGGAAACAACATTATAGCGTTGATCAGAAAACTGCATAATACAGGCCCTTTAAAGACAAGTACCGTATTTTTTTGGACTATAAGTCGCATGGTTTGGGTGGTCCTGTGACTTATACTCAGGTGCGACTTATATATGAAATATTTCAGTTCACATTTAAACATTTAAACAACAATGTAAACATGGGCAAGGTACAAACCCTAGGCTCGCCGACTGAATATATTAAAAGTCCTTTATTGCATCGAAGGACGCCAACACGTTTCGACCAGCAAGATATAATTTCACATGTTGGTTATTTTCACACTGACAGCCACAAGAGAGCACTCTAGGCTTGTGTACCAGCATCCGCTAGCCTATCATGCTATTCCTCCTGTACTACTGTCACTTCTTTCACCAACTGCAGCAACCTCATACCTATTTTCTTAGTTAAATCCAGATAGCAACTTTTTTTGGCCAGGCAGTAAATAATCCACTGAATCTTGTCCTTTAGTGTGTCAGAAGTTCACTGCATCAGCGGACAAGCTGTTTTTTTTCCACTATATGCAAATTAGCTATGCGGCTTTAAGTTTCGTTTCTGTAAAACTTAAACCAATGTGCGCAAATACATTATTACGGTATATACTGAACGGAGTACCGGAAACGTCTGCAGAGCGGTGGCAGAGAGGACCAATCGAGTAGCCGAAAGAAAGTTTGGAGTGAGCGAGAAACTTGTTTTTGACTGGAGAAAAGCGGAGGAAACTCAAACTGCAATGAAGAAAACAAAAGCTAATCGTGGGCTAAAAGCTGGATTTAGCTGGAATTGGCGGAGTTACTCAGAAGTGACACTGAGGATGAAGAATTCAGTGGATTTAGTGATTTGGAGTGAGATGGAGAGTTCAGTAAGATTATTCTGTTATGCTGTTTATGCCCTAGTTTTCTGAATAACTGTTCATATGTTACCTGAACAAACCAGACAGTTGTTCTCTGTTCTATTGGTATTTCTACAACTCACCTTTCATGATGAAATGTCTGTTCTTGGTCTCTTTATTAAATAAATTTCTCCCCAAAAAGTGTGACTTATAGTCCGGTGTGACTTATATATGTTTTTTCTTCTTAACTATGCATTTTTTGGTTGGTGCGACTTATAGTCTGAAAAATACGGTAGACAATGCTCTGAGACCAATTGCAAAAGCAGATAGTGCTAATATTTAGAAACTTAAACCTTGTGGTACCATTACCAAGGATAAATGCAGCATAAAACAAAAATGAGAAAAACATGCAAAAGAAGAAGCCAATGAAGCTATTATGGGCAAGCTGGAAGAGTTTGTTGATTTATAATTATGTGTAGACATTGTGAACACATTATATAGGCTTTTACTAAAAGCCAATCAGACTAGCTCATAATGTCCCTTATGTTTAACTCAGCACAGTTAGAGGTCTGTGCGCTTGTCCCCACATATGGATGAGATTGTCTTTCACAGAATGGGAGAGGCTATTTCTGTGAGATATGTTGCTCTGCTATGTTTATGCATTGTTCTGTCAAGGTAATGGGGCAATATTTTGGAAAAAACTGAAAAGGAGGTGCAAGTTTGAAAAGATAATAGTATTTTCAATGTTTTATAGCAAATACATACAAAATAATGCAAGTTATACAATCAACAGGGTCTTCTGAAGTTGAAACCAATGCAGTGCGGATGTTCAAGAAATAGTAAAAAGTTGTATATGCATGCACATTTCAAACTTCAGTTCTGATTAACTTTGGTCTATTGTGCTTCTAGTGTTCTTTTCATCTTTGGCTAAAATCACAGAAAATCACTTGCATAAACAGTTAAACAAAATACTCCAAAATAATCCTGCTAATATGTTAAAGGTGCACTGTTATATTGCTATTATCCCTAACAGTTTGTCCAGTACATCAGGACTATAGACTAGAGAGTGCAGAAACTGTACAGCAACTCAACCACGCCAGACTGTAGAGGGACAGATAATACTCCCTACAACTGTACAACTACTCACCCACTGCACCAGACTGTAGAGGGATAGATAATACTCCCTACAACTGTACAACAACTCACCCACTGCACCTGACTGTAGAGAGACAGATAATACTCCCTACAACTGTACAACTACTCACCCACTGCACCTGACTGTAGAGAGACAGATAATACTCCCTACAACTGTACAACTACTCACCCACTGCACCAGACTGTAGAGGGACAGATAATACTCCCTACAACTGTACAACTACTCACCCACTGAACCAGACTGTAGAGGGACAGATAATACTCCCTACAAAGAACTCAACCCTTGCTGTGAGAGGACACTTCGTACCACTTGGCCAGTGCTGTGATTTAAAAGAAAAGGGCAAAGGATGTTGGTCAGGTGCACATTGAATGTGCTGCTATTCTTACCAGCCAGAACCATATGCTTTGACAAAACTTTACAATGACTTCTGTATCTGAAAACATATCATGTCTCTCCGAGTTCATAGGGTGTGACTGACAGGCGGATTAACCAATCAGAGAGATGCATGCTAAGTTCATGTCATAAACAAACTGTTTACACGCAAAAAATTTGAAAAAAAAACAACATAAAGGAGTGAGAAACTGTGGATTTTGCAGAATCAACAATCAAAGCACCAAGAAGTTATATATTTTGTTCTGAATGATACAAGAATTTTGGAGAGGAGATGTCTTCCACATTTGAGAGACAGGTGACTTGCAGCTGTGCTTGGATCATCTCAAGTTAGGACGATTTTCACGCTCTATGGTTCCAGGCCCTCCTGAATTCAAGTAGAATGTAGAACGTCCTGGCTGATTCTCACTTTAAAATGACCTTTGTTTTGTATCTGAGAGAAACTTGTTGCATAAAGCTCAAAATTGTTCTGTAATAAGTAACTTTCAGTTAAATGTTTACATATCAATGCCATAACTGATGCGTTGTCAGAGCAACAAGTAGCAAAAAACATGCCCAAGGAGCACTCCAAAATAACTTCTCAAACAATGACAAAGAACATTCTAACTAAAAATCTAAAAGGCTGCAGCATAAAAATATTGAAGACAAGACAATCAATAGAATTTCTTTACCATGTTCAGAGGCAGACAGTTAGAGAGTGACTGAAAACTGAACAACATATGCGTTTAACCATTAACTTCTTCCATAAGAACCAAAGTCTGAGGCTGTCTATCTGGTAGCATATTTCTGTTATACATCCAGTACAGAACAGTACACAGCTTGGTGTACAAATGGACTCAAGCCTGTCATTTAGATTCCAAAAGTCTGCAGTAGAGTCAAATTCAATATGGCAAATTTTCAGTTCCATCAGATCCATTTTATCAGACAGATTATGTGAGTATTCTATTATCATACTCATGTCCCACATACTGTTTAACCATATGGTCATAACAAACAAAACCTCACTCAAACCACTGCACCAATTTACAAGAACATCATCTTCTAAGTTAGACAAAACTCAAGTCTCTGTGTATTATATAAAGTTATACACGGTTTGTCGTCTCACGCACATAGGCAGTTTGTGAAGTGCAGCTTGCGCAGACTGTGTAGTTCAACTTGGGGAAAGTGGCTTGAGCCAGAGTGCGTTTTATGTCTGAGTCTCAGGAGTGGAACATAGTACCCAGAAACATCAGAGAGCTAGCCTTTTAACCAGCTTTTCAAAAAATATCTCAAGACATGGTTCATGGCAAATCAGACGTGTCAACATTAACCCACTGAATCTGCCTTCTCTTCACCTTCACCTTACCGTTACCTGGTCTTTGTTTTGCCACTGTCTGTCTGAATGTTTTTAATGTAGTTTTTTAATAGTTAAGTAATTTTAAATATTATGTAATTGTGTTGTAACGCTATTGTACCCTGTTATTTAACTACAGTGTTCTGACCTGTCTGTTTTGCCTATTATATTTTGGTTTGGCCTGCTGCTGGCCCTTTAATTGAAAACAGGGAGTTGCCCCTGTAGGTCATGTGCGGTAGTGTACACAGTAGGGTATAAGTTGCGTACATGTGTTATTACATTGCGTTGAGTTCATGGACGGCATTCCGGCATTGAGTATAAATAAATAATATCATTTAAGGGTGTTCTTAAATAAGACGTGTTTGTTCATTTCATTTTTATAAAAAGGAACAATTTACAAATTAATTTACACGCTAACATGTTGGACTGTTTTTGAGTTAGCATTAGCATTATAAAACGTGGTTTGCTCTATTTCTTTGCATTCAAACTGATGTATATTGTGTTATGTTGTTACAGTTTCACACCTGCCATATAAAGACGGTCTAAACCCATCCTGGCGTCAGTGACTTTTGTGTGGAGGTGTTTAACTCCTGGATAGTAGAAACGGGGTTCTACGAGGCCAGTACATACAGGCTTTAATGTATAGTTCTGCTCTCACTGTACTAATATGTTGTCTAACAGCATTGCTTTTATTTTGTTTATTTTAACATGAACAACAGATGAAAAACAGCCTTTTGGCTAATTCTTGTACATTTACAGTAATGTTGATTAATTTAAAATGGGACAATGCATATTCATTGACATGACATTGAGTGAACATGTAAATATGCCAGATTTAGCCATAAAGGCTATTTTCATCTGCAGTCCCATTTACATTATCCCTATCAAATAAATTAATAAAAATAGATTAATAAAGCCAGAGCAAACAAAGCTTGCTCTGCTGGATGTGTAGGAGCAGAGGCTCTACTCCGAGTTCCATCCAGGCTGACTGAGCTCTCCATGTCTAAGAGAACCTCCAACCACCCTGTGGAGGAAATTAATTTCAACCTCACGTCCGATATATTGTGCTTTTGCCAATGCCAATGGAAATACAAACCAACAAAAGGAATAAATCAAAGAAATGAGACAGTACACAGACATCTGAGGCCAGCATCACCACCTGACAGTCTAATGAAGTCAAAAGAAAAGCCTATATTATAGTTGTCAGCCATCTCTCTTCGCTTTATCTGTCTGGTCTATTGTGATATTTCCCCACAGCCGTCTGATAAAAGCTGCATAAAAACATGCATTTACAAATGACAACCTGCATTATCTTGGCTTTTTATTTACCAAACAGAGCAGCACACAAATCATGAGTGCTGTCTGTTACTGCATTACATTAGCTGATAAGGAATACTATACACATCTAGCAGGCAGAGGCAGATAGCACGAAAGGATTTCTGTAATGCTGGCTCTGCCCAAACTCTTAGGGCAGCTTAACTAAAAGTATTTAAAAAAGCAGCCTTTCTAAACACCCAAACACACATTTAGTTCATAAGAGTTTAAACTAATTTAACTTTTGATTACAACTGTGCCTTGCAGACTTAATGGAACCTTTGAAATTCTTTTTAGATATACAGTAAGTAATTAATGTTTAGACACTACAATAACTGGTATTTTTCATGAAGATCTACACTAAACTTTCCAATCTTGTGCTCAACAAGATTGTGATGGATCATACAGAAGCAATGTTGATATATTGTTCTATAAAAGATACATTTTAACTTAAAAGAATAAGGCAAATTTTGAATTTTTACACCAATAACATTTCCAAAATCCCCTCTATAAATCTTAAACATTTTTACACATACGTAGTTTGCCTTAAATATATGAAGAGTTTAATAACAAAAAACTTTCTTCTTTTTTTTAAATAATGTACAGTAGGTTTTATTAAGAAGGGATGGAATAATAATGTTTAGCAGTAAAATAGATTTGGCTTTTGAAAAGGTTACTAAACTAAGGAAACTAATGACTTGTGGTTCTTTCTGTTTGCATCTGAACTCTTCATAAACAAAAACATTACTTGATGAAAAACTTACAATACATTTTTCTTACACGTATGTAAAACAACAGAAGAAATTTCAAACTGATTTCTCTAAATTTAAGATTCTATCCTATTTACCTGCAATGTGCGGCCTTAGATCACCTGATATTCACATACGCCTCACTGCATCCTCACTGCCTATAGTCTGGTCACTCTGGATCCTCACATGAACTGGCTAAATGCTTTGAAAGTTGGCATGCTGCCTGATGGTCACATACTGGAATATCTCTGTGGGGTCAGGAGTTAGTTAGAAAGGTGTTCTCCAGGGGGAAAGGTGCTGCAGATTTATGATGATCCAGTGCAGGTTTGACTTTGCAGCAGTTGTCCCAAACATCTGTGGTGGCTCGATGACAGCTGTCCTGGGACGCTTTCTGAACTCTTGGCACTCATGTCTATTCATCTCTCAGGACTTTCTCGGCTAAAGGACACTAAATTCTCATTAAGGTTTTAAGCTGTCACCAAAATTGCAATGACCACAAGTTGGAAGTGGGAAAAGATGGGGTTAGGTTAGGTTTCTCAGACATCCAGCTCATTTTTAATGCAGGTTGGCATAAAGGTTCAAAGAGAAGATAAAGTCACCCTCACCTGCACCATCATAGATAATAACACACTTCTAACACATTTCTATGCCTATACTGAGAAGTAATAATCTTCATTTGCCCTCCCTCACACTCATCATCATTCACCTGCAGTAGAAATCTTTTGTACACAGGTTAGCTGCATACAAAGGGAGTTTGAGCGCCTTAATGATCAAAGTCTGGTGAACGAGTAATTCCTAGATTACAAGGTGAATGTCTTAGAGATAGAGCCAAACTATTTCGCGCTGGAACAACGAGTGGGTGATATTGTAAAACTGTATCCACATATTTGAATTATAGTAGAAAAAGGTTTAAGGGGAGCGGAGCTAGATAACTAAAGGACTTGTACCTTGTAGGTCTCCCAGTACAATAATTTACTAACTTTAATGATATTCTATCTGTTAGAAATGTGTTAAAGGGCTCATATTACACTGTTTTCTGATCTATGTTGCAATATTATTTGTCTCAACACAAACATACCTGGAGTTGTGTTTTGTTTCATTTGCACATGTTTAACACACAAATCCTGCATATTTAGGCTGAGTTCTTCTCTCAAGTGGAAAACATGCTGTTCCAAAAAAACTCTTCTTCTACACACCTTCACTAGAATTGTGTGGATGATTTCAGCCTTGTTATTGCCAATCTCTACTGGACTAAAGGTAAAAAGTAGCTGTTAACTTGAAAACTAGCACCAGATGACATCACAAGGTGCAACAGAGCATTTTGAGCTTTGGAGATGTGGACAGACTAATAATAAAGGATTATTGAAATACATGTGAATGAAACAAAACACAATTCTGGGTATGTTTGATCTTTTAAATGAGCATGTACATTTCTTGCTGAGGCATAAAAAGTGTCCAGTAAATTTTGCACAAAGGCAAAAATCACTTTTTTTTTTTTTTTTTTTTTCATCGTTTATTTGAGCATACAAGGTTCATAATAAAATACCGAAGCAAAGCAAAAAAAAAATTATACAGTAACAAGAAATGCTCAAAAGGACTTAATACCATTGTTTGAACATCTACCACACAAATTAGCCCTTTTATGCGATTGTATCCTGCCAGACGATATGCTTGATATTGTAATTTTGCATTGATTTTATTTTTTTTTGGTCAGTATTTTGATATATTTTTCCTCTGATACAGTTTGACCACCTCTGATTTGGTTGGCTGTTGGGTTGTTGGGCTCTTACTCACAGTCTTCCCTCACATTTTGCCGTAATGAAACTCACAGCTTGATGCCACACTGATGGCTAAATCTGTAGCCAAGCGGGTAGTGTAGGTTTGAACTGGGGTCAGTCTCTGCGTGTGTCCTCATCTGCCTGCTGAGCGCCGGAGCAGCACAGGACTTAGTGTGCATAGGCCTTCTCCCCATAGAGACCAACATACAGAAACACACCAGGGAAGAACATGGATCATCGCCAATTAACCGTGCGTCACGCCCAGCATCCACGGAAGTCTCTAACTCGCTGGCCAAGAGACAGCAGGTGTTTTCTGGTCAACACAGGGGGAGAAGGAGGAGGCCTGCTATTATGAGACTCCCCGCTGGACCGAAAAACAAGGAGGAACCTCTGTTGGTATGCATGGCCAGTTTAGCCTCTGCCGGTCTCTGAGCTACACCAGGGCCCGAGGTCACACTTCCACAGAGGAAGCTGTGCAAATGTTCCGTCCCCAAGGCTGCAACCGGAAAGCAAATGAACACACTAACTAGTTTTAGGAGTGTTCCTGAGAGTCACTGATGCAGTCCTGATTCCCAAATCCCCCATTATTCAAAATAACACTTAAATTTTGGCTAGTGTGTCAGCCGGTGGGGTGCCAGGACAAGAACATGCATGAGATCAGACTTTAAACATGTTGCATTTAAGACTTGCAGATCTGAACACAGAGCAGAATACAAAACAGTACATTTAATAGTAATACAAAAGAAAACTATACTCTTACTCTTACTGTGAATAATTTTAACATTGCTCTTGTTATAGTTCAGTCCTTTTAATGTTTGTATAGACAGTCTTGGATAGATTCACAAATTTATTATAGTCATAGTCAAGTTAATTTCACTGTTAAATGTTCAAATTGTGCACAATCAAAACCTGAACTTATAAAAGTATACGATAGATAACATTGTAATTTATGTCCATTTGCCCCAAAACCCACTTTTATCCCAGTCTATAAGCAGGTGTAAGAACAATCTTGCTGAAAACGTGAAATAGGCCTCTACTTTGACCATGTTTAAATCCTGGAGAAAACAGTTCTGCTTAGCTGTGCATATGACTGAAAAGGTTTTATTCTGCACTCTTCTCTTTTAATGTTAATTTTATGATGATTATTTATGTTTGTATTTGTTTGTATTGTGATTTTAATATCTTCCCTGTTCTGTTAAGCACTTTGAATGACTTTTTCTATGAATTGTGCCATACAAATAAGCTTGCCAGGCCTATGAGGTGTTCATTACAGGATTTTTCAATCTTAAACGATTTTTAAACTTACAACAAAAAGTGCACACCACAGATACGAGGAGAACCTTATGAGACTTAAAATCTCTGATTGCAAAGACTGCAGCGGGATATGGCTGCATGAAACAGACTGTAAAGTTGTGAGCGCAGCTTGCATCTGGTGTTTCCTGTCTACAGTAAAACCACTCGCTTTGAGACTCTTAAGTGTTCAAAAGACCAGAGCTCTGGACTTCTAGTTTAGATACAAGTCAAAACTTTGTTATTATTATTTGTGAAATGTTCCATATTTCAGATACATGATTTTTAAAGCAAAGACTGGCAATAAAGTTCCGGTATGCGCTGCATGGATGTAAACAGACACACATGAGGAACTACTCTCACCTTCTCGTGTCATTATTTGCAGAATTTCTATGGATAATGTGGAACAGGTGAGTAATAAAGTTTTTATTTTCACTACATCCCAAGTTTGTATCTTGCAGCTCTGTATCCATCACTCCTCTGCCCCTGACACTCTGTTTTATTGGCTGTTACCGTAGCGTTGTTGATGTTTGGTGGTTACGATCTGACAGTGACACCACACACACGAGGACACACAAATTCAAAAAGTCAGATCACGCCTCGCTGAACTCAGGTAGACGAAATCCCAGCTAAAATTGTGCAAATTCTCCTGTAGTGCGGTGGCCTTAAAGCAAATAAAAAATTGTGCTTAAAAGGATCTACAGCAGGAAGGACCACATGACATTTACAGACTTAGGAATAAATAGTATGCAATCTCACCAGAATGCCCTATGTGTACCCACTGTGTTGTGTTTCCTTGACCTTTCCGTGCATTTCCTCTCCTTGGCTCCTCTGTGTTCTCCATTTTCCCCGCAGGTGACTGATGGATTCTTTCACCCGCTTCTCGTTAGCTTTTCCTCCCGAGAGCATTTAGACTCTCTGTTCTACTTTGTCTGTGTCACTTGGTTGTCAGTCCTAGTGCATTTGGTTCCAGCCTTTCTGCACTTCTGTCTCGTTGAAGAGGACTTTTCTAAATCCAGACTCTTGGCGAGGATTCACTTATGCTTAGTAGTTCGTTCACATGACGGAGGCTTTGTGCATGAGAAAGGAGGGCACATTTTTTTGCTATGCTTACACAAGAACTCGACTAAAGGTATCATATTGTTACTTTGTCATCAACAGTTCCTGGGGGTGGGATTCTAACTAGAGGCACTGTTCTGTCTGAAGTTCTCTTACTCAAGTTAGACTGAGGCCTGGTTTTAGCACAATCTGTCCAGAAAGAACTGACAGCCATTTTCACACATACACACACACACACACACACACACACACAATGCCACACGGCTCTTCTCCTGCCCGTTTGTGTGAATTCATGCACCGACCATGTCCTCTGCGGACATTCAATGTCTGGTGTTCTGGTGTCCAGCCGGTGCACTGATCCATCCATCCATCCATCTTCTCCCGCTTAATCCAGCTGGGTCGCGGGGGCAGCTTGCTGCCCAATACTCATAGCACCTGACCCCCCCTATGAACCCCTCTGTGGTGAGCCCACAGGAGGGTGGACAACATGGTCCTTGATGTTAGTTCATAGGTGCAGGCATGTTTTTGGGTTGATGGGGGAAACCGGAGTACCCGGAGGAAACCCATCCAGACACGGGGAGGAACATGCAAACTCCACACAGAAAGGCCCGGGCGACCCGGGGATCGAACCCGCAACCTTCTTGCTGTGAGGCCTGAGCGTTGCCACTCAGCCACCGTGCCGCCCGGTGCACTGATCAGCTGAAAAAATAAAAATAAAATAAAAATAAACGAGGTCACTAGGTCACAAAGGCCGTTAATCTTGTGATAAAAAAAAAATAATGATGTTAAAATTGTTTTCTGTTAACTTGTTAATAATGCGATATTTTTGACAACACTAGTTACGACTTTCAATAAACAGACCAGATAAATACTCTCTATCTAGCAATAATTATCTAAATAAATAATGTGAGCTGATCGGTGCACTGATCAGCTCACATTATTTATTTAGATCAAGTTAACAGAAAACAATTTTAACATCATTATTTTTTTATCACAAGATTAACGGTCTTTGTGACCTAGTGACCTCGTTTTTTACATTAGCTGTGGCCAATGCATGGATCGGGCCATTGCTTGTAATGTTAAAAAACTACAAGATCCAGCTGTAAACCGGAAGCAAAACAATTTGTACAAAACTGAGAAGTCTGGGTAAGAGGAGATGGGCCAAAGCATGGCACGGTTGCTCATGTACACACACACGTGTAACGCTAATTAAAGGCTAGGCAACACTAACTGCGCTAGGGTAGATTAGTGGATACAGAAGAAGATGATTCGTGAAGGAGCCTGAGGTGTAAATGAAGTACAGACCATAAAAATTTGAGTTATTGTATGTATATTGAGTTGAATTTTTTTCCACATAAATACACAGTAATAGTCGGGTAATAACCAACCAAGGAAAAAAAATAACACAAAAACAACTGACAAAAGGTCAGCTCTCACTTTTCAGTTTGAATCAAGTTTTTTCCCAAAAAAAAATATTTCCCTTCTCTTGTTTAGAGTTCAGGGTGAGAGTTCAAGAATCAGGGTTTAAAAAAAAACCAAATCCAACGGGTAAGTTGCAGGAGTTGAGTGTTTATGGGTCAAGCGGCGGTGGAAAAGAAAAGCATTGTCCTACCGCTCTGTTTTGGTCTAGCTCGCCATCAGTGTCTGTGGAGATTGGAAGTTGATGAGGTAGTTGGTTCTGCCCATACAAAAAAACCTGACCTGAGTTTTCCGGGGCTGACACACAAGACTCCGTGCATGGCCGACCGGTTAACATGCACGGAGGCTCTATATGAGATCTTAATATGCAGTTTGAACAGTGCAAATTTCCAAAGTTTGATCGCTTTGTTTGCTGAAGAGACCATGCCACAGCCACAGCAGAGGGAGGGGGAAGTCAAGTAGGGAAACTTAAAGGAAAGGGAAAGTACGGGCTGCGGCACCGGAAGTGGACCCGCCAAAATAAAAATCTCCGTCTTAAATGCGGGTTACAGGTTCCCCCCCTAAACTCATGTATGGCCTCATACATGGAGATGGCTGACGACAGAGAGGTGGTTCACAGGAAGTCGTGTTCAAAGGAGTCTCTTCGAGTTGCAGTGCAGAGGCAAATGCAGTACTGAGTCCTTGGAACAGGGATTGGATGCTGTGCAGGACTGGGTTACCAAGCCTCGAGTATTGCAGGCGATCAAAAGGCTGGCGTCTTCGAATGGGGCGTCGGCCTAATGGTTCAGACTCTGGGCTAGAGTTTTCCACTTCAGGTTGTGCCTCAGAATCACTAGAGATGCTGACAGGCTCTAGGGGGTGTGAAGAGTCGGGCTGGACGGAGGCACTTTCCTCTGACGGCTCCTGAATCACCGGAGCACCAAGTTCTTGTACTGGGTCAGCATCCAAATCAAGTGGGTCTCGGTCAAAATCAGGGACGACAGCATGCTCAGCTACAGACTCTATGTCATTCCCCACCGCCACGGATTCCACTTCCCTAACACTCTGTGGTGGCTGGCCAGGCGGAATCACAGGTGCAGCAAGAGGAGCAATTGGAGGCGTGGAGATGCGTGGTATATCCATCACCGAGGTGAATTTGACAGGGTAGGAGCTGGAAACAGGTAGGTCAGGTAGGTATGTTTCTGACATATCTTCATCACTTTCTGGCAGGTCTCGAGTTACTGGAGTTGTCCAGGTTACTGAGGTCACTGACTGTTTTGGCTTGTCTGGCTTGGAAGCTGGTGTCAGGTAGCCACAAGGCAGGAGCAGGTCTCTGTGGAGAGTTCGGATGGGGCAGTCTTGCCCCTCTGGCTTGACTGTATAGACGGGAAGAGTGCCGGCTTTCTTCTCAACTATGTATACGTCGGGCTCCCATTTGTCAGCTAGTTTGTGTTTCCCTCGTACTTTGACATTTCTGACCAGAACTCTGTCCCCAACTGACAGTTCTGAGGCCGTAACTTGCTGGTCGAATCTGAGTTTGTTTCTTCCCATTACCTTCTCTGCATTTTGGGTTGCGATCTTGTAGCTTTCTTTGAGATGAGATTTAAGTTTTTCAACATACTGTGAATGAGACATGGACTGGTTTTCAGACAGAGGCAAACCAAAAGCTAGGTCAAGGGGCAAGCGAGGTTGTCTGCCGAACATTAGTTCGTAAGGTGAATAACCGGTGACGTCATTACGTGTACAGTTATAAGCATGTACCAGGGGTTTGACAAAATCTTTCCAGTGTGTCTTATCTTGTTCTTGTAGGGTACCCAACATGCTGAGGAGAGTGTGGTTGAATCGTTCCACCGGGTTGCCACGGGGATGGTAAGGCGTGGTTCTAATTTTGTGGATTCCAGCCATTTGACAGAGCTCCTTGATGGTATGTGATTCAAAATCAGGCCCTTGGTCGCTGTGGAGTCTTTCCGGTATTCCATAATGAATTAGGAAGTTGTCCCACAGGGCTTTGGCAACTGTCTTGGCTCGCTGATTAGGTGTTGGCACCGCCACTGCATATTTTGTGAAATGATCAGTGATGACAAGAACATCTTTTGTGTTGCTTCGATCTGGTTCTATTGACAAAAAATCCATGCAGACGAGTTCAAGTGGTCTTGAAGTTTTGATGTTGACGAGTGGTGCAGCTTTCTCAGGAAGTGCTTTTCTCCGCACACATCTCTCACATGTTTTGATTTTATTACTGACATCAACGGACATCCGTGGCCAAAAGAACCGAGATCTGACCAGGTCGAGAGTTCTCTCTATTCCCAGATGGCCCATTTTATCATGCAACTGGTAGAGGACCTCCAGCCGACACTCCTCGGGAAGGACGAGTTGATAAGTAGGCTCTCCATTGACGTTCCTTTTTCTGACGAGAACATTATTGTGGAGCTCCAGACGTGTTAGTTCTCGCAGCAGGAGTGGCAAGTCAGGAAGCTGTTCTCGCAGAGAAGGGGGCGGAGATTCTCCTCTTTCTAATTGGGCAAGAATGTGCTGGATGACTGGATCTGCTCGTTGTTTCTCAGCAATCTCAGCATCAGTAAGGGTGCGCAAGACAGGTGAAGAGAACTGGGAATCATTGATGAAGCTGTCTGGCAGGCTGTCAGCATTAATGGAGAGAGTTTGAACAAAAGCAGTGACTTGATCTTCGTGAGGTGAGCTGTACACGAGTTGTCTGTCACATATGGCTTGGACTGAATGCTGGTCAATACAGATACAAGATGGATCTTCAAGATGCTGTTCCGTGAATCTCAATATTCTCTCTCGTTCCTTTTGTGACCAGGCACCTTCAGTTTGCTCTCCATGAGGTCTCCGAGAGAGTCCATCAGCATCAGCATTCAACTTTCCAGCTCGGTAGATAATCTTGAATGTGAAGGTTGAGAGAGCAGAGAGCCACCTGTAACTTGTTGCATCCAGTTTTGCAGAGGTCAGCAGGTACGTCAGTGGGTTGCTGTCTGTAACCACAGTGAATTCGGATCCATACAGATAGTCGCTAAATTTTTCCGTTACAGCCCATTTCAGTCCCAAGAACTCCAGTTTGTGGGCGGAGTAACGACTCTCACTGCGTGACAGGCCTCTGCTGGCATATGCAACCACTCTGTTTCGTCCATAATGGTCCTGGTACAAGACTGCCCCAAGGCCAGTAGAGCTAGCATCCGTGTGCAAAATGAAAGGTTTGCTCGGATCGGCAAAGGCAAGAACGGGGGCTGTGGTGAGTTTCTGGATTATGTCTTCAAAGGCTTGTTGGCAAGCAGGGGTCCAGCGTTCAGCAAAAGGTTCTTTTGGATGAAAATAGTGTTTTACTTGCTTGGACCTTTTATGGCTGGGCGGATATCCAGAAGTTAATTCGGTGAGGGGTCTGACGATTGACGAGTATCCCTGCACAAACCTCCGGTAGTAGCCTGCAAAACCAAGGAATGATCGGAGCTCTTTGAGGGTTTTAGGAACTGGCCAAGATGTTAAGGTGGCAATCTTGTCGGGGTCGGTTTCCACTCCGTTACTAGAGACAATATGCCCGAGGTAGCGGACGGACGTCTGGAAGAAAACACACTTTTCCACTGACAGCTTTAATCCAAACTCCTTCAGACGTTGGAGGACTTTCATGAGCCGTTGTTCATGCTCTTCTAGAGTTGAGGCGAAAACTATCAGGTCGTCGATGAAGACGAGGGCTTCCTTCAGGTTCATGTCACCCATGCAACGCTCCATGAGCCGTTGGAAAGTGCTCGGAGCATTGGTCACCCCTTGAGGCATTCGGTTAAATTCATAGAACCCTAGGGGGCAGACGAATGCGGTCTTGGCTTTGTCTCTCTCCTCCAATTCGATCTGGTAATACCCAGATTTTAGGTCCAACACCGAGAACCATGTAGAACCAGAGAGCCCTGAAAATGTGTCCTCCAGTTTAGGCAGTGCATAGGCATCCTTGATAGTTTGGACATTCAACTTCCTGTAATCAATGCAGAGTCTTACTGTGCCATTTTTCTTTCTCACAACAACAATAGGGGACGCAAAGGGTGAATTGGACTCTCGTATGACACCAGATTGTAACAGTTCTTGAATGTGGTTTCGAACAGCATCAACATCTTGAGGATGGATTGGTCTAGGCCGTTGTTTGAAAGCAGATGGATCGGACAGTTTGATTTCATGTTTTACTTTGTCTGTACAACCAAAGTCCAGATCGTGCTTTGCAAACACCTCTGGGATGCTATCGAGCATGGCTGTCACATGCTGCTTCCATTCTGGTGAAAGTGGCGAATCTCCAAAGTTGTACTTAAGTTTAGATGGCTCTGCAGAGTGAGGAGGCTGAGGAACATTTTGCTCTGGCTGAAGAATTGACTGGATGGCACTGAGTTCGGCGATGGATGCTCTGGCAGGTATAACAATGTCATGGTCCGACTCATTGGTGATTACCACTGGCAGACGAGCAGGTTGGATTGGAGGTAGGTCGACAAGGCATGATTTCACCATTAAACCACCAGGAAGGGAGAATGAGACTGGATGTTGGATAACAATTTCTCTCTCACCTTGCAGAAAAGGAGAAACCGCAAGAGCGTCCAGTACTACGGTATGGCCTGCAGGGATTGTTTGTGGCATGTTAGATTGCATTCTCAGAACCCCATGATGGTCGTCAGTTGTTAACTTGTGTCTTATTTCCAAAATCTTGAGTACTGCTCTGTATCCAAAAGGCGCTGGTTGGAACTGTGACAATGACTGGCAGTGCAGGTCATAAACGGCATCCAATGTATTTGTGCCAATGAGAATGGGGGGTTGTGAAGAATGTAGATCAGGGACAATCAATGCCAGAGTATCAATGTACATCTCTTTTCCTAAGAATTCTGAAGGAAATGTCAAGTCCAGCTCCACATATCCTATATAAGGCACACATTGCCCATTAGCTCCCTCCACTTCAAGAAGATTGTTCAATGGCTTGATTTCATGATCCGGCAGGTAGGTATTGTAAAATGACTGGGAAATTGTTGTAACTTGAGAACCAGTGTCAAAGAGGCAAGGGATCTTGGTTTCTTTGATCTTGATCTCTCCAGTGCTTTTTGGGCCAACTAACCCCCTTGGCAATGAGGAAAGTGAGTGTTTGGTGTGGGGACAAAGACCGGTTGCAGCTTCCACATGTCCCTCTGAAGAAGCTGCTTCTAGTTTAATGGATTTCTGGTTTCCCAAGATTGCTGCTTTTGTCTGAGTTGTTTCCGTTTTTCCTCTACCAGACTGGGATTTGGCTCATCGATACAGTTTGGGGCGATGTGGCCATCTTGTCCGCACTTGAAGCAAAACCACGGCTTAGGTTTGCTGGCTGGCTGTCTTTGTTTCTGTTTCTTTTGGTTATGATCAACTTTAGTGGAGCTGGGTGATTTCTTGGACAGCAGGGCGGACATTTGACTCTGAAGTTTCATCATTTGTTTTCTGAGCTCTTCAATTGCGCTTGAGTCTGAGGTATGGCCACAGGAGCATGCACTGGCACTCTGAGTTTGTAGTTGAGCGCGGTGCTTGACAGATGGAATGTGTTTTTTCATTAGTGTTTCTTTTGCTGCCTGCCTGTCTTCTTCAGTTCTGAGCGTGAATAGCAAGTCTGCGAAGGAAGGTGGTTGATCTTTTTTCTGCTCCAGTTGTAACTTGTTTATTATTGCATTATCCCAGCAACCTTGGCAGAATTGCTTTAGCAGGTGTTTGTCCGTATCAGTTGCTGCAATACCACCACGCTTCACCACTGTGCTGAGAGATAATTGGAGTCTTTGCAGGTAAGAAGATGGTCTCTCTCCATGATCTTGGAAGGTGTTTAAGAACTTTGCAAATAATTCTTCTCCATCTTCAACAGTGGAATACACAGCCACAGCGGAGGGAGGGGGAAGTCAAGTAGGGAAACTTAAAGGAAAGGGAAAGTACGGGCTGCGGCACCGGAAGTGGACCCGCCAAAATAAAAATCTCCGTCTTAAATGCGGGTTACACACGTGACTTCACTATAAAAGCCCTGTCTGGTGCGCTGATGTTACTCATACGAGAAAAACACAAAAGAAAGTCTGCTCCAAAACATACAGTGAATCCGCACTTACCTTTGATAAGGAGCATCGACAAAAGCTCACAGAGTAGAGCGTATCGCAGCAGGGCTCATATCGGTCTCGGTAATGAGAACTACCTCAGGGTCACAGCACATTATTTCACCCACAGTGGGAACTTCAGTCGCTTTGACTGAAGAGATGCACTTCACTGACACTGTTGCAGAGCATTTCATGAAAGTGGAACATCGAACACAAAGTTGTCTTACTGACCATTGTTATGGTTTTCAATAAAAAGCATTTGCACAAAGCAAGCTTATTCACTTTTCTATGTTGATAAGAGTATTAAAATGATGATTCAAGGGACAAAAATGTGCGATAAATTTGGGATTAATTATCACTTTAACTATGACATTCAAGAGATTAATCGCAATTAAATATTTTCGATTGACAGCAGTAGTTGTAACCAATTTATTTTTCTTGCACCACCATGACAAATAAAAAAAAATGCATTTTGATTTTTTCACAATTTTTTTTTTACATTAAACCAGCTGAGACTGCCGTATCATAAGAGGACACATTTCTGCTTTACTATTTAAAAGCGATTGCACTGCTGCACAACATACAAACAAACAGCACCGTGTGATGACGTCATTGGGCCGTGGCTCGGTTCGGTTGTACAGGTGTGTGCGGACCCGGATGCTTGAGCTTAGCACAGTTCTAAAGTCCTAGTGTGAGTGCGCCCACAGACTGTATAAATAAATGGACTAAACAAGTGCGGCATTACTCAAATGGAGCACGCGATGCTAGCGGTTACAGGGGTGAATTTGGAGCCAGACTCAATATTACAAATAGGATTTTTTTAACGGACAAAATAGCAGGAAAAAAACACCAGGATAGAGCGGGTTAATACGAACATTTTAAGACCAAAATGAAAAGGCTCACTGCAGCAGTTACAGAGAGGGGAGTGACAATATTCCATTGTAAGGCAATGGGATTCCACAAACCTTTTTATTTGTTAGGGATTGGATTCACAAATCTGAAATGTTAACCTCATGGAAGCTACCATCTGCATGTTGACATATTTTTTCTTATCAGTAGACTGAAAAAGACAGATCACAGACGTTTTTTCTTAAGTTTCTTAAACCATTTTTGGCAGTGTTTTGGCAATGTGTGTCACCATGGGAAGTGCTGAAAATTCTACCATAAACATATGCATACAACACCCCCCGTGTGATGTCACTGCAAAGTATAAATTATGACAAATTCTTAGGCCATGCTGCATGTTTTAAAGCTTACTGCACCGTATTTATCCATACTAAATAAAGGCTATTACAAAAATCAGACAAATAAATCCATATCTTTTTTTTTTTAACCTTTATTTACCCAGGAAAGTCCCATTGAGATTACTAATCTCTTTTTCAAGGGAGTCCCTGCCATGCACACATCACTTTCATACTAGGCAATGTGGGTGAAGTGTCTTGCCTGAGGACACAACGACAGTTTTCGCTACTGGCGCCCCACTGTGGCACCTGGAATTCCCAGTGGTCTCCCATCCAAGTACTAACCAGGCCCAGCCCTGCTGAGCTTCTGAGATCTGACGGGATCAGGCTTTGACAAGCCAGTATGGCCATATCTATATCTGAACTTTACATCAACCAAAATACACTTTTTTTCATCTAATCTAGTCTTTCATCTTGAAGGGAGTGCAGCCCACAGAAGAAGAGGGCATATGTAAAAGATTATTTACACAAAGCCCTGTGTGAGCACTATGCTGCATACTGTTGAATCCTATAGTGTTCTAATTAGCATACAGTGTCAGATGTCATCCGTTTGGCCTCCGGACTGGCTGTGGTGACCTTTAGCTTGGATTGAACTTTCTCTAGCTGTTAAATATACATATTCTCTACCCTCAGAAGCTCCTTTTCCAGACACATTTTGGCTGACATTTTCACATGCAGGGCTTAAAAGTCCAGCTGGCATTTTAGCCTTCTTTTATCTTATTTTAGAAAACATGATCATTGTTGATGTTTATGCCATAAGACAGAGTCTCCCTGCTTATGCATGGGAGCAAAAGAACTGTCACCAGAATGCTCTTTGCTTTATGTAAAATAATAGAATTTCATAGGTAGGTTATTTTTGTTATCAAACCAGGCATTTTCAAGTCACTCTCTCACCTTAGTGTCAGGAGTTTGAGGTATTACAGAGGTCACACTCACATCATTGTGTAAAAAGCCACATTTGAAAAATGTTGTATGTTTACATATAATATATATTTTAAAGATACTTCCTACTCCTCCACTTGAGGCAGGGCCTCTCTACCCACCTGGAGAGAGCAAGCCATCTTTTTTTCGGTTGAGAACCTTGGCCTCGGATTTGGAGGAGCTGATCTTCATCCCAGCTACTTTACACTCGGCTGCAAACTGCCCCAGTGCATGTTATAGGTCCCGGTTCGATGGAGCCATCCAGACAACATCATCTGCAAACAGCAGAGATGAAATCCTGTGGTTCTCAAACCAGACATCCTCCGAGCCCTGACTGTGCCTACAAACCCTGTCCATATAAACAATGAACAGAACTGGTGACAAAGGGCAGCCCTGGTGGAGGCGAAAATGCTCTGCGAACAGGTATGACTTACTGACGGGAATCCAAACCCAGGTCCTGGTCCAGTCATACGGGGACCAGACAACCCCCCTGGAGCACTCCCCACAAGATACCAAGAGGGACATGGTTAAATGCCTTTTCGAGATTCACAAAGCTCATGTGGTCTGGTTGGGCAAACTCCTCTGAACCCTCGAGCACCCGATAGATGGTATAGAGCTGGTTCAGTGTTCAGGGGCCAGGACAAATACCACACCGCTCCTCCTGAATCTGAGGTTCAACCATCGGTCAGATTCTCCTCTCCAGTATCCTGGAATAGACCTTACCGGGGAGGCTAAGGAATGTGATTCCCCTGTAGTTGGAACACACCCTCCAGTCCCCCTTCTTAAACTGAGGAACCTCCATCCCAGTCTGCCAGTCTAGAGGTTCTCAGCCTGATTGCCACGCCACGTTACAGAGGCGTGTAAGCCAAGAGAGCCCCACAACATCAACAACCACAAAAAAGGAGTCTCCAGTTGGTGCACTGAATCCCAGGGATTCCAAGAAGGCTGGGTACTCTACACTGTCCTTTGGCCATTAGGCGAACACCACAGGGGAACCTGTCCCCAACCGGGAGGTGCAGGAACACAACTGTCTCATTCATTGGGGAACTCCAAGCCCACACCAGCCCACATCCACTCCCTGTGGGCAACGCTAAAAAAATGAAGGGTCCAACCCCTCTCGAGAAGTTGGGTGCCACAGCTCAAGCTGTGCATTGAGGCGAGCCCGACTATATCTAAAATGTACCTCTCAACCTCCTGCACAAGCTCAGGCTCCTTCCTCCCCAGCGATGTGATGTTCCCATACATCCCTAGAGCCAGGTTTGGTGCTTGTGGACTAGGTTGTTGATGCCTCTGACCTTGACTGCCGCCTAGTCCTTTTTGCACCCGACCCCTATGAAACCCTGTCCAGGTGGTGAGCCCACAGGAGGGCGGACCCATGTCATCTATTCGAGCTAATCCCGGGTGGGCCCCATGGGTGAAGGCCCGGCCACCAGGCGCTCGCTTTCCAACCCCAGCCCTCACTTCAAGGTGGGGCCTTGGCTTGGGCTTGATCAGCAAAAGCCACAAAAAAATCAAAGTCCACTTATTCTATGAGGCAAACAGTCCTTTTTTATCATAGTCTGTCATTTGACCGAACATGTCAAATCACATCACAAAAATACACATAAGAAAACTCTGGACTGGCAGCGACTCATGTCCTCCCCTCAATGGCCCGCTTTGTCATTTTCAGCCAGCGATGTGGAGGCCAGCTAGTGTCCGGAGGGAGCAGCGCGTAACAATAAGCTCAATGGAGAGCACCAGGTCAGACAAGACTGAAGGAGAGCGCACTGTAAATACAAGGCTTTATCAGGCCAGCGGACACTATGAATGGGTTTATAAATGGTTGAGTGGGCTGTCACAATGATTGGATCTGGCATTTAACTGTTTGTGATGTATAGAGGAGAAATATGATGTGATAACAAAGGATAGTGCTATCTTTGCTGTGGAAAAAAAAAAATCACAAGAGCGGTGACTTGTTGGGAATAATGGCTTTAGCTTTACGCTCGGGTAAAAAAATCTCATTTTGCACATGTCACAGTCTCTGATCAGTCAAGATGTGTGTGTCTTCAACTGCCGAGAGATGTCTTTGAGATCTGACTGGACTTACTGCCTGTAACATCTCTTAAAGATCTGAACATCCTCCTCCCTTCTGTGTAAACATTTGCATTTGCTGCATTGTGGTTTGTATATCAAATTGTGAACAGTATATCGCTCTCTCTCTCTCAACAAAAAAATGTCAAAGATGATTTTCCAGCCATAAGTTCTGCAAAACATCACTTTGACTGCACTTTAAACTACATCCATTCAGGAATAAAGATGCACTCCATTTGATCAATTTTGGTCTCATAAAAGCTAATGCAAACATGATATTTTTATGCAAATTTAAACATTAAGAAAATGGAATGTCGACTGTCATGAGGGTTTGGTGGTGTGTTGTATTTTAGTCGCACACAAATGGGCGGAACAATACATTTCAAGGTAATTTGCAGGCAGTTTTTAGATAATGGGACTTACGGGGCAGTGTTTTAATTGCATCTACAGACTGTTCAAAACCACATGACAGTATATAAAATAGTGAGGCCTGCTGTTTACACTGACGACCTTAAGCAAACAATTCTTCAAGGTGGTCTTGAGAGCAGTCCTTTGGTCTAGAGTTAATTGTGTGTCATGGCCTCTGGGTGCAGATTTATGGGCTTGCATGGCAGAAGAACAGGGTCTTAACATTGAGGTCACAAACTGCTGTGCTGAGGCATAGTATTTCTGCTTAAGCTATTTGTCTACATTCACCCGACTCTCTATTCACCACCACACAGAGGAGTCCTTTAAGGTTAGATGGACAAAAGACATCTAAAATTACACAAATTATCTAAAATAAACATACTGACCTAATCTCATTCTAAACATAGCTGTCATTTTGAGGTTAGATCATCCACTGTATAAATATGTGCTCTTCCAGCACCATCAATTAATTTTACATTGAAAAATTGTCACCTCTCTCTGTGTAACATTTGACTGAAGCTGAACACTATGGGTGATGCCACACTCATTTAGTCCACCCATATGTCATTAAAAAAAAAAAAAAAAAGAAAAAAAGAACTCAGATAAAGCTTGTTGGTTAGACTTTGCACAAATTGCAAAACTTTTTCTTTTTCTTTTTTTTTCATATAACACACCTTTAGGTTCCAACCCAGAGTTTGGCACTGACTGCTCTTAAGTTCTGACTGCTCTGTCACTTTATTTATATATTTAAATGTGAGTCTTGCCACCCCCGCCCTGCAGTCGTTAGTCCTACCCAGAGCCGGTGGCCATGTCGAGCTTCAAGACTCCGCTCTGGAAGATGTGTTTAAATCCAGTGTGTGATAGCTGTCGCTGTATAGCTGCCATGAATATCAATGAAGGGAGAAAATCCTTAGGTAGTACCGACGTACTGTAAATCTTACATCCATGTAATCTAAAATAAAAAGGTCTTCCTAAGGCATATGAGACACACTTTCATTGGAACATTTGAGAGACAAAAGTTTAATAGCTTCTGTGCCACTGTGAGTCCTATCCTGTCTGTTGAATAAGTGCAGGATCTTGTGGTCAAATGTCACCAAAGGTACAACGCAAATGTTTCTTACATCAACACAGATATGGTTATAGTATCTTAATACATCTGCCGCTTTAATAATGTTACATTAAAGAGAATCTCTTCCTCTGAAGATCCTGATTGTAACGTCCAAGTTTCAAATCCCACGTTGTTTCCAGAAGTCATTGTCAGACTTGTTCTAAGCATTTCTGCCATTACCATTCATAGGGTGACCACATTTTAAAAACGGGGACATCCTCTGGTTGGGGTGGTTGGTATAAATAAAACTGAAAATTGTGAGTGATTAACATTGTCCATTCTTGACTCATTTGTGGGTCAAAGTTTAATCTAGGAGTTCCGTCAGTGCATTTTTTCCACAATTTACAATTGACAATTGTAAATTGACAATTTACAAGCACTGAATTCTGTATTTTAGCTAAACAAATGCAACCTTTACGGTTGGTGGGATCAAACTGGTCAAAAATAGAGGCACCTAGCACCTATTTTACTTGGACAAATAAATGGTTTTGGATACATCTGCTGGGACATGACACACAGGGCTCAAAACATGCCAAACAAACAAACAAAAGGAAACAAAAATGGACATGCCAGTGATAAAAAAAAAGAAGATGACTCAGCAGCACAACTCCAAACTTTGATTTTCATAGGGCCAATGGGAGCTTGACCTGGAAAAGAATCTACGTGAAAATAGAGCATGTAATTATTTGTTTAAATGGATTTAGGCCCTAATAATTTAACCATTAAAGTTAAAGTTAAAACCTAATCATCGCCTGTAAAAGTAAATTCCACCTTATACTTGGGGGAAGTCCTTCCTGCTGGGGACAGTATAAAATTAAACTTGGTTTTGTCCACGGGGAAGACAACAGTTTAGTTTTGTGCACATGGTTGTTGTGTTGAGTTACTTTAAATTACTTATTTTCAGTTTAGTTGTTAGAACAGTTTATTTTGTATATAAGTTATTCACATTCACAACCAAAGTCATCTTTTGTCATAAATTTTGTCTGGTAAAGGCACTTTTTGTCGTTATTGTGCCTCCTATTTTGGCCACATGGGGCCAGCTTCTCCACCAGCATTTTGCAAGGCCCATAACAATACAAACAATGCATAAATGTGCCCTTTAAGTGTTACACCGAGGTTAGGCCTCATCTTTGCTTTATTTTGCTGTTACTTTGACTTTCATTTTCTACCACTTGAGTTTAGTAATAGTATTGTTTTGCACTTGTGGTATCAGCACCAACACTCACAGTCACAACTTTTTCCAATTAGATCTCAAATGCCAGCGTGATCATGTCTCCCCGGGCTTTATGTGAATGAAACTCTCACCGGGCGGCACACATTATAACTCATTATGGACTGCGCTGGTCACCTGAGACACAATCAGGAGAACTGCACACTTAAGGAATTGGTTTCTGTTGGCGACTTGGTGAGATTGATTAGGACTGGCCTCCCTCAGCACCACTTTAATGTCACACACCCAATGCATCATCCAACACGGAAGCGTTCAATCTTTTCTTGTTTGTTTCAGCTAATGATGTCTTTCATAGAGCCAATACAGGAATAACAAAGAAAGTTTTCCTTTTGTTGTCATGTTGGGTGTTAACAATACAGAACACGCCAGATGCTCTTTAATTTGGGTAATTGTAGCTTATGTGCAAAGGGATAGATCTCTGTGGCAGCTCTGTAACGTGAGACTGGAGTCATCAAACGGTGAACAGTGTGGGGCTGGGGAGTTAATGACCTGCGAGCAGAAAGAGAAATCCCACTTGGTGCCTAATACTATAATTATCGTTTAAAAAGGCATTCAGTTTCCTTCACTGACCTGCACTTTTAAATAGAGTCCAGAACACTGTCCAGGTGCCAGAAAAACCATTATATACAGTCGAGGCAAAGTGCACGCTGGGAGTTTTGCTGGCCCATATAGCAATACATCAATCAATAAAATCATTGTTTAAATTATTTTACAATATATTTACTTATATTTTATGTACACTATTGAGAATTTGGAAAATGGACTCTTTTTTAACATTTGGATAAATATGGATAGAAGGTAAGGAGGAAAAAATAGCACAACTATAGCAACAAAGAAAGTCTTCTGTATTTCTCCGCATGATTGACTTTAACAACAGTTATACAAAACCAATATAGCAAACAGTTGTTATTTGGCTGAAACTTTGAACATGTCATTTATAAAGAGGTGTGACAAAGTTTTAAAAGCAATTTCCCCGATGTTTTTTGTCATTGACTCCCTGGGTATAAAAGTGCAAAGGCAGGCTACAGGTGAAAATTGGAAGAATGTTTTTTTTGTTTTTTTCCAAAGAGGAAAAAGGATTCTGTATTCTGATGAGTTCCCTCTTTTTTTTTTTTTTTTCAAAAGCCACATCTTTGATGCTCATAGACCTAACTCCAGGGCTATATATATATACATATATATATACATACATATATATATACATACATACATATATATATATATATACACACATATATATACACATATATATATATATATATATATATATATATATATACATATATATACATATATATACACACACATATATATGATGTCAATTTTAACCTTATTTTTAATCTCCTTCCCATTTTTTGAATATACTACATGTTATATTCTATTAAAATTTCATTATGTCATAATTGCAAACACCATCTTGACTACATTTCTAGCATTATATCGTGTGTGTGTGTGTGTAGGTGTATGTGTGTGTGTGTGTGTAGGTCCCTCGCTGTGCCATTTCCATGTTACCTGTCAATCATTCTATGTCAGGCTGTCAATCAGAACAGAATTATGCTTAATATAGTCTCTAACCTCTCTTTCACCTCTGTCTTTGTCACTATTCAAGAGCACTGCATAGGTGCTTTCTGCTTCATTGTTTTTTCTCTCCGTATACCTGTATTTTAATATGAGAATGTTGTGCGATATCATTTCACAACAAATAACAGGCCTGAGATACTCTGAGAACTCTGTCTTGGGTTATTTAAGGTTATTTTGAGGAAAAGGTTTATAAAAAGGTTCCATGAAGAGGAGATGGTCTGAAAATCCCCAATTTTTCCCAGTGGGCGTCACATCATGAAACCACTCATTCATTTGCAAACATATTCATAAACCAGTCAGTGAATTGCGCCAGGACCACAGGCTGCATAAATGGACATTGCTGTGTTCCAAATAGGATGTGTGCATGGGGAGTGCTTCCGGCTCCATCGATTTTGCCTCCAGTTGATTTTACATACAAACGTCACCCCTCTCTTTGAAACAGTGAGCCTCTGCATTTTGATCTTAAAATGTTCATATTAACCCATCCTACACGGTCCTAGTGTTTTAATTTTGCTATTTTGTCAGTACTAAGTTCTTGTTCCTAACATGGAACTGACCTCAAATTAACTCCTATAACTGCTAGCCTTGTGAGCTTCATTTGACTGGAGCCAAACACTATGGGTGACATTACACTCCCTTAGTCCACTTCTTCACACAGTCTACGCCAAGGACACAGCAGTACTATTTGGAACAATGACCACTCTAAAAATTTATAGAGATAGCACTGACCTTTAACTACTGACCTTTGGATTAGAAAATGAACACTCAAAATAACATAGGTGAACCAGATAATGGCCTATGAAACAAAACAGATATGATAAATGCATTTCAAAACAAGTGGAAAGTGCTATAATGATGTTTAATGTTGGCTTCTCTTGAGCTGGACAAAGAGGTAAGGAAGTGCTAGCCTGGGGGAGAGCTCTGTGGCAAAGACAGCCTAATGGAGGGTCCCTGTGAAGACCGCTGACAGTCTATTTGCTTCAACCCTGTCAGCAGTGTGCTCAGAAAAGCAGGTGCATAGAGAGAGGAGGGCTGAAACGAACAGCTCCTCATTAAAGGTAAATATACATATTTAATGAGCCTGAAGCAGTCTGCATAATGTCTGCTCCATGCTAATTATCAGCAGCGGCACAGCAGGAGAAAATGGCACACAAAGAGCTAGGTAAATCAATTCAAGATCACTGTCACTCAACCAGGAGATAAAGAAATACAGGATACTGGATTATTCCCCATGGAGAGCTGGCCATAGTCGTTATACTGTAGCTCTGAATGAGGTATGATTGTGTGCAATGTTTAGAATGTAGGTCACATACCGGAGCAGTAACCTTGGAATTTAGGGGGAAATAAAGAGGCTTTGATGCTGAAATCATGACAAGAAGGCACTGTTAGAAATCTGTAATGAATGGAAATTAACATGTATTAATGTAAAGTGTGATATAACATGTCTATAAGAGAAGAGAAGACCCTATGCACTTGAAAATGGCAGCAAAAGAGATTGTCCTAAGTATATTGTGTAGCTTGACACTTAAATATAGTTATGGTTGCACTGGATGCCATAAAATACATTTAAAGATGGAGTTATGAATGATCCAAGGGTTTCAAATTGTATACTTTTGATACAGTTTTTGGTAATTCAGGGCCTCCTTTTTATTAACCATAATCAAATATTCATTGCAGCATAAATAAGGACAAGGGCAATGTGGTATAAAATGTTACACAGCTTTATTTAATATTCTAGACATTTAAAAGTTATTTCATTAAACCCTGCATTTACAATAAGTGAAAGTGCTAGTGCTGTGCAAAACATGGATGATGAGCTAGTTATATCAAGGTGCATAGAGTTCTAGATGGTAATGTATTGTAATGTAATGTAATGTTTGCATTGTATTGGGCCTATCTGGGCTAAAGGGACTTGTGCTAACCCTAAGGCCTAACCTTGAATTGCACTGCAAATGTTGCACTTCACCCCTCAGATAACGATAACTTTAGCTCCACCACAACAGCCATCCAAAAATCACTAACACTGAATAATACAGCATGAAATAGACCAATAGAATAGAGGCGAAAAGTGAGCAAGAATCTTAGCATCTTACAATCTTAGAATTTAGAAGATCCCACCCTACATGGGATGTGATCATAGCGGCCACCGTCACCACCGTCACCACCGTCACCACCGTCACCACCGTCACCACCGTCACCACCGTCACCACCGTCACCACTGTCCAACACACACCTCGTGCCGCTACCTACAGAAAGCCCCAAAACAACACCGAGGCATGTGTGCTTTTTTTTTTGTTTTCAATCAGTGACGCTGGGTGTGCCACGCACAGCACTGCCTTCACGGGTACACCTTGGTGGGAAATTAGATTACGTGTGATAACCTTGTTACATAAATAAATTACAATTTACAATCTGTGGAGGCCATGCCACCTAATCCATGATTATTTATTATCCCCTAGTTTCTTAAAAATAAATAAAGTGATGCAATGAACCTAGAACTGGAAATAAGAACAAGCTTTGACAAGCCAAAGGCACTTTGTTATAAAATCATTTTCAAAACCTGCGTTGGAGCAACTGTCTCTGGCTGAATATTCTATGTTGTACATCTCCTGTGCACTGCATCCAGCTTTTTGTGAGAGTGAACACAGTAACAAAGAGCATTTTTATGCCTTGAAGCAGTGTACTTCGAACATGTGATTTGTGCTGCAATTTCAAGGACTCTTTTTGAAAACTGCAGGTGAAAGAGATCATGGCTCAAAAGGCAACTGCCATTTTTCTCTTAATATAAGCCCTTGGCCCCCACGCATTATTATATCCGAGTTATTTGTGCAATACACATTTTTAAAGTGAAACTCTTAAAACAAACCACTTCTTTCTGGTCCTAATAAATAAGGTGCAAAACATGTTTAAACTAGTATGGACTTCGAAGCAAACATGATTGTAAATTTGTATAATAAAACTCAAATTGACAGCGACATTTTTTTCCTCTCTTTAATGTAAACAGTCTAGAGAAGTCAGACGCATCAAGCTAGTTTAATTTTCACCCTGTGCCAAATGTCATGAGCATTAACAAGATTTATCTAAACAATCAACGGAAAAGCTCAGTTTTACGACAAGAAGGCTGCAGACTTTATCGATGTGAGTAAATCAACATAATCGGAACCGAAACCACTGACAGTTACAGTAAATTCACAGCTTTATTTTTCATTCTGTCTGTTTGTCTTGTGTCAGAGCAGGTCTAGTCACCAACTTGAAGGACCAACATGCAATAAGAAGGGACTCTGTGAATATCCATCATGGCAATTACATCTTTGGTAATGCTGATTCCTTCTTTGGGGCTAATGAAGTTCCCGGCCCCTGCACTGCTATCAAGAATCCAGCTAATGTCTTTTAATTTGCAGAGATAATTACAATAACGTTCCACTTGAAAATCCATATGTGCCAGTGAGCAAAGACAAAATCGACCATCGTTTCAAAATCCCATGAGAATACTTTCAGTCTATCTGCTCTGTCAATAAGTCCCATGAGGGGTATAGCAAAAATGTATGCATTAATAAAGCCATAAAGATTGGCATGACGTGAACATCATGTAAGAAGGTTCAACCGGTTCATGAATACTACTGGGGCTGAGGAACCATCTTGTGATTGATCTAAGCCAGGCATGTCCAAACTATGGCCCGGGGGCCAAATGTGGCCCTCAGACCAATTGTTTTGGCCCTCAGGCTTCCAGGTGAATTGGCCCATAGTACTGCAAGTAGTACTTTTTACTGCATGTTTTTGAAATCTACCTTGATCAAGCAAATGTAGTGTGTCCTTTTGAGGGTCTAAGCATGAACAAAAGTCTGGAGGGTCATTCAAACCTGTTATAAATGCCCAGATTTGAATTACTCACTGTTTTGACCACCAGCCTATGACCCTCGATCGGCCCTCACGCTGGTCTGTGTTTTAATATGTGGCCCTTGATGAAGAAAGTTTGGACACCTCTGATCTAAGCATTTGTTTTCCTTACCTGGAATATTTAAGAATTTCCACAGACAGCATTCTATTAAAGATTTTGTGCTATGCTATAAACTGTTCTGAAATTAAATTGGCAATGTTAATATGAGTAGATTATCCTAGCACAGTGACTGCCATAGTTGTTAAATGTGTTTATAGACAGCTATATTCAGTAGGGAGAAGTAACACAAAACCACACAGAAGATTAGAAATATCTTGGAAATCATTTCAATGGGAACGGGCTCTTCTAACATATTGGAGGGTTTTCCCAGGTATTGTATTGATCCGATATTGAAAATTTAGCTGATATTTGGTACCCTTTTGCAACCTGTGCCATTCTATATGTGCCCCTGTTTAATTCATAGTTTGTCTTTGTTTATTGGACATGGTTTTTTTTTTTTATGAGTGTGAAAATGGAAATAGAAGAGCGATTTTTACTTTAAAAATGACATATGTCTATACACATGTGTGAAAATATTAATAATGGTGCCAGCAAATATTATTTATTAGCCACAGTATCAAGGCAAATAACAAATATCAGTATCAGATCATCCTTTTTTTTCAATCTGGACTAAGCTGCAGTGTAAATGCAAGATTTACCACACACAGGTACAAAATAAGATTAAGAGTACCTAGAAAAATAAATGGTCATGCACAAAATGCAATCAAAGATACTGCAAACATAAATAATTATATAGTGTATATTATAATGTATATTGTTATTAACAGTGTGATATGAACACTGTTTCCCTCACTGAGCATTAGAGATAAGAGAGACAGTGACAGTGCAGGCCGTGGAGAGTCGGCCACAAGAAGAGTCTAGACATAATGAGTTTAATAACGTACATTGTTCATTAAATGGTGGCTCTGGGGCTCTTCGGAGGTGTCAGTGCTGTCAGATTAGAGCAGGCCCAGTCGTGTGTGGTGCAGGGAGGGAGGCAGCAGCCCATATGCTCAGCCCAGCTCCACAGCACCATGACCCTCAGCAGATGTGCTGCAGTGGCTCTCTGTCATACCTGTGTTCATCCCCCCATTGAGCAGCAATAACAGCAGCGATGAGAATGTTGGCCGTGTCCTGTGAGTCAACAAAGGATTATGACAGGCAGCAAAATAACTCTGGCTTTATTAAAGAAGGTTGAAGGCAAATGTAATTAAAACAGAGAAAGAAGGAAAGGGTGGCCTGAATGCTGGTGCATCAGTTCACAGGATGTTCTCACTGTGGGGTTAGATTTAACATTAGGTAGTCAGGATTTACCATAAAGTCTAAATATGGCTATCTTAACTTTTTTTCTACTTTACCCAATAAACCTAAAGATTTTCACAGTTCTCTAAGATCAATTTGTATTATCTATGAGTTTACCTGACAATTCATATTTTATCACACCAGCATGTGTGTTTCCTGGATGACCCGTCCAGTCATGGATCAGCATTGTATGAATCGGCTTTGTATTGAAGCTAAAGGTGAAGTGCCCACACTTTACTCATTCAGATTTATGCATCTGTCTAAGCATTCTGTTTTTACCCAGACTGAGCCTGTGCAGAACTCAGATCTAGAGTGTTACACATCAGTCTGACCAGGTTAGGAGGGTGTGATATACTGAAGAACAGGTAAATGATCACATTTTTATAGCGCTTTTCTACCTTTCAAGGCACTCAAAGTGCTTTACAACAAGGAACCACTCACCCATTCACTCACACATTCATACACCAGTATACGCAGACACTGGGGGCGAGGTGGGTTAAGTGTCTTGCCCAATGTCGAGAGCGGGATTCGAACCACAAACCATCAGATCAACGCTCTTACCAACTACCAACCAGCTACTGTCGCCCCCAAAAGAACAAAACTTAAAACATATTTCAAAAGAAACACTAGCCTGAAAACTTATTACTGGATTGTAAAGGCAAAAATTGCATTTTCATTTGAAGCTTTTTTGTTGCATGTTATGTTAAGATTGATAAGTTACATACCCAAGTAACATATTTCAGTTTTTTTGCTGTAACTGCTCTGTACTGAACAATGGCCACATGCATACAGCAGTCATTTCTCAGTCCTGCTTCTAAATACAGTATGGTTTTGTCGCAGTTGAAATATTTAACTTCTCACAAAAATCTTATTTGTTCAGTGTGACAATCTGTGGGGAGCCTGCCTGCCGCGGCCAGCGTGTGAGAGCTGTGATTTAGTGGCTTGTCCGAGCACCATTTCAAGCATGCACCTGATAAGCTGAGTGTAATTTCAAAGCAATTTCTTTTGCAGAATGTAAAGCACCAGATTATGTTCAATATGGACATGTGACAAGGGCTGACTGCTCGGGCGAAATGCACACTGCTGGATTATTCACTTGTATTTGTGCCACATATAAATTGCATTATTAAATCCTTGCCCTGTGTGAGAGTGCAGGTATCAGGGAAAATAGGCCAACACCATGGTGGGAATAGGAGAGTACAGAATATACTCAATATGTCCATAGGTTTGAAACAGTGACTATTGAAAAGACAATCTTTACTAAACTGCTATCTCAGAGCTGCCAAATTCCAGCTACATGCCCATCTTAAAAGTGCATCCAAAGCACAATGAAATAGTAACGAGAAGATCCATTAATTTAACCTGACCTATAATAATAATCTGTTGAGCCATTCCTTTCTACAATCGAACAATACAATCTCTTGACTTCTCCCACACAACTGAACCACTTGATACAAGCATATTTAATGATGTAGTTCTGTGTTCTGCTGAATGTTAGTATTCCATGGAGTCCTCTGAACCTGCTGAACCGTTTTATTTCAAATGAAGGGATGGCAATGTGGAATTTTGGGTAAAGTATTTGGATGGACAATGTATGTTCTAAGAGGTGACAGTCTTTCCTCACGTAGAGAGCAATGCAAAGAAGATAAAGAGTCAGTGATATTGCAATTAATGGCAATGAAGGAAAATGTGCTGCTAGAGCTGCTTGAAGACTGACAGTGTAACTAATAGAAACCCAGAGTGAATGTCTCTTTTCTTTATGCATGTAAGGCTCTATTTGAAGTAGCAGCTGTCTGCTCCAGAAACACCTGTGCTTCATTTAAATGTCAAAAGCTCTTTTATGTGTCGGGCATAAATGTGTGCGCATAGAGTGGGCAGTGGAGAAGTCACACGGTCAAATGGAAAACCATATCTGAATCCAGTGAACGCCACAGAACAGCCGTGCTGACCACTACAAGTGTTTCATTTGAAACTTTAATCATAAGATTATTGTAGTGGTGACATCCACTGGCAGTCCATTCGCACAGGGGTTAAGGTTATTTAGGGAAGTCCTCGTACCTGACTCTCACCTCTGACAGTTGTACGTGGCTGTTTTGAAGCAGAGCTGGCAGCACAAAGGCTGTTATATCCTACCACCACTGTGACTCACTGTTTCAGTGGTCCAAAGCTCAGGTGGGACTAAACTTTTTATTTGTGTGTGTCGATAAACAGCAGCATCATTCACTGCCATGAGAGCAAACTAAGTCATGTGTCTATGGTGCTGCCCCACCTGTAGGGTTTCTCCTAGACTTCTACTCTGAGCTTTCTTTTTATCCATTTTGTTCAACTTCTAGTGCTGCTGTGTAAAGTCTGTGGCCCTGTACCCTTTGGGGGCATTGCATATCAGGTCTTGGGGCTGTTGCTATCATTTTTGCCTCATTAGGAATGTTTTAGGAGTATAAGATTATGTTAAGAAAAGTGTATTCAGTGTTGTATTATTATCATTATGTTACCTTAAATTCAGGCACTAGGCTAGACAGTTTATTTTAGATTGGGCCTAATATTGGCCTAATATATTCCCGGAGGTTGGATTCTAAAATCAATACGTTTGTTACGTTAGCAGCAGTGGTGCACCGCTGCACCTGCCAACCTTGAGATGATTCACTAGTAGCATAGGCACATTCACAGAGAAGAAAGCACAATTAATGTTTTCACATGCTGACACATTAACAGTGTCCTGGAGTGTGTGAGAGGAACCTGCACTCCTGGGCAAAGGAGATTAGCAAACATGCAACAGCCCTTATACACTGAAGCATGCAGTGTTGAAGATCTTTAAAGAGTGGGTCTGTAGAAAGTGACATGAAAACAAGCAAAAATCGTAATATTGCTCAAAGACGCTGTGCTGATCTCATGGGCAACAGCATCAACCCCCTTCAGGAAATGCCCTCATTGTTTGACACTTACTGTAACCTGCAGCGTGCTGTTTATCAGACATTATGCATGAAATGGGTCTCATGCCACTTTTACATTGTGGCCAAACTTTGGACTTGCAGTCTGGACTGTCCCCAGTCTCTGAAAGCCTACTTCTGTAATGAACCAGTATTCACTAAAGGTCTGTCTGTCTCTGGGCCCGAGTGGTCAGGGAGTCCATATATTTGTATGCCTTACTTGCAGAGATGCATAGACATACTGTTTGACACACAGTCTCTTCAATACCCAGGTGAAATATCATGTCTGTGGCTGATCATTTCTTTCAGTGACAGTGCTGTTGGTGCTGGCACAGATCTGTGCCACTTGAGCTTTTAGAGTTGATCAGAACGCTCCACATTAATAACAAAGTTTGTATGAGAAGTAGCAACATAAAGAAACAGATTTTCACTCATGCTCTTGTATGAGTTTAGAAAGTAAATGCCAAACTGTTAATTAGCGCTCAGCCCTATTTCCCATTTCACCTTGCTGCACTATTCAGTTATGTCCTTGTATAGTTGTTTTAACAAGACTGTGATTTTCTTCGATTCTGGAGAATTCACCTATAGCGAGAAGCATAATTTCTTTAAAGATACCACGAATAAAACGGTAAAGTTTTATTCGTGGTAAAGTAGTAAGTAAAAAAGAAGTGTTCATCGTAATAAATGGCTCTTTGATGTGTCCTCAGGAGAACATGAGCCACAGGAAGAAGAGGAGGCATCTTGAAGAGCTGGACAGACGCTGTGGTGCCTCCGAGAACCATGTGAGGGGCGTTGAAATGTGAGCAGCCTTGAAATAGCAAGAGGAGACATTTAAAACAACGTACACGATTTCAAATGATTAGATACAACTAGCACATCACTATCAATTCACAATCACAGGAGTAAAGAATGGAGTAGAGGAAATGAATAATGTGCAAAGCAAATCAAGTACAGCTGAAGCAATTAGACTGTCCAAAGATTTGTACAGTTTTGGAATGTGTACCAGAGTGTATGTAGATGATTTTAACATATTATCCATAACTTGCTGCACACAATATTCCGACCTGGAGAGACGTAGACAGGCACAAAAAGAAAGTTTGAGTAGTTTTACTGAAGCAGCCCCCGGGAGGAGACATTGTGATGAAGGGCGTGGCAGATTAGATGATATTTGGGACATGTCTTGACACTGGAGGTGATAGAGGTGAGGCCGAGGAGAATGAAGGGGATGATGAGATGCCAAGGCAGTACTGGGGAGGAGGTGGGGTGTGGCACAAACTGAAGCAACCGTGCACTTGCAATGGAGATTTAAATTGGGAAAAGTGGGCACTGATTGGACAGAAGGAGGTGTGGTGAGCAGCGAGGAGGAAGGTTTGGAGTGAAGTGACGAAGGCTGAGGAGCAACGGTAGGTCTGAATTTACCCTAGCTCCATTTGTACTAATGATAAGCAGTATATGTTCTTCATACAATGTACATACAGTGTTAAAAATGTGATATTGACAAAATTGAATGTCCAGATGCATTAAAACATTACATAATTTTTAAAAGTTTTGATTAGAGATGGTATATTCAATATTCTAATTCTCTCCAAAAAATAAAAATAAAAATACATCTTTTTTTTTTCCCATCACCCACCTCCGCTTGGTATTTATTTTGCTTCTGGAAATCCTACAAATGTATAGCACGCCAGACCGTTGCTTCACATATACTGTCCTTTACTGAGAGCATGTTGTGATCTGACAGGAGAAAATTATGGTGAATGAGAGATGTGCAAATGGAAAGATGAAATCAGGAGCAGAGCAGGATGTTAACACAAGTGACATCTCAATCACTGCCTGACACTACCTCCATGATCTGCTCATCCAGCCATCCGTATCTCCTCTAAGTCTGCTAATTAAACTATGATTAAGTCCCTCTAATCAAATGCAGAAGGATTCCTAGATTTTCTAGTAAAGTCAGTTACATCATATCTCATGAATTTTACTTTCTCATAATAGTTTCTTCCCTTTGCAGATTTATTTTTTTAAATTAAAGGAGGAGCTATGAGCACACTGACTCAGGCTTAATCAAGTGAGAAGTAGCAAAGCCCGTGACTATGCAGCAGGCAATCTCCCTAAACCTCCCAGTGCCTTTAGCTGCGAGCCCAGGCTTCATCAGGCTTATGAGCACTGCGTCATATCGGCATTACCACTGATAGCAGTTCCACATTGAAAATCTCCCAGACTAATGAAAACGGTTAGAACCAATCCAGGCGCTCACGGAAATTGGTGTAAGAGCTGTGCTGTTGGCGATGTGGCTCTATCAGTGGAAAGCAATATGAATGATTTAAAGTAGCATCTGAAGAAGGGCATCAGCTGTCAGTTTTCAGGAGATGAAAGCCCAGATTGGCTGCTATAGCTCCATCAGAGAGCACAGTGCTGGGCTGTGCAGGGACACAGAGTGGAGCTTGCACAGAGACCAGCTGTCAGACTGCTGCCACCAATGTGGGAGTAAATATGGGCCCGGGGCACTGGCCCAAAGTGTGACAGTGGAACAATCTAGTGGTTCTGCCAGAGCAATCATCCCAGGAGCCTGCAAAGATGGCTGAATAAAAAGGCACTTTTCAGCAGACAGGATGTACCCCCTACATAAAGTGTGATTTATATGGAAAGGATTTGGCAAAACTGGTTATAAGGTCACGTCTCAATGTGCCAACAATATTCCTAATGGGGTTGACAGTGGTGTAGTGGCACTGGCCAACCTAACCATGCTGCTGGGATCAGTTGTGACATTTTATTTGCCTGACCAGCCATTCCTTTCTACATTCTGTTTGAGTCAGTCTAGAATGGGACAATAGAGCATGAAAAACCTCAGTCTAAACATGGGACGGTTCAACCATAGCTGCCAATTTGTAGCATTTGTCACTCAAATGCAGAAGACATCTCCTCTTGAAAAATTCTCCCAACAGAACTAAATATATAACTCCTTAGATAAATAATAGTTTGATGAAAACAGAAAATCCATCCAATCCAGTTTCTCAATCCATTATGCAAATGTTTTCTGATTGGTTAATCTGAATGTCAATCACGCCATCTGATATCAGGGAGACTGACGGCTCCAGATCCACTCATCTTTGTAAAGTTTTGTTAAAATGTGGTTCAGGCTGGCCAAGTAAGCATATTATTGGTATAGGCATCCTCAAACATCTCTAAACTCTATAAAAAAAAAGTGTGTGACTGGTTCCAGCAAAATGTATATGCAAAAATGAATAGATATTTACTGAAATAAGGTATTACCTCTGTTTCATTTATCACTGACTTGTATACAGGTCAGTATAGCTATATTGCTTTATAGCAATTAAGCTGTATGCTGAGTCAAGTGTATCGAGTAATATTAAAACCACTGGAGAGCTCTCACTGGACTGGTCTTTCATATCTCCAAACCTCTTATTGTTCAGGATGTTTGATATCCGCTTCCCAATAAGACCAGATCAATACAGTTCCAATTTCTTGCCAACAGTCTGGGCATTTTATCTGTGCAGAAGATAAGGTAAGAGCTGGATGTGGATATCTTTAAGCAGTGGTTACAGACACTATGTCTATCCTTCACACATACACACTTAAAGGTCTAAATTGTTAGTAAATTTGATTGTTAAAGGTGCACTGTGTAACTTTTCTGGGGGAGCATCCATCACCTTTGTCTCCATGGATATTACTGTTTTTCCTTGATTATTCAACAAGTTGGTAATCACAATGTAGATAGATTAATGGTCAGATCTATGGAGAGGCAAGCCTGGACATGGAAAGAATTCATGTCTTTTTGAGCTATAAAACACCTGTCATTAAACAAATGTAAGGTCTGTTTAACATCCTCCTGTGGAACATTTCAGATAAGAAATGGTGACAAGCAAATAGCGGACCCTCCTCCTTAGAAGTGCACATAATGCACCTTTAGTTCTTTCATTTAAGCAGTTGTGTATCAGTCTAGAGGGCTGGGTTTCTGTCCACATACACTTCTAGGTCCATCAGGACAAAATTGGGAAATTACTCTTTTCATTAGAGAGCCCATATTATGCTAGTTTCTCATTTAAATTATGTTTGCTCAGAAGAACAGTTGTTCAGTTTCATCCGTGCATGTTTAATACACAAACTCTGCAAATTTAGGGTGGGTTCTGCTGTCATACAGAAAACACATACAGGAAGTGCTCCAATGTGTTCATAAACTCCATACACCTGGAAAAAACAATATCTAATGGAAAAAGATATAGGGGAAAAAAAACAATATTTAGGTAAGTTAAAATGAATTTTTACTTTATTTGAGTAGATTCAACTTGACAAGTAAAATTATCTACCAGTGGAATAAATGTTTTTCTTAATTCAAGAAATATTCAATTTTGTTTCTTTTTAAATGCAAAAAGTAGTTTTTATTTTAAGTGTAGTAAGACGTAATTTCATGTAATTTCTTGTTAAGAACAAAAAGTCTTGTTCCATTGACAGATAATTTTACTTGTCAAGTGAAATTTACTCAACTCATGGTAAAAGTTTCTTAATTCAAGTCATCTTAACTTGACTAGCTTTTGCTTTTTGCAGTGTACTGCTTCATGATATCACAAGAGCATTTTGAGCTTTGGAGATGTATACAGACTAATAATGCAGGGTTACTCAAACGTGTGAATGAAAGTCAGTTTTGCAGGACCTTTAACATTCATTCAGACATTTCAAAACCTCTCCATTAGAATCAATTGTTCACCAGAATCCATGTGTTAATTGTTATTCTTGCATTTCATGGACTTCTTGCTTTTCATTGTTTACTCTTAGACTGCAATATATGTAGTTCACTCTGTTGAGGGAGGTTCATTCAAACTCTGAAATGAAAAATGTGAGAAGTCTGCAGCATGTCCTGTCAGGAGTCAGATCAAAGTGCATGTGTAAATGGGAATCGTCTAGTCATGCCAGCAGGGCTTCTGTGTGGTCAAAGACATACATTATTAACACGTAGCATTCATAACAAGTCAGCTGGCTAGCTCACATCATCAACCACAGACTTTCTTTCTCTATCATCACCGCTTGAACTTTCTTGTGATGGGCTGATCTAAAAATAAAACAGGAAGGAAATATGTGATTATTTTATGGTATGTATTTTGTTAATTGAAACTGAAATATGCATGTGATGGCTGACTTTAAAGGTCCTGTATTGTGCTAAACTGACTCTTATGAGCTTTAAGCCATGTTATCAGGTCAAAACCTCATCAAAAACATACCTGCAGTTGTGTTTTGTTTCATTCACACGTTTGAGTAACCTTGTATTATTAATCTGTTTATATCTCCAAAGCTTAAAATACTTTGTTCCACCTTGTGATGTCATGTAGTGGTAGTTAACAGCTACTTTTTTACCTTTAGCTAAGTAGATTGGCAATTTCAGGGCTGAAATGATCCAAATGATTCTAGTGAAGATGTATGGAGTTTACAAACACAGTGAAGCACTTCCTGTAATACCACATGACATCACAAAGTGGAACAGACTGTTTTCAGTTTATGAGAAGAACCCAGCCCAGTTTGTGATGAAGAAACAACATTAGAGATCAGAAAATAGTGCACTATATGGGCTTTATTTATTTAAAACCTGTAGCTCTGCTGTTATGGTCTATATTGCTATTCATTCCAGTTTTACCATAAATTCTCTATCGAGTAAAAAGGTTATTCCATTGATAAATTTAAAACGCTTATTTATAAACTTTTCTAAACTATAAATAGTGAATCCATTTTGGCCAACCATTCACCTTGTGGATCTTACACTGATCTTACCTTGTCAGTAGACTATACCTTTATTTAGGCAACTCCACATTTTTTAGCCTCAGTGAATAAGTGTTCTTCACTACTGAATTGATTTCTGCAAAACAGTCGAGTTCATTGCATTAAGTATATGTTTTATGTATATGTATTTTTAATTCCAGAAACACAAGCTATATGTGCCTCCAGGTATGAGACAGACGTGTTCAAACCAACATAGCTTTTACTGATAGATAGGGGGTTACGGGTTATGGCAGGGGTGTCCAAACTTTTTTCATGCAGGTCCACATATTAAAACACAGACCAGCGTGAGGGCCGATCTAGGGACTGGTGATTGATTGAGTAATTCAAATCTGTGTGTTTATAACAAGTCTGAATGACCTACCAGACCTTTGTTCACGCTTAGACCCTCAAAAGGACACACTAAACTTGCTTGATCAAGGTAGATTTCAAAAATATGTAGTAAAAAGTACTAATTGCCGTAGTATGGGCCATTTCACCTGGAAGCCTGAGGGCCAAAACAATTGGTCTGAGGGCCACTTTTGGCTCCCGGGCCATAGTTTGGACATGCCTGGGTTATAGGTTAGGGGTTAGCAACTGTAAGGCTGCTTCATTCTTAATTAGGCAAATAATTCATTCTTAATTAAACATATGACATGATAGCCAAATAGTTTGTTATCATTTGGTGTGTAGGGTAGGAGTCTCCCATTGTCTCAATGCTGAAATCCACTTAGTTTAAACTTAAAATTCTTCTCTCTAATCTAAATACTCACTACTAAACCCAAGCATTAGCAGCCAATCATTTCATTTTGTTTTTTAGTTTTTTTGGAGTGGGGTAGGTGATTCTTGGTGTAACCTTCAAACTGTGGGGTAATGAGAAAATACAAGTGCTGCCCTGGCTGAATGATTCTGTAAGGAGTGAAGAAGGCTTTGTATGCGTCTCTGCAGGGATCAACTGTGCCAAGACCTGCTCTTTCAAATTGGCCCTCACAAATCCTCCTGGTGCCGCTGTGGGCCAATTGGTGGTCTTACCCCACGAGGGAGGGGGATACAGAACATGTGCCTCTATAATCGTGTCATGATAGACTGCTGCTGAGCAAATTAGAAACATGACTTTTTGATTTCCAGAAGCACGGTGTTATATTGCGCTAATCCCTTGAACTTTATATTTGCAATTTACAGCTTGGGCTTCGCCGAGTTCTGTCTGGGTTTGTTCAAATGCTGCGTTGGTCATTTGACACGACTGCTTGGACCTAATGAGAACAGCGTTCACTTCTGATTATGCAACAGTGTTTCAGAGGAACCATAAAGTGAAAATACATTAAGTGCATGACAAGTTTGCATGTCTTTTTGCTTATTACTTGGTTTGAGATAGTAACTGTGGTAAATATTCATCATAGTTTTACATCAGTCAAGAGATAGTGGAAAATAAAGGTACAAAAATACAGGAAGTAGCTCTATTAGTGATGCACCAATCCGATCGTTCTGATACTGAAAAATTAGCTGGATCGGATATCAGCTGCCAAATATCAGTTCAACAGATATAAGATCTTGGTTGGACAAATAAATCGATGTAGTACGAATTTACTCAGAAAGCTGAATGAAATGTGTTGATTGGAGAAATACATACTTTAACATATAGTATCGTAATCTCTCAGAACTGAAAAAGATGAATTGGTATGTCCCTAATCTCTGTCATCAACACCAAAAATCTGATCCAAAATGTGAACCTAGGGACATTTTAAGGGAGCCACATATACCATATAATGCAATAGTTTTACATAGCGCTTTTTCAGGACACTCAAAGACGCTTTACAGAGCATTATTCATTCACTCCAGACCCGGTGGTGGTAAACTACTGTTGTAGCCACAGCTGCCCTGGGGCAGACTGACGGAAGTGAGGCTCCAATCTGCGCCATCGGCCCCTCCAACCACCACCATCATTCACGCACACACCACTTTCATACTAGGCAATGTGGGTGAAGTGTCTTGCCTAAAGACACAACAACAGTTTTTGTGACTGGCGCCCCCCTGTGGCACCTGGAATTCCCAGTGGTCTCCCATCCAACACCCAAGTACTAACCAGGCCCGGCCCTGCTTAGCTTCTGAGATCTGACGGGATCAGGCTTTGACAAGCCGGTATAACCACATATCTGCTGTGTCCATGTCCAAAAAGCAAGTCAAATGATAACACCAAATATATTACCAAAAGAAAGAAAGAAAAAAATTAATCAAATGTAACTTAAATATAATTATGTTAACAGTGTTTCTGTGAAATGAGTAGTCTTTATATTCTGAGGGGGACCACAGAGGTCATGTCCAGAAGTCTGTGTGAGGTAGTGAAGAGGGGAAGTTGAGGAGGCTGATGGTTCTGCTGCTGCATCAGAAGAGGGTGTAAAGTGTGATTTTCCTTTTAGCAAAGTTTAATACACGGTCAAGTTGATCAATCCAAATTTTATTCCAGGATGGACCTTTTCAAGGTTATCCATAAATGTCAGCAGCAATATCTCAGTCACTTTTCACCCCTGTTCGTGCTGAAGTGAACTTCACAGGTGGACCACAGTGAAACATATAGATCTGATTATTTCAAAGTGGATCAAGTGTCTGCGATTATTAGTGCGATTCTGGTGAAAGTTGAGGTCGTACAGCGCCACGTGCAGATTTTCAGTTTCAAAAGGTGCTCTTGGACTTTGAAGCCACACACACAAGAACAGAGCACCAAGGGTCTCCTATGAATGTGAGTCTAAAAGCAATCCCATCTGAGTGGCCTTGAAAGCTGAATATAATAGAACTGCTTTTGTCCTCTCACTGCATGGCTGAGTGGAATGTGCTCTGCTGCAGACACCTCTTTCCTCCATCTAAAAAAATCCCTTCACTCTCTCCTAATTGAGAGTTATATTTGAGAGCTGTGTGTCTGTGGTTAACAGTTATTTGGCCCACTGTGATATCCCCACATTATATTACAGATAATCTTTACACAGAAAACCGCAGCTGCAAGCGGCTTCCTACACAGTGTAATCAAATTACTTCAGTATCCAAAGGCTGTTGTTTTTGTTGGCCAATCACAGAGCTGTCTGCATCACAATGCAGGCCCGATGGAGGACGCTCATCACCTCAGCACTAATGCACTGTGCTGTATTTCTATAGCGCTACAGTTCACTTCTATACAACTCTTTCCTTTCATCCTTACTTTCCATATAAAAGACATTTGAAAGCAGCAAATACACTGCCAAATACTGCAAAATATAGATAGGCAGGTACTGATAATGTACAATTCTTCTAAATTTAAAAGTCTTATATGCCGCAAACTTGATTCTTTTGAGCTTTTAGCCATATTATAACGCTGTTACCTCCTCAAAAACAGAGTTGTTTTGTTTCATTCACACATATTTAAGTAATCCGGGTTTATTAGTCCGTCTACATCTTCAAAGCTCCAAATATTCTGTTCCATCTTGTGATGTCATGAAGTGGTAGTTCTCAAGGTAACACCTACTTTTTACCTTTAGTTTAATAGAGACTGGCACTTCCAGGGATGAAATGGTGAAGGTGCACAGCATTTAAAAACACATGGGAGCACCACCTGTATTACCACATGACATCACAAGGTGGAACAGGGTGTTTTCTGCTTGAGAGAAGAACTTAGCCTAAATATTCAACTTGTGTGTTAAACGTGTGAATGAAACAAAACACAACTCCAGGTATGTTTGTGATGAGGAAACAACATTATAACACAGATTAAAAAAGGCATTTTAACACAGAAAAAAGAAAAGTGCAATATGGGCCTTTTAAATCAAAAATGCTTGTAGGAAAAGGTCCAGTAATTGAACTCAGAGCCTTTATGTTGTGGGGCAAGAGCACTAACCACTGTGCCATCAGTTTAGAAAAGTGTAAGATTTTTTTGTTTTTTGGTCAGTTTGGCGTCTCAGCATACAACATGTTCCAATCTACAAAGTTACATGCATTTTCTGACCAAGTAATACCAGCACATGCATATATTTCTGTCAGACTACCATGCACACTGTATATGCTAATTATCTACAAACCTCTTGTATATTTGAGAAGCACACACTTGTTAGCCCTTGTATAATTTTTCACAATAACAAAACCCAAGTCCAAAAAACATCAAAAAGTTATTCTAAAACTTTTCACATTTTAGGCAGTGCCCCAAACCAAACTCAACCTCCTCTTGATCCCTGCTGAAGATTTTCATTGCCCAGAACCCCATATTTAATCCAAACCACAGTATTTTTCTCCAGGATAAAGGTTGAACAAAAACCAAAGCTCTTTCAAAATCATAACCTAATATTAAATGGAACCATAACCCTTTTAAACCACAACCAAATACTGCGTCATTAGCATATTATTACATTCAGCACAAACCACCAGACACGCCCAGTGCACTTGAAAGTCAAATATTCTTGTAGGAGCCATTTCTCATTCCAGAAATAATAAAAAGTATCTAACATTTATGGCAAAGGGCATATCCTCTGACCAGTAATGAAAAGAGACACTCAAACTTGATGTGGGAATTGGGAATAAAGTGAGCTTTAAAATATATTCTGTTCTATGGGACCTCTTTACAGAAATCTCTCTGGTGTGTTGTGGTGTAATTGTATTGCTGGTCTGTTTGCCGTAACCTTATAGAAACTGTTACTGTATTACAGCAATGTTGCCGTGAAACAACAACCGAATCGTGCAATCATGGAAAATTGCTAGGGTTACCCCAGTATTCAAGACAGGAGACAAAACAAAAGCGGAGAACTCTTGGCCAATAAGTATTTTGCCAATCATTTCAAAAATTGCAGAGAAATGGGTTTTCTGCACAGCTAACTGAACACTTAAATAACAGTCAAACTACTCTCCATCCTGTGCAGTTTGGGTTTAGGAAGCAACACCAGAGACAGCCACATTTGACACAATCAGTCGTACTGTTCTTCTTGTCAAATTAACACATTTTAATTTCTCTAACAATGCCCTCTGTTGGATGAAATCCTACTTGTCAGACAGAAAATAAACTGTACAAATTGAAAATTCACAATCTACTTTACTCGCTTGCTCAGTTGGAGTCCCACAAGGCTCAATACTGGGACCAATTTTATTCAGTCTATATGTCAATAATTTACCAAATGTACCAGTATGTAAAACTGTAAAAATGCAGTTATATGCTGAGGATACTGTACTGTATGTTCATGCAAAAACAAAATATGAAGCTGCTGCAGTTGCTGCTGCCATGGTGCCAGTGTCCCACTGGCTCCATGACTCTGGTCTGCATCTCAATACTAAAAAACAGTCTGTATGTTTTTCTCCCGGCAGCCAGCAGGGGGCGAGCAACGATCTGTGTTAGTCAATGGGGAGAGATTAGATGTGGTTGAACAATTTAAATACCTTGGGGTAGTTTTTGACTCTAATCTAAACTTTAAGCAACATGTAAAAAAAAAACAAAAAAAAACAACTTGCAAATAATTAAATTACATCTGTCAAACTTTAATCATTTAAGACCTTATCTGACAACAGAATCAGCAATGGCTTTTATGGGTCATGGCACAGGGGGGCACATTTGCTCACTAGCTCCAACTTAGTCGCAGAATCCGGCAACGCCACCCCAAAGGGAACAAATAAATTATAATATAAAAAGGCAAACACAGGTAAAGTATGAGGCAACAGAGCTATGAACTGGGCAATAGTACAATTTTATTTATACAAAATATTTGAAAAAATTTATAAAAAAAACTTTCATTCACTTTTTCATACGTTCAGTAAAACCCATTAAAAAAAGAGTCTTTACCAACGTTAATTCGGCCCAATATCCACAGCAGCTGGGAGAACGGGACGAAAAGGTAAAACTTCCATCAAAACTGATGGAGAGAGAAAGAAGAGGAAGCTCGTGAAGATCTCCAACCTAAAGAAAATAAGAATTTAGAATATGGAATGGTCCAATTCATATGCAGCAGGACAGGGGCCATGCATAGTTATACAGACCAACTCCCAGAATGCGCCGCGCGGAGAGTGGGTGTAACCCGAGTGCCCCGCCTACGGACAGCGCTGAATTAATTTCTTAATAAGCGATGTTTTAATTAAATGGAGTAAAACCCTGACCGGCGCGTATAAATGCGCAGTGCGCAGCACGAGGCTGGAGCGTCCTCGTGCGCAGAAAGGGCCCTGGACTCGCACTACAGAACAGCGCCAGGTGAATGTCCAGGTCACTCACCGGAGCGTTTAAACAAAATGTTGCGTGCCCGAGCCGGAGGAAGTCCCAAACCTCGCGCACAGGCCGGAAGTCTGAAAGGAGGAGTGTTTGTTGGACACATTGGCGAGCGAAAGAATGAATACAAAACGCGTGATACTTACGGACGAAACACGCACCACGGGGCACAATCACCAGGTTTGAGGCCAAAGAAGGGGGATTTTAGGTGATATTGACTCTTAACCGCGCTCGTGCTGTGGCGCTGCTCCAGAGACAGCGGATAACGTCAGAGGCGACCAAAGGGGCGCAGGTAAGAGACCCACCCTTTAAAGGCTCAGGCCACACCTAATAGGCTGCCAATAGGCACACTGCGCCTACTGCCACAAATGCATGTCATGATATTCAGCCACATGTCTTACTGCTATACCACATGGTTTCATACATTCAGCCCTCCTGAAGCCCTTAAAGTCCCTCTTTAAAAAAAACATTGAAGACTCAACAAAAAACTTTTACAGTATCACTCTTGTATATTTTATTGTATATGCACTATTGGTCAGTTTGAGTAACCTGCCAGGTCCATCAGGCTGACCATGCATACAGGAAGTAATAACCGCTGATATATGACATGTCACCACCAACACCAGTGGTAGTTCTGAAGATGGCTCGCAGCTAGCAGTGGTAACAAGGTAAATACACTTGACTACATTGTCTTAAAAAGAACCTAAGAAGTTAAAGGATCAAATTTGGCCAAATGGTGACGTCTATCAGAGGCTCAGTCAGGAACTGTGGATCCTACTCAACCTTTAAGAACATTCTAAAACATTGGTTGAAAAATGAATCATGCTCACAGGTAGATTTTCTTCTTGGGACCTTTTAAACTATGAGAGTGGTCTTCTGTTAATTTGTGGTTAATTTGGTGTCATGTCTGTGCACTTGTATTTTCCCTTCTGTGTGCTTTGAATATTCTCTGTTCTGACCTGCCTTAGGACAACAGATGTAAAGTAGCTCTTTTGCTAATTACGGCATATTTACATTGATGCTATTTGTTGATATGATGATTAATATGCACTGTCCTAATTCAAATAAATAAATAAATATTATATTTTCCATCCATCTTCTCCCGCCTAATCCAGCTGGGTCGCGGGGGCAGTTTGCTGCCCAATCCTCCTAGCACCTGACCCCCCTATGAACCCCTCTGCGGGATTATATTATATTTTATTCATTATGGGTGTTTCCTTTGCTCAAATATACATTAATTCCTTCTATTCATTAATTCTAACATGTGGATACAGGCGACTCTCCACAGAGCTGAACTGTAATGTAGCCTAGTGCTGTAACCTGCTTGTGTCCCTTGTGATGTAATTGTAAGGTGTAATCTATACTGTGAAATATTTTAGACAAAGCAATAGTGTACCTGTATTTCTTTTTTTTTTTCAATATTATAAAAGATTCATACTTAGGAACCACTTAATAAAGGGGTTAGGATATATTGCAAACACTAATCACTAAGTCTGATTCATTCTTAATAAATTCAGTACAATAAATACATACACATATTCTATAATTACTTTGTTCACACCAATACTTTATTATTAATTCCTTAATCCTTCTCCTACCAGTAATATATTCCTAACATTCATTAGAAGCACAAATAAAATCTGATTCATGTCAAATTTTAGGAGTTATAAGCTTATTTAAATGACACGTAAAAAGCAAAATCATCTATTTCTTTCTGATGATAGTCCCTCAAATCAGATTGTGCAGTTTGCATGTCATGTTAAAGGTCCAGAAATCACATTACAATCAGATTTTGGTATGCATGTGAACAAGGCCACTTACTCAGAAATCCTTCCTAGTGCTGTGTATGTGTCTTCCATAGTTAAGAGGATAGCCACCAGTCCCCATAGGCCCTTTCAAGTAAAACTGCATTTCTCCACTGCACGGAGAAGATAGTCACAACGGGAATACACCAACCTGGACTTTTGACCAACTATGACCTACGCTTTCTATCCAAAGCCTTCAGGGGCTGTGACATGGTCTGCTGCACATTCACTGCCCCCCAGTGGCTCGCTAATAATAGTGCGTCTTTGACACGGCCACTGCCCTGAAATACTCTATATGCTCTTGTATACGCTCCTCTTGTTGGATCTGTAGAGAGAACTGGAAAGATGAATGCATTTGTGTGTGTTTCTAGTGATAATTCATCTCACTTGGACTCCCTCAGGCACTACATCATTTTTAACACAATCATAGAGGGAAGCAATTCCAACAATAATCATTTTGTCAATTGGAAATAGCAACACAAGTCTTGCATTAATAACTTTTAAGACTCGATTGAATGGAGCAAAGTTAAACCAGATGTGTTTCTAAGATTTAGTTTTAGATTTTGTCCCTCCTCCCTAACTTTGAGGAATGCAGAGTTTTGGATCGCATCAGTGCAGACAGGGTCAAAAGGTTAAGGAGTTCATTAGGACTGGGTGGTGGAGGGAGGGGTGGAGTAGAGCTAGCAGCAGGGGGCGATATTGTGTTGTCAGTAGGAACTCAACCCGTAGCCTTGATCTCCCGGCCTCTTGTAGGAAAGCCAATCTGATGAATAACACTGCACATACACACAGAGGCTGGGACGAGGCTCCTTTGGAGAGACTGTTTGTTCTAATTTGGCTGGTGAATTACACAGGGATTTTGAATTTGGCTCTGAAAGGAACAGGGCTATAAGCTCACTCTCTCTGGACGTAAAACAGACAGACGATCCGCCACAGGAGGGAAGGCCTAGTTCTCTTGGGTCAACTAAACATTTCCCCTATATATCATATCTGTACAGAGAAATAGTGATTTTACAGCAGGTTTAGACAGTGAACATTATAGCAAAAAGGTGTCAAAAGAATTTTGAACAATTTGCAGCAGTTGTAATGAATTGCTCACTTACTATTTTTATTATTCTTCAATGCAATGAGTTTCTAAGCACTTTTCTCAACTCTCAGAGGGGTTCAATGGTGGAACAGGGCTAACTCAGATTTTAAAATGTACTGTTCCTTTGCCATTTTCAATATTTCAACATTTTCAGTATTGCACATATCTTCTGTTGAAATATATGACTGTAAATGAAGCTTGTACAGCTTCAGTGTAAAATCCCTCAGTCATCCAGGTAGGATCCAGAGCAAAAAGGAGAAATTCAATTCTATCAACTGGACAAAAAAAAAAAAACTTTCCTTCTTTTTCTTTTGTTCTCTTCTTTGTGAAATGTCAGTGTTATACATTGTGTGACTGAAATAAACAGAAACAGAAACAATCCAGCTATACTATCACAGTTAAGCATCACCATGCTAACAGTGCACTTCCTTTTGCTCTAAGAATAGAACACTATAATTGGATGCAGACAGTCTCTTTTTTCAAACTTAGAGCTACTTTTACATTATATCTGTACTGGGGCAAACCATATTTTAGTCAGTTAACCTACATACATACCGGGTACAGGCTCTTTAAAATGTAATGCATGTAATGTCAGCACTAAGGCAAGGCAAGTTTATTTGTATAGCACAATTCGTACACAAAGTACCTCAAAGTGCTTTACAGAATAAGAAATACATTAAAATCACAATGCAAACAAATCAAAACATAAATAATCATCATAAAATTTTAAAATAGAGATGGGACATTAAATTAGAGAGAATTAGAGAGAAGAGAAGAGCGCGGAATGGAAAATGAAAACCTTTCAGTCATATGCACAGCTAAACAGAACCAGTAGTAGCAGTAGTAGTAGTAGTAGTAGTAGTAATAGTAGTAGTAGTAGTAGTAGTAGGTCAACTGTGGGAAGAATTTGGTCTGATCAGGATGTCCATGTATGGAGGCTGCTCACACTTGATTAGAAATTCATAACAGTTCTTTTTCAAACCAGATATCTGAAGGTCTTCTGTTTGGATGCTGTCTTTGTTCAATCCTGGCCTTGTTGAAATATAGTTGACCTCCCTATTATGGGCCTGTTGTATGGCACTTTCTGGAAAATGTCAGAGCCTCCCTCCCGCTCCCTGATGTAAGAATTACCAGGTGTTGACCCAGAATCCATTATCTCCTATTAGAGCCTGTCTGTCTGTTAGAGAGCACATGTGAGCAATGCTTTTTGTCAGCACTTCAATTCAAATTCTCTTTTTCTATTATACAAGGACCTTAGTTTATTCATGTTTCATTGACCCAATCTTACCATTTCTAATGCTCAGTTTTGTACTCAAACAGAAATTAATGCCGACATACAATGCCGTCATTTGCTTTGGGTATTTACTGACTGTGTTTGACCCAGAGCAGTTCCGTCCTACTTTGGCTTAGCTGTCTTTGTTTTACCTCATCCTTTTGGCTGTTGAATTAGGCTCCGCATCAACTTATAAACCATATTCAAATACACTAAATAAACACAGACATTGTGGTTTTGTGAGAAAACTATTTGTGACCAAGATTTGATTTTTCTTTACCTTAAGTATTATAATGACGCCATACTCTTGTCTGTGTAAATTCAGTGGTGCATTACTCATTTGGAGGATTTTGTTCAAATACATCCCATTCCTCCTCTCACTGCTCTTTGTGCACCTGGGATTTGTCATGCGAAGCCTCTACAAAAGAGCAGTCGAGGCGTATCCATTTTAAGAGGGTCATGTGTTTAGATTTCCTTTCACTTTTTCCCCTTGAACTTCTGAGGGATGTGCATAAGCTCAGACGTCTTGGCCACAGAGGTCACAGCATAAAAAGCACAGTGTCCTGCTCTGTGGATTAACAAGGCTAAAGGAACGTGTAATGTATAGTGCAGTTCTTAAAATCAGACCCACAGTACGAACATTTTAGTCAAAAATTAGACTGAACTAAAAAAAACAAACTTTTTTGAGTGTGTTTATTGCACTGAAAAACAGGCATCATTGCTGTGAGTGAGCATCTCCTCAAATCTGACTTATGTGACGTGGAGGAGAGCCTTCTCCACTAATGCTTTCACAGTATGGCTTAAAACATATCTAACTCTGTGGAGAATGTTCCCAAGTATAGGATCATTCTATGCAACAGCTTTTCTATACTGTTTAGACTACATGATATTTTTGAAGAAGAACCATAAGGAAAGAATTGACAGAGACTGACTCAGACAATACAGTATCATTGATATCACTGTGCTTTGGTTCAACATCAGAGTGAGAGAAGTGGGGAGGGGGTTCAAGACAGTTCAAGAGAGTTATGGAAATGATTTACGTTTTTAACTTATTTTGCTTAGTGACTTTATTTATTGTGTTATTATGTTATTACGCCACTTGGCCAAAAATATATATTGTATGCCTGTATAGGAAGAGTTGGGAGTGGGGATTCATAAACGAGTATATTGAACTATTGATCTACCTGTAATAGGTTTACAAGGTTGCACATATCTTTTTTATACTCTAATCCAGGACCAGGAGTGTGCAAACTTTTTCACAGAAGGTCGCAACATGTTTGACTGCTGATCCAAACAGCTTGATTCAGATTTGGTGATAGAGCTTTGACAGAGCTCCCATACCTTTAATAGTCTTGCAATATTCATTTTACGTCTGTATCACAGTGCTATGTGATGCTGTTGAGGTGATAGTGGTAAACTTTTACAGTAACAAATTCTGCCCATGATCATTTGGGCCAAAGCAAAGTCCCTGAGAGCCCTAGTTTGGACCCCCTGCTCTAACCTGTCCCATGTTTGCTTTGATCTATTCAATGACATAGTTCTTTGTAAAGCATTTATAGTAATGACCCTGTGACATGAGCATTAGAGACATTGCTGAGATGGGTCAGATGGAGACTGTGATTGGCCAATGCCTTCAGGAAATGATTGCACACATTTTTATCAGCAGCCTCATTATCCCAATCAGCACCTCTCCTCATCACCAGAGCCTACAGCACCACTTCTGTCTGCACGAGCTAATTAGAAGCTCAGCCATAATCGCTATATGCCCTTGTTATAGGGATCATAAGAGAAGCAGAAAACAGCAGCCAATACTTCTCTAATTAAAATAAAAATAAAATACGACCATACCTATGCTGGGAATGGTTAGTTTTTCACTTTGCTTGATGGAATTATAACGTCAATAGCACCAGGTCCTAAACTGCCATAGCCTGTTATTCCAAACACAACTCCTTTGAAAAGTTATGTCTGGAATATCAGATTAATTTCCAGTCATATCACACTATTCCCTAATCACAAAGAAGGCCAGATAATTTGAATCAGTAACTTGAGCTAAATCTGGAACATCATCTGTTCTCTTTGAGAGTTATAATCTGTGCACTGTTCTTCTCTGAATTAACACTGATTCCTTCTTCTCTCTCAGCTTGATTGACAATGTAAATACTAACAGAATAATTACCAAGTTATACTTTGACTCTAGGTACTCTTTGTGCCAGTCCTAAACCTGGATAATTTGATAATTTGTGAGGTATAGCTGCTGAATTAGGGATAATCATGTTATTTTCATTATTTCCACACCAATGTAATTTAAGTAACACGTATGGCAAGCTATTGTTCATCAAATTACCAGTAGATGAGTGAAGACAACATTCCTCGTCCACTAATAGTGCAGGTAACCTTGTAATTTCATTGTACAGAAATGATTTCAATCTTTACAAACAGTACATTTATGGCGCGTTGCCAGATTAGCTTTCACATTTCCATTTTCCTCCTCCCGCTCACACTCAACCCCGGCGTGTTTGTCAACTCCAATTTGCGCTCCGGTCCTGCCTCTTGAAAAAACATTATCATCTCACTTGACTCTGCTTCATTGTGCTTCATAGTGTCACTTGTGTGTTTATTGCAGCCCTGCAGCTAGTGGCATGTTTTTAGCTCCTCACAAACTGTTCAGACATGTTGCAATTTTTGGAGGGGATGTGTACATTAAGAGATCCCAGCATTCCTTGCGATCCGCCTGCTCTTTTATAGACTGGGCCTTCCTGTTGTGTGTGAGCCCAGACCCGGGTCACAGAGATGGATGTTGAGTAATGAGTGTAATTGTGCTAATCCTTCCGTTTTCACAGCACTTTAATTTGTTCATGCTGTTACCTAATCTTTATTGGGCCATAATTTGTATTCTGTATATGATTATGTTTCCTCTTCCAGGGGTTCGGGCAATTATGGGCCTTGTGTTCTCATGCCGGCTTGTGTAGTACTTGTTGCTACTTCCACTTTTAAATAACATGAGAGAAAGTACTTCAGAAGAAAACAAGCACGGCTCAGATTAAAGTGTAGTAGTTCAAAGCAGTAAATGCACTGAATAATTTCTTGAATCATATTTCTGAGGAGCATCAGATCTAAATCTTATCAAGGGCTAAAAGGGATTAAACATGGTCTAAAATTAAACAAAACTTAAGATAGTTCTCTAAATAAAACAAATACTCAAACAGCAGCAAGCACCAAAGGTCGTCCATGTACCACAGTTTGGCACAGTTTGACTACTCTAGAAAAAGACATGTCTATGGTAATTTGGACTGAACAAAAACATCAGGGGAAAAAATCCTCTCAGTTTCTATTTCATCTCCTTAAAGATGCACTGGGCAACTTTTCTGATGGAGGTCTGCCACCTGCTTGATGTCACTGCTTAGCCTGGAATGATATTAAGCAGATACGGTTGTTTTTATTGCTCTAAAAATACAATAATTCCTTTTGAATAGGGGCGACTCTCCACAGATGTGAACTGTAATGTAGTGTAGTGCTGTAACCTGCCTGTCTCCCCTGTGATAGGTTTAATCTATTCTGCATTATTGACAAAGCAAAAACATTTCCCTGGAGACATGCAGGTGGTGGACCCTCCACTAGAAATGTTATGCAGTGCACCATTAATTTATGATTCCAGCCAAATGATTTTACCATAAAAACTAAACATTAAAAAATTAAAATATTTCAATCCTAACACACCTTTATGAGATGTGTGGTGGGCAAAAACACTCTACAACAAAATACTTTAAATAGTTTTAATTTCCTCCTTGTTTCTTGTGATAAGATTTTATGTGTAATTCATTTATCAAAATGTATCTTGAAATGCTATCAAAATTACATGCTGTATTGTGCTGACCATGTTTTACGTGACTAAGGCTGAAAGATATGTGGTAAACAAGAGGGTTGTGAAGCCAGATTGTGAAACAGGAAAAGATATAGAAGATATACAAGATATACACCTCATATTAGTAATGTGTAAACATGGAGATATGTGAATATTTTGATGACTCATATTGTGAATAAAAGGCACGGAGAGACGATGGTCGGAGAGAGAGTACCAGTACCCAGCAGTGTACTGGCGTGGGACGAGCTGTAGCGAGCGCCACGTCTCTCCCGTGCACGTAAAATCCAAGACTTGTCTCAGGCTATTTCTTCTGAACCTTGGTGATTTAATCCACAATTGGTTGGAGGTTTATTTTGATAACAACTGTTGATTCTACGCTGTTTGTGTAAAATTCCCCAACATTTCTCAACTGCTAAAGTTCAGGCAGGTTATGAAAATGATGCTAACTGCTAAATGTTATCAAATACGACAGCCTCATGCGTCAATAGTCTCCGAGCGAATAACTGAACACTCAATATTCAGATTTGCCTCACTCAACAAAACTCACATTTATGAATAATTTGCCATTCCCTCTACTGCGACACTGTGACTCCAGAGGGATATATTTTTGGTTTCGTGCCGAGTGCACAGTCAATACCTCCATCAGGAGAGAGCCGGGTGCAGCGGACGCTCTGTTACACTCATTATCATCAGAGCCACACCGCTAATCCACTCCATCTGATTCTCGGCCTCTTCATTTCCCTTGCTGAATCGCACAGGAAAGTCCCCGCACCACTATCTGCAAGGTCTAATTTAGCTGTCTCGCTGGCTGCCTGCTGGGAGGTGCTGTTTGCTTATGTACTATACTGTGCGTATACTCTGAACCGTGGATGCCAGAACAGTGGGTGAAGTAACAGTTGTAAATCGTCTTATATTAAGCTTCCCTTGATGTGAAAAACCTATAAAGGGGGCCGGGCTAATTGAGCTGTTTAGCTGGTGAAGAATGCTGTTTGGTTTGAAAGTGGATTTGGCATTACACTGTGAAAGGGCTGCAGATTAGATACAGATAGCCTCCTAATGCAGCTTATTGTGTTATGCAAACGTCTCATGTAATAAAGAGGTCCCAGTGGTGTTTTGGAGGCCAGGTTCACAAAGTTAGTGAGGACACAGGCCTGGTGCTGATTACTTTGTTCCACCACAACTCAATTAAACTAAAGCTTTTAGAATGCTACTGTTTAGAGAAGTGCACGGGATGGAGCCAGAGTTGGCATAAGTCATGACTGACAAAAACATGTGAAGTTTGAAGTGTGTCATCATTTTTCATGGTAGTTAATGCTAATTTAAGTTTGGTCAGTATTATAGTAGTATAGTAGTATAGTAGTATTATAGTATTATTCACTGAAACCGAAACACAAAATCGCGTGTTTGAGTAAGTACTGTACTTATGTTTCATTAAACCCATATTATACATACAATGTTAACAGTTGTTTGTAGAATCTCTCAGTCGTCCAGGTAGAATCCATGGCAAAGGAGAAATTCAATTTGTCAAATGGACAAACGTTTATTTTGGTTGAAAACAATTCACAGCTCATCCAAGCTGCTTCTTCAGTTCTGGTCAGATGCTGGTGGATACTGACTAATATCTACCTGAAAGGAAGAGCTAAATACACTGAAACTACTCTGAAACTAACACACCTACTTTTTTTTTTACAGTTTCTGTTTGTTAGCTAGGCCTGTTCAACTGTATTGAGTGTGGGGTCATCTTAGCTATTTTTCTATATTGGTACATCCTCTTGTGAAGTGGCTGTTTTGTTTCCCCAATGTAGCGTAGGCTGTAGTGAGCGCGACACTGGAGAAACAAAACAGCCACTTCCCAAGAGGATGTACCAACACAGACCAGAGCAATAGTGGACCTCAGTCTGCCGTTCATCTCCACCTAAAAGCTGCGGCCACTCCTTTGAGGATAGTGAAGTACAGATCTTGGGCAAAGAAAAGAATTGGTTTGGTTAAATAGGCTATTTTTATTAGGAAAGACAATACAATACAATAATTGAGCAGAAATGGCGGCCTCAGACATAATCTGTCTCCCATCTACAACTCCATCCTCAAACCTAAAACAAAAAAAACAATATGGGCTAGCTAACCAACAGAAACTGTAAGCAAGTAGGTGTGTTAGTTTCAGAGTAGTTTCAGTGTATTTAGCTCTTCTCTTCAGGCAGATATAAGTATCCACCAGCATCTGACCAGAACAGAAGAAGCAGCTTGGATGAGCTGCAAAACATTTTCAACCTAAATAAAAGTTTGTCCAGTTGACAAATTGGATTTCTCCTTTGCAATGTTAACAATTAACAGTCCAATGACTGAAGCAATGTCAGTGTTCCAGAGTCTGGTCTTGTATAAATAGGCTTCTCTGCTCACCCAATCCGTTAAACTGGTATCAGCTTTGAAGTCTTCTGGTATGAAGTCGGTATCTACAGAGCTGAATGTTGTCAAAAGTTCTAGTTAAAATATTTGAAAGGAATGAATTATATCACAAGTTGAGAACAGTTAAAGCTTTTAAGAAGTTTTAAAAAGTTAAAAGGGCGAAAAGGAGTTAAGAAAAACATACCAAATGAAAAGTGTAAGTAAGAAACACCATCTATTGATTATTTGTTTGAACTGCAGAATAAGGTATACATTACAAATAATGTTAATTAATTTTAATTAATAGATAATAGTTTTATTGTCTATTAATTTTAATTAATAGATAATACAACTGTGACAGATGTGAAAAGAAATAACAATTATGGTATAATACGTACAAACTCAAAAGAGGTGGGACTGTAATTTTCAGTCGCAGGGTTGAAGACTCGAAACCAGTCAACGTTTTGGCAAGAAGTGATAGTAGAGGCTGGCTGCACACTCACTCAATAAATAAAATAGATCATATACTGAAGATGGAAGCTTGTGCGCTGCTGTGAGCACTCCCGATAGCCACACCTGACCCACATGTTTTATGGTAGATGAAACTGGAGCACTCTGAGGAAACCTCCACAACACGATGGGCGTGTGCAAACCCCACAGAGAGACTCATCAAATGTTTTCTCCAGTCCCATGTTCTGTTTTCCATAAAGAAACCATTCGCATTTAACTTAGTCTGTATTTTAATATTTTCACCAATATTAAATGAAATAAGAATTTAAAACATAGGCTTATATAAAAAACAATGTGTAGGAATATGAGCCAAGTCAAAGCAAGATGAGGTGGGACTCGCTACTGGTGAATAGCTGGACATCTTCTGAAGAGATGTTTTTTTTAATTATTTTTTTTCATTTCAGTTCATGGGTGAGTAATGCCTTGTTTTTGCTGGTTTAGAAATGGTGTTTTTAGAAAAGCACATAATGGCTAAATGAAAACTAAATTCTGAAATGTGAAATGTTTTGTTTTATATGTTTTGGAAGATTTGTTCTATGCACAATCAGGTTAAAGACCAAGTGAATCAGCTCAGATATGGTTGCTACAGTAAGGGTCTGAGACACTGTGAAAGCTGACTTGGATTTTCTTCAGTCACTTATCAGCACAATGTAGTAAAACCGTAGCAGACGGAGTAACCCAAAACGACATTTTGAGGCCATGCTCAGTACACCTCAGCAGTCCCGGGCGGGTCACTTCAATCACTCCCACACTGCCAGAAGCTAAGTGACCCCAAGTGCAGTGCCGAACTACCATAATATATAAATACATCCAGAGACACACTAGCACAAAAGACCACTGGGTATTTTAACACTGTGACAGCTGACGGGTCAAGCCAATGACAAGGCGACACGGGCACTGAGCCAGAACACATCCAGGATGGTACTGTGTGTTAGGTCCTTACTAATGTGGGCTACAGCTGCCGGATAAAACCAACAGAAAGCAAATTGGTCATGCAAGTGAAATAGTTTAGAAAAATAGAAAAATGTTTAGAATCAGCCCCTATACTTTTGCATACTGCTAATTTAATAACAATGTCTTACACTGATAATGTGTGCAACAGGCTCGTCAAAGCCTCTCAGTGCTTAGTTTTCATGTTCATTATGTTTTGTAACTTAAAGATGGGAAAAATAGGAATAAAAGCACTTATCCATCTTATCAAATCAGCTTGAACAAAGAACATAAAATAAAGGAACATTTGCAATACACAAAAAAGTCCACGTCATATTATTTGCAGAATGCCAGAGAGACTGACCTGGATGGAGTGTGTAAGTTGATAAAGCAAGTGTCCTACAGGGATATGAGAGGGGCTCGTGGTGTATGAGTTGATGTTAAACAGGAGCAGATGCCATTGCTCTAGGTCTGGGTGCTGACACGAGGACCCAGAGTCATGCTGCTGTTAAGCCCAGGGGATCACATCACCTTCAGGTGCTGGACCTACCTGGCCAGTGTCAACCCCACAGCATCTGGGCTCTGATGTTCAAGAGAGAGGCGAGTCTGCTGCTTAAAACCATATCCTGCTCACAACAGATCAAAGCAGGTCTGGGACTGTACATAAGGGCTTGAGACCAGGGTGTATTTTAGAGCGGTAAAGTCAGTGATCCTTGGATGAAATGATAGACAATGTGTGTGAAGTGTAGTCAACAGGTTTTTTTTTCTACCAATAGAATAGAAAAAAAAAACATGGGTATCTTGACATAGATCAGCAACATCATCAGGTATCATGTATATTTTACATCCACTATTTGTTCTCCAAAAGAAAGCCGTAAGGATCATTCATGGGGCAGGTTACAGGGACCATACTAATTCATTATTTTTACAGTCAAAATTATTAAAATTGAAAGACATTATTGAATTACAGACTATACAAATTTTATTTAAGGCAAAACACAGACTATTACCTGAAAATATTCAAAGGCTGTTTACAGAGAGGGAAGGGGGTTATGATCTGAGAGGGAAATTTGATTATAAAGGTACAAGGGTGAAAACAAGAAGGAGGTTTCTGTATTTCTGTTTGCGGAGTAAAGATTGTAGAATACCGTAAATTCCGGACTACAGCGCGCACCCTATTAAGAGCCGCATGCTCAGATTTATGAAGAAAAATCAATTTTGTAATTATATGAGCCGCACCATATTATAAACCGCTGGCCAAAGACTAGGCGGGGGGTTCGCTTCTGCGTCCCCGCCGCCTGAGCGCCTCGGGATGGGCGCGGACGCTTGATCCCCGCTGAACTCTGGGGACGGACTCGCTCACTGGTGACACTTGGGACATACACGCGCCACAGGCACTTACACACCTTCACACACTTGGGACACACACACGCGACATGCACATACACACCTTGGCGCTCTGGGAATAAACCACGGTAGCGATCGCTTTAGCCTTCAGTCTGATTTGTACAGTGGAAACACCGCGACGCCTGCTCTTTGCGTGTTAACCCGGTCCTCCAGAAAGTTTTTAAGCTCAGGCCATCTGCTATGGTTACCTCTGAAAGCTTTGGTTGTCTTTTTACACTGGCTCAGTTCTTCTTGCTGGAGCCTCCACCTTCGCACTATCTACTCGTTTATGCCAATTTTACGGGCAGCAGCTCGATTTCCTTCTTTAACTGCCAGAGTGATCGCTTTTAGTTTAAAAGCTGCATCATATGCTTTTCGTCTGGTATTCTCCATGTTGATGAGGGTTAGCAGAAAGACTGAAATAAGGAAGTTGTGATTAATCATACAATTTCATTGGACCTCAGTGAACTACTTATTCATTTTATTGGTCCATGTTTTTCCCGCGATGAAAAAAAAAATAAAAAAGCCGCTTCATATTACGAGCCGCAGTGTTGAAAGTGTAGAAAAAAAGTAGCGGCTTGTGATCCGGAATTTACGGTAAGTTAAATGTGGAGCTCATGGAATGTCCAAATTTAAAACAGTTTAAAAAAATGTTTAAAGATATTACTTTGTCGCATTATACTAATGAAGAAGCTTCTTTTTGATAAACTTATTGTTATTGTTGTTGTGAAACTATCTAATGTTTGCAGTGACTGATCAGAACATTATAATTTAAATGTGTACGATGACTTACGGCTGTAAAGTTGCTTGGTTAAGTTCTAATCAAAGACTAACTGGAAGTGAAAAAGGACTAATTTTCTAAATATGGAGAAGGGGTGGGATTTAATAAGTTTTTTTACTTCCTCCCACTCCTTTCCGGGCATGCATGTAGACAGATTTGATCGTCCTTGTTTAAATTTTCTTTCTTTTTGTTTCTTGTATTGGAGTTTGCATGTCTATACTTATGATTTTGTGTACCGTATTTTTCGGACTATAAGCCGATACTTTTTTCCCAGGCTTTGAACCATGCGGCTTTTAGAACAGGGTGGTTAATGTGGATTTTTTACCACCGCTAGGGGCGCTCTAACGGGAATTTCAAAAACAAGATAGACGGAAAATGAATGCTAAGAAGAATATGCTACTTTTTATTTAGCAGATATAACACGCACGACAAATTACTAACTGGTAATTATTTTCAAATCCTCACCCCTTCATCACGAAGGAGTTTGTATGATGCAAGTTTTAAGTTGGAGGCCATCGATCTTGCTCCAGGAAGGAAACCGCTGTAGAGCCCTGCACCCGCGGGACCCAACACAAAACAGCGGGACCATGGATGTAATAAGAGCATTCTGAAAGAGCATTCTGAAAGCTTATTGCGGGCGGGAGCGCGACCGCACGATGAGGGCGGTAGCAGGACTCAAGACTGCGGCAGCGGGCGGGAGCGGGACTGAAAATTGTGTCCCGCACAGACCTCTACCGTGCTGCTGCACATAAGCTTGCCGTCAGCGGAGATGATTAAAGTGACTTGTGGTTTCACTGCACAGGAGAAATGAAGGTAATCAGTTACCGGTTCTTTTCTGTTTTTGACCTCATTTTAATCAGCACAGTTGCTGCCGTGTTAAAAGGCACTGTTCGGAAAGAATCTGTTCAGGTACATAAATGTACATTTACAGTACAAAATCATTCTGTATGTGCAGTAAATATCTAATTTTTCAACATAGATATCAGCGGCTTATAGCTCGGTTGCGGCTTGTATAACTTTTTTCTTTTTTCTTTTTTTAATTAGTGGATGCGGCTTATTTACCGGTGCGCTCTATAGTCTGGAAAATATGGTATATGCTTGAAATAAACCAATACTACTAAATCTTGCTATTATAATACACACAAATAGCAGAGAGTTCTTATTGCAATGGTACATCTGATAGCAACAATGTGGACACAGCTAATTAAAGGTGTACTGCACAACTTTTCTACTTAACTTTTCTCCATGGAGTTATTATTGCTTTGCTCTGGAATGTTCCATGGTATAACATTATGCTTACCATCCAGCTTTTATTCATTACGGGTGTTTCTGTTGCTCAAAAATACAATAATTCCTTCTGTGAATAGGGGCGACTCTCCACAGATCTGAATTGTAATGTTGCTTAGTGCTGTCATCTTGTGTATCCCTTGTGAGAGATAGGTTTAATTTATACTGTGGAACTTTCTAGAGCAGTAAGCAATAACATTTCCATGGAGATAGGCAGGTGGCAGACCTTCCGCTAGAAATGTTACACAGTGCACCTTTAAAGTAGAAAAAAAAAAGCCAAAGTTTTCTTTCTCTGTTTGGGTGATAATCACAAATTTGAAGGCTGGTGTCATGATTTGTAGCATTAATGTTTTCTTAAAGCCATTGCCTTTGTAGCTTGCATTTCTCCAGTGTTTTTTTTTCCAACAGAAATGCAGTTGCTCAAAAATTATAATATAATACAACTGTGAGTAGGCTTGCTTCTCCACAGATATGACCTGTAACGTGGCCTGGTGCTGTCTGTACATGGCATGTAACATATCTGTAGAAACAATCAGCAGATGACACACCCTCCAACAGAAAAGTTACAAAATAGATCTTTAAAGAAATTGAGAGGTGTGCATTACTTGTACAGCTCATCTTGTTTCACCAGTCGTGTGTGGATATTTCTTGACCAGTCCTCATTCCAAAACCTTACCATCTGTACATGTTATTGAGCTGAGAGCTTGTTAAAGTGCCAGTCTAATTTCATGGGAGCTAAATGCTAAACTCATCCCTCTGTCCAAGAAGGAGTCCGAGGGATTACAGGACACCTGCACTAGATTATTCTGTCAGGGTGTTGATGATGAGTGACATTTATAAAATCAACACAATCAAACGTTATCACAATAGCCGCCCCACAGCCCCTCCTCTCCTCTGATGTTTCACTGTAATAACTGATCACACACAGATTAAAAGTCACTGTACCGTGTTTTATGGTGTGAACGTGACTTATTTTCTGATGTATTAGTACAAAATATTGAGTCCAAGCACAGTGCTGTTTGAGGAATAGTAAACGAGTCCATTCAAGTCTTGAGCGACATCTGGTTCTCATCTTCTGCACTTCCTCTCTTTACGGCACAAGAGGAGGTTGTTTGCATTTATGATATAATCTATATACTGTGTGTGCGTGTGTTATGTATCTGGTGAGCGTATGAAAAGTCCAGAAAAATCTAGATAGCGACAGGAAGGAAGTCAAAAGCATAAGGCCAATACATTTTAAGTGTGTCATTTATCTCATCCCCAAAGAACATCCTGACTAGTCACAAATTGCTCTGGATCATTGGCAACAATGTACAGTATAAGAATGTGTAATAATGATTCAGGCTTAGTAATTGTAATTAATAGTGTAACATAGGCCTGATTCATTCTTAAAGAGTCCACATTACGCCATTTCCTGATCTATGTTATACTGTTTCCTCATCAAAAACCTGGCGTTGCATTTTGTTTCATTCACATATGTTTAACACATATGTTTAACACACAACCCAGGCGGAGTTCTTCTTTCAAACAGAAAACAGTCTGTTCCAGTTTGTTATGTAATCTGGACAGGAAGTGCTCCATTGTGTTTTTAAACTCCATACATCTTCACTAGAATCATTTGCGTAATGTCAGCCCTGGAATTGCTCATCTCTACTGAACTAAATGTAAAAGGAAGCTGTTAACTTGAAAACTACCACTATATGACATCACAAGGTGGAAAAGAGCATTTTGAGCTTTGGACATGTAGACAACCTAATAAAAAAGAGTTACTCTACATTTGTGAATAAAACAAAACTCTATCTGTGTTTTGAGGAGGTAATTCTAAGTCTAAGATGAATTCAAACTCACAAGAATGAGTTTTGCATAATATAGGACCTTTAATAAATTACTTTATACAGTACATTATGAATTAAGTTTGTTCATGCTTTAATATGGCAAACTAAAGTGCAGTTATTTTGAAGTGTAACCAGACTGTTACACTGCAGACCTTATATGTTATAAAGTCATAATGTAAGTTACTTGTTTACCTTTGTGTCTAATTTTACGTAATGCAATAAGCCAAAAAAGTCCAGCAACTTCTAAATGTGAGCATGAGCAGTACATATCCAGTGGGAAAGTGAATATGGTTCACCTGAATGTAAGATAGACAGGCAGGGACATGACTGACAATAGCTGACAAGAGGAGCTGATGCGGCTCAATCTCTCTGCGTGCATCTGTGTGTTTAGATAGCGCAGACTGAGGCGGCGCTCTGATAAGTCACTTGATTTCCTGGCCCTGGGAACAAGTCTGTGTTGATGTGGTTTAAAAAGCCTGCAGCGATAAGGACATGAGATAATAGAAAGCAGTGAGAAGCAGCTATTTCATTCCTCTTCCCCTACGCTCCGTGTTTAATATGTCATCCCTAAGCTTAGATTTTTCACACCTCCATGAATCGGTGTAGATCTTGCAGGGGGAAATTAGCTTTTGACATGAAAGCCCCTCTCCAGAGTATGCAAATAGCTCCTCCGGCTCAAGGACATAAATATGTATCTGGTTCTATTCAGCCACTTAAATGAGGTCCCTAGAAAGGATTAGTGCCCTGTCTGAGAGTGAGACATGAAAAGAAGAGGGTTTCTGCTGAATCAGAGTGATGTGTCAGATATTAGGCCTGGGGTTAAGAGCAAAGACATTCATTCAACCTGAGTTCATTCACTATCTGATGAAGTTTTAACATTACTCCATTCATCAGAAAGGGTGAACGAAGGTAGTAGTTTATCTTATGCGAGTCGTGCCCATTAACCAAAAATGTATTGAGCAATTTTTCTCAGACTTGAAGAGTTTTGGAGTTGCCTTTGCCACTGCCACTGGGTCTATCCTTTTTAGTCTTGATGCATCAATATATCAAATGTTAATCTTTTGTTTGAAGGACACCCAATTTTTGCATTGTTTTCATCCTTTAAACCAGGGGTCACCAACCTTTTCAGAGCTGAGGGCTACCTTAATATCATCAAATATTACGAGGGCTACCAGCTGAATACAGATAATCCAAGACTAAAAAATACACTATTACACTGTATTATTCAATTACATTCTATACCTGCATTAGTAACCATTTGTTAGTTACTTGATCACATTTGTCAAAGCGACATTTATTTTCTGCAAATTAATGAACGTGTCACAGATTCATTATTAATGTAGTAATGTAATGTAGTAATTATGTTGGAATGTAGTAATATACTTAATAGTAGTATTCTTCTCATTTTTGTTTTAAACAAAACAGACACTTCATCCTGGTAACAGCAATAATCTGGTAACATGTGTTTAACAAAAACACTCTATTAAACTATGTTGCAGTTAATGAGAATCTTGGCACTCCATTGTGTTATAGTTTGCTGTATTCTGGTGTATAGTTGGACACTGCCACTCTCAGTGACTCCTGCAAATGTGAATCAGTTAGTTCGAAAAGGCTGATTCACAGAGATAAGTGGATCCAAAAAGGCAACCAGCCTTCATAGCTGCTGTACAGACAGTTTTGTACTTCTGTGTGTCCACTAGGTTCCAAAAGCCAAACGTTTGGGTTACCCAGATGGGCTTTGAGGTGTAGGTCATCTTGAAAAGTCACTCTTTCCATTTCTACTTGCCCTGCAACCAAGTTGAAGGTTGTACTTAGTTTCTCAGCTGTGTTGGTAATGTACACTGACACTAAATGGATTTGAAATGAATGACACACATGGCTCCATTTGATCAAAATCACTCTTCTCAAACTCTTGCATCAGTCTGTTAATCACTTGGCAGTATTTTTCTGCTACCTTATCAAACACCACAGATGCAGATGCATTGTCATTTAGAACTTTTTGCACTGAGGCAAAGTGCAGGACACTTTCTCTTTGTAAATGCCCCTGGGCATTTACTCTGGAGAGTAAATGTGCCTGACTTTGGCTCACCTCCAACTGGGACTTCTCAGTTTCGTACTGTAGCACAGGCAACATAAGTTGTACATGTAATTATTTCTAAAGTGCTTTGTGGCCGCTGTGTTTTGTTATTGTTTATCTGATCAGCTGATCGCCCGTCAGCTGAGGCGCCTAATCGTATATATCTGCGCACGTGTGAGCGCGCGCACGCCGCCCCAAACTCACCGCTGTGCCGCTGGCGCTTGGCCGGGACCTTGGACCTTAAACTGACTAATCGAAACGAACCGATGGGGACCGAGAAAAAAGGAGCTGAGGAGCAGAGAGTCAGGACCCAGCGCAGCGGGTGAGACCGGTCCAAATACTTCACCTTAACGTGCTGACGAGCTGCGCAGGTGAACGCACTCCGCCACTGCGGCCCTGTGGATTTACTTTTTTTTTGTTGAGAGATTTTTGGGGATTTCCGGGACTTTTTTTGTGTCGATCTAGGACGGTTTCGAACTGTTTTAACGAGGGCTTTGGATTGAAGTACACAACCTGTGGATAAGTCGACCTGTTCTATTTTTAGAAACAGAACAGTGGCGGGCGACTGAGAGGGGCTCACGGGCGACCGGGTGCCCGCGGGCATAGGGTTGGTGACCTCTGCTTTAAACACACTCTTAAGTACATTGAGTGCTTTGGCATCTCATATGTTAGAACGTAAAATGATCACCATGTATAAAAACAGACACTGTTTTCTAGCTTGGGTGCTCCCCATACTGGAATGTGGTGTAGGGCGCCTTCTACTGGCAACAGAGGCAATTACCTTGGGGGGAAAATGAATGAACACGCTCCAACATGTTAATGTAAGTATGTAGTTGTAATTAACACATTTTTTATGGCGGAAATGCTTTTAGCAAGTCTGGCAATGATTCATGGACTTGCAAGGTATTCTGGGTTTCTACCTGTGATGTGGGAAATTCAATAAAATTCAGTGTTTTGTAATGGGGGAATAGACTTACTGCACAAGATTCATCAAACAAGCATCAATGAAACAAAATACAGGCGTGTTTTTGCATGACGAACAGTGTGTTATAAGAAAAAACAACAACTGCGTAATCTGTCCTTAAACTCAAGGTAGGAATTACAAACTCTACTTGTAAGTTTGGGGGTTAAGTAGTTTTAAAGAAATATGCAATCCAATCCAGCCAAACCAAATCAACAGATAAATACACTTGAATCAATATTTACTCTCTGGACATGCCCAAACAGTACTTTTTTGTCCAACATTAAATTCACAACAATATTTTCAGAGTGAGGTAAGCTTGTTGAACTGTCTTTTCGAAGCACACTAAACCAGTTCATTATTCTTTCATCTTTCGAAAACCCAGGAGCAACAGAGCCAACAGGTCACAACATCTATGAGGACAAGTCATGGGGAGTCTCGGATTGAGCTTTGATACAGTCATAAAACTCAGTGTGAGTGTAAGAATTCTCCCCCCAGAGCCCAGATCTCATTTCCCCCATAATGCCGTCCGTAAGCGGGGGTCCTGCACCGCTCTTGACCAAACTTCCTCCCAGCACAAGATTCTAGTGACCCATCCGTCAGCGCTGTTTACATTCCCCTCTCGTAAACTCCCTGCGAACTTCGTCTTTGAAATCCTGGCCCACGATGGCACTCCTAGACCCGCCCCACATACTCTACACTTTTTGTTTATGTATCCCCCAGTTGTTCCAGATGTTGGGAATGATTGGGAGTCAGTGTTCTGAGAAATGGCTGGGCGCGCAGTTATGTGGGAAGCTTTCATCAATGACACAAATCATTAGAGTTTGCTACTGTGTCGACAGCAAGCGCGCCGAGCTGGGAGACAAAAAAATCTGATAATGATGATAGATCGCATGCATCAGTCTGCCTCTAGCCCGCTGTTGGCAAATTTGAGATTCCTAATGGCATTTGTGTGCGTGTGAAAATGTTAAAAGTGACACTGCTGGGTAATTGTTTGGAATCGTAACAGCTCGGACCACATCAGAGACACTAATGAATGATGGAGGTGCTTTGTCTTTGTGCCAGTGTCCTAGGGGGAAATCAAGAAACAGAAGAATATAACAGAAAACATAACAAAACACTGCTCATTTGAACTTGCATTAGAAACAAGCTCCTGGATGAAAAATTGCTTAACTTTCATAAATAGCAGCAGTAGTTTGCATGAAGAATTCTGTTTTGTAGACTGATCATTACAATATCAGCTTATCCTTCAATGTTATAGAAAGATCAGTCGTTTTGGTGGTCAATATTTATCGTGTCTACATGTGTTTTTTTTTAACTAGTGAGAAATGTTTGGTTATTTTTTTAGATTTGAGATGAAATTTGAGCCATATACTGTAAGGTTGAATTAATCACTTATGACTCATTACAGATGCAAAATAATTACTTAAGTGTTCTGTTGTGCTGTATCTTCAGTGCAGCTCATGTATTTTTAACAATATTGTAAATTTATAATCGTATTTTGTGGATAATTCTGCTTTATTCTTGTATTATTTCAGCAGTGTATCGCATGGTTTAGTGTTTTGTGTCCATAGGCAAGACACTTCACTCACCACAACTGAACACACTAGTTACTGTGGGATTATCTGTTTTCGGATCAGTTAGTGATAATTTTTGGAATTACAGAAATGACACGCAAAGAGATTGTGATATTTTTGTAAATGTAAAAAAGTACAGTTCATAGCTTGTGATTTCTAAAAAAAAAAACATGAAGGGCTACAGCAGAAAAGATTGAAATCCCAAATCAAGCTCCGAACACAAGTTTCTCTCCTGTTCCACATGTAGTATACAAGCCTCAATGGAACAGTCAAAACAGTGCGAAACAACACACACACACAGAAGCAGCACTCTGAGAAATCAATATTTGAAATGGTTTGTCACGCCTGAGTACCGAAGGTAACAACATAAAATAATGCTTGCTTCTGGACTATTTTAAACTTTATGAGGCTGTTGGTTAAATACTGGGAATCTAATGTGACCCCCACCGCACATTATCGTTCATCAAATGCTGAAGTATTTGTAATGGATCAGAGGCTTTTGGAGATAGTGCCGCTTTGTACCCTCATAGCTCAGCTCCACGCTTGGTTTCACAGATAGGGCAGTGAAAACAGAGTGGGTGGTTCTATCGTGAATTTTCAATGGAGTCTTTTGGGCTCATTTACAGATAAACAAGAAGTACTTTTTTATTAGGCCAACAATGAATTAGGCCAAAACCCCAGGCTTTTTTTTTTAACTTATCATCTTATAAAAAGTAAAATAAGCAAAACTGCACTCAAACCATGATATTTTCACTCTCTGTGTGCAGTGAAATTTCTACGATGGAAGGTCTGCCACCTGCTCGTTTCTGTGGAGATGTCAGTGCTTTGCCTGGAATATTCCAGATTACAAAACATAAATTCTTACTGTGAGCAGGCTTGTCTCTCCACAGATCTGACCTGAACCCATGATGCAGGGTTGTTTGCCTTTGTGTATATAGATTAGAGATGGCTAGACATATATACATAATTTAATGCCATTATGTGGAACATTCTAGGCATAGCAGTAACATCTCCATAAAGACAATCATGTGGCAGACCCTTTACCAGAAAAGTTAGTAGTTAGTCAGTTTAATAGTGCACTTTTAGTCTCAAAATCAGACTGCTGCACACTGTCTGCAACTATGCAAAAAATGTAAATTGTCAGCGTGAAAGGCTGCAGAAATACAGGGCATTCACCACAGGAACATTCAGCCCTATTAACCTGACCTAAATAAAGCTAATGACGTCAAACTTAACTTGCAATAATTGAACTCTGTGTTTTTAAGTATGCATGACGCCATTGTCCCTCCACTAAAACATGTATAAAAGTACTGACATTATGTTTGTTTTTAGTGTTTTCACCATACCTGGAGTTTTGTTTTGCTTCATTCACACAAGTTTAACACACAAACCCTGCAAGTTCTTCTCTCAAACAGAAAAACAGTCTGTTCCACCTTGTGATGTCATGTGGTAATGCAGGAAGTGCTCCACTGTGTTTTTAAACTCCACACACCTTCACTTGAACCATTTGGGTAATTTCAGTTCTGGAGTTGCCCATTTCTAAGGTAAAAAGTAGACGTTAACTTGAATTTTACTGCTTCATGACATCACAAGGTGGAACAGAGGGTTTTGAGGTTTGGACATGTAGACAGACTAATAATAAAGGGTTAGCCAAATATGTATGAATGAAATGAAATACGACTCCAGGTAAGGTTTAGAGGAAGTAACGACATTCTAACATGTTTTAAAGCTCACAAGAGACAGTTTTGCGTAATAAAGAACTTTTAAAGAATCCCATGCGTGTAAGTTTACTGATGAGACACTTGAAGACAGTGGGACCACCAGGACGTTGGACCCTCGGCTGCTGATATGGTTGATGTCTCTCAGCCTGGATTTGGTGCTGTCTCCAGCGTGGCCCCTCCCGGTGTTTCAAACCCACATGGATTACCAGGGAGAGAGCATACGGAACTGCTCAAGCCCTAGAATGTGAAAAAGGCTGGACCTCTCAGCAGTTTGATGAATTGATTTTATAACTACATCCTTCTGGGAGTTTTTCTTTTAAATATCGGAGTTATTTAAAGTCAACTATTGCCGCTGTGCTACATAAGCCTCCTGTTTCAGCCTGGGACAACTTATTACATATATTATGACTTGGCTCAAATTAATTCTGCAGAGGCACACCGGTATTAGTGGATAAAATATGACCTATTTTCTGCCTCCCAGTCCAGCCCCTAACTAAGTCAGTCTTTAGATAAATAGCTTTGCAGAGGAAGAAAAAAAATCTCCCTTCTTGTGGTGCATGTGTAACTGCTCCCTTTATTCTCTTGCTTTCTGTGACAACTTTGATGGTCAATTATATTTAATAAACAGTTAGGGCACCGAAATAAATCAAATTCAGGAGTGCCTAATCCTCTTCTCTAGCAGACTGTGAAGCCACAAAGACCTGGAAAGAAGTTTTGAAGAACTGATGGTAATGGAACACACATGTCACTGCTGTGGAAGTCTTGTTGAAGTGGAATCAGGGCTACTCACTAACTGAAAAAACATGACACGCAATGAGAAAAAAAATATTCACTCCTTGACGTCTGGTGTATTTTTCTAGTGGATTTTGTGGAGAACATTAGTCGACACTTTTAGACAAATGTCATGGGTTCATCATGGTCCTTCTAATTAAGCTCTCAGCCTGGGCTTAGCACATGACAGGCAGATTTGAGCCCCTCTGCTGCACGGCTGTGCGGTTAGCAGTGTACAAACTCTGGGGCCAGAGGTTTGGTGCTTTCACCAGGCTGGTTAACCCTGGGTGCATCTACAGAGAAACGAAAACTACACACAGTAAAACAATAATTAGACAAAATCAAATATATTAGGGTGAAAACGTTGTGGTGCAGTAACTGCTTCAGTCAGTATGTTTATGCACACAGAATTCAGAATGTGCCCAACAGTCAAATTCAAGTGATCTTTGCCCTTAGACTACTATCGTCCCAATTTACGTGGAGGTAAAAAAATAAGGGCTTGTAGTAATTTAACATTAACACTAAAACACTGCAGCTATAATCATGAAAATGGCTCCAGTTTTCCTTGCGTGCATGTAAACATAGTGACTGTGTTATGCTAAGTAACTAGAAATAATGTCTTTCAATCAACAGAATAAGTTGATGCAGTGATGTCAAACAAACAGATGTGGATGGATTATGTTGTACTTGAGTCTCTCCATGGTCTAGCACCAAAGTACATCTCTGACATATGAACCATCTCGCACTCTGAGGACCTCAGGAACCGGCCTCCTCCTGAGTCAGGACTAAACATGGAGAGTCGGCGTCTTCCTGAACATGTGACACGGGCCTCTACTTTGAGTCGGTTTAAATCCAGGCTCAAAACAGTTCTGTTTAGCTGTGCATATGACTTTCATTCTGCATTCTTCTCTCTCATTTGTCTCTTGTTTCTTTCTCTTTTTAATTTTATGATGATTATTTATATTTTGATTTGTTTGTATTGTGAGTGTAATGTATTTCTTATTCCGTAAAGCACTTTAAATTACTTTGTGTATGAATTGTGCTACACAAATAAACTTTTCTATTACTGACTAGACCCAAGAACCCACTTTATTACAAAGAACATCTGAATTTTAAGAATATTCATTGTAGCTGCTCCCCATCTGTATTAAATATTATTGGCCTATAGAATGCTGTGATGTCATCTGAAACCCAGCAATATTTCTGGTGGTTTTCCATAATATTATCTGAGCTCTGTCATTGGGATACAATAATAACAATCTTGGCAATATTGCTCAGCCCTGCCCTGACCAGCCCACATCATCTGAGTGAAATCCAGACCAAGACAAAAACAGTGGAGATTGCAAGTTCAAAGAGTTCTTTTCTTTTGTCATTCATTCCCTCAATATTTGTGTGTCCTTGTTTATTTCCAAGTTTCCCGGTTACATCTTAATATTTTCTGAGTATGTTGTATATTTGTCATCTTACTGTGTATAAGTCTTATCAATATTTATACTGCAGCACATTTGCTTAATAACATGTCATTACGGCAGTCATGAGAGATACCCGAGGAGAAAGAAAACAGGCCAGCACCAAAGGTCACTGATTTCATATTGTTCCACTAAACATGCCAGTTATTCACGCGCTGCTCATTTGAGTTGAAAAACAAGTGGGCCGGAAAACAGAATGCCAAACACGATCCTCATCTTTTGCACCAGAAATTTACATATTTTACAATTATGAAACAATGGCACATTTACTATTTTAAGACCAGCCCACACACCACAAAGCGCCCAGTATCGTATTGGCAAATCAAAGAGTGGGGAACATTTGTCTTGTGTTTGTGTTCACAGTACTCCAGAGAATATAAGCAGTCTTTATCGCCGTTCCCATCGGATCAGAGCAGGTAGAGCTGCAGCAGACAGGCAGGCAAAGACCGAGCATGGACCCACGTAAGTCAAGGTATGTGCCCCTAAGGTATGAACGCACAGCCAACAGGATACCATTCATTCAGTATACAGACGCATATCCATGGAAATAAACAACGGCTTTCCGGACAATAAAACAGACTGGAATTTTGCATAGATAATACATCTTAATGGGAAATACTTTAGGGAGACAAAGTGGAAAATGGGTTATTGTCACAACTAAAAATGATGGTCTTTGAAGTTCTGAAGGAAAGCTTTACTCATGAAAAACAACATGACACTTATGCGAATTCATGAATATCAAATCCATGGTGTTTTCCCCCTCAACAATGCAAGTAGCTTAAAGGTGCACTGTGCAAGTTTTTTGGTGGAGGGTCCGCCACCTGCTTGTCTCATGGTGATATTACTGTTTTACCTTGATTATTCCACAGTATGGAAATGAACTTGGTAATTACACTGGAGACAGTGGAGAAGTTAATGGTCAGATGTATGGAGAAGCAAGCCTGTACATGGTAAGAATTCACGTTTTTCAAGGTTTGTTTTAGCTATAAAACATCTGTAATTGAATAAATGCAAGATAGCTATGTTCAGTGCCCTACTGTGGAACATTGCCGACAAGTAAGTAGGACCCTCCACCATAGAAGTTACATGGTGCACCTTTAACAAGTATAACAAAAGGTCACAAAGGTAATCGTCTGGACTGGAGAAGGTTTTTGAAAATGAGAACTTTATTTTTATTTATTTGATTGGGATGGTGCACATTAATGAACAGACATGATAAGACACATGAATGTAAACATGCCGGATTGTAGTCTAAAAGACTCATTTCCATCCATAGTCCCAGGGCAGGGGTCCAGCAGTAGATTATAAAATAACAATAAAAATTTACATTTAACATTAGGTCATCAGTCTCTGTACAATATCTACAACTACATTTACACAGGCCTCATTATCAAACAAGCAAAACTTTACACATCATACACATACAGTATATGCATCACTGCACCATTCACTTTTCATATTCACAATCCATGTTCTCTATACAACATTCAATCACCATGCAATAACATACTGTATTAAAACAGAAATACTAATGTGAGCAACTTTGGTTTGACCAGAGCCAGTTTTTGAATTGTGCTTTGAAAGAATTATATGTGGGACATTCTCTCAGCGCTGATGGGAGGCTGTTCCACAGGTTCCCTCCTCGGACAGACAGACGGTCTGACCAAAGGTGGTGCGCCTGTGGGGTATGAGCAAGTCCCCTCTGGTGGTGGCTCGTGTCGTCCTTTGTGTATTCTCTTTGCATTTAATAAATTCTTTCAGCTGTTCAGGGAGTGTAGAACTTATAAATTAGACAAGCTTGGTTATGTTTTGGAAGTCCAAAAAACTGGTCTAAGGATTAGTGATTATTATTGAAAATGTGGTTACTTAAAAAGAAATTTAAGAAGACAAGAAAGTGTGTGATGCTACAAGACCTTGCAAGACTTTTTGTATTTGGAAGAGAAGAGGATATCTGAGAAAGCATTATTTTATTTTAGATTAAATTTATGGATAATGATGACATAGTAAAGTGAAATTAATTGTGAAACTGGCCAGTTCACAAACTCTATAAACCCCATAATGTCATTCTAATAATAATACAAAGGATTTACATGGCGCCTTCTTTCTCCATTCAGTGGTAGTAAACTACAACTGCGGCCAAACCTCCCTTGGGGTAGATTGTTACTGTGGGTTCTTTCCAGGAACTCCAAGTCCTTATATACTAAAATAAATCTGTAAATGTCTAGTTAATGACTGTTTAAAACTCATTTCTTTCAGTCTTCAAATGGACCCTAGGCCAGGGCAGCTCTGCATGAAGGGAGCCCATAAATATGACTTCAGCATGTTTTGATAATAGCTAATTACTGCACTCTTGTTTCCGATTAGCTGCTAATGTTACTTACACAGACCATTGCCTTGTTTCTGTGTTTACGTTGTTATCCCTCCCTGAACTCCTTGCGTGCTACCACTGCTTAAACCACTCCAATCAGGCTGTTTGTTTTTACCGGCAATGATCGCACACAAGCATGGCACTGTCACTTCATTATTCTTGCAGGGCTAATTCAAGTATTCATCACTTAATGTACATATTCGGCCTGACTAATGACTGGAGGAGAGGGTCCTATGGGAGCAGCTGATATATGGGACGCGCACTGTTCATTAACCTGAGCAAAAGGAAAGGACTTATCAGCGTGTTAGGCCAGCAGAAAACGTGCTTCTCTTCCTACATTCATTTATAATAAGGATTAGAGGGCCTGGTCATGCAGTAACATTAGAATGGGTTATATACCTTACTGTGGGAGGTAGTGCTACACAAGCAATTCATCTTTTTAGGCATATAAACTGTGTGACCTTGTGTGCAAAGTACCAGTCGGTGTTTGAAATAGGCTGTATTGCAAAGTAACTGAATAGATAGAGAGAATACACATTTAGAGTAGCTATATTCCTGTACACTTACTCTTTTATTTGGTGGCATTCAGAATACAATACAGTTACTTTCCTAAATTCTAAGGAATACATGGTGGTACTTGAAGATGCAATTTAAGCTTTACATTGCACAAAAACACTGCTCTTGTATCTGATCAGTGATAAATAAAAGCAAGGCAGATAAATGCAACAGTGAACAAATATAACTGCCTTAATCCTATTGTATATATAATTTATATATAATTTATGTGCAACTCTGTGTCAAAATATAGACAGACAAAAGATATTTCAATGCAGGTATTCAGTATTCTCTAACTAAATACATTTTCAATGTATTTTTCCCATCACTCATAACCGGACTATAATTTAGTTGCTTATTTAATGGAAGGAAACTTGTTTATGCGATACACTTCACACATATCCACTGTTTTGATGATTAAAATAGATGTATTTTATATTAACTTTGCACAAATAGCAGTTTAACAAAGTAATATTGTAGATTTCATTCTTCAAAAACAGCAATACATACAATACAAAAACAGTATCATGTCCTATGTGCAATATATTGATTATTGCATGTATCGCCATATCATGATAATATTGTGAGTCATGTATCAAATATTCTATGAAATCGTGAGGTACCCTGTGATTCCCAGCCACAGTATACATACAAGCTCCCACACTGGCTGTTGAATGAATAGCTGAGGTTATGAGAAAGTTTTAGAACTTCGCCTCATTCCTTTGATGATGAAGAGCTCCTCCAGCGTTTTGGACTAAAGAGTTATTATACAGTGCATGCAAGCTTTATTCAACTAACCAGAATGTGTTGCTTTATTGGAGCCTTGAAATTTTATACCACATGGTTGGCGGCGCTGATACTTGCAACTGTAGAAGGTAGAGATGCAAACAAATCATCATTTTTATTTAAGTGTCCCATATTACGCTAAATGGACTGTTGTGAGCTTTAAGGCATGTCACAATGTTGTTACCGCCTTAAAAACATACCTGGAGTTGTGTTTTGTTTCATTCGCACGTTTGAGTAACCCTGGATTATTAGGCCTGTTCCCCAAAGATCAAAATGCTCTGTTCCACCTTGTGTTGTCATAAACTGTAAATGTTCATATTAACAGCTCCCATTTGTCCTGTACAGATAGGCAACTCCAATTGTTCTAGTGAAAGTATATGGAGCTTAAAAACGCAGTGGAGCATTTCAAGTGCGAACCACATGACCTCACAAGGTGGAAAAGAGTGTTTTGAGAGAAGAACCTAAATATACAAGATTTGTAAATTAAAATGTGTGAAACAAAACATAACTCCAGATATGTTTTTGATGAGGAAACAACACGATAAGATAGATCAGAAAATAACCCTTAAACTTATTTTCTATTTAGTGATAATTCTGTTTAAAGTGAAATACAGCGTGAGTCAGTTCCTGGTCAGTGAAAACTAGAGAATTGGAGTGTGCCCAAAAGAGTAAGCAAAAAGTGAATTTGAGAAGAATAGTTGTGCAATAATCACATTGCAACATCACCATCTATAATTTATTATGACTGTAACACAAGTTGTATGCTCTCAGGGCTATTCATTTCACCAGGCAGGTCAGCCTGAATCCCTTTATATTTCTTCACATGTTCGAAACAAGAGCTAACAAAGTCATTTATATTCTACTCACGTAATAGAAGGCAGTGAATTTTATGTTAGAGAACATAAAATCTGAATTGACTACAATACATTACCATATTCAAATCTGAAAATCTAATAAGATACTGGCTGAATGCATAATACCAGTGGGGAGAGTGGACAGTTTCTATATTCAGGGTTACACATATGGATGTATTAAAGTTGCAAGTGTGAGCTTCTTCTGTGGTTTTTCTGTCTGCTCCACTGACCTCACAGGTTCACGTGTAATCAGCCTCATGTGGCCACTGAACAGCACTAAAGACGGCCCTATAGAGCACAGAAGAGCTGGCACCTTCAGAAAAATACAAATGACTTATCAATACACAGTGATGGGAAGAATGCTTTCAAAATGTATTTAGTTACAGAATATGGGATACCTGCATTAAAATGTATTTTGTAGCATATTCTGATTTAAAACTGTGCACCACTCTCTTCCACTTTAAAAACAAGTATAAATGTTTAACTCTGAGCAGATACATGAACTATGAGACTTATTTTGTAGTACTCTGCCATACTCTTACTAATTTGTTTGCTGTATTTATGAACCGGTGCCAAGATGATGCAATGAGGAATAAAGGGCAGGCATACACCTTTTCAGTCTGTATATGTTAAATGTGACTGTCTGTGGAATAATGTCAGAATATGCTTGTAACTGAAATAAATAAATCAATTCTGATAAATAGTCCAATCAAAGAACTGTGTTATAGTGTAAAAATGCAACATAGGATTAATAACTAGCTTTAAATGTGTTTTACAGTTTTTAACGCATTTCCTGTCACTAATTAAAGGTGGAAAAATCACATGCATCATCAAAAGAGCAGAATTGTTTATTTTTCTCACTGATTCAGTGCAGTTTGAAACCTAAATTTAGATCCATTCAGATTCATGATCAATTATCTTAAGTATTTCTTGGATTTTAGAAAAGTAACTATAGCTTCTGAATACCATCAAATGAATGAATGACTATACTGTAAATTAGTATTCTAAATTTGTATAATGTATTTTCAGTAAATGTTTTCTGTTACTCAACAGTGTCAATTCATGATCAAATAATTAAACCTTCCATCAATGATAAGCTGTAGGATTTATCAAGGGCATTTTGTTATAGAGCTTCATTTGTGACAGAAACAAGACTAGAATTCCAAGTAATCAACTTGTACAGTTTTAACAACGTTCCATTATCCTCATCTTACCGAAAGTTGTATTTTGATTGATTTACAAGTTTGAGTAACATTGACTATCCTGCATTTGAGTGTTAAAAGTTCTATTTTTCCCTGCCTCTGCTCACAGGTAGTGTTCCACTGCGTTTTCAAACTCCATACATTTTCACTAGAAAAATTTTGATAATTTCAGGCATTGCCCATCTCTACTAAAGGTAAAAGGTAGAACATTTTGAGAGTTGGAGATGTAGACAGCCTGATTGTGCAGTATTTCTCAAACATGTGTGAATGAAACAAAACACAACTCCAGGTCTGTTTTTGATAAGGTAACAACATTATAATATGGCTTACTCATGTGAACTCATATTCACATAATATAGGACCTTTATGGAAGGGTGGGGCCTATCAGTTTTCCATTGGTCCCATTTCTTAAGACAAAGTGGTTTACAAAGAACTACATACCTGAAAAAAGCACTATACATCTAAAAATTATTATAGCACTTAGATTGTGCATCTAATGTAATGTAAAAAACAAGCAACATTTCAGTGATGACTCAGTAAACCCATCATTCTTTACTGGCTTTTGTCAACCTTGCAAGTTATCATCTGCACACCGTGTGGTTGTGTATGTGTTGAATGAGCTGTCAGCAGTGCATTTCTACAGGTTAAAAGCACCTCTCTTTTATCACACTGGCTTCTATGTGACACCTTCTCTCTCCTGCTCTGGGTCCCCTGTCACCCTGAGGTAGGTGTCATGGCAAAGCACCCTCTTCACAGTGTTCACATGCCAGCGTTTTATCACAGGACCACCGTATAAGAGGGGCAATACAAAGAGACTGTGGTGCTCTGTTGGTGCTTATTTTGAGGCCGTAAAGAACTGTATCATATTAGAATTTTGCCACAAGGTAAGTTTAAGAATGCACTAGATTTTGAGGCGGTTGGCCTTTTTCCTCAAAATTACTGTGAGGTCCTGAAGAATACAGGGTTCTTCTGGAAATCTTTGCATGGGGATATTAGCCGGTATAATTTGTGTAGAAAACAAGATTTATTTGAGGCCTGTTTATATAGACAGATGGTAAATATACAGCATCTGCTGGCACACTGAGGAGTTATGCTGTCAGGCTCAAATAGTAGCTTTTTGAGCCCTCAAAAGAGCAACCGATTAACAAAATACAACTCCAGGTATGTTTTTTGATGATGAGTGATTATTATAACATAAAATATACAGCTGGTTGCATTATGGGAGCTTTCAAAACTGGCTTAAATTAAAGGTATGTGACTTTCTGGAGGTGGCACATCACCTGCCTAATTACATGAAAATGGAAAGTTAAAACTACTTTGGAAAGTTCACCATGAAGATAGATTTTTATTTCGTAAGTTTATAGCCAATGGGACATTTTCAAGAAATAAGGAAGGATGAGGCCCTCCTCCAGGCCAAATAAGGTTTGTGGAGATACCAGCCTGCTCTGAGCAAGGTTTTGCATGTATTTGTAAATTTGTAAGTGCAACATAAACAACCAAATGAAAAAAAAACATGCCTTTTATTTTAGTTGATCTTTAGCCTTAAGGGTGGACAATATGTTAAAAAAAAAAAAAAATTGCCTGAAAGAGATAATTAAAGTCCTCTGCCTCTTCTGAAAGTTCACAGTAAATGCTCCTGTCACTGACTCACTGCTGGGACTGATCGATAGGAGGAGTAGGTGGGGAAAGTGTCTTTGTTGGAGCATAGAGCTAACCTGGCTCACACCAGATTTATGTGTAGCACTCTAGTTCAGTTGAGTTTTATACTTTATCAATCTGGGACAGCACTCACTGAAAGTGTTTGGAAAACACCGAACATCGTGGCAGCTGTTTGAGTCTGATTGGCCAAAGTGTCACGACAGCGGAACAACCCGAAAAAATGTTACATCCAGTTGAGAGAAAAGTTCATGTATCTGCTCAGAGTTAAACATTTATACTTGTTTTTAAAGTGGAAGAGAGTGGTGCACAGTTTTAAATCAGAATATGCTACAAAATGCATTTTAATGCTGGTATTCCGTATTATGTAACTAAATACATTTTCAAAGTATTCTTCCCATCACTGTATTGATAAGTCATTTGTATTTTTACCAGAATACCAGAGTTCTTCGGGGCTCTTCACCTTTCGCTTTCACACAAACCTCAGCGCTGCTCTGTGATTGGTCGCCCTCCACCTGTCGCGCACTGTCACACCAGCAGGGACACGCCAAGTTGGATTCTTGTGAGTTTGTGAACTCAGAAATATCTCGAGAATCCATCTTGCTGTGCAAAGTTAGCATAGAGCTGCATTCAGGAGAAAATTTGTGAATCATGACATGGAAATTTTACCAAAATGTAACTCTTACTAAAACAACTAATTGAACACTGGAGACTATTTGTTACATCATTTCAGTGTGGGCTGGTACTGAACTCATTATGGAGGCTTTTGGCTGTTCTGAACTATTGTTGATCTTACCTGAGGAAAGCAGTGCATCCCCTATAGATTCATAACAAGTCTATTAAAATTAATGGGCTAAGGAAATGGGTCCCCTAAGGTAACAAATGTCTATGTAAAGAAGCTGTTCTCTGGGGATAAGTTTGTGGCCTTTTTAGCCTCTTTCACACTTTCAGTGCAGTATAAATGCATTCATTAAACTCAAGCAGCGCTCTTCAACTTTTTCTGAAAGTTTATCCACAAGCTATCATGGATCATTTAAGGTGGAAAATATAGGGCCAAAGAAATTATGGTATACAGAGAAACCATATCTAGGTATAACTCTTGTACTTACAGATTTAAGTGAATAAAAACAAAAGTAATGTGGTTGTGCAGCATAACACTGCTTATATTTCTTTTTTTTTTAATAAATGCTTTTAGTCACTATACTTAACTAATATTATTTTCACCATCATATCCTCACATCTTTTACTTTTTACTAAAAAGTTAAAGCATAATTTTAAAGGTAAAAAACAACACAAAATTATTTTTTCCCCAAAACAGATATATGGTATAAACAGCTCTTGAGGTCACACTGAGGTCCACTTCGTGCTGTCTGTATCTAATAATCAAGTGTTTTATTGCATCCATAGATTACATAAATGGAGTTAATTAGGCCAGCCGCTGCTTTCCAAACAGGACGTAATCATGGGCTCCATCGACATCAACTGTAGTGTGCAACTGACTTTACGTTGAAAAATGGTCTCTTTCTCTGTAACTGCTGCAGTGACTCTCATCATTTTGGTCTTAAATTGTTCATATTAACCCACTCTACATGATTCTGATGTTTGCATTTCACAATTTTGTCTGTAAATAAATTCCTAACTTCTAGCATCATAAGCTTCTTTTGACTGGAGCTGGATGCTATGGGTGACGTCACACTTCCTTAGTCCATTTTTTTACGCAGTCTCTGGTTGTATCATAATCAGAAATTGTGCGTTAGCATGCTAGTTGTTGTTGTTAGCATTACAGTGATTGCAAAACTGCACTATTCTCTTAGAGTTGTGAAAAATCTCATCACAGTGAACAATTAGGATGCTCAAAATGCAAGTGAGGAAAAACTTTGAAACACTCCAGACCGTTTAAAATGAACTAGTCACATTTTTAAGACACATTAAGTACAGCGCCTTTAGGCCCAGCATCAACTTCTCTTCTTGCAAACAATACTGTCACTGCTTCACAGCTGTCTCTTCCTCTTATACTTAAAGTCCATCAGAACTGGAACCACCCCTAAAGTGTTGCAGTTTTGAAGAGGCTGTGACCTATTCATTATAATTTATTTTACTGATTTGACTCTTGTGATATATGAGCTTTGAAGTTGTTGGGAGAAAATAAAGCCATGCCCACTCAGGGGATTAAAGCCTTCTTGCTGTGCTTGGATACCTTACAGCAACATTCCCATAGAGCTCAGTCAGAGGAGCTCTTTCAGGAGTATTATTTCTGTTTTCTCTGTGACATTTCCCCTGCTTTTCATATTATTAATACAAACTATTGGTTTTACAGGTTAGACGTTGGTTAGGTACTTGATACTTGATATTAGTGGTGGGATTTTCAGCTCTTTTATGGGAACCAAATATTGTGGATCTGTCAAATAACCATTCAAAAGACTGACTCTAAACTCGTCACAGATAAAAATGACCAAGGCTAAGAAAAGGTTCAAACTGAGAGTGAGATTGTGTTTACCCATTCAATTTATGCATGATTTAAATAAAACATTGCACTATTATGATGCCAGATCTGTTTTTTGTGCAAAAAGCTGTCACTCATGTTGCCTATTCTGTTTCTGTGCTGATTTTTCTTTTGACTTATTATAAAAATGCACAAAAACTATACAGAAAATTATTTGATTCTTTTAAAAAAATTTGATCTGATTACAACACATTAAAGAATTGGTCACGAATGTCACATCACTTCTTGATATGTTTAGACTCTTTGTGGATAGAACATTTCACCCTCATTGCTCACTAATAGCAGGATATGTCAATAAGAGCACAAGTCCTAAAATCCACCAAATAACTGAGCTGGGTCTGCTGATCAAATCCAAATAATGAAAGAATCTAAAGGTATAATCAGTGTATCAATATGTTTAGGAAGTCTGATGTTTATTTCTTCTAATGCTCATGAAAATGTATAGAATATTTTGTGGTTGGTCCCCAAAAACGTTGACACTTTTTTTGTTTCACTGTTAATATTATTATTGGTGGATGTGATTCACTGAGAATGTGTTTCTTTTAAATATTCTGCTTTGTCAGAATTGTATTACTTACACTGGCAATAGATTTATGTAAGAATAATAAGAGGAAGATTTTTCAGTCGTTTTAAATGATCAAAATAGAAATTCAAATATACTTTGCGGTCACTTATTGAGATGGAGTATTTAGTGATACTAAACAATGATTTTGGAGCAAATCCTTTTTTATAGTTTTATGAAAATTATTATTAAATTGGCTGATTAACAAATTGTTGTGTAATGATAATAGGCTAGTGGCAATCAGAGAGCGCCTCAAAATAATAACAATATATCACATTTTTGGTTTTGTGGTTTTACAATTACAATTACAATCATACAAATACCTTTTTAAATGGTTTATTCAAACTAAATACATTGTTTGTTTCTACTGTGTTTCCTTTGTCTATTTAGTATGAATATCATTTGATGATTGATAGTTTTTCTTTCATTTATAAACACAATCACACTTCAAAACAATTCTGTCATATCATAGACTTATTAAATTGTGTTTACATCAAATTAACATTTAACAACTTCCGCGATGAGCTGTTCAAGTGATAAACAACTATGTAATGAAAGTAAAGGAGCTATTTGGGTGAGAAGACTTTGTGAAACACATTATAATGTGGATAAGTTGCCACACACAAACTAAGATGTCGAATAATACCACTGTAAAGTAAAGCCTGCGCATGTAGACACAAGTAAGACTGATCTCATATAGTGATGAAGTCATATAGTCATATAGTCATTTACACTGGTGGGAAAATTATAGAAAAATACATGTTATAATCATCATAATTACTATTGCCAGTAATGGGGCTATAATCAATATTTCAGCAAGTGTGAAGTTTTGTTTCATCTACAGCCCATGAAATTGTGTAGAATATTTTTGTGGTTGGTCTCAAAAGACATTTTTTTGTTTCACTGTTAATATTATTATTGACAGATGTGATTGACTGAGAATGTTTTTCTTTTAGATATTCTGCTACTAAGTGCTTTGTCAGAATTGTTATACTTACCCTGAGAATAATAAGAGGAAGATATGTCTTTTAAATGATCAAAACAGAAACTAAAATATGCTTTGCAGTCACTCGTTGACATGGAGTATTTAGTGAGAGATTAAGAAAAAAGAAATGAATTCTCAAATGCACATTAAATTCATATCAAATCAAAGTCGCATACTGTGTTCTTTCTTGTTAAGATGATTGAACTTAACCACTGTCGGGATGAGATGTGGCCTCTAGATGTTATTTATGGAGCCAGTGGGAACAGAGCTTCCAGAAAATCAGGCCGACTTCACAGGCTGTAGAGACGCTGGGGTTGGAGATTCTCACATGCTTTTCTCCTCCTTCCTCCTCCCTTCCTCCTCCCTTCCTCCCTCCTTTCCTCCCTCCCGCTGCGCCGCTCATCTGGTCCTAATATTACACAGTGCTGCTCTGGAAACCTTTCTAACGAATGCATTATGCTACAGAAACTCAAATATGCGCCGGCTTTGTTCAACCTCCACAGCAGTTTTCAGGTGGATAATTATTTAAAAGCTTCAGACATTTGCTATAATTGTACGCAGATATGGGTTATGTCATGTTTCCTCCGTAGCGCTAGGTGATAGTTGAATGTATTATTTACTTCAGGTAAATCCAATGTAATGGCATTATTCATCCCGGAGGGGCAATAATGATGTGCATGCAGTCGCAGAGTTACAAGAGTAATATACATAAATAAATTACCCAATACATCCGTACACGCAGGGACATAGAAGAGTGCATGTCTAACGCACTGTGGTGTTACAGCGCTAGGGAACAGGAGGGGGCAGATCTGAGGAACGTTTCTGTTGTTGCAGTTGTTTATATGAATCTACTAAAACACAATTGAATGGTTAAAAACATAAGGTAGAACATAGACATAACAAGTGCATATAAATATAAAAATAAATGCAAAAGATTAGCCCAGTGTCCTACAGCTGACACAGTGGGTCTGCACCATAATGGCAGTCACTTGAACACAGAATAAAAAACATAAAAGGAGTCTCAAAGAAACGTGAGCGACTATCATAGCCTGTCACAAAGAGCAGGAAGTGATCTGACTGGCTAAACAATGATTTTGGAGCAAATTCTTTTTCATATTGGTTTGTTAATGTTATCATTAAATCGGTTGATTAACAAATTGCTGTGTAATGATAATTAGGCTACTGGCAAACAGAGAGCACCTCAAAATAATAACAGTATATCAAAATGGTTTGTTTTGTAGTTTTACTTTAGAATTACAATCATACAAATACCTTTTTTAATGGTTTATTCAAACTAAATACAGCACTTGTTTCTGAATAAACAAAAAAGTGTCTGTTTGCTGCAGGTGTTCCAGTCAGTGAGAGCAGGTAGAGGGCGCTCTTGGAAAAAAGGGGCAAACAAACAAAATCCAGACACTCCACAAAAATAAATAGCATGAGGAAAAGTATAGTTAAAAGGCTTTTATTTAGATGGCCAAAGCCAACATATTTTGTCCATAACTGGTCTTCATTAGGGCTTAGATAAGGGCATGGGTCTGGCCTTTAAGAAAAACACACCAACAAATGTACGGACTGGGTGGATTAGAGGCAGAAAAGGCAGGTGCAAGACAATGCACAGACAAAAATATATACCGTATATACACAATACACATATACTATACATATACATATACGTAATAATATAAATATAAAAGAAAATCTGAAACTAAAATATTTATAGAGCCTATCTCTACCTATACCTATATTTTTTATATAAAAAACAAGACAGTGTTTGTTTCTTTTGTGTTTCCTTTGTCTATTTGGTGTAAATATCATTTGGTGATTGATAGTTTTTCTTTCATTCATAAACACAGTCACACTTCAAAACAAGTCTGTGATATCATAGATATAGACTTAAATTGTGTTTACATCAAATTAACATTTCAAACTGCGATGAGCTCTTCAAGTGATAGACGTTTATGAAGTTATCAAGGGCACTGCAATGAAAATAAAGGAGCTATATTTGGGTGAGAAGACTTTGTGAAACACATTATAATGTTGATAAGTTGCCACACACAAACCAAGATGTCGAATAATACCACTGTAAAGTAAAGCCTGCGCATGTAGACACAAGTAAGACTGATCTCATATAGTGATGAATATGGAGTTTGCAGCGGTGGGAAAATCATAGAAAAATACATGTTATAATCATCATAATTACTATTGTCAGTGATGGGGCGAACTGTTGGAGCCAAAGAGGGTAAAGGTGACTTCACTGTGTACACTGTCAGTTCATTTAATTATGCAAAGATGGATGTAGGCCAGATCTTATAATCTTAGCTCATATAAAAAGGGGATTTTACTGCTGTTGGGAAAATGTTCCTTCAAACTTGCACTGACCCACATCCAGCCTCTAACCTCCCTGCGAGAATTCATAACAGTCTGCTATGCGAAGCAGGAAAAATATTTATTGTCATTGCCTCCATATCCCACATAGCAGCCAGCAATAATGATCTTTCAAGAAGCAGTATATATTCCCATCAGCTGGGGTTAGGGTTTGGGAGGAGTTCAGAGTTGGACAGGCTAACAGTTAATTGGTATTGCTGAATATTTGTAAGATAAATTTAAAAAACACTTAGCTGATTTGTGCGCAGCGCTTCGCTAGCGACAAAAAGAAGGAACAGGTTTGTGTAGCCGTCCAATTAATTGCACAAAAGGTAATGCCCCCCATGACAAGAAAGAGCCAAGGGTAATTCAAATTTTGCATGAAATACAAAATAAATTGCTTATTTACTGTCTTTTATTCACTTTAGAAAACCATTTTAATTAGAAGTGAACCATGGCTCTTCTGACTGGGGGTCTGCCACTTGATTGTCTTGTCTGCCACAGTATGACTTTACTGTACTGTAAGATGTTTAATGCCATACTGTGGAATTTTCTAAACAAAGCATTAACATCATTAGCTAGTATTTGCCAACAGTTTTCAGGTAGTCACTCTCACCTAAACAGGGACTAGGACCTTATTGATCACAGACTCTTGAAAATGTGTTGTTTAAATCCCTCTTGTATTGTAAAAATAACTTTTCTGTTTTTTTTTTCGTGTCACCATGGCAACATTATATCTTAGAAATACACAGAAATACACCCCCATCCCTAGCATGATGTCAATGCAAAGTATCAATAGCATTACAGAGATTGCTCTTTGTTATTTTATTTTTCTCTTTTATCATCATGTTGTTCAGTCTGTATTTCTAAGTCCTTTACATGCTGTTCTCTTGATATTCCTCATATGTTCAGGTCTGCAACAGCGTTTGCCCCACTGTGCTCTTAAATGAAACAGTTTATTTATTTATTTACTTACTTGTTTATTTTTCTTTTAAATCCACTGCACACGAGCTGCTAAGAGACGTGCCGTGATGTTGGTAAAGCTAATCTGACAGGGCTTTAAAGGTGCATTGTGTAGCTTTTCTGTGAAGGTTCTATCAAATTCTTTTCTCCATGGAGATGTTATTGCTTTGTCTGGAATGTTTCACAGTATGGGATTAAACCTTTCTGTCTTCATGGAGACCAAAGCAGACCGAGTTACAGGTCATATCTGTGGAAAGGCAACTCCGCTCAGAGTCAGAATAGATGTTTTTCGAGGTATTTTTGAGCAATGAAGCCACTGTTGATTGAATACATGTAAAGTAAAGCTGTTTAATGCCATTCTGAGGAACATTTCAGGCAGAGCAATGACATATCCCTAGAAAAAAGCAGGGGACAGATCCTCCACCAGAAAAGTTGCACGTTTAAGCAGCAATGTCAGTAGAAATCATCTCCATTTTTATATTGAATAAAGTCTCCACCTTCATAGTTTCTGTTTTTCGTTCTCAGTCTAGGTCTATGTAACTGTTGGGTATATTGGGACCAGCAGTTGACAAGCACCCCTCAGAGTATACAGCCATGAGGCCAGTCCGCTCCAGACGGCCCTTAAAGTTACTTATTCACTCACGGCGTCGCATCAGCTCCCTTGAGAACGCCGCGATAAGTCACTGATGTTTGGAAGAAAAACAAGCCATGCTATTGCTATATAAATCACTAGGGGGTTTGGAAGACGTTTTGACAAAATCTGTGGCACCCATGGGAGAACTAAGCTCATGGGAAACCACTGCAGGAGGGATATTGTATTCCTTAAATGAGTACATCATGTGTCAGGTCGACTTGAAAAAGCGTTTGGAGCTATAAATTCTGTTTGCAGATCCCCACGTGGCCATATCTGAAGAAGAGGTGGTGATTGCTCTGCAAGTTAATCTCCAAAAACACCCAGACAATAGCGCTCTGAAAGTGAAACTGCTTGGGCGAAACAACATTGAATACTTGGATGTTGTTTCTTCGTCAAAAACAGACCCGGAGTTGTGTTTTGTTGCTTTCACGTCTGTTTAATACACAAATGCTGCAAATATAGGCTGGTTCTTCTCACAAACGGAAAACACTCCACCTTGTGCTGCCATGTGGTAATACAGGAAGTGCTCCATAGCTTCACTAGATTAATTTGGATAACGTTAGCTCTGGAATTGCTCAACTCTTCTGAGCAAAAGGAAGAAGGTAGCTATTAACTTTAAAACTAACTGAAACACTAGATTCTCTTTTCACTACATGTTGTTCTGTTTTTTCTTTAATGGATTTTTTAAAATAAAATTTGAATGAAAAACAGCTAACATGGCTTTCAGTATTCAATTCTTGAACCCAAACAACACATTCACTAAATCACTGCCATTTACAAAAGTCAGATTTCTTTTTAAGTCTGAACTCTGCTCCATGCCACATGCTTTTAGTAATAGTAAACTGGCTGTAGACCTCTTGACGGAAATGACCCAAGCTGATCAATGATAAAATCAGGCATCAGAATCTCAATCTTTACTAAAATCCAATTAAGTCCACAGCCAGGAATATTTTTAATGTATTCAGGCTCTACAAAGTTTCAAATTTTTAAAGTTAAAGTCCAAAGAGACTTGTTACCTCCACTTCCGTCTGGGGCTGTGTGCAGATTGCCACTTCATGCATGTCTCTGTCGGACTCTTGCTGACAGACAATCATTCACACTTACAGTTTGGCTGATTTTCCCTCAGATCAGCTGGTGCCAGAAGGGCCCCCAGGCGTATCTGCTGCAGACCTGGTAACACTGTTTCCATCCAGTCTGTCCTGATCCTTCACTCACAGTTAGGCCCGGAGCACCAGGATTAAGTCTTATCTGCAGTAGAAGCGACCACATCTGTCTCTGTGTGTCTGTGTGTGTCTGTGTGTGTGTCTACTGTATGTGTCTGTGTGTGTGTCTGTGTGTGTGTCTACTGTGTGTGTGTGTGTGCGTCTACTGTGTGTCTGTATGTGTGTCTGTATGTGTGTGTCTGTGTGTGTGTCTACTGTATGTGTCTGTGTGTGTCTGTATGTGTGTCTGTGTGTCTGTGTGTGTCTGTGTGTGTGTCTGTGTGTGTGTCTGTGTGTGTGTCTGTGTGTGTGTCTACTGTGTGTGTGTGTGTGTGTGCGTGTGTGCGTCTACCGTGTGTCTGTATGTGTGTCTGTATGTGTGTGTCTGTGTGTGTGTCTACTGTATGTGTCTGTGTGTGTGTCTACTGTATATGTCTGTGTGTGTGTGTGTCTGTATGTGTGTCTGTATGTGTGTGTCTGTGTGTGTGTCTACTGTATGTGTCTGTGTGTGTGTCTACTGTATATGTCTGTGTGTGTGTCTGTGTGTGCCTACAGTGTGTGTCTGTGTGCTGGAGTTATCCCGGCGTCCTCTCCATGCAAACCCCTCTCCAGATCAGTCTCCATGCAGGAGATATCATATCATTCTACAGAGAAAAGTAAAAGTAAAAAGTACAGATGGTGGCATGCAGGCTGTTTGGCCAGTTTTCTTGAGTATTTGCCAATGGTGTTTTACTTTGTCTTAAATCTGGTATGTTAGTGATAGGTAAGTCCTGCTTAAAGGTTAAGTTTTGATTTGGTCTTCCTTGTTTAATCTCACATATAATACATTTGTGAGTGACTATATAATCAGTTAGTATCTAGTTAAAAACACTATATGAAATCATTGAGATTGGAGAATGTCAGCACTGGTACTACTGGTTCAAGATTTCAATTCAAATTAAGATACACAGAATACTTTACAAAGATGTGAGTCACCCGTGCCTCTCCCGAGTTTAGATGGGCATGATTGAAAAGTGGATTAGTTAATAAGCGACACGCATGGTTCATTCCTATCAAATCAAACATGGCTTCTTCAGGGAAAAAAATAAGAAAAAAAATCACAGCAGACTGAATAATATTGGTCATTTCTGCAGAATCAATGAGCGAAGCACTGAACTGTGTTGTAAGATGAGAGGAATTTCATTCATTATTCAAAATAAGATAATCAATGAGCTTCCTCGGTTTCCCATGTGTCATGGAAATAAACAAATCTGACTAAATGATACTGTCTGAGTCTGACCTAAGACCGTGACAGAGGGAGTGAGGACCAAACTGATATCCCTCTGTATAAAAAATACAGAGATATCATTCAGGACATACCAGGGAACCTAGCCTATAATAGCAGCCTATCTCACCTTTTGACTGTTTGCTTGTTTGTTTTTGCTCCAGTCTGAGAGTGAACAGCAGAGCAGACCAAACAGTGGGTGGTAAACAGGCGTACACAGGCAGGCAGCCTGTTCAGTGGGAGATCGTAAATCACACAACCAGCGGTGAGGCCTAAGGGTCAGAGCCAGGAGTTGGCAAACTGATTTGGTAAAGACATTTTACACTTAAGTTGTCCCAGTCTACAACACTAGCAGAATGAGATAGTGGAAAAAATAGGATGGGACAGTAGCACACCAATGGCTCAGAGTTACAGGAATAGTCACTTACTCATGACCACTTATGATTAATGAATGGGGCTGTGACCGGGTGTGGTACAATAGACACACTGACGCTTCTGCCTGCTGTTTTGACATGAGCAACTGAACTTCTTGTTTACATGCCCTGGTCTGCATAACACACTTCACGACATGACAGTTTAAGCAACAGAATGCACAAGAGATCGTTGTAAGACAAATACTTGTGTGACAAAAATACAAAATAAATAAAATACAATACAAATACAATAAAAAAACAAGTTTCTCATAGACCTGTACTGTTCAGCATTAGAGTAAAGATAAAACCAAAACGATAAAACTAATATAAAACATGGTTATAACATTTTCCCAGGTGTCTTATTTTGACCATTCATTCAGCTTTGTTTGGTCAGTCATAAATGAAACCCTAAAATGACACTAACAGTATGTATATGCCAGCTACGTTCACTTGCTCAACAAGAGTATTTGCACCGTCAATCTTAGAAATATAATGCACATTTAAATATGGTCCCAGTAAAGCTCTTAAAACATGATGACAAAGATGCAGTGGAGTGGTGCAGAGTTGACTCCTATATCCTCATGTCCATCAGCACCAGTGTTGTTTGGCTGTGATCCTGTCTTCCGTTTGTGTGTTGAAACCATTCTTGCTTGTGGTTCAAGTGTGTACTCCTGGTTTTCACATGCCTGAACTTAGGCATGTTTTTATAATGTAAAATAAAACAAACGTATTTAACGAGACGTGTTTTAATGACGCTAAACTTTGGACTAATGTTAACACTTAAGTATCAATAAGAGTGGTGCTTGCTTTGAGTTAATTAAGGCACAATTAAACGATCTTAACTAAAGGCCAGTCTGAACTGCTCATGCGCAACAACTCCACATGTTATGGTAGTTGTGCGGAGACAGTTCGCTCCTGAACGTGCTAACTTCACAGACTGTCGGAGCGTGGAGTTTTACATTGTTAAAGTTACTTAGAGAGAGCAGAGCAGCCTGGTTTTGTCCTGTTATATTACATTAATAACTACAGGGATGGTTTGGTTAAAGTTTGTCCTTTACAATGTCATAAAGGGCAACACTTTTTTTTTTACTTAACGCACTGGACAATTAAATGTATTTTGAATTCTACGTCATTTAAAAACGTTTGACAGATTTTGGCAAGGTCAATACTTCAAGTCTTTTTTATTTTGTATCAATTGCTTATTTTTTATTTTTTTTTAAAGTTTGTCGAAAATGCTCGAGAAAAGTTTTCAAACTATCTTAACAGAGTCACCGATGGGTCCGTGAAGGCACCAAAGTCTCGGTCAATTAGCAGAGTTTGTGAGTTTGTTGAGTGGAGTGGAGTGTGTGTGAGAGAGAGCACTGCGCCGCCGACCAGCTGAAGCCCCCCAGCGCGGAGTGGGGACTTTGGACTGGGACTTTTGTTTTCTACAAGATTTTAAACCATGGGATTCGAGTTGGACAGATTCAAAGGCACCGTGGACCCGGATTTTAAATGCAACTTGTGCAACAAAGTTCTGGAGGAGCCGCTGACTACGCCGTGCGGTCACGTCTTCTGCTCAGGCTGTGTGCTGCCCTGGGTTGTCCAGCAGAGCAGCTGCCCAGTCAAATGTCAGCGGATCTCCGCCAAAGAGCTCAACCACGTCTTGCCTCTCAAAAACCTTATTCTAAAGCTGGAGATTAAATGTGACAACCACGCGAGGGGCTGCGACACCGTGGTCAAACTACAACACCTGGCCGAGCACGCTGAGATGTGCGAGTTTGCCCCGGTAAAGTGCAGGAACAGGGGCTGTGAGGACGTAGTCAGCCTGCGGGACATGGGCGCTCACATGCGGGATACGTGCGACTACAGAGCCGTGGGGGTCTGCGAGAGTGGCTGCGGCTTGATGCTCACCCAAAAGGAGCACAGGCTCAAGAGCCACTGTTGCGTACGAGCCTTGAAGGCGCACAATACGGCGCTACAGTGCAAGATCATCAGCCTGGACCGGGAGTTTAAGAAAGAGACGATCAAAGCCAACAAGAGGGAGAAAGCGCTGCTCGCACAACTTTCATCCGTGCACACTGAGCTCCAGATGACAGCGCTCAAGTACCAAAAGAAGTTTACGGAGTACAGCGAGAGAATCGACTCCCTCACCCAAACTGTGGCTTTCTCCTGCAAGGTAAGTCAGGCAAGTTACTGAGAAGCAGTAACTGTCAGTGTCAAACTCACTGCAAAAACATTTCTAAAAGATCAATAGCATCTTTGTACAGCTGCTCCACTGTGCACAGTCCCGCACAGTAACATGTCACATATTCCTTTGTCCTCAAGCTGTTATTTTAGATTTTTACAGTAGGCCTACATTTCAAGTTTAATTCCTCTTCAGTCCTTACTTTTGTTCAAGTACCCCACTCTTATTTCTGCCTTGAACACCACTTCTCTGTCTGTTAGCTTTGGCCTGCGCTCTTCCATGTCTAAACCAATAGAGCTTTAGGGGTTCCACAGAAAAGGTTGGTCTAGTATACACATTAACATGTGATTATTTGAATAGTAGTAATCATTTTTGCATTCGATTTTAACAAAACCAAAAATTATTACAGCTGTACACCTGTATTGCAGCATGTTGTGAACATTTTTGCTGTGCATCTTCATTAGAGCTCTGTGAATGAGAAGTGTTGGACTTGCCTGTCTGTGCTCTGAGACATGGCTGTCAGCTGTGCTGCTGACCAGCTGGCAGTGAAGGGGGAGGGCCAAATATTTACTGCACTTCTGTACACAACAAGAACCAGCTTCTAGTTCTATAGCTTGCGCTAAGCATGCTTATTTAAACATGTCTGTGACAGCTCACTGTTCAGCTAAAATATTCCTTTACGATGCAGTGGATACAGTGGAAAGGGTTGTTTAATGTCACTTGGAGGTTTTTAGTAACTTCAAAATTCTCAACAAATGGATCAGTGCTGTGTTATAGTGTGGGTGATTTTTGTGTCAGCTTCGGACAGTGATTGAGACAAAATGACTGTCACAATACTTTTAGGACTATCTGAGACGATATGGCCGTCCATCAGAGATGTGATAAAACACATTCCTGTCTTGGTTGGGCCAAGTATGTTATGGGGCACTGGCACCTTTGACTGAGACACAAAAGATGTATTTTTTGCTATCTTTTAATGTTTAATTGTACTGATATACTTGATATTCTAATTTAGCATATCTGATAGTTATATTTTTGATGTATCTCCTAGCTCTAGTTGTCACCAGTTTTATTTTAGAATAGAGCAATGGAATCCATTCAGACGCGACTGACCGCTAGTATGAACTCGTGGAATAATGGGGTGGAGTGTTTTATCGAGGGGATTTAATCCTTAATGGCTCATAAAAACAAATTAACAATTCTATAAAAGACACAGAAGTTCATAACTCAGTTAATCAATTAAATTAGTGCACAGAGATTGCACTGGGGGTTAACAGACGGGAACAGTCAGAAGAGGAGAGACATTCACAGAGAAAACAGAATGGTGGTATAGAAATATGTTTTTTAAATAAATGGGGTCTATTAGTATTATGTTTATTATGTATACTGTTTATACTATTCAGTACTTATATCAAAATGTGGCCATTTAGGATGTGATCCAAAAAGATAATCTGAAACAAACCCATTAACATCAACAAAATGTACTCATTACTGAATGTGGTAAAATAGTGGAAAATGAGATGCCTTTCACTAAAAGGATGTTGTAGTTCGGAGCCTTTGTCCACTTATCCAGTGTTTTGTGGTTTGATCCTTGTGCCCTTAGCGTATTTGTATGGTTCTAAATTGAGCCTTGGATCAATTAAACACAACAAAAACATCCGTCTTTCCTGCTTGACTTCCACCTTTGGTTGGCTCATTCTAGACTGCAAGCTGAATGTATTCCAGGAGACTGGTAAATTGTGCATCAAATGCACTGAGCCACAGAAATGGTGAAATCGTTCATGCTGGTGTAAAGACTGCTGCAGTTCTCCTATCACAGCTGCTTATCCTGCTCCATTTGACACAGGAAATTCACCCATAGTGCCCATGCAGCCTTAGTGCAGCTTGAAATTTCATTTAAAATGGCTTTGTTTGTTCAAGAAGTTATTTGCGTATCATGTTCAACTAATATTTTGAGTATTTACTGACTCTCTTCAGCACATGTTCTTGCTGAGTGCAATCAAAGCACAGAGCAGGCCTGTTTTAAGCAGTATCTGTCAGGATAAGACTGTGGCAGGAACGCTCTTTTTCTCATTTTAACATTGTCATTTGGGTTAATGCTGATGACAGTATTTCCTCAGTGAAGAGGGACATTTGTTGTGTTGCTCTGTCTCTAATGCACAGTGCTGAAATGATGCCTCCTTGTAAGCAGTGTGAATAGATTATGACCCGCAATACTGCCGACCATAGATTTCTCTCTCCTAGATACGTCCCGCTATAATCGATGACATTGTTGACACTTAATAGGATCCAGAACATTATGAATATAGGCTATTACAAGATATCAAAGGGTTCTCGTTCCCAGTAAATTAAATCTGACCAATGATCATTTCAATCTCATTAGACTGAAGGAGGGTTAAATTTAAGTAAGACCTTGTAACCAGGTTTGTAGAGCCCAAGTTTAGAATCAAGATATATTTGCATTGTTGAATTACCGGTAGACTGAATATTTATTGAAATGTGTTCACCAAGTACCATGAAGGCCTTGTATGATTTGCGCTCAAACCAAACAGGACAAGCAGAGGGAACCATCCATCCATCCATCCATCTTCTCCCGCTTAATCCGGCTGGGTCGCGGGGGCAGCTTGCTGCCCAATACTCATAGCACCTGACCCCCCCTATGAACCCCTCTGCAGGTGGTGAGCCCACAGGAGGGCAGAGGGAACCATGTCTATGTATATTTTAATAAATATTGGGATACATTCCTAGCAAACCACACACGCAAAGGGCATAGGCTGACCAGTTCAAAGAGGAGCTGAGACCCCCTCCCACGAACTGTTGTCCCAATGTAAAATAATCCATCCACAGAGGGACAGCAAGACCCGGAGACTTCTGGGAAAGATGTGGAGTCAGCACTTAATCTGGGACTCTACAAGGGGAGAACCTATATTTCGTGAAATTGGCTCTTCTGAGCTTTAAGCCATGTTAGAATGCTGTTACCTCCTCAAAAACATACCTGTTGTTGTGTTTTGTTTCATTCACACATGTTTGAGTAGTCCTGGTTTATTAATCTGTCTACATTTCCAAAACTCAAAATGCTCTGTTCCACCTTGAAGTGGTAGTTTTCAAATTAACTTCTAGTTAGTTCAGTAGAGATAGGCATTTCCAGTAAAAATAGCCTAAATATAATGGGTTTGTGTGTTAAATATGTGTGAACGAAACAAAACAAAACAATTTATTTTTGTGATGAGGAAACAACATTATAACATAGATCAGACAATATGTGCTTACAAGGAGGCATCGTTTCAGCTCCCCCTCACTATATAATAGATAGACCTGAAACAGATATTATTGGCATACAAGGGCCATCTGCACTGGTATGTGAAGCAGTGCATTTTGTCATTGAAACATTAGCCACACATGCTTTGAGATTATTGTGACATATGACTAGAGCTGTCAACAAGAAGACAGTTGGGAAACAGTGAAGCTAAAAGTGATGAGATCTAAACAAAGACTATAGGAACTTCAGGAGCCTCAGTACATGTAAAAGCAACAGTGTCTTTCAGATAAAAATCACTGACAAGATTACATTTTCACTCCTCTAATAGATACACTTGTTGAAGGAAGCTGAACTAAGGTGGTTTCTCACACATTTCCTAAAGAGCAAAAGGTGAACAAGAAAGGGACTAAATGTTTGACTGAAGAACAGAGCTGTGGCAGGTCTACTAGACTAGAGCGCAGGAAGACTGCAAGGTGCCTTTCCATAACACTTATTCTGCCCAAACTGCTTTGCAAGCGCTTTGTGTTGCAATTTTTTTTATGAAATGCGCTCTATAAATAAAGTTTGATTGATTGTCCATGAGATGTTTATGGTCAATTGGATTTGCTCTGTGTCCATTTACAATCTGTGACGGTATCAGCTCTGTACTCAGAATGTGTCTCATAATGTGTTATGTTGATATTTTGTATTACTGTGTATAACACACTGTGCATTGGTACTTTGTCTGCTGCTAGAAGCAAGATTATGGTTAATTTGTTACAATGTTTTTTCTTTTTTACACTCATATAAAGTTATTATTTTTTGCAACTTCATGCATAAAATACCCAGTGTTGTGGGGCATTAAAGGATTTAAGATGCAAGTCTTCAACATTAAAATAGCCAAACAGTTAAGTGATTGCCGTAGATGATTTCATGTTTATTCGTATGGTTCAGACACAGGTCTATTGTGTCTGTAAGCACAGTTCAAATGATCTCAGACTAATTAAGGAGTGTGTTTTGCACATCTGCAAACACTCTAGTACCACGGCTCTTAAAGAACAACCATCTCTTCAGGGGGTGCTGCTCTAACTAAAGTAATAGCTATGTCCAGGTGATAAAACCAAATGTCCTACCGCAAAAAAAGTAGAAAACAATCACAGACAGAAAACCAGGAACGACAATTCAAAGAAAAAATGGAAAAGTTAAGGAGGCTGAGTAAATGGGCTGGCGTAGAGGTCTTCACCTCAGCTGCAGTCACACTTTCCGAGTATGTCCACCTTCCAAATGCATTTCTGTCCATGGATCTAATTATTGTCAGCGTGATCCATGACTAAAACAGAAAATATTTGTTTGCACTAAAATTGAACAAGCCATTTGGAGTCATTTGGCCTTGCACAGAAAACATACCTTTTAGATTAAGCATTTGTTTTGCGATTATACCATTATTGTCCAAGTTACGAACAAAACATTTACAACTGGGGTCCAACACTTAAGCTTCACACTCAGTGAACTAGCTAGCAACTTGTCAGCTTCCAAAGGAAAGGTCTGAGGTGAGTGCTTAAAATAACGTGACGGTCTCCCCACAGCAGCAGATTTGGAGGAGATTTATTTCCCCAAAAGACTTCTGTTTTACAGTCTAGAGGTCCTGACTGGTTTAAGCCAGGAGGACAACATCATCTGTAAAAGCAGAGACAAAATCCTCTTGGCTGTGCCTGAATGTTCTATATATAAGTAAATAAGTGTTTGTTTATATAGCACTTTTCACAGGCACATGTCCCCAAAGACACTTTACAGAGCATTATTTACAGTTACATTATTCATTCACTCCATACCCGGTGGTGGTAAGCTACTGTTGTATTGCGGCTGCCAATCCAATCGGCATAATCGGCCCCTCTGACCACCACTTTCATACCTACAGTGCATTTTTTTGGGTTGATGGGGGAAACCGGAGTGCTCAGAGGAAACCTATCCAGAAAGGCCCGAGCGACCCGGGGATCAAACCCATAACCTTCTTGTGTGCTAGCCACTCAGCCACTGTTTCACCATATATATTGATAATGAACAAAACCAGTCCAATTTCAGGGCTGCCAATGTCAACCGTGCTCCTTCTCAGTCATACAGAAAGTAGACGGCCATTAGTAGAAGGCCTTGGGCCTCCAAACTCGCAGTTGAACACATATGGCGTTTAGTCTCAGTTAAAAAATAAGCAAGTTGACTTGGTGTTGTTTCCCATTGTTTATCCTCTGACACAATCCCTTAATTCCAACCAGGCATTAGAAATAGATTGTAATGAACAGCTGTTCATGCCGTGACTTTGCTGACGTGTCCCTTTCTGTCTGTAGGAGAGCGAGACTAGGAGCGTGCCAGTTGTGCTCCTTCGTGAGGGTGGATCTCTGGGGTTTAACATCGTAGGAGGAAGGCCATGCGCGGTAGGTTCAAAGTGTGTCTCCCCCCATAGTCAAGTGTCAAATAGCAACCCAGGAATGACTACCCTCACAGTGGCACAGTGCCTTCTGTGCACTGACATGCCTAGTTTCTATTGCTCTGTAGTTTGTGGACATATGGACCACATCTCGCCGGTTTTATGATGTTTATACACTGGTGTGGTTTTGTGGATTTGGCATTACTGATTAAACAAAAACTATAATTACATTTATGAGAGTTAAATGTAGGATTTGGCTTTGACCACACTTGTTCTGTCTCTAATTGAAAAGGGCTTTTGGTGGTTCAAAGTTATCACTGTAACAGTTCTCTGCCTTCCGGCCCTGAAGTGATGTGGCTCATTAATGACATGCTCTCAAATTGAAATATACTGTAAAACGGGTACTTTTAGTATTAGGTGAAGAATCTGAGGTTTGCGGTACTGACCTTTTTTAATTTAAGTTATTATGGTTTCAGATCCCTTTTTCTCTACTTTATTTTAACTTCAGCAGACAGGGGATTTAGAGTACTTGGGGAGTATGTTTTATTTTAAATTATTTTTCCCTTAAAATAAAATTAAAACACGAGTAGTTGTAGAAATTACCTTTTTGTGTTGCATCCCATGCATAGATAGTTGTAGATGTAGTACTGCACTGATGACTGCCGTTGTGTTTTATAAACTATGCAATATGGTTACATATATTTGAATGAATATATATTTGGTTGATGTGAAATAATTAAAATGGACTTTTAGTTACAACATTGCCTCATAGTGTTCTGTTGATACTAAAATGTCAAACTTGTTTCCGATACTGAGGAACAGACTCGATACTCAATACCAGTTCTGATACTATGATGATAGTAAAACACTCAAAATATCATGATTTTCAACATTAAATTGTAGTTTGTTTTTTTTTATATTACCATGTGAACTTATATTTGTGTAATTCCTCAGTCTTCCCGGTAGTGCATGGGCATGTACTGGTCTATGTGGTCTTATACATGTTCCAATACAGCTCAATATCTCGTTTTTAGTATTGATTTATCGGAATGTGCGATACTTTGGAGAACCCTACTACCCTACCCTGTACATCCTACCTCAACTTACCTCTTATGTCTACCTTCCGAGCCTTTGAGCTTTTACTTCTTTAACATGCCGTTGGTCATATCAGTTTCCCTTGGACCAAAGATACAAGGCAGTTTTCCATAGCCCCTCTGATGCACAGACTTTTTCCCGTCTTGAACATTATCGCCATTACAACTATTTTGAGAAAGTTATAAAAAGCCTTAAGTCATAAAGCAGTGTTTTGAACAGAGTCTGGCAGTCCTCTCCTGCTCCTATGACAGAACCATGCATCAACCACAGTGGCCACAGATACCTAATCCTCTGTGTCTGCTTTTCCCTTTCTCAAAGCTATTCATTAAAATGCAAAGAGGTAATATCTATACGACCTCTGACCTTGGTGTTTGATGCGGCTGTTGTTAGGGCACGGTTCGGTTGGGGCGATCAGCTGTCAGGTCTTCACATTAGCGGGTTCACCGTCACCCCTGACATGTGCTGCTAATGTGAACATGGATGCTGACTGGTAAGCATAACGTACTAAGTAGTGAGTGAATTAAAAAGAGGGTGTGATAGTCAAGAAAAAAGTAATTGCCCCTATGTAACTTAAAGGTCCTATATTACACAGAATTGACTCTTGTAAGAATGTTGTCAGAATGTCAGAATGTTGTTGCCTCATCAAAAACATACCTGGAGTTGTTTTTTGTTTCATTCACACATGTTTGAGTAACTTTATTATTAGTCTGACTACATCTCCAAAGCTCAAAACGCTCTGATCCACCTTGTGATGTCATGAAGCAATAGTTTTCAAGTTTACAGCTACCCTTTTAATAGAATTCCTAGAATTCCCCACAATTTGGCATTCAACTTATCTTTCTTCATCAAGAGGCTGATAAGGTCACAGGTCACATCTGTTGTTCTGCATATTTTTCAAGGTATTTTCTGCACATTAACAAAAAATAAATAAATAAAATGGAATAAATACAAAACGGATGAATTTGCTCTACTGTGGAGCATTTCTGGTAAAGCAATAACGTCTCCATGGAGGCAAACAGAAAAGTTACACAGTGCACTTTCAAGCACTTTGTTTTGTTGAAGTTAAAGATCAAAAGATCCATCTGCATTAGTTCTTAAGTGCTCACAGTGTATACAGTCAGGTAAACCATTGTGGCCTAAAGTAAACACCAAACAGGAGTCTGCTTTGTGGCTAAAGGACTGTATAGGTGACCTGACCCCGCCACATCCTCCACACCTCCTGAGACGCCCCATGGAGCCACAATGCCCACTTTTATAAGGAATAGTGCAAACAAAGGGACCATTTATCTCTGACGCTTGGATCACTGGCTCATTCTGGTGTCACAGACAGACTATACATCCAGGTCAGACAGGATACTTTTCACTGCCAACATGGAGAAACTCTCACTACTGTAACCATAACCAAACAGGCCAAATCCTGCATTTTGATAGGAACAGGATGAAGCCAAATGATCACTCGCAGAAAAACATGATGTTGTTTGAAAGACATTCAGACAGGCTGCAATAACTATTCTTTACTTTGTACAATTTTGTAGACATAAGCATGTCCTCCCCTGGACTCTTTCTGTTAGTGAACCAAAGCATCAGTTGACATTCTACACTGATTTCAGTCTCAGCTACCATACTCTGGATTTATTATTATTATGATTTATCTCCGCAGTGATGAGGTAAGTAATATCTAATTTATAATTACCATTCATGTGTTGCAGGATGAAAATGACAGCACTTCAAATGAGGGGATCTACGTATCGAAGATTGTGGAGAATGGTCCAGCAGATAAAGAGGGCGGCCTTCAAATCCACGACAAAATCACTGAGGTATGTTACAATATTACAACAAGTGCGCTGTCAGCATCTCCTTCAGGCGCAGATGTAACCACTTTTTTTAATCAAGTCAGGTTCAGAATTATAAACTGTGGCACAATCAGAAGTGCATATTTTTGGCAAAGGGCTTATGTTGTGATTCCAGATATTACAGTTTGAAAGCATCTCAGCATGTTCGTCAGTCATCACGTAACATACACCTTTAGACCTTGCAGCACAAAGAAACTTAAGATTTGTCACTAGTTCCCAATAACAATGGACAAGTTAAACCGACAATTCAGCTGGCTCCTTAGGCCTTGAGGCCAAACTGGGTCTCCAGTGAGCCACTGGCTGATGTGCGAGGAGATTAGCTCATCTGTCACACTTCTATTGTGGGCTCCCCATATCTGTTTTAACTGTTACAGTTGCAGGTCTCTCAATAGGTGGGAATCATGTTAATGTGGCTACCTGAGACGTTATGCCTTCGTGTTTATAAACCTATTTGCACTGTTAATGGCCACCACAAGGCAGGAATCGCTTGAGGAGCGTACTGCTCTTATGTTTTTGTTTTTGAAGCCTTGTCATCAAAACCTGTCAGAGTAAAGAGTACACATTGACCCTGAGGAGGATGCAAAGGACTTGTTTCTTTCTTAGCATTACTAGACAGAAAAACACCACATAAATCATGCAGTCTATTCAACTGGAAATGTACACTTCAACTGTGTGAAACATGATAGTAATGTTAGTTCAAATTTCCTCATATTCATTTTTGTTAAAACAAAATAGTTCTATGTCATGTGTTTGGAGGCTAAAATCTCAAATGCAGCGTCATGACGACATGTTTGCATCTTTCACCTCTGGGTGCTATGCTAGGTGAACTTGGCTGCACAGAGGCGAAATGGAACATAATACTATGACGTCCTAAAGGCAGTTTCATACACTGTCTTCAATAAGTGGGCTGGGTGACGTACCACTGTCCTATTTTGCACATGTGAGAACAGTTTGCACAATTTTCTACATTTTTAAAGAATGCTTTTTACTTAAACCATTAGTGGCAGAGATAATGATATATTCAGAGAAGTTTTTCACTTTTTATCAGTCACTGTAGTCTTTTAAGCAGACTAATTATTTCACTCCTAGAGTGTAATTGAACAGTGTCAGAGGTGCTGTGTTAACAAGCACCTCTGTGAAGAAAAGCATTATTTTTTTGCCTTTGACCCCCATTCATTTTATAACAAATAAGTCATGTTACTACAACAGTTTTTTCAATTTCATGGCAAATGACATTTTTACAACACATAAAATCAGTGGAAGAAGTATGCTGGTGACATACAGCCTGAAACAGCCTTGCCACTAACAGTGTAAATGAACAGCTGCATTACATGGAAGTCCAAGCCCTCTTGTAGCTGAGGTGTTAGTTCCAGTAAGCCTATATGGATGTATCATGTCCATGTTGATCCACGGCTTGTCTCTCTATAACTGAGTCTTAGTGGGGGAGTGCAATCACAGATGGCCCCTTCTCTAACCAAGCTATGAGCCTGCTATGAATCAGCACATGAATGCCTCCTTGTTCAACCAGATTTTTTTTTTCTCATAAAAACCTCCACTTGTGTTTGGTTATGCTCAACACTGTGCAAGCTGAAAACTGCTAGCACCCAGGATCTTCCCGTGTTTATAGTGACTAGTGAGAGATCCATTTGAATCTGTTGAATTTTGAGATTCGTTGTTTAGGAATATTGTGTTGAGTCTTGGTTCATATTCAGTGATCCTGAGGGTTGAGGTCAAAATAAGTCAGCTTTGTATTATTGTCGGTCTATAATTGTAAAGTGTTTTATTGTGTGATAATCAGGAAGTGCCCTGTTAACATGCTAGTTCTTGTTAGCATTTCCGTGATGGCAAAACCCTGCTCTGGTCACTGAAAGCTGTGAAAAATGATTATTAACTTATTGTGATGAACAATTAGAATTAGGCAAGTGAGGAATAACTTTGGACCATGTAGTTGACTAGATCTGTCTCATGATGTTAAGATGGCAAAAATCAGACACAGTGGCTCAAAGTATGCAGTTCAGTCACACAAAATGGCTAAGAAAATTTGCCAGCAGTTGGATAAGTGTGTCTATGGTCTTTAGTTTGGTGAGAGGTCTCTGTGTGGGCTTTTGAGTGCGAAAATGGAGAGAGAATGAAGCCTCCTGGACTCTAGTTGTAAATGTCGCCTTGTAAACTGTCAGCAAACATACTCAGGTCGCAGAAGGTGACTAGTAACAGCCCATGTTAAATAAACTGACATTGGGAGATGCCAGGGCTAATATGGAGCCCAGCGTTATGTTTGAGTGTTTTTGGAGAGATGGTGGAGGCGTCAGCCAGAAGAAATGTGTCTGAGTCAGGGCAATGTTTACAGCAGTGTATAAACAACATGTCGCATCTGAGGCAAGGGCAAGATTCAACACAACTGGCTTTTTATTATTCAGCTCCATGTACGCACACAGGCGACACCGTGCCATTACGAATAGGATGTAACAATAACCAAAATATTGCACTGAGGGATTTTTACATCCCTTAGTATGAAGGAAAACCACAATAGGGATGAGACAGTAAACAATAATAATCATTTGTGGGACATTTTATATGATCATGATAATTGCCAACAAAGATAAACGCTATAAAACACCAGATTGTGCAGAAAAAATTTACTTATCCATGTTGTTTTCACATTCACGAACAAAATACAACATTATAACCTATTTATAATATTCAAATGATCATTATTCATATCCATAATGTTTTAAACTGTCAGCAACTTTCATAATTATCGTGGTATAAACGTGAATCAATCAATTATCTTGGCCATGATTACCATGACACCAAATTTCTTTATCGTCCCATGTATACCCCACAACAGTATCAACAAACTACAATGGTTCTGTGTTTAACTCGGACCTATTTCAACCACTCTGATGCTTATTTGTTTATAGAATTGTTGTTTATAGGTTGTGATAATGACTTTTGACGGGCCGTTTACCAGAAAAGTTACGCAATGCACCTTTAAGTCAAATGGCCTGTGCACATTTTCAGCTTGGAATAGACTGTGATGATGTGCTGGTGGGTTAAGCATGTGTGAAATGCCCTAACAGGCTTAGCTCCACATGCAGCTAACTTATTGGTATGAGGCTGTAAAATCAAATACTTACTACATGCAAGAGGCATTTATTATGGGACACACCCTTTCGACTTCATTCTCCAGGTCTTAAAATGGCTAAAAATAACCTCCATTTCTCCATTAACAGTCCCTCACAAGCTGCACATCTGCTCCTTCTTACTTGTCACTTGGTGTATGAGTTGTGAGCTTTCTGTGAGCCACTAAACACCTCCACCCTCATCAGCTCTAAAGTATCAGGTCGCTAGGCTGAGGACATCTCTGAATGCAATCACGCAGTACTTAGCACTGAATAACTCCAATGTGAAGAGTTTGCTAAGAGGCAGATACTAATGTTAAGGAAACTGTATTCGCCTTCATCCAAGGAGAGAACTTGCTGAATAAGTCAAGCCCTGAGTCCTTCCTCTGACACTATATAAAGTGTATGGATGGTTAAGAAAAGTCATTTTCTCTGTTGTAAGGACAATCATTGAAAATGTAGTGTGAAATGGTCAAATTGTGAATTCATTTTGAATGTCATCAGACATTGAGGGACCATTGTGTGATGGACTTGACCTTAGTGGCACTGATAAACTCCTGCTCTGCACATGGCTATCTCAGCAGGACATGTGGCTGGAGTTTCTGAGACGGTATTTTTGACCCTTGGGGCAATGAGGAACAGACATTGGTGTTATTTTCCCTGGGATCACATGTTTTTGACATTCTGAGGAAATAAGAAGGCCTTTGTCAAGCACTTGATTGGATTTTAGGATTAATGCAATCCCTGTTTATTCACAGAGGTGAATAGGAGCTTGTTCTTTTCTCATATGTCCATGCTAAAATCTAAAGTCCATATCTATTGTAAGAAATAAGAGTTTCTGTTTATTTGTGTTACAGCAGATCATTTCAGCACGCAGAAGTAGCACTTATAAGCTGTAGCAGTATTATGCATAAGTGCTACTTCTGCGTGCTGAAATTATTTTAAGCTTTGTTTCTCCAAGTTATATTTATAATATCAAAACAAATACAGTCTTCTTTGTAGCTGCTGTGTGGCCCAAAACCTGACGATCCCGTCCTAGCCCCAGTGAGCCACATTCCACTGCCCCGCCGCGGTCCAGCTGAGGCACAGGCACAACTGTAGATCAATTCTGCTGTCCGACACAAAGCTGCTTTGAAGAAGTAAAGACAAGCCACCTTTGTTTTCAGACAGAGAATCGGCGTACGGACAAAATACGACCGAACTCCAGTCTGTATGAGTGTGAATTAGGCCTGTCACAATAATTACTATATTGACTTATCGTTCAATATATGAACACTGGAGCAATATTTTTTGGAGTCAATATTTATTGGTTGTACCTTTTCCTTACACTGATGGCAAATGTTTGGTTATTTTTTGACTACGATTAGATATAAACTGTTAAAGGTTGAATTATTAACTTCTACGACTCATTACAGATGCAAACTAAGTACTGATTTTTATTTCATTTCAGCTCTTTTTAAAAAACAATATTGTAGATTTCTAATGTTTTTTTGTGGTTTAAATCTGCTCTTGGGTTTTTGTGTCAGCGGCATTTACGAGTTACAATATTATTGTTTATCATCTTTATTTACTTTAGCAATATATCATACTTGAAAATTTGTAGTCCCAGATCACAAACTTTGATAGTAACCGATACCACAGTGACTCAACTGGTGGAGCGTGTCCAACATTTCTGCTTCGTTGCATTTTCTGTCATCTCTCTGGTTTCCTCTCACTCACTAGAACAAAAAGTTGATTCATGTTCGGGCTAGTTTTCTCCCATGTTGCATAGCATTGACCACTCATGCAGGTATTGAATTCATGACTGTAAAATAGGGTTACGTGATCAAACTTTAATTGAGATTCAGCCATTTATAATTGTTAATGATACGGTTGGGTCTTTTTAATTGAGAAGCCTACAGCCAGTCCTCTGTCAGTAAAATTGAGGTTTGGAGCAGAGTTCAGACTTTGAAATTTGTGCGTTACAATGGTTAAAAGTAGGTCAGTCACAATAATAAATTTTGAAGATTGATATATGGCTAGAGAGACATATTGTGATAAACGATAATACTGAAACTACTTTATGGCACTGTCTGAAAGCAGGATAATCCCAGTAAACCATTTTTTGATAGACGATATCATTAAAAAGCCTGTCTGGGTGAGGCACTCTGGTTTCCCCCATCAAAACCTTAAAAACATGCACCAGGGACTACAAGTAGAAAATAGCTCTAGTGCTACAACCTTCACAATGCATCTCTCCTGTTAAGGTTAATGTATATTGTGCACTGTCCCTGTCTCATAAATAAAGTAAATAAATCTTACGTTATTACTTGAAAATGCAAAAATCTCCCCACTAGTGCAAAGAAAAAGTACCCACAATAAATACTGAGCCCCAGAATATGTTGTTGTAGCTTTCATAAACTGAATGATAAGTCGATATTATAAATAACGTGACAGGCCTAGTCTACAGGTCTACAGCCAATCCTCTGTCAGTAAAATCATGAGGTTTAGAGCTCAGACCATGAAATTCAATTTGTATATTAAAATGACACTGATTTAAAATATGTATGTTCTGGAAATTAATACTAAAAGAAACTTGCATTTGTTTTCAATAAGACAATCAAATATTGAATCAAAAAGCAATAGAGAGAGAATATGATTCATTTCTTTGTCATATTGCCCAACGCTACTCTAAAATGTTTCCAAAAGGGCAGGACAGGTGTAATTGGCTCATTTTTCCATCACTCCATCACTAGCTGCACATAAATGGACTGCGTGACAATGGGATTCGGTTACTCTGCCAGCTGCTCCTCATCTCGACTTGTGGCCCCAGAGCCCTGCCTGCCCACCGCCTCCTAATGAACTACCCTCAATTAAACCCTAATATACTGATTAACAGGGGCTCGCCACGCTGTAATGGCCTGTCGTTTCCTCTCTGCGTCCCCTAAATGTATCCTGACTGAAGCATGTTCCCAGGATATCCAGGGGTTTTAGATTGATAAAAAGTACAATTGTTTTCAGCGATTACCAATTTAAGACTAAAGGTGCACCGATACAATACTGGTATCAAATATCAGAGCTGATACTGAAAAGTTTGATGGACTGGATGGATCATTGTTTCCAAGATATCAGCTCAGTCGATATCCCATTTTTTTTCTATAAATTGATGTAATGTAACTGGTGACGATTTACTCACCAATAGAGGCCCAAAACATCTTGTAATATTGGACTTGTGTTTACTGTTTTGTAATTTCATATAGGATAATTAAGTTACAAAACACATTTGGATAATTGTTCACCATACGCTTTTTTCAGTTTAAAGCAAATACATATTTACAGTTTCTGCCCTAGTACTGGTTGATATCGAGCATCGGCAGATACTTAAAGCCAATGAATCAACATCGGTATTGCAACAGAAAAAGCTGGATCAGTGCATCCCAATTTAAAACAAAATATTATATCTTTGAACAAGAAAATGTCCTGAAAATGTTGCAACAGGAAGCTGAAACTTGTGAAAACTGCAGATTGGCACAGCACTTTGATAAACTCAGACATACTCATAACACATGTCATTTCTGCTATTGAATGAAACAGTGGATAGTGAAATTTAAATAAGCCTTTTTACACATAAACCCATTTACAAACCTAAATAAATCATTCCTCTTTCTGTGTTGAAAGTGACACCTTTTTCAGTGTCATTAATGTGTGTAACTGACAATAATTAATTGGGTAGAGCTAGGAGGCCTGACAGGCTGTTACTATTTAACGTGTTTTGTGTATCCTTGGGTTTCAGATTAACGACAAATTCCTCCTCAGTTTGTTTAATACACCAAGTGATTAAGAATTTAAAATAAAATATTTTATCATTCGAATGGGAACCCGTGACTTACTTACTACATAAAACTATAATTGTGTACTTTTCACATTTTTAAAGGCTTTTCCACGAACTGTAGAGCACTATGAACAGTGTAATAAAATGAGAATTATGTAGTTTAGACACAGTAAATCCTTTGAATCCTTTATTTCTATAAGCATTTACTTTTTGTAGACATTAGACACACCCCTGTTTCCTATTTTACAAAGTCAACAGGCTACTACTGCTTTTGGAAGATATTCATAGTCACTACAAAATGGAACATGTGGTGCTCTATGAATTATTTATTATCAATAAATACCAGTATATTCAACAACTTGTCATTTTTCCCCCTCAGCCCGCGGAAAGTATGTGCTTTTCACAGCTATGCATTTTTTATTTGCTTTAGAACTGCATTGAGAAATTCTGAAAATAGACTGCTTTGCCAATATGGTAGAGTTGGTTTCATGAGAGCGCATACATAAAAACAGTGCACCAATGCTGAAATTAAATAAAATCTTGACATCCTGTACAAATTTTTATCCCACATTGTTTCGCAGCAGCTGTTGCCACCCTCAAATGCTGAGCTGAAGCAAGAGTCTACTGTAAATATTTAGCGCCTTCGTTTTTCCCCAGGAACTGCTTAACTAGGCCTGCGAGGACTGTGTTGAACTCCATTTAATGCTGATAGATAGCAGTATTATGTTGTAATAAAACTTAATGGGCATTGGTGATCGAGAATTCTTTATGTTGGCAAATCAATTAGGATCATGCTGCCAAGCCACGTGGCAGTGTTTGAATAAATCACAAGACACTGAAAAAACAGGTCTTTGTTTGATTTCAACTCTTTGTGTAATCTTATTTTTTCCATTTAGACTTAATTTTCATCCCTTTTGACAGAATTCTTGTGAGTTCTTTTCATAAGAAATGTAATGCTATTACGCCTCCACACACGTGGGCCTTTCCTATTAATGTCAGATTTCAATAGTGACACTTGAAGTTAATATTTTTATGTAGAGTTTTTGAAAGAGCTCTGGTCTGACAGTGACGTAAACTTGTTTTGTGTGTCCGTCTGTGATCCTTCACCAGATTATAGGCTGTAGATCCCCCTCATTCATCATAATGCCAGTGTCCGCCTCTGCCTCACATATAGCATCTTTATACTGTAGCTACTTTGCTATAAAGATGTGAGATTTACTTCACCGCAACTTCATTCTAAAAGCACTTTTGATCATATACGGCATCGCTTTGTTTGCAACACTGACATCACTTTTTGGTCTTCATATGGCCTCATTATGGCTTTTCTAACATTTGTGCTTTTATGCCTATAATCTATTGTCATGTGTGTCTTCAAACAGAAACCTTTTGTTAACCATTTTGGCCAAAAATGAGAGCAAAAGTGTATATTGATACACACATATCAATGGGCAGTTAGTCAAAATGGTTCCTTTCACCTGTCTGTTTAATTTCTGTATTTCAGATGACCTCACACCTTTCTGCCCAACTGTGGCACTGTTGTGGTTAATAGAAGCAAATGTGAATATTTTATGGTGTGGTTGAATTTTTTGTAGTAATTTAATTGTAAGTTTATCATTACTTTGCTACTTTGCTTGCACTATATCTTCTGTGCAATAAGAAGTGTGTAGAGTTTCTGCTGCTCCCGACCGTGCACACAGAGCATTATAAATTATTATTGGCAAACTGTGCTCTGCCCCCAGGAGTCTCTGCCTGATCTATATCTAATATGAATGAATCAAACAGACCCAGTGCTATTTTCCACACAACTCCCAAGTCATCAAAGCCTGTGTGAGTTAAAGGAGTGAAGAGATTGCACTATTGAGTTACAGGCTAAGCGTCTAAATGCTTTTACTAAGGGCACTATACATAGACTGTACAGACAGAATGTCACATGGACATGCTCTGTAACACTAGCCATAGTGTGCTACTGAAAAATCTCTTCAGCTGTTTGCAACTTTTGATGTCTTTTTTGTCTTGCTTTATATGTATATTCAACATTCACAGTTATTAAGTGTAGATTGTTACATACAACATATACCTGAAAATGTTTTTAGTGGCATATTTTTGGCAATTGGGATGGTGCAGACACTAGGGGAATTGTTATAAATGAATAGTATTACATTTGTTTTAAAATGTGAATAAGTCCCATAGTCCAACTGTGCCTTTGAGTGAAGGCTGGCACTCACTGACATTTCTGTCATCAAAATTTCCTCTTCCAACAGATGTCAGGATCCATTTAGGGGCTTAACAGACGCACAAACACACAGGCCTGACATCTGCGCAACCGTCCCTCTTGTTCTTGACAGATGTGCGATAATATCTGAACTAATTGGGCAACAATCAACATACATTTTCTTGAAAGAAGTATCACATGAGATCTTGAGAGTTACATCACGTCCAGTAGTCCTGTGGCTTAAACTGGATAAGTGCACCTGCTCAGACCATGTTAAACACTAGGCAAATGGGGTCAGCTGCCGGGAGTAGTTACAACCTCATCTACTGCAGACTACAGCTGGACCGAGCGTGGGGGCCCTGACGTGAAGTTTCTTATCAAATGTTTTCCTCTGGTGGCTTGCCCTCATGGCTCAGTGTCTGCTCGGCTCCTCTCACTATAGAACTCATGATTGCTGCGTCGCCTTTTTCATGCAAATGTGTGCAAACAGAAACACTCTTCATTGCTTTGGTGTCTGTTACTCCACTTTGTCTGGCCTCATTCCCCGTGAGAAATGCTCGCTTTCAAGTCTTACCTCTCCTCTCATTAAAGACTTCCTTTTTTTTTTTTTTTTAAACCTTTTTTGACAAACAGTCTGAACCCTCGTCCCAACTGGTTCATTGAGCAGACTTTTCAGGGATAAGGGAGAGGAGGAAAGGAGCGATGTTGTGCAGACGACTCACTTAGGTTTTATTTCTCCCACCATTCTCAGGATGAGTTATGCTGTATTGGGAAGAAAAGTGCTCTTTATCAGTCTACTCCCTTCTTTCTGGAAGGATGCCGCTTTCTTTCTTTGAGTGCACGCTTCCTACTCTTGGCTCGGAATGAGGAGCTATTTACAGAACTAAAATGTACTCTGGTTCAACACCATTTTTCTCCTTTTGTTATAATATTTGTGACTTTAACAATCCTGTATCTGCTGTTTCACACATAAAGAAATCAAAGTAGATTACTAAACATATCCCTTGGTAATTTTGGGAGAATTAGAACATTTTTTTAGCTTGTCCTTGTTTAGTTTTAACTCCTAGGTTTGGAATGATACTGCAAGGAAAGATGTAATTAGATTGGTAATTATATTATTGGCAATGTCATCTATAATCAACAATACTATGATGATTTAGAGAAAATTGGCAGCAGTCTAAGGATATTTTTACATAAGTTTGCACATTCTTTCTCCATTTTACAAGACATGAGGCACAAGATTGGATCCATGAGAATGAGACAAGATGAGATTTTAAAATATCTGTAATAAATAAATTGTCCAGTTCACAATTTTGGCCTGACATTTTTTTATGTATTTAATTTAATACTTTTTGTTGTCATTATATATCTGTGTTTTGGAACAACAGCTCTCAAGGATGTGTAACTTTTTTGCCCAGTCCAAATGTAAACACATGGAAACAAAATCCCACGATAAATTTTCTGTGCAATTTTGTCTTACCTCACGAGATCTTGTGGCACAAGATCTTGCTGCCAATAACTAAACCACGGTAACATTTAGTAAAAAATAATAAACCCTTCATTTTGATGATTTATTTATTTATTTGCTTTTTTTTTTTTTTATTAAGAACATGTGCCAGAGAAGGACCACCTCTAACTACCAAAGACCTACACTTCGGACATGGGGTTAAGCAGGTTGTGTCCACAAGATCCTGTAGATTATGACATATAACCCTGAGAATAACAAGCAGTCTTAGGAGGAGCACCAGACCACCGGCCGAGCACTGCAGCGCATGCCAAGTTCAACGCATAGGTGTCAATAAAGTTTCATTTAAGACTCGCCAACACAGAGACTCTTTGATTAAACCTCAGCAAGAATTTGTTGCCTTTTAATCTTGGAGCCCTGCCCCTGAACACACCGCCATTTTGTCTCCTTCTTGGACTGAGATACAAGCTTGTTTCGCTCCTTATTCATGAGCTGGACCAAAGACTGTGATTGATATGTACAGGTGGTAAAGGATATCCCCCAGAGTAAAAGTTCTTAGTTCAACTTGAAAGAGAATTATTTCCCCTTCTGCCATCTTGCGAAAACAGTAGTTCTGTAGAGCCAAACCAGGGAGGGAAAAGTGTCTCTAGCATCATGGCTGTCTTAACTGGACAATAAACTTTTGTAAGTACATTTTAACACTAATGAAAATCTTAAGCTACATCTACGAGGAAATGAAGCTCTTTGTCACTGCGCTTTCCCCACTCCCCTCAGCTGCAATGCAATACTCTTAAAATAAATGAAAAAGGATGGAGGGAGGTGCTGGGGTTCGTGCCGAGAGGTAAGATGGAAAATAATTGCGAGCTACAGCAGCCAGCCTTTTCTGCGTCGAGTGCTGAGCCAGCCCACTTTACAACTGTTAAGAGTCCATATTAGTTATTAGAGGCTAACTTAGGACTAGAGGTATGCTTTATAAAACCCAAAAGCTTGACGAGAGAGCTTTTATTAAATATTTCTCGACTTGAAACATGTTAAGTAAACTATTATAGTGCTTCACAGAACAAAGTAATGGCTGTTGTTGTCCTTAATGTGCAAAACTAGGGGTGTTAATCTATTTCAGAGTCAAAATCAGTAACAAAATGCTTTTACTTTTTACAATTGAAACTGGCACTTTAATACTTTTACTTGAGTATTTTCTGGCTCCGGTGTCAGTACTTTTACTTAAATAACAAAATGTAGTACTTCTTCCACCACTGTCAATAAGGTTTGGAGTCAAGTGACTATATTCATGGGTTTTGGAGTGATGAAGGATTGATGCCATAGCAATAAACAAACAAAAACAAAATATCCACTTTCAGTGGTCAAAAGTCCTCCAAAATGACCCTTATAACAGGAAATGAATAGGTCAGGCAATCCTCTTGAAACCTGCATATTATTACTTTGGCATAACGTTTCTGAGTTTGAATCAATAGTTCACCTCCACAAGTCATTTAAACTCAAAATACAAGGTCTCTATGCAATTTCTTCGCAAACTAAATAGCCTCCTTTTGTTCTCATATCATATGCCATCATCTAGTCTGATTCTCCTTTGACACGCACTTGTGCAGATAACGTGATGAAAAACAAAATACAGGGAGAAATTTGGAATGTTCATGGACTTAGGAATTTGGCCACCTGAAGAATTGCTGATGTAGATAAAACAGAATTAGGACGTGTACAGAGGGATCGGCATCTCTCCTGGCTGGCCCGAAGAGCTGTTTTCAGTTTCTATTAAATTTTTCTTAGTCTGTCCACACTGGAAAGTCAAATTCAGTCTGTTCCAAAGGCAATAATGATGACTGCCCTTAGTCTTTCATTGGTAAAAGGGAGCTTGTTAAAAGGACAAGGAAGGTTTTAAGATGGTGGCTTGTGTCGGGCCATGCTATATCAAGCTAACAGCTGCTGTCTCTGCAGAGGTATGCTGTCTGGAAAGCTTTGGCTCCACATACACGCCATCATACAAAAGGCGCTTTATTCTCGCTCTTAAAAATTTTGATCTCTGAGTTATTATCCTTACAAATAAAAACAGTGACTCATGTCTGACACAGAGATGCAGTTTTAAATAGACAATAGTACGATCTGTATCACTATCTTATCCTGCATTGGAAGATTGAAATGAGGTCTTGCAGGTGAAAGGTGCATGTTGCGCTCCACAAGTCAAATTCCTTGAACAAGAGCCAAGGAAGATGTTAGACTTCTCCCAGCTGTCTTTTCACACATCACGACTAAGCCTTTATCTGATTTGGGAGGGTTTGAGTGTCTGAGTTTGTTTGAACTGCACGCCATATGTATGTCTGTTCACAAATAACATGGGATGAATGCCACCAAGATCACCACCCAGTGAGACAAACGTGTGAGTCATCACTTTTACTTATCAAGGAGGATTTATTCTCTACATATGTCTATGATAATAATTGTATTAGTTAATATCCATGGCTCTAATTGTACCATCTGGAGCCACATTTTTTTTATATGTCTGAGTGCTTGCACAAATTGGTGTATCAGTAGGCATGCATTACTTACTCAGAATATAACTGACACTTGTTTCTTCACTTTCTTCCATCGCTTCAGACTGTAACGGTTACACAGAAAACTCTGTACTTGTTTACCCATCATCTCTGAAGGAGTCACCTAGCTGGTTCTTAGACAAACACGTCTATGCACACAAGAGCTGCCTTTCTGAAGGGTCCTTCAAAAATGTGTCTAGACAAATGCCTTTCTCATCGATCACTATCTGCTCTGCCATTCATCTCATTCCAGCACGCATGTTGCACATCAATTCAAGTGGGCAAACAGTTCATTATGACAAGATGTTCTTTGAAGGCCACTCCACCGATTTGTCAAGTGGCCAATGTCAACACTTTCAAACATATTCAAAGCCAGTGGGATGTTGTCAAGTGAGATTTAGCTATCTTTGGGTTTTCTCTGCTGCTGAACAATTTACATGAGAATGCCGATTCAGTCGATAGTTTTGTATTCATACACATTAAGGCCATGTGCTGATCAAATGTGGCTTTCATCTGTGACCTTGGACACAGAACCCTTTGGAAAACTGGGAATGGAGGACTGGGTGTCCACTGGGGAACTGTGTACAGCTTTTTTCCACATAAAGACCAAGACTGTGGCATGTCACTCTGGTGACCTCCGCACATCCCTCTTCCGCTGACATGCTAGTGCAGGCTCAAGCTAAACTCTTTGTAGATCACACATGATGCTCAAGGTTCTGGTCCTATAGGGCTTTTTCTGCAGGGTAACAAATTGATTTTACACTGTACATAAAAAGGATTGATGGCGTTTCTCGCTAAAAAGTGCTTTTCCCACCCTCAATGTTCAACTCCTCCATGCTTATGGTGCTTCCTAGTTACTATTTACAGTTCTTTTACAAAAAAAGATTTGAATATTTGAATAATATATATTTCACTTTTACACACATCTCTTAATACAAAAACAACTATTAAAACCTCAGCTCCTTGAGGCTGTGCTTGAAAATTCTTCAAAAATACAGTCCTCAGCTGCAGATCAACAACGGCTTTGAGTTGTGAGAAGTGTTTCTTGGCCTTGAACCTTTAGTTCTTTATTCCATCTGCTTGAACTGTAACAATTCATTTATGTAACCATAACTTGTCTAAGAATAGGCTTCCCCAGAACTGGAAAAATAAATCTTCAGTATTTGAGGCCATGTCAATCAGTTGAGGTCAGCGATAGGAGCACGTAGTGATTGACTGAAGTTTAGATGTAAAAAATAAGACATTTAAGCATTCACCAAGGTAACACAGATATAACATTACATTCTCCAAATCAGCTATGGTAATAAAATGTACGATTATAATGAAGCTTCTAGAATTGCACATTACAAAATGAATAAAACTGTATTTATTAGTATGGCAGTAAAATCAACAAATGGCACTGTAGGAGTTTTGTCTCTCATAGCTGTATTTTGTGGCCCAATTAAATTACATGATGCTGAAACTCTAGGTGGCCAGAATGTCGACTCCACTCACTAATTACGGCTGAAAAAGAGGTTTGTCTACTGTAACTGTGGCACCATGCTAGAATGACAGCTCCTGAAAGGCCTACTATACTAACTATACTCTGCTCTCAGTTTTCATTGTCTCTTTGCATGTTTTCTCAGATGGTTCTCTCTTCATCTTGAGCACACATTTATTTTCTCTCCCCTTCTAAACTTCTGATTAATCAAGTATGACTCGTACAGGAAAAAATGTGGTGGTTTCTGATGCTTCACTTGTGTCCAAATATGGAAGGTTTGGAGCTAAATAAAGACTGGACTTGGGAAGAAAATGATTGTGCTATACATCGTTGCTATCATTTTAAAGTGACTTTAACTTTGAGGGATCATTGGGAAGGACACAGAAATCATTATCTTGTTTATTTGAACCGAAATATGTTATTGCAACTTTTACTATATATTCAAAGAGGACAGGGTTTATTATATTTAAGCAGCAGTGGAAAGTAGGGCTGGGCAATATGACAAAAGATCAGCAGAATATTTTCCTCATTTTGAACAATCTCGATTATTGGTTTAATATTTTTTGTCATTAAAAAACAATTTAAAAATGCTATCAATATTAAATTCTGAAAGAATACAGTCATCAAAAATCTTTCTCCAAAGTCTACTCCACTCCAAAGTCAAATCTAAACCCAGACATGTCATTGTCATTATGACCGAATCTCGATTTTAATTAAAGTTTAGTGAACTTTTTAAAGGAGCCATCACAGAACTTCGTGGATATTAGTTAGAACAGATGAGGCATTAAAACCTACCATTTTCTTGTTGTTTCGAAAACAGAATAAGCCCTTTTTTAGGAGTTCCAGAAATGGATGGTTAAGAAGCAGATGCTCTTATAATCAAATACAAAACCCTGTTACAAACCAGGGTACTCCAGTCCAAATGAATTCAGTTCTTGACAACACGTGGCTTTTTCAGTCCACTGCCCACACTTGAACAACTCAACATCACACAAAGATTGGATGGGGAGGCTTCTTTTAGCACCGTGTAGAACAAGCTGCTAATTGACTAAAGTGAATCATGTGTTTGGAGTGGGCCTTCAGTATGTTCCAGCTGGGTGGCTCTTGTTTTGGCGATGGGGGTTGGGCTCCTGTTCCACACACCCTTGAGCGCTGCACTGTCCTGGGCTGTGAGAGCTGGACAAACAGGCGGCTCATCTGTGAGCGGCTGTGTAAGTGTTTCCTTGGGAGACACACACAGAGGAAAAACAGAGGTGACAGGAGCACCAGGTGAAGCCAGGGGAAGATTACTCTAATGGTTTCGAAAGCGGAAAAGGATCTGCAGCAGGAACATGATTCTAGTGTTTTACTGGAACTGCTCATGTGCGTCTTCTCCAATGATGGATTATAGGTGAACGAATATATAAATGTGAATGTTTGAAATGGAGCTAAGGTGTTTACCCCAAAGCACATGCAGTGAATTAAGCCAAGGCTGCACTCCATTACACAAACTATTTTTGATCTTTTTTTTTTCTTGCTGGCTTCCCATTTGGATACATAGACTGGATAAAGAAGTGGAGTGGGACATCACCCATAGAGTTCAACCCCAGTCAAATGAAGCTCATGATGCTAGTGTTTATAGTAGCAAATTTGGAGCCTTTCTATATTAAGTATAAAATAGCAAAATAAACACACCAGGATCATAGAGCAGGTTAATACAAACATTTTAAGGCCTCGCTGCAGCCGTCATAGAAAGAGGAGTGACAGTTTTCTGATGTAAAATCAATTGTACACAGACTCAGTGGAGCCAGAAGGGCCCCTAAGAACACGTCCTGTTTGGAACGTGGAGGCTAGCGGGTTATTTCCATTTATATTTACAGTCTGTGTTTGGATATGGTTTGTTCTCTAATCTATGTTGAAGGGAGCTATTACAATAAAAGCTCAAGTCAGGTTTGTTCATGGATGTACACGAGCATTTTCAATCCAACCGTGGACGTCTTATCACACGCATATTATTACCATCATTGTTTGATGTTTGCGCTGTATCTGTCAGATTGAAGTTTGCAGGTGAAGCTTTAACATTCCACTGAGGGCATGCTTACAGAAGAGAGCTTAAAGTGTCTATGTAGTTCAGAACATTTTGGTTTGCCCCAGTACACATGTAATTTAAAAGCAGCTCTTATTGTTCAAATTAAACTGTTATGAGCTGTCTGCATCGAAGTGTTATATGGAATCAGGAAATGCATTGTTAGCATTACCGGTGATGTCAAAACTGTGTCCTGACCTCTGAACATTGCTGTAGTAGTTCTGTTTTTCACATTTTTAGGATGATAAAAATCTGTTATCTGTATTCTGACTAAAGTATTTACAAGTTTTGTTTTGTTTTTTGAAGGAAAGAGCGTGGTTTGAACTCATTTTCCGGTTGTTGACCTTGGGAGCTGAAGGAAACGAACAGGTTCAGTCCTATGCTGATTAGCACATGTGACATCAAGACTGTAGACAGCCGGTGTTTAGGGACTGAAAAGAGCTTTGTACTGTGTAAAACAAGAAGGGACAATGGGATGTCCAGAGAGCTACTGTTAAACATTCCCCAGTTTCACATTTTGAGAACAGGAAAGCTTCAGAATCACTATTTTTGAAGAGAGAGGAATTAAAACTGCGCTCTTCCTGCTTAAATCAGTGCTGCAGGCCCGTGGCTGTCTGTAGTCAGCCGTACACTGCTCTGAGGGCCATATGCCTCCGGTTCTGCTTCTCTAAGCACATCCAGTCTGGTCCACTCTCTGACCCACTGCTCACTTCTCCTCCTGTTTTCTTCTTTGTGCTGGATGTGTGGTCCTTTGTGAGTGTGGTGAAGGCCTGCCAGCGAAAGACCAAAGGAAAGAAATGTAAGGCCACCAGCTACCATCAGCAACAATGAAGGCTACAGTGAAATGCAAATGGATATTTTGTGTTTTTAATAGTTGCAGTGTATTCTCATGTTTTATGTAAGAAACTTTTTTTTAAATATATAATTGTATGCACATCTTAAGTCTCTTCAGGCCGAATGTTATTACCTTATTCTTTCTTTTTTTTTTTCTTCAAAACTTTTTAAATAACAATTTCCAAATATATCAGCATTGTCCGGATGAAATATTTAAATACCAGCCTGAATAAAAACCTGAATAAAAAAGGGAAAAAAGGGGGAAAAATCAGAGTAGGGCTGAAACGATTACTCGAGTAACTCGGATAATTCGATTACAAAAAATATTCGGGGCAAATTCTTTGCCTCGAGGCTTCGTTTAATTCATGTCACCAAAGTCAATTTATTTAAAATGTCTCTGCTATCGTATCACTCCTCCTTTGTAGACTGCTGCGCCAGTCTGGGATCACTGTTTCACACGGACAGTTATCAATGACGTACATTTAAAAGATTTGAAGCGGCGCGATTTATTCCACGGTGTGGAAATGGCAGATAATGATGTGGCCGGTGCCAGTGTGCACTGGCAAAGCCAACCTGATGTACCACAACAGTACGTCTTCAATGCTGCAGCACTTAAAGCGAAACTTAAAGCGTGAACTGTACTTCTCTAAGCGGAGTCGGAGAATCTACGAGGTAATATACTTTTACGATTGCTAACTGAAATGAAAAGTAACGCCTATTAGAATGTACAGTATTTGTAATTATTTGTAACCTGTGTTATGAGTCGATAGTAACGAGGCATAATGAGCAGCAAGAGAGCAAATGATCTCACTCAAATCGCTCCCTTCCTCACGTATACACAGACACACGCACACACTCGGTGTTCCCATATCAGAAACGTCTAGTTCGTTGTTCTACTTTTACCAAAAATCTGATTTAATCTAGAACCGCTGGCATCAATTCCAATATCAGAGAAAGGAAATATTTTACCGACGTTTACGAACACTTATGTGTTCGCTAGTTCTATATTTAGCTTATTAATTAGGCTAGTTAAAGGATTAACGTTGTCACTTAGAAAACTCCTGTTTTATAAGCCAATAAGCCAAAGGTTTTACACTTGTTTAAAAAAAATGTTGACTTTAAATAAAAACCTTTTTTGTGAGGAATAACAGCAATTGCTTGCTCATTTTAAGAGGCCTTTCATGTTGCGTTACACACTATTGATATAGTTGTATAAAAACAAAAAAGTGTGATTTATCCGATTACTCGATTAATCGATGATATAATCGACAGAATACTCGATTCCAAAAATATTCGATAGTTGCAGCTCTAAATCAGAGCAACAACCAGATGTACACATAGAATAATAATGTGAGAGCCGCTAAATCTGTCCAAACCATTTTCATATATCACAGTCCACAGAAGCAGCAGTGACCTACCTAGAGAATTATATTTGAAACATTTAAATGATCTTTTCACAATCCTTGCATATTTATAGCAGTGAAAGCTATGTACTTACATTTTCAACTGCTAAGCAAGAAGGCCATAAGTTGTACGTTTTCTTCCTTTTATAACAGAAGATTAAATGACTTGGCTAAATGAAACATCCTGTGTGAATTCAATACCTCTGCAGAAAACAAAAACATGGAATAAATAATGTGACTGTCAGTTTTCTGTAGTTATTCAGTTATTTATCATGACACTAAACATGGAAAACAATGGGTGCCATTTTAATGAGCCGTATGTATTCTTGTGTTTTCATATGAACCCAAAGTGCTGAATCATCCTCTGTCTAGAATATTTGCTTTGAGCAGCTGGAAAACTTGCAACATTTTATTAATGTGTGTGAGTAAAGCAGGAAGAACAACAGCCAGTGTGGATCTCAGTCAGGAGTGTGCGTTTCCCTCTGATAAGTCATGGGATCTTTTTATACTTGTGGATAATGAACCAAGGCCCAGTGGATGTTTTGAAACAATGTCACTGCTCATATTTTATTACACAGTTGTCAAATATTGTAATTGTTTCCTTGTTGAGATCAAGGCCCTTTTTTCTAAAACAGATTATTGCCCATTAATAATTTCTTTAATTCACAAACAGTACATTTTTTGAGATATTTGTAGTCAGATAAGAAGACGAGAAGTTTCTATCTGCAAACAGTTTTATAAATATTGATAAACGTGAACTAACTTTTAACTACTCTAACTAATAGACTACTGGTGCTGATATTGCCACTTCTACATTACTTTTTAACTTTTTTTTTACTAATATTTATAACCACTTAGATCATCTGAAGGAGTAATTTGCCCCAGTGATTTATATATACAGTAAGTACATTTTTCAGTAGTTGTAATATAGTATAGTAAACTGTACTTTACTGTAGCATACTGTTCATGGACCTATACACATATAGTGTCATATCATGCCCTCACTCTGTTTGTAAAAATTGCTGGCATATTATTATAAATATGAGAAAATTGGTGTGGTTTCAAGCTGCTGACTGTGCATACAAACCTACACACACTCCCCAATCAAGTCATCATTCCAGCATGCTCGTATCATAGTGAGCGATGACACTGGCCCCTATGACGCCCCAGCGGGCTCTCACATGGGTTTGTGGAACAACGCGGTGTTATTCGGTACATTCCACAGCGGAGCCTCTGTTCTCTCTGGATGACCTTCAACTTATCTCTCCATCAGAGCATGTCTGGAGAGATGGAGGGGGGTGTGAGTGAGGGGGACTGTCTCTCACATGCAACAACACAGAGGACCGGTTTGGCCTGTCAGCAAGACACAGGACCCACTGACTTAGAGTGTTATTTTGCTGGACTTTTGTGTAGCAGAGAAAATGCCGGGGCAAAGAGGGTTGCACCAGGAGAGGCATCTGGCTTAAATATGATGGGAAAGATGAAAACAAGACAAGTTCCCCCAATGGATACAATAGTGGTGATCTGCTGAATGGAACTGGCAACATCCTCCTAAATATACAGATTTGATCTCAGGATTGGTCTCACAATAAATGAATAAAGGCAAAAAATTTAATAACCAGGGATCCAGACTGGGTGCCTTTGCACAAAATACAGAAAATCTCAGTTTATTTTGGTACGGAATTACCATGCGTGTCAATCGTGCCCATCTAAACTCTGGGAGATAAAACTGATATCCAGACATTTTTGTAAAGTAGTGGAGAAGCATGTATTCTGAGCTGGCCAAATAAGTATTGTAGTAAGTTTTGAAGTAATAAGGGATTGTACTTAGCGCTTAGTACTGGGTACAGAAGGTAGAATGGACATGAAGCGGGTCATAAGGTTTAAAATGCATTATATACCATTAGGGGTGGGCGATATCTCGATATTTAAAATATATCGAGATATTTTTGAAACTCGATATGAATTCTGACATATCGATATATCGCTATAATGCTTATGTTTACTTCTGGTTTCGCCGCTTCGCTTGTTTCGCCTTCTCTGTGCCGCGCTCGCCTCCGCCTCCTGCTTTTGTCCCCCGAGCTCCTCCCCGGAGCCCGGAGCTGGCCACGGACTAAACCAGGACTAGAACTAAACCAGGACTAAACGCGGCCGCAAAGCCCGGGGCTCGGCCGCGGACTAAACCAGGACTAGGACCAGGGCTCTGCAGTGCGCCCATTTCACTCGCATTTGCGAGCAAATATTTCGTCGTGCGAACGTGGAAAACCAAACAGGCGCATCTGTGCGAGTGTTTCTGCAGCTACAATAAGGAGCTGCACAGACACAACGTGACGAGTTAAACTTTCTAAATGCACGTTTCCCAGCGCGAGCGCAACCACATGACACCTCTGGCCGCGCACGAGCCCAGCGTACGAGCTCCACGTGTGTGCAGATATCACGAACAAACTCCGCTTCAAAACACACCCACGCCCCCTTAAACGAGGAGCCCCCGCAGCAGGACCCACACCTGCCCCACCCCTCACAGACACCCGCGTGCCGCTGGACAAAGCGAGAGCTTTGACTTTTGTCTTGCGCTCGAGTCCGAGACAAGACCATTTGGACTCGGTCTTGTCATGAACTCAAGGTCTGAATACTGAGTGCGGTCATTTTTCATTAATGCCGCTGCTGTTGCCAATAAACTCATCCCGGTGTGCGGGAGTGCGCGGGAGCGTCTTGAAGGGGAGGAGCGGAGCGGCCTGTGCCAAATGCCAAATAAATCCGTTTGTCACACTGTGCGTTTGATTTGGTAAATGTGCAGAGACTAAATACCACTTTAAAACAAGAGAATGTAACTCCAGTTTGAAATTTGAAAATAGAGGTTTAAAAATCCTACACACTTTATTCACTTTGAAGCAGTTTTGTGTCAGTGGAAGTCCTCTTAAAGAAGAGGTTCTTAAACTGTGGGTGAGGGTCCAAAAAGGGGTGTCAAGAGTGTTTAAGTGCAGAACTAAATGAATATTAATCAGATAAAATTTGTTTTTTTGTTTTTGCAGTAGTTTGTGGGGGCTGTATTTTTTCCTGTAAAGATATCGAGATATATATCGTATATCGAGATATAGCAAAATATATCGAGATATATTTTTTGGTCCATATCGCCCAGCCCTATATACCATAATAATGATGATGGTGCTGATTAATGATAATTAAATGTCTAGACAGTTAAGTAGGGGGAACCATGTAATGTGACATGTATCACTGACTTTACGCTTGTGTCCAGAGCACCATCAGACCCTAAATGTTATACTAGCTCCCATATATTAACATCTCACTTTTCATAGTGGTCAAATAAACTTGGGAGCATAGATATAGCTGCCAAGGTCGTATCTATAGTTATATTCCATCTCATTACTGACAGTTACTGACAGTTACGGCATGTACTGTCCACATTCAGTTTGAGAAGCCAAGTCCCTCACACACACGTCCGGCTGGATAGGAAACAGTCCGGGTGTCTTGCCTCAGCCTCTCCACATCAAGCATCCACTTTCCTATTCAAACTGTCAGCTTCTTTTTATGAAGTCATTTCAACCCGGCAGGATCCAAGACCAGCTTTAAATCTGTCATTGGTCCACACTACAGGCCAGGAAATGCATTGAGTGCAAATTCAAGAATATTACCTCTTGTCACGGTAACACAGTCATTATAAAGGAGTGAATCAAGTTGAGAGACTGCTTTAGCCCTTTTGACTGGGAAATTTTCAACTCCACCATCACAATAGAGATTTACTACTGCCGGATTACTGTTACCCAAACCTGAACAAAAGAAGAGAAACAGTTGTACAACTCTGGAATTTAATAAGAAACACCAGCTTTTGTTGCACTCAGGAGTGGACTTTTCCCACTATAGAAATTCCACAGTTGTAGTGGGGTAGCAGAAGTATCATGTGGCACTTAGCTTTGTGTTCTTGTTGTCTAACAGTAATACCCAATTGGACAGATTGAATTACTTCACACTCCCTGAAACGGCATACCAGCGAAAACAAAGTTAGGGAAGAACAGTTTTTCCTTTATGAGTTCATATTTCGCCCATGCAGAGGATTGCAGATGTTTGCTTACACATCATTAGCTGACTGGTTGAGTATAGATTTCTTGGCGACTTGCATGTACTTAGAAGCAATGACTGATGAGGAATGAATGATAAAACAGGATCTATCTAGAAGCAGTTTTTCGTGCCAGACCCAGCGTTAAGCCCTGGAGACTTAGCTCATAATTCCACTTATTGGCCCGTAAAGCCTGATGGGCAAACAACACTGGGCTAATTGGAGCTGGGGTGTCTATGTGCTTGGCTACAGCTGAGGTCACAGGGAGTCATAACCCAGCTAATCAACATCAACTGCCTGCAAATTATCAACACATGTTGCCTGCTTAGAGCTGAGGGCGGCTCTGTAAGGTGTGACACTATGACCACAAGCATTTGCCACAGTGCAACAAGTACATTTACATTGTTTAACATGTTATTAGGAAATATTTGGTCCATCCATCTTCTTCTGCTTTATCCGGCTGGGTCGCAGGGGCAGCAGTTCCCCGCCCAGTCCTCTGCGCACCTGACCCCCATAATAATATTTGGTATTTTGTTATTAAAGGTGCACTGTGCAACATTTCTACTTGAAGTGACACTACTGCATGTTACTTTGCCTGGGTTAGGGTTGTCAGGAATGTTCCAAAGTGTGGCCTTAAATGTATAAATCAAATATTAATTCAATAACATGTGTTATTGCTCAAAAATACATTGAAAAACATACATTCTTACTTGAGGGTGGGCTTGCCTTTACACAGAGCTGACCCATTACTTAGCGTTTTGGCATTGGCTGCTTGTCTTGATAGAAAAGTTGATTGTCTGACTGTGAACATTCAGGCAAAGCATTAACATACTGTAAAGATCAAAGGATGAAGAATTTGTGGGAAACAGATTGCTTGTATTCTAGTTTTATTTGGATCACTCAAAATCTGAACAGCCCCCAACACAGAAACACCTAACAAACACACACAATAAGCAAAAACCTCACGGTCAAGTTTCTGATCGTTACAGTATTCATCATGAAGACAAGCAGGTGGCAGATCCTCACACAATGCACCTTTAATGTCACTGTAAAAGAGATTTTTGAGACACTTATAGAGCAAACTGTGGTCCAGGCTCCTTCAGGTGGTTAGCAGGTTCCTTAGCTGTTAAAAAATGTTGAGTTCAAAATCTTTGTCCTCTTTTGAGTTACTTCTTGTTTAGAATAATGGTAATAGCCTGATTGCGTGATCCAGATTTAGTCTTGGTGTAGCCCTAGTTTAGAGTCCTGTTTTAGACCGGGTTTCGATCTAGTGATACTTGGAAAGCCAAATGTTTTCTTAGGTGTGAAAAGTTTAAAAACTACTTGATATAAAGCATTATCAGCTGCTTTTTAAAGTTTTTGCAGCCCTAAGTAGTGTTTATTTATTTATCCATCCAAAAGCAACATGTAAATAAATTTAACCTCCTCTAATGTTGATGGTTATTCTAAAAGATGCACTGCAGATTTCAGCATTCTCCCTCAGTAGCAGAGTAAAGGCCTGTTGCCTGTTAGCATTATGCAGAGAACAGTCCCAGAGCACATAACACATTTGTCAAATTCATGAACAGTTAAAGGTACGGTTAGCTCTCCCTGCAAACCGCCCAGATGGTACCTTCACACACACCACTAATTCTGAATTGACTCAGCGCTTGGGCTCCAAAGTCGTCTCTTCACGGATTTGATAGCTTCCAGTGTATGGTAAAGACAGATCTGCTGAATGAAACCTAACAGAAAACCTATTCTGAAAACCGCTCCAGTCTCTAGACGCTGGCTCCACTGCTATCCTAATTAACTTCTTGTACTTCCAGTCATGATTTAGGTCTGAACCCAAAAATCCTTGTTTCCCACCGGAGACGATAAATCTAAAGAAAGCTGCCCCTGCTCAGAGCTTGGGCAATACGCCGAGGTCTGTGTACTGTAACTCTGCTGATGTCCGCGCACTATGGACCTTGATTTCATTAGCAGGCAACCCCCTTTGCTGCCAATCAGTCTGGCAGCTAAATGCAATGCAGCATCTTTGGGGGAAGCAGTGATGATTTGGAGTTTTGATCTGGACTTGGAAGTATTTGACCATGTTTGACTCTGTAGTTTTATGCCCCATATCATTTACTTTCTTTCTTTTTAGCATGGGAAATTTTGTGCTTCTTCGCAGATCTGAAAATAGCATAATATGGGCCCTTGAAAACAGCTTGCAAACTAAACATGGCTGCCGTTGTATGCCTGAGGACTCATGAACGTCCTGTAATATATTGTGTATTTGGCAAATTACTTTTCTGGCACAACCATCTACATTCATCCAGGCTTTTAACTGGTACAGCGCAGTGTTGAGTATTTGTTGTTTTTGTACCAATCTGTTTTTATTGCACCCCAAAGAGCAGTGTTTTTTTTGTTTTGTTTTGTTTTTTTTACATTTGACACACGTTTTAAAACACATGCGTTTTCTACAACTGTCAGTCCAGGCTGGCGACTGACAGTATGGCTTTACCAGTGACCCACTGTGGCCGGATTAGAGGCTTAAATCTGTCTAATAAGCAAGAATAGACATGTGTAGTTGGTCTTTTCAGGGTGATTGGGGAGCAGCTCTCTGACTTGGTTGTGCGTCCATCTGGAGGTGAGCTCATCTTCTTGGCCTGGCTGCGGCTGACTGCAGGCTGATGGAAGGAGCAGATGATGTGTGTTTGGGGGATTGGACCAAAGGGAGGTGTATTTACAGACATCATTAATATTTCCCTACTCGTGTGGTCACATTATTGGGGTTAGACATCATCAGAAGGATCATAGAGCTATGTTTAGTGGCACTAGTTATGACCTAAATCTCTTTAAGTGTTTTAAAACTGTCCCTTCAGTTGGTGCTCTTCCTATAAAACATTTCACTAACGTTCTTTATGAACTTTATAGCTGCTGTTAACTCGTTTTCTTTTTCATAGGTTTGCATTAATCCAATTAAAAATAGAAAGCAATTTAGTATAAGTGTAGTAACTTGCATAAATAATGGCTAGGTATATTGGTACAGTGGTCAGATCCACTGCCCCACAGAGCAGTTATGATCCCAGCCCCCATAGGTGCAGACTGTTGTTGTGTCCTTGGGAAATATATAAACAGCCTCGCCCCCAGCATCTGCATGCATTGGTGTATAAATATGTGTGTGGTTGTTAAATATGTGTGTGGTTGTTTGGCCACTGGCAGTGATGGGAAGAATACTTTGAAAATGTATTTAGTTACCGAATACCTGAATTTAAATATATTTTGTAACGTATTTTGTTACATGGGCCAATCAGCGTACTGTATTCTGAATACTTTACACTAAGCTGCATTTAAATTATAGTGTAAATAGGCAGCGTAGGATTGAAAACAGCTTAATGCTTATCTAAACATTTGTTATGTACAAAATGAAGAAGGAAAAAAAAATCACACATCGAGCAGTTTGAAGCCTAAATTGTGATCAAGTGCAACAATATATTCCTTTCAATTTAGAAAAGTAAATGCAATGCTTACAGGCACTCAAAAGTAGTATTCAGAACACATATCCTCGGTATATGTGTTCAGGTACTTCTCTACACTGCCCATTTGAGGTAAACGTGTTATATAAATGTGACAGTTTACCATAATTGCAATACTTAGAGTCTCACTTTTGACCCATCTACACTTTAATGGTCAGCACTGTAGAGTCTCCACAGATCAGTTCAGCATTGTGCTTTGTATATTGTCATGTTTCAGCTCATTTTCTGTATCTTTTTAATTTCCTGTCTCTTACTAATCTGCATAAAACCTTCAGAATTACAACCATCGTTCTCTTTGATATTTTTTATTAAAGAATGTGCCTCTCATGCCTCAGGTGGTTAAATGGACTCACTTAAAACCTTGACAGTAGCATGGCATTTATGGGATTTATGACATTTGGCTGCCCCGCTCTGTTTTTGGTCCAGGCCTTGGCGGGGCATCTCAGCATATGCCCACCCACTAACAGGTGTCGCTGCTATTCTCAGTCTGGTCCCTCACGATCGAACTTTTAAATCTCCATTAGCCATACCAACGGTTTCTGACGTCATGCATCCCTCTCAGATCATTACAAGTTGGTGGCTAGTTAGCACTCTCCTGTGTTTAGCCTCAAAGTACGGCAGTCAACATATCAACTGTTAACTTGGCACGAGTGAAAGAGATTGGTTTAATTGGGGTGTCAAAGTAATCAACGCTGCTAGAAACGAATAGCACTGACGGGCAAAAAGTCAAGTAACTCCATCTCTGACGCTGCATGCCTTCACTGAGATTTACAGCGATAACCACCTGCAAAGGCCAGCGCTGAGTGCATGCAGCTATAAGGCCAAGTTTAACAGCGGAGCCTCATAAAACGTCTGTATTAATAGTCGGTGCTTTTGCATGTCAGAATTTGATATGTATTGCTAGAAGCTCAGATGTATTCTGGGTTGACTGACTACCAAAACATTGGCGTGCTGTTCACTCCTCTGCCCTGGCACAAACATACTAAATAAACCCGTTTTATTTCCAATGTAATAGTCAGACCTCCACCAAGTCACTAGTTTTAACTTGCAACGTTAAAGGCGCATTGTGTAATGTAATTAATCATTGCATTTATATAGCACCTTTCAAGACACCCAAACTGCTTCACAGTTCATTGTTCAGTCACTCCACACTCGGTGGAGACAAACTGCTATTGTAGCCACAGCAGCCCTGGGGAAGACTGGCAACTTTTCTGGAAAGGGGCCACAACCTGTTTGTCTCCATACAGATGCTCATGCTTTGGTTGTTGGGAAATTGTTCACATTATGGCATTAAACGCATTTATTCAACTACAGGTCTTATATTTATTGTGCAAAAATATCTTCAAAAACATTAATTCTTACTGTAAGTCGCCTCTTCACAAATCAAACCTGTAATTTAGCTTTCAAGTCTCCATAGAGATTTATTCGTTTATGGCGCATTCTAGGGACATCTCCATGCAACAAGCAGCGCGAGGCTCTACATCAGAAAAGTTACACAGTGCTCCTTTAACATACAGCACACAATCATAGGTTTTAACTCCACAGTGTCTTGCATATATTTCATTTGCTTATGTGGAATTACAAAGCAAACTCTGCCTTATATCCATTCATTCTGGATTTTACTTTTACTGCTAAAACGTTGGTTCCTGATTTCCAGAATTTCTCTTACTTGCTCGATGTACTGTGTGTGTTTAGATAAACGTGCTTGAGTGGTTTACTCTTAAAGGTCCACATTGAAGGAGGGAGGCCCAGTGGTGGTCAGGACATGTGGGTTTAACAGAGAGCCTGTTGTGTGATGGAGCAAACGCTGCATCAGCTCCTTTGGGTAAAATATACTGTATATAAAAACTCACTCATGAATCAAATTTTTGTCTGCAACATTTCATATTTAACCTGGATAGGAGGAAATTGGCTATAGGTGATTTGGATTAAAACACTGGAATAGTAGTTTATGTTGAGCAGAAAATTACCTGACTTGACTTGTCAGCATTATTATGTTCTTAAAGCAATATTGAATGATTCAGAATTTAATATGACCCCAGACTTGCCGTTCTATGTGCTTGAAACTTGATTGTGTTGTATAAATATTTGATCTGCTTTCAATTGCATAATATACCTTTAAAGAACATTAATGGTTTGTACTTTTTTGTTCTAACCGATTAGGAGTCCAGTTTCCTCACATGTATTCAAGAAAGCTACACCAACTTTCCTGAGCCTGAGAGCGAATAGTGTTTACAGATTTGCACATGGATCTTTTATAGTTTCATTGCATGTCACTTTTGATACTGTAATGTTCTTAAAGAAATATTAATGTTTCTGTCTTTGTGGAGAAATTATTGCTTTGCCTGGAATGTCCCATGATAAGGCATTGAGAATATCTATCCTGCTTTTATTTTCATTACAGGTGTTTCTATTGTTCACAAATACCTTGAAAAATATGCATATTCTCACTGTGAATGGGGTCACCTCTCCACAGATCTAACTTGGAACTTGCATTGTGCACCTTTAATATGTCAGAGTGTAGGATTCCTCTATGTTTGCTTTTTCCTTTATTGAAATGACTGCAAAGCAAATAGAAAACCAGAAATATCAATGTTCAACAACTTTTATAAACAATTTACACCCAACACAAAATATGAAGCAGTGGAGTCCAATACTGGCGTCTTTGTTTGTTTTGGTAGGTACTGGAATGTTTGCCAATTGAATAGATCCATAGAGCAATAACATTTTCATGCTGTCCATATGCTGTTAGGTTATGCCAAGCACTCATCAAAGATTGGTTACACATTTTGGAGAAGAATGTTTACAATTATACAAGACGAAGTTGCTGCACCAGATTGCTTGAATACTGAATAGTTGTTTGTGTTTCGTGGGATAATGGTGAGATGTTTTAATCAGGCTGTGTCAACTCTGATTATGGGTTTCCAGAAATGAAAGTACCATTGTGACAATCCGTAGAGCTGCCTTGAAGATACTCGGTTTATCTTTTCAAGCGGGACACCAAACATTGACTGCAGAGAGCACATTGTCAAACATGAGTATATCCATTCACAGCTCCAAGTGTAAACAGAACTATTGACTTCCCCTGAATGCACGGTTTGAAATCAAATAAACAGGAATGTAATTTGTTTATGTTTTGAAGTTGTTCTTGAAGTAAAGCAGAAGCGTCTTTTATCTGAGATGTCTCGTTGTTGTTTTTTTGTCATGGCAACAATCTGCAAATAGACCCAAAGATTTCAAAATTGAAAAATACTTATGGTTCACCTGCTCTCAAATTGAAGAGAATAGAAATTAGGATACATTTATAAGTATTTTTCAATTTTGGAGAGTGCTTTTACTCAACAGCATACAAGTCCTGTTTTGATTCGAGGACCTTGTGGGAACTTTGTGAATAGAAATGTTTTCCATGTGTCTGAGAGTCATTATTAAATCTGAATTGGGCAAAACTGGGTTATTTATCAGCAACTGTAGCTCCTGCCCAGCTGTATACAGTCATTCTAAATTGTCTAAACATTTTTGCGGTATGCCATCGATTTTCATGACAGATTAAAAAACACAATTTTAAGAACACATATAAGATAAATTCAAACTTGTGTTCAGCTTGCGTTTATCAGCTGGTGGTAAATTCTAAATGGAAAGTGGAGTCATCTGCTTTTGATGCTCCCTTGATGCCAGAAAAGATTGTAAAATATCTTGCAGCCTGCTGGTCATTATAAAACACTTTGACTCCATTCAAGAAACTGAATACCTCTCCATTCTGTACAACTGTAAGTTCAGATAATCATATCAAGGCTCTCTATGTGTGGTGCTTCGGTCGCCGTTTTTCACAAGTAACTTTTCCATTCTTCCTCTGTAGGGCCCCCGTAGGTTTGATTGGTCATATTTTTCTCAAATCCATGGTTGTGTCTGAGACATAACTCTTTGTGAAGGCTGGATTTGGGCTCAGAGATCTCTCTTGTTAATGCATTGAACAGGCTTGAATGCTGGAAAGGGGTGACTGTGCAGGGATAGATGCATTGACGTTGAGTAAAATTCCAATATTTTACCCACATTAAAATACAAATGTTAAGGTTTCAGGTGTCACAAATCATGTCTAATGTTTGGTAAATGTCAAATGGATTTCCTGGTTATTGATACTGTGAGTCCGCACTTAAACGTGTCACGATAAGTGCTTTATTGTTTTATCGTTCAATATATAAAGCTGTAACAATATACTTTCTTGTATTCTTTGTAAAAGTGGGGAGATTTGGGGTATTTTTGTCGCAATACAATGAGATTTGAGCTGCAGAGTGTTGAATAACTTACTTCTATGGCTACTTATTGGTTCGTTTTGCTATTTATTTATTGCAGCTCAGGCCTTATGAATGATACTCTCTATTTAAAGCTGTTTTCCTGGGATTATCCATTTTACAGTTATTGTGTCAGTGGTATAAAGTAGTTTCAGATATTATTGTCTCTGTAGTAATATATCATGCTTAAAAATGTGTTATTTAGATGCACTTATGTATATTTTGCATCTCAGAATTCTACGAACCAGTTTTATATTGCCGCAAAACCACATTTATTACCATGACTAATGCTTTTTATTTGCTAATATGTGTGGTTTATTAGCTACAATATGCCAAAAAGGTCTAAATGCCACCTTGTTAAACTAGAAACCCTCACCATATTGGGTAAAATCTGGCTGGGCTCCGTGGGACTGTTTCCATGTAACACAATGCAAGAATAACAAGGCAAGAGACTACCGGCTTTGTTTTGATAAGAACTGACTCGGCTTTGACATAATCCACTGACATCCACGTCTCTCATCCTCCTCCGTGCACAACATTTTGCAGAAAACATCACCTATACCGCCTCAGAACCTTGATTTTGCCATCATTTTTATTTCCTAGTTGAAAGAGTCAGCCCCCACTATGCAGTGCCAGCAGCTCGGTGCTACCACAAAACCTCACTGGAAGTTTAAAAAGTACTATTAAAAAGCCAGTGACAAATAGGATTCGAACGGCACATGTGCGGTGGCGTGCTGCATGGAGGAAAACAGTTATAAAAAATAAAAAAAATAAAAATGCGGCTGGGTTTGTGTTAATACTGTGCACATGTGAGTTAGGATCCCTCCGGCTCTGCAACAGGGGAAGGCAGATCCAGATGGAGATACAAGGATGAACTGGGTTAACCCTGGTGTGGCATGAGGATCTGGTAGACCGGTCAAATAAGCAATGGCATCACCTGACCATGGGTAATTTAGCGCGACAAATGTGGGCCTGCGTGTGTCTTGGAATATTAATGGAATTGACGGTTGGTGTAACAATGAGTCATGTGGCTGTGTGGCAAAGTTCTAACGTTCTGGCTGTGTGGGGGGTACAGCGAGCTTAGTTTCCTTAAGGGTACTTCTGTCCAAAGACATGCAAGATAAAACACATTTGAATAAAGTTACGGTGCTACTCCAGTGGCCCAAAAGCACAAACAACACCAAGAATTTACATGGATGAAACTGTAACATAGACGGAGATCGAGGATTTAGTTTGGCATTACTTGATTGTTCCCTGCAGTGAATGAGGAATTATGTTTCTCAGATGAACTGTGACTCTTAAAATAAAGTGTATTTACAGCATTTTTTGTAATCTTTTGGCCCATCTCTTCATAGAAATCACCTCCTATTATGCTTGGATGCAGTCTTAACTTGTAGTGCAGAATAAAAACTAGATTGAACAAATATTCATCTTGAAATATGATGTTTCCTGAATAGTTTTAGAAAGGTCTTCATCAGAGCACATGGTGATATTAAAAAGTCCTAATATTTTCTGTTTCTGCATGTTCTATTGCCATTGGGGTACCAAACTTTGCATTGAGTGGCAAGCCATTTCTTTGCTCTAAAATTGAATTCTTGTATCGTGACAACACTACAATGTTCAGTTAAAGCACCCCTCATTTAACATTTTTACAGTGTCTAGTTATACCCCATGCACATACCCCCCAGCCCCCTCCTCCCAGGACCCAGTTTCCTGCCATGCCTCCTCGCTGAAATCAGATCCTAGCATCGCTCAGGCCTTGTTTTTCTTGGCACGGGCAGCACACAGACACTCAAACAGCACTGAGACTCCTGACTGTACCTCTCCCTGCCATCTCTCTCGCTCTTACTCTCCTCCTCTCTGTGCATTACATTTGGACAAGGTTTTATCAGCACACCGACTCGACCAGTTTTCGCACTATAGCCCCGTGTAAATGCTCTCAGATGAGGCGTCGCTCGGGAGCAGATAAGGTTCAGAAGGATGGTATGGCCGACCTGTTTGTTCCACCATTTTGAGTTTGTAATCTGAGCCGCAGCACATTTTTGAATGACGTTTAAACATGTCCAGATGTTATTGGAGTAAGACCCAAAGAAATGAAATCACATGTACTAGTGATAAAATGCATTATTTGATGATTTCAGATTGGTCTCGCTTATATTTTGGGTCATGTGTTTGAATTTTAATGGTAAAAAATGTATATGTGTAACAGCAAAGGCATGCAAAAGTCACAACAGATACTTAGGAGTGTGTTTTTTGAGGTATTGTCATGTTCGGCGGGTTTTTAAAAGTGGATCACCTCTCACAAAGCCTTTCTTTAATTTATCTGGGCCTGGTGCAAAAAGTAGCAAAGAGTTTTATATTCTATAATCTATTAGCAAAGTACTCCTTTGCAAAAATATAGATAGAACCACTAAAAGATACAAAAGTATAACTGATCTTCATGTGGTATTAACATCTTTCAGATCCTGACCTGATACTTGAATTTTTGGTGTAATTGTAGTTTTGCAGATCTGAAAACCATGGTTATTTTTTACATGTTGTATGTTTATAATGTTGTTTCTTCATCAAAAACAGACCTGGAGTTGTGTTTTGTTTCAGGCACACATGTTAACACACAATCCCGGCATATTCAGGCTGTTTTTAAACTTCATACAATTTCGCTAGAATCACTGGAATTATTTGGATGATTTCAGCCCTGGAATTGCCAAACTCTGCTGAACAAAAGGTCAAAGGTATCTCTTAACTTGAAAATTACAGCTTGATGACATCACAAGGTGGAATAGAGGATTTTGAGCTTTAGAGATGTAGACAGACTAATAATAAAGGATTATTCAAACATGTGCGAATGCAACATAACTACACACGTTTTTGTGGAGGTAACATCATTCTAAAAGGGCTTAAAGCTCACAAAAGTCAGTTTTGCGTAATATAGAACCTTTAAAACGACACATACCACATAATACATTTAATTTATTTATTTTTTTTTTGCATTTGTAACTGTATGGATAATTGATCATGTTTTACGCATATTCTTGACCAGTGTAGCTTCTTATATCTTTAAAGCCGCTTCCAATTTCTCCTCCAGCTAATTCCGCCATATTATAGTGTACATATATTGTTTCCCGCCTCCGCTCTGTGGCTTGTGGGAACAGGGCTGTGAGGATTTGGAATGACAGAAGTGTGCACTCTGGTCAGTCCACTCATTGTAGTCTGCTGTTTACACGCCTCTGGCCCTCACGCCATCACCACCGCTGCATGTCCTGAGGCACATTGCGAGCGCAGCCATGAGTTAGTGCTCTGTTCTGAAAAGCTGCTCTGTCCCCTGCCCCTATGGTGTGGAGCTGTGTGCTTTTCATGCATGGGTACACAAGCCCTTCCCCAGCCCATTCCCATCCCTCTCCCCCAGTGTTTCCCCTGGCTGCTGCTCGTGCTAGGCCAGTTATGTGTGCAGACACAAGTATGTAAGAGGGGCTGGAGCGCTACATCAACACAGCGGGCTCATCAGTGACTTTACACAATGCAATATTTCAGGAAGTCCACAAAGTCAGTGGTTGTTTCAATGTCAATACAATACAGACTTGGACCATCCCCCACAAATGGAATAAATAGGATTTAGGAGTTATGATTTTCATGTTTTCACTACATTTGACGTCATTTTCCAGTGGTGGAAGAAGTACTCAATTTTGTTTCTTAAGTGAAAGGACAGATACCAGAGCAAAAAAAAACAACCTCTAAAGTAAAAGTATCGCATGAAAAAATCCACTTAAATATGTGTTTGCGTAGATTTTGACATTTTATAAAGCTTCAAATGTAAAGATATTTTCTATACTAGCTGTTTTTTTGTGAATGTCTAAAAAATAAACCCACCCAAAATACTTAGTACTTAGTTTTCAGTCCAGTTCAAAAAAGTAAAGTAAAAGTAAAAAATATCCATTTTAAAATCTACTTACCTATAAATTTGAGGTATCTTTACTTAAGTACAGTACTCTGCTACTAAAGAGCTCTGCTCAATGGAACAAAACAGGAGCTAACCAGGAAACCGGGACTGAATTTAAGTAGGATTTCAGTGATGGCAGATTGTCTGTCTGTGGCTACTTTGACTTCCAAGTTGCCATGTTGCATATACTTTTACTGCAAAATAGTTATGGTTTAAATTTTTTCTGGTACATTTCACATAAAGGGTGCTGCTAAAAGGGAGAAAAAGCAGAGACTACTGCTAGACTTCCAGACCTGAGTTTATAGTATACCCCGTTAATTTAAGATTCATTACACTGCTAGCGCTGCTTTTGTAACATAAAAAACGCAGGGTTTATTTTGAGTTTCTACAATCAACAGGAGTGCACAGATGACTTGTGAAATAAATTTAATAACCCTTCAGACATATTTTATGCATGTTTGTATTCAAGCCTCCATCGCATGTCTCTTCTCATATACGAAATCCATATAATCTTCTGCTTTGTGAGTTATTGGATGGCCAAATGACCCTGAGAGTGGCTTTCCATTGAGCTCCCTTGCAGTGTTTTTAGTGGAGGGTGGAGAGAGATGAGTTCATAAGACCCTTGTTGATATACCACACAGCCATTTTCTCTTTTTTAGTTTATTGATTCATACAGGCGATGAAAGGTCCCGTCATATTTACTTAGGATGGTCAACGTCCTGTTCACAATAAACACATGTTACTATTTTAAAAAGACCCAAATGTAAAATGTGTTCTCATGATTTCTGGTTTTGGAGCGTATTGACGAGAAAATACCTGTCATCTCAAGTTAGCTATTCAGCACTCATGTCTGCTCTGTTTTTTGGTTGTTGAAATGGCATAGACAAAGTATTTAAAGAGCCCATATCACGGTATTTTTTGGTTCTATGTTATGATGTTGTTTGGAGTTGTGCTCTGTCCCTCCTTATGATGTCATGTGGTAATACAGGAAGTTCTCCACTGTGTTTTTAAACTCCATTTATTTGCTCCATTTATATACTATAATTATTTGGACTATTTCAGCCCTGAACAAAAGGTAAAAACTCTTAACCTGAAAACTACTACTTGTTCCAAGGTGGGACAGAGGATTTTGACCTTTGGAGTTGTCTTCATGGAGACTATAAATGCAGGATTACTCAAACACGTGTGAATGAAACCAAATGCAGTTCATGAGGAAGTATGCGTTTGTTCCAGCCTCACTTTCATAAATGGCACAAACCAAGACAATCCCTCATTCCTGGACTAATGAGGTATTACAATGCACAATACAAAACAATATAATGTTCATCTCTACTGTGGAGTTAGAGCACATATTGTAAAATGTGTACATCATCACTTCGTATTGTTATAATTTTAACAAGACTACAGCATCTACATTAAGTTAATATGGTCTGATCTGAGTGCGCAATCCCAGGAAAACAGATACGGAAATCACGACAATATCTTTCTAATAAACAATCATAATGGGATAATCCGGCCATCAATAAAGTTAGCCAAGCCAGTATTAAAAAAGTTAATTGTACTCAATATTCAGATGCAAGTGCAAACTCATGATCTTTCCATTGAAAAATCTGCATTGTTTGCTATTATACTGAGACTAAGTTTGTTGTCTCTTGTATTGGGGCAGGGCTGTGCTGAGAGCCCTGAGCGACCTGCTGTTGGCTCACGTATGCTCCCCTCCACTCATTACACAATATACAGCTGGGACACTTTTATCTCTTCCTCCCTCTGCATATTTGTGTCTCTTCTCCGTAATTTAATTTACCACAGCGTGATCTTAGTACACCGGATGATGCCTTGTTGTTGCTTTTCTAAAGCGGTTTTCTCAGTTTTCCCATGGTTTGTAATTAGAAGAGTGTGATGTGCTAATAGTGAAGACAGGAGTGTGGTGTACTGTACAAGCCTAATTTGACTATGTGCTTGTACAAGGCTAAGGAAAACATAATAAAATGATTTAGGGATTTAATTAGCATGTTTTTCTTAACATAAGGTATCATAGAAAGTCAGTGAATATTACATGCTTAAAAGAAATTATTGAGAGAAGTCAACAAAAGTCTATAAACCCTCAAATACAAGCTTCAACTTATACTATATGTGTATCTTGCATAAAACGGCTTTAAAGGTAAATTGTGTAACTTTTCTGGTGGAGGGTCCCTCAAAAGCTTTTGTCCATGGACATGTTATTGCTTCATCTGGAATGTTTCACAGTATGGTATTAAACCTTTCTATCTTCATGGAGACCAAACCAGACCAAGTTACAGTCAGATCGGTGGAGAGGTGACCCCGTTTACAGTCAGAATGCCTGTTTTTGTAGGTATTTTTGATTTTTTTAAAAACAAAAAACGCCTGAATAAATTTAAGGTAGAGCTGTTTAATGTCATACTGTGGAACATTCCAGACAGAGCAGTGACTTCTCCATAGAAACAAGCAGGTGATAGACCTCCAACAAAAAAGTTACACTGTGAATTGTTAGCCTAAATTGCCCTTGTTTAATATATTAAGATAAACACACTGACCTATTTGTGTATTATGCAAGACTTTTCTTTTATCAGATCAGTTTGATCAGTCTTTCCAATTCAAATCGGTTCAATTTTATTATTTTCTTTTCTTTTTAATTGATTTCACGCACATAAACTAGGCAGATGTAAAATCTGTGCCATTTAATAGAAAAATAGCCCAATTTCTTCCTCCAAACTCTGCTCCAAACCACATGCTTTTACGGACAGAGGATTGGCTATGGACCACTTGTTTAAAAGACCAAAGCTGATCATTGACAGTGACAATAAGGCATGACTGAATCCATTCAAATTCACTTAATTGCCTAACCCTTTTGGATTGTGTTACATCAACATCTTCTGAAAAGTACCAAATACCAGTGGTGGATGAAGTATTAACTTATTAAAAGTATAGATACAGAGGCAAAAAGTTACTCAAGTAAAAGTTTCAGGTGAAAAAAATCTCCATAAGTAAAAGTATTTAAGTACCTGATTAAAAATGTACATCTCACAGGGTTTGTTCATTGCTTATTTGATGTTGTTCATTTGTTAAAGTGTGAAATATGGATGATTATTGATTCAGAATGATACAGATTTGTGGCCACAGTAACAAAATGAATCAATTATGTATGTATGTATTTATTTATTTATTTTAATGACTTGAGTGTACTTATTTTTGTTCGCTGAAAGCCGAAGTTTGTACTCAAACCCTTTAGATACAGATACCTGCTCTCAAATGTAGTGAAGTAAAAGTAAAATGTATCCACTATAAAATTTACTATAGATACATAAAAACTGTACTTAAAGCTGCATTGAGTAACTTTTCTAGTGGAAGGTTCCCTACTTGTCGCTATGGAGATGTAATTGTTTTGCCTGGTATGACATTAAACACATCCATCTAACATTTATTCATTACGGGTGTTTCTATTGCTCAAAAATACTATAATTCTTTCTGTGAATAGGGGCGACTCTCCAAAACTAAATTGTAACGTAGAATAGAAACAAAAAGGTGACATAGAAACAAGAAGGTGACGGATCCCCAACCGAAAAATAACATTAAAAAATTACATAGTGCACCTTTAAGTACAATACTTTCCCAGTTGTACCCGTTGTATTTGTATTACCTTCCTCCACTGGAGACTACATTTGTATCCTAAAGTATCCATGTCCTCCTGGATAACCCCCTGATACAGCGTCTTTAAATACTCCCTCTGTTCCTGTAGTGTGAGCCCTGCGTGTCCCTCCATAAACGTGGACATCTTTATTGGACAGAGCAGCAAAAACATTTAAACACTGGGGGTAATGTATCCCTCTAAAGTATATTGTGATTATGGCCTTGGTGTAATTCTGCGACGACGGCGAGACAACTGCTGCTCTGAACAGACAGGCCGGAGTCTGTGCAGCTGTTGCCCCACTGCCGCACGGGGAACACATAATTGGATGTGAATGTGAGTTGCCAAGGCTTTTAATTTGGCCTTGGCTAGAGCGATGTGCACTGGGGGCGTGGCGGCTTTGTCGCTCACGGGAAGTGGGGAAAGAGGGGAGCCGTGGCTGTGTTCCATATTATAAACCTCGACACTTCTGTTGTTTGGAGTGCTGCGCTCAAGTGTTGGCTTGGATTTGTGGTGGAAAACAGAAGAACAAATGTACTGCTTTGTGATAACTACACCTTAAAAGCTTCAAAGGTGCACTGTGTAACTTTCCTGGAATGGGTCAGCAACCTGTTTGTCTCCATGGAGATGTGAATGCATTGGTTTAAATTGAAATTACATTAAACTAATCTGTCTTGCTTTTAGTCAACTACAGGTGCTCAAAAATATCTTTAAAAAAACATTCATTTTTACTGTGACTGAGGTCGTAATTTGGCTTGCAAGTATCCATGGAGATAAAGGTTATGGTTGTACTGTGGAACATCTCTATGGAGACAAGCAGGTGACGGACCCTCCACCGGACAAGTTACACAGTGCACATTTAATATATCATGAAAAAAGTTAGGGCTAAGGTATTAATAAAGTAGTTACTAACCCTGAATCTAATTAAAATAGTAGTAGTTAGTTGTAGTTGTAGTAAAAAAAAAATATATATATTAATCATATTTTTCAGAAAATTTTAGCCCGTGTTGAAAATTAATAAATTCAAACTAGACAATAACTTATGACTTGCGTGGGTATAGCACTGCACCCTGGGTTCAGCTCTGGGTGGAAATGATCAAAGCCCTACTTTGCTCTTCACCGTGAGTGTATTTTCAGTTTCCAAAGTTTTTTTTTTGTTTTGTTTTTTTAAATATGCTAACGCCTCTCTCCCTTTTGTCTCTGTCCAATGAAAACAGAAACGAACAAAGCAAAACTCTGGAAATAATGTTATTATTTGTGCAGTCCGGGTCGCTTTTCATGATTCCCCATATCTCAAAATAATCTGGTCTCGATTAATCCGAGGGCATGCTATTGGACTAAGATATTCACTGGTTGCATCATGACACATTTTAGATCCTTGGTTTTATTTTCCCAGTTTGAAGTTAGCTGCTAATACAATAAACAACATTTTCCACCAATTGATTTCACCTCAGCTAAGAAAAAACATAACTAAACATTTGATCAAACTAATTCAAAATGAAGACGCCAACAAACACCAGAACCAATATTTAAACAACTATTTGATGTTAATCCCCTCAGTATGCTGGATGTCTGCAAACTCTGAATGTTTATGCAAGCGGCCTGTTTCATCGCTGCTTATCTCTGCAGTGTAATAAGGCACAATTACAGCGGAGATAGTGCAGCATGGCCGAGGAGCCGCAGAGAAATGAGGGGAAGTGGCTAATGGCTGGTAAACAGATCCAACCCCCAACCATATTTTGTGATGGAAATGTCTTCACTGAGGCCAGTTGTAATTATATTCTGATTTGACTTTCCACATATTCAGATAAGATGAAAGTGCATATTATGTCTAAGCGTGGACTCGTGTTTACATGGGTTTGAAAAAGTTCTCCTTTTTTTGACCTGGCGCGGGTGTATTTCACATTTGCCAGTGGTAGACTCTGTTTGTATCACACAATGGAAATACACTTAGCGGGCTAGAACTTTAGTGAGCTGTATATACTTAAATGTAGGTTGATTTACTGACAGCCATAGCAGTATATATATTGAGTGAATAGTAAGTAGAACCAAAGCAGGATTTTAAAGGTCGTATGCTATGCAAAATTGCCTCTTGTGAGCTTTAAGCCACGTTAGATTGTTGTTCACACATCAAAAACATACCTGGAGCTGTGTTTTCTTTCATTCGCACAAGTTAAATTTGAGTCACCTTGGTTTATTAGTCTGTCTTCAAAACTCAAATTGCTCTGTTCCACTTTGTAATGTCACGAAGCAGTAGTTTTCAAGGTAACAGCTACATTTTACCATTTGTCAAGAAGAGATTGCAGAGTTGAAATTACTCAAATGATTAGTGAAGGTGTATGGAGTTGAAAAACGAAGTGGATGAGGAAACAACATTATAACAGATCAGAAACCAGCTCTTTAAAGATGGGTTTGTGAGGGGAAAGCATATTCACCCAACTGATTTTTGCTCTACATAAAGAGTTGAGGTATTGGTCAAGAGCTAGCTGGCAGGTAATTTTTTTGAAAAGCCGTGTTTCTAATTTGAGTGGAAAATACAAGTGAACAAAACACTCTAAATGTCCACACTTAACACCTTTGTCCAAAAATCGAATGGAAACTTTTTCGCCAGGTACAAACAAAATCTATAAACTGGGCTAACATTGGAGTACAGAACTTAATTCAGAAAACACATGGCATTTGAGTACAGCAAGATTTACTCCTGAAAAAACATGTAAGGTATGAAATGTTGTACAGCAATGTCGTGTTCACGGAGGTGGAAGAAGCACTTAGTTTTGTTACTTAAATAATAGTACAGATACTTGAGCAAAAGAAATACAGTATCACATCGATTTAAGTAAAAGTATTAAAGTCCCCGATTAAAAATGTACTTAAAGAGTTAAAAGTAAAAGTATTTCTCACACACCGCTCTGCGCAGGTCTTCCCAAACGGCCCAAAATAGATACGTTTTTTGCTTAAATACTGTACTTTACTATATTTACACATTTGACCACTTCTTGTTCATTGATACTTTACTTTATTGTCCCAGTAATTTGTTCTCTGCATTTGATCCATCCATCCTTGAGCACTGCTGGGTTTGGTCAGGACTACCTACTTGCTTATTGTGCATGTTTTGGGTTGCTGCCTGATCCTGCTGCCAAGTTTCCCTGAGAATATAAAAAATCTCTTGGCTCTATCTTAAATCTATAGTTGTAAAAAACTATTCATCAAACTCATTCTTATCTTAAGTATGTGATGTTAGCAAATTAGTCCAATAGCCTAATGTAGTTTTTCAAATAAATTTTCTTTCACGGTACTTTGTGAGCTTTGGAAATGCTTTTGAAGCCCCCATAAATATGATTTTAAAACCCGCAGCACGTTCTTTGAATACCATGGTCCCTTGCAGAGGCCTTATGAATAGCCTCTTTAACTGTACAGGCTTGTCCATGAGTCGAGGCGAGTGTGAATTTGGGTGGCCACGTCTGTCTCCTCTGAGGTGAGCACACATTCTAACACACTGTGCCCCTGGCTTCCAAAAGTCCTTCTCTAAACGACTGTGAGGGCCAGTGCCTAAATTTAAACCTGTGGATAGACAAGTCTCGCCAGCGGACAGCCTCATTCCAGTCCACCTCCAGGACAGAGACAGACGGAGCCACAGCCCTCGGCCTTTGAGTCTGTCCTACTCTCACTCCCCTGCTCCTCTTCCTGCATGCATTTGTAATTTGTATTCATTTTCAATAGATTCAACTGACCAGACTGATCAGAGATATTTATAAAAAGATGGTCCAAAAAATGTGCAAAAGTGGTAAAAACTGTAAGATAAAAACAAGAAAGACACAGTAAATGGTGGTATCGGAGTACTGTTCAGTTCCATAAGAAATTCAAAGTAATTAAATCAATGCATGCCGTCATATTAGTCAGTATAATTTGGAGCATCCAAAGCAGCCACTGGTCCAGGTGCACATCTGTGGAAATGATCTGTAACAACATTTATCAGATAACAAGCTACCGTTCAGATGGTGTGACAGACAATGTGCAAGAAAAAGTCTCAAAATCTGTGCCAAACAAGCTGCTTTTTGAGTGTAAACGAGGTGTTAGATTATTTGCCACGCCAAAGTGGGTCGGTGAAAATATTCCATTGAGCTGTTAAAAGTCTTGCCTGGATCTTCTTTTGTTGCATGCATTCTTTCAGATAAATGCGAAAAGTTTGTTGCAAAATGAAAAACTCCCACCTCCGCTCACATGTCTGAAAGCTGTCACTTTTAACTTATTACCCACAGTGACTTCCAGCAAACACATCTGTCTTCTTCTCTGTGCTGATGGTTCTAACACAACACTCATTCAATTTGTGTGAAATCTGTCAGGGGGATGTTTCCCAGAAATGTCCCCAGGCTAACAGGGAATGTAGCGCTACACTTTCAGCTGCTGCACAAATACGAGCAAATCTAACCTAAGGCATCCCAACAAGTGACTAAAATGACTCCCATGCATTGGGCTAATGAAAAGAGTGAGTTTTGTATGGGCTCTGGCTATCTGTATGTCTGTGGTCTTGTATTGTCCCTTGTACCAATAAGGTTCTCACTATGCAAATGCAGAGTATAATTTATGAGTTTTGTTCAGGACATATGGTGGCATAAGTATGTAGGAAAGTTATTGGAACCTCTGGGGATCTGCTGTTGTATAAAAGGAAATGGAAAGGGAATGCATCAGACATTTCAGTTTTCTTTATAAATGGCTTGAGCGTTTGAAAATGTGTGTGCAAAGAAACAATTCAAAAGATAAATCCAGAACCAAATATCAGTGATAACAAAATGTATAGTTGTCAGAATGAACTATTGGGTAATAGTGGAAGTGCTTGCACTCAGTTCTATACAGCTTTTTGGCTTTTTACAATAATGGCAAAGTTACAAATTGTAACTTACATATGACAGCTCTGAAAGTACAGGCATCAAACTATACAATAAGAAATATTTCATTTTTGTGAAGTGACATGCTTCTGAACTTATATCCACCAGCAGACCTTTTGGAGCACATATGCAGCACTGCTTTGAGGTTATGATAATGTCATAAAAACATGCTGGCTGCATCTCAGTGCTATGTCTTCTCTTATCTTCTCCCTTAATGGGTTGGGTGCTCACATCATGTAATAGATCAGAGCCTAGAGACGGCCTCGATGGGAGATTGGAGAGACTTCAAAAACCCATGCAGATGTTTAGAACATTGCTGCTATTATGCTACATTTGTCTGCGCAATTTTATGGCCGCTCTGAGAGGCAGCATGCATTTTATGTGACATTGGAAAAGAAGCTTTTAGAATGGCTCAGCGTTATACTACATTGCCCCTCCTGTGTAAAATACCAAGTGTTAAGTGTTTGGACTTCACAACTAAGTTTCTATTCTGGATAATATAATCTAGATTGCTCTACACAGCTTTTGACAGCCTTGATGAGGTGATGAACATTATATAGTTTTGTAGATCCCCTAGACTGCCAATGTCTGTAGAGAGCAGTAGGTCCTTCCCTTTTCTAACCATCCTTCCTTCCTTTCATTTCAGTGCTTTTGCGTGGTGCTCCTTGTAATCAGCCTCTTTGAAGTGGCCTGTGGAGTTGAATTAGACCACAGAACCTGTGTGGTTTTTGGCCTGGGGTGAGGAGGTGACGAGTAATTAGGCGAAGAATTAAGAGGAAAGCCAGCCCCTTATGGCGAGCCCGGGCCAGCTGCAGTCAAACGCCACTGTCACGCCGCTTTGCTTTTATAGATTTGTGTAAAATTATTTCTGAAGGCTAGCATTTTATTGGTTGGAGTTTTTATAGAAGATCAAATATCAGAGGGGAATAAAAAAAGGGAGTGAATTTCTAAAACATATGACATCAGTGGCTACATTTTGTATGTAGTGTTTCAAGGATGATTTGTATCAACCATTAAAGACTTTATTCAAAAACTTGACACTGCAAGTTTTTGGAGTCTTACCATGCAAAATGTACAAACAAAATATGGTTAATTGTTGTCTGGGATCCACAATACACATTTCCTCAATACTATACGAAGAGACTGGTTATAGTTGGCCATGACAGAGAAGTGGATTAGCCAATCAGGGACAGGCATGATCCCTCATATCAAAACAAATATAACTGCTTATCTGGAATGCTAAATGAAAACAAAAAATACCACAAAGGACTGAAAAACATGAATGAGCAAAGCACTAATCTGTTCAAAATTATAGGTGACTTTGAACCTGGCCTTGGGTGCAATGGAGGGAATATAATTTGGGATTTGCCAGAATTTATTTGTATAAATTATTTAAAAATAACACATTGTTATAAGGAGTTTGGTTTGCACAGTAGTTGCCTAACTACCATAACTATTTGCTGATTTTATTTCTGTATAATCGATTGTTTTGACTTGTAATCTTTGTCAAATCTTGACTTGAGCTGAGATGTGCCAGCCATTTAGTCTGGAGAAAAGAAATGGATTGGGTTTGCCCATCAGTGCAGCTGCTGAAACCAGCCTCTGTGCTAATAAACACAGGCGGCTTGGAGTAGCACCCACACAGCCAAATATGGGCATCCACTCGCCCTTTTTGTGTAAGCGAGGAAAGACTGAACCCACTCTTCGACAAGTGACACGAACACTCTGTACTCTGGCAACACACTTAACATTCTTTTTCTCTTTTTTTGCAGGTAAGCAACTTAAGCTGTTCTCAAAAGTGTTGCTGGTTCTGCCATGTGAGTAAAAGTATAAGATTTTGAAAATCTTCGCTGCTTAGAATTCTTGTCTCAGCCTCGTGGTCAGGGCACCTTTTGTTTTGACAGACTCTTGACTTGATAAGGAATAGAATGTAATCTGGGAGCTGGGGTATTTAGCTTGTGTCACGCTAATAATGCTGTGTGTCAATCAAAGTCTGCTGTTGATTACAGACTGAGCTGATGATATCTGCTCCTTGTCTATTGTGTTGGAAGTACCCCATAAAAGAAGCCATTTACTAAGGGCAATTAAGGTCCAAGAGGCCAGTGGAGGTTGTGTGCAGCATATTTCTTTATTCAGACGGTAAGATAGTGATGAGTGATTTAAAAAGCATACATACATCATCATGATACATTTCCAAAGCATGAACTGAAGTTACAGCAATGACGTAGAGTTACTAACACACACTCCTTAATCCTGAGAGCCATAAGAAGCAGAGGAGGGGTCTGCAATGATAACGCTGTTTACTCTTGAATGATAAAAACTAGTTGTTAATCTCATCTGACTTTTATGTATCACAATGTATTGAACCTAATAACTCTACTTTCTGTTTGAAGAATGGGATTTATGGTGAAGACTATCCACTCCTAGCTCTATAATCTCTGCACAGTAGCCAGTAAAAGATTGACGTAGTGTGTCAAAAAGGTATATCCTGGTTAAGCCATTTCTGGTCAAGCTCAAGAACAGTGGAGAAAATTACACTGTTGACCGCAAGACGTCTGCTAAGTTATGGAAAAGAGGCAAACTGCTTGTTCTGTAAAAAGCCCTTTCTCAAATTTGACCTCCTGACAGCCATATTTTCTCTGACATAATCTCTGCTCTGCCCATTAAGTTCACCGTCCATGAGACGGAACAGCTGCGTCATCCAAAGACCGCATGGCGACTATGATTGGGTTGTTCGGTTCAGTCCAGCATTTGAACTCAGCTCCGCGCAGGGCCAGCCAAGCCGATCGACCAGAGCATGTTGTGCAGTCTCACATTCAAGCTCATTTCCCCTTCGAAACCTTCATCCACTTTGGCCAGACCACACTTCCCCCAAAACGTTGATAGTTCTGCTGGCTTACTCATATTCCATCTAACCACATCGTCACAACCTCAGATAGGGATCGCATTCGGACCCGCTTGGCTGCTAACTAGCCTCAATTGCATTTAGGGTTTACAACCAAAAGGAGCTTTAGTATAAACAGTAATGATCACATTTGCTCAATGAAAGGGTGTGGGATGAGAGCTTTTCTTAAAGGTCTGCATGGCTGCCAACAAGACTAGTTTTGCTCTCTGCTTCCTCGTCCTACGCTTTGGAATTTTGGATGTAGTATTTTGGTAGATAATTGTACAGTTTACTTAGTCATCATCATATCCAATTCTATCAGATCATGAATCTTGTGTCTATGCACAATTTAGGGGAAATGAGCAGTATTCAATGCGGGAATGAAAGTATTAATTAACTAAATCATTTAATTTGGGGCTATGGTAAAAACAGGGCATCTAGGCCAAGGTAAAAAGACTGAGCTCACAGTGTGGGGCTGGTACAGCACAGAAATGCCATTTCTCATAGTATTACAAGTCTATACCAAGGCACATGTGATAAGGTCTGGGTATCACTGCAGGTATGGTAAATGTGCATGTGTACTTGTACATAGCTGTGAATTGGTCAACCTTTATAGTCTGAATATCAAATAAAAAATAACATGTCAATAACAAGAAGAAGGGAAGAGAGAATGGAAATTTATTTTTTTAAATAATAATAAATAGATAACAAGAAGTAGGAAAAGCCATGTTTTGAGACCCGGCCCCTTATGTGTTTTGGCATTGCTCAAACTGCCAGTAAAAATGCCAGGCCTAAGAATCGCTTTACACAGAGCCCTGATATAGCAGTTGGTAACCAGTAGATTGCAAACACTGGCTCTTCAGTGCCTGATAAAAGCAGGCCTGTTTGGGGTAGTTAATAAGATCACAGTAGGATAAGACACCCCCTCTGGTGCGTGTCTTACACTTAGAAATAAAACAAAAACAGTTCCATCTAAAATTGCAACTTTATGAAAGATTAAAACTAGCAGATGGATAAATGTATTATCAAATGAATAGAAAAAAAACTCCAAATCTCCACTGGCAACAGATCCTGTAGGTGGTAAATGAGAATGGAGGAAAAAAAGTTGATTTCACATTTGTTAGAAGTTGTGTGCTAATTGGTCTGTATCGACAGCAGTGGGTCGTGGCTCGATGTTGCTTGACATGGAGGCACAGGAACCACGCTGGGGGAGCCATGCAGCATTATCAAATTAGGAAGAGAGTGAGGCATTTTAGGGAAGTTGGTAGGGGAGGGGCGGTTGGTTGTGTGTTGTTGCATGTGAGATGTGTGAGAGAAGAGTGATAATGAAGCTTGTCTTTCCCCCCTGCCATATCAGAGCCATCTGCGTCTCCGATCTACTCTCTCCACCAGTGACTAATGCACTTGGCAGCCAGCTCCTCTTCCGCGTGATCATCCGTGTGAATAAACATGTGTTCCCCATCAAACTCCAGTCCTCTCCAACTTCAGCCACTTCTCCCAATCATCCACCGCTCTTCCTTTTGTCTTCGGTGTCCGTTTTGACGTTTCCGCTTCAAAAAATCCTTGTGATCAAGCCAGAGAATTTTTAGAGGAGATTTATGTGGAAGTAAATGAGAAAGTTGCTTATAAACTACTCCAGGCACCACATGTTTTTTGGTTAACAGTGGTTAACGGTCAAAGTTGGGGAAGCAACCTCAATTCAGAACACATCTTTTAAGGAGATAAGAGACTTTTGCTGTTTGTTTAACTGCTGAACGCTATTAAAACTTGTTTGTCCAAAGTAACTGACACCTGAAGCATGACAATCAACTAGTAGGCCTGTCACCATAACACATTTTGAAGTTCGATATATTGCTGAAGTAAAAATGGACAATAAACGATAATTGAAACTAATTTATGCCACTGACACAATAATGCAATAGCAGGTTTAAACCACAAAAACTATTCTAAATCTACAATAGTTAAAAATTCTTAAAAATCATGAGCTGCAATTAATAAAGACCAGAATTAAACACTTTAGTACTTAGTTTCATTTTTAAGAGTCATAGAAGTTATCAATTCATCGGCTTAAATTGGATTAAATGCTATCATATACCCAAAAATATTGCAGCCAGCAGTGCAAAGACAATGTGCACACAATAAATATTGACCTCTAAAAAAATGCTTTCCTCTTTCATATAATGAATGAAGTTGATAGTAATTACCATGACGACCTACCTAGCAACAGGTACTCATTATCAATGCATTTGATCAATATGGATCTGAGAGGTTAAACCAGTGGCAAGCCTCTTTATGAAAAAAACAAAAACTAAATTATTGAAAAAAGGTATTTGCCCAAGCCTATAATTCACACCATTGTCCTTAAACTTGTAATATTTGGCTCAAAAATTGAGTTAATGAAAGCAATTTCTGCAAGAGTGGCAGTTGTCTTGCAGCATACACTGACAGATCTGGTTCAAATGCCACTTTACTCAACGCAACTGCCAGAGTTGGCTTTTAGGACTCAGCCAAGCATCACTACTGAAAGCCTTTTGGAAATGAATGCCAGGTCACTGACATTTATCTGGAGGGAAGACTTGAAAATGAGCCAGGTTGTTGTAACTAACAAATACAGTCTTTAAAACCCAAGTGCCAGGACCCAAAGCACTAAGTTGCTTTTAATTTAACCTTATTAGACTCCCGCACAGCTGGAACAGGCTGTGTTCCGTGGATACAAATCCTCTTCTTGTACATTGTGTAAACTTCTCCCAGAGCGACCCACTCTCCAGGGTACATTCCTTAAAGCCAGGGCTGGGATTGGTGGAAGAATCCTTATTTCAAAACTCCCCGTGAAGGCTATGAGCTATCGGTGGGAGTTGCTGTGGAAGAAATATGCTGTGCGTTCTCTGTATTTAGCGCTGGGAGGAAGAAGGTCAGTATAATTAAACAGAGGTTGTGTTATGGGAATTTGGTAAACATTTTATATAGGGCTGAAACGATTACTCGAGTAACTCGGATAATTCGATTACAAAAAATATTCGGGGCAAATTCTTTGCCTCGAGGCTTCGTTTAATTCATGTCACCAAAGTCAATTTATTTAAAATGTCTCTGCTATCGTATCGCTCCTCCTTTGTAGACTGCTGCGCCAGTCTGGGATCACTGTTTCACACGGACAGTTATCAATGACGTACATGTCAAAGATTTGAAGCGGCGCGATTTATTCCACGGTGTGGAAATGGCAGATAATGATGTGGCCGGTGCCAGTGTGCACTGGCAAAGCCAACCTGATGTACCACAACAGTACGTCTTCAATGCTGCAGCACTTAAAGCGAAAGCATCCTCATGTGAACTGTACTTCTCTAAGCGGAGTCGGAGAATCTACGAGGTAATATACTTTTACGATTGCTAACTGAAATGAAAAGTAACGCCTATTAGAATGTACAGTATTTGTAATTATTTGTAACCTGTGTTATGAGTCGATAGTAACGAGGCATAATGAGCAGCAAGAGAGCAAATGATCTCACTCAAATCGCTCCCTTCCTCACGTATACACAGACACACGCACACACTCGGTGTTTCCCACATCAGAAACGTCTAGTTCGTTGTTCTACTTTTACCAAAAATCTGATTTAATCTAGAACCGCTGGCATCAATTCCAATATCAGAGAAAGGAAATATTTTATCGACGCTTTACTTAACACTTATGTGTTCGCTAGTTCTATATTTAGCTTATTAATGAGGCTAGTTAAAGGATTAACGTTGTCACTTAGAAAACTCCTGTCTTATAAGCCAATAAGCCAAAGGTTTTACACTTGTTTAAAAAAAAAGTTGACTTTAAATAAAAACCTTTTTTGTGAGGAATAACAGCAATTGCTTGCTCATTTTAAGAGGCCTTTCATGTTGCGTTACACACTATTGATATAGTTGTATAAAAACAAAAAAGTGTAATTTATCCGATTACTCGATTAATCGATGATATAATCGACAGAATACTCGATTCCAAAAATATTCGATAGTTGCAGCTCTAATTTTATATTGCACTCTCTCATTTTTGGTGCTTCTTACACACATGATTTCAAGGAGGGACTGTATAAGTTGTAAGCAGCCTAACACACAGATGGATTAGACAAGAAAAGAGACAAAAAGAATGAAAAAAAAAACCAATAGAAACTTCCTTTAAAACATCTGTCATAAAATCAGTAACTTTTATTGGAGCTGAATTGCAAATTGTTGGTTAAATAAATTTATGAAAAAGTAAATAAAATAAATAAATGTAAAAGTCAAATATTTTTGCTTTCAAAAGTGGTTCTTCTTTTACGTCACTGATTATGAATCCAGATTACCTTAATTGAAGGACCTACAGCCAATCCTCTGTCATTAAAACATGTGGTTTGGAGTCCAGACTTTAGACTTTTTGTGTGTTAAATGTCATTAATGTGTCCTTATTATCAGTATAGTTTGGTATAATTCATGAATACGCTTATAACAATTATTATTATGGGCTAGTTATAGTTAATGAAATGTTGATTCAGTAGTTTTAGATTGTACATACAGTAATACTTGACAGCCAAATTGCCTCTCGTCCTTTTTTTACAGGTGAGACATCTGTTTCAAACACAAGTGTTCAACATGTCCACAACTGAAGGTCACACCCATATATTCAACATATTTACTTGAACTTTAATGACTCCTCAAGATCCCGAAAAACGTATTTTATGTTCATCTCATATTTATCTAAAACTTAAATGTACTCTGCAGTATTGAAGACCTCGCTTATGCCACATAATGAATGTGCACTTTGTTGTTCAGCCCCTGCCATTCCCATTTACCCCAGCCTGCAGACGATATAAAAGAATTTATACACCAGCTTGACTGATTTATGTGGCATTAGCCGCCATTATTGGGAGTAATGACAGATTTGTTAGGGAGGTCTGTAGACAGCTATAAACAGTATCCAGGGGGGTAGGATATAATAGAGGCCTTACACAGTATAATTTGTGAGTGGATGTGTAGTTAGTGTGGGCTCAGAAGATGAATGTGGTCAGTTGAAAGTTTTCACATCCTGAAAAATTCAAATAAACACGTGAATATTCATGTTTGAGTGCTGTGTTTGCCTCATTTACCTGAAATACATCAGTGACATCCTTGGCCGCTTTGCTAATGTCACATTTGCAAACCTGTCCTGTTTACCTGCAGTGTGTGTTTCTGTTACTCTTACTACATTCAAGGCAACTTTATTGTTTTTCTGTTTTCCCATGTCATTTGTATTCTATATCATTCGATTGTCAAATATAACAATATGTGACAACACAAACCCTATTTCTTCAGGGTGTCTGCACACAAATTTCACTACATGCCTTAAACACATCTGCCTTATACTCACTTGTTATACTGTTTCTAAGGATGCACCCATCTGATACTGGTATTGATTGATATTAGCTTCTGAATATTGGTTCAGCCGATATCCTGATTGGACATATTTGAATGTAATAAGACTGATGGGCCCAGAAAGTCTCATAATGTTTGAACTTTTAGTTTTATAAGTACTTGAGAGATAAATGATAGCTACATGATAGCTACAACAACATAATTGCAACAGTTTGAATTATTTTATTTTTGTTTTAAGAAAATAAATACTGTTTTCAGTCTCTCCTATAGTATTGGCTGATATCGGGTATCAGCAGCAGTCAAAGCAGCAACAGTAGTCGTATCGAAATCAGTATCAGAACTGGAAAAGCTGGATCGGTGCATCCCTAACTGTTTCATGTAAACTATCTCAAGTAATTGTATGCACTATTATTCAATTCAGTCTAGTCATCAATTTCATATAGGCAAGGTCAGTGGACTGGGGTATGTTACCAAGGTCACAACAGGAGTTTGCATTGCTGGCAGCAGAGAAGCAACCATTAACCTTTCAGTCATTGTCAGCTATTAATGCTAAAAGCTGCTTGTAGCCCTAGAATTGTCCTTCTGCCTTTAGACCTTTGTGTCACCTTTGATCTGTCGTCATTGCTTTGAACCAGCTTTATTCGGTTTGTGAGTGATGTTTGAGGGAAAGTGAGAGGAGCACCACGGCGACCGGATGAGTCTTATCCACTCGTCTCTTATCAGCACTGCCCTCTGGGAGCTGCTGTGTGCGGATCTTGACCCTCGGGGGGATTTTGGTGATGGGAATGCCTTTTATTCCCCCTGTCTGATTTGGACTTCAAAGGCCACGCAGGGAGTGGTGGACATCCTTTCTTTCATTACCACAAGCTTTGTGCTAATCTGCAAGGGCACACCTGATGGGTCTCTCCTGGCCGGCCGTCCCATACACACAACCAGCTTTGCTTTTTGGCCGTAGGACTAGGCCGGTCACAAATTTTGAAGTGTGATATATTGCTGAAGTCAATATAGATGATACACGATAATATTGACGAAAAAGAATGAAACCATAAAGCCGAAATATTCACAAAAAAGTATTAAAAATGTACATTGTTGTGAAATATGTTGAGCTGCTTAAATAAGTAGCAGAAAGATTAAAAAAAACAAAACAATTAAGTCATTTGTTTGTGCAATTTTAGGGCAAGGCAAGTTTATTTGTATAGCACAATTCGTACACAATGTAATTCAAAGTGCTTTACAGGATAAGAAATGCATTAAAATCACAACATAAACAAATCAAAACACAAATAATCATCATGAAATTAAAGAGAGAGAGTAATTAAATTAGAGAGAAGAATTTTAGTTCATAATTCAACTTTCTACAGCTCAATTCTTATCATACTGCAGAAAATAACCAAAAATGTCCTTACATTACAAGTAAAAAGTATACCCATGATAAATATTGACCCCAAAAAATGATTGTTCCATTTGTAATATATTGAACAATAAATCAATGCAGAAATGATCGTGATAGGCCTACAAAGGGCTAAATGCAGAATAATCTGGGTATAAAAGATTTTAAGTAGTCCTGCTTTGGCACCTGAGGTTGGGATAAGCCTTGTAATTTTTTGTAATGGTCATTTTACCGGAGGATTTTCCATCTACTGCATGTAAACAATGACTCAGAGAAATATGACGCATGCAACTCTGGACTAAGAAGAATGAAATAAAATAAAATAAAATAGTACACTTTATTTTTTGTAATATCAAATCACAAAAAGCAATTCCTTGATGACTGGGCGATTAGATAGCTTTATCCCATATTTTTTGTCTTAATAATATTTTTGTAGGCTGATTGAAATGCAGGTTAATCAAACATACATAAAGTGTATTTTGTACAGTCTGTATTACATGAAAAGGAGCCCTATATAAAGGAGTTCCAACTAAACACATTTTTGTAAGTGAGTAGCATCTGAGAGTGAAATAACAAAAGATCAACTTTTCCAAAGCATGTAACATTGTTATCGGGTTTTTAAGACCAAGCAGTGTTTGAATATAGTTTTCACTTCAAATTGAGTTTGTATGCGGCTGAAAAAGCACTAATTGGCTTGTGCTTTGGAGACACATGCAAAAAGTTAACCGCAAGTGCAAGATTTTTTCTTAATCGGCACTCTCAGACAAGAAAAAGTTATTCTCTAACATATTGAAGTATCTTTTATACTTTCTTTGGCTATATTTTCAAGTGTTGCAATCATTAGACGACATGGACCACTGCTTGCTGCACAGACTTTCAGACAAACAATGAGACTAATTTGAACATGTTGTGAAAAATGTCATACTTTGTTTTTTGTGTGCCCTCTCTTTCAGAAGCTTTTTGATTTTCAGAAGAACTCAAATGCAGCGTTGGGGTGAACTCCACTTCCTGCTTCAGGCCTTTGTTGAACCACCCCTGGAATGTGAACTAGATAAAGATCTTGGAAAGAACTAAAACCTTGCCCTGTGACCCTGTGCTGGAGCCCTTCTAACCCTTTTGATTTCTTCATCACTCCTTCTAAATCTGCATTGATCTGGATGTAATTATAGCAGTTCATCAGGCTTTTCACCACAATGAGCTGTTTGCTAGGGGACGCTGGGTGGTGGTGGTTAGCAGGAGCAACCGCATAGTCACCAAAATGTCACTCAGTATGACCCTACTTTTAGCGTTGGGCCTAAAATCTCTTGACGTACAACGTTCCCTCCCATTTTAAAATATAGTGTCTGGTGCCGGAGAATGGAGAAAACATTGCAGCGATCTATTTAGACGACACATCACCAGATCAGTGTTGCCGAGTTCAAAAGTTTGTCTCTATAGCAACAAGTACATGAGTCCTTTTAGAATCCGTTGATATTTTGCAGCTGATTTCGTCAACATTCCCTGTGGAGGTGAAGCTATCTGAAAGCACTACTCTGTCTGGGGCTCTGCTACTCAACTTAGACTAAATCTGAGCTTCTGAGTGTTGTTTGAATCTATTTTGTATTTTTCTTCTTGTGTTTGCTAATGTGTGTGTTGCGTCACCATGGTAACTGATACCCATTCCACTGATAGAGATGCATGTAGAACACCTCCAGCAAATGTATTTACTGAATGTCCTCGAATTGTTTATTGAACTCAATCTTTAGTAAGGTTGCATAGGGGTGGAAAATTCCCTGAAAGTTTCTGGGAAATTATCAGGGAAACTTTGGTTGGGAATTTTGGGAATTTTCAAATTGGTAACTTTGCACAGGAATTTAGGGGGATTATTGTAACAAAAATCTAAACATTTTATTTTGTCATCAGCAGGCATTATTGCAAAAGGGAGATAATTAACACATTTGTCAGAAGAACTTATGCTTATTTCTTTCATTGAACAACAAAACGTGAATGTTTGCTAAAATGTTGCCTACAGCTCCCACTTCAAAATTAAAAATAAAATAAAAAACCTCCGGTCTCAAAAACTCAAAGCCTTATTTCTAGTTCTTTCTAGTTTCTTAAGGCTTATTTTTGCTTGTTTTCCATTCTTTCCAGTCCATAGAAATCTTGCATTTAGCATATCTGGTTTTCCATTAAGTTAGCACAAGCACATTTTTCCAGTAACTAGCATCATAAGCTAACTACTTCAATGACATGGCGTAAGCCTAATTTGCAAGTAAACTAGCACTAGATTTATTTTATTCTACTTTACGTTTTCATTTTTTACTTTAATATCATAGGTCAAGTATCATCCACCTCATACGTCCTCCAAACTTACTTGACTGCATGTCGTCATTTGGTTGTAATGTGTGGTCTCGGTGGTCTTTCTTTGTTGTTGTTGCTCAGAAAAGCAGTTCTACCTCTTCAGAATTCTGAAGTTATTGTGCATGTGACACAAAATGCATGTAGGATGTGTGGCTTCAGTGGAACAGCAGCTATACACAACTTTATTCACAGAAATCTATCTGTTGCAGCCAAGATTGTGCTACAATACTGTGCTACATTTTTTTCTACCAAATTTACTGATGCCCCTAACCTTCAGTTTAATAATAATTCCCAATTTATTCCTATTAATTCCTGAAAAATCCCATGGAAATTTTTCAACTTTGAAAATTCTTGGATTTTTGCAACCCTATTCTTTAATAGGTATTTATTTAGCATTGATGATAACTTTACATTTTAGACCAAAACCAAATTCTGCTGAGATAATATAGTTGATTTCATGATCTGAACAGCTTGCCAGAAATGAGCTCGCTTAATGTTCCAAATTAATCTAAAACTGTATGTTAATCATTTAGGTCAAGTCAATGACAAGCAGTTTCTCTTCAGACTTCCTCTCCATGTGTGGGGAAAGCATTTAATTCGACAAACACTTTAGAGGACAGAGCGAGCGGATCCACCACATGCTGTTTTCCTTGTATTCTCTGAGCGGGTGGGGGCTGAATGAAAGAGCACGCTCCCTGGCACTGTGCAGAGGAGGCCTGTTTGTTTACATGCAGCCAAAACCATGGAACGCTGTTTAGAACTCACATGAGCCTACTTGCAACTCTGATGATGTGTTGCAGGTAGGCGGGGCAAAGAAACACCCCCACCCCACTTTTTTTTTAATACATTTGGACCCAGGTGCTTCCTGTGTGCTCGCAAGGAAAATGTCAAATAGTGAGCGGTCTTAAGCTTTTACTGCAGTTCTGCACATTCATTACCCTATGGGACATCCAAAAGGGCTTTTAGCGTCCAACTCTTTCTCCCTACTCTGTGCTTTTAATTAAACCCTTATCATCTGCAGAGAGATCTGAAAAATGGTGGTCCTTATGCGCACAAGCACAGGTCATTTCGCAAAACAGCCAATCACATATCAGAATAGTACTTCACGTGTAATCCCCAGGACAAAGAAATACTCTGGCAGGTCTTTTCACAAATGAGAGAGGATTTTCAAGATGCTTTGCCAGCTGTTTTCGTCATTTCAGAGGAACGTGCATTTCTGTTACTGTCTATAGACTCTTCTTGACCTGCATATGTAGCAGACAAGGTGCTCCTAACCTCATTCTTGAGTTATCCCCAGCTGGACTTGCTCAGGGCTGCACAGAGCAATGACTAAAGGATGACCCCTGGTGGATATTTGTAGTGCGTACAGTTCGTTTTAAATCTCAAATCATCCTGTCAGAGGGGATCATTTCTATTCAAAGGAACATGTCAGTGAATGTAGAGTTTGATGAATCCAGACCGCAGGTACATTGCTCTCTCAGTTTTATTAGCTGACTCACTTCTCCCTTGTCATGCTTATGTTTTATGCCTGACACAAAAGCATTTACCAGCCAGCCCTGATTTATGACTGCTCTGAAAGGTGTAATTTGAGGTTTTTGAGTGGAAGTCTTGAAGGGAAAAAACATGGAGGTGTCTCTTGGCTGTCAAATCATACCAGGAAGGGGGAAGTTGGGATCATTTGCAGCTTCTTCAAATAGCAGACTAGATATTAACTCTCTAGGTTGTACTATTATTAGTGCAATTATATATGTGCTTTATTCAAACAAGTATTACAGTAAGTTAAGTGTATCAAGATACTAACATTTCAAACTGTACTAAGAAATAGACTCGATTCTCAGTCACTATTTTGATATCACAATGACAATAAAAACACTTTATTTAGACAATAGAATGTCATTGTACTTTACCATGTATCCTTATATCTGTGTAATCGTCCAGGTAGGTATCGTCCATGGGCGTATACTATGTGGCTTTATGCTTGTTCTGGTAGTTCACATCACAATCATTCTAAAGCTATACAGGAAAGGTTCATTTCTGTGCTGTGAATGTGACTCACTTGTGTTGTGTTTTTCTTGTATATTATATAGGCTTAATATTCATAATTGGCCTTAGGACAAAAATAGAAATTAGAAATTGATCCAACTGTTCAATATTACAACCACATCTGCAAAATTTCCATTGTAAAATATTAAAGTGGCAGTTTATTGGAGCAGAATCACATGAGTGCTGCATGTTGCCCTAAAGCAGCACACTCGACTGTACAAACCTGTTGTTTTCTCCGTGCTTCGTTCTCCGTCACATGAGTCACCTAATGTGTGAATGGACTAAATGAATAGCAGCAGGCGGGTAATAACGGACAGCCCAGACACTGACACTGGGAGTACATTAGCTGCTTGTAAAAGGAGATGAAGGCACCCACTGCAGACTACTCTCCTATTGTCAGGTATTCATTGGTTCTGCCCCCAGGGAGTCGCCATGGCAATGGGTGCAGTTAAGGTGCAGTTTATTTTTCGGCCCTGTCCGACGCCAGCCGTCTGCTGGAGCTGATAAGGCTGGCTGGGAAGAGACCAGACTCAAGGTTAATGCTGCCAGTCTGGAAGACGCTTGTTTTTGCTAGAGGCTAAAGTTGTATAAGAGAAACTTTGCTCCATTTGTCCTTTGTAGCAGCAAGTAAATGGCTGTATTTCAGCAGTTCCCTGTGGGCTGCTTCAAAGCAGGTGCATTTGCACTCAGGAAATCAGTAAATCTTTGAATAGCTTGTATTTAAAGAATCAGATGTAGAGATTAGATCAAAGGTGGACGTGTTAAAATAACTCTCTCTCTTTTTTATCTGAAGAACATTTCAATTGAATTCTCAGCTTTGACCTGATTACTTCATGAATGAACTGCCATCAGATGCATAAAGAAATGCAGTCTCACGGTCACAGACTCAGTTCTTTCTACTTACTAATTTACATCTGTTCTATCAATGTTTTCACACCTACAAAACAATTATAGGAAAATGACTGTGTAACCTCTTTAAATATAAATAAAAAACAAAACATGTTACTCGTGGCTATGATTTAAGTACATTGTGTAAGTCCACAGACAAGAACCCAGGCAGCGGGGTCAACAGGGGTCAACACCAGTTGACCTCTCTACTGACCCTGCACTCGGGTGTGAGCAGTGACCACAGCAGGGAGCAGCCAAGGTCACTCCTGGTTGCCATTTGTTACTGTCCTCCAAAGACTCGCGCATCTCTGCCTCTGCTCCTATATTATAAAGTGCAACAGTCTCCTGCCTCTGCTGCTTTAGGGTGTGCTGTAGGGATGGAGCAATTTGCGATTCATGATTTGGTTAAATTTTCTTTGTGTGTGTGTGTGTGTGTGTGTGTGTGTGCGTGCTTACAGCTGCAACCTCTTGTGGCTGACTATACAGCTCTCAAACATCCCATATATACGGACAGTTTATTTACATATTACGTGACACTGTGTTTACATTTCTCTTGAGTATTTATTTCTTTACTGGCCTAGATTTTTACAGTTGGAACAGGTACCAGTGGGTGCAGCTGTAGAAATGTTGGTTATTAAGCAGGCCAATGGGGAAAGTAAGATACTGGTGTTCAGTGCAGTAGAGATGGAGATTTTTGTTTCCTCTGGATTGTGGCGATGTTTGAACAGGTGGATCCATCCCCTATGGCTCTTAACACTGCAGCCATTCACTCATCACGTTGTCTGAATTCGCCATTGTGTCCAAGTAATTTCCCTTGTGGATCAATACAAGTTTGTCCAAGTCTAAGTACGGCCTGAATTGTTGAGGTCTGCAATATTTAGGTCTTAGCTGTGGTGGTGTGAGCATGGAAAAAAAAAAAAACACTAATTTTCATGTTATTTCGTATTAATACAATTGCTGAGTTTTAAGTGTAGGCTTTAAAAGGTGCACTACATATCTTTTCTGCTACCTGCTTGCCAAAAATTATTACGTTACCTGAAAATGTTGCTAAAAATACCATGAAAAAAATGAATTCTTACTGTGAGCGGGCATTTGCTCTCCACAGACCTGACCTGTAATGAGTTGCTGTCGCCTGCTTGTCTCTATATTGAGATATACTGTAAGTTTACTGCCATATTGTGGAGAATTCTACTTAATACAAGTTACATAGTGCACCTTTAGCTTTTAAAAAATGATTGATGGTCCAATATTATACAGTTCTGACTCTATAAGCTTTAAGAGGTGAGCTGTGTTTGGTTTTGTTCACACAATAACCCTGAGTAACCCTTTAAGTAACCCTTTATTACTAGTCTGTCAACATCTCCTAAGCTCAAAAAGCTCAAAATGCTTTGTTCCACCTTGTGATGTCATGAAGCAGTAATTTTCAAGTAAACAGCTGTCCTTTTCCTTTTCTTCAGTAGAGATTGGAAATTCCAGGGCTGAAATTTTCCAAATGATTTTAATGAAGGTGTACGGAGTTTAAAAAAACAGTGCAGCATTTTCTATACTGTATTACTGCAAGATGGAATAGTGTTTTCAGTTTGAGAGAATAAATCGGTCCAAATATGCAGGGTTAAACATTTAAACATGTACGTGTAAATAAAACTAAACATAACTCCAAGTATGTTTGTGATGAGGAAACAACATTATAACACAGATCAGAAAATAGTGTAATATGTGTCATGTGACCTTCATGTTGAAACATCGCAGGATGTAGTTAATACCACAATGAATAAGGTGATTTCCCTTTTGCATTCCTTTAAAACACACAGGATTGCAGTGCCTGAACAGCTCTGCCTCTTGAGTCGTGTTGTTACCAGTGTGAGCAGCTGGACGTGCAGACATGGACTTGCTTGTTGACAGGGGGAAAGTGAGCTCACTGATTATAGGGGCTGAGGTGGGGGGCGCGCTGTGTGTTTTTCCACATGTTTTGGAGTGTTTGGCCCCGGGGCTTTGGATGCACCCAGACTGAGTCACGCTCGGCTGGTGCCACATCTCCGGCTCCCCCTTGCTCCTCTCTCCCCCCTGTATTTTTACCCCTCCCACCCCCGACTTAAGCAGCTGGTCTTCTGCTAACATACGGCATACATACGCACATGTGGAGGCGATCGGATGGAACGACCAAAGCAGATGGAATGCAAGAAACAGGCACAGTACTGAGATTGATGGTCTGTTGTAAAATGTAGCAGGTAAACACCAGCCAGGCATTCCCTCGAACCACTGTACACTGCATGCCCACTTGTTGATAATCTTTCTTACAGATTTAAATTATTCTGAACATACAAGCAGTGTAACGTGAGTAGAATTCTTTTTTTTAATTTTTTAGATTTTAACATATTTGCATTGTTTTGTTTTGCTCTGTCAGTGCGTGTGGTATTAATTGAAGAAAATATTGCCTCCTTCTTCATGTATGGTTTTGTTTTTTACCCATCCTTTACTCATTTTCTTGTTGAATTATGCCCCTTGAACAACATGCATCAATCACTCACTGTAAATACCCAATTCTCACAGTATGATAAAAATAGATGAGACTCCCTCTTTGACCAGTAGATGGCGGTGTGGCTCTTCTCAGGGCTCACCACTTGGCCTCGTTTGATCCCATATTTAATTGTATTTCGGTTTGTTGCTTGATGCTGTGACATTTTTGCAGAGATTAAAGGCTGAAAGACAAGATGCTGATTCACAGTAACTCCAGCTTCTGTTTTGAAGCTTCATTAAACCAGAAGTGTAAGGAATATTTTGGATAGTATACTTTTTGTGTAATAATATTAACTGTTGTTCATTATAGTTTTGGCAGCGCTTGAGTTTTATTATTATAATTCATGTGACAATGACTTTGTTCATTCTATGTTGTGTGGATTTCTGTTTATTTATAACTATCCTCTATGTGAACCGCTAGACCTAAAACAGTTGTCTCACTCATGGACTTCATAATCTCTAAACTTTCTCCCACAAACCGATGCACAGTCCGGATATCTCTGTAATCAACCTCTCGTCGCCAGACTGTTTGTATCAGTAGCCTTTTCTTCATGTGATTGTAACCTACATTGTGTACAGTAACATTTTCTTTTTCTCGTCCCCGGCACAACGCTGTCCTGACCTTGAGGACTTAACCCCAAATTGGACCTCTGCTGTATTAGAGACTAGATCAAGAGATGTGGGTCTTGTTTAGTCTTTTAGGCCTCTGAACTTTAAGTGGCTTTGTTTCTGTTTGTGCAGAGATTTGAGATTACAATATTTCGGATTACAATACTACAATGTTTGTTGTTTCTTGCTGGTACTGGAATGTGCTTGTGCTTGTCTGCTGCCAGTTATAGTGGGCAAATTCTGCAATCCGAATACTACATGTTTGTTCAGATTTGTGATGGAATAAAGGTAATCCTGTATACAATGAAAACAGTATTTCTTATAGTTATGTATTGTTGGTTGCTCTTTTTTCAAGCATGTGTAGTGAAGTATAGTGAATCAAAGCTGCTGCAAGTATGTGCACCACTGCTGTTTCACATATGTTTAACTTGGTCTTCCTCAAACATCACTAACCATTTTAATAAGTTTACCCCTCCAGTCTATATTTGTACATGTTTAGTCTGTGTACAGCCTTTAGCGATAGATTTTTATAAACTGCACATAGGCGTTCACCTTAATAGTTAATAGTTAATAGTTAGTCTGATAACAAACACGTCATTGGTTTAGCATCAAATCTCATAATCTTATTGTGGGTTCATAGGTTATGTAACTTTCCCCGCAATTTACGTTACTGTTTTTCCGATCAAATGAGCTTGTTTTGAGTACATCTTTAGCACAATCCAAAAAAAAAATAAAGTTTTACCTTTAATAATCAACCAGGTCCAGTTCTGGAGTAAACTAAAAGTGGTGCATCAGTTTCAGAGTTGTTTTCAGTTCTACGTGAGGTTAAGATTTGGTGTATTTGCTGTGTCAGAGCTGTGATTTCACTTAATTAACAACTGCCTAAAATTGCCGCGTCTCAACCAAGGCAGGAAACATTTTTAGTAAGGTGCAAATGTAACCAGCTTCAAGTTTGTCAGTGTAATAGCTGTTTTTGGATTTGTGTGGACACAGCCAACAATAAAGGACTTAATAAGAAGATGTAACAGAGTTGTGCCAGTACCCAGTCTATTCTCTGTACTGTATAAATACTATATAAAGTTTACAGGCTCAGCTGTAACCAATGTCATGTTTGTAGGTGTAATAGCTGTCCGCTTTTAAGTCATATACCCTTCGGAGAGGGAAATGTTAAACAGTGCCCTGTTCAGCCCCTAAAAATGCTCTTGACACATCAGGATTCAGGTTTCCATGGTGACTGTCAGACACAGTGTCCACTGGAGTGCTGAAAAATAATCATTATACTCGCTCTTAATATACAGGAATAGATAGAATAGCATGTTTCTTACATCTAGAAAAAGACTGATGATTTTCCACGTTCTATTCCAACATCTAGCCCACTATGTTATATATGCAGTCACATTTGTTTTGTGCAAAACCTATTTGACATTATATTATTGTGAGTAAATATTGCATAAACTACTCTGTTTGAAGATGGTTAAACACTAAATGCAAGTGACCAGCTCACAAATCCCAAATATGCCAAAATTTCTATGGGTTTGGTACAATTATAGGTGCAATTTTTATTTTATTTATTTATTCATTTTATTTAAGACCCAATTTTGCAGGTTGGTTACATAGTGCCATGAAATCCATAGTTTGTAGAGCTCACAAAAGCCTGTTTTCTTCTGTATTTTTACAGACTACAAAATGAACCTCAGTGCTTTCTATCTTAGTCATTGTTCTCCACTGCGCTCTACTTGTGCTCGTCTGGCAGTCTCATGCCTGAGTAATGTTTGTCCCTGGTTCACCTGTTTCTCCCATTAGGGGCCTCTGTGTGGAGAGGCTCAGCAGCACAACAGCATCAAAGCGGGGGCTTAGGGAGGCACCATGTCGACCTGTGGATCTCAATTAGAGTGCAGCACTGGGGGGATTACTATGGGGGCTAATGACAACTCAATAACAACTGACAGGCGGTAAGCGCACAGATGAGGGGAGATTGGCCTGCAAATCCTATAAGCTTGTGGTCAATTGAACTTCATTTTCTGGGATGCAGTAAGACAAAGTTTGAAGCTCCATTTCTTGTCCATATAAGTTTTATTTTTGATATTTGTTTTCTTTGTAGACAAGGACAGATGACACTTGACTTTATTAATAGAGCACCTTTACCTGTTTTTGCAGCAAATGCTGTGAAGTATTTGGTAATTCCAAGATTCAAGAGCTCTGAATTGTGAAATTGTATAAAAGCATGGATCAATTTTAATAATCATTACAGGCCAATATGCAGTAATTATGCAAAATTTTTTGGCTTTACTTTTGTTTGTTGATATTGCATATTAATGTTAATGTGATTTTAATACATTAACTTTTCTCTGCTTTTCCCTTATGTAGTTAAAGAAGTGTTTCAAAGGTGGGACCACATTGTAGTTACAGAATTATTGTTAAAGGTGCACTGTGTAACTTTTCTGGTAGAGGGTCAACCATTTGTTACACACCATGTTGTTTTTTTCTTGAAATGTTCTACAGTATGGCATTTGATTTAACTATCTCCATGGTGACAAGCAGGCCACATTATTAGACCAAGTTACAGGTCAGATCTGTTGAGAAGTGGAATCGCTCACAGAAATGATGCATGTTTTGTGGTCATTTTGAGAAATAAAAACACCTATGATTGAATAAATACAAGATATATTTGTTTAATGCAATACTGTGGAACATGCCAGGCAAAGCAATAACATCGTCATGGAGAAAAACGAATGGCACACCCTCCACCAGAAAAGTTACACAGTGCACCGTTAATGCACATGTTTGTTTGTTTGCTTGCTTGTTGTTTGTTTATTCCCTATCTATGTCCTTCATGATCCGCTGTCTCTCCGTTGCCACCCCAGCCAAGAGCGACTGTCACATAATGCCTCCTCACCTCTACCGCTCAGTGGCAAAAATCAATGTCTTTTCTCCAACTGTGGACCGTGCGTTGGTTCAGAAGATGGCTGAATGATGGTGTGTTCACTGAGAGGAGGAGATAAGGAAGTGGTAGAGTATTTTGGAGGGAGGTGTTGACAGAGATGGATGAGCTGGAGGAGGTAGGAGTGGGAACCTCAGTGGACCATAAGGCTACCCTGCCTATGGCACAGAGACCAAAGTGCTTCACAACGTAAAAAAAAAAAAATCCAATTCTGTAACTTAAACTGTGAAATGAGAGTGTGTGTAACTAGAGGTAACAGTGGGCCACTTGCATACTGTGAATGTGGTTAAGGTTTAGGTGTTTTACAGCACATAGAACAGAATCGGAGCTCACAGTTCTCAGTAAAGTCATCATATTGAGCCCTTTAGTGTTGGTTTTGTAGCTGTCCACCCAAATCTGGATTTCTTTGTTTACTATTGGAATTCCAGAAACATTGGTGCTACTTAATAATAACTACACCTTTAAAGCTCCTATATTACACAAAGTTGATTCTTGTGTGCGTTAAACCATGTTGTGCTGTTACTTCCTCAAAAACATATTTGGAGTTTGGGTTTTGTTTCATTCATGCATGTTTGAGCAATTCTGCATTATTAGTCTGTTTACATCTGGAAAGCTCAAAACCTTCCAATGTCATGAAGCAGTAGTTTTCAGGTTAATAGCTCCTGTTTATGGCATGAGAGAGCTGTCAGAAGTATTCGTGTGCGTAGGATAGAAATCTGTGCATATTTGGCTGTAGTTGAGCATAAAATAATATTTGTAAACTCTCGAATGAGTCAAGTCGTACATAAAATGTGCTGTGTATTTTACCCATCAGAATACAAATTGAAAAGTTGCAACATCAGGAATTATGAAATTAAATGCAAATACAAATCACAGATGTGACTCTACTGTCAAAAATACGTCATCATCTCACATAGCCATGAACCATAGATCTCGCGTTCAGCCTGTTGGCATGGGTTAATACCGCCGCCATCCTGGTACAGGGCTTTCCTAGTTTAAACTGTCACTGACCATCATTTGACCGAAGCTTTTTCTAAGTATCAGTGAGCGGAGATGCCGGACTTTTGCCACGATTCTAGTGAAGGTGTATGGAGTATAAAAACAGTGGAACAAGGTGGAACAGAGTGTTTCCGTTTGAGAGAACAGTCTAAATAATATGTAGGATTTGTGTGTTAAACATATGAAAATATATGAAAATAGTGCCTTTTAAAAGGTTCTAAATAATCAAAAATTATTATTTATTAAAAATGGTGAGTCAGGCTTAGTAACTATTTTATTAAGGGGTTAAGGTTAGGAGTTAGAGATGGGGTTAAGTATTAGGATTAAGTAGTTACTAAACCTGAATCATTCTTAATAAATCATTTGTTAATTTTATTAATTAATTAATTGAGACTGAATAAAGTGTAGTAATTATTAAATGTTACCGAAATGTTCTTTAAAAAAAATTTCTTTTGGACGAATAATTGAAAGCTTGTCATTGGAGTGTCCTTGAATTTGCAGGGTTTTTGGATTTCTCTTAAGATTGTAACATTGATCAAATAAAGATTCGGAGTATTTGTTTCTTTACTGACCCCTTGTGGCTACTGTTGGTACAGCTTTCCCCCATCTTACTTAAATGAAGCACATCGAGTTTTTAATGTAGCCGTCATATTCAAATGCTGTTCTTTATTTGACCCTTCCCTCTCGTCTACACGTTCCCCTCACTCCCGTCAGCTGCTACGCTCTGCTGTACGTGTTCTTTGCCTTTAGTTTTCACGCTGCGGTTCCAAGCTGACAGGTGCTGAGGTGACCCTGCCCTGTCGCCCTGGACCTCTCACCTCGCCTCGCAGTGGAGACATCACATCCGCATCGCCGCAAACTGCTCCTGTCACAGCTTGAGTGACAGGTACAACGTAACCACGGCGCTCCCAACCTCACTGCTGTCACTCAACTGTCCGTCGCACAATGGCCGCCCTGCTCGCCCTTTGACCTTCTCCCGTGCGCCTTTATTGAATTACAACACCAGCCGTCTCTCCACACTCCGGCAGTAATTGAAAACATGTGATTTAAAAAAAGTCTTAGACAGAACGTGACTCTGTACAGAAGCAGTGGTCAAGCAGAGCAAGGGAAAGGTGATACTGGCATGTGGCATCCCCGTTATGAGGACTTAAGCGTTCCCTTTGTGCGGTGTTAACAGCAGAGCCAGGATTTCAGCACGATTGAAAGGATTGGGTGGACTTTAGAGTGAAGTCATGTTCCAGCCGTAGACGGTGCATATCCCCTTTGAAATGCCTGTGTGTCTTGGCATTGTTGGAGGGTTTTCTGGTAAAGCAAGGCCCTTAAATCCATTCACACTTGTACTTCTGTCTGGGGTTACGGCAGGTCTTTCAGGCTTTTTAAAAATCGTGTAGTTCCTGGAGTTTGGGCATGTACCACGACAACATTTTTAACTTTTTAACATTACTAAGGTGAAGTGTCAAATCCAACATGTTTTTTTTTAGCAAATGCGAACTCTCAAAAGTGTTTTCTCTTGACTATTGAAGGAAGATTTGCATATTTATAATTTGCAGCTCTTGTCATCGACATTCCCTGGGATTGTGACGCTAACTGAAAGCACTACGCTGTTAGAAGCTCTGTTACTCAAGTTAGACTTAATCTGAGCTTTGTTTTAACGCTGTATGACCAGAAAGAGCTGCTTTTGTTGGAACAGGTGAGCTGATTTGTTTGCTTAAACAAGTCTCTCACACATAATGTTACAGTCACAAGCTCGCCAGCTTTAGCCAACAGTTTTTCAGTTAGTCAAACATCTTTTTTTGGAAAATTAAACAGTTGAACTGGACCATGAACATTCACATTGATCACAGGCTCTGTTTATCATTGACTATGATTATCTGCCTACGCTACACCACTGGTCCTTCACTGTAGATAAAGGATGATGCTTTTGAAATGGATTCTCTTGCATTACTGTTAGTATTTAAGCAATATAAAATTAGAAAATATACAGAAAATTAAATGATTAAAGCATTAAATCCCACAGGAATTTCAAGACTGCTCTGGTAATTAAAGCTGACCCTTACCTCATAAGACAGATTGTTCCTTTTCCTTCGATCTTTGAAAGCTGTGGTGTGTTTGAGTCGCAAATGTAGCTCTTTGTTGATCTACCAGGGAAAATACTTGTCCGCAGTTGTTCACTTGCACAATAAAAATCTATGAAACCTGAAACACAGATGGCATCATTACAACCTAAACATAAAGAGAAAGAAAGCCTTCCAAAGTATCTGTCATCCACCACAGTAAAACTAAATAAATTCAGTTGGGTAAAATTGAAACACATTAGCGCACGTGTGTAATTATTAACGCTGAAGACTGTCTGCCATTTGGTTATGTCGCATTGTAAATACAGTCATGAGTGCTCTGTGTTATAAATTCAATTTAGCCAACCAACTCCTTTCCAACACCTCCCCAGACATCAGCCAATGACAATACTAACCAGGTTTACACACAGTCAATTCAATTAACAAATCCCTGGAAATCCAGTGTGAACAATGCCTCCATTTTCCTCTATACCGATCCAAAGATGAGCCAGAACAGCGGGGCTTTTAGCATCCAAATGCCAATGCCATTAGCGCAAATGGAAAATTAATTTGCGACATGTGTCAATAAGTGGTGTGAAAAGGCTGCCAGTATAGATGCTAAGTGAATGGTAGGTATTGCTATTGTAAGTTTGTAATATTTTTTTTTACAATACAGACATTTTGATTTCAGGACACAAAAAGATGGTCTGGGCTTCTAATAAAAAGTCACCTTGGGCATTGCTTTGGCATTTGCTTCATGCGGTGCTGTCAATATATTTTTTTTAAAACTTCCACTGCAAAACATAATATCTGAGTATGTTCCAGTTACTTAAATTAAGACGATTCAGTAGAACTTCAGTAGATTTCACTTCTTAATTAAAAAAAAAAAAGATTTTGCTTATTTTAAGCTAAATCTTTATTTTAAGCAAAAACAACCTTTAAGCTTATTTTAAAGGTGTATTGTGTAGCTTTTCTGGTGGAGGGCCCGTCAAATGCTTTTCTCTATGGAGGTGTTATTGCTTTGTTTGGAATGTTTCACAGTATGGCGTTTCTATCTTCATGGAGACCAAACCAGATCAAGTTACAGGCCAGATCTGTGGAGAGGTGACCCTGCTCACAGTCAGAATACCTGTTTTTTGTGTTGTAAAACCACCTGTCATTGACTTTAAACATCTCTGTCTTAAAATTATTCACACTGTGGAGCATTCCTGGCAGAAACAAGCAGGTGACGGACACCCAACCAAAAAGTTACGTAGTGCAGCTTTAAATACAAAGAGGTGTTTTTTTGTCTTCAGTGTAACATGGTATTTCAAGTATAAAAAGACTTGTCATGTGAAATTTACTCAAATCGTAATAATAACACATTCTTAATTAATTTCTCCTTTTAACTTGCAAGATTTGAGTTTTTGTAGTGTACTGGTAATAAGGAATCATCCATTTATAGTCAATTATTAACCTTTCTTTTTTTCTTTTTTACTTCTGATGCTTTGTGAAACCAAAAGGGCAACTGAGATTACAACAGGGCTTTTTTTTTTTTTATGAAAAAGCAGTGATCACATGGGGGATGGTTTGACCTTTGCCCCCCTGAATCCCTGTGCGCCTGTGACAGGACGACATCAGACAGGGGATTAAGGTAATCAAGGCTAGTAATGAGAAGGGGGCGCACAGTTATGAAGCGGGACACTCCCCGAAAGCAACAAATCAGTGCCTTAAACCCCGGAGTAAGATGTCATTTCAGCTGTGCCACAACACAAGGGACACTGCAGATATAAATGGAGGTCTGATACACAGCTAGAGAAGCACTGCAGTTAATGGGGTACCTTCTAAGTGGGTTTTTTGTTGTCATAGTCGACATTGAGTTATGGGAGTCATGGTTGAGGGATGTCAGTTGGAAGTGCATTTTCTGTTTTGTTTTTTGTTTTGTTTTGTTTTTTTAATGGTGAAAATAAACCCCCCAATCAGATACACACAGGATATACAGCTCTGGAAAAAAAGACCAGTGCATTTTTTTTTTCTGAAATCAGAATCTCTACATGTACGACAGCCGTTCGATTTTAGCATTGGTTGAATTCCAACACAGGCTTCATGAGGCACTGATGAGGTGATCACCAGAACCAAATATTATTAAGTAGAAAAACCACTGCTTGAAAGCTGGGAGTAAAAATCAAGGTTATTCCACCAAATATTGATTTCTGAACTCTTCCAAAGTTAAAACATTAGTATTGTGTTCAAATTGTGTGCAAATAAATGCTCTAAATGACAATATTTTGGTTTGGAATTTGGGAGAAATGCTGTCAGTAGTTAATTGAATGAAATAAAAATCATCATTTTACTCAAACACATACCTATAAGTAGTCAAATCAGAGATACTACAGAGAGACTGATGATTTTGCAGTGGTCTCTTATTGTTTTTCCAGAGCTGTATATACTATTTTAACATCCTTTCAGAATGAATTGTGATGTATTTAATCTGTTTTGGGTTGAAAGTGGATGGCTCTTGTTACTTTTCAATGCAAACAAACATGGAGCTAAACCTTACAGCCAAAAAATTGACATTAATTCAAATTATTTGCTGTAAATTCATCAAAATGGCTTCAAATTACATGTGGTGGGATTGGTATATAATGTAAAAATCAGGTTTATTACAACAGGTCTCGAAAATTGTGACTTTAGATGATTCTTAAATGGATCCTCGTCAGCAGTCTGTATTCAAGCCTGAAATTCGCAGAGCATATTTGCATTTGACAGCCAGAAGAGCTTGATGCATCTTTATTAACCACTTGCTTTGAAACAGCTCAGTAAAACAACAGGGCAGCTGTGACTGTGCGCCTGCCCTCAGCCTCTGGAGGTCAGTGCGTCTGCTGGACTAATGGGCCTGGGTCATGAGCAAAGAGATTTACTGACTGGTCAAGCCATCCAGTTACTCTCACAAGCAATTTCATCAAACTGCTGTCCGCTCGCCAAGACATGTATAAAAGAAACAGACTTCCTTTTCCCTGCCTGTGTCGTTTGTCACAACACTTAGGGTGAGTGTGTCTGTGTGACTATTGATGCATTTGAGTGATATCAAATGACCTCACCTTTTCATTAGAAAGAGCACCATAATGTAATGAGTCTGAATGGGCCTTTGCCTATAACTCACCCTGCATCAACTCCAACACAGTGATATATTCCACCATCTAAAAACATTAACAAATTGAGAAATGAGTGTGTTATTGAGAGGTTAGTCAGTGGATCTCTTTGTTTTCTCTACTGTATTAACTATCTATCGAACTCGGTGACAATTTGTCAGATAAATTCATTCTTGAATAATATTGTGACAGTTGACTCGTAGGGATGCACCTATCGAGCTTTTTCTGTTCCGATAGTGATGCCGATACTTTGGCTTTAAGTATCTGTAATGCACAATATCAGGTATTAGGTAAGAGACTGAAAATATCATTTATATCCTTTAAACACAAACAGCATATTATAAAAATATCTAAATGTGTTCTGTACCTGCTATTTATCATTTGAATGACTACAGACCAACTTTTTAAATATTTTGAGATGTTTTTGGGCCTACATTGTTCAGTAAATTATCAATTTATAGATCAAAATGGGATATCGACTGGACCGATATCTTCGAACTGATATCCAAGCCATCAAAATGTTCAATATTTGAGGTGATATCCAATACCACTATTTATCCGCGCATCCCTTCTGACAGGTGAAGTGAGGCATTGCAGGTGTTAGATGTTTTTGGCATCAAGTGAATATTTTATCCAATTTGTTGATGTGTTAGAAGCCACAAAAAGTTAAATTTCTTTTTAAAATCTGTGTAGAATATTTTCCAGCAGAATCTAATTCAACAGTTGAACTATTGTAGCTATTTCTGATCATTGCAGACAGAGAAGTGCATCATGACATAACTATGAGGTGGACGGTTATATTTTTCTGAGTGTTTCTAATGAATACAAAAGTAAAAGTATATGTAAAGCTATTATCTTACTGTTCCTTCACCAAGATCTAGTTTTGTCTGTGACGTTCCCATGGCTCACAGTCTCCATATGGAACATACAGCTATCAAGACTTCACCTTTACAGACTCGGGTGTGAAATATGATCTGTTTTTAATATCTCCACCTCATCAGTAACACTGCTGGAATGTCATGGCATTTTCCTAATTAGCCATAAATACTTTATATTGGACCTTGCCAAAACAATTCAGTGAAGATGTCTGATGGTGGCAAAGGTTATGAGAATTATAGCACAATATGAATTTGACTGGACAGATGAGTGATGGAGGTTTAGAGTTTGGAGCAGGAGGAGGAGTAGCTGGAGTAGGTGTAGAGGGTAGTTAGTAGTAGTAGTAGTAGTAGTAACTAGTAAGTAGTAGTAGTAGTAGTAGTAGTAGTAGTAGTAGTAGGAAGAAATAGTAGTAGCAAAAAGTAGTAGTAAGATGTAGTAGTAAGAAGTAGTAGGAGTAGTAGTTGTAGTAGTAGATAGTAGCATTCACTGTTATTCCACATACAGTAGCTGCATGGCACTATTTCAGTACACATAACCAAAATATCGTGATATCGTATCGACAAAGGTCTCACAATAATATCTTGGACCATCACGATGTATCGAATCACAAGTCTCCTTGCTTAAATGAATAGTTCTGATGCAGAAAGTACTACATAGACCAAGAAATAACTGTTCTAAGCACTTTGAAATTAAGTATTGTGAAAGCATTTTTAGAGTAAAAAGCAGTATATTCACAGTTTTGCTGTCACAAGTAAATATCGTACTGTGAGATGTGTATTGTGAAAATATCGTAAAGAGAGATTTGGATATTGTTACAGCCCTAAAGACAATAAATGTTGTACCAAATGACTGGTCAAAGCATTTTATAATGTCAGTATTGTTATTATGTAGAATATTGTAATATCGTGAGCCTCTTCACCATATTGTGAGCTTTCCCATGATATCCCCCCACCCCTTAGTTATTTGTATCTCCAACTATTTCACTGGCGGCTCCTCACTGGTGCTGTCTTTTACTTGCAGAGTGAACAGGAGCACAAAGCAGACAGCGGTGATAAATTATGCACCAGGCAGTGTTGCACATTAAGTCCCTGCTCATATTCACAGAGATTCCTTTGGAACAGCCAAGACACCTTCCACTCCTCCAGGGCTGAATCCTCTGTCATCTTCTCACCTTCTCCTCACATCCCACTCACCACCATTGGCTCATCTGGCATCTCTATTACTACAGGGCTCCTCATATCCTCTGTAGATGGAGCGCTGATAGACCAAGAGCACAGACTGTGGCCAACATAAACACACTGTCTGACCTCTTTGTCCAACTGTGCCAAATTGTCAGACACTTTCACTGTGGAAATAACATAATCCTGTTTTTTTCTGATTTAAAGGCTTATCATTTATTAAACAGACAACATTCTCTGAAAGCTATCATCTTCTCTTTCCAGCCCTGCACATAGTCCAATGCTTTTGTCCTTTTCAGATAGACCATAGAGCACGTCTCAAAGTACTTGAGGCACTTCCAACATCGATAATTTCTGTCAATACCAATTTTTAAGAGATTTTCTGGGGTAAATAAAAATGTGTTTTATTTCTTTCACACGTTTAACACACAAACACTGCATATTTAGGCAGAGTTCCTTGTGATATCATGTAATACAGGTAATACAGGAAGTACTCCACTATATTTTAAACTAAAATACACCTTCATGAGAATCAGTTTGATGATTTCAGCCCTGGAATCTCTACTGAACTAAAGGTAAAAGGTAGCTGTTAACTTTAAAACTACCACTAAATGATATCACAAGGTGGATGAGAGCATTTTGAGCTTTGAAGATATAGACAGACTAATAATAAAGGGTTACAAAAAAAGGGGGGAATGAAACATAACTCCAGGTATGTTTTTGATGAGGTAACATTTTAACATGGCTTGAATCTCAATTTTGCATAATATATGACCTTTAATCCATTTTAACATCCAGTTGCCTAACTAATAGACTGTGCTGAAGATTATGCCAAATTTTGTGCTCTTTAGTGGTTGTTAAGAACACCATATTTATGCCATATTAAGTATGTTTTCCAGTTGCTTAATTTAATTTTATGCTTTGGTGAAAATGAAGATTGAAGATTGCATTAAATTAAGTAAACACATTGCTAATTTTCTCAGGATATGAACTGACATTAATACTGTCTAAAGAGGATCATGCCCCACTTCTGGATTCACTCTAAAATGATGGTTGGTGACTTTAGTTTCCGTTGCGTTATCATTCCTGATCTTCACCATCTGCACACTGCATTAGGCCAATGTGTCAGCACCTGGACATCCCACTTCCCCCTGTTATCACAGCCCCACATCAGGGTTGGGTTTCTTCACTTACTGCTGTGTCGACAACTTATGTGGACATAATACACTGGCTAATAAAGTTCTGGCATTTGTCCCATTAACCTGGTGTTGTCATGTCAGAGCAATGCTGATTGTTGGTCTAAAACAAAAAATAGAATTGTGTAAAATTTTCTAGGAATGGGCCAATATGTATGTTTTGTTTTGTTTTTTTTTGTTTTTTAGCCCATACCGATACTGGATATTTGGCCTGCTATTGTGGCCAATAACCAATATTTCCTGATATCAATATTTATATTTTAAAATCCCTAGCAAGGCCCACAGAAATGCATTGTAAGTTAATGTAACAATCACAAATTGATTTTTCACTTTTTTTAACCTTTATTTAACCAGGAAAGACCCATTGAGATTACTAACCTCTTTTTCAAGGAAGTTCTGGCCACGCACGCTCCACTTTCATACTAGACAATGTGGGGGAAGTGCCTTGCCTAAGGACATAACAGCAGTTTTTTGTGTCTGGCGCCCCACTGTGGCACCTGGAATTCCCAGTGGTCTCCCTTCCAAGTACTAACCACGCCCGACCCTGCTGAGCTTCTGAGATCTGATGAGATCAGGCTTTAACAAGCTGGTATGACCACAAAAATAATAAAAATATCAATTTATCTGGGATATAAAGTTGTTTGTTCATCAGTCTGTTCAAAAAGGGCACACAGAGAATGGAACCATGCCCAAAAATATCCGTATTGAATATTGGTATTGAGTTTCGATATCAGCCAAACCAATATAATGGCCATCTCTAAAATTCCTGAATATCCTTATCAAAATCCTCTAAAGCACATAAAATTGGTAGACGGCAATAAGCAGTAAGGAAGAGGAAGTAGTTACACGCTTAAGTCACTTTTTCAGAATATCCAGCTGATCCCACTGTGGTTCTAACCAACGGCATGACTCTTAAACTGGGACCTCTGGGATACAGACACAACATCATGCAGTCCCCATGAATATGAAAGACCCACCCAAGCATAGATCAAATATGACTGCTGTGTCCACCCTAACATACAACAGGTTAATTGGGAGGTGATGCAGTAACCTTTGGCATAAAAATGAATATTATGATATGAATAGATGAATAGATATGAATAGATATAGTTGTTCATCTTGCAAAGTAAAATAGTTGATTAGCAAATTGGCTAATACGTTGATTTTAAGTTTTCCAAACATTTTTAACATAATTTTAGACAAATATTTTATTATGCGTATTTATTCATGGGTTTCATCTTCTTGTTACATGTGACATTTTGAGGTATTCACAATTCAAAAGATACATATAAGATTTCGCTTAGAATTGCCTATCACTACGGCAAAAGCGTTAATTTTTCATCACTCTGAAACCCAAGGATAGTGTATAAAGGCTTAATAAGTGTATTATTTGTACTAGATTCATGTTGATCTGTCAGTTTGTTTTGTCAGTTCTTAGTCAAATCAAACTTGCTAAAACCAACACAATCTTCTCTTTCCCAGCAGCAGCAGAAGTCACATTTTACACAAGTTCATATCTGAGTTGTGTCCATTTTGACTCAGTGAAAAGCATAATATGAGCGTGAAAGAAAGATTAGGCAGGCAAGAACGCTGGCTGCAACTCAGCTCTGATCCCTGCCCCGGGCACTACAGGAAGGCTAATGTAAGCGCAGAATTGGTTTCCATGCTGGCTGGATAGAAGCTTTCACAGACTAGCACCCAGACAAGCAGAGAATTTAGTGATTAGGAATAGCACATATGTTAAGCTCCCATACACCGCTTTGCCTCTAGCGTTTGATTTTTTCTAGATTTGAGGGATGTAGGGAATTAAAAGAAATTGTGGGAAAATTTGGCCAGTACAGTTAGATAAGTGCAACTAAATAGGGCAATACAATGCAGGATTAACCCTAGTGCTTTTTTTGTGTACCTGTCAGCTCTCATAGGTCATTTTTCTCACTGTTTTATTCATATGAACTTCCACTACACCTTGGACCTGCTACCCTCACTCTTCATTCACAAAAGTTGACATTTGTTTCTATGGAAATGTATGGAGATACCTCTGGAATATTCAGTAAATGTCATTGTTTCCTCACTGTATGGATCACCTCACAAAGAGACCAATTTCCCTTGTTCTTTGTCTGAAATATTGTCATTCCATGCCCTGTAATTTGTTTTTTTTTTGGTGGCATTTGAAATCTAAACCCAGAATTTGCTTGACATTTGACTTGCAAACCTCTGAGCCCTTTTAATAACAGTCCCGGCTGTGAGCTGGGGAAGTGCTGATAGATAGGGATCAGTGGACGCATCTGGTTGGAAGAAACACCCCTATCAGTGGCAGACAGAGCTCTCCCCCAGGACCCCAAAATCTATCCAGGTATGTGGCTTATGCTGCCCAGTCAATTAAAGCAATCCTTTTCTGACACCAGTGGGATCAAATCATATAAAGGGTTTAAAATATATCTGAGGGTGGAGCTGAATGTTTTTACTTTCTCTGCCAAAGTTGCACAGAGAAACGGTTATCTTTGGTTGACTGAGTGGTAATGTAGCCAACTGTCCATGCCAGCTTTGGGCGTGCACTAAGCGTTGGACAGCATAAGGGAGGCGCGACTTTGTATAAGACGCTCCACTGGGTCAATGTATCTTCTTTTGTTGTAGTTTTTCCTCGCTTTATGTGTCTGGAGAGAATGCTTACTGTCTATGATTAGCTCTCAAGCAAACAAGGAGTAGTACTGCAACATGGGAGTAATACATGGTTCAGTTGAAGTGTTAAAACTACATAAAAATCTGCATGAAATTGTGGATTTTTCTGCAGTGTGGTAAAAGATCATGATTCTCTTTCCTTATATTGATTCATTTAGATATTTATTAGATTTTTTTTTCTTTTCCAAAGCAAAATTTAAATGGTTTCAATATCAATTTCCCGACCATTAACAACACAAAAAAGACCACACGCTTTTATTGTCTGGTTGTAGGATTTGTTATAGACCTCAAAACAAGACATGACTGAATTTCAAGCTTGATTAAAGAGTGATTAGTAATAGTAATAAATGTGCATCAATATTTATTCAGCATGTAACACAAATTCTCCCACAAATACCTCTCCTCATACTGCGCTAATTAAAGTGTAAAAAATGTAACATGTGAGCCATATATGAAATACTTCCACAATATTAAACAGGCTTTCCGTGAGTACGTCTGTGAACAATAGATGTAATGATGTTTGCTAATGAAGCTGTCTTGTTGTGGTGTGAGCGTGCCTGTAATCCCCCGTCATGCCCTTCATGAATAGTCAATGAGGCCACTCAGTAACCACAAGGGGGTGGGGGTATGTATATATGTGTGTACTCTGTCAGTGGCCCGGGTAAGGCGCAGGCAGAAGGCTGAAGAGCAGAGAGAGGCTGGGAGCATGACAGGCAGGCAGGGTCGAGGCTGAGGAGGAGCGAGAGCACGGGGGGACTAACCAAACGCAGCCGGACGGAGCGCTCCACGATGGGATGCAGCCTGTGTACCCTGCAGAAGCCCGATGAGCACTACAAACTACTCTATGAAATCTGCCAGGTACTCGGAGCAAACCAGCTTTACTTTTATGTTCTGTAAGAGGAGTGGAAGTTGAAGCAGAAGCATGTGTTGGTTTTGTTTAGGAGTTTTTTACTTGCAGTAGTTTGAATATTGTAATAAAGGTAGTGGAGACTAAAACATGCGGTACTACCCCAGCTGAGTATCTCAAAAAGTTTGTTTTGGTATTTCATGTTAGTTTTGCTGGACATTAAAGATGCAATATGTCATTTTTGTGGTGGAGCATCCGTCACCTGCTGTGTGATTATTTCTTTACCAGGAATGTGACCCTGCTCACAGTAAGAAGGCATGTTTTACAAGTTTTTTTGAGCAAATGGAAGTGAATTCATGCAGATGCGAGATAAGTTTAATGCCATACTGTGGAACATTCCAGGTAAAGCAATAACAAGCAGGTTAGGACTTGACATTACAAAAGTTACTTAGTGTACCTTTAAGATGTACTTTTAGCATGCAACATTTCTAATGATAACTGATGACTATGGATATTATTAGAATATGTGATAGAACCTAGATTTTTAAAATTCATTTACTTTTAGAATACAACTTGTTTTTGAATATTTTTTCATAGGGATTTTATCTTTTTTTTCTCAGCTTTAATTCTCAAGGTTCATACTGTACATATTGCATTAGTAAAATAATCATTTCAGTTACGTGGCATACTTGCAGGCCGGTGTGAATATAGGCTGCCTGTGTGCTGGGGGGGGGTTTGGGCAGAGTATTTGGCGGTCAGGCTGTCACTGTGAGCGCGGCTGAACTCCGGTCGCGGGGGTCAGGGAGAGGTGGCCGCACTGAGCTCAAAGGAGGGGTCCCGAGAGTGGGGGCTCCCGAGGGTGGGGGTTGGACGTGAGGTGACAGCTCGCTCAATGCTGTGAGAGCTCACCGCTGCCCACCTCCTCATTGTCAACCCAGTGCTGACTGGCTGCTCTCGCGCTCTCACCCCAGCTTGACTTGGACTGAAGTTTATGTTTAACAGAGCGCTGCTTAGTTTGCAATTATTTTACATTTTGAAACAGAAAGGCGTTGAGAAGTGGTGGTAAAGAGTCTGTTAACATGCAGGGACAATGTTTCGCATGAAAGAACACAAGTAGTGGCTGTTAAACAATACATAGTCCGTTGGCCAGTACCCAAAAGTTGGTAGCAGTGGTAGTAGTAGTAGTAGTAGTAGTAGTATTAGTAGTAAAAGTAGAAGTAACAGTAGAAGTGCTTGTAGTAGAAACAGTAGTAGCAACCGTAGTGGTAGTAGCTGTGCAGTTGTGTTTGGGTATTAAGTTGTAGCCTATAAATAATACCTGAGATGAGACAAGATCTTGAACCACAAGATCTCGCGAGATTTGAAGATTGTGCACTCAGGAGAAGAATGCTCTTGTGAGATTTTTTCCCTCATGTTCTTACGTCCGTAATTGAGAAAAAAGGGTGATGAGTTAAAGTTCTTGAGAAGTGGTATAGTCCTAAAAAACAGTACTATAACGACAGCCAAAAATATTAAATAACAAATCATAAATGAGAGGCCAAATCATTTATTTATTATGAATAATGTCAAAATCTCCTCCTGTCTTGTGAAAATTGGATCTTGCTCCTATAATACCCTTGCTAAAATTCTTGGTAACATTTTATTATAACTACAATTTAATCAAGCATGAAGAATGACTTAATACAAAATGAACATATAGTTTATTAAGAATGATTCAGGGTTAGTAACTACATCATTATTATGGGATCACATTATTCACTGCTGTGTCTTTTCTGGCCTTATTTGAACTCTGCATGACCTCACTTTTGTCAAGATAGGAACACAAGTGTTTTCTCTGGCAACATCATTAGTACACTGTTTCTTGTTTAAACACTCATATCTCCCTGTCTGTGCTACGGGTTATGCTTCAGTGTCACTTCTAATTGAGACCTACTCCGAGCATGTTCATCTGGCTGTTTAGATTCAAGTGCTAGCCTGGCCTAATGAGCGAAAAACACTGGGTTAGCTATCTATCACTACTGCACAGAGTCAGATTTTCCATGCAGGGTGACTGGTGGCTGCTTTAAGTGAACAAAATGATCTGGTGTGCTCATTATCTAGTCCTTAAATGACAGATGCACGTCAGGGCAAGAAGGAGTCGAGTGCTAAGGGAGGCTTTGATCAGGACGAGTGGCAAAAATACAACAAAATGGTAATGATGATGTGTGTATTATGTGTGTGTGTACCATAGACAGTATGAAGAAGTGGACTAAGGGAGGGAGTGTGAAGTCACCCACAGCGTTTGGCTCCAGTCAAATGAAGCTCATGATCCTAGCAGTTTTAGGAGCCAGGTTCATATTAGAAATAGGAATTTAATTACATACAAAATAGCAAAATAAAAACACCAAGATCGTGTACAGTAGGTTAATATAAACATTTATGAACAACACCAGAATGACGAGGCTCGCTGCAGCAGATACAGAGAGAGGGTGGCAATTTTCCAATGTAAAGTCAGTTGGAAAGAGAGTCGATGGAGCCGGAAGTGCACCCATGAACACTTCCTATTTGGAACTCACAGCCCTTTCTGCCATCATGCAATTGTTTCCCATGATTCCTAGTAACAATGTGCCTGATTGGACAAAGAAGTGTTGGTAATGTCAGCAGCTTCTGTGTTAGTAATTACTTGAGAAATTGCCTTGTAAAAATGTATATATTATGTTTTACAGTCTTATTTAGCAACTTTGACCATCCAATGCATGATGTAAAGATAAAATAATGATAAATTAAGGTACAGGGTGTTTAATGTTGAGGTCAAAAATTCCTCGCTTTGTCCCCTGGCGCTGCTCATAACAGCTGTGACATGGTGTGTGGAGATGGGGGGACTTTGTTGTGATGGCAGTGTAGCCTTCAATCATGTAACCTGGCTGTGATTCTCTGGAAGCCTTGTCATCTGTCGTTATTGCCAGATTGAAAGCATCATCACTGATAAGACCTGGTATCTATAAAAGCTCATATAAAACTGTCAACCTGAAGAAGAATTGCTTTGAGATTTGGCCACTGACATCTCAAAAGCAGAATCGTAGCAAAACTAAAGTATGCTCCCATCTGAGACACATTTTCACTAGTAGAGTGCTCATAATCTATTAATGCAAAAAATAGTGTTTCAATTCATGCTTTTATCAAGGCATGGTTTACTGCAATGGTGTCTTTGTGATTCTATTTTTTTTTTTTTTTTTTTTTTTTTACAATAATCTAGATTCAGATTAAATGTATTGCAGTTGCACTTTTAGCATCTGACCACTGTGCAATCAGCAAGTATTAGGTAAAAAAATATATTACATTTACATTACTAAAGTGCATGATAAAGTGCATATTGGAGTGTGACAGCTGTGGGAAAAGAAACTGTCTCTCTGTTTACATACAAAGGGCAAACCTGTAGCACTTTTTATGCACACTGAGCACTTTAAACCAAGAGACCGAGACATTCACATATGTTCTTACATGAGTGAATACATAAACTGAAGGCATCGTGAGTTATTTCTTCTATTGACACATCAGTATTCTCTGGTGGGCTTGGGATACAACCATCAACTTTTGACAGTAGGCAAAAAAAGCTGACCTACCGGCATTCTTTGGTTAAAACCCAAACAATTCAGGACACTGGTGCCAAACAATAAACGCTGTGTCTAGAATTCATATTAACACCTTAGAGTGCTGTCCAGACATATGAGTAACTTAACACTCTTAATCATTACATCATGTGCCCCAGAACGAATGATTCCATGGCCCAGTTAATAATGGTCAGTTTGGGGTCTGTGAGTTCACACAGTCTGTCTGGCCCATTGATCCAGTTCACTTGAATGAATGTTCCATCAGTGCTCCAAGGTCTCCCTTATTATGTGAAAGTGTCCCTGCATGAGCACTGTGTGTGTGGCGTTCCTTATCTTAGTTTGGGTTTGTTTCTCATAAACATCTAAAATCTTAGCAAAAAGTATACCGTGACACATTCCCCAAATACTTTCTACTTTTCCAAGTACAGAGACCTTTGTGCATTCAAGTGTGGCGCATGAAGTCAAAGCCAGACATGCAACCTTCCCAACATAACTTATTATACATAGGATATAATGCAATAATGCAATGTAAAACATCAAAGCAACTGACATAATGGGGAAGTTATACTGTAAAAGATGCACATATTCTGAAACAGAGCTTTTTATTGTGGAAAAAAAAATCTAATAATAATAATAACAATACAACTTCTACTACTACTTCTACTACTACAACACTACTACTACTACTACTACTACTACTACTACTACTACTACTACTACTGATGATGATGATAATGATGATGATGATGACACCACTTTCATACTAGGCAGTCTGGGTGAAGTGTCTTGCCTAAGGGCACAACCCATCCAAGTATTAGCTAGGCCTGGCCTTGCTTATGAACTAACCCCTATAAACTAACATCAAGGACCATGACGTCCACCCTCCTGTGGGCTCACCACCTGCAGAGGGGTTCATAGGGGGGGTCAGGTGCTATGAGGATTGGGCAGCAAACTGTCCCCGCGACCCAGCTGGATTAAGCGGGAGAAGATGGATGGATGGATGGCCTTGCTTAGCTTCTGAGATCTGATGGGATCAGGCTTTGACAAGCCGGTATTGGTGTTGCTTAAATGATACATGTTTACCTTTGGTATTATCCCACTAAGCTACATAATATGCACAAACTGCTTATATGCAGTCTGCATCAGCCATATTCCTCATGTATTTGATCGTCTGTTTCTGTACTGCTCTGATTTATCATCTTAGCTAAGCGATTTTCCATTCCCAGGTGATCATTACAGAGGCAGGTCCTGGAGCTCTCTTTGAACTTGACCCCTCAGACTGCACTGGACCCCTGTGTTCAGTCTTCAAAGCTGGAAGGGCACCATGTGGAGATGTTGCTTTTGTCAGGGACTTAAAGGTAGAGCCCTTGAAACAGTGTCGGTCCATGAAACAACAGTTGAGGCTGTGGCGCCGTGCTGTGGATCATACACCAGAGAGAGAGACTGTTTAATTAGAGGCACAACACTGCTCTCAAATATGGAGTCTGATTCTACAAGTTTGGTTTCTTTCTACATCATTTTGTTCATCTTCCAATAACAAAAGATGGTTGAATTTTCTCAACAGTATAGATGAAACTGAAATATCGAGATATTGTTAAATCTCACAATAAAATTTCACAATACATGGCCATCACCATGTATTGTTAAAATGCAGAGGGACCTACATAGTCCATGATTCTTTGCTCTGTTTCAGTGCAGACTAGAAATAACTATTATTAAGCACTTTTCTTAATTCTTTGGATTATGACAGAACCATAAACTTGTCAAGGTATTGAAAAGGAAAAAGTAGTACATTCACAATTTGGTTAGCCTGTGTTAGTCCTATACCATGAGATTTGGATATCGTCACATCGCTACACAACAGTAGACAGAATTCTGCCTTCTTTTGCTATGAACAGGGGATTACACAAACATTGTGTTGTCTTTACATGGTGAGGGGTTGTAGATTATATCGCTTTAGAATCAGTTTCTTGTTTAATTTCTTCAGTTTGATTCATCATGCAGTAGTTTATATCACACAACACACACAACACAACAATATCTAAAATGGAGGCTTAGAGTGATAGTTGGTACTTTGCTTGGAATTGAATCCTCAACTTCTTTGACCCACTCAGCTTGCAAATGGTTGTCAAATTTACTAAACCAAATCTACACTTGATATTACATACTTGTATATGTTACAGTTCAAACCATTGTTCTGTTTGTTCCTATATAAGCTATATTATTAGCCCTCAAAAGTTCACGTGACATGTCATTATTTGCAGACCGCTCATGTCCCAAGCTGCAGTCATACAGACCCTATTATCAAAGCACTGCAGGGGAAAAGTAAAGAGGCTCAGTGGGACCAGAGGCTTTTAATGAGGCTTGACAGTGGCAGCCTCAAAACCCAGCCGGAGATCTGCTGTAGTGGACCATGACGGGCCTATGTGTGTTTTAATGATAGCCATGCAGGACCAATGGTAGCACTGGGCCTTGGTCGGTACTTCTGTTAGACCACGGAGCAGGTGGCTGGCATTGTACTTACTGTCAAGCATATGACAAAGACATAACCAGAGTCTGGCAGCAAGGACGCCCATCACTGATCACTTTACACATGGGACATGATAAAAGGCACAGAGATGAAACAGCATTTTGAGTCATTTTAATTTAGCCTTGTAAGTTTGTTGTGGATTTGTCTTCATTATCTCAAGAATTATACAGTGAACATTTTTTTATATTTGGCTATAGAGATAGAAAGTCTGAACTTCATTTTGAAATGTAAATGTCTCAGTTTTCTAATTTCATATGTAATTAAACTTTAAAAACATATAAACTGATGAGCCTTGTTTACTTTAAATTAAAATGGTTTTGATGTAATAACACTGCAGTGCCATTGCAGAAGCATATGCTAAGATGTGTGGTGCAGCATGTCTCAAATTCTGTATCTTTTGCTTTTTTTCATTTCTCCCATAATTCAGTTTTTACAGTTTCAAGGAAAGAGTTTGTTCAGCTGACAGGAAGTGATCCATTGACTAAAACTGGCCTCTAAGTAGTCCATATAAAGCAGTCTTTGTATATGGAACTCTTTGGTCTATAATCCTTGGCACAACCGTGTTTTGTGGCAAATAAAAGCAGCTATGTTTTGGAGCCTCGTGCCCATCTATTTGTCAGATTACTGAAAGGAGCAACATGAGGAGGCACACTCTGAGAAGTGACAGGCGTTTAGTTTGCTTTCTTGTAGAAATTAAAGCCAGAATGACCCACATTCATAGTTGAAAGCAATACAGAAAATGCTTCTTTGTGCAAACTTTTGTGGATTAGATGAGTACAAGAGAAGCACGCAAATGACACCTCTTCTTGAGTGTACTTGAACTGTTGTGTTTACCTGTAAAACTTGGAGATGGCCAGGCGCAGGTTTATTTGTAACTTTGTTTACCTCATGGCCTTTCCCTCAAAAAATGCTGGCTTGGAATTAAAGAACTCTATTGTATGAAGGTTTTACAGAGAGGCTGAATAGACCAATCAAAGAAAATCGTTACATAACAAGATTTAACTGAAGTATTCCCTGTGTGCACTGTATGAGTACAATCCAAGGATTTTACAAACATTAGTCCCTGAAGAAAAAAAAGCTCTGTGGATATTTGGTGACAATAGTTTCATGGCCAATTCTGACGTTATCCTCTTTACTAAAATTAAATGTGCAGTACCTGATTTTCATGGTCTTAAAAATGTGAAAAACTGAACTGGTCCAAAGTTATTTCTCACTTACCTTGTGTATTCGGAGCATTCAAATTATTCACTGCAATGAGTTTCTAAGCACTTTTAGAACTTTCAGAGGTCATAATGGCATTTTTGCTGTCACTGTAAACAATTAGCATGCCAACAGTGCATTTCCTGATTAATAATACATAATATGTGCAGTACACAATACACAGCGGACAAGAGCTGCTTAATATATCTGTACTGGGGAAATACATGCAATAAAATCAGGTTCAGGCCCTTTAATGCATGTACCATCCCACAGTAGTAGATTTGTTTTGTCGTTTGACTGTTGGAATACATAATTGAGTAGTATATTATTTTCCACGTGAATTTAGGACCTGTCTTGAATGAATAATTATTGAATAAAAGGATCTGTCCACAGTTAATGAAAAAAGAGATTACTGCCTGAAGGTGCTATGAATACATCAGCCCTATATCAACATCCACATTGATTTGCATAGCAGGATTGAGCAGGCTCTTGGTCCTGGGCCCTGGCTCATCTCTTCTAACCCTAATTATCATGTGGAAAGCTGGCTCTTATATTAAGTGTCTACACAAATTCTGCCTTTTTCTGAAGCAGGTATTAAAGTATCATTATATACAGTTTCTCATTCTACTGTGACCCTGGTGGAGGTCAAATTGTGAATGTTTTAATGAAAGAAGAAAAAGGTGAATAACAATAGCCCAGCTGTGTAAATTCCTCTCCAGACAGCCATGTGATTTAGACCTAATTAGTATTCCTTTAAGTGGGACCCCAGTGCCCCCTTGTCCTTAAGATGGATGAATTAAAAAGGAGGAGCTGTCTCACTAAAGATTCACTGGTGTTTTTTCTGTTAGTTCCTATACTGTTTATTTATCAACACAAAATGCTAATATTTGAGCTTATTCTGAGTTTTTAATCTGTCAGCATTTCAGTGTTAGGCAATGATTGTGTAACTGTCTTGGCCTATGTATTACCAACTACTTCTACTTATTTGGATTTAGTAGTATTTAGTAGTAAAGCATTGTGAATGTGATTAGATTTGAGATTAATGTTTAATAATAGGATTCTATTCAAAGTTCACATTTTAAACATGTCCAGAAGAATTGACAAAAAGACAGAACAAGGACTGTGAGCTAACAAATGAATACACAGATCATGTGTTTCAGAACATGCTTGTACAGATCTAAACCCTGTGTGCTTTAAAAGATAAGATATTTTGTGGTTTATGGAAGGAATGATGGTACTTTCTAAACTGCAGCTTTTGCAAGTTGCCATTTGCATCCATTAAAATTGCAGTTTGATTATGATCCATCTTGCAGCCTTATTTAACAATATGTAATTCTGCATCGGTGTTCTCTTCAAATCAAAGCAGATCGGGTGGTGCATTATTGACTGTTGTGTCTTCCAAGTGTTCTGTGTGTTTTTTCCCAGTGTGCAACTAAAGACGCTGTGTGTCAGAGGTGAGCAGCTGAATGAGGCCAGCAGGACCCCCTCCACAGCTGGGAGGGGACTGCACGCATTCAGCCCCAGCTCTAAAGGCTTTGTGTGTGGATTCCAGGCAACCAGGTCTAATGCAGCAGCGAGGAACGCACACAGGCTCTTGTCTTGTGCTGCAAGATGGCACAGTGTGGGAAACTAGAAAAACACAAGGCTGGTGAAATGTGTGATGTCTAGTTTAAAGGTGGGCTATGTAACCTTTCTGTGGGATTGTCTAAAACAGGCTCGTCTTCATGGAGATGTAATTGTTTGCCTGAAATGGTGTAGAATATGACATCAAAGGTCCTGTGCCTGTTTTTTCTGTGTATTTGTTCACACACTGTCTGCACCTAATTATAAAGTGTTTTATTGACCAATAATCAGGAAGTGCTCCAGGAAGTAAGCTTCATGCCTGCTCTGAAATTTGTGAAAACTGCTTAAAACTCATCAAAGTGAATGATGCTTAGAATGCATTAGGTAAATGAGGAATAATGTTAGATGTTTAAAATGAGCTAGGTTTTTCACATTTTTAGACAGTATAAATCAGGCACAGAGCTTTTAAACTCATTTATCTCCATGAACACAAGCAATTGACCCCACCTGGCCAACTTACAGGTCAGATCTGTGAAGAGGTGGCTCTGCTCACAATAAGAAAGCATGTTTCTCAAGGCATTTTTGTGCCGTAAAACACAGTAGTTGAAGCAGGTGGTGGACTTTCACAATGATTTACATAGTGCACCTTTAAATTAAGAGGAGCAGTTGGGTTGAGTAGCTGAGTCATTTTTTTTCTTTGTCAGCTGGAGAATAGTTTTAGTTTGAGTAGTTTGCTTTGAGTCATTGCTGCACTCGTTTGATGTTTGACTCAGAAGCTGATGAGGTTTTGACCCTCTGTGGTTGTAGTTTGTGTTCTGGCCACCAGAGGCTGCTTTTGAGTCTGGCTGGATGTTACATGTTGTAGTTGTGCCATGGTCTCTTGGTGCACTTGATTTGAATATGAAGTTACAGTGTATAGTTCATGTGGGGTTGTTTTATTTATCACTCATTTTCTGGCATTATTAATATTGGTGGTTCATCATTACATAATTTATTCATCAAGTGTTAAGAATTTGTCCAACTACTAGAGGGAAGACACATCTTAGAGTGACCTAAAAGAAAGAGTTACTCCAGAGAGAGAAAAAAAATATCTATTTGAACACCACCAAATGAAAGAGTAACTGTACTGAAACACAGCTACTCAAAATGAATATTCTCAGTGCATATTTCTGTACATGTATTTAGCTACTGTCCACCACTGCTGGTATTCATGCCCTATCATTTTCTATATCTGATTAACATCTCTCCTATGGGAGTTACAACATATTTTATAACTGTGCACTCATCTATACTCAGTGTGTCGACACCTCCTATTTAGTCTGAGGACCTCAGCTCTAATCTCTCATCAGTGTGGGGCAACCTTTAACGGCTTCATAGATACTTAATTAGCTCCTCTTTGTGATACTCCATTGCCTTTTTGCTTAAATGAATCATCTGAGGTTAACTTGTAGCATACAGAGCTGGCGGTGGCGTGTCAGGTCAAATTGATTGAGTGTGCTTAAAATGAGTTTGCCAAATAGGGGCTCATCAACACACACTCTGCTAACAACCTCTCTTCATTAAAGAGAGACTCCACCTAATGAAGTGGTTATTCCACTCATTTAACTCTGACCTTGTAAAACAAACCCATTATTAGCGATTATTAGCGGTATTTCTTCAGCACAATAGGGCAGCTCATTTTACAAGACCATATTTCCCTCATATTTAATTCAATAAATACAAGATGTTTAATCATCCCATATATTATTGATTATTAAAACCAGGTAAATTTGTCTCTCTGTGCAGGTGAATGGAAAGGACCTCTCCAAAGCCACCCATGACCAGGCAGTGGAAACCTTCCGCATGGCTAAGGATCCCATCATGGTGCAGGTTCTCCGCAGGACCCCCCACCCCCCACTGCTCAGCCCCACCTCTGACACCCAGCTATCGGATACCAGCACCCAGACGGACCTCACCCTGCAGCACCTCATGGCCCTCACCAAGCTGCCGGCCCCTGCACCCAACATGGCGTCGCTGGACACCTACCTGCTGTCAGAGGAGTCAGTTACTATGCCTGTTCTTAATAGTATAATTGCAGAGCTATCTATGGGTTTCAGAATGGTGAAGTAGAAGTGCAACTGCCATAGTAACAGGTTAAAAGAAAATCTTATTATATTTTGAATGGAAAAAAGTCCTCAAAATGTTGCACAGAACCAGGGATCTGAAACTCGTGTTATGGAGTAGGATTGAAAGGACTAAAGAACTGCAAATTCATAATGGGTTTTTGCTTTGACGCTTTGACACTTTCGACCATTCAATATTGACCATTCATATGACATAATTTTACTTAATAATTGTACACACTGGCATAGGTAATACAAAAGACACCCAGATACTGAAATTGCGTTAAAGCAAGACAAGTAAACACTTGCTTTTAATACAACGCCTTTGTGTCATCGTTCTGCATGTTCATACTATAAAAATACAGTATATTGCTGAGCACATATTTCTCTCAGGTTATTTTCATTTTGTCATATTGGAAAGGTCCCAGTGCTGTCAGTTTCAATCAGACCTATAACCTCAGTTTAATGAGAAAGCAGCACCTCTAATCCAGCCCTGTACATGTGTTCAGTCCTAATGAATATAGCTTTTTTACTCCTGCAGGAACATTCAACCTAATCAGTTATTTCAATTTCTTTAATTGATTCTTGGGTCAAGTTAACGTGACAGGATCTTAATTTGTAATTAGCTTCAGGGTGATAGAGTTAATATCTGATTCAAGAATGAGTTCCACCTAAATGTATTAAACTCCGACTCTAATTAAACTGTGACTTCAGAGCAAATTGCTCTAAACTGACAAATGCATTTTTTTCTTTCCAACCATTAGGTGTTAACTGTTTTTTTTTTTTCAGACATCCCACTGGACATGCTTTCTTTGATCCCAATGACTTCCTTGAGGGGATACAGCAAGAAATTGAACGTGAAGAGATGGAATATGAGGTAAAACAATGCCATTTTAACTTCAGTATGAAAAGTCATCAATTCACAAGCTCATACTGTTTCTGTGCTGTTTCTGTGCCCTCAAGACACAAGACACTTCTAACACAATATACTCACACAGTCATAGTATATTCCCGTGTGCTAGAGATAGACCATTATATTGATCCGATATCTGCACTTTTCAGCTGTTGGCCTTAAAGCACAGGCCAATATTGTTATATATGTTTTGGCCGACCTGCTGCCTAAAGAATACACATTATACTTTATTTCAACGCACTGTTGCAAGGAGGACACTGCGTAAAACATGACTATACAGCTTTCTTATAGGCTGGAATATAGAGGCTTTTTTCAATCTGCCAAACATGAATTCATTTTTATTGAGCGGCCGTACTTTGCCCTCTCAGTGTCCACATGTGTCCATCTCAGTAGCTGATGGTTCTCTGTCAGTGTCTGCACATGCTGTGGTACAGAGCAGACAGACTCAGCTACAGCAGATGTGGAGCACTTACACCATTACTCTTCAGTGACACAGCTCTCATAACTCCTGGATAATTACCTAGTGCTGATAACACGTCTGCAGTGATAGATTTAACACACACCAAACAATGCCTGGATGAGGCCTAGATGAAGCTGGGGTTTGGTGACTGCCAGGAGTCCGCTGTGCTGTCTCAGTGACCTCCTTTGACCCCAAGCCCCCGACACTCCCCTGCTGTTCTATATTAGGGTTTCTATACATAGGGTAATGTGCAAAAGGAGAGGTGAAGTACAGAGCAGAGCCTGGCATAAAACAAGCAGTAGATAGACACTAAACCAGTGGTGGAAAGTAAAATATAAAAGCAAAAGTACAATACTTAAATATTAAGTATTATTCAGTACAAATTTTAGGTGTTTGTACTTTACCTAAGTAAATTTTACTGCAGATATTTTTTACTTTTACTTCACTACATTTGAGAACGTGCATCTGTACTTTCTACTCCACAACATTTTAGATCTGGACTGAAAAGTAAAAAGTACCGGTACTTTGAAATGGCTGAGACATTTTTAGCACATTGAATTAGAGCTTCCTTTGAGCAAACCAAACGCACAAAAACAGCTAGAAAAATTAAGAAATCAACTGAATCACTTAAAATCAGCTAAATTTGTTATCAAAATTACTACATTTCATCCTTTAATTGTTCTAGAAAGCCTCTGCAAAATACTTTTTTAAACAGGTACTTTAATACATTTAAGTAGATAATTTCATGTGATACTTTTACTTGAGTAACTTTCTGCTTAATCGATTCATACGCATAGGGGTCCTTGTGTGTTGGACACATTGCATTAGCCAGTTTCTGCATGTCATTTTTGTTGATGATAAAGAGAGCTAAACATACTCTTGCCACTATCTGCCTTTCCTGCGCGTGTGAAATCTTTCCTAATAAGAAATACTTAGAAATACCAGTTGTTCTTAATTGGTTAAAAAGTTGACATTTTCTGAGGAACTTGAATGTTCAATACTGGAACATTAATTGTCTTATCATACTTTGGCAGCCATTATTACTTGACAAAAAAATTGTGAAAGCACCTTCTGTGATACCCAAAGCTCCTCTGTCTGATCCCTTAAAGTTTTTCATTCATTAGTTTTGAGCGTCTGTCCGTTTTGGTAGTTTAACCTCCCCTGAACCACCCTGGCCCTGTATCTAGTATCTGTATCATGGAGATTACAGCTTTTGACAAATGACAAATGGTGTTCTATTTATTTCCAGGCCAGTGATCGTTCCTCATTTCAAATAGGAAGCCAATGGCCAACGAGCATCCAGTTTAGACATTACAGTGACGGATGGCATATGGCTACCTATTTTAGAAAGTTCTTTTCAGCTCTTTGTCTGTATTTCTTTAGGAAGTGGATTTATATCGAGCTAACATCCAAGAAAAGCTGGGGCTGACCATTTGCTACAGGACTGATGATGAGGATGAGGCAGGAATCTACATAAGTGAAGTATGTACACGGGGCCACTGTTTTTTTAATTTTGTTCTAGAGATCTGATGACTTTTCTTTTTTTACATTACTCAAGGGAGACTCAAAATAAAAAATGCTAATGGGTTGTTTCTGGCAAATAAAGAATTAAAAAAACAATAAAAGATAACATGGTGATCTAAATATGTTACATAGTACTTCATATAAGTGAAATACCACCTCTTTAACAAATTCAGCTGCAAACAATAAAGACCCATTCAACATTCTCTGGTTTTTGACATTATAATAACAGCTGACCTATTATAATGACCTGATATCTCACCTTCAATTGTTTTGACCTTAGATTGACCCAAATAGCATTGCTGCAAAAGATGGTCGCATCAGAGAAGGAGATAAAATCATTCAGGTTGGTGTTCTCTATGGCAGAATTCTAGCATACAAATAGTAATTTGGACACAGCTGTAACTTACTCAAATGAATTTGTCTTTAGATCAATGGAGTTGAGATCCAAAACCGTGAAGATGCTGTGGCATTACTGACAAGTGAGGGCAACAGGAACATTTCTCTGCTTGTGGCCCGGCCGGAAATGCAGGTAATTTGTCATAAGAACCTACTGAATGTCATTTCTGTCTCGAATGGGAATATGAATTCAGGTTTCCCTGAGCAACGATGACAAAGCCAAATGCACAAATTTCCCTATGGGAAGAATAAAGTGTACCATAACATATAATCTAATGATGAACATGAAAACAATATATGCCAGAATTACCCCAGTTACATCTGACATCCCTGGCAGATTTGAAGAAAAGAAAACGGCAACAATACGTTTTTATATAACATGACAAACATTCCACAGGTCGGACAAACAGTTCATATCACAATTTGTATGTATTTTTGTATTGTATTTTAAAAATGCATATCTGAAAGTTTGAAGTTGCCTGTGTGTCTAATGAGTTGTTCCTCCCTGCGTCTCAGCTGGATGAAGGCTGGATAGATGACGACAGGAATGACTTCCTGGATGACCTTCACATGGACATGCTGGAGCAACAGCACCACCAGGCCATGCAGTTCACAGCCAGCATGCTTCAGCAGGTACATGCACCATTTAACTATCTGTCTACAATGACTCTCAACAAGCCTAATCTATGGAGCCAGATCTACTATGATCTAACATATGTTTTTTATATTATCATATCCTAGTGAATACAAAATATAAATATAACCTAATTAGTTGATATGTATTATGATAATATCTATTTGATGACATCAGGAAGTGTTTGTCTCTATATTGCTCAGGCTTAAAAACTTGTAGACATAGGCATAGACAAGACAGAATGAATCAATTAATACAGAGAGCCGCATGCATTTGGTGGGTACAGTGAAACCAGGGCACACATGTAAACCGTGGTAAGAAGTACTAGGTCAGACTACAAAAGAGGTAAGAATTGAACTTGATTGCTTCTTTTTATTGCTGTAAAACTGCTTTTAAAGGTTGTCTATTATGTTGCACAACAGAACACATCAAAATGACATCAAGTTTACCATTCTGAATTTCTTTCTTTTTTTTTTTTGTTTGCTTATAGAAAAAGCATGAAGAAGATGAAGGCACCACAGACACGGCCACTTTGCTATCCAACCATCATGAGAAAGACAGTGGAGTTGGTCGCACAGATGAGAGCACGAGAAACGATGAAAGTTCTGAGCAAGAGAACCTGTGTGATGACCACACCACAGCCTCAAACACGCTGGGCAGTTGTCGTAAGCTAACGTACAGCCAGGACACGCTTGGAAGTAATGACCTGCCTTTCAGTGGAGAATCCTTCATATCTGCTGACTACACTGACACAGACTTCCTGGGCATCCCTGCTGATGAATGTGAGCGCTTCAGGGAGCTGCTGGAGCTTAAGTGTCAGATGGGACAGGTAGTTGAAGGGGTGTACTGCCAAGGGGCTACTGGGCAGGATGGCGAGTGTGTGGATAAAGAGCTGGAGATGCTAAACGAAGAGCTTCGTACCATAGAGTTGGAGTGTCTGAACATTGTCCGGGCTCACAAGATGCAACAACTGAGAGAGCAGTGCCGTGAATCCTGGATGCTACACAACAGCGGTTTCCGGAATTACAACACCAGCATTGATGCCCGTCGCCATGAACTATCAGACATCACCGAGCTGCCTGAGAAGTCCGATAAGGACAGTTCCAGTGCTTATAACACAGGGGAGAGCTGTCGTAGCACACCGCTAACACTAGAGTTATCCCCAGATAACTCTCTACGTAGAGAGAACCAGGGGGCAGCAGGGCCTTCCGTCAGTGGAACAGGCCGTGGGCTGAAGCCATTGCTGTCTCCTGTCCTGGAGGCTGGAGGGCCAAGTCGCAGCAGAGCAAAAGAACAAGAAGGAGCAGTACAACCTGAACCCAAAGAAAGAAAGTCCAGTCGTGGATTTCCACACTCGCCATACAAGCACGCTCACATCCCAGCCCATGCACAGCACTACCAGAGCTACATGCAGCTCATCCAGCAGAAATCTGCTGTAGAATATGCCCAAAGTCAAGTAAGCCTCGTCAGTATGTGTCGTGACCCCATCAGCCCCAGCGACCTTGACCCAAAGATGGAGTGGAAGGTAAAGATCCGCAGTGACGGCACACGGTACATCACCAAGCGTCCAGTACGAGACAAACTACTGAGAGAACGTGCTCTTAGAATCCACGAAGAACGCAGTGGCATGACCACAGACGATGATGCAATCAGTGAGCTGAAGATGGGCCGATACTGGAGCAAAGAGGAAAGAAAGCAGCATGCAGTCCGGGCCAAGGAGCAGAGGCAGAGACGCGAGTTCATGAAGCAGAGTCGCGCTGACTGTCTCAAGGAGCAGTCTGCTGCTGAAGACCATAAAGAGCCCAACATCATCCAACTCAGCCATAAAAAGATGATGAAAAAGAGAAACAAGAAAATATTTGACAACTGGATGACCATCCAAGAACTGCTTACCCATGGCACCAAGTCGCCAGATGGGACCAGGGTGTACAACTCACTCCTGTCTGTCACTACAGTCTGAGAGCTTGGCCAAAGCAGCAACTGACTGGACTGTAGATAGGACACTACCACTTGGGGTAGAGATTCTTGCCTCGTTCAATGTGGCAATATTTGTACATAAAAATCTTTTTGATGGACTTTGTCTACTTTGTCATTGAACAGAACATTCTTAAATAATAACTGGACCCTCTGAGTTGGATTCTTTCAATACTATTTTCAATTTTTGTGCTTGCTCTTTTGAATAGTTTGGGAAGAACATTTTGTTGAACGTTTGTAAAGGATTTGATGTATAAACCATGTGCCAACATAAAATAGCATTTACATAATTGAAATGTTTTGTTTGTTTGTACCATATATATTTTCGTCAGTATTTTACTGTTATTAATGCTTTTATGGAAACAATTCCAATTCCCTGCCAGGTAGAATGTATAAACCTTTTAAAGACACCTTTGTAAATTGTTTAGTACAAATATAATTTTTAGCTCTATTTTTTCAAGGCGCTCATCTGCCACACTGAACAACACCAGCCTTGTGTTCCTGATGTTCTGGCGGAGGCTGCATGCTTTATTGTTTCTAGGGGTTCATGTATCCAAAAGAATACAATGTAATAACACGTGTTTAGTTAGCCACTCTTTGCCTTTTTGTAAAATGAGAGAAATAATAAATTATTGTCCTATACTGTATATGGTGAGCTTTTACATGGGAGAATATCATTTTGTTTTGTAATAGCCTATTGCAGAATTCAGTAGAGACCGGGATAGAACAACTTAAATCAAATTCTATTGTAAAAAATGCTGTTGTTCTTTTAAGCAGACAAAGCATCCATAGATAAACTTTAGACAAGGGATATTTAAGAAGTAAATTGTAAATGGTAAATTAGATCCAATTCATTAAGAAAATATTTGTTACGTTAAGGTGACATTGTTTGCGTACATAGCAGACTCCTGTCCCCCAAACTTAGAACATGGAGTAATGGCATCATGAATAACCGCAAAAAAGAGCTCCACGAAGAACCGGCCTAGGTACCATACTGGGGTATGTATGTCTATGAAGGAATGTTCAGCAGTTACCATGGTGATGTATTTAGTTAGTTCTTTGTGAACTGATCGTCTTAAAATGTGAACCTGAGATTTGTTTCTCAGATTGTAACCTGAGTACAGTAGAGTTTAACTTGAGTAACAGAGCCTCAGAGAGAGCAGTGCACATTTTTCTATGCTGTGGGGATTCAAGCAAATAGATATTAGAAAAATCTTCCATTGGAGCTTAATCAACACAATCATCACGACAAGCATGTAAAAAAGTGTTTTTAAATGGTCTCCAGAGGCCGTAGGAGGACCAAAACAGCCTTATTTTATTATCTAACCTTTAGCTTAGAAGCAAATTGACTGAGTGAAAGCACTAATGGTTATTTAAATCATTTTTTAAACAGGGTTTTGACAACACAGGTGCCAAATGGCTAAACAATAGAGAAAAACCTTTAATAATGAATCATTTTCCATTTTGGATGGTCAACGCTCATTCAAATGATTAACTGAACATTTTACAGGTTAGAAAAAGTTTTCAGTCATGTTAGTTTGCTTCTGTATCAAGGATAGAAAAAAAACTGCTTTCTAGCCTAAAAAAAGTTGTGTTTCATAATTGTATTTCATAATATTCTCGACAACACAATCCCAAACATCTTAACTAGCAACAAAGCCCTCCCAAATGAGCCCACTCCACAAGTACTCTTTACACTTCAATGTGACCCTGAGGCACCAGAATGTTCCAGATACAGCTCTGTGGGGCAAAGTCAGGAAATTATTTTGAATACAGGTTCTGCACTTCACTTTAATCCTTTGAGTCTGGTTCAGCTGGGATTTATTTCCTGTAACCCATAGGCAAAATATTGATTTAAAAAAGGCCAATCTAACCATCTTTTAAAATTAGATACAAGTTCTAGTTCTGTGATACAGTAGAGCCTTGAGTAATATCACCTTCTTTTTTTAAGCTACTATGCTGTTTTTGTTTTATTTGTGAACTCTGAATACAATACAAAATTCAGCACAATGTTTGTGGAATCCCTTTTGCATTTACACATTTCCACCTCAGGAATGTTGTTGATCTGAATGCCCAACACCAATGAATGTCTTTATTTTACCCTGGTCTTGCACTTGTTGGCTTCAGAGGTCCTTGTAGTGTTTGGTTTATGACCTAGTGGAGCCATAACTCAGGCAGGTCAGTTCCTCCCACAAACCCTCCTCCATTCTGCAACTTGGCTTTTAGGGCACATCACTAGATCCACGATGGCTCCCACTCCAGAGATTTATTGATTGTCAGCTAATTTTACCATTATACACATTCCAGATGATAGGCTCTGTGAGCAAAAAGCCAACAATAGAAAGCAGCAGCATTAGTTTCTTCTAACATTAAGTGCCACTTTGTAATGCAAAATAATAATGATAATAAAAAATAAATAAATACAAGAAAATAAAAAAATACTGCAAAAAGCATGCATAAAATTTAGTAAAGGCTCATTCTTAATAGTACAGTTGCTTTACAAATGTCCTCATGCATTGACTTGCTGTTAATCTGAATTATGACTGCTACAGCAAGATGATAATGCTGTAAAACTTCACTTGCCAAAGAGAAGATATCAAATCAGAATCTGAAAAAGTTGTATTGCCTTTGTCAGGGAACAATATTCACAAACTAGAAACTTGCTTGTTTTGATTAGAGATTTATAGGCTGCAAGGTATAACAGCTATTAATAATACCCGTACTGTGTTGGTTGCTACTCGCTGTGGAGACAAATACTCCTACTCAACATATGGTTTCAGCAGGCATCAGGTAAGTCGCCAGTCAATTTTTACCTTAACACAGCCTAATGTGAGGTCAGGAGCGAGGGTCAGTGTGCATAGCAAAGCATAGTATATATAAAAAATGCAATGAAAGATTTTCTGTCGAATTATTGTATTTTTTCAAGTACTGTGACGAGCCAATTCATTCTGTGATGACCAGAATAAATGGGGAATTACATTACAACTTTGAATCATTTGCACACTGTACATTCAAAACTGATTTTCTCCAATAGTGCACATACAGAGTCCCTTCCAGACCTATTATTTGTGCACTGAATTGGCACGCCATCTTATCATCCTTGTTGAACTCACACTAATACTAAATGTTCCCGAATGAATATGCTAAATGTAATCTGTCCATCAATTACAAAACTGGCTTTAGCATACAAACAGTAAGAAAACATCAGTGTTACATCCTGGGAACTGTTAATCGTAAGATAAAACCAGAAAATGTGTCCAGTTTATGTAATTATTTATTCATCTAACAGCAGAAACGAGCATGTTTTAATGCCCCTGAACTACACTTTCCTCTGAGAGGCCTATAGCTTTCATTATACTGTGTCACAGTGAATCCTTTGAGAAGCACTACTAACTAACTCAATCTATGTAATTGCACTTTTATTAGTCTCCCATTCACATTTTTTACTACCAGTTAAAAGTAGCCAATCACCTCTGTGGAAATGGCCCCTAAAGCACAGAACTGGTCTGAACAGCGCTGAGTGGAAGACTATAGTCCCTGTGTCTTTTTTTTTTTTTTGTATTTATTTATTTCTACCTGAGGCCGTTATTAATTACTGTAGTTAATTAGCCAGCAAGGTCAGTGCAAAGGATACAATGCAGACTTTTAAATAGGGAATATTTTAAGGACATACACCAGATAAAGACAACAAAACATATTGTTGTTATTATTTTACAGGTCCCATATTATACATATATTATTAATTTTCTAAGAATAAACATGAGGTAAAAAGTTTAGATACAGATTTGAGAATCAGCAGCAGCAGAAGTACTGTCAAAATTCTTGGGCAGCTTCATCATTATCAACCAGGGGTCAAAAGGTCTTTCATTTTTGTTGTTTTTAGTGTAACAAATAAATAAATGATAAAGTACTGTTGCTTGTTTTGTAAAATGTATTTATTTTTTGCACACACTCCTGCTGAACTGTATTAATCACACAATCCTTCACATAACCCAATAGGTGTTGAAGATGATCAAAACACTTACAAAACTTAGGCAGTGCCCACACGCTGAACCCCATGATGACTCCAACGTTTTCTCAAAACATCACATGAATTCACACTGCCCCTCTCTGCCAAGCCACTCACCTCAAGTCTGTCTGGAGGTCTCCTGCCATGGCCCAATCACAGTTTTCCTGAAAAACCACATAAATGCTTTCTATTCTCAGTAATTTACCTGTTGGCTGGAGCTGAACTTGTTTCATCTGCTGCTGCTGTTTAACAGACTGCTCCTGTGGCTGAAGTCTGATGTGTGTAGGGGAGAAGAGGGTTGTTGAGTTGAGACAGAAGCAAATTCAACACACTATACTCTACAAGGCGGGGGATTCCTCACTGCCTTGGACAAGCTGTCATTGCTACAGTGGAACTTTTTCTCCTTTTGCACTTTGACATATTTTAAGAAAAAAATCCTAAAACTTCCTTCTTTCTACAGGCCTCCAGTTTTATAACATAACGATGGCTTTGTAATGTGATAGTGGGGAAGTTCCATGCTGTCACCACTGTGGAACAGTAGATCCATTTTGGGCTCCACCTGCAAACAAGAATACTGTTTCTTATAAAAGTGAATTGATTATCCATGTTTTTTTTAAGATAAACCATCAAATAAATAATCCTAAACTAGGCATTTATTACAGACATTTATTACAGACTGTGTGCCTTGTTACCCCATATTTACTGTAGTGAAAGCCTTTCCCTGACAGCAGACTCGTATGAGAGGAGGTGACACCAGTGGATTTAAAGGGGTGTGATGAATGTGCGCGGCAGCCCACATCGAGGAGCAGACAGCCATGTGTGACTGGCATTCAGTCCTGCTATTCACTTACATAACACAAAGTAAACTAGGGTTCATTCAGTGAATAGTGAGGCATGGAGAGTGAGCTCCCAGCCTTTTTCTAAGCGTGCAGTCTCAGTCTGCAATTATAGGAGCACTGTCTGCATTCTGATGCTTATTCTGCCGAGGAAACTAAACAGCACCCCCTGTTGGGCATTGTAGGCCTTTGTGTGATTTGTGAGAATGTAAATGCCAATTATACCACATAATTATGGTAAATTCTAAAACAGCTAAATGTTTTGACATTCCACCCTGCTTTACAATAAATATCCCACTGTATTTGCTTGGTAAATTGCACTCAAATGGGAATGAAATAGCATGTTTCGATTGGCAGTGTTGTAATTCTAAAAGTAAATGCTTAATGTACTTTGCTGCACAATAGGCCATATGGTAAACTTAAACTTACAAATGTTGTAAAATGTCATAGAGTAGCTATGCATTGTCTTGTCTTTTAGTGGCTACGATTACATGCACTCAAAATCAGATTAACAGATTTCTTTCTGATCATTAACCTTTCATGTTTACTAGTTTTACTAAAAAATCTACTTGCAGATCTTTACAGAAAAGGAACTGTAAGTGTAACATATCTTTACTTACAAAAATACAAGAACTGCGTGAGGGCATACTCTGCATGACTGATTTATATCTCATAGGGTACTATTTTAAACATAAAAAATAAAGCATTTTATTTGCCAAAAAGCTACTTCTAATTACAAATATAAATTTAATAACATAAAATCTAGTAGGCAGTATATTCACTGCAGACTTTCATCAAAGAGCCTAGAATTATTGCCCATCAGCAGTCATAAATATGTTATAGAAAAAAATGTTTTAAGCATTAGACTTTACAGAAAAAAAAATCTGTAATCATGTATGCATCTTCTGCTATTTTAAGTATTGAAGCAACAGGTGGAAAAATGTGTCAAAATAAACAAGACTACCACACATAAAAATGTTAACATTTATTGCTATTCCTGAATACTGCATTGAAAGCAAAAGCATTCAGAATATACACAGAAATTATACAATTATATATGGTTTCACAAAGGCAGTGAACACATACTGTATTACAATCTACAAAAATCTACTTTACAGAAATTTAAAATTCTAAATATCAAAAGGTACAGCTGCAAAAACAGGTGTAGAACTGGAACCAGAAACAGCTCTTGAACATCTGTCAGTGAACAACATGGTGACATCACGATACAAAGAAAGCGGAAGTCATCTTTGTACTTACAGCTGGTTTTGGAAACGAGACAAAATAACCCAACAGAACAAAAACATTGAAATGACTGTATAAATTATTGTGATTTTCTGCATCCAAAATAGAGATTTTTTACAGAGTATGCCTCTACAAGACAGCAGTCATAATATTGATAAAGAGGAGATGGTAGTGTATACACAGTGTGTTGAACTACAGCACTGTTTTAGTGGTACTTGGGTGAACAACTGAAATGTGTTGGCTCAAAATGAGTTGCTAAACAATGAGAGGCTGATGGCTGGGTTCTGACCCTTATAGAAATTAGTGGGACTGAGTTGAACGGGTCCAAAACCAAATAATCAGAGCACCACTGCATTGTTCCATCCAAAGCACACAATTTACCAAAAAAGAAAAGGCCATACACCTCTCAGGGGAAACTGAATAAAAACACATGGTAAGATCAATAAAAGATTCCAGTTAAAAAAGAAATAAAAAACAAACTTCAAATGAAAATCGATGTGTATGCCCAGGTCAACGTTAGGTAGCCGTGAGGAGTGTCCACGAGCGAGAGGAGGAGGCATTGTATTCCAAGTGCAGAGTCCTTTGGCCAGAGTCTGGACTGGAGGACAGGCTGGTTTAGGGTCATTGACGGCTGCAGAGGCCTTCAATCTAGTCTTGCTCCATGGGCTCCTCAGTGGTCCCAGTGTTGGAGGTGGTGCTCTCCATGGCTGTGTCTGTGGGGGGGTCACTCGTGCTGCTGGAGGGAGTGAGAGTCACGTCTTCCCGGGCTGCCTCTGTACTTTCCTCTATGCTACAGCTGCTCGCGTTGCTGCTACTACTGCTGCTGCTGCTAACTGGGTCACTGGAGCCCTCCTCACTGTCGCGGCTGGACTCGGGGCTTTCCGGGACGCCAGCGGGGGCCTGCTGCTCCGTCTGGTCCATGTCGCTGGCTTCGTCCTGGGAGCCGCACGGTACCTCCCGCTCAGCCGCCTCTGCGTCCTCGCCCGGGCTCGCGTCTGCCGCACATGCTTCAGACTGGGTGCTGCTGGACGGTTCTGAAAAGGAGGGAAGTGGTTAGCAGAGAACAATGAGAACAAACAATTATGAAAAGCAATTTTCAGATTGACATTTATTTTTAGGGGGGAGTTTTAATATGGAAATGTTGGCTGTGAGCATTTCTTCTAAATAGATTATCTAAAATCCTCCAAGTTGCAGGAAACATACGGAGACCACCTGTTGTCAAGGCAATTTTATCAAGACCTGCTGGTTTTGCACCTGCTCCGAGGAGGCTACAGTTCAATACAAACAGACTTAAGTGTGAAATGACACAAACTAAATAGCTGTCAAGCTCTGTTGATCTCTAGAGAAGAGGATACTGTATATGCCAAAGTATGATAAGCATACATTTCTCGCACAGTACATTTATATCAAATCAATGTTTTTAAAAACCAATGCACATATTTAGACATATACAGAAACATTGACTGTATTTTTATTTATTTTTTGCACAAATCAAAGTCATGAAAACACATTTGTTAAAAACAACGCTGTTTTAAGGCAGCTAATGCTTGAATAATTATGTTCAAAATAAAATGGTGTGGACATGACATGCAAATAACCCAAAGTATTTTCCCAAAATCATGCATATGAAGTGTCTGCCATAGGGGAGCATGATATACCCCATTACAATATTAGAAGCTACACCATGCACGATACCAAAACCAGACCAGATCTATTTTGTAAATCAAATGTAACATTGACTTAACATTTCTATTATTCAACAACATACTCACTTTCATAAATGACTAAATTAACAATCACATACAGAATAATAGAACAAATAATAGGAGTACCTTGATCTTCTGTGGTGGCACTTGAGGCTTCTTTGTCTTTGCTGTAGTCTTCCTTTTCCTCACCGTCTTGAACCATGGCTTCGGCTTCTTTAGAGAGGCCCAGGCTGTGCGACGGTCGTTGTGAGTCCACCTCTGGCTCGTCCTCTTCATCGTCATCATCATCCTCCTCATCTTCATCTTTGCAGAATTTCAGTCTTTTTACCTCTTGTTGCTCTGCTTCCATGTCCTCCTCTGTGTGCGGATGCTTGGTCTTTACTGGACCCTCGAGGGGGTCTTCTGACCCTGAAACATCACTGACCAGCAAAGAAACTGGCTAAGAACAGAGCTCAACAGAAAACAAACAGGGTTCAAGCAGAGACTTACCTATTTTCTGTCTCTCCTTCTTGTTCTATGAGGTCTTTGTTGTCTGTGCTATCTGGTAGACCATTAGCTGCAAGTGAATTGGCAAGAGACACCTTTGGTCGATTTAGTGGTCGGGGGGTTCCTGGGCCATTTACCTTCCTAAAGCATATTGGAAAAACAAAAACGAAATATTAAATCATATAAAATCTCCTCTCCATTGACCAAGTAGCTCTACATCCAACAGTCAACCATGAATTATTGTGATGTATTGTGAATAGTACATTTTGATAACCAAGTACAAGTCAGTGGTAACTATGTTAGAATGAATAAATTGCTTAAAACGTTAAAACTAATTCTTGTTGACAAATAAAAGATGCACAGTAAGACAAAAATCCTATGCCTATGTTTCTGACATTGTTTGCAATGGTAAAAGTACAGTAGGTTTTGACTCACATAGCCTACATATAACATAATTGTTTATATATATATATATCTCAGAATTACTCAAACTTATTAGTAAGAAAATAATTTACCAAAATTGTCTATTCTGACCAGCGCAGCAGCAGTGAAAGTGTCAGATGCGAGTCAACAAAATCTAGTAGTCAGCATAATCTTAAAAAAAACATTATTTTAACCTCTCTGTAAAAGCAGATGTGTTCCCAGGAAGCATTACTCCATTCATTCTATTGACTGTGCTGCAGCCATTTTTCCTGTACAAGCAACAGATTGCTGTTAAAATGTTATATTCGAGCACCACAGAGTAGAATAAAAAAGGTTAATTTTATCAAAACACTTACTCTGATGTTGGGTGAATACAGCTTACTACCATTACGTTCTAGATGGAAAAAGAATTCCAAAATGAGAAAAATATTGAATGTCAAACTGTATTGGTGATTTCTTTTAGAAGTGATTTCTTGTAAAAACCTTTTCAACTCCTCGCAGAAACTTGTCTGTTCCTGTGTAGTTCCTTTTGGGTTCTGTAAGTAGCTCACACAAGCGTTGGATCGTAAATGGAATTCTACAATATAAAGAAACCTTTAGTAAGTGACTTTAGCATTGCATTTGAATCTTTCACTACAGAAACTATAAAATAACTGCATTTACATGACCATGTTTTAGAAATACCCACCCGTTGTAGCCTCTCACAATCTTTAAAATTCTCTCCTTCATGTCTTCAAATGGAATGGACTCCACATTTGCATTTGCAGGAACTCTTTGCTCTGGCGCCGATGCTCTGAAGTCATCCATTACCTTCTCCAATTTAAATAAGAAATAGTTCTTGAATTGAGACCACTGAACCCTAAACAGGAGAGATAAAAGTTTAGTGAGAAAGTAATAACCCAGTCATTAAATTTGTATTGCGTTGTACCTGACTGGATTAGACTGGAAGACTGGATTATATTTTTTAAATATATTAGAAATACAAGCAACATTTCAGCGAATATTTTCTTGTCTATGCCGGTGTGTGGTGGTGCAACACATTCTGAACAGAATTACTGTGTTGTAATAAAAAAAAAAAGAAAAAAAAAAAAGGACAGTGGACAGTATGTACTTACATGGTCTCTCCTGTCTTGGCAACATGGCATAGAAATTGTTCAAGGATGGGACATGGTTCCTTCTTTGACTTCTTATCAAAGTCTGAAAGAAAGTAAACAATGGTTAGACAATACACAAACACTGATTTTGATTTACTCAAAGCATATTTATCAATGGACGGCTTATGTAATCTAACATTGGTTACGATTTTGATTTTATTGTGCATAACACGCGGTGATTTAACGACAACAAACAAGTTGGTGATCACGTCCAAATAACCTCAGTTATTAACACAGCACAGCCAGAGTGTTCGTGCTGTGGTTTCATTTTGTCCAGGCTAACATGGATTAGCTCAAATGTAGCTTCATTGCTAAGCTAAGCATTGGACTGCATTTTACAGCAATGCCGGTAAACTTGAGTCAAGAACCAATGAGAGACGCCTTACAAACAATTTTCAGATAACCACTGTACTTGTAAACTTGCTGTCACACTTCAGAGATTCATAATGCTAATCATATTCGTTTCCTATCGAGGATAATTTTGTTGGTGAAATGGCTAGGCATTTCCGTGAAACTGCGAGTACTAGCTTGCCAAGGCTATCATTTAGCAATTTGAGTTAGCATCTCTTATAACCCATTTTACAAGCACATACAAGCAACGGTAGAAAATAAACATCGGACAACACATCTGTACATTAACGTTTGGGATGGGAAAAGGTAATGACCTCGGAGCGCCTCTTGAAGCGAATCAATTTCCATCACGTCGTTTCCCGGTGTCAGTACAGTGATGTGAAAGGCAGACTAGCGGCTAACTGTTGCAGCGGCTAATGCTACACTCGCTCCGGCAGCGCAGAGGGGGAGGGGTGTTTTAATATTGCGTCCTTACGTCACAGAGCACGTACGCCATGGCTGAGCGTAGATAAGACTTTTGTAGACAGCAGCATTTTTCATTTCTTGGTTGACGTGCTCAACATGGCTTCGTCCATTAAATTATCAAAATGAGGAAGCATGCACTAACACAAATACATAACATAAATAATGTATACAAATGTATGTAGTATATACATAAATATGGATCAATAAGCCTATTATATTAGCATGTTTTGGGCTTTTTGTTGTTTTTGATTTGCACAATCAAACTTGCTTAGAATGGACAGCCTTTATATTGCAGTTGTAACCTACTACGACAAGTACTAGACTACATTTGGAGATAACAAAAGCAATACTGAATATCATGTAGAAAAGGTTATGTTAACTGTTCAAAAACAAAGTCTACATATTGCACCGCTTTCTTCAAAAAATCCACATTTACTTAATTCCAGTTCAATGACATGACATTATATTACAAATACATACAAGCATTCTGACATTCGACATTCCTCTATCTCAAACAGTTTTTAGATAATAAAAAATATGACGTGATGTTTCATATGGCACACACTCTTCTTACACAGTTGGTTCAGATTCACTGAGAAAAACAAAACAAAAAAACTCTTGCCCAGATCTGTGCAATTATCAAAGTGCATTTCAGCATTCGGTGTGTTTGGCAAAAGTATTTTTTGTGCTGCATTTAATACTATCATTTGGCATTGCACCAAGATTCAACCACAGGCTTTCTTTTCAAGTAAAACATTCACATCTTATAAGAGTGGTTAAAGACATTGTAGTAAAAGGTAAAACTTAAAAAAGCATTGGAGTGGAATTGCATGGTAAACATGGGGCACCATTAGGCACGTCCTAAAAAATGAAAACACCACGCACTTACTGAAAGCCAGATGGGTAAACTGTTGAATACATAATTCAACATTTGACATTCAATTTAAAAATGTATTTCTAAAAAAGAGGCTTCACAATAAATTAAGTGGTCTTCATGACACAGTTCAAGGATGTCCATAATTTTCAAGTTTTTGCTTTTTGCGTTAGTTGTTAAACATCTTATTACTGTTTATTTCTGGGTATAGTAAATCATCAATGTGATAATAAATATAATTTGGTGTAGTGGTGAAATTTGGTCAATTAAGATAAATTATAAGATACTGATATCAAATGTATATTTTATAAATCTGATAAATAAGGAAACACTCAAATCACAACAGTCAGATTAAGCCAAACTGAGACTACTGCACTACTGTGACATGTCTTTTGTGCTTACTAATTTTAACCAATATTGATTTGATTGCTCATCCCCTTACATTCATCGCATGGAAAATAAAAATGGGTGACTATTGATAAAGTTTAATTGTAGTTATAAAATATGTACACTGATTTGACGAAACAATCCGAACTTTAAATTAAAGTAATTTGACACATCCTTAAATCAAAATATATATATTAAAAAAAAAGTTTTCCCCCTGTGGACCTATGATTGAGGTCTGTTATGGAACATGACTATAACAGAATATGAATAAGATGATTTACTTAACAATATGAGATGCTGGTTTTGAGGGGATGTAGAAAAGATTATTATTATTATTTTTTCAAATATGAGAAAACATTTTCACTTCAATTTAATCATTTTGTTCACAGGTGGCAAATGAAAATTACATGATGATAAAGCAGCATCAATGACCTGCACTGTACGCTGCTCATAGATTCATTTCTTCATATTTCCTTTCCTGTGGCAATTAGAAGGCTCAACAGAAGAGTAACACTCCATGGCTTGAGTGATACCAACACAATTATGTTTTCTCTTCTTCACACCAGCAGTTACTTGCGGGGCCGGGCATGGCGGATCACTTTGTCCTCAAACACTTTCCTCATAGTCTTTTCTATCTGCTTCAGGAAAACTTGAGGAATTCGTCCACACAAAGTGTTGACTGTGTCAAGGAACTTAGTCTGAATGGGGTAGAACAGGGACTGGAACATGTTGTCTTCGAAGGGAAACTGCAAGACCAGAAATTCATTATGTTAAGTACATGAATACAATTTCTTTTTTATATTGCAATATTCTGTATTAGTTCCCCAAAACACACATAGGTGAATCCAAATAGTTAATAGTGAATTAGTGCGGAAGAGAAAAGTAGACTCATGCAGTGCCCCTGAAAAGGAATAAAGAAGTTTTGTTGGTATAATGGACTTGGAATATCTAGAATCTTTCTGTGTACATGAATTTTTTTATGTTACATAGATAATCTATTTTATATAGCTATTTTACAGCAAAGCTAATACTTTACATACAAACAGTGCTAATGGTTTAAAATTTTCATTTCATAATTAATCAGGACATTATCATTTTAGGAAAAGTCTTGAAATAATGCTTAATATTAGCAGAACGTTAGGGCAGCGTCAACTGAACACCAAATAAATCATCACAGATGTAACAGCGTTCTGCATTGTCATACTTGCCACCCAGCTAGTGTTTAAGGGGCTTATCTCAGCAACGCACCACTTTTTGTGACTAGATAAAACACACCATTTACAAACTGACCTAGATGAGTTAAGGGTTGCCCTTTTCTTTCATTTGAAAATCAGATTGGACTGTTTCGTCACATAATTCTTTCTATTAAGCTTTTATTCCTTCATGATTTGCACTGAACTGGAAAAAGATAGGAGACACAAGCATAAACTCCCATACTAATCATACTCCTGTATTCATGATATCAATGTTAAATTAAATATAAATTTTGGAGATTAAGATGCTACTGTATTAGAAGATTAAATTTGCACCAATAGGAGGCGCTATTCTTCCTGGTGATACAGTATAGGTAAGATACACTCACATCACGGATTGCATCATAGACAACTTTGAAGGCCGGCTGCTTGTCATCATGATACACTCCACGGTTTCCATGCAGAATGGACACACCCTCCTGTTCAGCCCCTTTGCAGTTGCTTCCATACATGCAGTGGTCAGGCCTGTAATTCCACTGGCAGGGGAAGATGAAAAGACACTCTACAAAGAAAAATGAAAACCACAAACACCACTGGATTTTAGGAACTCCTCTAATAAAAAAAAAAAGAATCTACCATGAAGAAGTGGAAGGTACATGGAAAATATCTAATATCGCTGTTTCGGAGTTATGCAAAATTAGAACACAGATTATATTATTTATAGTTTTAAGTTGCAAGAATTGAATACACATTTGAAAAAAACAAAAATCATTTACTATCATACAATACTTGAACCTAAAAACGTAAATGCTTTAGCAGATTTCTGATAAATTGCCATAATATAATTATTGGAGTGATCACCAAAAATATAGATATACATTTTTGTCACTATCACTCCCCCCATTATGTTCATGCCAGCTATTTTATATGAAAATGCAACTAGCTACGTACTTTTTGATTTTCAAGCCGCTCAAGGCAGACTAAATAGCTCTTTTCAGCTAAAATGGGTCAGCTCTTCCACAATTTCCCACTGGAGATGGAAGAACGCTTTAGGCCTTATCATCTAAAACAAACACTCCACTTGACTGTATTTTTAAGCAAGCAGCCCTGAAGATAGCTTTAGCACTTAGAATGCACATCTGGCCTCTGCATCTGGTTTGTCTGTTGCTCCAGTCTGTGGTTTGCCAACAGCCTCGTTCATTTTATAATTCATAAAGAAATAATAATTTATGCTCAACAGTAGTGGCATCTTTGAAATGGTCCTGGATGTATTTCTTTTTCCTTTATTCAGGTGTTGTTTTAATGACTCTTAAAAAGTGTTTCTCATGACTCTTTGAACTGTTGAAAGGTAATGAAATGAAATGAAATAAAATGTGTTACCAAAAACTGAAAAACCTTTTGATAACAGCTATTGATGCCTGGTGGGTCCTGGGAGATTACTACTCAAAGTTACTGTCATCACAAATTAATGATAAAAGAAAGTTTCCATCAAAGAAATTATACTTAAAGTTGTTGTTTTTGCCATTCTAGGTAATAACTACGTCAAAAGATATGAAAGTATTTGTAAGAGAAATTCCATTTCTGTGTCGTACCGAGGGCACTCACTGCCAGCTCAGTCTTTGTCATCTTATGTCTTGGTTATCAAAGGTATAATACTCCCTACACTGGACTGTACTAGACTGGAATGGACAACACTATTACAGTGTCTTGAGAGTTCATGCCTCTGGGTGCTGGGTCCCATACTGATGGTAAATAAACTCCTGTGTTAGAACTCCAGCATCGTGCCTCTTCTCTTCAACTCTCAAGCTATTACAATTTATTCTTTATTCTATTTATTGCTCTAACAGTATTGTTCAAGTATTGGTATCTGCTTTAAATGACAATGAATCATTGAAGACAATGAATCAACGTGGCATTCCAACAATCTCTTAAGATGATACAAATCCATTAGTCCATTAATCAATTTAGGAATTCAATATGCCTAATAAGAAATGCATTAGTTTGACTACTGTATCTGTGCATGGCTCATTACCAATGTATTAATTCCACATTCACTAAAATACCTTTGTTGTTCCCCTAGGGGCAATTTAAATATTGTATGGGTAAATTAAAAATAAATCTCCCATCACAACACTCTGTCCCTGCTTCTTGCCTCAAGTCACCTACAGCCAAAGTAATTTAACACAGAGTTTGGTAGGTCAATATGCAAATGGTACCTGGGTTGTAATGAAAAATGATGTTGAGGAGGTCCTGGTCACCCCAGGTGATGTGGTTCTTGTACTTCTGGTAGAGTGGATTTAGGAGATCCTCCCACGACAGGCCATTGGGGATCATACTGTTCTGCAGTACAAATAATAATATGTTCACTCACAGACAGCTAAAGTCAAGCCTCTTTCAAAATACACATAATCATCAAAGCAGACCCAATTTACATTTGCCCTCCCAATTGCAAACAGCTTGCAGCATGAAGAGAGCTGCTAAATTGAGTTCTGAGGGTTCCATGCTGCCAGTGTGGTAATCAGAACACTTCCATCACAGCCCACTCACAGCAGTCAGCCACAGACGCAAGTTCAAAGTAAAACCTGAATGTCTGCCACTGATCAGAGAGAACAACAATGACAACATTTAAGTCTCTTTCCTAATAATACTGTCATTTATTTTACATATTAGAAGCAAAAGGTATAACATAAAACTGGATTACACTACATTGTAGGGTTGTCAAAAAACAAATCCCATATCCAGATACTCCTCAATACTAAAACTAGTACTGAAACTAGATACTCAAAACACAAAAAACTAAATACCGGTAAAAGGGACAAATTTGGACCTTTCATAAATAAGTTGGTCAGGAAAGAACTTAAACCACCACATGATAACAGTTAATAAGTAGTTATTTTGTGTTGAAAATTACATAGAACTGTATGAAAAACTTTTGACTGTATGAAATACTTTTATTATCTTGTCAACACAAATACATCAGCATAGCAACTAAAACAAAATTGGGAAACATGTTAAAAGCACTATCACATAAGAGTAACACCTCCCTCTACTGTGATGTACTGTCACCATTACAGCTTGTTTCTTACTTTGAACAGTGTGCTGCGGATCCGTGTAAGGTTCATGAGCATCACTCCTGAGTTAACCCCTGTGACGCCGTAGAAAGGATGCCGTGCAAAGCGGCTATACCATCCGATCTTTGGGACCTCATGCTCTGGGGCCATAGCGGCAAGTTGTGAGCTGTTGAAAGATTTGAAGAAACTCCAGACATCATCCATGGGCCGGAGGAAAAGCACATCTGTGTCAACGTAGAGCAGAGAGTCTACATCCTTCAGAATAACCTATGAAAAAAAAAAAAAAAACTTTATCAAAATGCAAAGAGGCCAGTATACAGTGTAGTAAGATCAGCATGTTACAGGAGCTTAAAAGAAGGTGCAACTGATGTGTAAACTCAATAGATCAGTGTATTTCTGGTCAGTAAGTTTTAAATTGTTGACTCATTTAATGTGTGATGTGCAAACTAGTGTACACAATAAGTCTCTCATACTGTATATTTGTAATCTTTTGGTGTCTTACTTGGTTTGCCACGCTGGACTAGTTGCACAGTGATTTGGAAGCTTTTTCTACCTAATGCTTTTCCTGTGACTGGAGTAGGAAAGGTAGGTAAAACATCTTGCCATAACTACTTAACTTAACCCACTTCACCACAGATACCAAGGGTTGTGTTAAAAACAAAAAAATGTGCAATTTACTGTAGAATGCTTCCAGCTTTCAGCCAGAACGTAGGAAAAAGTCAAAAGCTAAAGTAATGATCTACACGAGTATGAGACAGGAGACTGCAGATAAGAACCATCTGTGGAAGGACATCTTAAAGATTCCGGCTGCACTCCATCTGTGACTGAAAACACTGACTCAGCTACAAACAAAAAGATAAGTTCAAGATGAGTTTAACTTTCAGTGCAGACTGCCGGATCATGCTGTCATAGATGGCAGATAAACTCCAGAGGGGGAGTAGATAAGAGGTGTTTTGCAACTACTAAAAATCGTACCGACTGCTAGCAGCAAAGCATACAATAGTGGCTCTAAAGGTGCATCTATGCTAAACATATGATAACAGGGGAAATGTTCCTGTATAGTCCTAAATAAAGCATGAACAAAGACTTTGTTCATGATAAGCAAATTGTTGAATGAATCTTGCTTAGTAACTACTTAAGACCTTAAAACCTTAATGAAGTAGTTGCTAAACCTAAATAAACTATTTGTTCATCATGAATTAACTTTGTTTATGCTTTTTTAGGACCATAATGTCCACCCTCCTGTGGGCTCACCACCTGCAGAGGGGTTCATAGGGGACGTCAGGTGCTATGAGTATTGGGCAGCAAGCTGCCCCCGCGACCCAGCTGGACTAAGCGGGAGAAGATGGATGGTTGCTTTTTTAGGCTAATCAAGTGTAGCTGTTAGAAAATAGTACCAAACTTTGTCGCTGAATCACAAAATATCAAGACATATTACACACAATCTATCCATTATTCAAGCTTTGGTTTCTTTGTCAGTAATACTCAAATCATAATGATTCTCTGTATGTTCAAAGCCCAAACAAAAAAATAAATAATTTATTTTAGGCTACTTTGATTTTTATAATAACCCTTACATTGTGTACGCAAATGAAGTTAATGTATAACATATCGATTTGGCTGCAGCAAGAGAAAAAAATCAGCCATGGACCCCTTCGACCTGCACTATGCTGATTACATGGTAAGTGAGTTGGCTGATATTTCAGTGAAAAGCAGCTTTGAGAGAAATAAATCAATATGCAGGCACAGGTTTTTCACTTGATAGAATTACTGGACTTGATCTCTGGAGATTTGTTAACCAAGCTTTGCAGAGGAGGTGTGAAATCATCAATAATTGCCTAAGTAATTATAAGCAGTCAGAGGAGTAGAACAACTGTGTGAATGGAGAGGTAAATTGGATTGGGTTGGCTGACATGTTAATTAATGGCATTTTGAGAGGATACTTACAGGGAGGAAGAGTCTCTGTGCAGCACATGGCTTGAACAGCTTCTTCCACTCTTCTGCGTCGCCCACTGAGAAGGTGATGGGGTAGATGGTGAAGTGAAACTTAGCTGTGACAGAGCGGGGCCACTTCTTCAGCTGTAAATGCAATGGTACACAGATTAATACAGTGCGTCTTGTATGGTAAAGATAATTTAGCATGCTCAAAAGATTTCACCACATGCCCTAGTTATCTGTGATAACAATTTCCTGTTATGATCTTACATAAATATTTAAAGTTAGTAACTCACAGGGTTAAGTTTCGATACCATTACACGCACTACTTCAACACAGAAACAAAACCACTATTCACTTGAGGCAAAGACAGCCACTATGTATGGCTCAATGTATGCAGACTGAACATAATTATCACCATTTTATTTATTTCAGAGGAATACATAACGTAATATAACTACTTTTCCACAACTTGCTCAAATTGCTCTAATTAAACAGTGTAGTGAGCCATAGCGACATGTGGCCTTAAATATTCAAACACATGAAGCAGCAGATGTTTTACTGCAACAAAATGTCTGCCAAAGACCAAAGATAATCTGACTAATACAAACACAATTAAAACAAAGTCATGCAGAGTGGTGTCCAATATATCTGTTACTTAATACAACCTCCTGTAGCACTAAAGCATGTCATTTGACCCATTAGGCTCTATTGGTTTAACATTTGACCCTGAAAAGTGTGAAAGTGTTGCAATAAGCACTTATTTTACAGATAAGAATAGCAGATGCAAATCACAGCTTAAGTCTTAACAGAACTGCTCCCTGAAATGTATGCAGCATACTGAACAGTATGTTCTAAAGCAGCTGGACTCTCTGGCTGCCACATGGGATCTTTCCACATATGGGAACGATTCACATGCAAGTCACTGCTTAAAGTAAGGTTTAATGGAAATGCTTGTTGCATAGGGGCGGTAAGGAGTGGCTAGAACTAGATTTTTTAATTGTTATTTATAGGGCTGTAATGATTAACTGACAAATTGTAGTCGACTATAAATATCATAACCGTAGTCGTATTTTGATAAGTGTAATCATTATTTTCAGGCCCAGCTCTACAGTTGTGCAAAAGGGTGCATTGCAACCTCAGTTAAAAAAGTTTGCAGCCTCATTTCAGGTGCCTAAAATAATGCCACTTACAAATAATGGAAGCCGATTATGTTTGCACCCCTTTGAAACTCAAATGCACCCTAGGTCAGTTTGGTCTGCACCCGAGCCTGATTATCTGAACTGTACAAACTATAAAACACATACAAAAAGATTTTACTCTCTATTTAGCAGGAATGTAACAATAATCGAAATATCGTGATATGGCATCATCAAAGGTCTCACAATAATATCGTGTGTTGTCAAATTACAAGTTCCTTTGGATTGTTTTATAGTAGCAACAGTTACTATCATCTATCATTTCAGCGCAGACAACATGAAGAAATGTGTTTTTACTTTAATTCTTCGGACTATGACAGAAATGATTCGCACCAAAGTTTTATCAAGGTATTATATAAAAGTATATATAAAGTATCTTATCTACAATTCGATTAGCTTCTCTAAAATATCTCAATAAATATCGTACCGTGAGATTTGGTTATTGTTACAGCCCAACTAGTCAGAATATTTCAACCTCTATTTGGTGGATAATGTATTTTAAAGTCTGCAATGACTAGTTGACTAATCGAAATACGTATCATTCAGCTAAAGAAATAACAGTTAGCTGCAGCCCTAGTTATTTGGTTCATATAATTTAGATTGTCCAATTTTAAAGGTGCATTGTGTCATTTTTCTGGAGGAGGGTCGGTCAAATTCTTTTCTCCATGGGAATGTTATTGCTTTGTCTGGAATGTTTCACAGTATGACATTAAAACCTTCTACCTTCATGGAGACCAAACCAGACCAAGTTATAGGTCATATCTGTGGAGAGGCAACTCCACTCACAGAATGCTTGATTTTCTTGGTATTTTTAAGCTAAAAAAACACATGCAATTGAATAACTGTAAGGTAGAGCTGTTTAATGTCACACTGTAGAACATTCCAGGCAGAGCAATAACATATCCTTAGAAACAAGCAGGTGATAGACCCCTCACGAAAAGGTAACATTGTGCACCTTTAAATAGCAAAAGTCAGAAAGTCCAAAAATGCTGTTTGCTGGAGTTGGTTTCTCTTTTTATCATGTTTTTACATTTTAAACCTTGGATTGTCAAAATGGCTATGGTGATGCTAGGATGCCAGTTACAGGAGCGGTGTAACTAATCAGAATGAGAGCAGGCACTGCAGCAGAGGTGACTTTGAAGTGGGGAGCAGTGCTCGGGCAAAGTGGGGTGTCTGAGTGATATATTATGCCCCAGCCTTGAGATAAAAGGGTTATGTGTCTGTACTACCGGGAGTCACAAGGGGAGTTAAAACTGCTCTGATCTTGTCATCAACTATAAAGCAAGGCAGGGTTTTTAACATGCACCGCACAAAATCTGGAATCACAGGACTGGAAAAGAACACATCCGCCAGTTGGGAATACATGACAAGTCTGACAGGGAGAATCACTCATTGCAAAGTTTTACCTACTGACACGATCTTACCCTCTCTTCAAACAGTGGGGCCAAGGGGTCTTCGGCAAATATGTGAAACGTGATCTTCTTCAAGCTGAACAAGAGGGCCGATTTAACCATGGTCAGGGTCTCGTCCAGACGGTTCCCACAGGCCACCACAGCCAGGTGCATGCCCTCCCCTGCTCGGGCTCGTTTCGCCACAGGTCGGCCCACATTGCTCCGCTGTTTGCTGGAAATAAAGAAGGAGCAATGAAATACTACACGGTGTAAACAATCAGAAAATCAATTTGAAAAGGTTGAATTCATTCTATAAATTCTTTCAGTATGTGGTTAGCCATGCAAAGTCATTTTTAAAACAGTGAATATAGTTATATATAATTTGGTGCTGAAAAAAATAAATCACCTGTGTTAGAACTCAAGTCTCACGCCTCTTATTCCAATACAATTTATTCACAACTAGACCTTTTAATACCTTGAGTTAACCCATCAAATGAAACAATTAACAGAGGAAGCAAGCATTATCGTGCAATGTAAGGGCTACCAGAGTGGTCCCAGTGGTCCTCTACTTTAAACAGCTCGAGGCCATTTTCCAGATCTGAAAGTCACTCCTTGTGTAAACCGTGTTTCCATCACTCATCACTCACAAATTGGACGAGATGAAATGTGTATAAAGTGATTCTGAAAATGTCAGTATCCTAAATCATTGGCTAAATTCAGCAGTGAAAAACTGAAACATTTTCCATTACAAACAAATCAAATCAGACCCATATTAAGCGTTTACTTTGTTTGTGAAGTTTACAGACTGCCTGACTGGATACTCAACACTGTTTACAACTTTACATAATAGGGCTGGAAGAAAAATCTGAATTTATAAGGTGCTCCATATAACATTTCTGGTGGAGGGTTTGCCACCTGCTTGTTCCAAAGTTACAAGTCAGATCTGAGGAGAGCTGACCTCGCTCACACAGTAGTATGTTTTGGTACATTTCTAGCAATACACTTAAAATCGATGTAGGAATAAATGCGAAATATAAATGCGAAAGCTTAATGTTGTACTGGTATGAAATATTAAGGGCAAAGCTAAGGGCAATTCTCAAAGAAGTGTAAATGTCTTGATAACATACTTGAGATTTTAATTAATTCTTAGCTTATGACAATGGTTGTGTGACTCTGAAACAACTGTCTGAATTCGTCCTTTTCCAGAACATGTGTGTACCCTGCTCAAGTCTATTAAAGAGAGCACATGGTTCTGCGCTGGGCCTAATGACAGTATCAGCTACTATTAAAAGACGTAGAGCACCAGCTGCCACCATCACAATTCCCACACGCCTCATCTCGGCCAGGGCAAGGTGAATGCCTCTAGGCCAAGACCTGTTTACCAGAGCACAGCATTTTATTCCCTCTGTTGTAGTCTTTTTAAAACCACATGCCAGATTTTTAAAGGTGGACTTCACCTTCTAAAAGGCTATGTCCATTGTTATATTAATAGGATGGGAAAAATAAACTTGATGTTGCCTATAAGACTTGATATTTGGGGTTTTCACCAAGGGTTTTCAATTTAGGTGAATGTGAGCCTCCCCTTAGAGTAGGTAAAGACCGTCAAGTTATATATTGTTCTGAGCAGTCCGTCGTCTGCGCACTTGGTCCTTCCTGGGGAAAGCGCTTCTCAAGCTGAGGCACCAAACCACTCCCCGTTCCAGCTCATCTGAGCCAGGCCTGAACCAGACCTGCTGGTCTGCTGGTTACATGATGTTGCGGCAGAGCTACAGTCCTGGAACCCGACCAGGTGAAACCAAACTTTAAATAATCTGGATCATAGTTCCTACGTTTTTTGCTGGGTCCTGTCTCCTAACTCACTACTAATTTCTGTTGAGATGGAATCAGAAAACGATGCATTTTACAGCTAATACACACACGCACAATGGCCAATATCAATACTGCTGCAGATGTGTACACATGTGGGCCGTTATGTTATTTTCGTGTGTGCTTCGCGCCTCCCCAGTGACTACTATTTTTTGAGTAATATATTCAAATGATGTGTCTACACCATAGACTGTATATACAGTGAGGCCAACAAGTATTTGATCACCCTGTGATTTTGCAAGTTCTCCCACTTAGAAATCATGGACGGGTCTAAAATTTTCATCATAGGTGTGAGACAGAATCTAAAAAAAAAAATCCTGAAATCACATTGTATGATTTTTTAACAATTTATTTGTATATTACTGTATCAAATAAGTATTAGATCACTTGAGTCAAACCATTTTAATATTTGGTACAGAAGCCTTTGTTGACAATTACAGAGGTCAGACAGTTCCTTTAGTTCTTCACCAGGTTTGCACACACTGCAGCAGGTATTCTGGTCCACTCCTCCATACAGATCTTCTCTAGATCTGTCAGGTTTTGGGGCTGTCGCTGAGCAACACAGTGTTTTAGCTCCCTCCAAAGATTTTCTTTTGGTTTTAGGTCTGGAGACTGGCTAGGCCACTCTGGAACCTTGATATGCTTCTTACGGAGCCATTCCTTGGTTTTCCTGGCTGTGTGCTTCAGGGCATTGTCATGTTGGAAGGACGTTTTTGCCCAATATCTCACAATACATGTCCCCGTTCATCCTCCCCTTAATACTGTACAGTTGTCCTGGCCCCTGTGCAGAAAAAACACTTACTTAAACACCCCCAGAGCATGATACTTCCACCCCCATGCTTCACTGTAGGTATGGTATTATTGGGATGATACTCATCCTTCTTCCTCCTCCAAACACAGCGAATAGAGGTAAGACCAAAATGTTCTAGTTTGGTCTCATCTGGCCACATGACTTTCTCCCATGACTCCTTTGGATCATACAGACAGTCACTGGCAAACTTCAGATGGGCCTTGACATGGGCTGATTTAAGCAGGGGAACCTTAGGTGTCATGCATGATTTTAATCCATGACGTCTTAGTGTATTGCTGATCGTAGCTTTGGAAACAGTGGTCCCAGCTCTCTTCACATCATTGACCAGCTCCTCCCGTGTAGTTCTGGACTGATTCTTCACCTTTCTTAGTATCACTGATACCCCACGGGGTGAGATCTTACGTGGGGCTCCAGTCTGAGGGACATTGACAGTCATCTTTAGCCTCTTCTATTTTCTGACAGTTGCTCCAACAGTTGTTCTTTTTTCACCAAGCTGTTTGGTAATTGCCCCGTAGCCCTTTCCAGCTTTGTGAAGGTCTACAATTTTGTCTCTTGTGTCTTTTGACAGGTCTTTGGTTTTGCCCATGTTGGTAGTTGGACTCTTGACTGACTGTGGGGTGCACAGGTGTCTTTATGAAAGCTACCACCCTCAAAAAGGTGCTACTAAAGTAGAATCATGAGGAGAGTGTAGATGGACTATTGAAAAGCAGAATAACGGGTCTTTGACGGTCAGAAATCTGGCTAATAAGCAAGTGATCAAATACTTATTTGACACAGTAATATACAAAAATATTGTTAAAAAAATCGTATAATGTGATTTCCGATTTATTTTTTTTTAGATTCTGTCTCTCACAGTGGAAATGCACCTATGATGACAATTTTAGACCTGTCCATGATTTCTAAGTGGGAGAACTTGCAAAATCACAGGGTGATCAAATACTTATTGGCCTCACTGTATAAATGGACAAAGGTAACCCACTAAATGCAGCGTTCCAAATAGGAAGTGAGCATGAGACCCTTCCAGCTCCATCACCTCTGGCTCCAATTGATATTACATTGAAAAGTTGTTACCCGTCTCTCTGTAAAAGCTGCAGCAAGCCTCATAATTTTGTTTTTAAAATGTTTGTATTAACCTGCTCTACATTATCCTGGTGTTTTTATTTCACTGTTTTGCCCATAAATAAATTTCTACTCCTACTATGGCTCCAAATTTGCCCCTGTAACTGCTAGTACCGAGAGGTTTGTTTGACTGGAGAAAGCTATGGCTGACGTCACAGTCCCTTATTCCACTTCTAACTCACTACAGTCTAAGATCTAGATTAGAGTAAATACACGTACTGTAAAGGTTGACCGGAATCATAAATCCTCATTATAGCATAATATATAATTTACTATTGCTTTAATAGCACATCACACACTGGCAGTGGTTTGGCATTGGCTTGTCAATGTCTCAGTCGTATATACACTGATTAATAACACAAGGAAGGCTGGATGCATTGCATTGTTTACCACGCTCCCTCCTGTGACCAAATGCATCAATTCTCAAAGGCCAGCAGAAAATGACAGCTCTCCTCACCGCCTGTCAACATGTAACAGCATGTCACCTCATGTCAGCTCCACAAGAATCTATTTCCCTCTGACAATCCCACTGGTCATGGCTGCATTCACCCTTCTGTCACTACCTAAAGGACTGAAAAAGGAAAGTAATTTAACACCACAATCAAACCAAGAGGGTCAAATCCAGCCTAAAGATGGGAGATATAAGATGCTTCTTACCTTTGTGGTTAATTTCATGGTTACTCACATTTTGTGCTAAACTCAAACTTCAATCAAGACATCTACATGCATATTTTAGCACATCCTACACCCTACACAGGTACACTGTTAAAATATTGACTGAACATTGTTAACATGATGCAAAATCATCAATATCATCCACTCCATAGAGAAGAAAGAAATCAGGTAAATGTCTGCAAGAGGCAATTTAATTATAGGGGGTTTGCTGTGGTTTCTCTTTGTTGTCATTCAACAGTTTAATCAATCTGCTGAAAATTCATGGCAGAAAAAAACACTGGCCAATTCATTACAGCCAATGTCTGTAGAGGAATATAAAATGTCTACATAGCTGGATAATCATCAGTAGTTTGATGACTTCTCTCTAATGATTTGATTTGAAACACAGTAACACCATTTCTACTATCCACCTTTGAAATTCTAGCTTCATATTTTCTTTGCTAAATTCCCATTGGACAACATTATACACTGGAATGAGACTTTTACCGATGTATGCTGAGCGGCTGTTAGGTTTAAACACACTCAGTGGGGAAACATTTGCACAATGGCAGAGCCTGAGGCGAAGGCCAACACCGTCTCCTCGCCTGTGCGCACACAGAGCTGCTTCTAATAAAACGCTCATGCAAGTTGCTGGAACAGACTAAAGCAGAGAGTAATAAGAAAGAACAGAGACACTTTTGTTTTGGAGAAAGACAACTGCTGGTGAAGGACTAATGGCTTAACATAAGAAGATATGGAACAAGTAAAAAGTAAAAATTGTAGTTTTCTGACCAAATTATAACCCCAGCTCAGTTGTTGGTTGTTTTGGCGTTTCTTAAAACCCCTTACCAATGTTGTGATGATAATGTTGAGACAGAGCTGCTTAATTTTATCCTTGCCCACTTCATTTCATATTGCTGTCGTGGGCAAGGCATTTCACCTAAACCATGTATTCAGTTGTGTGTTTGTGTGTTGAGCGGTGTTTGGGGTAGTCAGAGGTGCAGATTGGCAGTCACAGTAAAGGCAGCTGTGGCTCCATTAAAAGCCCCATATTAGGCAGTTTTCTGATCTATGTTACGATGTTGTTTGAACACACAAACGCTGCATATTTAGGCTTAGAAGAGTTCTTCTCTCAAATGAAAAACACACTGTTCCACCTTGGGAGTAGGGGTGGCACGGTATATATATTCGTATTGAACCATCGCGGTACGGGGGTCACGGTTCGGTGCGCGCATTTTGATGGAGAATATACGGTACAAAAGTTTAATATTGAACTGACCACGGGACTTTCCTTTTGCGACGGTTTCCTTAAACATTGCCATGTGCAAGCCCTGATTGGTCCATGAACATGTATACATGTCTGGATTGGTCTAGCTAGCAAACTCTGCCTTCAAATACAAAACTGCTGTTGTTGAAAGTTGCTGCTGTTAGCTCGTTGCGAGAGGGGTGAAAGACGATGGCGAGTAATTCACCACCACTGAGCGCACCCAGAAGGTACCTAAAATGCACCTAAAAAGACCATGTGTTAAAACTTCACTGATGTACCCAGCTCAGTAACTAGTCAATATACTCAATGTGGTGCTTGCGTGTTCACTTGTTTTACATGTTTTACTTTTACTTGTTTTACTACAAGTTGCAGTTATCTCAGCTGGAGATTTAGGCAATAAAAAGCTGCCTTTGAGGACAGCCTTTCTGGTTATTTTTTTTCCTGCACTATACCGAAAATGTACCGAACCATGGGGTCTGTACCGAGGTAGGTACCGTACCGTGAATTTTGTGTACCGTGCCACCCCTACATGTGAGCATACAGGAAGTGCTCCACTGTGTTATTAAACTCCATACACTTTCACTAGAATAATTTGTCAGACTGGAATTGCCCATCTCTACTGAACAGATAAAAGGTGTCAAACTGAAAACTACCTGTAAACAGACTGGCGTAAACGTATGTGAATGAAACAAAACAGAGCTCCAGTTATGTTTTTGATGAGGTAACAACAATCTAACATGACTTAAAGGTCACAATTTGAGTCAATTTTGCATAATGTAGGACCTTTCATGACTAATTCCAATCATTAATGGTTAAAAAACGCGTGCAACTTCGAATGCCTAAAACATGCAATGCTAACGGACAGCATTCTATATTTTATACATGGGTGGGTCTTTACTACACCTGAGTTTCTGAAAAATCTCCAGTGATTTGGATGATCGAGTTGAAATTCGTCAAGGGGCTGCAGTAAGGCCATTTCAAAGCGTGCCACTCGGTTTTCTGCTTGATTGAGGGACAATGAATCCCAAATTAGGATGAATGAGAAGGTGCGGAGAAATCTTGGCTGCTACACTCCAAAGCCTGATGTGCTGTCAAGGCTATTGAGCACACACTTCCCCTCCCAAACCTGTACCGTCACACTCCAGAAAATATATTACACCGTATCATGCAAAAAAAGAGACTGCAAATAATTCCTCTGCATAATTGAAGACATACAAATAGCACTGGAGCATACTGAAGCTTTGCGACAGGGCAATGTTTCAGCATCTGGAGACAGTCACAGAGATGAGAGAGAGAGAGAGAGAGGTGTTCAAAAGGAAAACGACTGAATTGATTCGTGGCAGCCAAGAAAGAAGAACAGTTTTGGGCTACAAAGAGACACAGACCGTGGTTTTAAATTATACAGAAAAGAAACCACTTTGAGAGATACTGTCAAAGGAAAATGAACATGTAAAGAATGGAGTACAACAAAGAGAATAAGAAGTTATGTGAAGTGGAAAAAAGGAGATTTTCTGTTTTTTAATGGAACACTTTTGTACCCGTTTTAGTTTTGTTTTGTCAGTCAGAGCGGGGGTGTACTGGTTGTCTAGTAAACTAAAAGCAAGTGTGCAACAATAATGAGAAGCAGTCAGGTTTCATAGCAATGGGAAACAGAAACTAGAGATCAACAGTCCTTCATTTTATATGATCAAGAAAACTGAAAGGAAAACTTCACACCATAATTCACACCCACCTGCTACCAACATGTTTTTGTACAAGCACTCTATAAACCAAATATATATTCATATTTTGAAAGCTTTGAAGGTTTATGCAGACAATTCTAGTCAGCAAATCATTACATGCATTTACTCTGATATTTTCTATGACAATCAAGAAGTTGCACCACTTAAAACCTGAAATGAATCGTAAGTGATAATTTGGCTAAAGTTGACATGGGTTTTAAAACACCACTACACAACCACCACAACTACCATAAAAGTCCTTTAGCCAGAGACATAACAGCAGCTTACTATTGCCTGTTGACTTTCTCCAGTGTTGGCTGTGAGACGATTGTATGTCCTCATCATTTAAAAAAGCATTTGACAAGTGAAGCATTGCATTTAAGTTGTTATTGGAAAAGCTCGCCTATTAAATTCCTTTTCACATCAGCAGCATATTAAACTCGATGCACCAACAATGTGAACATGTAACATAAGCTACGGCTTGAGGCAACCCCATAACTCTGGAATCTCGATGTTTTGGATCTGGATCATTTCTTGATCTCCACATTAAGTCTACCAAAATACACAGGGAAGATATCACGTACTGCCTTAAATCAACTTAAAAATGTTGTTTACACAAAGGGGTTGAGGTGAACTAACCAAACTCATTTTTGAGCAATACTATCTGTTCGTAGCTTGAAGCAATTTTTTTTTTCCCAGAATGTGTTGGTATTCTCTTCTAGGCTTGTCATGTCACAATTAGGGGTGTAAAATATATTGAAATATCAATATAGTGTATTGTTTAATGTGATGATACAGTATCAATATCGTGGGCTGCTGTATCGATATATCACCAAGAGTATTTTTTGATATATTTTACTAAATTATTTTGCTACAGTTTTGTTGCTTGTTCAGAGGAAGGAAACTTGTTTACGCAACACAATTAACATTTTCACAGTTTTGATGATTAACATGGGTGTGTTTCATATAAACTTTGCACAAGAAGTGATTTAACAAAGACTTTTAGTATCACAGCCATGATTTACCCTTTATTTTTTATTGAACCGTATCAAATTGATTTGAAATATATCGTATCGAATCAAAAGCTCACTGTATTGAGATATGTATCGTGGCCCATGTATCGAGGTATGTATCGCAAATTCCGAATGAAACCACAATAATTACTATATCAATTTATCATTCAATATATGATAACAGGAAAAATATATTTTTGGGCTCAGTATTTTTTTATCGCGTGTACATTTGCTTTGCAATAGTGGTGACATTTGAGTTATTTTAGTTGTAATACACATGACACTGACATTTGGGCTGTAAGTAACTTTTGTGGCAAATTATTTTTGATTCTGCTATTTATTTGTTGCAGCTCATGCACCTTAATGAAACTGACAATTTGAAACAAACGTTCACTGAGATTATCCTGCTTTGTAAAGTGATCTCAATACTATCGTTATTATATTATTTCTATGTGGCAATATATTGTGCTTCAAAATGTGTTAACATAACAGGCCTATACCCTTTACTTTCTCTTTTTTGCCTTGCTCCCTCCTGCTTTGTCTTGGACCAAGTATCTAGATGGTTATATTTTCCTCTCACACCCGTTATGACTCATTAAGGAACCGTTTAGGAGCAAGCAGACATGTGTAACAGCACTGAGCCCTATTCCAGCACCTCTCCTAGTTTTCACAGGGCCAAGTCAAACCTCACTCCTCATGGGGAGAGTATTCTGTCATGCTAGGTGACATTTTTATAGAGAGACATAATGCTACAGCGCAGGAGTGACTGCTAATGCCAAGGAACACTGCTTAACTCTATCTAAAAGGACTCGGCAGGGATTTGTCTCTAGGCACAGAATCAACAGAGCTGTACATGATCGTTTTAAGATGGCAGAACAAAGCAGGTTTACATCCACAATAACATGCACGCTCTAGTATACAAATATAATGATGAGTGAAATTTAAATACACCTGAATACAACAGTTGAGGATTAGTGTCTTAACAGAATGCATGTTATTCTGATCGCTGGCAGTGCCTTCTCAGCTCACACTGCTTAGATTAGCAGTAGGTGTGTATACAATAGCTTTGTGGCATCAGACAGACCTCGTTACACTGCTACTGTCTCTTTCACCGTTAAGACACTGCAGCTAATTCGCTTCAGTCTACTTTCATTGTTGTAGCTTATGATGAATGATTCTACTCTTTCAGCCTGTTGTTTTTTGTGCAGTAGTTTTCACTTGGGGACATAAAGCACTATTTGATTTGATTGCCCTGCGGCTAATAAGTAAGGTGTTGATTGGGTTTATTATTCAGTATTACAAAGAAAGATGGCAGAGGAGAAAGTAGGGCTTTTTTCTGTTTTATCTCATGTTTAGTCATCTGCTTACCTAATGAACGCTACAACTCAAATGCACTGAAGTCTAGGTTCTAAGACTAATGTTGATAGGACTAATATCAGGATTATATATTGATTAATCAGCATATAGCTTTTTAAAGTCACAGTGGGGAAATTCACATATGCTCTGCTTTAATCAGTCTCAATTTTGGGCACTTTTTAAGTATTTCCCAATCATCCTCTTAAAAAAAAATCCCATATAATTCAGAACAAAAAATCTTAATTCCTTTATCTGAGATGAATAAGAAAGAAGTTTAAATGCATCACTCTTTGATTCTGTAGAAATTCCTTGCCGTTTCTTAGTCATCTGCATTTTTTTCTTTTATTCAGAAGCCACCATGTTTGTTTTGACCAAACAAACCATGTGTTTCTCTGGTTAAAGTGCCTGTCAGTGACGGACATGACACTGGAAATCAGGAGACAGGAAATGGTTCCAGGCATCTATTGTCAAAGCATGTGGATTGGGCTAGCCAAGCAGCAATTTTACAGCTTTTTACTATTTTGTTGACTTTTTAATTACTGTATTCTTTTAGCAATTAAGTCCACAAATATGCCAGTCTCAATGCTATGTGTGTCATTCTGCTCAACATATGGCTACGCCCGGCTGTTGCCCATGCAGGCTATTGTCTTTGCTTGGTGTTTGGATGACAGCTGGAGCTCTTCCTTTTATTTTTGGACACAGGAAGTAGAGTGATGTGTTGGGAGGAAATGATAAGATTAGAAAACACTGCCTGTTTGTCTATTCAGCAAGCGGCTCATCAACACACTACTCTGATTTGTGAGATGAAAGGTGCCACGGAGCTAAAACATAAATGACACAAGTAAATCTCTTTAGTATTTGGTATTGCTGCCAGACAGTGCACATGATAATTGCAATAAACAAATTAAAAGAAATAATGCAATAACAATCTGACCAGTTAAAACACACTTTTACAGCAAAAGTTTTTGATTTACAACAAGGACAAGAAGGTGAAACTAAGACTAAATAAGCCTAAAACAGTGATGCAAATTTGCCATTCTTGTATTGTCAATAATTTAATGAGTATACATTTGCAACACACTGTGCATCACCAGTGCGTGTATAGCAGTCAGCCTTTGTATTTCCAATCCTTTTTTCACCCTCCTGTGGCCCGTTCCAACCCATCTGCCTTATCTGTGCCAAGCACATGCGCTGCAGTGTAGTTTCTGAGAGGACGCAAAGGTCCCTCTCTCCATGTAACGTCTTGATGGCTTTTATCTCCCCAACATTGTCCCCAACCTTCAGCCTGGATTTGGCATCGTGCAGAATACATATTATTGATTGCAAAAGGAGAGGGTATCTCAACAGCCACATTGTATGGTAACGTGGCATCCACAGAGAAGAGACCAAAGGGATGTAGACAGGAATTTGAAAGCCATAATAAAAAGGTTCCATCCTTGAACAAAAATAGCAAAGGGATGATTTATTTCAGTGCTTTCAGTTGTTTGAAATGAGAAAAAAAATATCTGTAAAAAGTAGCCTCTACAACCAAGAAATAGACACATCTGATGTCTTCTTCAGAATAATCATGAGACCCTGAAATAATCACAAATCTTTAACAGTAACTCTGTAGCACAGCTACAGTGACAGGATCTGGACAGCACCCTGCATTCAGCATAATAATAACTGACTCTAAATCAAATGGCCTGCATTTGAGTGAGATAAGTGTGTATGCCACATGAGGAGCTGGAGTTTGCTATTAATGAAGACACAGAATTTGTTCTTTATGTGTCCTATTGGTTACAAATGAAGTGGCCTATAATGATTTAACAAACATGGGCAACTGTAAATATTAAAATTGTATTTAATAGCATAATATAGACTAGTTTGTATCAATCTCAGGGTCCACATGGTCAACTTTCACAGAGCCCTTACTGTCTGTCATGAAACAGATGAAACAAATTTGTCTGCTTGTTTAGGTTTATTACAATGTAGGCTATATGTCAAGGTGCCCTTTAAGGGCAAAACAACTAATAGTGCTCAGGTATGATTTATGACTGTGTTATAGCATGTTCCAGATAACCTATCTTTGCAAACACGTCTTTATCATAATCCCATTAGCAATGCTCGCATTTTACTGGCTTTTAAACAGCTAGTCATTTCAACCCAGTGAGAGTCAAAGCCTGACAAAACGGAAGATGAAAGTCACAGAGACATTTTGCAGACAGAATCTATTTGCACATCGGATTACTTTGACAGATGGAGGATGCAGATATGTTTTATAAATGGACAAGGCGACATTTGTTTTCAAACAGTCCTTGCAACTTGTTAGCGGCGCTTTTGTGCGTGTGAATAGAAAAATGGGCAAACTGCGCTCACCTTTTCGCATTTGCCACTTTGATGACTGCTTTTCCCTCTTTCCGTGCCTTGAGCGGTGGTTTCTTTGCCGCAAACTTCGCTGCAACATCGCGTCCGAGCTCCGATGGCGACGGTGAAGAGTTGCGCTTCTCCTCTGGCTTCAAAATTACAACTTGTTTCAACAACGGCTCGTCCGCAGTGTTTCCCCCTAAAAAGTATAAAAGTAAGAAAACTCCGAGGCACAAGGCGAGCACAAGTACTCTGCAGTGGATCCGCATGGCGAGGGCAACTTGTTGCGGCAGGCCACGGCGCAGCACCACCCGCTCACGTCCATGATCCAGTTGACATTTTGTTAGCGTTCCCCGCTCGCCTCGCAGTGCAGATGATGATGGAGAGCGGAGAGACAATCCTCATCGTCCATGCAGGAGCTCACATGAGGGGCGGGGCTTAGGCTCTAGTCGTAATATCCGCACAAAAGACGACTACGACAATGTAATAAATTCCCTATGGACATGCCATTTATTTCCCAAAATTCCATGGAAATTGCCTGATGGCTTATTTACCTGACTTCATCCTAGTGTACGTAGGAAAACTACGCAGCAGTGCATTGAATTTGAATTACTGAATCTTTCATGGGACTGTGAAAGATGTTTAGTAACTAACTCAACTGTAAAAATTAGGCTGAAGGATAATTACATCACACAGTAAGCTCATTCATTAGGCTAAATTTTAATATCGTTAGGGCAAAAACAATCACAGTGTATTTATTTACTTTAAATTGTGCCGCTTTCATGTGACTTTTTTATACTGCGCGCTATGCGTAGGTAATACGGTAAAACATGGACGCTGCATCATAGAGAGAAACGTGGGACTTTTTACTCGCTTATCACTGCTTATTTTGATAGTCTGCTTGTTTGGCGTGTGTTTATTTCCATCGATACGTGATCTCAAACATTTTCGGTGTTTAATGATCACATTTATTTGCCGTAATTGGTGCAACAAAAGCCAAGGAAGGCTTGTTGTCGGTGCTGGTAGCATAATGCTACAGTAGCTGTCAACATCAGACACGAGGAGGGAACTGCACAGACCTCAGAAGTGAGTTTATTTCCTGAAGATACGCTTGAAAAAGCGAAGAAAGGTATGCCCTCACCTAATATCTACTTCATATATTTCATATATATATCTACTTTCATATATTTCATACACATACATTTCTGTCACAGGCTATAGCCAACAGTTGGCAATAACATCCAAAGTATAAGGTTATTTGTTTTGACATTTGTCTTGTGAGGTCGAGTCGTATGTAAGTTATCTGCTTCGGGTGGCCAAATGTCCCTGTTTACCCGGGTCAGTTACAATTTTGAGCCCTGTGTTCCCTGTCCCAGCAGATTTTTCCAAGACCATTGATTCGCCCCAGTTTTATACAAAAAAAATGTCCCAGGTGTCCTAATTTTTGACCAGTTTGATACTCGGCAAAGTAAAGAGGAGAATATTATTTGTTGATCTAAAATACAGAAAACCGTGCTTAACAATAACTATAAGGCAGAGAATGGAGAATTTTACACCCTCTTTACAATTACATTTATACCAACCTTCCCAACCCAGGTAGCTCCCAGTTTAGAGTTTTGATAAGCTGGTCATCCTGTCTCTGCTGTTCACAGTCTAAGCACATAAGCTCTGGGAACTGTTGATGAATTGTAACATTTAAGAGGCAACCACAAGGTGGCATGCTATAAGCGGGGTTGTGATGTATTCGTGTAGTGTGCTGTGGACCGCGCTCCAACAAATGCATGTGATTGCTCCCACAGGTCTGCCATACTCCATTCATCATGATAACTCCAGCGTTTGAGCTGAGCCAGGATCCTCACTATCTCACTCTCAGCATCCGTGTACCATACACCAGGACTTCGGAGTTTGACCTCTACATCGATGGAAATGATTTCAAATTCTTTGCCAAACCATATTTTCTGAGGTGAGTATGACTTTGCTTATGCTTTATGGAACATTTAGGCTACTAGGTCAATGTTTTCTTTTTAGGCTGACTCTTCCAGGACGAATAGTCGAGGATGGACAAGAAAAGGCCACATTCAACATTGATAAAGGTACATTCATTTACAGTGGGTATTGACATTTTAATTTGCTCATGAGAAAATAAAAAAAAATGTTAATGTCTTTGTTTTCCCTTCCTAAATAACATTTTAGTGTGGCATTGATTGCAATTTAAAATTGACCATATTAAGTCAAATTACACTTCAGGCCACTTCAGTTTATAGATGATCCCTGAAGTCTTGTTAGGTTGAACTTGAGCCATTCAAGCCACATTAACAACCTGATCATGTTATTTAATCGCATTTTAAGGGTCACTGGAGCCATCTGTCATTTAATGTTTCTGTAATGTCTGCCTCAGTGACACTGGTAGGACGCTCATGCAGCCTCCTCCTGAAAGTGTTTGACAGGAGCATAATGAGCATCAGAGTGGTTATTGGCTCAGCTCTCAGTGGTGGCTCTGTCAGCGTGGTGTATCTTTGACATTCCGTTGCTCCTAATCAGCTGTAATGAAGTTCTCTTTATGTAGATGTCTACCTTATGGACTGTGACATCTTGTTGTCACCAGTCAGCATGGCCTCTGTTAACACACACTTCAAAAGAAGCTTGTACCATCTGCTTATAAAGCACCACCAATTAGTGTCCTTGTTTAGACTTGTAATGAGCAGTCATTAAGATCCTTTTCGGCTGTCCCTTTTTAGGCCTATGTCTTAAGCAATTACTGAGCTTCCACACTTGCGCTGAACATTGAATTGTTATGTTGTCTTAACAGCCATCTAATTATCTCTGCACTAGAACCAAATCACTGTAATTTTATCAGTGCACTTTTTCTTGATTAGCTGAAGAGCCCGATTATGGTTAAGGTACACTTTGTTGTCCCCGCAGGGAAATTCATACTCTGCAATTTGACCCATCCCTTAATGCCGTCAGGGCATCTTTTGTCATGGAAAACATGCAAACTCCGCACATAAATATCCAGGTTATCCGGGGGTGAAACCCAGAACCTTCTTGCTGTGAAGCAGGAATGCTAGCCACTCGGTCACTGAGCCACCTTTATAAAAGCATATCTTGTCAGTTTTTTGTTGGTTTATGAGAAAATTAACAGTCAAGAACCAAACTGTGCTATGGTTTTTAGGGCTGTTCACTCTTCGGGTTGCAAAAGAGACGGCTGGTGAACATTTTGAAGGTCTTGATTTGCTGACAAGTCTACTGGCTCCAAAAGGCTCTCAATCAGCAAAGCCACTCATCGAGGAAGTTACTGCTTGTAAGTAAGACTGAATTTGAATCATGTTATTGGTTAGGCCTAAAGACTCAGTTTTAAAAGGTTGCATTATGAGAATTTGAACCCTGTTATAATGGTGTTCTCTTATCAGTAGCTTACTCAAAGTTGTATTTTGATTGATTCCTTTCAAATGCTTAAGTTATCCTGTAGTGTCTTGGATTCAGGATTTGAGTGCTCAGAAAATTCCTGTTTTCACCTACCTCCACCCACTGCACCGCTTATAAAACCAATCAGACTCCAGGTCATAAATGTTGAATTCAGAAATGTCACATTTTTAGTTTAACTGAAGGATATTTATTTGAATATAAAGTACCTTTTTTGTATTCGTATTTGAATTTTAGAGTCTGGCAGTGGTTCAGTCACCCTTGTTATGCTTTACATACCTTTATTTCAAAATTTTCAAACCATTTACTTATTGAGTCTCTTAACAAACATGTTAAAGCTTGCTGTACAGGTGCAAAAGGTGAAGAAGAGGAGGATGAGAAAGGGGAAGAAGAATTCGACTGGCAAATTGAGCAGCAAGTTTATCAGGAGATGCCAGAAGAGCAATTGACACAAATGAACAGATATGGTTTTGGCAATCAGAGAACTGGGGTGTTTGCTAGACTACAGGTAATAACATACTTAAATCAGTGTAATGACTCAAAGCTGATATTAATAACTAAATGCTGAAGGATACAATATCATGTTCTCAATCAGGAAGAACTGGCTGATGTGATTGATATTAAGAATCCAGAAGGGACCACTGCTGCAGAGAGGAGACAGGCCCGACAGGAGGCAGAGAATATGGCATTCTCTCCAGACCATTACCTGTGAGATCATCAGTGCAAAGAACATTTACATTCTGTACCGCTTCTATCCCTATTTACTCACGTCTGCTTTCCATCGCAGAGCTGATTTATTTGAGGACGATGAAATAAAAGGACTATTAAACTACAGACCATGGTGGACAAAGCTGAAGTGTCCCTCGGACCAAGAAGGAGAAACTGGTGAGTTCTTTTTCATTTAAATCTATCACTTCATTAAGCAATTAACTAAGTATCTAAATGACGGCTTCAGTTCTATCCAGTTCCATCAAAAACTTTTTCCTGTATCCAGTATGTGAGAGAGACTGCTTTATCATAGTGCATTTAAACAGTACACATTAGGCCGTGTCCTTATGCGCTACATGGGAGTACTGACTGAAGTCCACCAGGAGGTGGCATTAAAGCTACCAAAATCAAGAGGCCTTTGTGTCTTGTGACATGTTAATAGAACAACAGCTTAACCAATGTGTCTTAATACTCCAAATGTGTTGTGCTAGACTTTGCGTCTACAGGCCATTGACTTTTCTGTAGTATCAATTCCCAGTGGAAGCATTTGTCCTTTGTCTAGTCTTTTCAGAGGAAGGTCATAGCTCAACACTTAGGCTACAGAGCTGCCTCAGGGTACAGCAACACGAAAGTCACCAGTGAAACAGTCCAAGAACATAGGCGAGAAGTGTGTAATTAATGCTGCATTTAATTCTGCTCTTTGCTTCTTCCACATTGTTTATATGTTCATTGCTTGGTACTATGTCCCTTTGTAGTGCGTACTGATAGCTTGTGAGACCTCAGCATTGTAGGAGCTAATTGAATTCTCCTCTGTAGTGTTCCTAACAGGCTGTGGATTCCCACACTTCCAGTTCTTAAGCAGATGCTGGGCTCATATCCACAGCTTATGTTGGCATGCGGCTGTGGCACACTTGAGAGGGGATTTAGATTAAATAGATAGCATTATCACAGGAGGAGTTACCAGCAGCAGCACACTGGTCTGATCGCAGATGAGCGGTCATCAGTCAGCCACTCAAAGGCCATTAGAGCTGATCCTGGGATTCCCCACAGCCATGTCTACTCACTCCATTCATTCTGTATTCAGAGTGCTCAGTCAGAGCCCAGGCTTAGATAAATGGGGAGAATTAAACTTAATGGCTTGATTGACAGTTTGAGTAGCATTAGCCTCAGCTCACTGTGGACACTTGTCGGTCACAAGCTCAGGTTAGGAGGTTACTGTTCCCTGTGCTGTCAAAAACTTTCTGGTTATTGTAAAAAATAGAATCATTAATTTAATCTGTGCTTAGTGTGATTTATTTGTCAGTCTGATTAATATGAACTTGAACCTAATATACCTTGAACCAAGGCACAAATGTATAGTGACCCTGTGCACTCCAGCGTCAGACCAGCAAACTGACAGCTCACAGCTGTTCCTGTTCATCCTGGTCAAATCGACCCAAGTGGGTGCTCTCACTTTACCTAGGGCACTTTGTTATGGCTGACTTAGAATGAGTTTATGTCCTGTGACCCTTTGCCTAATAACAGTGTGAAAGATGACTGCACTTTCACTGTGTTCATCTATGCATGGATATCGCTTATGAGTATCCCATGCCTTACCATTGTATTTTTAAGCATATTTCTTTATACCATACCATCTGGACCTGTAGAGACCTGTAACAGATTGGTGTATCACTAACCAATGGAAACAGATCTTATTCTGCTAATGCCAGCTTGAAGGAATTGGTCATCTGGTCCGCTAACCATGGCTCATTCGTGGTTGTGGCTCTGTAAATTAAACCGATAAGTGGCATTGTCCCTGCAATTGGCAAATTAAGTTAAATCAAACTGACTTTTTAGGAGACATTTCTTTTCCTCATCTGAATGACTTTGTCATTTATGATGACAAATAAAAATACTTAATTGGTTTTAATTAGTTCAACCAATAAATAAATTAAAAATGCATTACAAAGATAACTGGTTTCTACACATCATGTGCAGGAAGCGTTCAGAAGGGATGAATAAAACTCTCCCTCCTCAGTTCGGCTTCAGTCATTTAGCACTATTGGTAAACACATTATCACACCATCTCATGCCTAGTGAGATGTCTTGCTGTGCGGACACAATGGAGAAAATGCCTTTGTGTATGTGTCTTATCTCACATGCTGTGCTGTCCTGATGCAGCTGCACTGCTGGGGAACTCGGGTAGAGCAGCAGGGAGCTACAAGATGACACAAGTCAGCAGGACTCTCCATGCCAGGCCAACAGTACAGTTTGAATATGTGTGTGCTGCTTTGTGTACCGGCCCCAGCTAGTGCACCAATGATTCACGCCCCATCTGAGGCTGAGCACAGGGACTCGTCTCTCATGCAGAGAAAAATATTGCTCTGAGCTGTTTTCTAAGCTCCTGTGAGCAGAGGGAAACAGTCGCTTCCTGCTAACACTCTGCTCTTTTCAATACTGAATGATGCAGAGAACTTAAATAGGGATGCAATGGGTTTGTGACGCGCCATTAGGTTTGCCTTGGATCCTCATTAGGCAGATGTCTCATTTGGAATGCAATGTTCACTCTTTACAATGCTTGAATGCAAGAGATTGGAAGATTTTCAGATATTGTTCAAATTATGGTTGAATTAGCCTGGCTCAATGTTAAACAAGAGAAGTGTGTCACTTGCATTCATTGAAACCTAACATGAATTGCATCCAATAGGAACAGAACATCCTGCTCTATTTTTCTTCTGGCGTAGTAAAAAAAAAGACAAAAAAAAAACATGAATTTCAACAAAGCACAAAACTCTGTACATCTGAGGTAAAAGAGGTTATATATTTAGTTCTGAATGATGTAGGAAAGATTGGCTTGCCCAAAAATGCTGATCTACGTATTTTAGAAATGGCACTAATTGCTCTAGCTGATTGTTTTGATGTTTATCTTTAGTTTATGAATAATAATTCATTGCATACTTAGCGTTTTTTCCTTTGCAGGTGTGTTCTTTACAGAAGAGGAGAAGGAGCAGCTGAGGAGATTCACCAACCGTTCCTACCTGTTTGACAAAACTAGCCATGGCCAAGTGTGGCTGAGCCTGGTGGACATTCTGCTGGCTTACTGCTATGAAGTACGCTCCACCGAAGGAGAGCACAATGTGAGTGTCTGTGAAGAGGGCACCCTTCCTGTGCAGCACTTAGCCCCGGATGACAAAGCCCTCTATCCCCAAATCCTCTAGTCTCCCTCCTATTCCATTCAGAGCCTTAAGAGATTACAGCAGATCCCACTGCTCAGTCCAGGCCTTTTTTTGTCACTCTACTAAACTAAACAGCAGAAATGGTTTTCACCTTTTATATTTCAGGGTGTTAACCTCTACACACACCTCCATCAGAGCTGACTTTAACTGCCTAATTACAGTACATTAGATCAGAAACAATTATTTTGGTAATCAGTTAATCTGGTTATTATCCATCCATCTTCTCCCGCTTAAGCCAGCTGGGTCGCGGGGGCAGTACTCATAGCACCTGACCCCCCCCCTATGAACCCCTCTGCAGGTGGTGAGCCCACAGGAGGGTGGACATTATGGTCCTTGTTAGTTCATAGTGTTTTGGGTTGATGGGAGAAACCAGAGGAAACCCATCCAGACACGGGGAGAACAAACTCCACACAGAAAGGGTCGCCTGGGTCGCCTGGGCGACTCGGGGATCGAACCCGCAACCTTCTTGCTGTGAGGCCTGAGTGTTGCCACTCAGCCACCGTGCCGCCCTGGTTATTATCCTTTCCTTTAATTTAAATCTCAATTTTGCCAACATGAAGCTGTGTTGGTGCTGCTTGAGGACATCCTCAGTATATATATTGCATCAAAACACCATGTGCACATTTAGTGATGTTGCTCAACTGTCTTAATCATAAAATGTCTTTTTTGGAGTTATTTAAGTGTTAATAGAAAACTATTATTCTGACTGAATGTAGTTTTTGATGCTTTTGAAAATTGTTTCTTCCATTAGCGGAAAAGCTTGAATAAGGGGTAATAACTTAATTAAGGGTTCTATATTACACAAAACAGATTCTCGTTAGCTTTAAGCCATGTTATAATTTTTTCACTTCATCCAAAACATACCTGGAGTTGTGTTTTGTTTCATTCACACATGTTTAAGTAGTCCTTTATTATTAGTCTGTCTACATCTCCAGAGCTCAAAATGTTCTGATACACCTTGTTAACAGCTACCTTTTACTTTTAAATCAGTAGAGATGGGAAATTCCAGGGCAGAAATTATCAAAATGATTCTTGTGCAGCTGTATGGAGTTTAAAAACACAATGAAGCACTTCTGTATTACCACAACATCACAAGGTGGAGCGTTTTCTGTTTGAGAGAAGAACTTAGCCTAAATATGCAGAGTTTGTGTGTTAAACGTGTGAATGACGCAAACACAACTCCAGGAATGGTTTTGATGAGGAAGCCACATTATAACATCAAAGATAGTGTAATATAGGCCCTTTAATAAATTAAGTAATACATAGCTCTATTGAAGAACGTATTGTAAAAACTTATGCTTATTGACTCTAATTAGTTATGAGTTTTGAAAAAAGTGAAAACCGATCTTGCTCATATTCAAACAGCTGAAGTGTTGTCAGTGACTGTGATCATAGTTCTGTCTGTATACAGGTCGAGTCACCTTGGACTGTCCGAAAACTCAGTGGGACTCTGAGCTGGCTTGAGGCAAGTAAATTAAGTAATCCTTTTAATAATTATTATTACTTTACTAATTTTTTTTATTTTTATTTATTTATTTTTTGCTGTTTATAGTCACACATGCTCTGTGTTCAAAATCCAGTATTAAAATAATGTTTACTTTAAGCTTATTTAGAGCATGTTTAACAATGACATGTCTAATAAATGATTATGTGTGGGTTCCATATAAGTATAAAAAAAGCACTTGGGGTCTCCAGGGTGTACACATGCAAATTTTTTTTGGGGGAAAATCCTTTGGTGAATTGCAAACATCCTCAGAGGCAAAGAGAAGTTCTCAGAGCATGAAGTCAGACCCGGCCTGAGTAGATTTTCCACTGTAGGGCACTGTGTGTGACTGCAGCTACCTGCCAGCTCCTTAAAGCTTGTCACTCAATCACAGGGCAGTCTGCCTCTGCCAGACCGCTCCACTTCCCCACATCTACCACACACACACACCCTCCCTCTTTCTTCACCTTGTGCTCTACAATTACTTCCTCTGTTTGACTGGCTGCCTGTCTGTGCATGTGTCACACAGCTGATCTGACACCACTGCCATTTGCAATGTATATTTCCTTCATTCTTAGACGAAAAAAGGAAAGAAAAAACATCTCTCATGCAGCTTGAATTCACATTTGAACAAAAAAAAAAATTTCACAAAATACATTTTGTATTAAACCAAACTCTTAATTTTTACTGAAGCATGAGCATAAGTTTTTTTCATATCTAAATTATCATTGTATGTTAAATAATCTAAACAAATCTAAAATACTGTATAAACCAGGGTCATCTAATAGCTAGATCCTAAGACACTATCTATATATAATCTTTTTCAAAAACCCAGGAAAAACTCATATTATAAGATGGCGTACTTCTGAGGTTTATCATAAATATTTGAATAGATAAGTGTAGTGTTTGGTGTAGTGTTTACTGTATGGCTGGATCGCAGTCTTACTAAGAGCCCATGGATCAGTGCACTACCTTAGTACTGTGGGAACATGCCTTATCTTTTTTGTATGGTGCCTCTCCTTCCTCTGCCATGCTCTGCTCCCTCCTCCCATCTGATGACTGTTTACTTGTCCTCAGTCGACTGCACTGGTGTGACCAAACCCCCCCATAAGCCCCGCAGCAGCAGACTGTATATTCACTGCCGCTAAACAAGCCCTGGGGAGAACATGATCCCCGATGACACACACTCGCAGCCTGCAACACATCCTTAAGAAGGCGCGAAGAAAGAGAAAATCTGAGCATCTGTCTCCAGGCACAAAGTCCGTTGGTGCGGGAAAGTGTGTGGCAGTGATTAAAGAGAGGCACCAATTAACAGGGCAGGCCTGTTGAGGTGTTTAAGAGTTGTGAGGCTACGTTTGCCAGCTCTATAAATGAGGAGTTGTTAGGAGTAATTAGCAGCTGCAATGCACATCGTTCTGCTCAGTCAGATGTCTTAAGTACACACGAATATTTTAATATTTTATTCTGACAAACTCACAGCTGGAGCATATTTTATGTATAGTAATTTAATAGTATATCTATTTAAACTATAAATGACCTGTTCAAATGTTCTGGGAAAAAAAGCTATCAGAATAACAATAGTTCATAAAGGTCAATGCCAGACAAGATGCTTTTCCTGTTGTAGTTTTTTTAAGGACTATAAAATGATTTCCTTAACTTTAAACTACGGTCCTACACAATATAACAGCAATTATTTTTTTTACATATACTAAACTGAGAAGAGAATCACTTTTTCCAGATGACAGTTTTCCAAGTTATTTCTTGTTTTCAACCTAACCCACTGATTTATGGATTACCCACACAAGGTATTTAACAAATATCGCATTGGGGGAAGGTGTCTTATAGTTATGTGAACCTATAATAAAAACATACATTCACTTTGAAGGGCTTCACAAATTTTTTCTGTTTTTCAGGCCTACAATTCATTGCTGGACACCTTGGTATCATTTGGCCGAAGGGTTTTGTGCTTCCCATTGTACAGACATTTTGACCTGGTTTCTGCTGCCATCCATGACACAGCCAAGATTCTTCAGTTAGGTAAGCAGACTGAAACACCACAGCAGTCCTGAACCCCGGAGCAAACAAGCACAGTCACATGTCACAGTATCACACTAACCTTTGACCTCAGCGGTCAGGTCGTGACCCCTCGGCGTCTGCTCTGTTTTAACACCAGTAGTCTCTTTGTCTGACTGGAATAAAAGCAGACATGTTCTAGTAAAGGCAAGCTCTTAGTGAAGATAAATTTCAGTCCACTGTGAGCATATTATAGCTGCTAATTAGTATTAATTGATTTTGTCCACTCTGTGGTTTCTACTGAGCACTGCTTTAATATGGAAATGGGCCACTAGTGAGTGCAACAGGAAGTATTCACTATGCCTGTCAAGTGCTGTGATGTGATTAGGATGAGCTGAGAAAAATGTTTGCTGGATCCCATGTTCACAGCTAGGTGCAGACTTCTAAACATATGCAAGTAATGAAGTCTTAATGTCAGTATACTACAAAAGAAGATGACTTTAAAAATCAAAACAAACTGCAAATGGTCAAAGTGGGACTCAATAGGAAGTGTATTTGTACCCATCAGGGAATAAAAAGTAGATTAGGGATCACACCACTTCCTTTGGTACCTCAAAACCTCAAATCTTCTTGAAATTAAAAGCCTCCATGTACAAATGAAAACCAGTCACATAAACAAAGCCAGGAGATGCGAGGTTTGATCATTTTAACATTAGTAGTGACAATTGGAGACCGTTCCAATGCATATTATGGAAGCCCATTCTACTAAATTACATGATGAGGTGTTCACTAGAGCCAGTTACACAATTTGGAGTCACTGCACATTTTATTGTTTAAAAATTTTTATCTAAATTTCAAATTATTGGTACCTCAATGGTTATTTATCTAATTTACTGCATATGGTTTATGGTAGGTACAGTAAGTGAATTTTTATAATCAATATATCTCCACATTCTAGCTAGCTTTCAGATTGATCTCTATACTAAGAAAGGACTCATGAAGAGCCCTTATATCCATATTATTATCTAAATAACAATTGTACACCATCCCAAATAAATATTCCTAGCACAAATCACCCTGCAGTGTGTTCTTTCAGTTTTTCTTTAAAAGTTATTTGTCAGGTTGAGGCAACTGAATATGTGTGCTAAATTTTGGCTTATGTAAGATAGTAAAAGCAAAGCAAACTTTGGTATTAAGAAAACAAACCAAGTAATGTCTCCAGCACACAGGTTTAGGCCCAGGATGAAGAGTTATCCAGGGGAAAGTATTTGAAGAGCCCTCTGGCAATGTGGCTCCTATTGTCAAGAAGCCCTTCCACCTGCCTCGGAGTGGCTTTAAGAGCAGAGCCAGTGGGCAGGAGCCCGAGGGGCCGCAAGATGGAAGGGTCTGGCTGCTTCTCTGGGTTATACAGTTGTCATCCGCATGTCACTGACAGGAGCAAACTAACACATAAAACCCTTGAGCGCACCTCTCACTGTGCAGCCATGTCAATATGGACAGCTTATAGTTTGACTTTGTAGAGCCAGCTGAATAACTAATACACATTAATTTATTATTTTAAATAATATGATAAGCATGTTAACCAAGCAAGATATTTTTATTATGGAACACTGAGTTTCTTGAGTCTCTTTTAGACACAATCTTTGCATTCCCAAACTATGTGGCTATATTTGTCAATGGGTGGACGATGTCTGGGAATATTAGGTGCCACAGTGGGAAAGCAGTGGCTCTGGTGCAAACTGTCACTGTGTGAGTGATGGTTTTGGTTGGAGGGGTCGATGGCACAGATTGGCAGCCTTGCTGTTCACCCCAGGGCAGCTGTGAAGCCATTGTGTAGAGTGAATAAATAATGCTCTGTAAACACATTGGGTCTTTTAAAAAGGGCTAAATAAATCCAGTTCATTATGTCAGGTTTAGTCTCTCCCATTTGAATGCTTTACTTTCATGCACATTTTGTCTCCACAATAGAGATCAGAAATGCATTGTGTAATAATGACAGTTTTTTTTAGAATGTCATTTGATTTTAATTTTCCCAAAACACCAGGCCTGTTCAGACTATAATAAAGCATTAACTTCAGAACCGCCTTGTCCTTCACTTTGTAAATTACATTTTGCATATGTTGTTTTTTTACTGCATCTGTTATTTTTGTACCCTTTATGGCTATGAGTGTCATAAAAAAGATGATGTCATTCCATTTCCTCTTTGTCGAGAGGAGAGGGCTTCATAAATTAAAATGAGAACAATACAGTGGTACTGACTTTCAGATGCCATCTAAATACAGCAGTGATGCCACACAGATTAAAACAGAATTGGCTGTGTTAAGCACAAATTACCTCAACCACCTTTTTCACACATCTTGCATAACAGTAACAAAATGGCTACAGGAAAATCATTATTTTGAAGCTATTTATTTTCAACAAAAGAGATGCAATGGGAGGGACAATACTTTAGAAGTTAAATCCTGCATTTTCCCCTGTGCAGCTATACACTTGAATGAGACCCAAATGTTTGTCTAAGGTTTTCCTCACTGTGAGTGCACTGTTTATTTGGATTTGTACTGGAATTTCTCTGGACAATGCCACCCAGAGCTGCCAAGGTGGATATATATTTTCTGCTACTTGTTTTCATGGCATGTTGCTATTTATATACTGAAAATTGGTAAAGTACAGATGAGAGGAAAGTCATTTGTCAGAATAACAAATGCACTGTGTGTGGCGCTACATGTGTGATGCATTTGCTGTGTTGAAAGCCAGTTAAAAGGCATTTCATCATGTGTTGTCAAAGTGTAACTGTCACCCATAAAGCATGAGCCAAAGAATTCTAATGTATACAGCAGAACATTCTCATATTTATTTCCTTTTTCTTTTCCTTCCTGTTTTTTGTTAATTAGTTTACAAGAAAACACTGTGCTTGAGCAGGCAACATTGATGCTATTAACCAATTAACATGTCCTCAAGTGGCAGATTTAACTGATTTGAGAGAGACTTTTTTTTCATTTTGTGCAGTTTATGGGCTTACAAAAATAGATAGATGCTGTTAAAGCATTTTTAAATAATAAGTTCCCTTATTCTCTCAGAACAACTCTGAAATGGTATGAATCAAATTACTGCGCAGCTTACTGTGATTTGCAGCTGATCCTCCACCTTGGCTTTTATGTATGGAACAATGAACTCAAGCCTGTCGATGCATGTTGTGTATGCCAGCAGCTGGAGTACATTGTCATCCTTACTAGAGCTCTAATAACAGTGTTTTTTTCCATCCTCTGGTGTTCTGTGCCCAGGGAAAAGCTGTGTCCTCAAATGCCTGCTTGATATCCACAAAGTCTTCAGAGAGAACGAGCCAGCCTACATACTGAATGACCTGTACATCACAGACTACTGCATCTGGATCCAGAGGGTCAAGTAAGTTTATACACAAACATACTCGCATATGGTATACTCTTCAACTGGCTTCTTAAAATTATCTCCATGATGCATTTGGGCAACAGAGTGCACAGAGTAGGAAGAATCATTTACAGGAGCCAGGTGATTTACAGAGCCAGTAAATGGTGAGGCTGCCTTGACTGTATCATATGTCAGAAGTACCATCAGTGGGTCCACATGAGCGCTGGTATTCATCATATCTCAGGTGGGTGGAATTACAACCCTAAGCGAAAAATGCTAAATGTACTTTTTCCTTTCTCATGATCAAGGTTGGATGGCTCTTTTCACCCCTGAGTTCATATTTTACAATTACTTACACATTTCAAGTGTAAGCCTGCGAGCGCATTACTCAGTAATGAGCTGTTTTACTTTTGGCCAGGGTTCAGCCAAGTGGTGTGCTTGTCTGGAAAAAGCCCAGATGAAGAATGTGTGCCTGATGTTGTAGGCTCGGCGCCCAGATGCAGACACGATAAAAGGTCTGCAGGGACTTCACTTTTTTCATACTCACGTTCTGATTTCAACATACTCCCAAGGAAAACTTTTGTTCTCAAAAATACTTGCAATGCCAAGATTTACTATGGATAGGGTATGTTTACATAGATAATTAATAGATAATGCTCATGTATGAAATGATGACTGTACATTACATTGAATTAGAGATTTGCAGATTTTCTATGTTGAAAATCTACCTTACACCAAAAACAAATAAGGGGAGGGTGTGTAAGGACATGGTAAAGGTCTGTCAACTCAGTGAGAGACTCAATCAGTCTTGTAGCAGCTGCTCTGCTCCGATTCACCTCTGCCCCCCCTCACTGCTGCTCATCTCCACTTTCCAATGCAACTAAATGTCAAGTCTGACCTAACACGCTGACTCCAACTTGGCTGTCTATCGATCAGTAAATGGATTAGCCCTTGCTCCCAAAGCCCTGACTTGACTTATTGCCTTCCTCTTTTTTCATTTAGTTTTTCTTTTTTTCTTTTCAAGTGAGTATTTTCCCTTCCAAAGGTCACAAGGGCGCTTCAAGATATTACACAGCATAATCCAACCACTTGTACAGCAGATTTAATCCCCTCTCAAGTGTACTGCTTGTTTCAGTGTGTGTTTGGGAAACTCTTGTACAGCAAAAGACCACTCAGTTGCAGCAATGGAGCTTGAACCACCTTGAGATTTTCAGTTTTCACACTACAGCCAATCTCTGCTATCAGAAACACAACTTGTTGTGGCAGCCTCTTTGTGTTGTCTGACAGGTTTGGTGACAGATCGTGTATGCAATGTTTTCGTTGGTGGCAGATATTCCCTTGTGCCAGATTTGTCATCCTCTGTTAAGTGAGTCTTCTGTGTAAATGGCGCAGTAAGATGAGATGTAATCTGTACCCTCTGGTGGAGCTGTATCATGTCACTCTGTACAGCAGTAGAGGCGACCGGCGTCGCGTGGCAATCAACATGGCAATCAATGGATGCTCACCGGCAGGAGGTAGACTTGATTAATTTAATCTTGAGCGTCACACATGCATTTCCACTCTTGAAGTTCTGTCTGTAAGAGGAGACATCAGCCTACAATTTGCAACCTTATATAGACTTCAGAGTGATTTAATAAGAAGTCTTTCCTTGACATAAGCACCGTTTACTACACAGTAGCACATATTTCTTCATCTACAGTTTATACCACAGTGGTTACACTGTTGTCTCAAGTTTTGGGGACTTGACTAATGATTTATTTAGTAGTTGTCAGCAAATTTGATTTGAATTTCGATTGGTCAATTAGTCAAAAATTATTTTATTTTATTGCATTTTATTATTTTGTACATTTAGACGTTACAAATACATGATCAATTATCATATGGTAACTAAAAGGTTCTAGATGGAGAATATTTACAAATTGAATATTTACAAATTGCTACAAATATTATTGATAAAAAATAAAGACACTGATTTAATAATGCAACTGTCCTATTTTAAAAATAAAAGTTTTGGGCATGTGTTTTAGAGTCTGTATAGTTCAGATGACGATAATGAATGTCAAAATATGCCTATGATGATTTTTGATCAATTAAATTATTGCAGCCCTACTGAAAATGTTGTTCTTGGTCAAAAAACACATTTAACTCTGTTTACACTGCAAAAAAAATTAAGTGAAAACAGTTTATTTCTTTTTTTTCCAATGCTAAATGGACGCTTCTTTTGTTGAATCTGTTGCGCCCAACTACTCCTAATTATCTGCAAATTGTTCTGAGACTTTGGCGCTTCCGCAGTCCATTAGTTTCAGTGTGTGTTTGAAGGTCCTCGGATGCCAAAACCCCCACAGAGCTGCTGGACGCCAAAGAAAAACCTACTCGCTTTGCTTTCCCCTCCCTTTGTCTCCTTCCCCCCGTCTTGAGGAAAGCGCTTGGAGAGAGGCCAGTGTAGATTCACAGCCCTGGAGCACACAAAGCCCCTAAGCCTGGTGTTGTGTTACAGTGCCTCCTTGGTTAAATCAGACAGACTTCCTTTTTTACAGCATCGGTTCCCTCCAAACCACCCACTCATCCACCCTCATTTAATTGGGTCAATTAGATTCCAACAGAAGGAAAAAACACGGCAGTGTACAAGAGAGGTGCTGCAGGGTAAGTGTAAGAGTCATGTTTCCAGATGAAGTCATTAGCGGCTTGGAAAAATGGATCTATTAGGCCCCTTTCTTGCTTGTTTTGTGCGAACCATTTGCAACAATAAGAAGCGTGAAATGGACACTGTGGAAATTGACAAGTGGGAATTTATTGGACGCCTCGCTCTGCAACGCCTCAATGGACATGCACGGATTGTCCATGAAAAGTGTGAATGCAAAGTGTAAAGTGAGCAGTCTCCATCACAAGTTTTCATGGGTGGACAAGAAGAAGGATTTGGTACATTAAACATAAACGGCGGCACGGTGGCTGAGTAGATAGAACTCACTCCTCACAGCAAGAAAGTTCTGGATTCGAACCCCAGGTCGCCCGGGCATTTCTGTGTGAAGTTTGCATGTTCTCCCTGTGTCTGGATGGGTTTCCTCCAGGCACTCCGGTTTCCTCCATCAACCCAGAACATGCACTGTAGGTGTGAAAGTGGTGTGTGCGTGAGTGATGGTGGTGTTCGGAGGGACCGATGGCTTGGCAGTCTCGCTTCCGGCAGTCTGCCCCAGGGCAGCTGTGGCTACAACAGTCCTCTGTTAATCAATGTTAATCATGCTGTGTAAAGCGTCTTTGGGGTCTTTTGAGCACTGAAAACCTTAAACTTCTTGGCTCTCCAGGTCAGCTGCTGTGGAGTATGACAATGCTGGAGGATAAGGGGTCCCTGGTACCTTCATGTTTGAGTCTTCTCAAATCTCAGTTAATTTGCATCTTTTTTTATCAACACGTATCTTGCGACACTGTTGACTATTTGCAGCAAAACGTTTAGTTCTGTGATCATGCCCCAATATCTTTGCAATTTCAAGAGTGTTGCATCCCTCTGAAAGACTTTTTACAATTTCTGACAAGAGTCAGTTAAATCTCTTTTTTAGTCCATTTAGCCTGAGGAAACGTAGCTCCCTAATACTTCTGCACACCTTAATATCGGGTGTTGATCTCATTAGGGCGCACCCTGCCCCGTTAGACAAATATACATGACCAGAAATGCTTAAATCCAATAAGAATTCAAGTTTAAACAGCTTGGAGTTGGAGAATATACATAAAAATCATGATATGGTCAAAATACCCTCTTGCCTAATAAGAAATGCACAAATATCTTTTAAAGCTTTTGTTTATATTTATTGGTCGACATTTACAAAACCTACATGTTGAATTGGTTTAATTGTAATTTTGTGGAGAAGTCATTTTTTGAAACCCGACAGAGTGACTCATTTGTCAAAATCTTCTCCATAAAACTCCAACATTGCTTTGATATTGAAACTGGTCATAAATAACAGTTTGGTGTATGCACTGTAATGTAGTTCTATGTGAAACTGCAAATGCTTGGAGTGGTAAGGTAGCAGGTGGTATTGCTGCTTTCTCCTTGGGTCTTATTTTAAAGGTCTTACAGAGTTTTAGTAGCAAAACATGGCAGCTTCATATTCCAGTTTCTCAGTCACCCTTATGATGCGTAATCCACCTGCTCAGTGGAATGGCCTGGAAACACAGGGCAGCATCAGGTCCTGTAGATTTAGAGCTTTGGCAAGTAGAGCCATTATATCTGATGTTAGCCTCTGCACCAAAGGAGATCCCAGAAGCCCCACTGGGGAGAACAAAGGCACCACTGTCTCCCTGCTAACAGGAATAAGTAGTACAGATTTCCTCTCAGCATGATGCCTCCTGCCATCATACAACTGATCTACAGTTTGCATATCAATACTGTTTGCATAGTTTATTTTCTATGGAGGGCCTCTGGCATGTTACCAATTCATGTTGTCAGCAAAAATGTGTTGTATATTTTCATGTACACTGCCAGGCCAAAAAAAAGAGTTGCCACCTGGATTTAACTGAGCAAACAGGTACGAGGTTGCTGCAGTTGGTCAGGTCCAGGTTCAGCAACAGTGTGTGCTCAAAGAGAGAGGTCAGCTGAACCTGAATATACTAAATGACCAGGTTTTTCCCATCAATTTTCATCAAATTGTGAAAGAGTGTTTCAGGCAGCAGGAGACATCTTTTTCACACATGGATTGGCCACCACGGAGTCCAGACTTTAATCCAATTGAGAATCTTTGGGATGTGCTGGGGAAGGCTTTGTGCAGCGGTCAGACTCGACCATCATCAATGCGAGATCTTGGTGAAAAATTAATGCATTCGCTGTGGCATTGCTTCGATAAGCTTCTGCAATGTCACAAGATTTATTTCTATCCAGTGTTGCATTCATTTTTGTCAGGCAGTGTATATAACAGATAACAATTTTGATGTTGAGATTGTTTTCTGTATTAAAATGTCCTGGAAATAATCCTCCACAATCGGTAGTAAGTATATTTTTAAATCAATCTCCGACAGTTAATGTCTCTGTTGAAATGGGGGGGACTCGTCACACTGTTGATGCATCTCTCATTCCCATCAGTGAATGAATAAAGTATTCCTTCAAGCAGCTGATGAACCTCTGTGAGTCCTTGTATTACACAGATTTATATATCTGACTGAGATAGCATCTATTCATCTTCCCTACCATTGTTGAGGCTGTTGACGGAGTGCTCCTTTCGTTGAGCACCATGTCTGATGAGGGAAATGTCAGGAGGTAAATTGGCTCCCTTGATCAGATGCCTCACAGATACTTCTGCTATCACAGAATGAATGGACACGTGTTTGTCTCCCAAGTTTTCTAACATTGCAAGAGCCAGCGCCGTTTTGTGTGTTTAATTAAAGCAGGCCACAACAGTGGTGTGGTATTAATGACTGGATTGTGTACAACATTATCCCCCTCTCTTGGACCGGAGGCTTTGTGTTCACCACAGGCTCAGCTTCCCCCACCACAGAGCAAGGGAGGGGAGAGAAAACAAGCGCGCTTCTCCAATGCTAACTCAATAATGACTTCCCACGGGGGAAAGAGAATACAGCGTGGTCTTTGAAGTGGCTCTGCAGAAGGAAGCTCTTCTCCACTGGCACAACTACAAGAGGTTTTTACATGGATTTTATGTAGTGAGACATAAGACACTGCTTAGTGGGACAGGCTCGTCAGGTGTTCATGGTTTTATACAGGTACACTCAGGATGAAAAGTTTTTTATCACAAATATTGAAAAACTGTGTTCATAAGGTTTCTCTCCAAAACAAGTGATGAAGGTTTGGCTCTGAAATGCAGCTACAAACACAAGCCGTTTTTGATCCAAAGAATTTGGTGGTTTGGAGTGCTCACACAGATCTTCTGTTTGTGCCAAGTATCTTTCACATGTGTCTATTTGAGAGCATGTTTTTGCCATCTGCACGCACCCAAGCAGCTGTAGCTTTTACTGTATTATTATTACCAACTCCAGTTTATTGTGTCTTCTGAATATTTGGTTCTTTGAATAGATAAATAAATGGGTAAGAGAACTTAAACTACTTAATGTATAAATAAATTATGTTTTTTGTAGATTTGTTGTGCTGTTAAGCAGCCTGAAAAATACATTCAAAGGTGGTGTGTGATTAGGCTAACGCTTGCTAATAGAAGGCACCTTTTTCTGTAAAATAATGATGCCTCTGAACTGTTTCTGCTTCATAACAAAATAGGGACTTGGAAGGAAACTCACCACAGCTACAGTTTTTACATGGGTCATATTGTGATGCAGAACAGCTCCCTATAGTGAATAGAATCTATGTGTGTTGCACCCCCCAGCCTCACTTCAAACACTCTACCCTTTGTGTTTCAGAGATGGAACGCATCCATGTAGTTCTGCCCCACTAAGATCTGTTTACACGGTCTCTAAAGGGGTTCTAAATGAATACACGTCCCCCTACTCACTGCGCTCAGAAACACTTGACTCACCAGAACAGGGAGCTCATTAGGACGACTCTGTAATGAGAAGCCATCTAGGTTCCCAGCAGTGGGTTAATTGGGCCTGAGAGGGCAGTCGACGCAGTGTGAAAATGAGAATAGTTTAGCAGAACAGTAGGCAAGATACCCTCCTCCCTTTACAAAAGCCCCACCCATGTATGTGCACCACAAATCCCAGTAGTCTTGGTTGACCCCAAGAGGTCACCCGTAATCACCATGGCAATTGGGGCAGCACAACCTCCCTGATTGCAATAGTTTTCGACAGCACAGCAGCCATGAATAATGTGTAGCGTCTACTTTTTAAGTGAGGAGAACATTCATCAGCAATAAATGTTTCTCTCAGCTTCTGTGGTGTCCTTTGAAGCAAAACAGTAAAAGGGATGTTACAAGACAAGGCTTTTGCAGTGTTACTTTATGTGGCTATTTTCCTTTCTTTCTGATCTTCTGTCACATCATTCCTTTTTTGTGCTTCACTCTATTAACACTGTTAGCTTATTTTATCGTAGATTCTCTATAAATCCACATTTCATTTATCTCTCTGCCCTCTTTCAATTGGACTATTTAACATTAAAATTGGTTAATGGTTATTAGATTTGCAGATATCAGTGGATACTACTCATCTTTTGGCTATTGTATAATTCCTTTCCTTTTATGGAAATTTTAAGTTTGCTTTTTCTAAGCATTTTTCACTGTTGCTATTACAAAAAAATAAGCCAACCCAGACTGAACCACCCACTGCTTTGATAGACACAATGTTAAATGAAGGAAGCGTAAAAAAAAAGGTTTAAGAAATGCCTCTATGATCGAATTTCCTTCCCTAAATTAAAGCTTGGTAGATACTTAGTGTACTTTCTTTTGCGTATGTGTTTAATGAGTGTGTGGTTTGTGGTGTGTTAGTGACAGAATTGTACTAGCAGTTCTCAGTTATCTGTCTCACATGACACATCACTATTGTCAAGACTGAAAAAATAATGCCCGCGATAATTGTAAGGGAAAAGGCTAATTCAATGTCTTCTTAACTTATTATATCTTATTCACAATGGCAGAGCACATTCATTTCTGCTTTTACATATCCCAGGGATATAGGAGTGTTCCCTCAGGAAGAATAAATCCTTTTGCAAAATGGATATTTTAATAAAGAGCAGGACTAAAACAACAAATCCATTTCACATTGATGAAATCCATTTCACATTAAATGTGTGCACATTTAAAATGTGCACACATCCTTATTGGAAATACAAATGGATCAGATAAATCAAGTAGATCCAAAAATCAGTTTTCCCGCGGGAGGCACAAAATAAAAATAATTCCTCTCTATCTGTGCAGGTCCAAGAAGGTGACCGCCCTCGCCAGTGCATTACAAAAGAGCTCCCTGGAGAAAAAGGACTTGGGGCTTGAGCTTGAGGAGCTGGAGAAAGCTGCGTTCCTCGTGCAAGAAGAGGAGAATTCAGCTGTGGTATCCCACAGCAACAGCAGCAGCACTTCCAGTGACAGCAGTGGGTCGTCTGAGAGCGAGGAGTCTGAAAGCGAAGGGCTAGACTGCGCAAACACACACGAGGAGAGAGGAGGAGAAGGAGGAGGAGAGCTACGTCAGCACAGTCCCCCTCTCTCCAGCTCCACCAGCTGCACCATCCCCCGGGGGAGCTTCAACACTCTTCTGACAGCCAACAAGGAAACCAGTGCCCAGCACACACTTGCACACAGCTCCCGGCAGCTAATTCAGGAGCTGGAGGAGCTGACAATCACAGAGGAGACACTTTCTAGCCACAGCAAACAGGATGCCATCTCAAATACCAAGAGTGCTGCTTCAGAAAAGACTGGAAATGCTGGAAATTTCCTTGAAGTAAATCCACGCAAGAATCCTCTGCATATCGTCCAGGAGAACTACGAAGAGAGTGATTGTCAGTGAAACGTCTTTGAGGATATGGATTTTGAAAGAATACCTTAAGTTGTGTAGGATTCCCTGGTGTGGAGTACTGTAGATCTGTCAACAATTTTATTGTCTCTACTCTTGACTTTTACATCCAGCAATCACCACCTACTTCAAGTGAAAACTCATATACTCATACTTAGAATATTTATATTCTGTGAAACCTTTTCCAGACTGCAATAAGGACAAATGACATTGGATTATTATATGATATTATTTTAAGAATATCATTAGCACAAATTTGTACAAATTCATAATTATTTTATTTTACATTCTTTGATCTTATATAGTTTTTACCATTAGTCAGTGTATGTCTTGCCTAATGACTACATCTTCAGCATAAATATTCATGGTTTCCCATCTTACTGTTTGATTTGTCATAAGTGATTCTTTGACATTTGTCGGTGCCAGTCTAATCCTGTGCACACTTTACTGGAGAATCTCTGAACATCAGTAACTAACGGCTATAATCTCTTTATATACTCATGTTGGCTTAAACAATCAGTGTAGTAATGGTTTTCCAAGAAGCTGAAACATTTGTCTTTGTCATTCATCTGAAGTGTCTGGCAGAGCTACTTTGAGAGCGCTGTTTTTTCTCCTATTAAATGAAAGAAAAGCACTCCCTTAAAGCTGCAGCGTGATTGAAGTGGAAAAGACTGTGCGCTCAGGGAGAGATTGATTAGTTTGACATGAATGGAGGAGGAGCCGCCGACACACAGCTCAATATCATCAGCCGCGACTAAGAAGGCAAGAGAGAGGGAACAGGGAAGCACATGTCAGGCAGATAGATGAGGAGTACGCGTGGGGCTGTTTGTTTGAGAGATAAAGGCACCCTAGGGCTCCAGACTGCAAACCTCCACATCCAGTTCAGCACATGGCCATAGCAGACAAATCGACTCTACAGCTTACTCTGCCTCCAAGATGTCCACTTGTCTTATCACCAATGGCCACCTTTTTATTCCTGCCTTGTTCTCCATGAGATTTGGGATTTCATTTGATAATGTGGGGGTTTCTCATCTTGGATTGTTATGAATTATGTATTAGATCTTGGAAAAAGGCTGTCAGCAGAGCCCTGAGCTAGAGTCTAAGTGAAGGCATGCATTTGTGAACTAGAAGTCAAAGCGTTATTGACCTTAGGCTTACCTAGAGTGCATATGGAGACAGTATTTCTTTAGGTGGAGTACACTGAATGCTCGTGGGATGTGCGTTTATCCCCCTAATAAATGACACATGCTGAACGTGCTGAGTGTGCATGCATGCTTCCTTCCTGTGTTACTCTGCATTATTTCCTGGTATTTTTGACATCCTTGCCACGGTCTGTTGTATTCAGTGTCAATCAAACGTGTCACAGTGGAATGAATATCATAAGTTGATGCTTTTATTTAGTTAAAATCATTGGAAAAATAACCCGTTGTAGAGTGAGTTGAAGTAGCTGGAGAGTTGGAAGAAGAGACATGAGGCTGTAGTTCTAATGCAGGAGTTTATTTACCCTGAAGACATTGTGATATTATTGTCTGTTCTAGTCTAGTCTGGCTATTCTTCTGTTGTAGGGAGTATTATACCTCTGATGACATAGACCAAGATAACAAGGGCTGTGGTAGCAGGGTGGGGCTGGCACAGCACAGAAAAGTAATTTCTTCATCAGACCCTTTCGTCATTTCAATACAATAGTATCACAAGCCAAACTTTTTGCATTTTTGTCTAACAATTGGACAGTTTTAGTTTTATCTGTGAAAGAAATTCCACCTAAAACTAACTAAGTCTGTATCACAGCAAAGCTACGCGTTTTTGTTTTTTTCTGTGATCTGTATTGCTTTCTACAGTGGGTTATCACACATCCCCAGCTACTTGTATTTGCTCTTTTCCAGGCAATCTCCATTCTTCCTGAAGGCCAGTGATCAGTGCAGGATCCATTGGTGATGATGGCTCTGCGGGATGGTGGCGTCTGTGGGATAGCATTATGGAGATAGATGATGTTGTTAAGCACCTCTCAGGAGGACACAGACTCCACACACGGCAGCCACCAGGGAGCTAGTGCCATCATGCCTTTACTGAGATGAGTTACTCTGTGGAAGTTGGCTCATTTAAAACCCCCCTCCTCCTCATTCAACGGACATGAGTCTAGGGACCAGACAGCCCCCCTCAAGTGCTGCTCTGCTCTGCCTGCTGGGCTTCCACATTGATTAAGTGACACTTTGCTATGTTGCTATTTTTCATGTTAAAGTAGCTTCTAGGTCCAAGTGTACAGGCCATCCTCAGCAGTTCTTTTTCCGCAATTAATAGTCCTTTTCTGTTGAACATTTTTCAAGGGTCTGGGTTATGTAATGAACTTGTCAGACAAATGATACAAGGCAGTAGATAATGGGGAGTCTATGTTCTGATTTGACTTAACTTTGATTAATTGAACTGGGGTAACTGGTGTAGTTCTTGTCCTGTGACCCTGTGGATAATGGTGATGATCAGATATGCAGAAGGTGCAGTCTTATTATTTATCACATTGTTATCCTTAGTTTAGGGTCAGAGTGTAGTTTAATTTTAACATTTCACTGACAAGTAAATGTAAAATTATTATGAAATTAAAAAGTGCAGTACCTGATTAAAAAAAAAAAAAATTGTGAGAAACTGAAATAGTTCATTTTAAACTGTTTGCTGCTATCCAATTTAGTCCTCATTGTATTTTGAGCATTCTAATTATTCACAACATTGAATTTATAAGCACTTTTTGCAGAGCTCAGAGCAGTTTTACAGTCACAGCAAAGCTAATAGGCATTAGCATGCCAACACCACACTTCCTGTTTTGCGATGAAGCACTAGCTGTTCAGTTAGATTAGGATAGCATACACCATTCTCACTTTCACCCTAATAGCTGCTTTTACATCATTACTATAGGGCAAAACAGATTTTACTTAATTACATGAGAAAAAAATATGTAACCTCTGTAACTGTCATATTTTCCTCTATAAATACTTATTTCCATATATGACAGAATTTTATCCAAATTAAACACTTTTGATTGTAAAGGTTTTGTAGACACCTGACCAATTTTATATTGTTTTACAGTCTTAAAATTGATTGTCAGATTGTCAGGCTCTAATTACTCCCCAATTACTCTCCAAGTAAGTTTCCCTTTTTCTGTTTCCATTCTTTGAAAAACTGTGAGTTTTACCAATATTTAATCAATATTGCAAAGATAAAATCATGTTTCTTGCAATCACCCAAGCTTCTATGAAAGATCTATACACAATTACCGTTGCCTATAAATCAATTTGACCCAACTAATAATAATGTCTCCTGTGTTGTTTAGTTTTTTATAAAGCAACAGCAAGGACAATGTGGCCACAGTCCCTTCTCCCACACACTCCTCTTTTCTCTGCTCGATTGTAATAGAAAACTCAATCTCCGCTCTTCATCCCTGAGAGGCAAAGTGCTGCTTGAAAAGATTAATAGCCCTCAAGTAGAAATGAATCAGGTGCTCTCCGGGGTCTCTGATGGCCGAATAGAATTTTTTGGTGGCTCTGTTGGGTGGGTGCCGTCTTGTTGCAGGCTGGTGGAAAATGCAGGTTGCTCAGGGCTTTGTAGTGGTTCCTTTTGTCATGACTGGCATATGCTAATGAGCTGTGTTACTCTTTCATTTGGTGGTATTCAGAATATAGTTACTTAGCTAAATTATTAGAATACAGGACAGTACTGTCTTCATCGCACAATTTTGGCTTTAAACTGCATGGTATTAGCAGAAAAACATAAAACATTGCTCTTTTTTGTTTCTAATTAGACATAAATTAACGCCTATCAACAAAATAAAGCTGTTTGTAATTATGTCATGTTTTTTTACACTATAATATGCAACTCTATGTAAAAGTATTCAGAATAGAGCACTCGGGACCATGTGACGGGATAGGTTACCAAATACAGACAAATTCAGACATTCAGTATTCTGTAACAATATATAACTTAAACACATTTTAATGATCCACATGGGAATTTTTTTGGAAAGTTTGTCCAAGTCTAAATACATACAAGTATTCTTTCCATCACTGCTACTGAGCCGCTGTCGATGTGATGAGGTGGTATGTTGAAAATGACAGATGGGGATTATCTAAATGACTCGACAGAAACTGAGCTCTCCATTCCTCATGTCAAAGAATACTGGCAGATAAGACGTATGCTGTCATCAGTATCATTACCACACTCTAGATGGGTTAATTACTTGTTAACTCAATTTGAAACTGTGCTATTAGATGGCTTAATGTGTCAGATGACTGTACTGTGCACTATGTAACTTTGTGGTGGAGGGTATGCCACTTGCTCATGTCAGAGATGTTTTATTATTACCTTGCCTGGAATGTTCCACAGTATGACATTAAACATATTTGCTTACTGCCTGTGCTTTACTGCCTTGAAAAACATGGATTCTTACTGTGAGTAGGGTCACCTCTCCACAAAAGAGATGGGGGCAGCTAGAATGAATATTGTTAAATGCATTTTTGATGTAATACGATGAGTTCTTGGGTCTAGTAACTATTAGAAATAACCAGGTTCAACATTTGTACATTTACCTTTTGGATATTTCATGGAAAGTACAATGTAATCAATGGGACAACATGATTATGCACCATCTGAGTGTCTGACATCATGATACTCTCTAGAATCTGAAAACCACCTATAGTTTTAACTTAGTATTTTGGACTAGAAAGAAGTTATGGGGAGCCCAGCTCCTTTCAAAGAACCAGATCCAAAATGACTCTCTATTATCATTGTGAACATTATATTCAGGAATAATTTTACAATAATTCTCTTATTTTGTGGCAGGAAATTCTCTTTATTATAGTCTGTTACATGTGAAAACTCCCCATAATATAGCTTCTTATTTACATTTTCATTTGTTCACATGGCCCACCTATGTTTTTCAGAGGAATATAGTTGTACTTCACTAGCAAGGACCACACCAACAACACATGTGCGAAAAGTAAAGAGTTTATTATAGGGAGACAAGGCGGGGTGGGATGGCTGGGTTGAAGCCCTAGGGTGGGGGTTCAGTCTCAATCTTCACATGGCTCAGCAGGAACAGGACCCCCTTGTAAGCGTCTTATGTCTGGAAGACAGATTGGGGTTGGGAGGGTGGGGTTGAGTTTATTCATGACAAACTGGGTTGCTGGGATAGGCTGCTAAAAATAGGCTTCAGGGAAATTGAGGTGGTAGAAGTGAGCTGTGATTCGCTGGAGAGGAGTCGAGGGCGTTTGAGGTGTGATCCTGCTCCTGAACCTAAGTTAATCATATTAACTGCATTTATTAGTCTGTGTAGTTAAGTAAAGTTAAGATTTACTGTAAGTTAAATCTTAAAATGTGCAATAAACTGTATTTCTACAATGAATTCTGGATTTTCCACATTTCACTGCAGGAGCAGCCAAATAATCAGCTTTGATTTATTAAACTCAGATCTGAACAACTACACACTGTACTGTAGGTTCATTTTGCCTGTTTTGACTGACTGTTTTATTAGATACTGCCTGGAGTTTAGATAATGTTGTGTTTTGCATACCATTCCAAAATTAGCAAATTGTTGCACTTATACCACAATAATGCTTAATTTTCCAGACCACCAGCTGCATCTGTTAAGCTAAGTGCACATTTGTACATTAGTAATTGTAATGTGGGAATGATTTTGAACACGCAGGCACATGGGAGCTGACATACAGTGTGGTGTTGTGGTTTCACACTGGTAAACACATTTTAATGAGGGTGCTTGCACATAGTGTCAGCTCCAGTTTTCACTACGCGCTACTGACTTGTGCACTTTCCAGGGACATATTTGTTATTCTTGCTCAAACAACTGTCAAATATAATTAATATTTGAGTAGGAGATGGTGCTGAAGGGATCATTTTAAGTCTTTAGGGAGTAGCTATTCTCTCATTGATTTAACACAGCTGAATCAAAGCAGAAAGAGCACTCAAAATACAGTGGAAGTACCTTTTTGCAGGCTTGTGTCAACAGCTTTGTGGTTAGACATAAGAGTTATCATCATCATCATCAATCTAACAGCTTCTGGGATATGCTTTACACAGACAAGAGATTAGTGCATTAATAAAGAGTAGAATCATCATGTACCTTGTCTATAGAATATGTGGAAAGGTGAGCTATTGCTTACACCATGATTATGAAAATAGCTTGTTCCCATAAACCCAGCAATTACAGGGCAACTGCACAGAATATGCACATTTGAAGACCATGTTATTTTTTTATGTATTAAGTTTTAATTGTGTTTTTATATGAGACAAAAATGGTGTGACTTTGATTCTCACACAAACTTCTCACACAAAAAGACACTTTACACTGACATTTAAGGTAAGGCATTTTGGGTGCATAAATAAAAGTCTTTAAACACCATGTTCCACCTATGTTCCACCATCTCTTCTTCGGTCTGCTGTGGCGTTGTATGTATTGTATTTTATAGTCCTGGCTTATGTCTGTAGGCCTGTTGTATGTTGCAAACTAAATAAACAAAAAAAAAATCCCTTAATTGGCTTCTTTCCACCCAACCATGTAATGATGTGCATAGGAAAACTGACTGTAAATATGTTTAGGTTTGTAATGTTTATTTGCTCAGATCACTTCAAGAAAAAATTCAAATTCACTCATTTGTGAACTTTCTAATATGTGCATTTATACTTAATAATAATAATAATAATGATGCATCAGTTTTATATAGCGCTTTTCTGGACACTCAAAGATGCTTTACAGAGCATTATTCATTCACTCCAGACCCGGTGGTGGTAAACTACTATTGTAGCTACAGCTGCCCTGGGGCAGACTGACGGAAGCAAGGCTGCCAATCTGAGCCATCGGCCCCTCCGACCACCACCAACACTCACACACACACAACTTTCATACTAGGCAATGTGGGTGAAGTGTCTTGCCTAAGGACACAACGACAGTTTTTTTGCGACTGGCGCCCCACTGTGGCACCTGGAATTCCTTGTGGTCTCCCATCCAAGTACTAACCAGGCCCGGCCCTGCTTAGCTTCTGAGATCTGACGGGTTCAGGCTTTGACGAGCCGGTATGGCCACTGTAGGTCTACAAGCGACAAAAGCTTTATGGTCACAATATTACATCATTTGAACATTTGTTTTTCTTGCACTGCTCCTTCAGAAATGATTTTCTTTTCTCATTTTTGTGATCTATCTTTTGAAAATACCAGATTTTGAACACTCATTTTTGTCTGTCTTTCCTACATTAACTTCATATTATGAGTTATATCATTATAAGTTGTAGTTTCCCCAGTTACTTTCATATTCCTACCACTACTTTGTATTTTTACTTTAGTAATATTAGTTTACATTAGTATGCAATGTACTGTATAGTCCTGGCTTATGTCTATATGCCTGTTGTATGTTGCAAAATAAACAAAACAAAAAAAATCCCAAAACTTTCCCTTAATTGGCTTCTTTCCACCCAAGCGTGTAATGATGTGCATAGCAAAACTGATTATAAAAATGTTTAGGTTTGTAATGTTTATTTGTTCTGATCACTTCAAGAAAAAATTCACATTATAACACTCATTTGTGAACTTTCTAATATGTGCATTTATACATCCTAGCATGTCCAAACATTGATTTCACAGCGTGTCAGCTGCTCTCCTCCCCCCTGCTCACACCGGTCTCTCCCTGTGCTATTCTGTACCCCAGGGATCAGTGGGATGTGTCTATGTAATCAGAGCTCCACATGTGTCACTGCTCCGCTCTGTCAGCCTGACACAGACAGGCCACCCGCGTCTCTCACCCGGCCTCGGCTCTCCAGCTCCAGAGGTGTCGATTACATGTGCGCCGTGCAGCTCCGTGCGATGGCGTGCCTCCCAGCTGACACGCAGCATCAGCACTGGGCCACGCTGCAGGCTCCATGTAACCAGAGACAACGGGAGACAGTTAACGCACAGGGGAGACCTAAATCACTGTCAGAAGAAAGACTATACACACTTTTGCTTTCCAGTCACACAGTTGTGGTCTGTGTCTTGTGAACGTCTTTTTAAATGAATACACTGAAGGCGAAGATAGAAAGACTCTTACCATCAATCTTAGAAGAAAAAGTAAAGCTGATGCTGCCACAATATTAATGCACCTTATAGAGAAATCTGTCCTCTGTGTGTTTTTTTTTAATGCAGCTGGGGCCACTAGACAGCACCTAGGGAAACCTTCACCAGATCTTGACCCAAGATCTTGGTCAGGAGTATGTACAGCATGTGAGTATGGGTCTTTAGCCATTTGTACAAGTCTAAGGTTGAGGGATGTGCCTCTGCAGATCAAAGTAATACATTTTCCATGCTCTTGGCTAGGGTCAAACACAGGGCCTTCTTGGCACGAGGTCACGTGCTCTACAGCTCTTCTGCCAAGATTCAGTATTTGTTCAAACATGAGAGAAAAAGAAAAACATCTGTGGGGTTTTACTACATATGTTTTTGTTTGCTTTGTTGTTTAATGTCTTCATGTGCTTGTGAAACTGACTTGACAAATGTACTGATTATTTTGCTGATTTCCCTGCATGCTGGTTGTATTTACGCACATTTTAATAAAATTGTTTTCTGCATAGGACGTTGACAAATTATGCTCAGAAAAATTTGATAAAGAAAATGCCTCTGGTGGAGTTTATATGAATATTTTTATCAAAGCAAAGGAGAGCCACTGATATTGTTTGGAGAAGAAAAATTGCAGCTTCGGAGTAACCTTTGCACTGTGGGAGATGAGCTGCTTGTGTAATGTTGATAAGGTGTGGAATCCATTTACCTGAACAAAAAGGCAGTTGACCTTTGCCCTGTTTATCTGGCTCCTATGTTGTGCAGAATACCTGTAGGCTCTGTAAGACCACATGTTAGATTTTATCCAAGATTGTAAGACGATCTTTCTCCATACGACCTCTTTTTCACTTGCGGTTTAAGATAGTGAAATTTGCCAGAAGTGTATACTGCTACCTCATCAAAAACATACCCGGAGTTGTGGTTTGTTCAACATACAAAGTTCTTCTCTCAAACAGGAAGTGCTCCACTGTGCTTTTAATCTTCATAAACATTCACAAGAATAATTTAGATAATTTCAGCCCAGTTTGAGGTTTGGAACTGTAGATGAACCAATAATAAAGGGTGTGTGTGTGTGTGTGAATGAAACAAAACACAACTCCAGGTATGTTTTTGAGGAGGTAACAACATTCTTACATGGCTTAAAGCTCACAAGAATCTGTTTTATATTATACGGAAGCTTGAAGCAGCTTTATTATTCGTTGCACCTTTTCCTTCACATAATCATATATAATTTACAACAATAACACAACACAACAACAGTTTCCAGAGGCGCAGGGATTGAATTACCAACCTTCCAGTGAGGAGTTGAAGCCTTTACCAACTATGTCTACACTACCCTTAGTCAAATGCAGTGAAATCCCTGCAAGCGTCTATGATCAAAAGCTGTGAGTGGATGAAAGGACATGTTTTATTGCCAAAAAAAGAGAGAAAAAGAACACTTTCCTAGACTGACAGATGAGCATATTTATGATCTTCTGAAGGGAGGGTGATAAAAGCCAGACTAAAAGGCTGCCCCCTCCCCCTGACCATGTGACCCTAACTTGCTCTAATGTGTTCAACAAAAAAATCAATGACGCGCCCACCCAGCCTGTAGTGGTCTGCGCTCGTCAGCCTGCACACATCTGCGGGCTGTTATAGCATTGCTGGTGGATTTACTGGTGTTGGAAAAACCACAAATACTCACTCACTCGCACTCACACTAGCAGAGGCAAAGAAGGGTGAAATGAGGACAGCGTGTCAGCCTGTGTGCTAATTCTTATCTGGTCACAACATGAGGCACACAACAGATGATATAAGCCGAATAGAAATACTGAGAGGATGTTTGATCTTGTTATATGTGATTTATCTTATAGTTTTAATCAGTTATAGCTTTGTTTTTAAATGTGCTGGTATGCTTCAGCTTCTGCTTGATTCTAAACAAGAGTGATGTTTGCCTGTTACCCCGATTCTTTCATTTACTTGAATAACTTTTTGAAGGAATTGTACTTCGTGGACACAATACTTTTACTCCTTCTTCAGTAATATTTTATTTGAAGAAACAGTACTCTTATTTGAGTATAAGTATAGGAGACTCTTCCCACTGTAGGTCTACAAGTGACAAAAGCTTTATGGTCACAATATTGCATAATTTGAACATTTGTCTTTCTTGCACTGCTCCTTCAGAAATGATTTTCTTTTCTCATTTTTGTGGTTTATTCTTTGGAAACACCAGATTTTGAACACTCATTTTTGTTTGTCTTTCCTACATTAACTTCATATTACGAGTTATATCATTATAAGTTCTAGTTTCCCCAGTTACTTTGATACTCCTACCACTACTTTGTACTTTTATCCATCCATCCATCCATCTTCTCCCGCTTAATCCAGCTGGGTCGCGGGGGCAGCTTGCTGCCCAATACTCATAGCACCTGACCCCCCCTATGAACCCCTCTGCAGGTGGTGAGCCCACAGGAGGGTGGACAACATGGTCCTTGATGTTAGTTCATAGGGGTGCGGGCATGTTTTGGGTTGATGGGGGAAACCGGAGTACCCGGAGGAAACCCATCCAGACACGGGGAGGAACATGCAAACTCCACACAGAAAGGCCCGGGTGACCCGGGGATCGAACCCGCAACCTTCTTGCTGTGAGGCCTGAGTGTTGCCACTCAGCCACCGTGCCGCCTACTTTGTACTTTTACTTCAGTAATATTAGTTTTGGTCCAATATTTGGCTACTCTACCCACCTCTGAACATACAAAACAAGCTTCAGTGCCAAAACCAGCGTCATTCCACAGAGCAGCACCCTGGCAGTCGGCCCGTCGGACCAGACCGGGAAAGACTAATGAATAACAGGCACAACAGATCACAACTTCCACACACAGCTTCCCCTGACCTCTAAACCCAGGGCTAATTACACAGGGTTAATATTGATAATGAGGTTCACACTTCACTTCCAAAACATACTGCAGCCTGTGAGGTGATTTCACTTAGAACAGGTTTTGTTAAGATTCTGTGTAGCTACTGCATGATGCAACTTCATTTCAAGTATTTTCCATAAGCTGCTGCTGCTCTCTTGGTGCAGTACAATAAAAGACACATATTTGAACTCCAAATGATTTGCACCAGAATTGTCACTGAGCAAAAACTACATATTTAAATTTCAAGTGGGGTTTCCAACCTTTTTAAATCAACATGCATTTTTATTTGGCACCCATGGAAATATCATTAGTTTTTAAAAGTGCTTTTTGGTGAGGGAATGGAGCTGCTATTGCTTGGACTAGAATGTTGCACAGTATGGCATTAATCTCATCTATCTCCGTGGATATAAGCACTTGAAGCCACCGTGCCAAATTACAGGTCATTCACAGTAGAATGTACCATTTTTAAAGCAATAAAAACACCAGTACATGCTTTTAAGATAATGCCATACAGTGGAACATTCCAGGCAATGCAGAAACAACTCAGTGACAAGATGGTGGCGGATCCCTCACAAGGAAAGTTAGATACATTAAGATAACATTTTAACTCTAAAGTGACGGGTAAATAACTTGTAAACGGTAACATTAAACTAATAGAATAATTAAAAAGGCCATATTACGCAATTTTGTGATCTATGTTATTATAAAGTTGTTTCCTCACCACAAACATACCTGGAGTTGTACTTTGTTTCATTCACACAGGTTTAACACACAAATTCTACATATTTATGTTCTTCTCTAAAATAAAAAAAACACTCTGTTCCACTTTGGGATGTCATGTGGTAGGCTAATACAGGAAGTGCTCCACCGTGTTTTTAAACTCCATACATTTCCACTAGACTCATTTGGATGATTTCAGCCCTGAAATTGCCAATCACTTTTGAACTTAAAGTAAAAGGTAGCTGATCACTTGAAAACTACCACTGCATGACATCACAAGGTGGAACAGAGCATTTGAGCTCTTAAGATGTGGACAGACTAATAATAAAGAAGTGCATTTGTAAATGAAACAAAACGCAACTCCAGGTATGTTTATGATGAGGTAACAGCATTATGACATGGCGTAAAGAGTCGATTTGATGTAATATAGAACATTTAAATATTAAGAATAAATGTTGCATATGTGTTCTTCTAGCTGTTTCTTCTGCCCACTGTTTACAGTATCATCGTCATTCATGGAGGTCTTTAGCCTACACATCTCTCCGCTCCTCTGCAGGAATAATGTGTGGTCATAACATTGTGAGAGGCGCTGTCATGTGAGCTGTGGTGCACCATTAGGAGTCAAGCAGCTGTGCCCTGTCAGCCCTATAGTTCACACAGTCCACTGGCCCGTCCACTGGAGCTGTAGTCTGAACAGAGACAAACAGCCTGCGGTCGTTTCTGTGTGCGTACCCATGTAACTGAAACATGAAAAAACTGCTTAGTGTGCAAATCTGCAACTATATAGGATTGTATGTCAGGGGAAGCTGCCCAGACACAAAAAGATGAGCCTTTGTCCATCAAATAACTTATGGGAGAGAAGAATATATGGTGACACAGGTAAAATACAAGCAGATATTTTTGTCAAAATGTCATTATTTAATTAAAATTGTGGGGTTAGTGTTGCTTTTGATCAGGATGAAGGCATGTGAGGAAAGGTCAGGTCAGGTGAAAGGTCCCTCAGATCCCAGGATTAAGGCCAGTTTTGTAAAGTGATCTGCATAAGAGCTTTAAAGTGCTTTACTCAGCACAGTTTGGCCCATGTTCAAAGTATAGTGCTCACTACTTTCTCACATACTCAAATATTATAGGTTAAATTAGCAATACCAAATTCTTGATTAAGTGGAACAATTAAATAACTGTCAGGTTTAAGGAGCCTATAGTAGTTTACAACAATTTTTGAGTCAGTTCTCTTACTTCAGATTCATACTTTCACAGTGCTTATTTTTTGGATATCCAAGAATTTCAGAATTATGATCAAATAGAACTGTTGCCATAGCAATTAACAATTTATAACAGAATAACGCCATCAATAACGCCTATGGTCATAAGCTCTGGGTAATGACCGAAAGGACAAGATCTCGGATACAAGCGGCCGAAATGAGTTTCTTCCGCAGAGTGGCCGGGCGATCCCTTAGAGAGGTGAGGAGCTCGGTCACACGGGAGAAGCTCGGAGTAGAGTCGCTGCTCCTCCACGTCGAGAGGAGCCAGCTGAGGTGGCTCGGGCATCTGGTCCGGGTGCCTCCTGGACGCTTCCCTCGGGAGGTGTTCTGGGCATGTCCCACCGGTAGGAGGCCCCGGGGAAGACCCAGGACACGCTGGAGGGACTATGTCTCTCGGCTGGCCTGGGAACGCCTCGGGGTCCGTCCGGAGGAGCTGGTGGAAGTGGCTGGGGAGAAGGAAGCTTGGGAGCCCCTGCTTAGACTGCTGCCCCCGTGACCTGGCCCTGGATAAGCGGAAGAAGATGGATGGATGGATAACGCCATCAAAATGTTGTCTATAACAGGGAGCTTTCTGTTTTTGTTGTTGTTTTATATGGTCAAACATTAGAGTCCTTAGAAATCCATTAACTCTTTACACACTTTACACATTTAAATAGACAGTATTAATGTATTGACACCAGCTTGTAAAAACTTGATACTCCAATACACTGCTATTCCTGAAGGACAGATAAGAGCCAACTGCTTGTGAGAGAGATTACAGCGCAGAAACCCACAGAGCGCTGGGAACATCCTGTATTGATTTGTGTTTGCTGCTCGCTTCGTTAACGACGTTGCTTTTATTTACATGCTTGTTTAACTATGTGTGAAGTGCCATCAGCGGCCTCTTAATTAAATCAAATGTGTGAAGCCCTGGTGGCACGCTCTCATCACCCCCCCTCCGACAGACGGCAAAGGGCAAGTCTCCACCGCTGGCAAAGGAAGGCAGGTGTATTAACAAGTCAATGTGAGGCGCATTTGTGCATCATTTCACACTGAGCACATGTGACCTTTGTTAATGATGCCACTCAAACCTGCTGGTGCGGCCTCTCAAATGCACTCCCCGGGGGGCACAGTTGGTTGCTATAACGCCACAACAGGAAGCAATGAAAAGGGGGATTGATGAATTAATGAGAGGCCAATAGATGGACGATTGTTGGGGTTGACGTGACCTGCAAACTAAATAAGAAATGGTTATTTGTGAAATGCAGGGTGGCGAATGTACAATTAGAGCTAAGTGGGAGAGGTGATTATAGCTTAGACTTAAGTCCCACTTGTAGACAGTGTAGAAAACCTGATCACTGACAGAGGTCCTGGAAGTTACTCTGATTAAAACATATTTGTGCACACCACTTACTCAGAAAAAAAAAGAAATCACAAACTAGGAACTTGCTTTGGTTGTGTCTATTGTAAAATAATGAGTAATAATAGTAAATATAAACTATGGTCAAATAAAAAGAGGACATGCATTGTAACATACACAGAGTAAGAGTAATGTCACTTCAAAATAATGTTACAGAAGTAAAAGTACAAAGTAGTGGTCCAAGAAATTACTAACTTATTAAAATTATTACAAACTTATTAAAAAGTATATGTAAGTGTAAATTAAAGAGTAACTGCCAAAATATAACACCTGATTTATAATTTAAAGTGACAAAACATGCACAGAATCTGGAAAATCATATCTAGAAATCATCCCTGAAGGGTCAATGCAAGAAACACAAATGTTCATATTGTCACTTGTAGACTCACTCACGATGAGAATAGTAACCAGTACTTTTACTCAGGAGTACCTCTTGGCCAGATCATCATTGCAAATAAGAAGGTGTATTATTATGCTGCTATTAATATATTACTATACTGCTAGAAAATACTCTGAAATATGCAGTTCCTTTAAAAAGTGACTCTAGTAAACATAACTGAGTACTACCCATCTCTGTGTATACATACCCAGGACAATGTCGGTGGCCTTACCGGCTTGTCAAAGCCTGATCCCGTCAGATCTCAGAAGCTCAGCAGGGCCGGGCCTGGTTAGTACTTGGATGGGAGACCACTGGGAATTCCAGGTGCCACAGTGGGGCACCAGTTGCAAAACGCCGTTGTGTCCGTTGTGTCCATTGTGTCCACATTGCCTAGTATGAAAGTGGTGTGTGTGTGAGTGATGGTGGTGGTTGGAGGGGCCGATGGCACAGATTGGCAGCCTTGCTTCCGTCAGTCTGCCCCAGGGCAGCTGCGGCTACAATAGTAACTTACCACCACTGTGTGTGGAGTGAATGATTAATGAACTGTAAAAGCACTTTGGGTGTCTTGAAAGGCGCTATATAAATGCAATGATGAATGAATTAATTAATTATGTCATTAAATGTATGACAGGCTGTATGGCGATATTACAGCAGTAAGTCTATTGTACAGAAATTACCAAGTTGAATGCTTTCTTGGGGTGTAAGTTTAGGGAAGTTTCCCAAACAATGATACTGTTGCATACAAAGTCAAAGTCTGCTCAAACACTCTCTTGCTAGGCTGTACAGAATGCCAGGTACAGTCAATAGCGATACTATTGTGTACTCTGATCCTTGTTGTCAGTGCACAAACATGTTTTGATTTGCGAGCCTTTGTGTATGCTCATATGTTTTCTCTCTCTCCCACTGGCCGACCAGCCCAAGTCCTCAGCGCAGAGCAAGAGAGGAAGAAGAGGGAGAGAGGAAGAGCGGGGGAGGGGCAGTCCTCACAGCAGCTCACAGAGGAGACGAGCGAGCGAGCCTGGTTTGTGATATATTACTGTCCAACTCTCCTCTACCTCCTCTGCCTGAAAATGGCCCTTTATTGTGTCTGTAGCCAGGGTACTGTTACTTTTGGGGTTGTGAATGTTGGCAGTACAGGTGATGAAAAAAGTTATTGAAAAAAACATTTATTCTAATCCTATTCCATCTCACAGGCTTCTGCTCCTGAAGTCTCCTCGGGCTATTTGGGACCATCATTACACATCCGCTGTGATGCTCTGTCTTCATTTTAGCGGCAGTACTTTCATCCACCTGCTGATTCATCCCAATCCCCACGGTTTTACTGTTTTATAGTGGTTAGTATAGGAAAGCCTAGATATAGCAAATTCAAAAATTATTATTAAATTTTTTTTTCATTTTATTTTTCATAGCTGATAGTTTTGACTGGTCACTCACAGTCATCTTCAGAGTGATCACGTGATGTTGCTATGACATGTTTTCTCAGATGATTTACACAGGTTTTGGCTTTTAATAGTGCCAGGACTATAAATTGGAACACCTAAAGTTAGGGAAAACTGTGTAAAGCTGATAAGACACATCACATAAACATTACGTAACCATTCTGAAGAAGGTGAAAACAAACTGAAAAAAATATTTTGGAATAACATAAGGCCTCATTAGACACAATGTGAGACTATGTTTACTTAAAAATATGATTTAAAAACTTGAAATGAAATATATGATGCTGTAATGACAATCACCTATGGCCTCATCCTTACACTTGTGTATAAGCCCCTGCTTAAAGTTCTCCCCTAATGGAGCTCAAGGGTGCCTGAAATTGAGTGTAAAGACTGTATCAAGGTCATTCACTCCACCCCACAGGATGGTGATGGATGTCTTGTCTGATTGCTCCATTCAGCCGCCCTAGTTGTAGAGAAGTATGTCCTCGTACCAAGAGTTTGTATTACAAGAGGGCTTTAAGCCATTTCCATACTCAGAACTGCCCTGGAGCTGACTAATGGAGATGTGACTTCCTTTCTGTGCCACTTGCCTCAGACCTGCACCAGTCACACCACAGATTCGCACAGGCAAGATGAGTTTAGGTCTTTGCCCATAGACACATATGTACTGTCAAAGTGATGAAAAAATTATAAGTAAACTTCTCTTCCAACTGAGCCACATTGTGCACAAGTTAACTGATGAAGTAGTGAATAATCTGAGATGTTTTATTTTATACCATAAATTGATTTAAACCCATCTAATAGTATTTAAAAGTTAGAAATGAATTGAGCTGTGCACTGAATGACTTGGAATGAAGTCATGATTGGAAAATGTTTTGTTACAGAAAAATACATTCCAAGGAGGGGAACTATGAGGAAGCAGAGTAATAGCAGGGTGGAAACACTTTACTAGAGCCAGAGGGAGAGTTTGCGTAAACATTCAGAGGGACTGAAGTCAAACATATTGATCGCTGTATGAATGGGAGACCATATGTCGATACACTAATCAGCCAAATTGACTGTGCCTCACCGGTTCCAAACAGCTGGATCCAGTCTCAATGCCATAAACACGCTCGGCTCAGCTAAGGCTCAACCCTGATTTATCTCCTGTGGCCTGCATGTGTGCACTTGTGGGAATTACTCTAGTCTGGCGTCAGACGTGGACAACCGGCCTCTCATATCATATTGTGTGTCATAGCAATTCCATGCATTTTTCAGGCTTCAGTTCAATTTTTCACCTATAATACTGTATTTCAGTATATGAGAACATGTGTGTGGGTTGTCTTGCAAATGAGGCATGTGTCATGAAAATCACAAGATTTACATTTAGGTGCATGAAATTGATGGAAAGGTTTGTTTTGAATGAGTAATAGCCTTGATTAAAATAATAAATAAAAATCAGTCGATTTTTTTGTGTTAATAAAATTTGCTTCAAGTACAAATGAATGTCCAGGTCACGGTGCCTTTCTCTGTGGAGTTCTCCTGCTTGAAAAAGAGTCTCAGTATCTCACTAGAACCAGGGTGCTGTTGCAGGTGGCATTGAAAGATGGGTTGAATACAGCATTGTAAGTCTGCAAAACAAGTTCAAATTCATGGTAAACATATGTTTTTAGGATTTCTTTCAAGACTTTCAAGGAATGAAGAGTTTTGGTGCAGTAATCACACTTGAATTGATGACTGCCCTTCATCTCATTTACTCTGCCTTGTGTAAAGCTCTGTGAACTCTGCTCTGTGCATCACTGTAGAGCTCCGAACAGACCCGTGTTATATTCTCACCCCATTCACGTCCATCTGCTTCAGTCAGAGGTGTAGAGCTGTCACGTTTTTAATCAACTGCCATGTCCACGACAACTTGAGCGCAGTGTTGGGGAGTTAACAAAGCGTGAGATTGGGCCATGCCTCAACTATATACGCTGCACATTCTCAGCTTGCAAGGCCTTTTGTTGCTCTGGCCTTTGCCGAGGCTGCCCCAGATCTATTGAAACTCTCCACGGCTGCTGAGTGAGCCGAAAGATTTTGGTCACAAAGGCTGGAGCTCGTGGGATAATCTACCTTCGCTTAGGGAGCCCACCCCCTCCCCTCTCCACCCTCTCTCTGCTTCTGCACGTCTCCCCTATCAAACACTCCACTTCACTGCCTCCTCTCAAGCGCAGTAAACTTAATAAGTGCATCTTACTGAATTAAGTAAGTTGGTCAAGCATTGTTAAACTTTAGAGTTACTTACATGGAATTGTGCACTTAAAATACATGGTCAAAGACTTACCCACTTATTTTAGGTATACACATTTTCCAGGAAACTAACCAACTTTGGAGATTCCAGAAGGATACTACAAAACTCATATCATGTCAAGATATCCTTGAGAAAGTTATATAATTCAAATGTACTTACTACTATGTACTTATTACTATTGAAATCCAATTGCATAAAACATACATCACAATACAAAAGCATGCAGTTCAGTAAAATCTGATAAAAACATTTCTCAAAAGTGCATGTGAAAAACAATCATTTACTTGGCCTGGTTATAAAAGTAAAATATTTTGAGCTAATTAAGTTGTGTTTTACATTACAGCTTATCAGCTCATTGGAAGGCAGCCTGTAGTTTCCTGCCAACTCGTGGGAGCCGTGTGGAGCCTCTGCAAACAGGAACATGCATGAAGACATTCCAATCGCCCAAGGAAACGTCGTCCTCAAGCCTCTATCCTCACCCCTCCTCCACCTCATCTCTCCCCAAATCCCCACGAGCGGCATCCCCACTTCCTCACATCAACCACAAACTCCACTGAGACCTGACCGCTATGTTGTAACTGCCCACCACTAGCAAATAGACCAGTCCTGCAAGGTATGCATGGGCAGAATAAAGGCTGTAAAGTGGATCAGGATGAACTATTATAAAAGGAGTGTTATTCAAAATGGACTTTTTATTGCTTTGTAACATGTTATTATGAAGAGATTTTATATGTCATCCATACATATGTCTAATCTTGGAATCTCTCCCAAGCCCTATTCAAATCCTCTTTATGATTAACAGTACGAGCCCATGTCTCTTGTACAAGGCTTAGTCCACATGAAGCTCTTTGCAGCACTCCCACATGCCCAATGTTCATAAATATACAACACCGGATCAAAATAATACATTACAACTTCACAAACCTGAAGTGATGTGCAGTAGTTTCATTAGTGGAATGCACACTGATTGTGCTGTGACAGTTTTCTGAAGTGGAACAAGGGGAGGGTAGATGAAAATGAAACTAATCAAACACAAGGGCGTAGATTTGCATAGGAATGGTGGGGACATGCCACAACCAATATTTGGGGAAGACAAAATAGTCCGTACCAATAGTTTTATTTTAATAAACAAAAATATAAATTTATTCCAATATTTTTCCAAACTCTATAGTATTAATTTAACATGTTTTATGGTATGTTCACACCGCAGCATCCAAAAATGTCCTGGACACCCCTATTAGGGGCCTTTGCATTTGAATTCAGAAACTCCCGACGTGTGTCTTGGACATTGTGCACCAATGGAAGAAAAATATTTGCTGTGCCATGTTTTACCGGTCTATAAAGTGACTTTAATGTATTTATTACATAAAACCCATCAGAGGAGCACCGGTCCCGCGGAGCACCGGCCCGCTCCAGGCTCTAGGCCGTGGAGCTCCGAGCCACCAAGGGCCCAGCCGCGGAGCTACGTGCTCCGGTTCTCGGCTCTTTTGAGTTCACATTTTGTTTATTCGACATTCTGAGATGTATTCAGTGATATGACAACCGGGTTACCCGTGCTGCCATTCATTGGCTGCATGTGCCGGCAGGTAAACGGAGGATGTGCTGCTGTGCTGCTGACACTAGTGCCTCCGCTGTCCGCTTAATTTCATTTCTCTCCAGCGACCACGAAGTAGTGAAACCGGCTGATGAATCAGACAAAACAATCACACCACCACCCCCAAAAAAGGAGGCTGATAATGTCCCTGCCAAAGCAGAGACCAAACATATGCCCTTGATTAAACGTTTTGAATATATTGCCCATCCATCCATCCATTTTCAATCGATTATCGGAGGCTGGGTCACAGGGGCAGCAGTCTAAGCAGGGACTCCCGCCCCAGACATTCCTCCAGCTCCTCCGGGGGACCCCGAGGCATTCCCAGGTTGTCCAAGAGACATAGTCCCTCCAGCGTGTCATGGGTCTTTCCTGGGGCCTCCTTCCAGTGGGACATGTCTGGAACACCTCCCGAGGGAGGCGTCCAGGAGGCATCCAGAACAGATGCCCAAGTCACCTCAGCTGCTCCTCTATGCATGGAGGAGCAGTAGCACTACTCCGAGCTCCTCCTGTGTGGCTGAGCTCCTCACCATATCTCTAAGGGAGCGCCCAGCCACCCTGCAGAGGAAACTCATGTAGGCCACTTGTATCTGTGAGCTCGTCCTTTCGGTCATTACCCAAAGCTCATGACCATAGGTGATTGTAGGAACGTAGATTCAGCAATAAATCGAGAGCTTTGCCTTTTGTCTCAGCTCCCTCTTCACCACAGGGGTCTGATACAGCGACCGCATCACTGCCGACGCCTGTCAATCTCACGCTCCATCCTCCACTTGAGGCATGGGAGCCCCCACCTACCTGGAGGTAAGGTAAGGTAACTTTATTTATATTGTGCTTTACACAGACACACGTCCCCAAAGACGCTTTTCACAGCATGAGTAACAAAGCATTTTTTTCATTCACTCCAAACCCAGTGGTGGTGCTACTATTGTAGCCACAGCTGCCCTGGGGCAGACTGATGGAAGCGAGGCTGCCAAACGGCGCCAATGGTCCCTCCAATCAGCACCATCACTCACGCACACGCCACTTTCACACCTATAGTGCATGTTTTGGGTTGAACAGGGAGAGGGCAAGCCATTTTTCCAGTCGAGAACCCTGCCCTCAGATTTGGAGGAGCTGCTCTTCATCCCAGCTGCTTTACACTCAGCTGCAAACCGCCACAGTGCACGCTGCAGGTCCTAGCCTGATGGAGCCAACAGCACAACATCATCTGCAAACAGCAGAGACGAGATCCTGTTGTCCCAAACCAGACCCCTCTGGCCCCTGGCTGCACCTAGAAATTCTGTCCATAAATACAATGAACAGAACCGGTGACAAAGGGCAGCCCTGGCAGACTCCAACATGCACCGGGAACAGGTCTGGCTTAATGCCAGCAATCCGAACACAGCTCCTGCCCCGGCCATACAGGGACCAGACAACCCTTAGCAAAGGTTGGATTCTCCTCTCCAGTCCCCTGGAATAGACCTTAACAGGGAGGCAGAGGAGTGTGATTCCCCTGTAGTTGGAACACACCCCTGTTCCCCCTTCTTAAACCCTTGAATATATTGTTTTCTGATAATATAGCAAAACAATATCCCACCCCACCCCCTTTAAAAAAATACATTTCTTATCTGTGGTAATGTTTGTGATTATCAAAGCCATCAGTAATATGGGCTGTGAAGGTGAAAGACTTGTTACTCAACATCCTACATCAAATGATAAAATACATAATTTTTACTTCACAAAAGTCAAAGCTCACTTTAAGATGACATGTTTAAAGTCTTTTGAAAAATGTTAAATTAATCTTATTTTCAATGGGAAATCAAACAAGCAAAGTTTTCAAACTTTCTGGAAGCACAAGAATGGATATATTGTATGTGGCACAGGCATGTATGGAAATGAGGACCACTTTATGGCTCAAACCATGCTTCTGTGTGGGGGACGAATAGTGGAAGTTGGGGATGAACACAAGTTATGACTATGTATGAGACAAGCCGTGGGAGTGTGGGGTATTCATGAGCTGGAGTTGCGTAAACTCAATCCATAAAAATGAACTACAGATTAACTGGCTCAAGGAATCCATTCTTCAATCAAAACTCCACCTGAGCTTTGAATCATAGGTTTCAAAGAGGCACTTTCTTTGAATTAAAATATAATACAGTCAGTGCACCGTGACTATGTGCCTCAGGTGAAGTTAGAATCGGTTCAATACAAACACGTGAGATTGATTTCGATTACAATTCTTTTTCTAGAAGCTATTTTGTTATGGCACATGTGAGTGTGTAATAAGTATTGAGCATATTTGTCTATCAATCAGTCATTTTAATTAAAGGGCCTATTTTTGGGTTTTTAAACTCCATACACCTTCACTAGAATAATTTAGATACTGTCAGTCATGGAATTGCCCATCTCTACTGAACAGAAGGTAAAAGGTAGCTTTGGATATGTTTTTGATAAAGTAACAGCATTCCAACATGACTAAAGGCTCACATGAGTCAATTTTGTGTAATGTAGGATCTTTAACTAATATATCACTTGGGAACATTTACAGTGTGCCTTGTATTTGTACGGAGTCTATCCAGCTAATTATTTTGTACATCTAATGGGGGCTAAAAAGCTTACTCTTTAGAAACACTGGGCACCAATATTGCTTCTCCTCTTCAGTATTTTAATACCTTTCTGTGACACTGCAAGACAGAAAACCAAAAAGTGAAAAAAAAACCTAGCATGAAAGACATCCCATTTTCTTTAATATGAACAAGCAAACACTAGAGAAAATACTTCCTAACTGTGCATTGTGTAGTTCAGATGCAGAGAGACTAATAATAATGGATTACTCAGATATGTGTGAATGAAACAAACCACAACTTTTCGTCACACTCGTCACAACATTGCTACAAGACTAAAAGCTCACATGAATCAATTTTGAGTAATGTAGGATATTTAACATTGTATTTTAATATTGCATTGGAACATTTTATATTGTGGCTCTTCAGTATTTCTTTACAATACCTTTCTGTGATACTGCAAGACAGAAACCCAAAAAGTGAAAAAAGACATCCCATTTTCTTTGATATGAACAAGAGAAAATATTTCCTCGCTGTGCATTTTGTAGTTCAGATGCAGCTTGAGACATGACTGATGAATACTGAACAAGCTGAGCCACTTAACAAGAAAACATCAAAATGCAGAGACCAAACAGCCTATGGGAGATGAGGCGACAGCGAGCAGTGTCAGGAGATTTGTGTGTTAAAAAGGCAGTGGAGACATCCCGGTACACGTGCAATCTGGCTCCTATCCACCTGCACAAAACTGACTTACCATTAATCATCTCTCAAGTCCCCGACCACACTCCCCAATCAATATGCCAGCACTTATGAAATTGTCAACCGTTTACAGTCATCATTTGGAGCTGAATTTGAATTGGAACGCCATTGGGTCCATGCTTGCGCTAGCTTCTGTCTCGTGCTTACTAATTACACCATTTATTTTTGCCCCCACAGTGATGCTGCTGCCTTTGTCACCAAGTGGAACATGTCAGAATCTCGCTCCTCCACATGAAGTTAGTCGTGACTGCACTCCCACTGCAATGTGAATCATGATAATGGTGATTCAGCTCTGTATTAAAGCTGCAGTGTGTAACTTTCTGGTGGTGGAAATTGCCCTATATTTGATCCCATGGAAATAGAAACTTGTCATACTTCGATAGATAGTTTTATGTCATACTATGGAAGATTATAGCCAAAGGAACTACATTTGGAAACATGGAAACATGGAGTCTGTTTTGTGGAGATGCATGTTTTTCAGTGCAATAAATACAACCAAAATGCTTTTATTTTAGTCTACTTTTTGAGCTAAAAAGTTACATACTGTGGCTTTAACATGTATCCAATTTAACAGCACAACTCCAGCTCTTTTTGGAAAGATTAATTGATATTTGGTTTCTCAAGTGATACACTCTTAAAAGTGCACAACAGCCCTTCAACTCCCCCTTCACACTCATGTTTGCTTTTCAACTGAACCGCTCCTGGATTTCCAATACATGTACAGTATGAGGCTCTTGAACAACTTACAATCAAATGGAAAGGTTTAATGACTCGATAGCCCTGCTTTGAAAGTGCTTTGGGGAATTATCCATAACAATAATAGAAATCAGATCAGGTCTTATAAGGTTATTGATATTACTGGAATTTGGATAGTTTGATTCCAGCTCTAGAGAACATTTTGTAAAGTTCTTGAGCAAGACACTTTACCGAGTTTTGTGTGAATAAGAGGTGCACTGCTTAAGTTTACTGGTGGAGTTTCTGCCACCAGCTTCTTTCCATGGAGAATGCCTGGAATGTTCCACAGTATGGCATTACACTTATTTATCTCTATAGAGACAGCAGGTGACGCTACAGGGCCAAGTTACATGTCAGATATGTGGAGAGACAAGCCTACTCACAGTAAAAATGCCAGTTTTTAGGTCAATGAAAACCCATGTTATTGAGTAAATCCAAGACGGGTATGTTTAATGCTGTACCAAGACATTCCAGGCAAAACATGGTATTTTTTTGGACTTGTCAAAAGCTTTTGATATAGTCAAGCACAACATTTTAGATGCAAAATTATATAAATATGGTTTTCATAAAACAGATTTTAAGTAGCTACAGAATTACATTTGTAATAGTTTGTTTGGTTGCAATTTGGATTGAGCTGATTTACAGTGTTGTGTCCCTCCTTTATTATTTTTATTGTACATAAATGACTTATGTATCTCAAGCTCTAACCCCAGTAATATTTATTCATGATACGACTTTATTTATATTCAGTTCAAACATTAATATTCTAATAAACCAAACTAATGCAGCATAATCTGCTTATGACAAATGGTACAAAATGAACAAATTATCTCTGAATATAAAAAAAAAAGATATGATTTTTTGCAGCAAGAAATCATTTCCAGCTAACCCTAAATTTTTTTTTTACTTAGATTATACTTTAGTTTAATTTACCCCTATATGTCATATTGTAATATAGTGTGGGCAAGCATTTTCCCAACTACTACTGAACAAAATATTATTGGTGCAAAAAAGTTTTGTTCAAATTGTAACTCATTCCTTGCCACTAACATCGTCTGCTCATTTATTCATCAAACTTAACATTCTTAATATTTATGAGATTAATATTTACCAAATTTGTATTTTTATGTATAAAATTCTTTATAATTCAACTACGATTCCTGAACATTTCACATTTTACTTTAAAGCCAATGCAGAGATTCATAGATACAAAACTCATCAAAATCATAGTGTTCCAAAATGTGTCACATCAAGAGCTCAGTTCTGCCTACGATACAGAGGCTGCAAATGGAGTGGAGCCAGTTTTCACATCTGGTTAGTGACGGCAGATCAGAAATGTCGTTTAAAAAGAGTTTGGGGAAAAGTTTGATAATTCATGATAATGTTTGATAATCTTTCAATTGTGGGTGTTTCATTGTGTTTTAATCCATGTTTGAATCAAATGTATTTAATTAAAGGTGTGTACATGTATTGTTTTATTACTGCACAGCTATTATGTTCAATTTTAATGTATTCATAAGGTGGAGGCTTTAATATAACCCCTTTTGGTTTTTTTCCTCTTCCCGCACTTACTTTTTTATCTACTGTGTGTTTTTTTATTGTTAAATAAATAAATTAATAAATAAATTAATTAATAAATAACATCTCCATGGAGACAATCAAGTGGCAGGCCCTCCACCAGAAAAGTTACACAGTGCATCTTTAAAGTTCAAAACAAATTGTGATAATTTTTTAATATGGTTAAAAGTCTTCAAAATGATGCCTATAAAGTGGAACCCTATGAATTGAAGTCAACTCGTCTCAGGGGACAGTGATGCAAAATAGCAGCCACATCTCATCACTCACCCTCTCCATTTGGAACCAACGCAAAGTGCGGATGCTGATGACATCAGGAATAGAGCTCCCTTTCAGCACCAAAGTTTGTAGAGTTTATATTTGTGACAGAGATAAACCTCCCTGCAGACAGAACAGCTCATATCATTTTACACTATGGTGACAAAGTAGGCTTGGATAAACTTTTGTCTCCATTGCAGCCAATACAATAACTTCTCCTGACATCTCAAAACTGTGTTATTTCTCCAAACATCGCAGGTCACTGTATTCCCCTGTGTGGCACTCGGCAGTTTCAACTCATACTAGAATTCAGTAACAAGTTCAAATGTGTTGATTGCAGTCAATTTTATTCTGAGTGGCTTCTATATTTGTGAAACAGACACTAAAGTTTGTTCCAGTTTTAGTGTGCAGAAATGAAAGAAACATCTTGTTTTCCCAATGCTTTTCCACTATACAATTTGCACACCTTTTATTAATAATACATGAAGGCTAACTGTTTATTTTTTTTTGTACAAATTTGTCTAAGTGTGTTGTCAAGGGTACAGAAAGGAAATCTGAAAGCAAGCTTTGCCTGTAGGTTAGAATGCTTAAATTGCTGTGCAGTTAGCTCCACCGCTTCCATCAGAGGTTTATCCAGTTTGAATACAGTTTGCACTCTTTCTAAAACATGTGTAGAATTTTCAGAACCAGTCGATGAGCGCTCATCGCTTCACACTGGATATTATGTAAGTGCAGTATAACTTTGCAAAGACATTAAAATAGGCAGGAAACTTGAGAGAATTTTGAGAGAGAAAATTGAGAGGGGGCTTAATGTTGTTTTGACATGGGACACATCAGTGGGCCATCGTGATCAGGCTCAATTAGAGTGTCTTGCAGTGGCCTAAGCAGAGGTAATGACTGGGTGGAGGCACGGATTATCATTCTGAAGGGACTGCATGGGAGTCACAATAGGATCCTGAGCCATGGGGAGTGCCTAATGAGCCAGCGTGATTCACACTCAGTCTGCCCCACTGAGCACTGTGTCCCAGGCACAGAGGAGGCACACCGGTCAATCTATCAAATTCCAATACACAGCTTGTAATTATGACAGTGTAGTGTATGTGCCTAATGTATATTCCTATTTGTGTGTATATGTATGCATGCACGAACATGCAGGTAGCCTATATCGTGCCTGCTTTCGTATATGGATACATATTTGAATAGACATTAGAATTTAACAGTACAGCCTACTGAATAGCAATTTATTTTCATAACATACAATAAACATTTGATTTCTTTTTTAGAAATTGAAGGTCAAAAGGCCTTTATATGGTGTTTGTTTTTTGGACTGGAGTGCCACCTGACACATGAAAGGCTTACATTGCACCCCTGTCTGTAAATTTCCTAGACTAAGTTTAAAGATGGGGAAACAAGCAATGTCCTGCAAATGTATCCTATAGCCATAACAAGGCCTGCCCTACAGGTGCAACAATGAATCCATGCCATAGTTTGCTCAAGTTCATAAACTTTTTCTTTTTTTCTCTTGCTCTTCCCTTCTCAAAACATTTAAATGAAATGTGTATGTCTCTGAAATTGTAATTTAAACTATTAGCACATTTTCCCAGTCCATTAAAGCCAAAACTGTACATTAGAGCTGTAAGCTATAGAGATGTAAGCTATATTTCTGTGTAACTCTTTGTTTCGGTTTCTTATATAAGGCTGCATCACGGAAAACAGTGTATTGTGGATGAAAGAATGCGTGAGGTGACACAAGGTCTGTCAAATACCTCTCGCTGATATTAAAATAGCAGCCAAATATCCATCCAGACTTTTAAACCCCTGCGCGCTGTGATTGGCGGAGCGGCGGCACGTGGTGCAGTGCAGTCAGTCGCCGTGCCTCGAAGCAGCGCTGAGTGGAGCCTGTCTGCCAACAGCTTCAGCAGCGGCTCGATCTGGATCCTACTATATTCACTGACAATTAAAGGAGGCCCCCTTTTCTTCTTATTCCTGTGGACTAGTCTTCACCATGGGCGACAAAAAGAGCCCTACCAGGTAAAGGGACCTATCGCTGTCGATGAACGCCCGTTTGTGCCGTTATTGACTCGGTATTTGGATCCGTTGCGCTCACATAGCGCTTTTCATTCGTTATACCAGAGCTAAGCTAGAATAGTGCAGTCACTATGGCGGCTTCTCGCTCCCTACAGCCCAGTCACTTCACAGACAAAGGGAAATGTTTCAGAGGAGACGTCTGGCATTCTCTGAAACGCTCTTCCGTCTCCACGAAGCCTTTTGGAGGGACAATGTCGAAATAGACACCGTTTGATATGGGTTTAGTTAGCCGACATGCTAAGCTTCGATGCCGAAAATTTTAGCCCCGCTCTGCCTGGCTGCTAGCCTTAGCAGGCGATACAATTGGACAGTGTGGATTGTCGCCCGCTTCTCCTCTGTGTGTGAGGATTTATTGACCAAGGGACTGTACTTTGCGGGACTTCAATTTTTAATAATGACAACACCAGTAGACACTATAGCAAAACCACTTGTGTTCATTTAAGCGTCGCCTTGTGTCTGAATCTAATCCTTGTTAATTGATGATCAGTGGTACTGAAAACTTGACCTTAACATCTGTATTTTTTTAAGGCCAAAAAGACAAGCCAAACAGGCGGCTGACGACGGATACTGGGACTGTAGCGTGTGCACCTTCAGGAACACAGCCGAGGCGTTTAAATGCAGCATCTGCGATGTGAGGAAGGGCACATCCACAAGGTAACTGCCCCTCTGTCTCTCCTCTGTCTCTGCCTCCGTCTTCTCTCGTCTGAGCGTCTCCTCTTCTCTTTCTGGCTTGGCTTGGTTGTTTGCTTGCAGCAGCGTTGCATCGCAATTCGTGGCAATGACAACTTTGATCGACAGCCTGTTTGTCTGGGGCTGAATGCAGGGACTTGTTGATGAGCACTCCGTCTCCCCGGCTGCTGCTGTGGGTTAGCTCGAGTTTGCCATCTTTTATGCAACTGGCATTTGGGTGCTTTCGTCTAGGTGGGCTGTCTGCTACATTATCCAGAGGAGAAAGGGGGAGGAGGGGTGGGCTAGAGGGACTGTACTTCATATGTCTGCACTCTGCACAGCGTCGGTGCATCAGCAGAGCCACACTTTTATTGCGTTCCCATGAAGTCAACCCGGGTGAAGGCATACGTCACCTACCTGTCGGAGTGCACTGCCTAAAGAGTACAGACAGCAGAGTGTTGGCACTGTGTACGTTGAACTTCAAGTTAGTTTATGTAACACATGAGGTGTTTGGTATTGATTGCAAATTTAGTGCAAGATTTATATAAAAATAAAAACTTTATTAGTAGCAGAAACAGTTCTTGTACTGTAGTCAGTTGGAATGCCATTGTTTTATCAACTTCCTCAGATTACACTTTAAATACCCATTTTATAAACGGTATCATGTTAAACCTGTTAGATTATGACTTGGCTTCAGTTTTGTGTTTTGTAACTTTCATTGCTCTCATTGTCAATAATTAAAATTCTGAAGAGCTCATACTGTTCTGCGCTGTAATTCGAAGAATACTTTCACTTTGAGAATTCCAGTACTGCAATAATCACTCACCAACATTTATAGGAACTGGTTTCTATGTCACAGAATGCAGTCAATTAGTCAGCAAAAAGCAGCGTCTTCTGGGAAACTGATGAAGTGGCTGTTAATATCACAACGGGATTCCCTTTAGTTGTGCCTCTACGCTGCCCCCTCCTCCTCTCTTGTTCTGGGGAATGTTTTTACTGATAAGTAGCGCGTTTATATGTCATCTACGTGACAAGATGGAGAGATGAATGACTCACTTGTGGCTCTGTGGTGGTGGAGTCCCCTTCACTCTAACCTTTCCTGCTGCCACTTTCTTCACAACGTCTAGCGCTGACACCTTCGCTCCACTGCAGGGAGTCAGGACTCTGTCAGTGTGTTTACGTGCACTTTAGCACAGGCAAGACATCGCAGTGAGTGATGGCCTTTTGATGTCGACAGTGTCAGTGAACAGATTTCTGCAAAGATTTCATTAATACAGTGTTAGTAAAAAAATTATTGGAATGCCACTTATTGCCTCTCTTTAAGCTTTTCACAATGTTTTCGAACATTATCTATGAAAATGGAAGAAGCAAAAAGTGTAATATCAGTGTTTCCCATTAATAGAAAAAGTATAGTGGCCCTGAATAGTCTTAAATTGGGAAAACAAATTACTTTATTCTTGTATTGTCATAAACATTTGTTTTCTTAATCTGTGATACATGGGATTTGGCAGTATTGCATTGTCATTTTGGTACAAATGGGGGGAAAAAAATCTGCCGCTCGCTAGTGTGATGTGCAGCCATCTATCAGATGTGTCGACATCTTCATGACTCGTTGTTGTGATGACGTTTGTGGTGATGTCAGCTCCCATTGGGCACCGCAGTTGTCTAACATGAAAGTCAGCAGACTTGTTTCTTTTATTAAGTCATTTTAGATGAAGATGATTTAAAATTAACAAATTATAACAATCATCAAGCGGTGTCATCGATTATAACTATATAGACACAAGCACAATAGGTCTTCTTCAACATACATAATGAGGCTATTTTGTAGGCTTTTTGCTTAATGCTTTACTATTATCAACACTACAAGTTCAGCCATGTCAGTATATGTGACATTTACTTATAACCAACAGACCATTGCATGCAGAAGAAATGGTGCCTTATTTGCATATGTAGTCAGGCTCCAACCTGTAGAACTTGTATCACTGTATCGTGAATCAAGATTTGTCCCTCTTTATTCTCATTAGTCCTTTGGCATATTGCTGTTGCTCACATGTGGTTGCTCTGGCAGTTGAGCGTCTAAAGCAGTGAGAGCGCTCTTAATTGTAGAGCTCCCCTCCCCCGTTGTTTCTGAGGGGTTCCTCACATAAGAAAGAGAGCGGCAGGAAAAGCCCGGTGCAGCGCATGCATCCAACCACGCTGCTCTGGCAACAGCCCAGCAGCCTGCTCGATTTGGTAAATGGGAGCACATGACATCAGTGGAGTGGTTGTCACACATTCCTGTTTGATCTAAGCAGTTAACCTTTGATTAATGTGATTGTTTAGTTGGGGACTGCCTCTTATTCTAATGAGTACTAATTAGCTGTCTGTGCCGCGCTGTTTGATGTATTTCATTTGGAGCATGGGATGAAGCGCGGTGCTCTCAGCTAAATGAATCACACTTAAAGCTCCGTGCAGGTCTGTCTCCAGCTTTCATCTCAGTCTGTAGTTTAGATGGACACGCGCTCCAGGACATGTGCATGTTTGCCAATTAGTCACTCCCCAACAGACTCTTTGACTCAACTTTGAAGTTCGATTTGGATCATCCTTGTTGTCTTTTTATGCAGGCAGGAGTTATTGATGTTGCCACTGACAATACTTGGCCGATAATGACAGTGTTCTATAAAGCTGCAGGAATACACTTGGTGACTGTTGGGAGCTGATTTCTGTTTGCACGTGCCTCAGGACAAAGGGCAGATGTCCTGTAATCATTTCTGAACATGTCAGTGACCTTCGCCGGCTAATGGAGAGTTTCACAACTTTTAATGGCTTCACAGAGACTTCTGAAGTTCAAATGTGGAAGTAGCCATTTACCTCTAATCTGAGATAATAATCAGGTATTAAAAGAGCTTTGCTTATTGTTAGGTACAGGTGACTTAAATGTAACTTTTATGAATGAAACTATTTTCATTACGCAGACACACGCTACAGCGTCATCATTTGTAATGGCTGCTTTAGAATAGCAAGCTCTTTTATTTCTTTGCAACTGTAGCAAAATTTGCAGATGGCTAGCATGGTTTATGTATCGCCCAGTTGGTGTCCCCAAAAGCCATCTCCTCACAGTCATAACTCCACAGCTGCTGCTGTGAAGTGCGCTGAGCTTTTCTCTGCTCAGCTGGCCAGTGTTACAGATTAACATAAGTAAAAAAGGACCTTTCATACTTTTATCAAAACACTGCCTTTGCTTGAATCCAACATAATCATGTGCTTATAGCAAGCTTCTTCACCATCCAATTAAATATGAAACACAAGTGTTCCTTCTGAGCTCCCATACTGTATACAAATAGTCCAATAGTTAAATTCAATGTGTTGAGAATGCAGTTTGATTTTCTTGCACTCTGTCCTCACAATCAAACATGACTGGTGTGAAACTGCAGCTCTCTGTCTGAGGCGTGAAGCTGTTGAAGGTAATGGGTTAAAGTTAATAGACTGTAGTGGGCTTTACAGCCTGAAAGCTCCATACGAAGTCACTTTTGGGCAGTGTTACAGCTTTTCATTCCAACCTCCACCGTCTCCAGCTGCACTAGTGGCAATCAGCTGTTATAGTTCAGTAATGTGGTCCCATTGTGCTTATTGGCTTTACTCTCCTGCACTGATTATTTCAAGATCTGCCTTTTACTACAGGTGGCTAAGATGCATATCGTGTGGGAAGAGTAGCGGTGCAGTTTCTCCCACTCAACAGAAGTGCCCTATGGTGACTTTGTGACTGGTGCGATATGTGCAAATGGAAGTAAGAATGTTTTTAACGAGGTCAGAGCCCGGGCCGCTCCATCAGCATGCACAGAGAGGCCCCCTGTCCTTCTCTGCTGCAGTCTAATGAACTGTGTGACCCATTCTGTTGCGCACTGAAGAAACACGATCCTCAAGACGGCCAAATCCAGGATGGCCTGCTTCTGCTCTGACTCTTAAACTAGAATCCATACTGCTTTTTGCACCTGACCTTGCAGATATCATTTACATGTCCAAGCCTTCAGCAGTGAGCATTCACAAACCTTCTGTGGTAATTGGAGCAGGCTTGACATTAGCAGCTCTCTGGTGTGAGCTATCATATTTAAATGGTTCTGAACCTGATTGCACTGTGAACACAACACCACGCCAGTCTAGGTGAGTTTGCTTTGTGGCGGCAGCCCGGGTCCCAGAGGAAAAAAGGAAAAAAAAACATTAGCAAACCACTAAAGGTGATTGATGGAGAGGATAAGAGGAAGTTTTGAGGTAGCTTTATCTTATCTGCTCTCTGTTCCTCTGCTGTCAAGTGTTTGGAGAACCTTCCATCTGTTCTTTATAAAACGTGACAAATAGGCCATGTTCACTGAAAAGTTTAAGTCACAAAAAGTAGCTTCAAAAGAACATGAGGTAGCAGCCCATTACAGATGCCGAATTTTTAATCACGCAATCTATCTTAACTCGTTTTTCTTCATGGCTGTGTGTAAAATGGTAAGAGAAGTGATCCTCTTGTTTCTGTCTCATTACAGTTTCACACTGTACATTCTTTTAATGTGATCATAGTAATTATTAAGCCAAAATATATCTGAACCATTTAGCAAACTCTTTTTGTAGGGTTGAAGTCAAATGAATCCTGGTTTTCATTTACTTGGCAATGAGCCTATAATTTGATACAAAAGAATGTCAAGTGCCTTCCTCACACAGAGAACTTGTAATTACACACCTACCATAGACTTCAATACAAATGAAGCCTGAAGTGTGAATGAAGTGCCATTGCCATTCCATGAATTAATTATTCTACTTAAGGCATAATAATTGACTACACACCTTCTAGCTGATGGACAACATTATGAACAGATCCTGTGCTCAGACCGCATGCCACTCATGTTTCAACTGGGCGATGAAATTCTCTTCACATACACTTTGTGATCTAAAAATGGAATCATGTGTCCCTAAAATCAACCCCCATAATATTCAAATTGACTAGTGATTTTTGCACCTCTTTTAAAAGATAGGATAGCATCATCATAATCTATAGACCACATCGCGTTCATGTTAATAATATGGTATTACATAACAGGGACGTACTCTTTGTCTGCCCTCTCCTGCCCTCACTGCAGTAGACCCCCCTCTTCTTCTGCTTATCCAGCATTATCTGCATCTGCTGGAACACACAGAGCGCGAGCAGCCGGCCCTAATCTGCACATGTTAATTGGCGGATTAAAAAGTTCTTAATTACTACGTGGGATTTGGCAGTGCGTGAATGATTTAATACAGTAGCCATTTGGCAATCTAACAGAAGCTGGAACGCTGAGAGCCAGTTAAACCAGACTCCTCCCTCTAAAACTCTGACGGTGAGTAAGCAAAAGGATTCTCCAGGAGTCATCTGAGGACAAGGGGAGTGAGTTGCACCGTTCCACAGATGGAGAGGGTAAAGGAGGACAAAGATGGGAGCATCGGAGGGACAGCGATTCAGGACTGTTACAGAAAGGCGGCAATGGAGGGTATACACATTTATGCACGGCTGACTCGTGGCTCACTCAGCCGAGAGTCTCCGGGGGCTGAGGCAGAGCAGAGCACATCATTACCCAGCAAAGGGACGACCAGCAGGGACCACCGCCACCACCCATGCATGGACAAGAATACAGTCATTTGACCCACATGTGCAGGACCGGCACAGTCAAATTAAACATTTAGATCGTCTCCCCTGGAGTTTTCATGCTTTTGATCTTGTGAAGTAAAGCAAATGGTGAGTGTTACTTAAAAGCTGTATTCTCTTACAGTTGACACACTCGGCAAATGCAGGCAGTAACCAAATATGACTTTGTCTGTCTAGTGTCAGGTGTTTTCACTTGGGTTTGTTTGCCTACTATTGTTTACCCTGTTGAGCACAATAGCCTGCTGCGGAGGAGTGGAGTTTTATTTGACAACAAGGTTAGAGGATTTGTAAGGCAAATTGAAAGTCTTCTTTGGGCGTCCTTAAGCTAGCTGTAAAATAAAAACACAAAAGGTGTGTTTGCAGTGCAGCTGGGATAACTTGTTTAGAAGATAGACATAACTTTTAGGCAGACTGCAGGCATTAGACTTGGAGGGAAAAATATAAAGTAAAATGTTTGCTTTGGTAATGAACAGCAATAAACCTTAAAAGAGGCATGTCAAATCTTAAAGCACTTTCTTTTCATTGCTGCTGAGGGGTAAAAGTGGAGAGTAATGACTGCACCATTAAGTCCTTAAGCCCCTCACTATAGAAGCTGATGAAGGGAGAGTGCCTCAGGTGAATGGCTTAAATTAAAGGACTTAACCTAGCTCCTAACCCTTTAAATCACTGTTAAATATCAATTTTGCATCCCTGCATTGTTCAACTATATCTGATTTTGAATCATATTCGCACTTTTAGCTTATCTGTTATCAACCTTAAATCTCCAGCACAGGCCAATATTTTGTTTTGGCTGGCCTGCAGCCTAATGACACAAACACCTTTTATTTGAACACTGTAGGGTTTGCTGAGAGAAAAGGTTGAGTATCACGGCTATTCTATAGATATCCTGCCTTGAAATGTGCCTTTATGCACATTGCAGATTTTCTCCTATATCCTCACGCTGCTCTGTCATATAGAGTGAGAATGGAGAGAGTCTCTAGCTGTGGGCTGACAGCCCAGAGCCGCTCTTCTTAATGTGAGAGACGCCGAGAGGCCATCACATGTCTGATGTGGACATGATGCCTGTGTCGACACATGTCATACATCAACACTGCAGCCTCAGAGTGAAGGGGACAGACTGAAGCCTCTGGCAGTCTCACATGTTGCATTTAAGAGGTGCTTGAGGCTGTGAACGTCTCATGTTGGTGGTTTGAAAAGACCATCTCTGTCCTTCTACGTCTGCACATAAAGGACCTCTCTCTAGTGTAGATGCTGTGTTAATGTGGAGCAGAGAGTGCTGTTAAATGTTCTTCTGTGGGCCGCTGATGTGGAATAATACACTCCTCTGCTGCTTTCCCTCCTCCCCCTGGCAGGAAATAATTGCTTGTCCTCTCCACGGCACTTCAAATAGAAGAGCAGTGTTAATGAGGGCTTTCCTATGTCTCCCACTCTCCATCGCACACTCCATCTCTGCCTCTTCATTACTCTTGTGTCTACACAAAATGCTCAGACTTTTTTGGGACGCTGTTTGCTTAGCACTGTCAATCCAGCACAGACAGAAGCAGGTGGTTTGTCTCCAGAGTAAGTGCACAGTCTAAACTGCGGGTGTTGACCGCAGTGAATTAGACAAGATGATAGTGATTTGAGGGCTTCCTGTGGAGGAAAACCTCTCCCCTCCTCCTTTCTTTACCCCGGGCAGCGTACTTGAGGGCAGCTGTCAGTCATGGTATCTTGTGGGGCAGGGGGGCTAATGCGCTGGAGCCTTCACAGTGGGCAAACAGGCTCGAGTTGACAGCACACTTTTGTACAAACAGCATTCTAAATCCACAGGAGTTTACGGGCAGCGGTGGGAGGTGAGGACAATTAGGGCTTAACTCCTAAGACGCTCCATTTCTTGTAGCTCTAGCTGCACCTCAGAGACAGTTGTGGGATTTGGATGTTTGCCAGTTTCCTTTGGCAGGTTCTATTCTAAGAACCAAAGGGGAATTTGAGAACAACAATGTTTTCAAGATGTACTCTTATCAGAAGAGGTTTATGGCAAAAGTATGTTTCCTCATGTTGGAATATGTGCATTCAGGGCAAAATCATTGACTAGCTACTAGGGATGCAAAGATATGGTTTTCCCACGATTCAGTATGTATCTCCATACACGGGTTACAGTATCGATTTGGTGCATTTTAAGATGCAAAAAAAATCTCATGTCATTTTTTTTTGAGTATAAAATAATAACACTATGATGTTAATAAAACATTTCATCCTGTACAGTGCAACTACTGTACAGCTGGAGTTTATATGTTAAGTGTTTTAGTTAATTTGGTTCAATTTGGTTTAAAGCTCAGCATTTTTATTCAGCAACAATAAGAACAGAGCTTTCTCAGGTTATTTTATAATTAGCCTACTCTTAATATAGACTGTAGTGGAGCTACACTATCACACTTTTCCTTTTTTGATGATGGTTTGACGATTTCTTTTCCTCCTGAGTCCTCTCTCACTCCTGTGTCGATGCTGCTCTGCCTCCTCCATCAGTGACTGATAGTAGCTCCTCCCACACTGCCCTGCTACAGTCTGCGCTACACACCGTGCCCTCCTGTCCTCTTTCTGGACACTAAAACTGTGTTATATTACATAGAAATGTCTGAACGGACTGTTTTCTGAGGGAAAACTTATGAGATAGAGTCTGAGAAATAGATCACGTATATCGTGAGTCATGTGTGCGTACGCAAACACATTTGATTAAAGCCGATGTGATGCCAAAAGTGATTCTAAAGTATTTAAAAGTTCATATCTTTGTCATTCCTGGGTCTATCAACATAAAAGAAAAAGTGTCTGAAAGATAGAATCCACCTCTGTTAGAATATTTTGTTTTCTGTTGCATCTGAGAAGGGCGCGATAACTGTTTTTCTTTCGGACCTAAATAAATGACAACAAAGCGCGCATGGAGCAACACGTGCATATCGACACGTATATCGAATTGTGAGACTAGTATCGAACAATTCAATATTATCTCGAATATCATTGTATCCCTGCTAGCTATCTGTTAAGTCAATCTGTAATGTAAAGTTGATCTCTCTGGCATTGGAACAGATATTTTCCAATTGTCTTGTGTCATCTTATGACATATGGTATTGGCAATGTTTGTGATGCACCTCTCAGTTTAACTACACAAACCTTCCAGATTATTATCTTTTTATCTTTAAGTGTTATGTGGACGGTTGTTTAACTTGGATGTTTGCCAAAATCAGCTTCAAGTATTAGCACTCCCGCTGCCATCTGTTATTTTATTACTATTGTCTTTATTTCGCCAACACAAGTGCTGTTTAGTATGAGACCCATGCTGCAATTATTACCCGAAACCATTTTGTTTCCTTTGATTTTTATTTAACCTGCACGGTTGAATAGAGACTCAGGATCTTTTCTGCCAGGGAGTGTGGTAGTGTATTACGCTGAATAGGATTAAGTATTAGGCATGGCATAGGGTCAAATTCTAATCCCACTCAGTCCTTCTAATACTGTGCTTTTGGCACTTCTCAATGTAAGTTCAGGGCGGTTTTGACATATTGGTATTCCATTGTTGTTGAGCGTGCCATTGCTCTGCTGTTTGGCTTATAGCAGTGTTTTGCTGTATTTAATGAATGATCAGATGGCAGTGTCATGAAGTGTGTGCAGTGCTGGCTGACAGCCCCGGGGCAGCCTGTCATAATGTGTGACCAGTAGAGAAGTAATGGGGCATGGAGAGACAGGTCCGCGTCAGGCCAGCAGCTCGTGGCTGACTTACAGCTGGCTGTGAATCACTGTAAACTACACAGGATTCAGAGCAGAGCCAGTGCCAACTCTGAGTCTATCAGGACCTCTCTCCCACAGCGGCCTCATGGAGCACCCGGCGCATCAATCAATCCATCAGACACAGCACTGTACTGCCTAATGGCTTCCACTGCCAAACAGAATGATGACTGTCCTCTCACACTTTGTTTGGCCATAGCTCTAAGTAATTCTGACAAATGTGTTTTCATGACACTTGTCTGATATGCTGCTCCGTTGGCACAGCTAATGGCCTTCTAACATGGATCAGGTATCTGTCTTGTCACAGCAGATGCATTCTCTTAATCAATATAAATTTATGCAGTGCCATCCATCCCTCTGGCTGACACCACCACTACCCTGTGTGAACGTTTACTCCACCTCTCAGGGTTTTTCGACTTTGTTGACACACACTGTCGCTCTTTAACATGTCAAAGCAAATCAAAGTGTCCACCCTCTGGTTTTACAGGTTCTGTGCCACTTACGGTCAATATTTTGAGTTAACCTGCTCATCTCATTCGGTCATGAACAGGGCACTGGGCTGTCTGACAGCAGCAGCTCAGGGCTCTAGGGTCTATGTAGCTTAAAATCAAATTCAGTCTCTCACTACTGCAACTGTAGGGGCCTGAATCAATTCAGGGACATATCTTTACCTTGCAGCATGTGTCATTGCCTGGACAGTGGTCTGGTCTCACCCAACTCTTACCACTAGAAGATAATAAATAAAGGTTCTCTCCTCTGTGACGTCTTACTAATATTAGTCCAGACTCATTAGCATTCCTCTCAGCTCTGTATTGATCTGTGTGTAGCATGGACATTGTGGCATGATGCTTCATCGATTTGGCTTCTGATCAGATCAACACTCATCCCGAGTTCTCCACACCACCCCCTGGATTCAGCTCTGACAAAAGGAGCCAAATCAAGTGAAGAGTAAATCCTTCTCTCAGTGCACCACAGTAAAGACGCTGGGACATTGTGTTGTTGTATTGAAATGTTGAGGTTAACCACTCCGCAGTGTCTGAAAACCACTTCCCAAAGTAGTTGCGTCATCACTCTGACAGCTGCACTCGTCGAGTTTTACCTGTTTTTGTACGTTTCTGACAGCACTCCAACAGGTCTGCTGCACTTATGGAAGTCCGTGGTTTGCCGGGTTATTACATTACTCCGAGTATATTGAACGACGCTTTGGGCTAACTGCACGTTTTTCTCATTGTATTAAAACTATGCATGTCTCTTTCCAACCTCTGTTTCCACCTTTGACCTTTAGTGGCATGTGTTTTCTAGTAGGTCAAGTTCAGCAGTAAACAGTGCTGACACAGCCCTGTGAGTCAGTACGTTTGGTATTTCGTCTGTGTTGGCTCGGTGTTATCTGATAACTGATACTTTGTGCATTCCAGTCTCGTGGTTTAAATGGACTGACCTATAATAAGCTACACCTTAATCATTTTAGCCTTTCATTACTTTGACACACCTATATTAGAGAACTGAATGTCATACTGATTATTGATGACTAGGGATGGGCACTTGGGAGAATTAATGATCGATTATCAACTAATCATTAATGTTTTGGTATTAAAATGATCATCATCATTATTACTATTACTAATATGCATAAATAAATATAAACCATAATCACTATAGAGCCACATCAGCCTGTTTGAGATTAGAATGTGTTTAATGCAGCTTTGGCACATTTGTTTATGTCTAACAAAAATGAAACTTAAAACAGCATGGCTCATTTGCATAAACTGTAAATGCTGGAAAAAAAGCAGCTCTTTCCTTGTGTGCTGATGTGGTCAACTTCTGTCAGACTAAAGGACACGACTCTGGATTATGAATGTTCTTTCTGTGACAGAGGGATGTTGTTGATGCTGGTCGTGAGTCTGTTCTTTGGAGATGGTTCATGTCTTCAGAGATGGTTCATGTTTTCAGAGATGGTTCATGTTTTCAGAGATCATACGTGTGCAGGTTTAGTGCAGCTCTTTATTCAATTCACTCACTTTATGTTGGTCACTGTATTTATTTAGGCTTCTGTTGTGACAAAAAGACTGAAAAGTGTTTGTCTTTTGGACACATGTGCACTCAACTATTGCAGTAACCGGGATACTGCGTATACATGCACCATGACCAAACCGGGATACTCAAAAAACCCGATCATAACCGGGATACTGATGTATATGTAAACACAGTCATTGGGGAATATAGTGCTCTCCAAGGATGCGTGCTATAGTCGAGACGTGGGACTGTGAGGCCACAACTCCAGTGCTCGTCTCCTTACTCTGTTACACACAGCAACCTACATTCGGTTTGTTGATTTAAAATGTGATCGAGGAAATTCTTAATGATCAATTATCGATTAGTCGACTAATCCTGCCCATCGATATTTATAATACTGTGACTTCATTTTAAACTGTTTGGTTTCGTCCAAAGACCAAATCCAAAGTCACATACAGCTAACAACTAGTATGCTAATGCTCACTTCCTAATTATTGGACAAATTGCTTTCTAATTAGATATAGATGATTTATTTTGACCATAAGAACTGCTTATACAATATATGAGTGTACCCAATTTTGTGTAAAGAAATGTTGGTAGTATTTGATGTGGTGTGTGCTGAAGCCCCTCGCAGTTCGACCTCTGCTCTGTTATTGTAGCACCAGTGCAGTTCTGGTCCGCCTCATGTTCCTGCTCAGAGCCTTGGGTCGCGGTGCTGTTTGTGTGCTCGGAGCTTGTCGGGGGCACACTGGTGTTTTGGCGTCTCATTTGTGGCGTTCCGCTCCCTGCTGCCCAGTGCTGCTCTGTGATTACACCAGAGCGCTCGCCACTTGTGGCTCTGGGCAGTTGGATTTTTGGATTGTTGTTTCCCCTTTCCACACTCTGCTGGCTGCACTCTGTCATGCCTCATGTTCTGGTGAGTATGCAGTTAAGGTTCACCTGTTAGTGTCGGAAAAGGTTTGTTTTTAGAACTTCTATGTGAAGTCATCACTTTAGGGGTGTGTAAAAAATATTTCTGGGAAAACAATAAATATAAAAGTGTACCAGACTTTACCAGACGCACCGTCCCAAAGAGTAGATGGATTTTATATTATTATTGGCGGAAATCATTACAGAGCTGGGGAGTCACTTGATTAGTTCAAGTTCTGCATACATTTGTGCGCTGCTGTCTGCATGTAAATTGAAAAGAATATTTTGAGACAAAGACAGTTTCTACAAGATGAGATGAGATTGGGTCATCAAAGACATGACACGATTTTGACATACCGTAAATTCCGGACTACAGAGCGCACCCGATTAAGAACCGCATGCTCAGATTTATGAAGAAAAATCAATTTTGTAATTATATGAGCCGCACCATATTATAAACCGCTGGCCAAAGACTAGGCGGGGAGTTCGCTTCTGCGTCCCCGCCGCCTGGAGCGCCTCCGGGATGGGCATGGACGCGTCCCCGCTGAACTCTGGGGACGGACTCGCTCACTGGTGACACTTGGGACACACACGCGCCACAGGCACTTACACACCTTCACACACTTGGGACACACACACGCGACATGCACATACACACCTTGGCGCTCTGGGAATAAACCACGGTAGCGATCGCTTTAGCCTTCAGTCTGATTTATACAGTGGAAACACCGCGGCCGGCTGCTCTTTGCGCGTTAACCCAGTCCTCCAGAAAGTTTTCAAGCTCAGGCCATCTGCTATGGTTACCTCTGAAAGCTTTGGTTGTCTTTTTACACTGGCTCAGTTCTTCTTGCTGGAGCCTCCACCTTCGCACCATCTACTCGTTTATGCCAATTTTACGGGCAGCAGCTCGATTTCCTTCTTTAACTGCCAGAGTGATCGCTTTTAGTTTAAAAGCTGCATCATATGCTTTTTGTCTGGTATTCTCCATGTTGATGAGGGTTAGCAGAAAGACTGTGATTAATCATACAATTTCATTGGACCTCAGTGAACTACTTATTCATTTTATTGGTCCATGTTTTTCCCGCGATGAAAAAAAAAAATAAAAAAGCCGCTTCATATTACGAGCCGCAGTGTTGAAAGTGTAGAAAAAAAGTAGCGGCTTGTGATCCGGAATTTACGGTAGTTTGTAATAAACAAATTGTGTAACCTGTTCAGTCCTGGTCTTTTTTAGTTTAGTGTTATCATTGTAGTACTGCTTTTTGGCATTAGGTCTAACTAATCACTGTTCAATCCTTTTTTATCCTGTTTGGATTCTGAAAAAAATCTGCTTTTCTTTATTTGTGGCAGTTTTGTCTCAAAAATCTTGTCCCGTCCTCAGTAATGAGTTAGAAGAATAATGTGTAAGAAGTCATAACTGATGCGTATGGATGCTATCTGTGGGCGCTAGTTTCTTCATGTCTGACTGAGCCTCGGTGTTTGACAAATGGGCCCAGCCTTCCTGTAATCACATTAGAGTACCTAAGTGACATGCTGCAAATGTCCTGCCTTGTGATCCTGTGCATTCATTTTATTACCGCTGTTACAACCCCTAATGAGATTACAGTAGCAGCAGCAGCAGCCAGGAGGCACCATCTCTGGAACGCCATCCCAGAATGCCACCTCTGCAGCGCCCCCTAGGCTCACTCGCCTCTCGTAACGCTAATCCGTGCTTGATCTCCCACAGGAAACCCAGGATCAACTCCCAACTGGTGGCTCAGCAGGTGGCCCAGCAGTTCCCCATGCCCCCGCCGGCCAAGAAGGAGCGGAGGGAAAGAGGCGAGGGGCGCTTTGACAAGGAGAGGCCCGACGGAGAGGGCGAGAGGGAGAGGCGGTCCGAGCTCGATCGCCCCGAGACAGTGAGGCCCGAGGGAGACTCCACGGACAAAGAGTGCAGCGACAAGGAGCAGCCGATCAAAGACAAGCCCGACCGAGAGAAGGACATCACCCCCGCCATCACCAAGAAGCCTGGCAGTAAAAAGACCAGGTGAGTGTGAGCGAAAACCCACCATCTCAACTGATTCTACTGTTCTTGAGATGTTCACCCCCCTCTCCCCCCTACAGACCCAAAACAGAGCACCAGAGCCCCCCCAGTGACAAACACAGTATACAGTCTGGGAAGTCGGTGACCAAGACCAACAAGAACGCACACATCTGCAGGTAAAAACTGAAAACGTGACCTGTCCCAGAATTAGAACAGGTAAACTGTAATTACCACCTGTTTGAATAACAAAACAGCATGTGGAAATTGTACAGTAATTATACCTGAAAGTGTAGTAAAAGGTATTTAGTGTGTCTATAGGAGCATGTGCTCCAAAATCACCTTTTATGTTTGGTGCTTATCTGTTGAGTCAAATAAGTCAGGAGCATTTCAAATATCTTACTTACTTTCTAAACAGTGCCTGATTTCCCCGTCCTGAAACTAGCATAGGGTTTCAGTCTGTCTCACCTAGTTTCACTGTCTGTAGCTACTGACTTCAGAGGAACTCATCTCTGACTGGTGGGAAACCTCAGACAATTCCACAAATGCTCTTTTACACTAAACTCCCACTCTCACTGTGTAACCACTTTATGTGTCAGCTGCGCCCCCTCAGAGCTGGCAGCCGCCTGCTTGTTGTTGCTCAGAAGCACATATTGTGCTTGACATCTCGGATCATCTCATCATTTTCAGCAGAACTGAAAAAAGGTCAAGTACACTCAAGTAAAAAAAAAACATAAAATAATCAACATGAACATAACATCTTGTTTGGCTTTTTCTTCTTTACTTTGATATGGAATCGTTACAATTAATGCCAATGGACAATTTCATTCACAACAAAAATGAATTCAGTTTTTATCATCTATTTTGGGCAAAAATTGCTATGCCTTATCAAAATATGACAATGAGAATATTTTAATGTATGTCTGTTACTCTCATAATAGATTTTTATTGCATTATATTTGTCTTCCATAAAACGGTTGATTTTCCCACAAGATCCTACATTTCATCTGTCTTTATCAGACAGTAACTCCTCTATCATTTTGCCTTCCAAACTCTTTGGTACTAACTTATGCCTTGTGTGTGCGGCAGGCCCAAGCTGAAGAATATCGACCGGAGCACGGCGCAGCAGCTGGCCATCACCGTGGGCAACGTTACAGTGATTATTACGGACTTTAAGGAGAAGACGCGCTCCTCCTCCACCTCCTCCTCCACCATCACCTCCAGCACCGCGTCTGAACAGCAGCACCAGAGCTCTGGCTCCGAGAGCATGGACAAGGGCTCGTCACGCGCCTCCACGCCCAAGGGTGATCTGTCAATGGGGCACGACGAGTCCTTCTAAAGCCCGGCCCCTCCCTGGCCCCTCCCACTCCACCTGTTTTTCTTTTACATTTTTGGACCGTACGGATCTCAGTGGGGAGCACATTCACATGCCTCTATTCCACGACTTGTCTGGACGCAGCAAGGATTTGTGGTTAAAGGAGAGACTAAAGGAGTACCCCCCTTCCCCGTCCCACAGTAGCATCCAGACTCTTGTATGTATTGTTTTATATTTGTATGTGGATGTCAGGCCAATTTTTTTGTTTTGTTTTTGTAAAGAAGACTTCTCCGCTGGGCACAATAATCACCACCATTTGAACTCTTATTATTCCCTTATTTATTACCTGTTGCACCTGTATACTTTGATCTTCTCTTTTCCTTGAAGCTTTGCTGTGTAGCGCCGCCAACCGTCCGCTCTTGAGTGTTTGACAGCGGAGATACAGACATGCCCACATGCGCTGGTGCTAGTTACACTGTGAAAAAGCCTTGGAGACCTACGGGAGTCACGGAGTTTCAGTGGAACGCGACGGAGCTGGTCTCACTGCTGGCACCAAAAGACACTGCCGCTGTTTGTGGAAGCCGCTCACATATCCACTATCCTGTCTCTTATCTGTACAGTGTAGGCTGTTGTGATAACACTAACGCTCTCCATGTCTCTGCATTCCTCAATCGCTCCTTCTCGGACTGTTTTTTCTTTTCTGTTGTGACTGAGGGATGGTTCCACGCAGGTCCACTTTGGCGAAACCCCGATGAACTGTAAAATAGACCGTTGTGTCCAAACTCGTGTGGAGTATCTTTTATTTGTGGTCCTCGAGACGGCTTTTGTTCTCAGCATCCCTCGAAGCAAGTGCAGACAGACAATTCAATCCACATTTGTTTTCTGTGTTTTAATTAATTTAAGACTCCTGTCATTGAAGGCAAAAAAAACATGTAATTTCTAGTTGATAGAATGCAACTTTTAGGGCAGCAAGGATTATTTAAGGATTTTAATTCACTTGTCAATTTAGCTGATCCCACCTAATTTCCTTTTACTGTATGAAATTGTATAAAGAATAAATGTGTATATGATATCTTTTATTTATTGAAGGACCAAAGGTATTTCATAATGACATGATACATAGACAGATGAATAACAATTTGAAATGCAATTATCTGTGAGATGAATATCCATTTAATAAAGACTAATATAATCCATGTAAACGGTGTTCTTATTGTGCATTCATCTTTGGAGAAGGCGTCCCTGGAGGCTGTGGGTTCCCTGGTCACACCGAGACCCTAACAGAGCAAGTCCCCAAAAGTATGCAATGTCCTGGAGAGACAACTCCCTGCTCTAAATTTCTATGTAACTAAATGTGTAACTAAATGTGTAATTAAATGTTATAATGGCTGAGAATCGGTGTTTGAAGTGAGGAAAGGCAATGGGAAGCGTTTTGGAATTTCTACTGAAAATCCCTCCCCCTTTCTAATGCAATCTGTGGCCATGTGAGCCATGTCTACACCTGCCTTATCTGCCACCACTTGACTGAGTACTCAACACTACTCCAACAGCTCTTTTATTAATATTATTGACAAAATGGTCATTTGCTGCGTATATGAATTAATGCTTGTAAATAGAATTATTAAAGGTGCAAACACTATGATGGAAAAATGGCATTTGGAGCTCAGTTCTTTTTGTTTCCTTTTCCCGCGCAAGCAGTTCTGTTCTTGTGTGCGACCAGTAACCTTAATTTACTGTGTAAAGATGGTTACATTTTTTAGCTTTGTTTGTCAGAGACCCAAATATAGAATGCTTGTTTACTGACTGTATAATCTTAACTGTGAAGTGTATAATACAAACTCATTTCTTCCTATAACAATGTCTTGTACAATGCTTTTCAAGTTACTGCTTGGTTAAAAAATGACAAAAAAAAGTTGTAGGGACGGTAAAATAATCCATCTTTTGTTTAATCCAGTCTTTATTTGATCTGTTATTTTGATTTTCTATCTGATGTGTCATTGTTTCCCTTGTGAAATGGTCACATTCTGTTTCTGGTGTGAAAATGTGCAACATTTTCTGCAGACCACAGCTCCTTGTCCTGCTTCTGATGTTAAAATACTACATGTTTTGGGGCATGTGCACGACTTTGCGCTTATAGGCTATCCTCAGTTTCCTCCGCTTCAATTAGAAATGTCTATTTATGAATTTTGCTTGTAGTTTTTCACAAATAAATCTGTCAAAGTTATGTATATTGCTGTTGCATCATGTCTTTTCTTCTATATTTAAACTCACAAAAGAAGAAATTTAAGCAACTGTATTTAAGATTTTGATGTGTCTCCAGATGTAAAATCAACATTCAAATCAAGTATAGCTTTTACTGATAGCAATTATAATGCTGATTTATTCTTTATTACAAATACATTTGTAATGCCATTACAAAGACTCAGTAATATAACACCATTTCATGATAGAAAAAGAATCAGTAAATACTAATAAATAAGTTGATTCAAAACATGATTATGAATATTATTTCCAAAGTAATCCATGGCTTTTATTTATTATTAATTATAAAAGCATATTGTAATCCTTTTTTGTTATCAATAAAGTTTTCCAAATGCCCCTCCTCTACCCACGAGAGGCTGCAGAGACGTTATCGCGGGGGCGGTGGACGCGCGGCCGCTCCAGCAGCTCCAGGCGGCTCTGTCCTTCTCAGTGCGAAGGCCGATCAAAAATGACTGGGCGCGTTTAGCCTCTTGTATCAGGTCTACAGTGAAACTAACCAGCTGAACAGGCTTGTATTTACTGTCTGGAGGCTGACCACGGCACACGCGAGCAAAGTAAATTTCATTAGTTAACAGTCTTTCTGGACCTGGGCTCTTTCACTGCCCCAGGAGCGCACTGTGCTGATGGTAAATGCACAAATACAACCATAGATGCATGTTCTTTATGTATATGGACGGGGATACGCGCATACGCTCGCGTGCAGCGTCAACACCGTGGGATGGATCCTATTTTCTGAAATCTGTGCGCACGTGCTGCTCCACACGCGCGCCTGGCGCGTGCAGTGGAGCCGCCCTCTTTCACTTTTAAAGCGTTCACCAAATGACGTGTCCAGAGCATAGACCATAGACCGTATATATGGTCCAGGGCGAAATAGACGTGGAGTGAAGCCCAGGCCCAAGACCTGTTACAGCAGAGGAAAAATGTGCAGACACAGAGCAGCTGTTAGCAGAAAACTACAGAGAAATATGAAAAGATATTGGCGCAAACCTGTTGTCTGGCTAGACCGGCGGAGGGGTGTGAACCAAATAGAAATTAAATGATTTTGATGAATTTTAAGTTATCTTTTGCCCATTTTGTAGGTGCACTTTGCAGTAACGAGGTAATTAAGACCGATTTAAACGTAGACGGCAGACAACATCGTATTTATGTTACCAAGTTTTATTTGGAACTGTTGAAGCTTGAAGGTAATTTATTTTATGTAATTGGGTATATTTCAGAGAAACATGCTGAATTAGTAATGCTGAGCGGTGTGGACATAACAAAGACATAAGCTGAATTTAGAGTAGTTTTATTTTTATTTAAAGAACTAAAATAATTTTCTTTGTGGCCTGTCCCACAGACCAGATTCTATTTTTCCCCCTGGAGAACGTTCTGGCCCCTGAACCTCCCACTGAGACATGTCGGCAAACCTACCCAGGGGCCACGGTACAAAGGACAACACAGAGAGCACCACGGGGTCCTTTCTACACACATACAAACCTCGGATCTAACTGCCAAGGTTGAGGTAGGAGATCAACAGTTTTTCTCTAGAGGGATTATCAGACTAGTCACTTCGTGCTCTACTGCACATGTCTCCTGCAGAAAGAGCTCTTGTCCTGTCTGATATCCTGCCAGTGTCTCGTAGGATTTCAGCAGATTTCAGGCTCTCCCGGGGGAGAAATTATGAATCCTACTATTGCCACACCAAAGTTAGCCAAACTCTGCTTCAAATTGGTTGAGCTTCAAGACTAGACTGAAACACATGATCTGCATCAGCGGAAGATGGAGAAGATGAGAAGGCAAAAAGATTGTTTTTTTTCGCCAGTAGAACTAAAGAGTAATAACAGGCTCATGTCTTTAGCTGCGTAGTTACACTGTTCATCAGTTACAGTGTGAACGATATCACATTAAAGTTTTGCTCATCTGACGTGTTGAATGTGTTGAAGACACAAGGTGATGAGTGACACTGATCACCTTGTGTATTAGCTAGGCTAGACCTAACCTACTGGGCCAATAGACTACAGGGTAATTTCCCACGGGCAGTGAAGGGCTCATGCAGCAGAACCAGTCCTGGGCTGAGGCCTCAGAGGGGAACTCTATGGATGTGGATGCCGTGGTTGTACCGGTTCTGTTCAGGGTCATCTCTGTACTGGGATTGTGGAGAACTCTGGTGCTGGTGGCAGTGGGTCGAGCCCAGTACAGTACTAGGGGCACTAGGGGGGACCTGTGTGTCACAAGCCCCACAACTCTTGCATTTGAAGGATTTACGTCTGAGCAGCAGTGAGTTGTACTTCCTGATTGAAAGCTTGGCAGCGGTGGACTGATATATGAGAAAATAGTCCCTCAACATGCAACGCTTCATGCGAGTTAGTTTTATTTCAGACATTATTCTACCAACACAGACATTCACATCGACAGTCTGGAGTTATAATTGTTTTGTCTTGGGTGCACAGTGGCAGGACAACTATGGCCATTGACATGCACTAGCCTAGCACCAGCACCTCTCCAAATACAAGGACTGAATGGAATATTTTAAAAGTGTCTCCACACGTCTCCAACACTCTGGCTCAATAGGAAATGAGGCCCTATGTCCAAAATTCCAGACTGTCCCTTTAAGGGTGAAACAATATAGAAGGGTGTTTTAAAGGTACCTTATACAAATGAAGTAGCAGTAATGTCTATTACCTGTTTGTCAACTGTTTAAATGAAAAAGCTGGCAAAGTTTTAATAAGGTTTTAATAAGGTTAACCTGACTGTGGTTCTTTATCATTCACCACTCCTACGAACCTATTACTGGTACAGTATCTTATTTCCTTTGTCTGCTAGCATAGGTGCTAGACATTGTTAAATTGCCCGTTTTGTTTAAGTGATACTTTTGGTTTTGGTTGGAGATTATCCAATCAGAAGCAGAATGAGTGTCACATGATTCTCTCATGTCGGGTTGCTTGTTTCAATGCTGAAATCCAGTTGTTTTAAACCTAAATGGTCACTACCTAAACCCTAGCTCCTACAGCCAATCATGAATCAGTGCTAGTGCAGCCTCTGCAGCTCAGTGAGTGAATTCTGGAAGTTCTGACCTTTCACGTGTCCTTTCACAGTAGTACCATGGTTCAGATTAGTAGTAGCAAAGTGCAATAGAAACACACCAATCACACATCACCCACTCAGCCACACAACCACAGACAGAGGAACAACCACACACATGTCCACTCACAGCCACATATATTAGAGCAGAGGTGCTTATCTGTACCTAACAGGAAAATTTGTGAAAAAGTCTTCAAAATGTTGCTTAACAGTAGCCTTAATGTACCATAGCAATCAAATGGTTGTGTTTGGTAGCAGTAGTAGAAGTTTTTATTCTCACATAAATGGTCCGTGATTATAGAAGCACTTATAGAGTTTGTTAGGAGCACAAAAACAAACACTGAACTAGCAGGAATATTGTGGACAGATCAGCTGCACTGTGAGACCCACCACTGGACACATTCAGTAGATACAACATTCATAGTTTCCAGTGCTTCCTCCCACAGCGCTCTTGTGTATTTATTTACAGACATGTTCAGGCAGTTCTCAGATGACAGGATGCGGCATGGAGTGGTCCGTTTATCGATCTCGGAGTGTGTGGAGTGGGCCAGGAGCAGAGGGAGAGTGCGCTGAGCAGCAGTGCATGACACGAGCCAGGACTTATATTGACAACAGCTTTCAATCATGTGTCCCTCCTGAGGCCGCTTACAGAGCGGCTATAATGCCCCATGTACAGAGCGGCCAGTGGGAGTGTGTCACTACTCATGATCTTTACTGCGGACAATTGTTCTGTACAGAGGCGGGTGAAGCTATTAGTTTGGACCGAGCATTCACTGTCATTTTGGTTTTGATTGAAAGATTTGTTTAAAGATGCACTATGTAACTGTGTCTGCCACCTTACTTTGCTTAGATTGTTTGTTTGTATGGCAATAAATATATTTATCTGGCATTTTTACTTGCATTAGAGGTGTTTTATTGTTAAAAATTGAAAAAACATTCATTCTAACAGTGAGCGGGGTTGCCTCTTCACATATCTGATCTCTACCGTGGCCTGTGATGTCACCTTCTTGTCTTCATGGAGATAACAAAGTTTAGTATCATGATAATTGGGAACTTACTGGGTAAACAATAATATCTCCATGGAGAAGAACAGGTGGCAGTCACTGCATCTGAAAAGTTACATGGTACACCTTTAAGATTGATAAAACCACATTTGTTTTAATTGAAATACCACAGTACTTTGACAAACAATGAGTGAGTGCAGGTAATGTTTGCAAATATCACACAACAAAGAGATCTGGAGGAAAAGAAAAAGTTCAGTCGTTAAATTTGTTTAAACAAAGTGTTCAGTGTTTCTGGGTAGTCAGTGTAATCTAATCCCACTGAGCATTAACGTCTATACACTACTTAATGACCCCATTTGACTACACTGCTCTCTTCGTCTCACCAGTGGCAACATAGTCTGATCTTTTGCTTGTGTGGCCCAGCATCAAACCTACAAACTTCTGTTTCCCTACAAACCACAAAGTCTCTCTGCTCCACCTCATCCGGACGCATGCCTTCCTGTCATACTTTCACTTGCCTTGTGCCTATTTTTAACAATATGCAGTGGTAACAGTTATATCTAAGCAGAGTAGCTTGCTTTGTATCATAGTTCAATCTATACATTTCAGAATCTGTAGTAAATCATTTATTGTTTATGATGCAGGTCAGAGGAAGGACGCTGGAAATGCTGAAGTGAAGACAGTGACTAGTTCCACTACAAGGACAATTTGGCCTTGTCCCCAAATATCATCACAATAAACTGTACAAGAGAACAGCTTTTAACCTGAAGTTTATCTGCTCTTACAGTTCCTAGTTCCTTTAAATTTACTAAACACATCGTATTGTGGTGTTGTGGAGCACCGAGGGGCCATAATGTTACTTACTATGGCTCCTAATCGTTTACTGCCAAGTTCGGAGAGGAAACCACCACCTCTAGGATCACAAAGATTCTAGAAAGACACAAAAGACTCAGACTCACTCCTTAAACACCAAACAGGACAAACAAAGATTCAATATAACATCATAAATCAAATTTAACGGTGCACTTATGTAACTTTTCTGGTGGAGGGTCTTCTGCTTATTGTCACACTGGAGATCTTCATGCTTTCCCTGGGAATAATCCATAGTAAGGCATTAAACCTATTTGCTTTTATGGAGACAAGCAGGTTGACACCACCAGGTTGATTAAAAAGTGAGATTGTTTGATGCTACACTGTGGAACATGCAGGCAAAGTAAGAGCACAGACAAGCAGGTGGTGGAAAAGTTGTGTTCAGGCTACAAAAAGACACCCGGGTCAGCATGTATTAATTTTTTATCTTTTTTCATAGTTGATTGTTTACATATTTTTCATACTAAACAAGGTCAGAGTGATCCTGAGCAAAGATATCACTTTGAAAATTTTAAAACAATTCTGAAACAGAATACAGGCAAAAGGTTTCTGATGTTATGGCATGACATAAGCCCTAGCCGTTCATAACCTGTTACTTGTTTACTCACTGTCATTCACACAAACCAATTATTTGCCAATTATTTAACCTACACTATGAATTAAAATGGTCAAAGTACCTGTTTGTTTGTTTTTTTGTATTTGAGAACATGTTTTTTTCTTGCCTCAGTACTGTACAAGCAGCTCATGGTGTGAAAATAATCTAATAATCATCTAATAAGAAAGCATTTTATTGCCCGATAATTAAGAAGTGCATGTTGTAATACTCCGTTCTGGTTGCTAAGAGTTGTGAAAAGCACTTTTAAACTCATCACAGTGGAAAAAAAGGATGCTTGGAATGCCTAAGGTAAGTGAGGAATATTTTTGGACCACTGCAAACTGTTTCAAATGAACTTGTCCTGTTTTTCACCCTTTTCGAGTACAAAGTCTTTAATCAAACTTCAAGTAATATCCAGACAAACTGTAAACTGATATCATGCAACGCCATCCTTCTTCATTCTGTGTTATCTAAGCTACAGATTGTGTTTGTGTTGCAAAAAGAGCGATTGGACTAGGGAGCAGGTTGCACACATGGTTATTATGAATATGATAAAGTTGTGTCATTGTGGCCCACAGGCAGCGGCGGGGAGCTCCAGCGTGAGTTGTCATTACTCACCACACGAGAAGAGAAGCGTGATCAATAAACTCCGTATGCTGCGCTCTTCTGTCTGCAGCGGAGAGGGATTTTCACTGCACTGCACGCTGGCATCACGTCTCCCACAGCGATAAAGGCTTTATGGAGCTGTACGGGCCAACGCACTGCTCGCTACGTGCAACAGTCGATCTTTGTGGGAGAACTAGATTCATTTTTTCCCCAGTCTAACTGCAGGAGCGTTGCCTAAAGTCAGACTGACACTCCTCTGAAGGTATATGATAGCTTACTAAATTTCATTCATACAAACCTGGGCTAAACAAATGCACAAGATACATTTGTATAGCCCAGGTGTCTGCAGAATGAGTCTATATTTGATTAATATGATAAATATTTTGAGATATATACTCATGGTAAGGTTGGTTTCACTCTTTTTCCCATGTATTGTAACAGTTTTGTAATCTTACTGTCTCCCCAAAGTCATGTACAGGCGGTCCATGTAGAGGAGTAGCAGCTCTACACAAAGCTTCTAATTTTGTCTTTACCAATCACAGTCTTCCCTTTAAAAGCAATCACAATAACAATATTATGTTGTAAAATGGAATGTATAACTATGTGACCTTACTTTCTGCATACTTTCTAGCCAGTGTTCAATCTCATCAGGTCTCGGTAGTTAAGCAAGACCTAGCATGGTTAGTACTTGGATGGGAGACCGCTGGGAATACTGGAAGCTACAATGAGGCAGTTGCCTGACCAGCCTAGTCCTTTTATTCTGTTCGAATACAGAAGGGACTGGAACCAGACAATACAGGATGAAAATCCCCCGTGCCAACTTGAGAAGATCCAACCACAGCTGCTAATTTGTAGCGGCTTTTTTGCATGTAAACAAGCCAGGGTTGCTTTTGACGCGAAGTGCCCAGTGCGTTTCTCTGATTGGTTAATCCGCCTGTCATGCCCTGTGAAGTCGTGGAGAGATGATGGAGCTCCAGGCCCTTTCATCTTTGTAAAGTTTTGTCAAACTGTGTGGTTCTACCTGGCCATGTGACTAAAACTGTTGTTGTGTCCTTGGGCAAGACACTTCACCCATGTTGCTTAATATAATTGTGGCGTGTTCTTGTTCAGTGCATAATTCTTTTTCTTGTTTTCTTTCTTGTCTTATATGTATATTTTCTCCCATGTACGTAGGTGAGCGTATTAGCTCCATAACACACATGTGCACCAGGAGACTAAGCCATGCACATACAAATCAAATTTTAAACTAGAGCGATGTCTTACTTAAGTATGCGAGCTCGAGGCTTTGATAAAGAGCATGCTTAAGGATAGTGTTAACACGAGCTGCACGGCCCTGCATTATTGATGACGCCCGCAGGGAGCTGGGACACACTTGTAAAGCAGCTCTCCCCACTCCGGTCACAGGCCCTGCTATGTGCCACTGCTCCCCTCAGGGCCTGACACCCTCACATCATATTTATGCTCTAAGTACATTCAACAGGACTGCTCGGGGCTATTTGAGTTCATCACAAGCTACATGAATCAGCGGTGTAAACAGAATGGAGATTAGACCAGGCCTTATCCTCTCAGCCCCATGTAATGCGCTAATGCTGTTGTGTATTTTTTCATTGCTTTCCAGTTGTGCTTTCTCCCCACAGTTAATGGGGCAGTATTACTCTATCATTTAGGCTAATTACTGCAGAACAAATGGCGTCTCGCTGCCTGTCAGCCGGCTCTGTGGTGTAATCACTCCTGACCCACTTGCTGCACTCCCTGTTTTAACTGTGGATTGTATATTGCAGCTCTCCTTAATTATTAATGGACCAAACTGTGTGGGACGAGCTACATTTAATCCGAGGCTCTAATAAGCAGTATTGTGGCATGTGCACTGGGCATGAGGTTAAGTAGGCTCTCCATTGAGGGGAAGCTATGCATTATTTGTCAAGTTCAAGAGGTAAAATCAATTATTAAATCACCTGTCAGAAGCAGTGGGTGACCACATGCAGCAGGGACTCTGCTCTGAACCCTGAGTCGGGACCCTGGTCTGGAGAGCTGATCTAAAAATGTATTTGTTTGGGTGCAAATAAAATCTGTCATGGACAATATGTAATATGCCCAGAACATTACCTGGAAGGCAATAAAGAAGAATCTGAAACAGATACCTGATCTGAACCTCTCAGGTGGCTCCTCTCAATATAGGGTAGCAGCAGCTCTACTCTGAATTCAGATTGACTATATTCCTGTGCCTGATTTACAAGTGTTGTCCTCATTCAAACTCTCAGTGAGTGATACGGGGAGCAAGCGGTGGTCTGGGGTTGAGTCATTCACTCCCACATGCCAGAGTCACGTCCTTCTGATCTCAGGTATACACCTGACTAATTGCACTACACACTTGAACTTTGTTAAAGGCTTTTCAAAATCATGTTTTTGAAGCTCTATTTAAAATGTGGTTTTGATCCACCTGAACAAATCTTTGAAAGCAGACTGTAACTGCTGAATTGCTCACGATTCCAGCCGTGACTAATTCATTGGCGCGGCCTTGCTGACAGAAAAGACTAAAATCTTCATTGTGTGGAGCCAGAATAGGACAGATTGTACACTTCATGCACCAGCTGTCGGAGTGAAAGAGGCTTTGAAGGAGCAGCTTTACAAGACAAGAGCTCATTTGATCAAACAGTTGATCTCTGGAGAAGCCCATCACTGCCTCAGAGCAGCCTACATAAGAACATAGTGTAAACAGCACTCAGCATCCGCCTCACTGTGGAGCCAGAAGCAGGTAAGTGAGGGATAAGTGCTTAAGGATCACAGGTTTAAGAGGCCGTGTACATCACAATGTCACAGGTGCAGTTTCTTTACACGCAAACATAATGAGGAAGTTCAATGTGTGTGTGGGTGTTAGAAATGTGGAAACTCTTCTGCTGACCTTTTTACTGGCAGAAAAAGTATTTCTAGAGTTAGAAAATAGATCGGTCATGGAGTAGACCGTTGGACTTTTGGAATGTGACATTAAGTTTAAACATTTTATTGTCGCCATACGCAAATTTGTCCTCTGCATTTGACCCATCCTTCAAAGCCTCTGCAGAAACCTGTCAGGAGCCCCCAAGGACCCTTCTGATCTGGAGTTTGATCAGGGCTACCAGAGCTGGTTTTGGTGGGGGGGTATCTGGAGGAAAACCCACTTAACACACAGGGCAAACTCCTAAAAAGAAAGGCCCAAGCAACCCAGAACTGAACCAGGAACTATTCACTTTGTATATTGCATCATCCCTCATCTCTCCCTGCATGACTAATTGATCTACCGTATGATGAGTGGGCCGGCATCTGGGTCACAAAGACAGAAATGTTCTCCAGTTTGTTGCATTTTATTTGCTTTTGTTTAAGCAATTATAAGCCTAAATAGAAAAAGAGAAGTATGTTAAGATCTACTTTATTAACCCAGATGTTGAGCTACAGTTGATCAGCACATAGCTCGATGATTTTGCCTTTCTCTAGATTAGCTCATGTTTTTGGTTGTGGACTTATTGAAAAGATATTGAAAAGACACATGGATCTGGTAACTAATATATGAATAACCTAAATTAATAAATTAGAAAAGACCAGGCAGTTTTTTGGTCAAATCTTAACTCTAGTGTTATTTGTGTTTAAAAACACACATGCTCTTTAAATGTGATTATTACAGCATTACTGATTATCAGTTAATCAGAAATTGATTTAATGTGTGAAGTTTCAGATTTGTTTTAATGAAAATAAGTTGAGACTTTTTATTTTTAAACTTCATTCTCTCTGAACTCTTTGCCCCCCTACTCCTGCCAACTCCCTCTTTGCTCCTTCCTAACAATAACATAACATTTGTTGTTTTTTTCCCCAGATGAAACATGATGCCCAGTGCCCACACATGACACACAACTCTCTTCCAGTGCACCTGTGCGAAGAAACTCCAAGAATTTGGATTCTATGCATGTAAGTGCCAACATGATAATCACATAAAGTGGCTGCTAGTGGCGTTTTTAAACTTGGATGATGCCCGATTAAGTAATTCCCTGGTGTGTTTGTGTTCACCTTTCATGTTGTGATTATAGAAACATTGATATTCTTCAATATGGCTTTTCATTGATATTGGTGTGTGTTTGTTACAGGAGTACACAGAGGAGCCTGTTCCGTCCAGTGCACCTTCTGTCCAGAGTTTGCAGACAACCCTCTAATCAAATATGGAAACAAAGCCTCCATTATACTGGGAGGGACAAGAGGTCATCACACTAGAAAACTTCCCGGAAGCATTTCTGCTAATTTTTGGACTCATGTATGCATTACACCACATGTGTCAAACATGCGGCCCGGGGGCCAGATCCGGCCCTCCAAGACCTTTAATCTGGCCCTCGGCTGATTTTTCTATTAAAATACTTAAAATTTTCAGATTTTTCTGTTAATTTTCTGTACCGTTTAGTATAGCAGCGTCTCCGGCGTTTCTGTACGTTGCGACTCCCACCAGAGCAGCACAAATGAAGACTTTCCTCTTTCCAAACGCTCTTAAAGGACGATCGTTTTGACTGTCGACCGTGACCCTCATCAGCAAAATGTCAAAAAATGAGAAAAGCAGATGCTGAGTTCAGGATTTCCCAAGAAAAATAGTCTAATTCTTATTTGTTGACAAAGGTGAATGAGAAATCTGTGCTCAGTGTGTTTGGAACAAGTGGCGTTGCTCGAGGAATATAATCTTAAACACCACCACAAGACATGGAGAAAAATACAATAACTTGAAGAGAGAACTGAGTTTTTTGATCCGGCCCTTTTGGGATCAAAGTAGGTTGCATACGGCCCCCGGACCAAAATGAGTTTGACACCCCTGCATTACACCCTACACATCTGAACCATACTTATGTGTTCGTGCAGAAAGTACTTCTATGGACTCTGTTATTTGACAGTGTAAATTTAATGCTGTTATTACACCTATCAACTTGATTTAACTCTTGAACTCTTAGAAAACATGTTAAAACTGTTTGAAGAATGTGGTTGGAAAGTGCTTGTGCCCCTCTACACTTTATTCTATCCATTGAAATGGAGTATAGCTATTTTTGAATTTGTATTCTGTTAGTAAAAACATCCATCCATCTTCTTCCGCTTTATCCTGTCTGGGTCGCAGGGGCAGTTTGCTGCCCAGTCCTCTGTGCACCTGACCCCCCCTATGAACCCCGCTGTGAGTGGTGAGCCCACAGGAGGGTGGACGTCATGGTCCTTGATGTTAGTTCATAGGGGTGCTGCATATTTCAAGTTGATGAGGGAAAACCGGAGTGCCTGGAGGAAACCCATCCAGACACAGGGAGAACATGCAAACTCCACACAGAAAGGTCCAGGAGACCCTGAACCTTTTTGCTGTGAGGCATGAGCATTAGCCACACTGTGCTGTTAGGAAAAACAATGAAATTTAAGTTTTGTAATCCTACTGTTTTAATTACTGTAAATTAAAAATATGTGTACCTAAATCACCTAAAGTCTTTAGTATAAGTTCGTTAAAAAAATACCCTTAATAAAATATTTTAAGGAATGTAAAATTATTATTTTTTATTAAATACTAATTACTTACTTTAATTACAATGGCAACAATAAGACTATTAACTTTAAGAAACGTAAACAACCGTTTACCTCAAATTTTGAATTATTGCGGTCGGGTTTACAGTGTACCGTGACAACACTGGCAACTAATGCTGTTGGACCTGGAGACAGGCCTGTGCAGAGGGTTCATAATGAGACAGTGGGACAGAAATGGAAGAGCACTTGTCTGGATTCCCAGGCGTAGGCGGTGAGAGCGGGCGTATGGGATCATGTAACCAGCCTGTTGAAGATGTCATTACCTACACAAGGCCAGCGCGTGGTGCCAAACGGAGGGTGCCCTGCTGCCAATTGGCACCACCTCCCTCTTCCCTCCTGTCCACAAACCATTTGAGCAGACCCAGAGTCAAGAGCCAGGGAATCCTTTATGTCCTCTTCACAGCATGCCAGCACTAGTCTGACACTTCAGTCCATGTACTGTACGGATAATGAGAGGCTGAGAACTAAAGCTAATATTTCCTTAAGCTGTAAATGCAGGTCACATTTTGGAGTGGTGCTCATAGGTGAAGTCTATGCTTAAGTCGAATGAATGGTGCTTCACTTATGCTTGAGATTTTTACGTTTGTGGTGAAGGTGCTGTACCTGATTTTGACTCTCTTAAAAACGTGAAACTAGTTTATTTAAATGGTTTGTAGTTAAACTCAACCTCATTATTCCCTATCATGAGTTTATATGGGCTTTTCACAACTCTCTGAGACCAGTGCTTATGTATGTAAAATGTTTTGTTATGACTATAACATTTACAATAACTACCCTGCAAATGCACACTCCCTGATTATCTAAATAAAATGCTGTATCGAGATGTTAAAAGAAGAGCTGTTTATACTGTACTGGGGCAAGAGCGTTTTTTTTGGCTCAAATACATGTGGAACAAATTGGGTGCAGGGCCTTACATAGTCTACATTTTTGATTGAAGGAAAATCTAACTATTGCTTTCCAGTTTCAGGCATATTCTGATCCTTTTTTGGGATAGTTATAAACTACTATTTTTATCTTTTAAGTTCTAATTTTCTCAAAAGAAAAAAGAAAAAAGTCATAACATAGCGGCATATCAAATTATGGTCATATTTATACAAGGGATTTTATTTTTATATTCCACTCATAACATTGTCAAGTCCCAGTCAGACCTGTGTTTTGACAGTGTGATTGTGAGGGATAAAAATAGCTGCGCCTCCAGTCTGCAGTGCATGGGACAGTGATGGAGCCGACTGTTGACTTATAGATAGAAATGGCCTCATAAATTTCATCAGCTGTGGGACTCACCTCCGTAATGACTATAGGATTTCTATGAATGTGAAAATAGGCTGGCCCCTCCTCCCCCTCCGCTATAAGGGATCAGAAAGTGAAGTCTGCCAGAACGCTTGTGCAGGGTCAGCCCACAGTTATAACTATTATTTATTTATTTATTTAGACTTTTTTGTGGGATGGATCGCCACCTGCTTACCTTCGTGGAGATAATAATGCTGTGACTGGAATGTTCCACACTATACCATTAAAGTTATTGATCACCACAGTGACAAGCAGGTATCCCAAACAAATATATAGGTTCAATCTATCTGAGGATAACAACAAGAAGGACTCTGGAGACTCTTGGCAATGTTGGGTCTGTGTGCATTTTGATGGCTGATTGTTTTGTTTGTTTTCTTTTAGGAAAATACATGTGTCTGAGAGGATGTTTTGTTCTTATATGTTAAAACTTTAAAAAAAACAATAAATATATTGTTGGAAAAGGAATATATAGGTCCAATCTGTGGAGATGAGACCATAGATGCATGTTTTTTAAGCCATAAAAATATGCAAATGATTAATGCAAGATAGATGCATGCCATACTGTAGATTTTTTTTTTCTTCATTTAAAGGCATGTCCAAACTATGGCCCGGGAGCCAAATGTGGCCATCAAACCAGTTGTTTTGGCCCTCAGGCTTCCAAATGAATTGACCCACACTACCGCAAGTAGTGCTTTTTACTGCATGTTTTTGAAATGTACCTTGATCAAGCAAATTTAGTGTGTCCATTTGAGGGTCTAAGCATGAACAAAGGTCTGGTGGGTCATTCAAACCTGTTATAAATGCCCAGATTTGAATTACTCACTGTTTTGACCACCAGTTTATGACCCTCGATCGACCCTCATGCTGCTCTGTGTTTTAATATGTGGCCCTCGATGAAAAATGTTTGGACACCCCTGATTTAAATTGACTTAATTTACTCCACACATAACAATAAAAAACAATAAATAAAAACTTTCTAAAGTCGAAACACAGAATTTCACCCATTGCATGAGACTCTCCCTATCCAACAATACATATTTGACCCTAAGGCTATAGTCTCTGTCGTGATGGCTCAGGTAAAAGGTTCGAGGTTTTCTGTACCTTGAGGCAAAAGCTTTGAGTGATTTCCTCATTAGTGTGTGAGTGTAAGGTGTTGTTTGTAGCCTGTAGCAGCTCTGGTCTGGATACTCTTCACAGGATCACCCTTCTGGGCTGTGCAGGTGTTGGCTGTGAAGAGCTCGCAGTGGGGACCATCCACCTGACTAGAGTTACAACATGTGAGGAACTTAGTAGTGTTCTTAGTAGATTTTATTCAAATATAGTCTGTGTTCAGTCTTTCAAAGCCATTAACTGTTGGCAAAGTTAAAAGTACAGCTCTGTAATTGTGCCAAGAGACAAGTGCCACTCCAGCCCTGCCCTTGGTTTTTCCTTCACTCCTCCTGGTGGCCTATGCTGAAATGTTACATTATAATGTTGTTTCCTCATCAAAAACATACCTGGAGTAGTGTTTTGTTTCACGTTTAACACACAAACCCTGCATGTTTAGGCTGTGTTCTTCACTTCCACCATATGGTAATACAGGAAGTGCACCATTGTGTTTTAAACTTTACACCTTCACTAGGATCAGTTGGATGATTTCAACCCTGGAATTGCCCATCTCTACTGAACTAAAAGTGGAAGGTACCTGTTAACTTGAAAACTACCACTAAATGACATCACAAAGTGGAGTAGACCATTTTGAGCTTTGCAGATGTAGATGTAGACAAAAAAGAGTTTCTCAAACATGTGTAAATTGAACAAAACACAACTCCAGGTATGATTTTGGTAAATAAAAACAACATCACCAACAAAAAAAAACATTCTAACATGGATTAAAGCTCACAAGAGTCAGTTTTGCATAATATAGGACCTTTAAGCATTTTTCTCACAAGGAGAGTTCAAAAACTGCATCTGCTGATGTCCATGGACATAAGCAAATGATTAGAAAAGTTAGGCTATAGTCCACCTTTTGGAATTCATTATTGCCATATTTCTAAGCTTTTATCGTAACTTATTTTGAAGGAGAGCATTTTAAAGCCTAAATTACTCGTTACTATAGTTTTATTTTAATTTTATTTTTTGACTATAACAAGAATTTCCCCATTTCTGATTGTGAAATTTAAGTCGAGCACCTACCAGCTTGTTCTTTCCTGGTCCTACAGCGCCATCTTGTGGTTACCGTTCTTCACCCAAACAAACCCTCTCTTCAACAATTGTTTTAATGTCTTTAGATGTGTGTGTGTGAGGCTGAGCTGGTGAGCGGTGTGTGTGGCCCCTGGGAGCCTGTTGTGACAGCGGCCCCGTTCCCAGTGCATTAGGGCGCTGATGGAGTTGTCAGAGGTGGGGGTGAGTGATGATACGATGTGATCAGCGGTGACACCCAGTGGTAATGTCTGCCACTTCCTCCAGTCTGTTCTGGCCCCGCGTCTCCTCCAGTTTAATCAGATATGACAAGCACCTGGGGGCCCCACTTACAAAACCCTCAATAGTGCTTAAGTCATTTCCTCTCACTACAATAACGGTACTTTCATTCGCAGTTATAGTTGCAATAGAAGTAGACGGTGCACATTTGCATTAGAAGTACTTATAGACCTACTGATAATGGTTTATTTTACTGCATAGTCAATAATCAGCTGCCGTAAAATTGTACATACAGGGTGATAAAAGAAGGTAACCAAACAATTAATAATAATCAAAATACCACTATGTGAAGAACATTAATCAAAATACTTTTAAATAGGGCCAATAAATGTATATATTGGTATATTTCTTTAATTATAAAACGATTAGCCTACTGCAATGTGTAATAACTGCTTTTAACAATTATCTTCTCAATTATCTAAATAAATACATTGAGTGGACAACAGTGTTAATACATTGAAATAATAAATGACATACAATTTAATAAAAATGTGTTATGCAAATCACCTTTTTAGGGCCGTGCTATAGTTTTCCCCCTCACCTTTTAATCATCAGAAGTTGTATTAAGAGTCATTTGTGCAAGTCTTTAATCGTGCCATATTGCCAGTCAATCCCAGTTTTCCATCGACAACTGCTTTGTACTTACCCGTTTATTTTCTTAATCTGTGATATGTGAACGATTCGGCAGCTTTGCATAGTCATTTTGGTACAAATGAAAAAAATCTTCTGCTCATATTTACAGTCACATCTGCACCGATTAGGCACTGCAGTATTCTAACGCATAAGACTGCAGACTTTTATTAAGTTGATTTGGATGAATATTGCGATTTAAAATGTGCAAATTATACATAATGATCCACAGGTCACACAGATTATAACTAAATTGCAGACACAATAGGTGTTCTTTAAATGTGTATTGAAAACTGTGAATTGTAAAATGAGTATTATTGGTGTGAGAAAACAACAAACCACAACTTTCAGTTCTCTCTTAAAGCAGTAGTTGTAGTAGTAGCAGTGTGGTAGTAATAATAATAGTATTGTCCTAAGTCTATCTATCTCACATCAGTCCCAGCACTGCAGAGGCCACGTGCCGCTGTGGCTGGGCTGCCTCACAGTCTGGAGCCGACAGTCTTGGAGACACAGCAGATGGTTAATTGCTGTGTTAATTTTCCTGATGAGGCTCTTCAGAATGTGTGGACAGCTCTTTGGCACTAAACAGAGTCTGCCGTCAGATGGAGCTACGCTTTCTGTGTCTCCGAATGGCTGTACCCAATACACACTCAGAATCCATCAAATATCCCCTGCTTGCCAAATTGTGGGTAAACAATGACTTTTCATGCTAAATATTCAATCCGATCATTAATTAGACATTTACAGAATCTATTATGTGTCAATCCCAAGTAAATACATAGAGAAAGGTGTGATGATAAGGGCTTCTATAACTTGAATATGTGAAAATAAAAATCTGCTCAATAGTTTTGTTAGCCCGTATTTTGATCACCACTACTGTCTGGCCATCTTTTTTGTATTCAGGTCATAAAAGGAATCCAGACTACTGGGTAAATATGTTTCTATTCAGATTGTCAAATTAGATTGTTGTACTTTCTACCTTCCAAGGATTTTGAGTGCAAGATGCATACTCCAAAAGAACATCTGTGCAAATTTATTTTCGTAAAGTTTAATCGATTTCATTAAACCTTAAGCCTTCAACTAAATGAATAAAAAACATTCACAAGAGAAATGTTTTACTCTAAACCAGACCATCGGACTTTCCTAGTTTAAATTGGGGCTTAGGCAATAGTTCTAACAAAGAACTAATGCGTATGTGGAAGCAAAACTAGAAATACTACAAGCTACACATACATGGCCAGAAGATGCTTGTGTAAGTAAGTATGTAATTAAGTAAATCTTTATTTATATAGCACCTTTCACAGATAAAAATCACAAAGTGCTTTACAGTGCAAAGAACAACATAAACTAGAACAGATGAAAAAACAAGAAGAGGAGAATACACAGTTAACTAAAAACCTGTCTAAAAAGCAATGTTGTAAGCTGTATTTTAAAGAGTCTGTGGAGTCTGCCACAAGGAGGGCTGGGGCAGGGCATTCCATAATGTAGGGGCCACTGCCTGAAACCTGAGGTCCCCCCGTGTTTTGAAGCGGGTCTTTGGGACCATCAAGAAGCCCTGACCCGTGGAACGAAGTGCAGCCTGAAGTATGGGGTGCAGTAAGTCCCTAATGTATTGAGGTGCCTGTTCATTCACAGCTCTATATGTTAGAACCATGATTTTAAACTCAATACAGAACTTCAGAAGAAGCCAGTGCAGTGAGGACAAAATTGACGTAAAGTGTGTTCGCCTGTTTGCTCCTGTTGAAAATCTTGCAGCTGCGTTTTGTACCAGTTGCAGACACTTGAACGTAGAACCATTAAAACAAGTAAAAAAGAGAATTACAAACATCTAAACAAGAGGAGATAAAAGAGTGAACAATCATTTCAAGATTAGCATTAGATAAAATTGGTCTCAGTTTTGTGATGTGATGCAAATGGTAAAAACAGCTTTTAACCACTTGGCTGCAGTGACCCTCCAAAGATAATGATTTGTCCAACAGCACTCCAAGATTTCTAACCCTGGACTGGACTGAGGTGATTAGGGATTTTTTTCAGTGTAATAGGCTACCACAATTGGACCACAGTTTGAGAATCACTGACCTAAATACACTACCCGTTAGTAAGTTTGAATACACCATCTCATTCAGTGCTTTTTTTGCTTTCTACATTTTAAATACATACAAAAGACATCAAATATATGAAGTAAGATCTGTGGGGAAAAAGTTAAATAACTGCTAAACTCAACTATTTTTCGCAAATGGTGGCTACTTTGAGGATCTGATTATAAAACCTTTAAAAAATATATTTAGGGTTATTTAACTTTGCTACACAATTCCATATATGTTACTTCATATGCGATAGCTTGTGTATGTATCTAAAAAATAACAATAAATAATAATTTTAAAAAAAACTGGAAGGAGATGATGTGTCCAAACTTTTGTCTGGTAGTGTTGGTCTTACATTACATCCATACCTATAATCCCCTTTAAACACTATACCACTGCATTAGGCTAATTTACATAAAAATAAGACATTAAAAACCATGTGACGGCAAAATGCCTTCAGCCTTGAAACTAAAGAATGCTCTAAATTTAGCTCTTGCACCACTCAGCACCAGCTCCAAACGGTGCCTCCGTCTTTCTGTGCAGGGATATTTATAGGAGAGCCACGTGGATAATTGATTTGGAAGTTGAAATGAGCGCGTGTTGCATCAGAGCAGCACAAAAGAGGAGCCCTGATGAAGTTATTGGAGCAGAAGTTTTTGACAAAGACCCAGCCGAGAGTGCACAGCTGTTTGTGGCACATGCTGGTTCCTTTCATCTCCCATTCCTCCCCATGTGTATGAGAGCTATTATAGGCTCTATCACTGTACAGAAGGGTGTGCTAATGTGTGATAATGAACTCTACACGTAGCTGAAATTGTCATATTCACCTTGACAATGAGACAGATGTTGGTCACCTGCCTCATCCTGCCCTATTCTATCCAGCCTATAGACGTGGACACAAAATTGACTCTCGCAAGCTTTAAGTCATGTTAGACTGTTGTTACCTCATCAAAAACATACCTGGGGTTGTGTTTCGTTTCATTCACACGTTTGAGGAATCCATTATTATCAGTCCATCCATAACTCGAAAGCTCAAAATGCTGTTCTACCTTGTGGTGCCAAGAAGGAGTAATATTCAAGTTAACAGCTACTTTTTCCCTCTAGTTCGGTGGAGATGTCATGGTTTGAGTGTGGTTGAGGACCCCAAAGCAGAGACATAGGCGCAGGTAGATGTTAAACAGGTTTATTGCCGGGATAGAAGGATGTGGTGATGGAAACTGGCTGGAGACATAGACGGAGGGAAGACACTGGGGTAGACAGACTGGACAACCAGGTCAGGCAGGACGACGTGGATGTAGACAAGCAGGACGAGGACGTGGACAAGCAGGACGAGGATGTAGATAAGGGATAGAGGAGGAATGAACTGACACCAAACAAAGGACAAGGACAGAACTAAGTAGTGGAGCTGATTAGACAATTAGCTGCAGGTGAACCACCGAGCAGGTGATCCACACTGCAGTATTAGCCCAGCCACGCCCCCGAGAGGAGCAGACAGACACAGAAGGGAGGGGGAACACATAACAGACACCAAACCCTGACAAGAGAGTGGCAAATCCAGGGCTGAAATTCTCCAAATGATTCTAGTGAAGGTGTATGGAGTTATGGAGTGTAAAAACAGAGTAGAGCACCTCCTGTAGTACCACATGACATCACAAGGTGGAACAGAGTGTGTTCATTTTGAGAGAAGAACTCAACCTAAATATGCAGGGTTCATGTGTTAAATGTGTGTGAATGAAACTAAACACAACTCCAGGTATGTTTTTGATGAGCAAATAATTTTATAACAGATCTCACAGTAGCGGAACATGGGGTCTTTTTTTGCCAAATAAACTAACTATATATCTATATCTATATCTATATCTATATCTATCTCTATCTATCTATCTATGTATATATATATATATATATATATATATATATATAAACACATTTCTCACCTTCCACCGTGGTTGGTCTCTCTCACCCTCATCAGCTCGGGTCCTCTACCAGAGGCCTGGGAGCTTGAGAGTTCTGCGCAGTATCTTTGCTGTTCCCAGTACTGCACTTTTCTGGACTGAGATGTCTGTTGTCTTTCCCGGGATCTGCTTTAACCACTCCTCCAGTTTGGGGGTCACAGCCCCGAGTGCTCTGATCACCACAGGCACCACCGATGCTTTCACCTTCCAGGCCCTCTCCAGCTCTTCCTTGAGCCCCTGGTATTTCTCTAGTTTCTCATGTTCCTTTTTCCTGACATTGCCATCGCTCGGTATTGCAATGTCCACCACCACGGCTTTGTCCTCTCACTTATCCAGAACCACTATAAATATTACTCTTATAATAATATATCGTGATTATTGTGATGTGTGAGCTGTGTTCAAGTAATTTCCCTTGTGGTTGGTCTAAGTCTAAGTATATAGCATTTTTAAAACAATAAAAGGTGACATGGTGATCTAAATATATTATATGTTAACAATTAATACTGCAGATCTCCTATTTAGGACCCAGAAGGCTGCAAAACTCTGGGGTGTGTATGACTTTGTTTCCATTAGCATAATTTCACTGGACAGTCTGCATGTATTGTGTAATACTGTGTGAGTCAGCAGTGGAAAGAACACTTTCAAGCCCATTGCCCACACTAAGACGGAGACAGACTAGCATCTTTGTTAAAGAAAGTCCTTGGAACAACTCTGTAGAATCAGTGTAATAAAAAGGATTCAGTTGTGCAATATTTCATAATGGATTATTAATGAAGGCTTATTGCAAAGATCACCCTGTACTCACAGAAGTACAAGTGTGTGTGTCTGTGGCTTTTGGTTCAACTTGAAAATGTGTGTAAATCTCCAAAAAGCTCCCAGAGTGAAAATGAAATAAAAATTAGAGCTGATTTTTGGAGTAGCCTATGTGTACATACACAAAATAAATCTCATCACAAACACTTGATGACATGTGTCAGTTAATCAATGGATTTTTAGACTAACTATAACTATAAGACTAGAGTGTAAACAGAATCATATATGGTATATGGTGTTTGATATGGCATATGAATTTGCTTGTTGCAAATATGCCCTAATTGCTTTACACATTAGAACATCAGTACAAAACACTGTCAGTGTCAATTATGCTTCTTTTGAATGTCCTGAAACTTCCATTACCAGGTCAGCATTTCCCTGTGAACTCTCTGACATTTGTCCATGTCAGATCTATGGATTCCTGTCAGACAAGATGCAGGCTCTGTTCACATCCTGGCCATTTTTAGCCCAGACACCAAAATAAACCTGTCACAGCTTCCACTTTGTGCTCCACTGTTTGTCTCTGTGCATATTTCTCAGTGTCAGACGGGCACAGCTGCAGTACCTGTTTAGGCCTCAGGGTTCTCTGTTCTAGACGACACATTCTGGTATCAGTCCTGCGCACAAAACCTGAGTGGGACCCGGGGGTTTTTAGCGCTCAGAGTGTCTTTGATCCAGTATCCTGTCCCCGCAGTCACGGAGGCGGTGCTTTGCACTGGAGACCGGGGCCCTCACACCAGACAGCAACACATTTTTCAAACTAGTGTTATTTTTTCCTGCAGACATGTTGGCCTATACATATACTTTTGTAGGCCTGTTATTCCAGGAGATTTCAGTTCACCACCTTATTCCACCAATATAATTAAAAAACAACTAATTAAAATCTAAAAAAAAAAATGTTTTGAGCTGCTATTACCTACTGGAGGAATTCAAATTAATTCAATTAATACAAATTTGAAAACTACAAATATTTTACCCCATGTGTTACGTATCAGTGTCCATGAGACAGTGTCCAAAAATAAGTGAGAAGCAGGTGAAAAAATAATGAATTTCACACACCCATTGCCTTTCAAATAATAATAATGCATCTGATTCATAAAGACTAGGGATTTTTTTTAAAAACTTAGACACTTTACAGTGCATTATTCACTTGACACTTGGCGGTAAGCTATTGCAGCCACAGCTGCTCTCTGACCATCATCGACAATCACACACACACCACATCCATACTACGCAATGTGGGTGAAGTGCCTTGCCTAAGGACACAACGGCCTCCCATCCAGGGACTAACCAGATCCAGCTTTGCTTAGCTTTTGAAGAGATCAAGTGCTGACAAGCCGATACGTAGCCAAAAACCTCCTATTTGCAAACATGTATTTGAATTATTATTATTAACCAGGCTTAAGCTTAATACACCACATATGTTTAAATAGACAGCAGATATGTGTCTAATTCAGGGTTCAAGTCCTGCTTGAAAAACATTCTTTATTTATTTGATTATTTACTTGTTTATTCACCTATCTGAAACAAGGTGGGCTTGACTCCACATAAGAAAAAAAATTTGAGCATGTATGAAACTAAACCATGACCCTCTACCTGAAAAGTGGCATAGTGCACCTTTAAGTTGGCCAATTTAGTTTTTGCTTCTAAAATGAAAGGATAACCAAGTATATTAAAAAAAAAAGATGAAGGCAACAGATGCCATCGCATAATAGATGACCCTCATGATGGAAATTTTAATTCTTAAAATATGATTAGTATAAAAGGTAATGAAAAAAAAGGAAATGGTCACAATGTCCCTTTCAGTTCACATCTGTCCATCATCATGGTGAGGATGGCAGCTTTTATTTTGAGTGGTAATTGCAACATAATATTACTTAAATGTAAAAACAAGCAAGTCTTTCAATTAGTAGTTTTCAGATTCTCAAATGTGTTTTGTCATACTAACATATTGGGGGCAAGAGCCAGTTTTCCCTGTAGAACTTAGGATAGTGGCATCACAAATAATCAGAATTTTCAGTTAATCTAATGTTAAACCAAAGCTAAATGCTCAGTGTAGAGTATTTACCAGTAATGACACAGAAACATGCCGGATTTCCAGTCACTTTTTGACATTGCATCCCAAATTCTATTGATTATATTGTATCTTCTTATCAGGATTCCCACAATCATAGAAATCCTGGAAAAGTCATGGAATTTTGTAAATTCAATATAAGTTTTGGAAAAGTCATGGCATTTAAGTATCTCTTTCACGTGACTACAGCGTACTGTTAAGTTCTCCTTAGGCTGTTATGATTATTTCTGAGCATATGCGCCGGCCGCTCCAGCAGGACAATATACAGTAAGGTCTTTTCTTTAAAGAGACACAATAAGTATTAGTAGTAGTAATACAGTAATTTTGAATGTTAAAAAAACTATAATACCAAACCATAAGGTGAGGATTAACATTTCATATTTAGCCCTAAAAGTATGCTAAATTCTTCACACGTAGGATGCCATAAAGTCATGGAAAATTCACTTTAGGTCATGAAAACATGGAAATGTTTTGAAATTTTGTCAGTGAAAAAGAGTGTGAACCCTGTCTTATGCAGTATTCAAAAGGTAAAATGGTAAATGTTGAACCTAATCTATCCTAGTAACTTGACCTGAAACCTTGCTAGGTTTCAGAATCAGAATCAGAGAATCAGAATCAGAATGTTCTTTATTGCCATATGAGTGAACAGGTTCACAACATTAGGAAATTGCTGCGGTACTTGGAGCAGATGTAGACAAACACTGACATGCAACAAATAATAGAATAAAATAAAGTAGAAAAAAAAAAAAGCTATAATATAACAAAATTTACAAATTTACAGGAGTATAATAATATAGAGTATAAGAGTATCAGTGATCAGTGCAAAACAGGCAGGTGCGAGAACACAGGGTCATGTGACAGAAGCAGAGTGGGGGGTGGGACCAGTCCTAGTGTTATTATTTATGAGTCCAACAGCAGAGGGGAAGAAACTGTTTTTGTGGCGAGAGGTTCGGGTCCGAATGGACCGTAGCCTCCTGCCTGAGGGGAGTAGGTCAAAAAGTCCGTGTCCAGGGTGAGAAGGGTCAGCTGCAATTCGACCTGCACGTGTCCGAGTCCTGGAAGTGTACAGGTCCTGAAGAGATGGAAGGCTGCAACCAATCACCTTCTCAGCAGAGCGCACAACACGTTGCAGTCTCTGTTTGTCCCTGGTGGTGGCTCCAGCATACCACACGGTGATGGAGGAGGTGAGGATGGACTCGATGATGGCAGTGTAGAACTGCACCATTGTCCATGCTGGCAGGTTGAATTTCTTCAGCTGCCTCAGGAAGTACATCCTCTGCTGGGCCTTCTTTATGATGGAGGTGATGGTGGGCTCCCATTTGAGGTCCTGGGTGATGGTGATCCCCAGGAGGCGGAATGAGTCCAGAGTGGTGATGGGGGTGTCGGTCAGGATGATGGAGGGGAGTGGGGCTGTGTGCTTCCTAAAGTCTACAATCATCTCCACTGTCTTCTGGGCATTAAGCACCAGGTTGTTCTGGCTGCACCAGGACACCAGACGATCAACCTCCGTCCTGTAGGCAGACTCATCCCCGTCCGAGATGAGTCCGATGACCGTGGTGTCATCTGCAAACTTGATGAGCTTGACAGGCTGATGGGAGGAGGTGCAGCAGTTGGTGTACAGGGAGAAGAGCAGAGGAGAAAGAACACAGCCTTGGGGAGAGCCGGTGCTGATGGTCCGGGAGTCCGAGACATTCTTCCCCAGCCTCACGTGCTGCTTCCTGTCCGTTTCCGTTTCAACAAGAACTGCATTTTAACTATATTAATGAACCTGCCCCCATTATGATGACATCATCTGAAGCTCAGTAATACAAGCTGCTCTATTGTCATTGTAAAATAGAATTGACTTTCCCCTTCATTCTATCAGAAAAGCACACACAGAACATGTATTGACAATATAGCAGCTTTTTCATCTAAACAATGCACCAACAGTGTACAATGTTTCACTGTGATCCATGATAGAGATTCAGTATAGTTGTGACTCAATACATGTTTACCTTCATGATACCTTTGTGATTACCATGTGGGAGTAGTGCCTTTAGAAAAAAACCAAAACAAAACCTAAAAGACCCCCACACAAGACCACCACACAAAACCTAAGCATTGTCTTTGTCCGTCAGCTGCATGACCTTGGACAGATATTTGAGATGATGCTGCCTGGAAAGAAAAGTATCTTATGTATTACTGATCTCACAAGAGTAGAAAACATATAATGTGATCACACATAAATCACCAACATCTCAAAAATAAAGCTTTTAATCACGTAATTTTAGGATACACATAACGGATTCTGCTGTGTTGCTGGCATGATTTGTAGCCATCCATGGGAGGGGTCGACAGCATGGTTGGATTTTTCAAAATACAAATATGATATTTATTCATTTTGATCTGTATCTGAAACCCTTAACCCCAGAGGTGGTGCCTAAATGTCAGATTCCTTCCTTCTAGTTTTTGTAAAACTGTCTTCTGAAATATGTGATTTTTCACATTGCAGCACACCCTTGAGATTTCTGCATTAAACTTCTTAAATCTTTTTGTAGATTTAAAGTAGAGATAAAGGTGTAAATACCCATAAGAGTGGCCAACAGGGCGGTCCTGTAGAGTGGTACTTTGTTGTGATGGTGTTTATGAAGACGTACCATAAAGGGGCAGAATCAGCTCCTAATACCTCATAGGGCATCGCAATTAGTCCGCTGACTTTTTAAAAAAAATTTCTTTTAAGTCATTTTTGATCAGTATTGTGATTTAAAATGCCCAAAATATAATACGATCCCCGGGTGTCATAGATTATAACTGTAGCACAGAAAAGCACAATGAGTCTCAAATAACATCTGGGCATTCGGAGCTGAATGTAGTGTTGCTATTTCATTAAAATTTTATTCCAAATCATTGTTGTTTGCTGAACTTGGCAACCTTGGATGAAGTGTCCAGAGAATTTTATTTTTTATTTTTTTATAGGAACACGATCCACAGCTGAGCCCCTGTGTCCTTCAGTTTTTGTACTTGCAGTGCTCAGTTATTATGTGAACTGCCAAGGACAACAGGACATCAGTCGCTTGAAGTACAGTACACCATGGGGCAAGGTACTGCTTTACTGTGCTATAAATCTTACACACTGTTTTTACATAGTGCTTTCTAAGATTCTACTTCTCTGAATTTGGTCATGCTTTTCCTATCATATGTTTTTTAATAAATGATTTAAAATTACATAACGCACTTGATCCATGTTTATTTCAATGCAGCTGGATCACATAACCTTCACTGTCTTTTCTCTTATTGAAGGACATGACTGACAATATTTTTTAATGTCACAAAATGATCAAAGATTTAACAATTTCTTTCTTATCATTAATGAAACCCCCTATAATATCCAGCCTTCATATTTGAGCTCAATATAACATTCCTACACTACAGCTGGTATACATTTCCGTCTTAATCGATTATTTAATCCTTTGTGAAAATACACATTCAGTCATGTCCCCCCAAGTGTGGAGCATTGCACACAAGATTCTTTAGAATGTTGTTGAGTTTCCTTTTAGACCAAAGTTTGAATGAACCTTGAAGTCGAGGGTTAAGGATGTGTGTAGAAAAAGCAGTGACTCAGTTGCCACCGTCGGTTTACACAGTTCTGATGGACAAGCACTGATGCTCAACTACTTTTAACTTTTGTTTCTGTGGTTCAATTGCAGATATGCTTAACGAATGTTTTTTAATGGAGGCAGACAACAAAATAAAAGACACTGTTTGAGGTCCATGTTACAGATTGTGCAGCAGCGAGACCATCAGCCACTTGTTCAGTCTTTTCTATGTTATTACAAACAGATTGGTGCCCCTCGAGAAGGGTAAGCACTACAATCTGTGTTCAGTTCAATTCTATCAACTGGATAAAAGTCTTCACTTGAAAAAGTCTAGTTGATAAAATAGAAGTTTTCTTTTGCTATTCTCCTGGAAATGATTTTTGATGATTTTGAGATTTTTTTTTTTAATTTTCTTATCCATTCAGTATATGGGTTAATTAAAAAAAAAATCTGAGTATTTGAATCCGAAGAGGATCCACATGAGTGACAAGCGGTGCATCCTCGTCTTCAGATTTGCTCATAATGTGCACACTATTGCACACAGTTCCCTTGTGGGCTGTGATTGTGTGGACATGGCACGCCCTTTGAATGAACATTTTCAAAAGTGTGGCCTTGAGTTGTGAATGGACAAAATGACGCAGGAACACACCAGTATGCACACGAGTGGGGCAGAAACAAGTGATGCAGCGCTACAGAGTCAAAGACATGGATTTAAAGTGTTGCTCTTTTGCCAGTTTCATTTGGCATTGCTGGTGCGGGTGAGTCACGGTGGGTTTATAAGCTCCGGACCCCCCCCCACTTTGACGTTTGGAGGTCTTTGGACAGCATCAGACACATGCAGCAAACAATAGCATCTCCAGCTCTCGCCCAGGAGGGTCCCACAGTGCCAGTGCGCCTCACCATCATGAGGTCCTTCTTTATGCTGCTGCTCTCCCTTTTACTGGTGTCCCATGGATCCTCAGCAGTTATTACAGGGGTAAGTGGAGGTACAGGGCTGTATCACTATAATCTTCATTACAACTTCTAAATTGTACGGGCTTTTTTCGTTTCGTCTAGTTGAAGTTATAATTTGCATTATATATATATATATATATATATATATATATATATATATATATATATATATATATATATATAATTAGTGCATTCACAGCAGGAAATCTGTACAAAATATAAAATAGCCTAATATGTGCATGTTATCAAAAAGTCATTTATTTATAATTATTTTATTTCTGTATTTAGGGGTGAATTAGTCCCTTTTTCAGGCAATATTTACACAGTACTGTTTTTACATTTACATTTCAATCACATTTGTATTTTTTTCTGTCTGAACCTTCATAGACAATTGTCACCATTGTGTCAAGCTGAACATGGAAGTATTTTATCTGTCTTGACATACTGTGGTTCATTGTGGTTTTATCAAAGCTGACACTACAACCCTCTACCTAAAAGAGCTTTTGACTATTTATTTGAGCACATTTTGACTTTATTAATTGCTATGTCTTTATTGTTGTAGCACATAACATCCCAATAAAATCTAAATCAACTTGGTATAATAAAAAAACAAAAAAACAAAAACAAACAAGTCATAATGTTCATCTCCTAGTATGACCATTATAAATCTCTTTTTTTCTTTTTTCTTTTGAGCTCCAACACTGTCATAAAAGTGTGAACTGCTTATAATTATTATTATGAATTGCAATAATGGAGATTTAAAGTGGCCCCAGAAAGAATATCTGAAGAGTACGTTGTAGATGGTGTTGAGGATCTAAATAAACAATAAGTCACAACTGTACATGTGGAAACCAGAAATTCTACATTTATTCAATATCATCACTGGCTGAGCAGTCAGATCCACTGACGCAGTGCGATTCCACCTTCCACAGTTCAATGCTGTTGTTATGTCCTTGAGCAAGACACTTAACCCTCCTTGGCACCAGTGTCTGCATACACTGATATATGAATATGTGTGTGTATGGGTGAGAGGTTCCTTAATGTAAAGCTCTTTGAATCCCTGAAAAAGTGCTAAATAAAATGTGATCATTTACCATTTAACGTAGCATGGAACAGTGCTGTTTCAGCTGTAAACTTGGCAAATATTTCCCATGCAAAATAATTGAATGTGCTGTGTTTTAGGCCTGTGAAAAGGACTCCCAGTGTGGAGGGGGCATGTGCTGTGCGGTGAGCTTGTGGATCCGCAGCCTCCGCATTTGCACCTCCATGGGTCAAGAGGGAGAAGAGTGCCATCCTCTGAGCCATAAAGTCAGACCAATCTGCAATATCTCATGTTTTTATTCATACAATTTTATGCACAAAGTGAATTTGGGTATTTTTGTCTTGCAGATTCCATACTTGGGTAAAAGGCTGCACCACACATGTCCCTGTCTGCCCAACCTGTCGTGCATTACTATAGAGGAGGGAAAATCTAAATGTTTGTCACCATATAATCACCCAGACTACTACCTCTGACAGTGAATTACAAAGTATTTTAAATCTGAGTGAATACTACTTAAAAATGTATTCAGCATGTAGACGGATTTGAAAATAAATGTCAGTAAATTGTACTAAATATGAATTACTTTTTCATTAATTTTCACTGATTCGTGTACAAAAGAACAATGCAGCAAATGAAAGAATAAAAGAGTGCTTAAAATTTTATTTTTTTGCTATGACCTTACTGTGTTCAGCAAAATGTTACCTTGAAATGTTTAATAAATATTTTTCTTCAAAATGTGTTAAATTGAATCTATTGAATGGCCACCAATGTGAGCGAGGTTGTTTCATTGTGACGTCTGACCTTTAACTAATTGAAAACACCTACATTTTGATTAGACAACTGTTTCTAAATCTGAATGCACAATGTATTCACTCAATGAATAAGTTAGATAAAGGATTTTGTGACTTTTTTTTGTCTTTTTTGTCTTAGTGTACGGCCTACATAAGGCTTCTTCAACTAAGTAAAATATATGTGTATAATGTATTTTGTAGGAAGCAGTTTTTACACATCAGGATTTAGATGATCTAGTTTTCCAGATATATATATATTTTTTTGTCAAACAAGTTATTTGATATCTTTAAGTGAAATTTTGACTATCTACAATATAAAACACATATTAAACAATCATTCACTCATACTCCCATCATACTAAAGAAGGTGAGTGAAATGTCTTGCTTAAGCACACAGAGAGAACCTGGTCAGAGCTGAAATCGATCCACTGACCTTGAATGAGTGCTCACTGAGCCAAAGCTGTTACATGAGGTCATACTGTGAAGTCAGGAAGAATCAGGTTCAACATTTGTCAAATTTTCTTTTAGATATTTGTTATTAAATGTTATTACGCTATTTCCTAAGCTATGTCAAAGTTGCTTCCTCATCATAAACATACCTCGAGCCGTGTTTTGTTTCATTCACACGTTTATCTCACCAACCCTTCACATTGAGGTACTTCTTCTCTCAGACAGAAAACACACCACCTTGTGATGTCGTGTGGTGAATGAAGCAAAACACAACTCCAGGTATGTTTCTGAGGAGGTGACAACATTCTAACATGGTTCACACAAGCCACTTTTGCATAATATAGGATTTTTAAAATACATCTATTGCCCCCATATAGGAGTGAGGCAATATCACAATTTAGAATTTGAAAACCATTTAGTGTAGTGGGAGAGTTTGGATATGAGATTCCTATAACAGATCATGCATATTTGTTATGTGTCTCTCATACAAATCAATTCACAAATGTAACACTACAGTATATTTCAGCAGCAGGCATGATTCTTCTTCTTCCCTCTTACCTGTCCTTTTCACTCTAGAGCTGTTCAGAGAGAAAGTCTCTGAAAGCATTTTAATTGCCTTTTAATTTCAAGGGCAAGCAGGTCCTTTGTCACATTCACCTTCACAACACGAGGAGAGCCCAGACACTGAAGGCATCCATCACTGTCAGCCGTGTGCTTCAGAGCCCAAAGCAATAATGAGATGTGTCCAGTGAAAAGGAGGACTGATCCATCTGCTGCACTCACACAGCTGCACACAGGCTTATGTGGGAACAGTCAGGGGGCAGGTAACCAAGATCTTTAAGAGTAAAAATATAATAATCAATGTCACACCTACCATTTTGTTTTACTTCTTACATATAATCCCCCCATGATTGAAAAAATAAATGACTTGGAATTTGGAATTAGAATTCTGGGTTAATTAGGAAACCACATGGTCATTGTCGCTTTTTGCATTTGTGGTGCTTAAAAGATCATTCATACTACAAGCAACAATTAAGTGTTAGATCAAGAGAGAGACTAAAGAAGGTGGCGGAAACAGTTTCTTCTCTATCTACTGAGGGGAAATGCAGTCACATCTTTCTGTTAAGTGGCTATTAGTGTTAATTAGTGTCATTAACTTGATGACGTTTCATGTTTTTGCAGAAGACATTTTTGAAGAAGACAACAATAATGTCATTTTACTGTTTTGGTTTATTTGCTCAGTACAAAAGCACCAATTTACATTTCCAAGGTTGCATTAGCCATGCAACTTTGGAGTTTGCTGGCCATTTAAAGTTGGTGTCTGTTAAAATACAGAACAAATTTACAATGAAAAAATATCAATGTAGATACTGTAATACTGAACAGAACAATTCTGTGTCAAGAGTGGGACATGGCATGGACATTACTTTGATGCATGATAATAATGCTACTGATGACCTGTGTGGCACTGAAATAGTAACTAAGATATAATACATTATGTAATTATGTTAATCCCACAAACATGAAACATCAGGAGCATCATGTGTTGCACTGAACTATTATTTGCTAAAATAATACACCACATGGCCTGTAAGCTTATTGTACAATACATAGCAATGCCCCTTTAAAATCTGTTTTATAAACAGTGTTCAATTATGATGTAATCATGGGTGCAAAGTCCTAAAAGTTTAGGCTTTTAACTTCAGATGAAATGCATTATGGTTGCATCTGGTTACAATATGCAGCGCATTTTGCCATGTCCTACACTTGAACTGTTAGGAGCTGCATGCAAAGAACCATGTCCCTCAAAATCACATTAACACTGGAAATTATGGATTTATAGCAGTTTAATTAATATAAATGTACAGATTATAAATAAACTCAAATTCAGCCTCCAGAATCTCAGCAAGTAAAGTCAGTATACATTCAGAAACTGGAGCGTTTGACCAACCTCCATCTCCAGAGATTGAGATAAAGCTTTCCCCTTTTGCAATTAGGATCTGACATTTAAGATCTCTTTATGCCAGGTCACAGTTATCTTTAGAATTTTTTTTTTTTTTTTTTTTTTTACAGAATATCTGTTGGAAAAGTATTTTGATTGTTGTATGATTATTTTGAGATTATTATTGGAGGGTTCAATCAAATACTTAAATCTGATCAAATGCCAAGTAAGAAAATGAAATAGGATTCATAAACCATTTGAACTGCATATGCATGGATGTGTCTGTAAACATTAGAATGACACACAACTAGAGAGTGGGTGGCATTAGCGGCTGGTTCAGATGGCATAGTATGGCTCCATGGGGGTCTGTGAGGCCAGGCAGCAGGGGAGGCTGGCTCGGAGGGCCCTCCTCAGCTCTATGTTGAACATAAAACTTATGATGGGGGTGGCCCCAGCCTGAGCAAAGCTCATCCACACTGCTGCTGCGAGGTACAGGGGAGGCACTGACCCACCCTTCACAAATATCCTCAGGAAACAGGCACTGATGTAGGGTGCCCACATGAGCAAGAACGTCAGAGTAATCATGTAATACATCCTGCCAATGCGCTTTTCCATCTTGAACTCATCCAGCACCAGCAGTCTCCTGCTGGTTTGGTGTGTGGCCTGTCTGATGCCCACCAGAGTGGGTGGGGTGGGGCCACGACCAAATCCTGCGATCCAGTTGGCCGCCGCCTGGCCCGTAGCCCCGGGGCCATGAAAGGTCCAGTTCTGGCTGATGGCCGGGACCAGCTGGGCAGGCTTCATTTTTCGGTGGTCATACACAAAACATAGCATCTTCACATACACCACATGCGTGGTGCCCGCGATGACAGCCAGCATCAGCATGAACCCCAGCGTGTCATTGGCCTTAAGGTAGCGGTGCTCAAAAGTGCACTGCTCCTCCTCGCGGATGAACTTGTACGTGCCCACATCAAACACGGGAGGAAATGCCATGGCCACCGAAAGAGTCCATACCATGCAAATGACCGCCACACACGTGCACAGGTTCATGCGCTTAGAGTAAAAGCGATGGTGCGCAATGGCCATATAACGTGTGACGCTGACGCAGAAGAGGAGGAAGGCAACGTGAAAACAGAAAAGCACAGAGGCAAATGCCACCAGTTTACAGCTGAGCACGGTGTAGGGCCACGAGCCACCGCTGCCGATGGAGGCCATGACGAAAGGGAAGCACATGATGGAGCGCAGCACGTCAGATACACACAGGTCCAGCAGGAAATAGTAGGGAGCCCGGTGCAGGGAGCTGTCCTTCAGTAGCAGTGCGCACAGAGCCATGTTGCCCAATAGGCTCACAGCGGTGATCAGACCGAGAGATACCAGCTTTACCGCGGGGACGGCAGAGCCGTAGCTCTGGAAGGACGCACTGCTCTCCGCGAACTCGCTTGAATTTGCCATCGACGCAGCGTCACAGACTATTCCCAAATCAAGTCACTGTCGAACACCGACAGCAGCTCAATCACACCATTCAGCAGTAATCCCATCAACACGCGTCCACTGGTGGTTAAAATGAATCAAATTCATTATGCCTTTCTTCCGTTTCTTCTTATCCTTCATCTCAGCAGCGCACAACCCGAATAGCCACGCAGCCGCGTGTCCTATCCTCCAGTGAACCTGCCGTATTTGCCACAATCCAGACAGCTGGTCTATACAGCTCAGCAAAACACATCTCAATTCTCTCCGGGGTGTGCTCCTCAGGTTAATCCAAGATGCACCGCGTCAAGGACGGGGATTTGCGTTTTAATGGCGCATAAACGATAGCGGTGCGGTGATGGAGCCCACAAACATGTTTGCACAGAACCGTGCGGCGTGTGGAGGCGGCAGCTCGCAGAGGTGGCGGCAGCTTAAAACATATGCGACGCACGTCCGCTCGCACTGAGCAGGCCTGGGACCAGGCATGGAGTGGCAGACAGATGTGCCTCTCCTCTCACACTGCGAGGAATGGATGTATTCCATGAAACGCACTTTTAAGTTAACAGTGGCTTTTATATGTGAACAAGCGTCTGCGTGTAACCCGTTAGAGGCTCTTAAAGTTTGATTCATCTTGACATAGACTGAAGTAAAGCATGACTCTTGAAGGGCCAGTGACTGCTCTTGAGAGACTGTGACAAGTTGAACGAGACACCCTGGCCTACTGACTCAGTAAGTGGATCAGGAGAACCAGGTAGACTTATGATTTTAATCCTGCTCAGGTAAAACATTGAATCTCAGACGCACTTAGCGAGTCTGCATTGCTGAGGGGACAGTTCATACAAGGACAACCTGTCTGGTCCATCAGGGTGAGGCAGAATGCATGGGGTTTGAAATAGGATACATCATTATTATTATTATTATTATTATTATTATTATTATTATTATTATTATTATTATTATTATTATTATTATTACTACTGTCAACTAAATGACTAAACATTTAATAGGCTCGCCTCTAGGCTATAGGCGTCATTTACGGTTTGCGACTGATGACGAAAATTATATGGCCTATATGTTATTTTTCTTACCTCAAAAACATTCGGTAGCCTATTCATGGTAACATCTTGAATTTCGCTTTTCTCTTCTGAGAGGCTGGAAAATTCATAGCGGTTCACTAGCGCCCCCTGCTGCATGTACTACTTTCACAGGGACAAAAGGAAATGCAGTGAAAAAAACAAGTAGAAATGGTTTCATTTTGGACGTAATCGTGTACATGGATGGATAGGCAGGTGCAGGATGTAGGCCACAGCTACAGTTTTTTACTCAATTGGCCTTTTAAACAGCCTATATGTCAAGAGCTATTTAAATCAGCGACAAACCCACAAACAACAGGCACTAAACTAAAGACTGCATGAACAATATTATTTCTGGTTAGAATAGTGATCAGGGATTTATTATACTTCCACAGCCAAACAAAAATTAGACTACTTCTAATAAAGGCCATGGCATCAGTTTGTTCCAGCAGGTCATAAGCTATGTAGGCTAATGTAAACTTGGAGTTTTCTCACATTTTGCTGTCTTTCTGAGTGCCATCCACACCAGCAGCAGAGTGATACGTCTCGTTTTTCTCCGCGCTCTGAGCAGGACCAGGACGTTTCTGCCCCAGTGACGCCAGAGCGTCATCATCCTGTAGGCGGAAAAGCGGCAGTGCTATAAGTGCCCCAAAAGCCAAACCGGCTGTTTAATTCACGACATTAAGCACAGGTGATCTCATATAGTGAAACTAAGTCTTTGCTGGTGTAGGAATGGCGCTTCCTGCGGGTCAGACCGAGCTGCAAATGGAAAGAGGCGCCCTGAGCGGACAGACAGTTCCCTCTGAAAACAACATAGACATCGACGAGAAAGAGTTGGATAATATCACAAAGAAACACCGAGAAGACGACACGACGCTGCCTTTGCATTCGCCATGGACATTTTGGCTAGACAGGTAACAAGCTCTTTGCATGGCTTCCGTATTATTGGAGTATCACTTGGAAAGAGCGCAGTAGATCGGCTAAAATGTCTTTGATGGCCACCGCTTTTACGCAGGCCTCCAAAGCAAATATTGCGGGAGAGAGTTTGCCTTCATTCACTTTCCCTGGACCACCTCCTCTTGGACAATATTCAGACACCGTCTTTACCGTAACTGTGTTGTAATAAAGGGTCATTGCCCCTTCGTAACTCAATGTTTGTCTTGTAATTCTTGGCTTGATTCAAGCTATTCAAACAGAACACCCAGCAGGGGAAGCAACCCGAAAACCGACACTGGAAATCTGTCCTGAAGGTGAACGGATAGCCAGCATAAGATAACAGAGAGTGCCTACAGACAATAGATCCGGCTTACAGTCATTCAGGAGCCAAAGCATCTCCCACTACTTGACATGACGCGATGGGGTAAACAGCTGGGACTGGTCAGCGTAGCTCAAGGCTAATGAAACCAGTGAAGAGGCTCGGATTGGCCACATTGTTATTACTGCGCAGCAACAATAGATCAGAAAGAGCAGTTTCAAATGCACTGAAAAACAGCAATGCATAAATTGTAGCCTAACAAGTAGACTTACATTATACATTTTTAAATGATAGAACTAATGTAACAATAAAGCCTAAGCACAGCCGCATAGTCGTAGCTTGCATTGCTACAGCTACAATTGTTTCTTTTATATATATATAGATATATATATATATATATATATATATATATATATATATATATATGTGTGTGTGTGTGTGTGTGTGTGTGTGTGTGTGTGTGTGTGTGTATGTGTGTGTGTGTGTGTGAACATAAGTGTTTATATTATTAGAGATATAACAAAACCGTATACAAGATATATACAATGTATTCAATCTGTGAGCAACTTTGTTAATCATTGGCCTAATCATACTCATTCTTACACTACTGCAGATTTTATAATGGGACATTTTGTATTAGTAACAATAAATGTATTGTGTTTGTGTTGTAGGTCATTACCAGGTACAACAGCAGCTGAATGTGAGTCTAATCTGAAGAAGATCTACACAGTGCAGAGTGTTCAGGTGAGCTCTGGGGCACTCAGAGATCAAGTGCATGAGTTGGCTTAGAGCTATTTCCATCACAGAGGTTATGACACTCAGGATGAACAAGCCCTCTTGAAGACAGATGAGTGGTTAACATACTACATACACATACATTGAGTAGTTTACATTAAGTGAATTGAGCTGAGACCTATTATAACATAAAAAAGTTCTGGAAAAGTACAATGACATGTCATTACTTTGCCACAGTATTCCAGGCTGACAGGCTGAACACAGGCCTGTAATGATTGATATCTAGGTCAGGTCAAGAGGGAAAACATGTGCTTATGTAAAAGCACCTAAACAAAGCTTTTGTGACCAAAGTTACCATGCAAGTAGGGCTGTAAGATTTTGGAGAAAAAAGCCTTTCTAAAAGATTTTTCTGAAGCAATGCGATTTGTAAAATATATTTTAAAAGTATGCCATTATTTGTACACAGTTGTAAACAACTCTAGATGCACTGACATTTGATAGACAACTGAGAATTGACCTGATAAAAGGATACCAGAATCCCATGACTTTCAGAACATGTTTGAAAGGTACAACAAGATTTTTTTTAAATGCAGCCTATGTGTTTTGATAACTATGCCTATACAAATTGCAACTATTGCAGAGCCTTACAAAAGCAGTGCCTCACATAAAAAATAAAACAGCTTTTACACTTAGTATGTTTTTTTTACATCACATATGATAAGAATTTATGCATCTTGAAAGAATGTGAATGACTCGCCTTGTTTGTGTTTGTAACTAACTAGCCTTTATGTGCATAGTGCTAGGGTTATCAGAAGTATTGAAAATCAGATACCAGTTGATACTGAAGCTAGTGTTGCTCATCTGAAGTGTTGATACCGAAAAAGTCACATTCACAGGACCAAAATGAACCTTTCCTGAATAGATTCAGAATGATCTAGAGTCGTATCAAAACAGGTATAAGACAACATAGACTGATATATGTCCATGGACCACTACAGAACCTACATGGACTACTGAGGGATTACGCAGATATATCACCACATGGTAATATAAAAGAAAGTATTATGATTTAATGCTGTCACACTCTTTTGATTAAATAAAGAGTGTTTTTATTATCATCATTGTATCAGAATTGGTATTGAGTATCAAGTCTAGTAGTATTCCTTAGTATGGAAAATTAGTTTGAAATGTTATTATCGTGACAAGATTACATACGTAGTACATGATAAGGCCGAAGTTCAGCCCACTTCTGAAGAAGTCTGATGTCCTCGGCTGTCACATTCTTGAACAACAGACCCCACTGAATGTCCTGTAATATCGATTATAATGTGCCTATGTTGTTGTGCTGTTGCATGTGTCAAAGGAACCCTGTGTTTGTGTAAAAAGATTTTCCTCTTGGGGATAATAAAGGTCCCTCCTGTGGGCTCACCACCTGCAGAGGGGTTCATAGGGGGGGTCAGGTGCTATGAGTATTGGGCAGCACGCTGCCCCCGCGACCCAGCCGGATTAAGCGGGAGAAGATGGATGGATGGATGGATGGATAATAAAGGTCTAAAGTCTAGTGTAAAAGTTATTTATATATTTGCTTGACTTTGCAGATGTTCTGGAGTGTATACAACAACATCCCCCCTGTGACAGCATTGCCTTTGAGATGTAGCTATCACTTAATGCGAGGGGAAAGGAGGCCGCTCTGGTAAGTTCAACTGAAGTTAGAACATTTCTTGTCTTGTGTTTTAATTCTTGGCTGTAACAATGATGTTTGTTTTCAGGGAGGAAGAAAGCAACGCAAAAGGAGGAGTGTGGAAGATGAAAGTACCAAAAGAAAGCACTGTAGGTGTTTAGGATCTTAAACATTAAGCCATGTCATGGAAGGTAAATGTGTATGTGGTGATACAAACAGAGTTACCATAGAAACAAGCATTGTTCTTTGGTCTTTTCCAGTTGACTGTATGGAAAGAGTTGTTACTAGCTACAATTGGGGAGCAGTTTGCAGATTATTGTGCCTCAGGTGAGCTATTAGCTTTGGTTGGTCTGTTTACTTCATATTAAAGGTGCACTGTGTAATATTTCATTTGCTACCTGCCTGTTTCCATGGAAATGTTACTGTTTTGCCTAGAATGCTCCACAGTATAGACTAAAACTATCTATCACAAGGGAAACAAGCAGGTTCCAGCACTACACTACATTATAGTTCAGATCTGTGGAGAGTCACATCTATTCACATGTATTTTTGAGCAATAGAAACAGCCATGATGAATGTTTAATGTTCATACCATGGAACATTCCTGGCAAAGAAATACTATCATTATGGAGAAGGTAGTGAACCCTCCACCAGAAAACATGAATATTGAAAGAAAAGTGAGAGAATATTTTCCATATTCCTGAAATGTGTATTTTTTTGATACAGCTTCTACTTTGCTTTTTTGATGATTAGTTTGGATTATATCACATATACACTTTAAATATGTGTTGATGCATTTATTACTATTTAGCTTATCACAAATGCCTGTGAAATTGGAAATTTCTGTAGAATTTTTTAAGATCCCATATTATGCTGTTTTCTGATCAATGTTATAATGTTTCCTCATCAAAAACATACCTGGGGTTTTGTTTCATTTGTTTCATTCGTGCATGCACAGAAATCCGGCAGATTTAGGTTGAGTACTTCTCTTAAACAGAAAGCGCTCTCTTCTACCTTGTGATGTGGTAATACAGGAAGTGCTCCACACATTCACTAGAATCATCAGTTTCAGCCCTGGAATCGCCCGTCTCTTCTAAATATAAGGTCAAAGGTCGCAGTTAACTTGACTTCACAAGGTGCAGCAGAGCATTTTAAGATTTGACAATGTTGACAGACTAATCAGGATTTACTCAAACGTGTGAATGAAACAAAACAACTCCAGGTATGTTTTTGAGGGAGTAACATTAAAGCATGGCTCACCATTTTACATAGGACCTGTTTGCATTACATTATCCAAAGTCAGAAATATTTTACTCAATTATTTTAGGTAATAATATTTACTGGTGGGTGGTTCGCCTCATTGCTTTGCCTGGATTGTTCCACAGTATTACATTAAACTGTTGTATCCCTATGGAGCCAGGGTGATTAGATCTGTGGAGAGGCGATCCTGAAGAAATGTAAAAATGTTATTTAAGATAAAGCTTTTGAGCAATAAAACACCTGTAATGCAAGTCATACATGCAAGATAGATCTGATAATTACCCTATACCCTACTATAGAATGTTCCAGGCAATGCAATATCTCCATCTCCATGATCCTACCAGAGAGTGTGTGTAAACAAGTATGGAAATGTCTAAATTCTAATATCTTTCTGTTCCTTCTGTATGTTTCTGTAGAGGACGAGGTTGTTGGTGTTAGTGTAAGTGTTCGGGATCGTGAAGATGTTGTACAAGTGTGGAATAAAGATGCTACTCTTGCTAACGAAGCTAATATCCTGGGGAAAGTCTATGAACTCCTGCCATTCATATCTTTTAAAGCTGTTTTTTATAAGTGTAAGCATATTTCGCTTGTACTAAGTCAGATAATGCTGTTTTAATTATTTAGGAACTAATTTTCTTGATGTTTTTTTTATTTCCAGCTCACATGGAACATCACGCCTTTGAGGGAGGACGCTCAAGACACTAGAACCGTGCACTTTGATTTATTTGAAAGCTGAACTGTTCCTGCCTTTGACATAAAGACACTGTCCACAACATTGTCAAGGGTATTTTACGTTATTCAAAGAAAAGTTAAAACTATATTTTTATAACTTACTGATGCCTTGCTTCACTAAGGATAGTTTAGATTAATGAAAGTCCAGTTTATGTTAGATCATGTTGTGGTTGATTTCCTTCTGAGTTGGACATAAACTTGCTGTCCTGTTCTCGCACGCCCGATGGACCTCAGTTGTTTCCCGATATAAAGCTAATGGCTATGTAATCCAGCTAACTGTTTCCTGTGTTAGATGTTGCAGTGCAGGTCATGGTTTGTTCCTCTGTGCCAAAGCACTTTTATTTTTTCTTATTCTTACATTCTTTCAGTGTTTCAGTGGAAGGCTGGTTGCCCATCTCTACAGCTATAGTGAATGTGATGTATGTTCTTATGTGTCAACTGTTAACACATCAGGGTAATGCATTTGCACATAGTTGTATTCCAGTCCCTCTAATGGAAAGCCATATTCTCGCACAAACCCTGTATGGACATTAGGACTCCAGAGCTTTACTTAAACCACAGAATTCGTTTTAGAATTTTTGGGCCTGAGTACAAATATTCTGGTATTTTAACTTCATTTTTTAATTTATTTGCTTGATTTCTCTATTTTGCCTTTGAGCTCATCAATCATAAGTCTGTGTCACCCTGACAATGATACAAAATATATTGTCAAGTAACTTGGAGTAGACTGAGAGAAAATCCTTTAAAATATCTTCATATTTATAACCAGGCCTGTCATTAGCATCCATACATTTGATATGTTCATCTCTTGAATATTTTGCAGACTACACAGTTTTGTTTGTAAAGGTCTACTCTATTTTCCAAATACTACCATTTGCATATGATGCTCAATGAACTGAATGTGTCAGGGACAAAATGCTCATAATACATTTTTTTAAATAGATTAAGCAATGACAAATAATGATAATTTAAAAAATATATGTATGAACTTAATGTTAACCTTCATACAGGGTAGAGTGACTGTTTAGTAACAGAAACTATGTAAACAGTTGATCATATGGGTGACCTGTAGAGGGGGCTGGAGTAGAGGGAAATTTACAAATTGGATGTGGAATGTCTGTACCTTTAAGTTTAAGTTCACAGTTCATTCATAGTTTAAGTATCTTTACATTTGGACATTTTCTATGTGGGTCTTTCAGAATAAAACCTAAATTGATGCAGATTAACATTTAGTTGACACAGCCAAATAAAAATATTGTGGTAATTTTAATGTAGTTTATTGTTGGTACTTAACTTACTAACTAGAGGCAGCACAGTGGCTGTGGTTAATACTCTTGCCTCAGTTGCCTCAGAAGGTCCCTATGGGAAGGGCTTCTGTGGAGTTTCCCCTTTTCCCACCACCTTTGAATGGGGCTGATCCTCCAGTGAGGTCGTCCCACTCATGATCTGGAGATGTTTCTCGGGTTGCTCTGTTGGTGCCCACGGCTCCTGGCAGGTTGCCCCAGTGTGCTGAATTAAAGGTCTGATGCAGAGGAAGTTCCTTTGAAGGACAATAAATTATACTTCACCTTAAGCGTGCACATCTGCTCCAAATGAAAATTTGAATAACTAACTGAAAACACACTGATTCAAGCCACCTACTCGAGTGGCTATTTTTATTTTTTTGTGTCCAGTAACCAGGTTCCAGTGTGGGTTGTGGGTTGAGCTGTATAGTACAGGGCAAATAAGCACTGTGAGTTGGCCTACTGCTTCAAAGAACATTATTAATTGAACCACAAGAGATATGTGTTGTTTTGGCATGAAACATCACAATTGTCATTATACAAGTTCTTCTCATAATTGACACCTTATCAGCCTGGATTTGCCTTACTTTTGTTGTCACTACTGTGTGTATTGATCTAGTTAAACTGGATACAAGTTAACTTGTTAAACTCAGTGACCATGTTTTTGCAGTAACATGAATCAATAAAATGGAAAAGTGTAGTTTTATGGCATGTTCTGTGTTTGGTAATTATCTAACCTCTTCTCATGTGACAGGCTATAGCTGTCAGTAATATACCTGCAATCCTGATCCATCCCAACACAAAACTGTCAGCAATACAACACATTAAAGGGCCCATATTATGCTATTTTCTGATCTCTGTTATAATGCAGTTTCCTCATCACAAACATACCTGGAGTTTAACATACAAAGCCTCCATGTTTGGACTGAGTTCTTCTCTCAAACAGAAAACACTGTTTCACCTTGTGATGTCATGTGGTAATACAGGAAGTGCTCCATTGTGTTTGTGTGTGTCCACACCTTTACTAGAGTCATTTGCATCATTTCATCCCTGGAAATGGGAATCTACTGAAGTAAAGATAAAGGGTAGCTGTTAACTTGAAAATTACCTCCTCACAACATCACAAGGTGGAACAGAGCATTTTGAACTTTGGAGGTGTAGGCAGACTAATAATAAAATGTTACTCAAATGTGTAAATGAACTCCAGGTTTGTTTTTGAAGAGGTAACAACATTATAACATGGCTTAATGCTTAGTGTTTTATGAGCAGAATTTTACATCTTTAATGAAGAGAAACATGAATATTAAATCTACAGAATAAAGCTAATGATATTTGATTTGACATGACAACAATAGTATATATTGTATACATTAGCAATGATAGTATAGTATGTTTTATCAAATGATGCAAGTATATGTTCTGAATTCTTGCAAAGCGCATTTAACTAAACAGCATTTACATAGAAATGATTTCAGTTCTGTATTTAAACCACAGACTCTTATGCACTGACATCTGTGAAGACTAAACTTGACTTCTGTAATGCAGACAACAGGTTCAAACGTATTACCTGCATTCTTCTGACATACGTAAGCTATGCCTGACTCTTTTCACCTGAAGCACTGTACTCAAGTCACTTTTTAATACTGTTAGGGCTTTTACCATGGTCATGGTCAAACCACTTTGAAGTTAGTGCCATCTCCAAAGTAGATTCCAGGAGGATTAAATATATTAAGGGGGAAAAACAGCAAGAAAGACAAACACTGTGCATGTGGTCTGAAAATGACATAATTAGTGAGCTATAAAAATATATCATACCCTATGACTACTGCTACTCCACAAAACTCAACGCACAATTTGCAGGACCTCCTTGGTGGATGTTGAGAAGGAAGACCACCTTGCACTATGTATACTTTTCCTGGTCCCAGGGTCTGCAGAGCAAGCTTATTTACGATAACCAAATAAAATAAATCACAAGGCATTATTTTGAGAGAAATACCCAAATCCAAATATTGACAAGATTTTTGAATATAAAAATATCTTGTCAGCACGCACACACACACACACACACACGCACGCACGCACACACACACACACACACACACACACACACACACACACACACACACACACACACACACACACACTCAGAAACATCATATTTAATCAGAGGAAGGTCCAGTTCAACTGTATCTAATACCAAAGTCTGTATAATGTGCACATAGTTTGCAGTGTCCCTGATGTTTAGTTAACTTTTCATGGGGTTTCCTCTACTGCTTACTTCAAGTAGAAAACTAAATATTTATCAGAGTTGTACACTTTTATATTTGTTATTAAACTGCAGCAGCTCTTTCACATTTGAGATGGGTTTTGAGCTTTTACAGAAGAAAATGTTGCCACTAATAAAGCCCCAAAGGTTGTGATGTCATATGTATCACCTCTATTCAGGGGAAAACCTAGGCTGTTGCTATAAGAATTTACAATCTAAAACAAAATACCTTAAATTTTGAATGGTAAAAAGTTCTTAAAATGTTGCCTGTAACAGGAAGCTGAAACCCATGAATACATTAGAACTCTTGCTTGTCATACAAACCACATATGAACTGCACTGTAAACCCAAATAAGTTTCCAGAACCCAGAAAAACTGAGGAAATCAATTGCCTCAGTCATTTTAAGCTGATGAACTTATAAATCACAATCTTCCAGAACTGAAAAGGTTGGATGGCCCGCTACTTGTCCCTTTTGATAACCGCTGATTATTTAGCTCAACTCAAATATTTGCAGTTTATATGACTCATAGTTTTCTGTTAAGGCAACTTCAATTTTTTTCATTTATTATGACTTAAAATTGGGAGTTTTCAAACCACTGGAATAAGTTCACTTTGAAGTTGTATTGTATTTTAGCATGTACTATATAACTGAAGTTTATTTTTAAATCATCTCACCTATTTGGAATAAAAGAAATAACAGGACTTTATCCTGCCCAGTGTTTAATTACTTAAATCTGCTAAATTGTACCTGATCTATGTTATTAAGTTATGTTCACTTATACCCACAACCATACCTTTAATCAAAAAATATTAGTTATAAGTGACTCAAAAAGAAGAGCATGTTACAGCAACTTGACATAATTAAGTTAGTAGGACTATTTCTAAAACTTTGACTATGCACAACTTAATCTATTTAATTACTTAATTTCAATTTAATTACTAATGTTTGGGTTTACAGTGTGTTTCATTCCTTAAACGGTACTTGACTTAAATCTGTGCTTATTCTATTACTACACATAGCCACGAGGAGGCGCTGTCTACTAAAAAACAAACCTAACTTGCGTCAACGCCACTCTCGCACCATGTCTGCGTGATGATAAGCCTAAGTCATTTATAACCAAATGGGATGTGCTTGAGACCTTGATCAAGGACAGAGAGATGGACTCAAAATATTTTCTCTTGAGGTTAAATTAATGTTGCTTTACAATGAGCATTAACCGGACTGTTGAGCCCAAAGCCCTGATCACTCTCGTCTTTAGGGGCATGAGGCACATATTTTAATTACTCTCATAATGTTATTGTAGGCCTTGGTCTTATAAAGACCACTCTGTGCATCAGGGTGGGTACGCGACACCTTCATTTTTGGTATTTTTACGCAAAACCAAAAGTATGCAAATATAGGCCTATCCTCTAAATGCAGTTACATTCTTGGCATAAAAAGTGTAGCCTGTGATATGTGATCATGTGATATTGGAGCCTTATTTGATTAGGTTTTGATGAAACTAGGGCAATAAAAGAAGGTGCTGCCACAATTGCAGCACCTTGCACTGAGGCAGTGCAATTTCAGCAACCTTCAAAAAAATCTATAACTAAATATAAATAAAAGCATAATAATAAGATTAAATAATAATAATAATAATAATAATAATAATAATAATAATAATAATATATTCTTATATATATTCAGTCATCACTATAATACCCAGAATACATAGCAACAATTATGTGTATCCCATAACATTAATATAGGCTAAATAACTGGTTTAACTCATTTTGACTTCTGAAATGAAGCCCTCATGTTTCAAAAGTTTGTAAACTAGGAATACTCATGCACTTTTTACAGTATCAGTACATGAGAATAATATACAAAAAGCTCAAGTAAAGCTTGGCCATATTATAAACTTATATAAATTGAAATTACTTTTTATCTTTTGACTTAACTACACTGTTTGTGTTATTCTTGCAGGGCAGCCTATGCTTGAGCTAAAAGCAAACAGGCTTTTGTAGTTAGAAGATTGTTTCATATAAGAGGCACTAAAAGCACCACCCAAATAAAGTTTATAAGAGATAGGTCCTTTTTGGATCCATAGGCTACTTTTTACTTCTCCATGTTCCAGATTTGATTATTAAAAATGATGCTATCTAATATAAAATTAAACCCAACCCAACCATAGTCATGCAAAAAACTTCCTTTTTTTTTTTCTTTTTGAATAAGGGAGGCTATAGTTTGGAGACAGAGAAATGAAAAGAGACCAGACTAGACAAAAGTGTGAAATATTGGTTCATCGTGGCTCAGTAGTAATTAGTCAGCTTAGACATTTTAGCTTTTCTAGGCAGCCCCCTCTCTCCTGTCACACTTGGAGCTAAAACTAATGCATATCATTACATTTCCCCTGTAGAAAGTGAACCACCAAGTGCTTCTACTATAAGTGAATTGAAGCCTATACTTGCGAGTGTTATTTTCTAAAAACCTGCAAAGCAATGAGCAGGTGGATATGACGTCACGCTTGGAAGATCAAAACAAAAACAACCAAACATCCGCGATTCTTCCCCGTTTTTTACCTCCTTTCTTTTCTCCGCGTGTTAAAAATCTAATAATAAGGAAGACGACAGAGGCTACCGAAGCTTTCCCTGGGACACGGGCAGGAATCGTGAATTAGACTCCACGCCGGACTCCCTTTTGGACGGGTAAGCGTATCTCTTCTAGCCTTTGTAGTGAAGTAAAGTTAGTTAGTCCCCCTCCTCCTCTTCTGACCCTCGAGCGGAGGAATATAGCGTTTATGGTTGTGATTGTTGACGCACGCACGCGTTCCCCCCACAGGAGCGCAGTTATCTCGTAATTTAGTCGCTACATCATCGGTACGCTCCGTCCGCCTGTCTGTCTCTAAACTGCTGTAAAGCATTTTCAGCCCGGTAAGTTTCAGCGTTATCACAACGCTAGCTGCCTCGTATCTAGTTAGCTACCTGCTGCTGCTGTGGCTGCCTCTTCAGCACAAGCGATCCGCACTGTTTTATTTTATTATTACCGCTCTACTCCAAGTGTTTAAATGCGTAAAAACACCTGATATCTTTACGCATATTCTTACGCATCGCCATGCTTTACTTTCTGCATGCGCCTTGCTTTCTGTAGCCTCAGGGAAAACTTATTAAAGTTGTATAGTTTCTGATTAAAGTAAATTACTGCTAGCTGCCTCAGATTTATAGTTATTCACACGTGACTGGCGGGTAGGGCAGAGAAAGTTATATGTTTTGCGGTGAAAAGTGGAAGTTTGAGTGCCGTGATTTCTATGGCAAAGTTAGGAGCTCTTCCCCACGTGCTAGCTGCACTGCACGCTTGTAAAGTGCTCAGAGCGATAAAAGGAGTTATTCTAGCTCTGAAGAAATAATTTAAGACAGGCAAACTTTGTATTTATTGAATGGAGTAAAAAGAAAAAGGAGATCATTCAGGCTTTACTGCTGATGTTGCGATATGCTGATGAATAAATTCCCTTTCCTAAACCACATAAAAGTTGTTTTTTGTACATCGATAGTAGTAGCTGTAGAATACCTACAACCAGGACGCACAAAAGACACTTTTCAAATGCAAAACAATAGAAATAACTGAAATGATAAAGTTTCCCATGCAAGTTTACTTTGTCCAGAATGTGGTCATGCGTAAAGTGCACGACCATACAGCCTACGGAAAGTAGCCTATTACTTTGTATTGGTTTATTTGAATACAGCATGTATGACATCAAAGAAGCAGTAATAATAAGACTACTTGTGTATGAAAAGTAATGCACAACTCCAAACGCGTGGATATAACAATGTAACATGATACTAACAGTTTTACAGTGAATGCGCAGCTGGCATCAGACTTTAAAACATGAGAATTTATCAAAGGGAAACTGCAGCTTTAACAGCCATAGCTGGCAGGGCTCCCTCCTTCTTGGTCTTTGGATTAGTCATTGTCTAAGAGAGAAAAAAAGACACTTTTTGTAGGAGAAGTAAAGTAAACAGCCTCCAACAAGCGAACCTTGACAACCCAGATTAAGGAAAACAGTGGAGATCAAACAGGCTGCTGCTGGGCTGTTGTCATGAGCTACACACTATTTGAACAGGCACTGGGCACTGGACTCACTTATGCACAAATGGACCTTCACAAAGCCTCGGACAGATTTCAAAATACCAACAGAAACTTTATTTCATCTCAACCTTTACACTCCCAACCACACAGTAAACTTTCAAACTTGATACTTGCAGTGATTTTGTACAGTGTCCTTTTGTGATCATTGATAAAGTAATATTCACTACATTTTCAACAAGTGCTTTTCGACTAGTAACTGGACTCCTTTAATCTCCTCTCTAGTATCTTTTTGGTTTGCAAAGGGTTAAGAAAGTTATAAGTCAGTCATGCGTTGAGTGAGAGGGGAAGGGGCTGTCAGTGTTTGTGCTCAAATGCACTATTCCACAGACCAAGGGGACTGCTCAGTCCTCGCCCCATTTAATAACAACAAACCTACTTTTAGAGCTGGAATAAAATATGTGTATTTTGACTTTTTTGTTTGTTTGTTTCCTTTTGAGCATTTTTAGTATTATGGCTGCACTACATGACAACAGTATTATTGCAGCCTTGAAAAATAGAAACCAAATGAATTAGCCATAAGTCTACCTTTTAATTCAAAATGAGAAATATTAGTTTTCCCATCAATGCAATGAAGCAACGGTTTAGTTACATTTTTAGATTCTCTCTTTAAAATATTATTATGGCCTAATCATAATAAATCAAATTGTCAAACTAATCATTGAAACTATTTAGATCCCTTTTGAGTCTTTGTTGTTTATTGGAAAGCTCCTATTTTAAAATGAGAAGAATTCTGCATACATTTTTCATCCAGCATTTGATTTCTTATATAAGACATTCTTAAACCCACGCAGGGTCCTTTTTTGCTCAAAGCTCGACAAGTGACAGTTGAATAAAAGGGAATTTTCTAAATGATGCATGTTTGATTCATATGGCACAAAGGAACATGAATGGAGGGCTCTCATTACTGCTGTGCTACATGAATGAAAGCTCCTGTAAAGGGACAACAGCACAGAGCTCCGGGTTTAGACCTGGGCCCGGCTCAGAGGGCTAAAGGTGAGGCAACTTATGTGAAGACTGACACACTTGTCAGATCAGATGTAATTGTGTTCAGACCGGTTAGTACTCTGCAAAGTGAATACATGTTTCTGCAGAGTTTACACTGTGCGCTGTAACAGTAAATACAACAAGCCCCAGTTGGTATATTTGAACTAGTTTGTTATTGACTATTTGCTTTTGGTAAAAGCTTGACACTCAATTTTTGTTATGCAATTTATTGATTAGAAAGTTTAATTTCGAATTGCATTGCTGATGCATTTGATAAATATTGTGTTTATTTCTCTATTTTTTTGTTTTGTTTTGTGAGAAAATGCTCAGACATACAATCTGACAACATCTGACAACATCTTTATGATGTGACTTTATATACGGTGTAAAGAATTGTATAATAGTTGTACATTATAGTTGATTATTTTTTTTATCATAAAGAGTTGTACATTTTTTTGTGGAAGCAAAAAGCATTTCACAAAGAATTATAGAAAGCCATGTTGACAAGAAATAAGTAATTCTACATTTTAAATCAAAAATAAAATGCACACCTACACTGATTGCATATCTTTGGAACATTTTGACAATGAATATAACACACCAAAGCTTTTATCTGTTATATACCTGAATAACTTAATTTTGCCCTTTAGATTTTCCACTATTTGGACCAGTTTTGACACTTATGAAACATCAAACTTTTGCATCACTAAACCTACAATCTTAGGAGGACACACTCCCAAGATGTTTATATACACTTAATGTTATTAGTATTTTTTGTTCTTAAATACAGTGCCAGGTTTTCAACTTCTTCATTATTAATACCTGCTAACATAATTCTAGTTTTAGTATATGGGTATATCCTTTTTAATAAGTCTACACACCATATACTGTACTGCAGCCTAATATTCGTATAATCCCTCCAGTCCTTACGCTCTTTCTCCACACATCTGCTGGTGATGGTATCGATGATAACACTTGTCCTGTCTTCTTCAGGACATCATGAAGAGGAAGTGATGTGCACAGCTCTGGGAAGACTCTAAAGCCCCAAGTGAAAGTCTGACGTCACAGCTGTAAGTCATTTGTCTGTGTCTGTGTTTAGACTGCTGCTCTCGAGTCATTCCTCACCAAGGTCACCATCAAGTCCCACTGACTCGTCCCTCTTTTCAGCACTATAGCCAGGACCTGTTTTTAGGTTTGACCATTCTGTCCCTTTATATTATATATATGGTTTTCGTTTTTAATTTATTTAATAGGGTCAGTGCATATTAATGAACATCTACAACGTTGCAGTGTAAATATGCAAGATTATAGCAAAAATGCTCATTTCCATCTGTAGTCCCTAAGCACGTGACACCACAGATTTATATATTAGGGCCTAACCGATATATCAGTTGGCCGATATTATTGGCCGATATGGACATATCCATAGAATTTGTCCTTCACAAATAATGACACCCAGTCCACAAAACAGAGCTATTAATCCAGTTTGAAGTGTTCTTTGAAAGTAAAAAGTTTTCCTCACATGTCTGTTTACATCCACACAGCGCACGGATCGAGGTGAAGCTGCAGATTAGTAATAGTGACTCTACTTCCTGTACACTTTATTGCTAATCTTTTATCCTTTAAAATCATGTATCTGAAGTATTGCACCACATTTCACAAATAATAAAAACACAGATTTGACTTGTATTTAAACTAGAAGTGCAGTACTCTGATCTTTTGAACACTTAAGAGTCTTAAAGTGACTTAATCTAGACAGGAAACCCAAGACGTGAGCTGCGCTCACAACTGTGTAGCCTGTGCTCCACAGCCATATCCCGCTGCAGTGTTTGAGATTTTAAGTCTCATAAGGTTCTCCTTGTTTCTGTGGTGTGCGCTTTTTGTCGCACGTTTACACACATACACACACACACATATTTGTCATATCAAGCACACATCGAAATGGTTCATAATATAATATATTGTGTGTGTGTGTGTGTGTAGTCAAGATGATTAAAATCGATCGATTGATGATAACATTTTTTATTCTATTTTATTTAATTTTATTATCTTATTAAAAAAAACAAACTAACTTTTTTTCTTTTTATTGACAGGATTGACTGCGGGCATCTCCATTAAATAGACACAAATGGGTCTATTCAGTGGAACTCGCTGTGTATTAAAGTTTGGTTAATTGCCCATGCAGCCCTTATTTGGTCAGTCCAAAATAGGTATGGGACGATATAGAAATTTTGTGACATGATTATCATGGCCAAAATAATTGTGATTGGCAATAATATAACATATGGTTTTAGAGATATCAATAATTATAATCTGAATGTTATGGATTTGTTCTATCTTAAAACAACTTTTATAATATTGTACTTTGTTATCAATGAAAATAATGATCTAGAAGTGAACATCAAGGATAAGTAACTTTTCTCTTAACATCATGGTGATGTAATGGGGATTATCACAATTATATAAAACTATCCCACGAACAATTATTGTCCACCCTTTTTATCATGATAAACAAAATTATTGTTTGTTGTCCCTAATCCAAAGTATAATATGAGCAAATCCATGTTTTTATGTGAAGGAGTGTCATATTGTACCTAATATGCAAAGTAGTGTTTCTTGTGATGTAACTGGAATGTATCGGTGTCATCTTAGGAAGCATATTAGGCCTTGTTATGAACAGGCTCTAGTGGCAGTTCCTCGCCTTAATAACAGCCTAACCACTGAGGTCTGTTCTTCCATCATGGTGTTGGTGGAAAGTTGTTGCTCTTTGATCACGTCTTTTCAGAGTTGCTCCAGCTCAGCCCTGGCACTCTGTCTGTGATAAGCCATCACAGCACAGACAGGAGACACTAAAGGAGAAGAGCTGAGCAGCAATGCAAATTCTGTGGACACGCACTAACCGTACAGTCTCTTTGCCTTTAAATCCAACAGTCATTCTGCTCTTCTGCTGTGATTCTGCAGTTTCAAAATAAAGGTCACTTATTGGCTAAATTGAAGTTAACTCCTCTCTATTAGATTGCAGTTGGTACAATCATTGTTTAGTGAAGCAGACAGAAGCAATGCTGTATAGTGTGAAAAAAAAACAAAGCCAAAAACAAAAGAGCAGCACTAGAGTAATTCACTAAATCACAGAACTAATGCATGTTCAAACTGTTTCAGGCTGATTGACACTGACTCACTTTACTGAATCCTGATTGTTTTAATTCACCTGAGTTGAGGTTATGAGGTTATGGTCCTATGCTATGCAGAGAGGAGCTGTGTGTCTGCCCTGCACCCTCTGGGTTCATTCTGTCTATAAGGGTCCAGACAAATCTTATGGATATAGCCAAACAAAGCAGTACAAACACTGGTCTTTATGGACATCATGGCAGTGGAACAGTGCATGTAGAATAAACAATCAATTAAAAAAATACCCTAGTGCAAAACATACCAATTCAAATGTTATCTTATTTTATTCATTTTTGTTGTAAAAAGTTGGCTCTTGACCATAAATGCTATTTGGGACGCTGTTGTTCTTCCTTCTTGGTACATTGTCACCTTCTTTGGCTTCTGGGGATTATTTAAAGCCACAGTAACATTTTAGCCAAAAAATGAACTAAAATAAAAACATGCTTTTATGTTGTTGTTTTTATTGCACTGAAAAACAAATGTCAATACTGTGAGCATCTCCACAAACCTGACTCTTATTTGGCTACAGGGAGGGCCTTCTCTTGCTTGTCTCCATGGAACTGTTGTTCCCTTGGCTATAATTTGAGTTTGTGTGGTCCTCTATGTCTTTTATTTATTTTATTTTATTCTACTTTGTGATTTTTATGGTGTGGCTTTAATTTGATTTCACCGGTTTTATTTTAATGTGCTATAGAAATAAAGTGGATTTGGATTTCCACAGTATGGCATTAAACATGTCTATCTCCATGGAGAATATTCTGTATGTATGAGTTTAACATTCAGTTTCCATGCAATCATGCAGACGACGTGCCAGAAAGTTACACACTGAACCTTTAATGTAATCCTGACATTGACACAAACAGTTACAGCTTTAGGTGATGGGACAATAACTTGCTTTGTAACTGTGTATTCTATTAAGATATTGAATTGGGAGTATACATGAGCCATTGAACACATCCACTCAGTCACATTGATTCTCACTTTGGAGAATGCGAGCACCATTATGCTGAGGCTCTACTACACTGAATCTGATATAATTGCAGCTCAAAATACTCAACCGTGGCTTTAGGAACATAATTTAAGGTCCTTCTCCCTTGTTGACTGTTTTCCCTCTCGCCAATTAAAACACTTTTAATTAAAGGTGCATAGTAATTGCCCAAACATGCTGTTCAATTATTGCACCCTCTCTTAAATGCACTTAATGGCTACAAGTTCACTTTGAAGTTGAACGCTGTGTTTTCCCTCAGTCTGTACATAAAAACATCATTTGAACACCCCCAAGATCCCCGTTATAAAAGTGCGCTCCTAATTGACGGGTTGTTGCTTGTTTAGTTGATATATATTTACCAGCCGGGTGGTAATTGGAGAGCTGTAATTACCCAGGATGCAATGCGCCACTCGAGCCGTAGCCAGGACGAAAGAACGTAGGTTAGTGTAACATTTGTAGCATCAGAAAAGAGCTAATTGAGACTGTTATTTTGTTGTGTGTGAAACCAGAGGCAACACTCCTTTTTATTTTGTCTTTTTCAGCAGTGTCCCCCAGCTGTTCATAAAAGGTTAGTGGATCTGGAGTCCCTTCCGATGATGTAGCTCCGTCGCCTATAATGGCCTTGTTAACTGAGATTCATTACCTCTTCATTCGGAGTCCCCTGGATATTAAGGCAGCGCTCTAAAGCTACTGTCGCGGTGAAGTCATCCTGGTGTGGTTTGCTGAGCTATTCGTCCACTCCTGATGATTCACTTGACCTGAGACTAAAGGCTCGGAGGCAGCAGAGAAAGGATTTGACTTTGTTTGTTGCTGACAGTGGTGGAAAGTAAAGATGTCCTTTTACCTACAGGTGCATTCTGGGGCAGAGGGACAGACAGGCAGACAGCATACTTGAATGTGAAGTCTTTTGTTTTTTAGGCAATGGTGTTAAAACTGTTATGAGGGACTTGTCAGCTCCACTACAGGAAATGACCACAGTGGTTTTAACTGGACTAATAAAAGTGTGGCAGTATTAGTGTTTTATACTAGTAGTGGCAGTAGTAACGTGGTCTATTGAGTAACAGGAGAAAAATGGTAACTTTTTTTTAAATAAATGTTAGTCACAGTACTAACATTTGAAATCAATTGGGATACAAAGGAATACACTAGGATACTGATTCTGATACCACAATGATAATAAAATCACTCTTTATTTAGACGATATAATGTAATTTTCTACATTAAGTTATTAAACCAGATCCATGGGCATATACTTGTCTATGTGGTCTTATACAGCTCAAGATCGTTCTATAGCTTTTCAGGAAAGGTTCATTTCTGTGCGGTGAATGTGACTTTTTTTAGTATCGGTACCTGCTTAAATGAGTTTGGATGCTAGTTTTTGTATCAATTAGTATCTGATTGTCAATACTTTTGGCAACCCTAGTAAAAATTAAAACTGTAATAGTGGTGGTAACATTAGCTGCTGTTCTGGTAAGCAGCTTGATGTTTGTGATGTGAAAGATATGCGTAATAGTAGAAATATTGACATTAGTAAATAGATTTGAAATGGTTAAAAAAACAACAACTTTTAAACATTATTTCTAGGCAAACTGACAGTTATGTTTATACATAATTTTACATTTAAAACATCCATTGTTAATGGGCTTGATCTCTCAGTCTCTTCTTCTGTCTGCAGTAGTTTCACCTGTGTGTTTGTGTGTGATAACCAGAGCTCCCAGAAGATTCTTGTTGTTGTTTGTCGGCGTGGGCCGTGACTTGCATCTGGCCGAGCGCTCCTTTGAGGGAGTTTGTTTTTCTGCCGGCTCGTGTAAACAGGGTGGGGCTCCACTCCCAAACCACTCACTTGGAGATGATTATTTTCACAGGACTTGTTTTCTGTTGATTGTTTGAGTCAATAGATTAACACAGACTGGAATTATATGTTAGAGCAGATAGTAGCTAACCCATTGTATGTGCCAACTAGATAAACACTTGCACAGTGCATGGGGAAACTGAAATCCTAGCATTTATGTTATTTAGTTTTACCTTCAACGTATGACTTGATGAAGCTTGTTGCCAGGCTGCACTGGTGTTTTCAGAGGCGTGCCAGTTTTAAGCCTGGATTATGTCGGTTCACTTGTGAAGAACAGTGTGAAAAAACACACAATATGGAATCAAGAAGCCAACCAACTATGCCTCATTATTTACTGTCTTGAACTGTATTAATAATGTTCATACAGGTAAGAAGAGCAAAAGTACAGGGTGCAGGTAAAAAACGGTAGTAATCCTCACTTGTTGTTACTACTAATTCTTGTAGTATCACACCTTTTGTGATAGTGATAGGCCAGTGTGATAGACCAGTTGTGACAACCGAGCTCTTGCTATTTACACATTTATACCTGTTAATAAAAGTGTACAAGAAGAACAATAACAGAATAATATTTGGCCTTGATCTTGGCCTAGGATAACCTAGGAGTGTAATATTTATGATTTGACTATTACTATTAAAACAATGTGTCCATCTGGTATGGAGACAGAGAAAAGGTTTGCTTGTGTTCTTAAATGGTAAACATTGGCCAGCTGTTGCTGTTATGTAAGTGAAACTGGTGTCATAAAGAGTCTTTAGTGGTGCATGTTGTTGTCGTTCTGCTTCTGTTAACCTTTGACTGTTTACTGTGGATGGCACTTTGTAGTCAGTGCAGTGCACCTGTTGTAAAAAGCTCTGATAATGCTTAATTTAAATGATCATCTGTTGGGAGTTATTGCTTATTTTTCTAAAAGCCTTTTCATGTTGTGTATTATGATGAGTATGCTTTAATATGATGGCTAATCGCTTCCTCACAGTGAGAATGTCTCACATTGACTAAATCAATCTTTTCACATACAGAACGGAGCCTCGGCTTTGAGTGCATTTCTGTGTACTTCATATACGCTCTGATGCGCTCTGATTGAGGGCCTAATTCAAAGAATTTTAATCAGTCTGACCAGCCCTCTTGCAGTGTCATCTTTTTGTAAATGCCCCATAAAATGAATAGATGAGCAGTCTTTTTTTAGAGCATAATGGCTACATTAGAATGGGAGATGGATGGCAGATGAAAATTCTGTATCATTTCCACTCTTTTCCTCTCTTTTAGTGACTCTGATCTTTTATCAATAGTGGTCCAGGGCACAGTGAAGTGTTCAGTTAAACCTGATGGAGTCCCAGCAATGGAAAAGGTGATGACCATTTAAGTAAACTAGTAACTGCTGCAATATCCATTTTTACTGAAGCAGTTGAGATGAAGTATGGTTTTATGCAACCAAACTATTAGATTTATGCTGGTGATTCTTCTCTTTTATTAACTGTAAATCCACACCACTCTCAGGCCTAAAGTAACAACCCATTTCAACAAATGAGATAATGCCATTTGGGAGCAACCTGAGTCTCTTTAATATGTAAACAATTGAACAGACAGTTGCTCATAGTCTTTCACTGCGAGCCTGGTGAGTCATGCTAGTACACACCTACTGTATGATCCGTATGACAAGTAAATCATTTACTCTGTACATACACTGCCTTGTCGTTTACAGACTATGTGAATACACTGAATCAACAAGTTTATCTAGACTTTGGACTGTAAACAGGAATTTACACAACTGGTTACATGACAAACAAGTTAATTATCCACCTCTAACTGTTTGTAAATGGTTTCACTGTTTAGTATTTAGAACATTTAGTACAAAAGAAGTCCTTCAGATGCATCATACAAAAAGTAGGAGCAAATTAACAAAATCATAGTATACAACCCAATTCCACATAATTTCCACCTGTTCTTCGCTCTTATTTACCGAGACACTGTGCATCCAAGACTACTTCCATTTCATACCTAAAAGACATACTACATTCATCAGTTTGTCTTTGAGTAAACCTCTTTTGGGCTGTTGCTGGTTGGAAACATGCCAGTTGAATTTTCTGATTCTATCTTCTTTTTTTGGTTTCCCCCATCAACCTAAAACATGCCCGCACCCCTATGAACTAACATCAAGGACCATAATGTCCACCCTCCTGTGGGCTCACCACCTGCAGAGGGGTTCATAGGGGGGGGTCAGGTGCTATGAGGATTGGGCAGCAAACTGCCCCCGTGACCCAGCCGGATTAAGCGGGAGAAGATGGATGGATGGATGGATATCTTCATCTTCAGAATGGGTAATATGGGGCTTATCATGCAGGCCTGTGACCTAAACTCTTTCTCCCATCCTTTTACATCACTCTGAGAATTAGCAAGCTCCACCATCCACGCCTGCAAACATAATTAAAGAATTGACATTATAATTACAATGTGTCGACTGTCTGTTTATAGTGTTGGAGCGATGCACAATACTGTGACTTATTTGGTGTAAATGGGCTGAGGACTGGACTTGGTGGTAAATGTGATTTGATGTAGTTGACATGTCAGTAACAACTTTCACAACCTCCTGAAACCAGGCACCTTTAATATTGTCATAACAATGGTAAACATATATTAAAGGGATAGTTCAGGTTTTTTGACATGAATCTGTATGGCATCAGCAGTGTCATGCATCAACGCTGACTTACCTCCCAACAGCGTCCAGTGAGCCGAGGTCTTGCCCGGTTTTGGTGCTGACAAAAGTCGTCCGGCAAGTTGGCTGGGGTCACGAAAATAAAGCGTTTTTCTTCTCAAAATAATATGTGTTCAAAAGAGATTCACGAAAAAGTCAGACCTCATCGCTTGGTCCTATTTCTCTCTGGTCATATCACTCCGCGCTGCCACCAGGTGACTCTTTCACTGTGTTTACTGCTCGGAAAGTCCACGACAACATGTGTGACTATGACACCAACGATGAAGACATTGCCTTTAGCACAGAGCCAAGGGGAAATCTTTATGAACCCGAATATACTGATGCCCAAATTCACTAGATGGAGTTAGAACAAGCAGCGTGAGAGAGGAGGGACAGAGAAGTGGTACAAGTCAAAGCTTGAGCCGTGAGAGACTGGGTGACCGACAAATGGTGGTGCACTTGTGTGAAGTAATGTCGACAGAGGTGGAGAGCTACTGCTGCCACAAATGGGATCTCATCATGCCACAGATGTAAGACCTTTCAATTGATGAGGAGGCCAGCGTACAGCTTCTGTCTGCATCACAAATCATAACGACTTTCCAGCAATCCTGAATGCTGCTGTCTTGCAGACCTTTTTCCACATTGAAGCGCTTGGCAAGAAGCTAAAGTTGCCTCAAAGCAATATCCGAGACAAGAAAATGGTGAAATGTGTCTGGAGATTCAGCCAAATTTTTGTTGTTACAGCATGGATAATCACAAATCACAAAAAACTTATATACTTATCGCTCTAGCTCTCACATTAGCTCTCTCGCGTCGCGGCGGTCATTGGTCTGAGCACATAAATACTGCCAAACAACTGAAAAAATGTTGGATTTGTGCGTAGCTGTCACCTGGCGGCAGCGCACAGTAATACAAACAGAGAGAAAATGGCATCAAGCAATTATGAGGTCTGACTTTTGTGATGCAAATGTATCACTCTTTTGAACACATATTGTTTTGAAAAGAAAAACTCTTTATTTTCATGACCACAGTCAACCTGCAAGACTACTTTTGTCAGCACCAAAACCGGGGAAGTAAGTGCACGACACTGCTGCCGGGGATGCCATACAGATTCATGTCAAAAAACCCGAACTATCCCTTTAACTAAACAAGCAACATTGTCATGGCAATGTTACATGCAAGTTAGGTAAATGATGCAATCCCTGGCTTTCACAGGATGTGTGCCAGTTTTATTTCAGTTGTACCCAGATGGTGTTCTTTGATTAAAGACTGAAGTTACACTTTGCTACCTTCACTGAATTAACCTGCTGTTTACTGCAGCTCATGGGGCAAATTATAATATCGGCTTTCTTAGAGGTCTTAAACTTCTTCTAATTTACTTTCTCTAATCTAAAATTGCATTTTTGACTTTTGTTGTCCACATTCAGCCCATGTGACCCTTACAGTCCTAGGAATCTACAAATGTCCTTTCTCTCTTGCATCTGTCTTGGTTGTGTCACACGCACATAACCACCATTGTACCAGAACAACATGCAGACAGAGAACAGAGAAAACAAAGCAACACAGATTATGCAAATGTGCATGTAGGGTGTCCCAGTATTGATAAGCGACATTTGTGTACAAAACAGCATGATCCACAAATACTGTATGTGCTCAGTGAGTGTACTCCCGCACATCATGATGAAACATTTGCTGTGGAGTTGTGACATAGACTTGAGAGGGTTAACTCAGCTGTTAGCTCATATAAGATGCCAGATGTTTGGGGTGAACTTTTAGTCATTGTACTGGAAGTGGGGTCAAACAGCCAGAAGGTGAAAGGTTGCGCAGAAAAAGAAGTAGCTAATTGGATATGAGCATGGAGATGTATCGTTTATTGCTGTTGTGGCAAATGCAAGTGAGACATTTTTCCTCCATGAAATATGAAATCTCATCCCAGTGTTTGGCTTTTTCTCCAAGTCACCTTGTAATTGTTTCTGTGCCATAAGCAGCTATTAGTATTGCTAGAAAATGGTAATGCTTTGAGAGACTCATCTTTCCCTGAGAATGGCTCTCGATCACGCTCTCACATTCTTTTAAAAGGGAAAAGGAAGATGAATTTTGCCCATAAAGGCTGCATCACAAGGGCTTTTTATCCTAAATGGCTCTGGGGATTGTTATCTGTGGGAAGTGTGTCCTGCCTGCGTCGTGTTCAATCAAGTGTCCACTTAGCTGTGACTGGGAGTAATTGTTCCCAAGTGGGCCGCACACTGACCTGTTAATGTCTGCGCTGACCCTCTAACCTTGTCAGCACGTCTTGGGGAGGAGTTTAAATCATGTGGATCTCCTCTGCGTCTTTACACTACCGGGTCAAGTGGGCGTCGGGTCGGGCTCTGAAAGACCACTCTGTTGTAATTGTCCCCAGTAGCATGGGTCAGCTCGGGGTGGTCCACAGACGCAGCTCAGATTAGATGAGGAAGAGGGAATAGTCCACCTAATGGGCCAGACCATTGATCCAATACAGAACCAATGGCTCTAAGTGGTGCCGCTCCATGCTCCTCAGCTCTGGCTGGACTCAGTGTGGAGAGCTGACCACTAAAGTGTCCTAAAATAGCATATACTGGTGGTCTCCATATTTTGCATAGTGTCTTGGAGTGAAGTGGGCAGACTTCATGGCCAACATAAAAAGAAAAACAGTGAAAATACTGTTTGGTCCAAGCAAAACATTAGAAATCAACAGAATTTTTAAGTCTCTTTTTTGCTTATTTAGCCAAAATAAGATATTTATATCCTGCTGCTTATTTTAGCACAACATGTAAACAAACCGCTTTATATACTTATCAACATGAGGTTGGATGTTGTGGTCTATCAAATGTGGTGTGTGACAGCTTTAAGACTAGTGTGACCACAGATGTAGTGACTGACACTAGTTTGACTCCAATTAAACAGGAGCCCCAGTCCCTGAAGGCACAGTGCTTATAACTACAGGACACTGTGACTTGCAGTGAGCACTCTGTATTTCTTATCTTGGTGTCTGCAGGTGTAAAGGTTGAATCTGTACACTAGTTTATTTGGATACCTATAAATGCTTCTAATAATAATAATAATAATAATAATAATAATGCCTTACACTCGTCTTATGCTTTGCAAGCTCTACAAGTGCTACACAGTTTGGCCTCTCACAATAACAAGTACGATACATTGCTGAAGAATGATAAACAGTAATATTGGAACTAATTTATGCCACTGACACAGTAACTCTTAAGTAATAAATAGCAGAACAATTATTTGCATCAATAATGAGTCCTAGAAGTTATTTATTTGACCTTTACTGAAGGATATAATATGCTATAAATACAGTATAATACTGCATTCATACTAGGCAAGGCAAAACTAATTTTTTTCTTTTAGTTTTTTATAATTTAGTTTATTAAAAAAAAAAAATTCCTTTGTCAGTATATAAGCATTATGTGGAAACATTCTCCAATCTGCCCCTAAAGATTTAATTTAATCAAATTGCATCCATATATTTTATATGCATTTCTATGTATCTATGGGATCAAAAGTAAGCAGGAAATATACACATATACACATAAACTGCAGTATTTTTGATAAAAACTGTTATAGATATTATATATTGTTGTTAGATTTATGTAAGTAAACTACAAGTTTCAAATTGTAATACCAAAATGTAACACCTCATTCTTCTTTTGTCATCTTTGTTTTATCTTTGAAAGGCATTTGTGCTTATCTTTTGCATTGGTTTGTATTTAGTGTTTTGTTTCATGATTTGTTTGGTTTGTTTCATGTAGATTGTGAGAAACAAGTGGGATGAATGAATGATGAATGAAAAATGTATATTCACAACTAAGTCATTTACATCCTAAGTGTAAATTGGAGGTACAAGTTTGCTCACGTTTTCTGATGTAATTTTTAAACTTGGGGCTTGAGGCAGACCAGGTGCTTTCCCCACCTTTCTCTTCCTGTTCGTAATCATACTTTTCCCCTTCCTTCTCCGTCTGTTGGTTTGCGTTCTGGGTCTGTGGCCTATCTGAAACCCTCCTGGCCACTCCCTCAGGACTACAAGCTGAAGTCTGATTGGAGGAATGGATCAGTGGCCAGTCCTGCATCAGTGATCAGGGTATGTAGCATTTCTTTCACACACTCATTTGTCTGTGCCCTGCCTTGTACTGAAACACACTCAATTAGAATCTTTGAATGTTCTTATTACTCATGAGTCATTTTGGTAACCTAAATTACCCCGGTATAGTATATTCATTCGAAATTTTGAGTAATTTCTATTGGAAAGCCACATGAACAAGGCATTACACCAGTTTTCAGGTGTTGGAATGTGGCAGTGTCATACTCTTTTATGGGGCGCTGGAGCCTCTATTCCTGTATTGACTATATTCAATCTGATGTTAAGTGTTATTTATTTAAATGGATTGTTGGCCTTCCACATTACTACAACTGAACTATATAAAATTTGTACTGTATACTGTACTGTATTTGTTCTGCTCTTTGATATCAGTTTAAAATGAAATATAGACGAAAAATAAAATCGACAGGTAATCATTTTTAAAGTAGTAGTTGCAGCCAACTAGCTTGCCAAAGGTGATATGTTTTAAGCAGGACAGTGCAAAAAATAATAAGTACTGGTACTGGTATATTGTGGTACTAAATTTGGTGATACAGTATCAATATTGTGGGATGCTATATTGAGACATGAGTATTTTTTGGTATATTTTACTAAATTATTTTGTGACAACATTTTATTGCTTGTTTAGAGAAAGGAAACTTGTTTATGCCATACCATTTGACATATTTTGATCATTAAAATGGTTGTGTTTCATATTAACTTTGCACAGGTAGTGGTTAAGCTATATTGAATCGTTTTGAAATATAACATATTGAACTGTATCGAATCGAAAGTGCACTGTATGTAGATATGTATCGTATCATTGGCAACCTCTTGACAATGATAGTTTACATTTAAAAATGCAGTTTCTGTGATGAGTGTGCACTGTTAGCCAGTTATGTCCAAGACCAGTTTAGCTTTAATATCGGCTGTGTGCTGTAGCCCGTCCCTGTGCTCACCTCTGCCTGCTCCCTCTGCCCTGATTGGCTCAATCCTCGGTGCACTGGGCTCTGGCTGTGTGCCAGCTGTGCCCCCTGATCAGAAGAGAATGTGACATTTGTGCAGAGGTAATGGAATCTGCGTGCAATTAAATGTGTTTCTGCGAAGAACAGTCCTTCTCTTGCCTGACGCCCCCAGCAGCGAGGGGAGCATGTACGGTGATGAAGCGGCCCAGCAGGCTCCTGGCTCCTCTGTCTGAATACAATCTCTGTAATCTGCATGTCAGCTTGCGTTTTTACCTTCATAGCAATATCTCTGTCTCGCTATGGCAATGGCAAAACACATGTCCATTAGGAATCCCCCAAACATGATAAAGACATGTTGTTAAGAAATACATGTGTGAGAATCCTGGATTGAGTGAGACAGGAACAGATGACCAAGTTATTTTGTGCTGCCTTTGTATTTCTGTAGAGGTCCATATCTCCATTGCTGCCCTACTTTATTCTTGGTGCTTAATCAGTGGGCTTAGTGGTCACTGGCTTGAGTCTGTGTTCTGTAACAATAAAAGGGAGCATTTCCTCTTTGCTGTTAGGGCTGTTCTCGTCTTATACCAAAGCAACTATAGGGCAGCCCATATCTAATGGATGGGTGTTCCTCATCACACAGCTCATAAACATTAACTGGAGTCACTGTGTTCAGATGCTTCCTTCACTGGTCCTTGCTCCTTGTCCTTTATGGTTGCACAGCAACACAGGTCTGGCTGTCTACACATCCCGTATACACCCACCTGTCACCATACCTGAGTCTGTACCCTTGAAATCTTTTTGCATCTATCAGACCGTCTCTAACTTACCCATTTTTAGTCTCCTATTCAGGGTAGAAGTAGCTTTTTTAATATGAGCTATTAAAATTTATAAGTAAAAAAAAAAAAATATATATATATATATATATATATATATATATATATATATATATATATATATATATATATATATATATATATATATATATATATATAGATATTTTATTTTTTTTATTTAACCATTATTTAACCAGGAAGGTCCCACTGAGATCCGGAAATCTCTTTTTCAAGGGAGTCCTGGCCAAGAGGCAAATCACAGCACACCCGAACATTTATACAATTAAAAACAAGGGAAAATTTTAAAACAACAACAGGTCAAAGATTTCATTTCCAGGTCCTTCAGAATAGCATCAAACTGAGACAAAGTTATGAGATGTGGGAGTTGAATTGTCCTTTGCAAAGAGTTCCAGTCTGTAGGCGCCCGATACTGAAAAGCCATCTTTCCTTTCTCTGTCCTGACACTGGGGACAGACAGTGTGTAGACGTTCTGGGAACGGAGAGCATAAGGTCCATCAGACCTCCTCTGATGGACTCCTCCACTCAAATACATTGGGAGCAGTCCAATGAGTCCTTGGTACTATTTCAGCATGCATACATCCTCTTTTTTGTGCTTTTTTCTATGCACATGTAGTTTTTAAGAAAGAGAATATCATGTATCACTTAAATGTGCATACCTGTTCAAAAATGTGGAGTTGTGAGAAGTATTTTATTAAAACTGTCTAAACACTAACCCCTGCTAAACACGTAATGGGGGCCTTTGGTTGTCCCTCTAGTTCATCTTTTTGCACCAGTGTGGTCCTGAATCACAGATTGTAGCTGAAGGAGAGAGAAAGAGGCCTTCTCCATTAGTGTCATTCAAATGGTGAATTAGATCAATCTGACAGATAGATGCGGAAAATTGTTTTAATTGTATAATTATCTGTGGTTAGCCACTTGTGCGGAAAAGCAATGTGATGTGGTTGAAGGCCAGGGAGCACATTTTGGCCTTTATGCGCTTATTTTGTCTTGACTCAGGAAATGAACAACAATCAGGGGTCCGGAGGATAAAGCCTAAACACACGAGGGAGCCACGGGCAGGTCCTGGCGTGTGCAGCAAACTCTGCCCTGTGGAGGGATGTGTTCACCCACTGACTGTGTGCTCCTATCAAGGCTTTTCTGCTGCAATTAAGCTCTATTCTTTTTTCAAAATGATTTTGATTTGATTTTTTTTTTCAGTTTCTTTGTATCTCCCACAAATTCCAGCTTGTGACTGATAGTGACTTGACTATAAAAATGTGTGTGATCCATAAGATATTTTTATAGACCTTTTCATGTTTAAAGAAAACTGCAATTACTTTCATTACATTGCATTACATGCCATTTGTTGTACTTTTTAAAATGTGTGTTTATTGCAGAACAGGAATTTAAGTAATAATGAAATAGCAAAATCAAAGATAGAATGTATTTTGTAGCAAAGTACATTATTACTATTACAAATATTTAATCTCATATGAAATACACCTGTGATTGCACTAAAAAGCTATTTGTACAAAACTATTGTGCCACAATGTTAATTTGCTGTGAGATTCGGATAGTGTTACATCTCTATTGCAAAATCAGTCCCTGTGTGATTTTCATTCTGGTGGCTGATTCCAGAGCCTGACCAAATGCTGATGCGCTGCAGTCAGCAGATGTATGCCATTTTCAGCTCAGTCACTCCAGTGGAATAAAACCATGAGTTTTATTCTCATGGTGACTGACAGGACTGTGCTGTAATGTCACCTTTTCAACAAGCTTGACCTCGGCTAAACTTCATTTTGGGCTAATGTTTAATTGTAGCTAGCGTTTAATCATTATTTAATTTTGAAGATATACTCTATGTGTTATTAAGTTTGTTAGTTAAGTTTGTTTCAAGCATAAACAAATTCTGTATTTACATTTACACCGATGTTGAAGTTGTTTTCAGTTGCGTGTGGGTAAAAGTTCAGAAACTGAAACTGTCCGTGACAGTCAAATAGGTATAGTCAAAATGGCAAAATGTCCCAAGAGGCTTGTGTTTTTCATTCATGTTTTTGTTGTCTAAATGGTTGCTCTTCTTGATAATACTTGGGATTTGGAAAAGTAGTAGTAGCAGTAGTAGTCGTTTTTCCTGTAGCTTGTGCTGCACTGTACTGTAGTGTAAGATCTTAGCATGTGTCAGCTGTTGCCTTGGCCCTGCTCTGTTGTCCCACTGCACGTCTGATAATTCACAGGGGATTCACAGGTAACACAGCAGCACAGCTCGTCTGAGGATATGACTCGTGGCTCAAAGTGTCTGACACAATAGTCCATAAAGGGGGCTTAAGGGAGCCTCCTCCTGGATAATGTGCTAATGAAAGGTGACAGGAAGGACTCAGGCTCTGGAGCGGGCCGGGCCACTGGTCAGAGCAAAGGATAGGAAGCAATGTGTGGCTGGACTAAAGTGCAGTCAGAAGCAAATGAAAGCTCATATCTGCCATCTCCCCGGCCTCTGTGCACTTTCCTGTTTGGACTTGAAGGTGATTGGAGCCGAGGCGGTGACAGTTGACGGAAGCAGTGTACAGGAGAGAGTATTTATTTACAGTCAGAGGCAGCGATGCTTGTTCAGGATGCGGTTTCACGCAGGATGTGCTGCTCCCTTCTCTTCCCCCCAACACCTCCTGCCATCTTTCTCATCTCCACCCTGAGCTCCAGTCCTCAGTCCTCAGGTCTGATCAGGAATGGGAAGTGGGCCCATAGGGAGGGGCCATCTCCTGCATTGTGTAAGAGGCTGGGTCTGGAGGTCTGGAGGCAGCAGCACACAGCTCACTCAGCACGCCTTCCTGCCGGACCCAAGGGGTGGTCCCGAGTCATCACAGGTCACTGACAAGGGAGGCTGCAGGGTGGGAAATGCATAAGAGAACGTCTTTAGAGGCAATGGGATGCTTAGCTGCTAACAGGCACACAGAAATACTCAATTTGTCAGTCAAAGATATCACAGGATTGAGTGACGTAAGATGAAGCACAAATGAATTTAAATCACAATTTGAATAGAGGCAATTAGCAAACTGCAAAGACTGCAGTTTTTGAAGCATACACAAGCTCGTCCGCAAACAACAAAATATCTTATTCTGACAACTTTAATTTAGATCTGTACAAACGTGTTCTGAAATGTGATTTATTGTATTAGTTTGTTCATATTTCAGCCTTTTTGTCAGTTCTTCTGGACACATTTAAAGTGTGCACTCTGAACACAATTCTTTTTATTAAAACATAAACTGCAAATCATATCACAACAGCAGTGCCCTAACAGGAATGGTAAAACAGTTTTCTAGTTGGCAATAAAAGTTAGTACCACGAACATATAAAAGTTAATTCAAATAATGCTAAATGTGTCTTTCAAACAAGTGGCTGTATCTATAAATCTATAACATCTTTAGGCTATCTTCTACAGACATTCAGATGAGCAATGCTTGATACCTTTTATTAGATAATTCTCTGTGGTGAATTAATTAACTCCAATACTGTCTCACTGCCAAAGCTAACATACTCTCAATGAGACAGACAGAAACTTGCTAAAACCTGTGCCATGCTGTCTTTCAAAGCCGTTGTCTTTATTGCCTGGAATCCATCTTGTAAAGCAGTGGTTGTGGGAGTGCAAGGTGTGTAAATCCTTGTAATTACATTGTACTTTCTTTGACTGCAGAACAGTCATCACAGGCCATACAACTTCTTCCTTTGTGAGATATTACAGCGTACCACCCAAGTGTAAATGAACCATGACTTCCTTGTTGTCTTGGTGCATTAATGTTTAAGCGGTGCTGTTTTTTTGTATCTAATGTTGCTTCCTTTTTAAAAATCAACAGTTTATCATTTGCCACAAAGCGAGACATTGATACTTTGAGAAAATATGCAACTTTTTATCTTTATGTTAACAAAAACTTTATTTTAAATAGATTAATTGTGCGTGTAGCAATAGGTGCCGTGATTAGGAATTGTGCTTAGGATCATATGTGAGAAAGAAAATATAATCATTATGTTCAAAACTGTGATATCAATATAGATTAGTTCAAATTAGCTCAAATTCTTAAGACCAGATCATGACCACAAAAAGCCTAAATTATGGCAAAAGTGACAAGATTCTAAAGTAACAGATTTTGTAGTCATGTGACCATCAGTCAAAAACTTACTTTTGAACATTTCCTTGTGTTGTACTACTTTCCTATTTGTATGTTGTAGGCTACAAGTTTTGTTACCTGCTTGCACTGCAGATGTAAATGAGCTTGGTAACTACAAACAGGCATATTTACATTTGGTTAATACAGATGTTCATTATTTCACATTGTCCATATTAAATAAATAAATGCATTTGAAATCACAATTCATTTTCATATGAAGCCATTATATGTAACTTTTATCAAATAAAATAATGTTTTTTTCATTATGGGTGTGTCTGTTGCACTATAAAACATAAAAAAAAACATGCATCTTTACAAACCTCAGAGGGCCTCCTCCTGTCTGCTTCCACAAAAATATTGTTCTTTTAATTATAAAATTCCACAGTAACTAATCTGTCTCCATGGACAATGTTCTGAAGTATGGTTTTAACTTTCTATTTCCATGGAATGGCTAATATAATAGCGTACCTGCAATATTAACTTTCCTATAATATTGTACATTTAGATGCATTATTTATATATTTAATCATGTCATTATTTGTGTTTGGTGGCACACAAATGCCTCTTTTACATAGTGTTTTTCCTCTGAAACATGACATGGTGGATTACATCAGCCCTGCTAGTTTAATCAAACCTGCATTTCACATCAGCACACTGCCCAGCATGCAGCCTGCTAATGCTGCATGGAGCCTTCACCTAATTGATGTTTTGGAAGATGAGCTCAATTGGATGAGTCATTAGGCTTATTAACAGACTTTTATTAAATGCCCCCACCCCCAAACTGATGAAAAAGTCTGTTGCCGACTACATTCTGCGCATAGAAAAACAGGACGCTGGATTGGGCGAAAAAGCAGTGTAATATATGTGTGAGATTGATCAGTGAGTAGCGACCCCATTATCTCCTGAGATGTTAATTACACTGTGCTCAGCTTGCATGTCAAAAGGCTCATAATTGAAGAAGGTAAAAGATGTACCACGTTTTATTTATGCTTTTACTCTCCCTCCCTCTCCTGTCTGCTTTTCTTTTCTTCACAATATTTGACTATGAGGCAGTTATTAATGGTTAATATTACATTATCATTTTGTATTAGTTTGAAATGGTATTTTTTCTTTTGCACAAAACAAAAACAGTGTATAGAATTTATGTTTAAATTTATGTTTAATCAGATTTACAATCATGATTTCAATGATTGCTATATTCAATCATTTGTATTTGAAAATAATTACCTTTTGTACTAAATTATATGGGTTTTCAAAGTTTTTTGGCAAAAAAGTTAAATAAAAAAATCAATAAAACCAATCAATGATACCTACAAATGCAGCATGGACTCGAGAGTAGAATGAAACTTAATTCAGCTAAAAAATGACTTGTCAAGCTATGAATTCCTGGTTCGTTTTGACAGTATAGAAGTAATAATTTTAGTTAATAGTCATTTGCCTTATGAACTAAATAATCCTGTTACAATTTAGATGTAATTAAGCAGCCCTGTATTAAACTGAAAAACCACTCCCTCCTTTGGTATGTTTTGTTGCCTCATAGTGCAGTAAACTTCCTATTGACAACATCTGAGCCATTGGGCACATGGTGTACTTAAAAAAAAAAAGAAACTTGTTTGTTTCTCACATGTTTATATTGATAGCGTCAATACTCGACTTTCTGTGGTTTCCTGTGGAGGACTGTGCTTCTTTGTGTTGCAATTTACAGGCGTGTGTGCTAGAGATGGGAGATGTATCGAAAATGGATCATATCGCAATTGTTACTTTGAAGATCTGCAAAATTTGAATATTGAGTACATCTTATAAAATGTGTTTTTTTAGTGCTCGCAGTGTAATCTTCCAAAACAAAGATAAAAAGTGATATTCCTGTGCTTTTATATATTAATTTTACAGCTCATTCATGTTTTGTGCAATAAAACAGAATCAAAACCACATTTACTGGTACATTTTAGCGTATTTCCGGTTATTACAATATGACCTGCATATCGTAATCCCTCCCAAAAAGCTTAAGATGTTTGTTCCTGTCATATGGTGTAGGCTTCATTGTGAGGTATAGATAATGCACATGATCGTCCCATCTGAGGCAGGTCCAGGGGGAGGGCCCGAGCAGTGGTCAGTGCAGCTGCTGGACAGTTATAGTTACAGGGATGATTTAGTGCAACACCTGGTGGACATCAGTAAGAAAGAGAAGAGCATGGGAAGTACAGCGCACGTATATTGTTTATGAAACATTTAAGTGAAACTGATTTTACTCTCATGGTTAAACAGGCGAGTTATTTGTACACTTACAAGTACGCGTTTCTGCAATATTTTATTTTCTAAACACATCTTTCAGACAAGATTTGTCCCACAGACCTTATATAATCCCACTGTTTCACCACTGTAGAAACTCAAACAGTTAAATCACATTATCGAGTGCTCTGTTTTCAGCAAAAAAAAGACTTGGAAAACTAAGCACATGTTTTGTAGTACGCTGCCAATCATTTTAACTGTACAGCAAATACTTGTTTGTATCGGAAAAATAATCCTGCCATTGCATGTGTTTATAAATGAACATAAATAGTTTCACATTTGCCATGACATCAGCTTCTCTCTCACTCCTACACTTTTACACAAGCAGACGTGTATCTAAAAGCCATTAGCATCTTTCCACTTGTTTATGTGCCCTGAGGAGACTCAGGGATACGGCCTATAGACTTGAGTAGATTTAAAGTAGAAGGGTATAAAGTGTCAGTCTTGTTGTGAGCCCTTTTTCTTGCCAGAGAAAGGCCTCTGCTCTCTCTGAAGCCAGTAGGCAGTATTTTGCTGTGGCAGTGCGCCCTTATCTGAGCTTGAGGTCTGTACTTTAATGGGCTTTATTGATCTAAACAACATCAGGGGTTGCGGTGATGTTATTAAGGCAGAGATAACTTCTGTGTAATTCCACTCCAACAATATATTAGCCTTTTATTGGTCTAAATAACTTTGGCTTTTAGACAGTAATGCACTAGTAAGTCACAGCGGCTCTTCATGTCGGCAGGATCTTAATAAAGCATTTCCTCTGGACATCCTGCTGCGGAGAGAGTGAAAAACGACAGGTTAAAAGGCATGCTGGGAAGTTTCCATGCCATCACTGTAAATGATCTCTTTTGAATACATAAATAAAGTCAGACAAGAGCCGCCAACGGGAAGGGGGTGGTTTGTACACATGTGGCCCAGCTCGCTTGCATTCTCACACCAGCGTCACACAAATCTGACTGGTCCATACTCATGCACAGCTTATTTAGAGATATATATTTAAAAACATTTAGTCATTAAGATGAATTATTTAATTTTTTCCTACTGTCTGGTATAACACCTGGTATAAAAATATAGTAAAGCAACTGAAATGTTAAATGTTCACAGTTAACTCTGCGTCTAGTGACTGTCCTTATTTAACCCAGTTGTGGTGTTTAAGCCCTTATGATTCCTTACATGTGGGAGAACTATTATACAATGTCTAATAAACTCATCAATTGCAGTATATTTACAATGGAGAAAGTACAGCTATTTCTGCTTGTGGTAAGTGTTTGTGTCCCAACAATAGTCATGTTTCTTACCTTAGAGCAGCACACATTTAAAATGAATATAAGTCAGCTAGCTCTTACTGTGCATGTATTTCCTCCAGACGGGGACAGGCATTCATCATTTACATGCTATATAAAGCCATGCTTTTGGTAATGAATTATTTTGTCATCTCACTGTGATGAGATTCATCTTTAATAACTGTAACAATTATTTTATTAAAAAGAGAAGCCGTGCATTATGGCTATCTGGCTGAGGTCTCGAGCTGGAAGGAATTCTCATTAAGAGCATTATATTAGCCCGGTGTGCCTTCACTTTGGCGTACTGCTCAAATTACATTAGGTGTCAACAATGTTTGTGTTAAAAGTAAGGAGTCATATTTACTGGGGCTAACTTTTTCATTTGCAGCCTGACATCTGGAGATGTATTAAAAAGATACTAATGCTTTGATTAAATCACTTGCACACAAGCCCTTTGAGAGTATTCACTTTTAATTGTGCATTAACAGTGGCTCTCTGTTGTATGGAAGGAAATGTGTTGTTGTGTTTATTTTAGAAAAAAACAGTTCAGTAATTCAATGAATATGGCATAAAATCATTATCATGAACTGCTTTATGGTTTGGTTTAAATATTATTGTTTATAGTTTATACTTCAGGAATATATTGCACTTCAAACTTTGTGATCATGACAACCCGACCCACTTGTCATTCCCAGCAGCAAACTAAATATCAGATATTATCAGTTAAACAAAATCAATTTTGGACCATCCATCCATCCATCCATCTTCTCCCACTTAATCCAGCTGGGTCGCGGGGGCATTTTGCTGCCCAATCCTCATAGCACCTGACCCGCCCCTATAAACCCCTCTGCGGGTGGTGAGCCCACAGGAGGGTGGACATCATGGTCCTTGATGTTAGTTCATAGGGAACCATCTCATTGGACCATCTCTAATATTTATTAGTTAAAATCCCCCTGTTATTTAGAATTGTGAAGTGTACTGCATTGCTATAACTTTGCTGTCCTGATTGTCACACAGTGCGTTACATTGTGTTTTAATGGTTGCAAACCCTGGGTTGCTGTTAATGACATGCTTGTAATTGTTTGTCATGGCGTTAATCTGCGATTTCCTATTTCCATGTGAAGTTGGATATTTGATGAAGGAGGAGTCTCGTCAGGAAGACAAAGTGCTGTCATTTGTCACTGGCTAAATGAGCTCCTCTCCTACATCCTTTTGGGTTTGAGCCCAGATACAATATTCACACCTCTGATTTAGAGTCTTTCTTCTGTTCAGCTGTGGGCCAGTGCAGTAGTACAGTGTACGTGGACCAAAACACAAAAACAGAAGAAGCACTTTTAAAGATTTAGTTGAAACCCAGTGGGAGGATTGTGTTTCCTCATGTCAAGATTGTGTTGTGTTTGTTGTTTGCTGACAACAAGAAATGTGTTAACTGTATTTCACAAAAGACAGAAGTGAAATTAAGGTTTGGTAATCTGTTATTCTTAGGTTTTGTGAGGACTCATCACTTCCCCAAATGTACACTTTTTAACAGGGAAATTATTTCTGCATTTTCAGAAGAACGGTTGTTCAGGGCACTGCATACATATTTTTAAATATTTATATTTTATGTTTAGTGATTTTTTTGTTTATTTTTCAAGTTTCAAGAAAGGCATCATTGAGTGTTTTTCCTGACACTTAAGCAAGTCATCTGTTCTTGATTAGTCGGATTCCATATTGTGGGTCTGGGAGCAGCTCTTTTGCCCTTAATCATCTAATGAGCTAAACAAGCCCAACAAAGGACAGCTTTAGTGAATGAGTCTCCAGAGGAGGCTACTTATTGTGACCATTGGCCCTTGTCTTTTCTCCCTCCGTATCGATCGGTTAAGCTCACTCCCTTTTGGCACACATGTTGTATAGTTTCTGTGTTCTTCATATTACCTGCTGTTTAACGTTGATATTTTTCTTCAAGGACAAATGGTACAGGAAAGGCAGATCCCATGTGAAGTCCCAGAGCTCTCAGCGAGTGGCAGATCCCTGTTCAACGCCAGCTGTTCTCTCAGATACACCAGGCCGTGCTCAAATTCTCTTAATATAATTCTGGGGGCTCAGGAGAGTAGTGCAAAACAAGCGTGCCAGCGAGGAGAAGGTTGAATTTTTCATCAGTGGGCCTCAACTCGCTGAGTTAGTGGGCAGTGCTCTCATTCATGAGCAGATGTTCAGCGCACTTACACTCTGCAGTTAATGTGAACTTACTGGCCTCTCTGCCATTGGCTGCAAGGACGTTGGCAGCAGTGTGGCATCAGAGACTTCCTCTCAGCTAAAGGAGCAGGCCTGAAGCACGAGGCTGGCCTTTGTGAGCCGCTCCTCAGCCCAGGAGCTGGATCTGAACAGAGAAAGCTCTGACAGCTCATCCGTCTTCACACCGACAGTGATGAAACACCAGCCACTGTTTGCACTGGGATTAGCAACTGATTTTCTACTTTTACATTTAGTTTGGTATGACTGCCTTACACAATCTAATTCACTGTGAAGCGATTGAATTAAAAAGTGTTACAGGAAGCTCACTTCCAAAAGTACCATGCATAGATCTGACTTAGTAACATGGCATTAATATTTCATTTGCTTGGTGCATAAAATATAGACCACATTGTATAATAAAAAAATCTCTTGCAATAAGCAGAAATGATTTCTGTAAATACCCTGCCTAAAAATGTTCTATACCATGCTTCTCATAAGACTTTGAATGTTGGTTTCTGAACAGTTGCTAATGTGAGAGGAAATAGTGGCACCAGCACCCGAGATCTGCCCAGAGGTGCACACAGCGCGGCCTGTTGGTGTGGAGCTGCCACATGGTCCTAGCGTCTTCTCAGACATCTGCACAGTACATGTGCTCAGGCTCGGTTTGATGTGGCTATTCTGCTCTCTAATAGTTTCCTTCATCTGCTGACTTTTTGATGTAAAACTGATCTGATGGCGTACTCTACATGAACAGAGTTCAGCAGGCATGCTGCCAATCATGGAGTGTGTGTCAAAGTCACTGCTGTGAAGTGGTCCATGTGGGACTTTAACAGTGGATATGACATGTTCTTGTTTCCTCAGTACATCTCATTTTCACTTTCTAATTGGTCGTTTTCAGGTTGGCTTTATGAGAGCAAAACTAATTAGTGTTTCTAAATTCAGCAGAAAAGGCAGTCAACGTGATTGTTCTGGTTTCCTCTGTCATGTAGTGCAACAATAAAATAAGGCACGAATCATTTTCATATTGCTCACATTTTCAAAGTGCAGGCCTGAATGTCAGTCGGTCTCTTGGCATTTTGTTTGGCATGCGGAGGGAACAGTGGCTGCCCTCTCTTTGTGTTTTGTGGGAAGTTTGAACTTGACCGGTGGAAAAAAAAACAACAATGTGTTGTGTTTTAGGTGGGGTTGTTTCTGCTTTGATTGGGAACGTCCTGCTGACAGGAGTGGTGCAAGAAGTTTACAGTAGCTGTGACATTGCTGTTACCTTTATTCAAAGAGCTCCAGCTGCAGCGAGCCCTCCGGAAGCCCAGGCAAGCCCACATGAGAGAGCAGAGCCTGCCCTGTTTGAGTTGGCACTTGTTCCCCTCTGGGGTAACTTTTGCTGCCTCTGCAGAAAGGCCAGTGGCCACGGCTCCAGGCTCACGGCAGGATGGGCTTTTTCCACCTCTCGTCCTGTTCAGGAAACACATTTCACTGTCTTTTTCCTCTCTATTTGTGAAAGGAGGGAAGACGCTAAGGCAGGGGGCCATAGGGCAATGACTGGATGACAGACAGTGTCTGGGAAACGCTTCACTCATGATTTAAAAAGTCATTATTAAATCTATTTTATTATTTTCTGACCTTCACTGGGGCAGTTATTAAAGTGCTCAAAGGTTGCACTGATTTGAGTGGTGTGAATAAGTTATATATTTATTACCAGACTTCTCGCAGCTCACACTAATCTTTTGTCCCCTGTGCTTTGTGTGTCCAGGAGACTGCAGCGGTGCCATCCTGTGGAGCCACACATCACTGTAAGTCACTCACACGGGACAGGCTCTGCTATTGATAAGTCCAACTTAACTTTGAGGAGGTTTAAATTGTGAAATTTTTGAGAGGTCTCATTTTCACTCATCTACTACAAACTATTGTGGAAACCATGTTTTCCCCAGATTTCAAAATATGTATTCATATGTAGTATGCAGTTAGATTAGTAACTTAAGTTTGAGCAAAGGTTTACGTTGCCCTTTGATACTACTCATTTAATTCCCCAGATGACCCCTCCATAGGCACTGGAGAGTAAAGAGCAGTGCAGATAGCCTGTGTGCGTCCCCTGACTATCCTAGATGTCATTACTCCTTGTGTGGTGTATAAACATGTCAAAAACAAACAATGACCCTGGCAGACAGCACACAGCAAAACAATTTCAAAGGCTGCTGTGTAGTGTAAACACAAAACAGGCTCACCTCTGTGCAGCCAAGCTCCTGCTTCAAGCTAACGTTTGTTTCACTGCCCCTGTCAACCTCGCTCTCATGGAGTGCACATCTTTTGGGTTATGATCTGGTAGATAGATTTCTGTTTTCTTTACAGATATAAGTAGAACACTGCTGTACCATAGACCATCTTAAATGGCCTGTACCTGAAATAGTCTTGCCCCACTTCAAATATATATTAGTAACTACTGAGATCGAAATAAGTCCACTGGGTACTGTCTGCATCTAATTATAAAGCCTTTTATTGCCAAGAATCTGAAAGTGTGTTGTTAGCATGCTAGTTATTGTAGCATTAATGCCCTGGCCTCTGAAAGTTGTAAAATGTCCTTATCAACTCATCATGGTGAATAATTAGGAGGGAAGTAAGTAATGACAAATAACTTTGGACTGCTGCAAACTGTTTAAAATGAACTAGTTCTGTTCACCATCTTAGTAGGGACTGGCTCAAATGATCTTGTTTGTTTGTTTATGCTGATGTTGTTTATGTCTAAAACATTACCATCCAGTGATCAAAGAGCAGTTCTACTTACCACTGTTATTACTAACATCATCTTAAGAACTGTGGATAGTGGATATTCATATTTTGGCCCCTGTACTCTTGTGTTTGCCTCTGTGAGCCCCCTCACACTGAGAGGGCCTGGCAGTAGGCCGCTCCACACTGGTGCATGTAATAAAGCCCAGCTGCTGAATGATCAAATAGTGTCTAATTAAAGCCTGAGTGTACGGCCATGTAAAGTTCTCAGTGGAATGCTAACAACCTGTGATATTTCCAGAGGAATTTGGTGTGTGCAGGTCTCAAAGAAGAGGCTTCAATCGGATAAACAGAGGGAGAGAGAGTGAGAGAGGAGGGGCAGGCCAACATGTTGTTCACATCCGTGTCAGATTGAGGCTAATGAAGGCCAGACTGATCCTTGGATGCGAGCCTTAAGTAAATGATCCCTCTTTGAATATATTAGAGTCCTGGAGCAGTGCTGTGCCTCCCTGCAGAGCCGGCCCTGCTACAGAGTGTGGCTCATGCTCTGACAAGGCTGCAATGGCAAGACAGAAGTCACACTGTTTGTTCTTTTTGTATCATTGTGATTCTGTTACAGATGATTTATATCTGTTTGAAATAGACATAACTACTTACACTCACTGTCTGACTACTACTTAGTGACTTGCCAATAGATGGAGTAAGATTTCTCAAATGTTACACAGCTGGGCCATAGAACCTGTTACATTTTAGTATGTGTACAGTATCTGTAACAGTGTGGAGCTGTGTCCGGGCAGTTTCCTGGTGACTGTTAGTGCCATTTTGATAATAAATGGAAAATCTGAGTGTTGATGTAAATGAAGCCATCTCACTTTTCCCCTCCCTCTTCAAAAGAGAAAGCATTTACATAACAGGCTGAGAATTGATGCTTATGTAAATTTGACACCTTTTTGCAGTTTGTATGAAGAATCATGTAGTTGTGTGATTTTTCATGACTATTTTGAAGAGGTATTCTTTAAACAAAAGGCACTCTTAGTTCTTAGTACGGACAAATGTTGGCACAAAAGCATGCAAATGACTCCTGTTATAAGGCACTTTTAATATGGACTGGAGAGACAAGCACAAAGGAAGAAAGTAGTTGTAAATGCATCCGTTAAGCTTGTGTAATATCTCGTTAATACATACCTTTGTGGCTCTTTAGTGCTGCGCTTGCCTTGCACTGAGTGGAACAATGTCATTTGGTTTTTGCTGATGGGGCATGTGTACTTCATAGATGGATGGATTGGATGGATCCAATTAGCTATGGTCATCGCTCAAAGATATGAGCTGACAGTAAGAGTCTTGCAGAGAATCTCCTTGATTTTGGTGGTTTTGCGGAATGCTCTAACCCAGGCCTTTAAAAGCCCATAAAGAGCACATTGTGAAGAATACAGCGTTGATGGACTTTTGATTTATGCGCAAGCAAATTTTCTCAATTAGACAAAGGAGAGGATTAATTGATTTTCAATCTACCACATACAGCAATAGGACGTTCTTTATTACACACATTATATAATGTGTTTTTATGATCCATGGTCAATTTCAAGGTTTAACATTTTTAACAATATAATTTTACATGTGCTGGTGTTTTTGGTATTAATTGTAAAATGGACCAATGAATGTTTAAATGAATGTGTGATATATTATAACCTTTATTTGTTTTTTTGTTTTTTAATTAGTTTGTCTGTTATTTAGTTTGTTTGTTTTGGAACATTTCACATTCACAACCCTTAACTTTTCCGGTTGGAGAATTTACCGCTCCCTGCTTGTCTTCTTGAAGATGTTCTTCCACTACCTGAATTGTTCCACAGTATGGCATTAAAGAACACTACCATCTATTTTATTAGGAGTGTTTTATTGTTCAAAAATGCCTTGAAAAACAGTTTTAGTATGAGTGAGGACGCCTTTTTACAGATCTGACATGTAACTTGGCCTGGTGGCACTACCCGCTTGTCTCCATGGAGAAGGATATGTGCTATACTATGAAAAATACCTGGCAAAGCAACAGGTGACATATTCTACACTCACACCGCATCTTTGCATCAACATTGATCTTATTATTTGCATGATTACATGTACATGATTTGTTGAGTGAATTACCTATGCCTCACTGTTGAATCTTGTTGATAAAGATGCACTTGGTAACATTTCTGGTTGCTACCAACTTGTCTCCATAGAGATATTATTGCTTGGTCTGAAATAGTCCATGTTATGACATTAAACATATCCATCTAGGATTTATCCATTATGGATGTTTCTATTGCTTGAAAATACGTTAATTCCTTCTGTGAATAGGGGTGACTAAGCAAATAGTATTTCCATGGAGACAAGCAGGTGTTGGACCCTCCACTACAAATGTTGCACAGTGCACCTTTAAGCATGAGTCCTATTTGTCAACAGCAGCACGTGTCCTGCTTATTGCCACTCACAGACACACAGCACACAGTCTGACAGGCAGCACATGTGTCAGGCCCATTCAAACACACACACTTACACACATCAGACTCGTGGTGTGACGAGGCGGGGACACGGCGCGCTGCTGCCACACCAGACAAGCATCGCCTCTGCTGCTCCCAGCTCTGTGTCTGTGAGAGGACAGGCCGCTCTGACACTAAAGGCACTTTGTCATGCGAGCTCTCGTCACATGTACGCCGTGCATTCAAAGAGCGTCAGATCAGTGCCGTGACAGGTAGACCACAAATGACACGAGCGCCAGAGGGGGTGTCCTTTTCAATACACAGCATGAGTACAAATGCTCACTGCGCCAAGACAAAATAACATCAGATAGCATCATTCTGAATGCTCTTAGGTTGTCTGTCTTTGCTCTGAGAAGTGATTAGCAATACAAGCTTATTTTAGTGTTGCTAAGCGTCGGAGCACATGGAATTGCATGAGACAAGGACCTCACGGTGAGAGTTACTTCAATGTTGTCATTTTGTTGTGCATGTCAATGACATTATAAGCACATCATTACTATTGCTGAATATATGTGTAATCCATTTGTATGCAATGTACAGACAACGTACCAATTTAGAAACATATATTTTTAAACATGCAGTTGCAGAAATAAAAAAAAAAGTGGAAATAAGTTCTTTACAAAAGAAGACACATTTGTCTGGAGACCAAATGAGACCGGGGCACACTAGCACCATTCTCAAGTCAATAATAACTATAGCTGAAACGTTTGCTGTCATAATGAGCTTCTTAATGTATGGGAGGACCAGTTAAGCATGTTAGATTCTGATAATTCAAAGGTGGTCCAGCCTCCCACATGTTTACCAGCCCATAGCCACATAAGTGTTTGTAGCTCTGGTGTAATTGGGCGATTTTCCCGGGGGTAGCAGTCCTCCACACTAAGTTACATCCCAACTTTCCATTAAAGTGTCAGGGGAAGTTTGTCTGATAGGAATCACTCACAGCATCACCACTATGTAAATACAGCTTATCAGTGTGCCAATTTGTTTTAAGTGGCACACTACACGTGGGTGATTCACCAGCCTCTGACTCGTACCGTATAGATTTTAGAGCACCTATTAAACATATGTAAAGGATACAATTCAGACAATGGTGTTGTTTTGTAACATGCAAATAGCTTCTGTACTGTACTGTAGGCAAAATGCGCTTAGACACATGGAAATGTGTATAAATATCTACATCTAAAGTGCTCCATTTTATTATTCAAATGTGACACCAAACAATGTAATGCGTTATGGCTTTGGGGATTTGCATACAACTTTGTTTGCTGTGAGCAAGGGATGATACACGGAAGAAGAAAATGAGATAGAGGGACCAACGCAGGATAAAGCACAAACAGCCTTTGTCTGGGAGTCATTTAAATATGGCTCCTGATAACTAAATACAGTTTAGAAGTTGGTGTGCATGGACAAAGGAAATTCAGACTTGAGACCTCTGAAATAAGCTAAGGCAAAATACTCAATGCATGCAAGCTGGCATTCCCGTTCTTTACTGCCCCTTGTTGCTGCAATTAGTTTGACCCTGATTTTGAATTCTGTGGTAATTCATTAATGTTCTTTTTTACTTAGTTAGCTTATCACATCCATCAAATATTACTTTATATTTATCGCTAACCTTGTGTGTGAGTTTGTAGGTCAGATTCAAATGTCAGACCCTAAAAACAGAGGCTGAGCAGAAGAGGCCTGGACAATACCTGACAGGGGTAACCACAGTGAGGGATGGTCACCTCACAGCCTGATAGTGTCTGTAGTCCTCGTGTTTCATTATCTATTCTGTTCGTACAGCAAAATAACAAGCCCCATGACAAAAGGAGCTTGTGTTTGACTCTGTGTAAATTTAGCTGGTGTTAAGGTTCAGAAGTGATGATTTATTGACTAGTATGTTCATGCTTAATATAACATGGCTGTCATGTCATTCATCTGATGAACCAAATATATATTTTCACTTCTTTCCATTCAGCACCTGATGAATTCTCACCCGATGAATTCTCATTAGGTTAAGTTAGCTGCTATTTGGAGTTAAAAAATACATTCAACATAAATACCAAAGGGTTTGTATATTCCATGGTGCATGTTTTGGTGGTGGAAGGGATGCCATTTTATGCCCATTTCACTTAATCTGTCTTCTTAGAATTTGGAACTACTTAAAATTATTAAGTATTCCTTTCCAAATTAATAAGTAGAATACACTATCAAGTCACCAAAACACATCCATGACCTTTTGAATTCTTGTAACAGACAAAGGGTTGACCAGTGTGTTAGAGATTGGCTTTTCTGTCAAATAAAGATTAGGCCTCCATTTCACCATCTAATCCCTGTAAATCTCTTATGGAGCATCTTGGGCAGTATTAGGCTGTGAACCGGGCAGATGGTTTCACTGGCTGGAGGTCTGTATCTCACAATAATGGAAGAACTGCAGCCTCCCATCTCCTGTTGTAAGAGCATTTAACTTTAAGAGCTTTTCAAATGAAATAGTCAATTCTAAGTGACCACACCTCTGCACTGTATTTAGCCCAAGTGCTTACTTTCTTAGTTGAAAAATGTTTCCCTCTCACTCAACTATGTAGACCATTCTGTTTGTTGAATTTTTTATGTGTATATTGAATTATTGAAGTAAGATAATTTCTGATCAGATTAATATTAAGTCTTGGTGAAATATTAATGGGCAATGTTCAAAACGATGAGCTTACAAAAGTATTAATATAATCAGAAACAGACATAGTGAGAAGTAGCAAGGAGCCAAATACACTTGTGAGACTTTTAAACGCTCCGTCCCTGGAGGTGGTCGGATATGAATTATTGCTCTAGTTGACTTTGTGGTGCGGCGCTTGGCTAATGTCATTGGCCAGTCCTGCCCCGGGGCTGACAGCAGTGTCAGGAGGAGGGGGTTACATTTGTCACCTTGTCCACATGTGACCCCGACTGCGGCCACGGGAAATCTTACAAAGATGTTTGGCTCTTAATACTAGACTGGCCCCTTCATCACCCCCGCTGATTGGCAGAGACCCACCTCACCTCCCTCTCTCGCCCTCCAAAGCCAATGGGCCAATCACATTCAAACTTTTTTCTTTTTTTAACAATGATGTTCATGTGGCAGGGATGCTTAAATCAGTCTTTTGAATTTGATTAGAACCTTTCTCGAATAATACCTTATGATTGTTATATAAATGATGTTGGGGTTTTGTCCAACTAGATCACTCTTTTATTATCTTTTATATAAGATTTGGTGGTAGTTTCACAGCTTATGGAATGTCAATTATATTCTTTACCATTGCGAGATATGGTCATTTTTGTGTGACAAATAGGCTTAAAACATTAATATTAAACGGTAGTTGCGTCAGATATGAACATATATTGCTGTTGATCATGCATATTGCATACCAGATGTTATACTTGTTTCCCCTCATATTGTCTTAATCCTTATTTTCCTAATCCTAATTTTTTTGTAATGCTTCCATTGTATTTCTAAAATATGTAAATTATATAAAGTATACCATTATTGGAACAGAATGGTGAGGACATCAAAATATGGATCCAGTAATTATATTTTAAATGCTAATGCTGCTAAAGAATATTATAACCAAGACATCAAAGAAGCTGTATTCAGTATCTGATAGCTGGGGAGAAGCAAATGATTTCAAATATTTGATATTTAAATTATTTTCAAATGAACAGAGACGCGCATGGAGCCTAGTGTAGTAGTCTCCTGGTGATCCTCCGGGCTCCTTTGTTTCCTGGCTGTCTCCAGCTCATTAATGTTCCAAGCATGTGAAAGCGCCAAGCCAGAGCCTTCGCCCAGCGCAGGGTGACACCTCGGGCCCAACACACACATGTAAGGGAGGCTCAGCACATAGACACAACACAAGAGTTCCTCTTTCAGGAGCATGGCCGCCGAGCTGTCCTGATTAAAATGACAATAGTCTAATTAACTCGACCTCAGTGTCAGCAGCTAAAACGGCGGATGGCCTGCCAGTTCCTGTTTGAAAAGCCTTTGTCTCCCCATCATCCAAAAAGGACTTTTCTCCCTGTAAAATGCCTCAACCCCATTTGACAAGATTTGCTAATGGCAATTATTTCTCATAAGCTAATTAAATCTAGGCAATGTTATCCTTCGTTTTCCTCCCTTAGAAACACTTGTGCCAATCCTTGAGGGATTTGTCATGTGGGGTATCGTATCACAAGCACCTTCAAGCAATGTTAACATTTCAGATTACTCTTTACGTTCATTTTCAGTTTCATTAGAAGATTAATCCTGGCTCTTTACCTTTCCCCTATGACAGTTTCAACACATAATCATACTTTTGGTTTTGATTTACAACAAGACAAGAGTTGTGTTTAAGCTAAACTCAACTGTATATATTAAAACAGATTAGGTTTAATGACAATGGTGTGCTTCTTTATGGAAATTCTATTTAATATTAGAAATATTAGACAGTGACGCACTATATGACATAACCATTCAGTCATATCAAAGCAGCTTCTTTGAACTGACCCACTGACCAATTTTTTCCACTATCAGCTTGTCCTTCATCTGCTACAGTCCTGGCTCTTGAAGAAAAGACCAGAGCTCTGAACTGGAGCAAAGAGTTTTTATTTCCACGTACTCAAACATATTGTGAACCATACAGTATGTGAAGAAAGGACACTTGTGCCCCCGTGATTCCTTTGCATTACTTGATGGACTCATCTAAAGAGCAGAGATGAGAGAACAACACAAACTTTAATGAGTGAAACTGCTTTTTGTTCTATTATCCTTCTGCTGGTGATTAAGGTCTATGGGGAGATAATTACGCTTTAGTCTGGAGTTAATGAAACGAAAACTTGTCTCTTCTTGAGAAACGGAAGGGCAGATCTTTTATACTGCTATCTGCAGACATCTCTCGGCTTTGACAAGGCACACAGAGAATTGGTTTTGTTTTAAGGTTGGGAGCCCCCTGTGTTTGCTGTCAGTCTGTGGATGATATGAAGGATCTGAGAATGCAGTCATTGGGCTCGAGCTCTGTCACTGTGTTGCATAGGCTGTGTGTGAACAGAAGCAATCCAGAGAAACATTTACAGGTCATCTGGGACAATCACCAGAGGAAATATGTAGGGCTTCTGCTTAAATAATGCACATTTAAGCTTCACGTGTCACTTTTGCACTTCTAGAGTCTTCTGCAGGCACAGATGGGCATTATGTGTGCTTGGTTCTGATTTAGGGGTGGGCGAGATCTTCATATTTAAAATATATCAAAGTATTTTATAAACACCAAACGGATTCTGACATATTGTCTATATATCGATATAATGCTTATATTTAATTCTGATTTTGCCACTTCGCTTGTTTGCATTCTCTTTGCTGTACTTACCCCCGCCTCCTTGTATCTGTTACCCCTCCCCTTGCATGTTGTCTCATACAACACAGCGGCACCCTTAACCAGCCTGTGAATGCCCAAAGTTGGTGCCAGCCAAAGCTTCCAATAGGGCTGTGCGATATGGACCAAAAAATATATCTCGATATATTTTGCTGTATCTTGATATACGATATATATCTCGATATCTTTACAGGAAAAACAACCCCCTCAAATTTTATCTGATTAATATTCATTTAGTACTGCACTTAAACACTCTGCACCCCTTTTTGGACCCTCACCCACAGTTTAAAAACCTCTTCTTTAAGAGAACTTCCACTGATACTTTAAAGAAACTACTTCAAAGTGAAAAAAGTGGCTAGGATTTTTAAACCTGTATTTTGACATTCCTAACTGGAGTAACATTCCCTTGTTTTAAAGTGATGTTTAGTCTCTGCACATTTACCAAACCAAACACACATTGTGACAAATATGATCACACTCAGTATTCAGACCTTGAGTCCATGACAAGACCGAGTCCAAATGCGCTCGCTTTAGAGAAGGAAGTCCAGCGGTGTGGGGGTGTCTACTGAGTGGTGGGACAGGTGTGGGTACTGTTGCGAGGCGCTCCTCGTTTAAGGTGGGCGTGGGTGTGTTTTGAAGCGGAGTTTGTTCGTATGAGTGATATCAGCCACACGCGGAGCTTGTATGCTGGAGTCGTGCGTGGTCGGAGGTGTCATGCCCGGGCACAGTTCGGTTGCGCTCGCGCTGGGCATGTGCATTTAGAAAGTTTAACTCGTCACGTTGCGTCTATGCGCAGCTCCTTATTGTGCTGCAGAAACACTCGCACAGATGCTGTTTGTTTTCCCCGTTCGCACAACGAAATATTTGCTCGCAAATGCAAGTGAAATGGGCGCACTGGAGAGCCCTGGTCCCAGTCTTGGTTTAGTCTGCGACCGACCCCCGGGCTCTGCGGCCGCGTTTAGTCCTGGTTTAGTCCTAGTCCTGGTTTAGTCCGAGGCCAGCTCTGGGCTCCACGGAGGAGCTTGGGGGACAAACGCGAGGAGGCGGAGGCGAGCGCAGCACAGAGAAGACAAAACAAGCGAAGCGGCGAAACCAGAAGTAAACGTAAGTATTATAGCGATATATCGATATGTCAGAATTCACATCGAGTTTCAAAAATATCTCGATATATTTTAAATATCGAGATATCGCCCACCCCTAGCTTCCAGCACCACAAACCTTTTCCACCATTTACAGACAAGGCCATCAGCAACTCATCCCTGTGTCACAGAGAACACACATATATACTGAGTCATGTTCTTTAGCCCGACAGAAGCTGACCACATCAGGGCACAAGGAACGAACTGTTTTTTTAAGCACTTATAGTTTATGCAAATGATCCATATGATTTTTAAGTTTTGTTTCTGTAAAACATAAACAAATGTGCGCAAACCTGCATTAAACACATTATAATATCAAACGGGCTGATGTGGCTCTATATTAGTTATGGTTTTGTATGTTGTCAAGTTCAGTAATGTAATGTTTATTTATGCAGAAGATTTTAATTAATAATCTGCTGCAGTGTACAAGTTGTACAATAGTATTTGGAAAAGTTCAGTTTGATCTGCGCAGTGGCTTGTGGGATACCTCATATCTCCTTACTGCTGAATAGGACCATGGATCTATTAAAATAAGGAACCTCCTGCTTCCTATGCTAAAGGAGCTAATGTAAAGATGAGCTTGAGTTGAATTGCTTTTGCAGTATGTATTATTTCACAGTTAAATTATTATTTTAGTATACAGGGATTTTTTTTTTTTAATGTCGCAGAAGCACTTTGTTCCTACATGAACTGCCTGCCTTTGCACTTCAATAAAAAAGACCTTGTGGAATTTGGCATATTTGTTTTTGCAGTAGGTTTTGTGAGGTTATGTTTCCTGTATAGATATCGAGATATATATCGTATATGGAGATATAGCAAAATATATCGAGATATATTTTTGCTCCATATCACCTAGCTGTATTCTGATTGCCACTAAAAACCTTATAATTATCATTGTGATTTCTCTGCCAGATTTAATGGATTATAGGGAAAAGGAAAGGGCTATAATATCCCATACTACATATGAGATTTTGTAGCTCAGTTTACAGTGCGTGGTCTTTCCCAAATAAAATGTTGTGAGGAGTATTAGAATAATTTTATCAGTAATGTAATTGCAGTAACATTGACTGTGTTTTGATGATCATTTTGTTAAATCATGTCAAATGATATTGTATTGCTTCATAGAGTGTTTGTAGGTGATACAGTCCATTCAGTTGCATAGCCCATTATATTCTCATTTCAATCTGTGCAATGTTAACAGAAGCATGTGCTGAACAAGTGACCCTCTTTATGAAGCATGTAAGAATACAGATTCCAGTTGATCACACAACACAAAGCTTGTGTCACATGACTCCTGCAGCATTGAGGTGTTGACCACAGCTTTGTCCGCCTGTGCCCGCTGGTGCCCACTAGTGACCGGGCCGAGCTTGTCTCAAGTGTCCTTGTGGAAGTTCACATCTGGTGTGTGAGTGAGGGCAGCGGCCCCTCCTTCCTGCTGCTCCCGCCCTTACAACAGCACTCTCACATTTCATCATCTGCTCTCCAGCGCCAGGGTGCTCCGGCACAAGTCGGCCGCTCTGGATCCATCTGTTGTTATTATTTTCCACCAATAATTGGCCTGAACAATGGAATGTCTGTGTCCCCCGCGCCTTTGAAACCCTACACCCTGTTTATTTTCCAAAGGTCTCCTTTCTCTGTCTGGGCCTCCCTCCCAGTCCGCACTTTTAGTGCCTCTAGACCTAATTCACTCACTGAACTTCACCACTTTCTCTCTTTATCCTTTCTTGAAAAAATGACATCAGAAATTGGCATGAATGGGTGTTTTCCTTTTTATATTTTGCCTACTGAAGTAAGGACTTATAATGCTTAACCAGGCTTGCTATTTGACTCAAGTTAATTTCACACAATAAGAAAAACAAATGTAACTACTCTCATAAATCTTGGATGACCGCCTCAGTGCTCTGGTGGTCAGTGGGGATGAAATGGAACTAAACTTACTTACCTTGCAGACAGGGGTGTAACAGGAAATTGGAGTGCTGGGTACAACCACATTGGTGAACCCGTACTGCTCTTTATATGATAAGTGTACATTACAGTATTGTGCCTTTTGTGGCAGTAGAAACAGGATACTATAGTGAAACCTGTTTACAGATTAAAAACTGTTTTTGTATTCTTCTGTCTTGTATTGCTCAATACTTATAATAACATCCTTTAGCTTGTTCTGTAAATGACTATTATTGTGATCCTACTTTTATTTTCAATTTTAAATGAGAATAAATGCAATCCAAATATTCAAATTGCAACAGCGATGTGAATTTGGGTTAAATTAACAGATCAAGGGTGTACTGTTTAATTTTGGCACATAATCTAATGGTTACCCACACCAAAAATGTCCTAGTTAAATTAATTAAATGTGATATTTGTGATTTTAATTACAGTTTTAGGTTGTAATTATCACACTATGTTCTCACTTTAGTCCTGATTCTTTATAACACAGTTATCTGAAACAAAATCATCAGAGAAGTTTGAATCTGTGCTTATTCATCTGTTTATCTCATTAGGAGCATTTCGGGGGCTGTGTGTTGTGTCTTTGTTGTGCGACTGTGTTGATTGTACATTTATTGTGCATGCTTGGGTCTAATTAGAGGAGACCAGAACAGGTAGGGCTCTCAGCAGGGGGCCGCTCTATGCTTCACCTCCTCATTTGCTCAGTGTTGGCGAGCGAAGGGGACTCTTTCTGCATATTTAATTTCAAACCAGGCCTTGCTGTTTTCACCTGCCTATAATGTCTTTGGGGTCCCTCTGCTACCATGTATTTATTTATCTCAGTCAGTGGTGGAAAGTAGTCTATGAAATGTTGATTCATTGTGGATTTTGAAATTGTTGTTTTAGGTACTCAATGTGCTTCATCTTTTTCATATTGTTTATCATAGAATACCAGTCAAGTTAGCAGAGATCCTCACCGTATCTTTACAACCCCTTATTTTGACTGCTTTATATGGGATTTTATCACTCAAGGAATAAGAGATTGATGTGTAAGTTATAATCAAGCAATACTAGCAAAAATTATTCAACTGATTTTCTGCAGATTCTGATAGGCCTAAACGGGCTCAGGCCAGATTGATGTGTGTCACTCTGAATTGAGTTCTACACATTATCAATCTGGGATATCTCTCGCTAAAAACAATCTGAAAACCTCATGATGGTTATTTGAATCTGATTGGTCAAAGCATCACAACAGCGGAACAAGCAGAAAAACTTTTGTTACATCCTGTTGAGAAAAAAGCACTGACATCTTCTCTGTTCACAAATGCATAAAGCCCTTACCTTCTGCATGTTTTTCCACCAATAAAATAGTCCATATTGATGCTAAAATAGGCTGAAGTAGGTCTGTTGGTGTTGGCATGTTTGTTTTGGTTTGTTTGGGTGCTTCACCTTTGGCTTCCCCTAAAACTTCAATGCTGCTCTGTGATTGGTCTGCCCACCCAGTTAACCTTACAGCAGGAGTCCTTCATGATTGCTTCTTGTTCTGCGCAAGGTTATTACAGGCCTGCAAACTCACTCTCTACCACCTTCTTTTTTCTTCTTGAACAAGACCCCAAGGTAAAAACTAACATATCTTTTTGATATCACCCTATATAGTTATGATCAAATATACGTTGTCCTCCCTCATGATTAAAATTATGTGGTCGCACAACCGTTGGAAGCCCCCTAACAAAAAGGGAAAACCCACACACGGTTTATCCCTTAACTTTGTCGTCAGGTACTCCCTAAATTTCATAGTTTACCACAGTGTCACAACTCTGATCAAAAGGATTGAGCACTCTTGTGGCCAAAGTGAGAACCTTGCAAGATAAGTTTGTCAAACTGAATAGTTTAGCAGTTGTATTTGCATGACTGTGGGTGTTCTACACTTTAGCATCATGGATAGAAATAGTGCATGTCCCTCTCTGTGTTTTTTTGTCTGTAGAAATGCATACGCCATACAAATATCGAACATGAATTATGGGAATCTAAACATACTTTTCACATATCTGCCTTATTTGGCAGAAACACAGTTTCATTCAGTGTCACAGAATATACAGAGAATACCAGCATTTCAGTTCAGATGAAGTTAGTAATTTTTGCACTGTATTCTGTGTGAGACTGCTGCTTATCACATGTTTTAAACATACTGGGATATTAACTCAGTGTATTTCAGATTTTAAGTCTAGTCATTGCAGCAGTACATTTCTATATTCAGCATATTTGTGTGATTTAAAGTTCTTGCATTCAAAACCAAATTTGGTAAATATGTTGCGACTTTCATAATAGTTTATTTCCATATAAGCCTATTGACTGGCCTCTGAAAACCCAGCAGTGTTTTGATTTAACAGTGTGAAATATTTGCTCTTGTTTGTTTTAGGTCCGGAGTGAAATTCCACTTTCTCTGTATTAAGGCTGCAAAGCTCTGTGTGCTTTGTGTGTACTTGGTTTCTATAGCTCAGCAAAATGGGAGGGCAGGTCCGAAGAATCTGGGGGATCAGACAGGCAGACTGACATTCACCAGACACTGTTGTCTTTTAAGCTTAGGAAAACAACAACACAGGATAGCGCCCAGAATAATGGCTGGCTGCATTCAAGTCAAGTTTAATTGGTGGGTTTTGAGTTTGTTTGCGTGTCAGAAAATGCTGTTGTTTACTGTCTGTGTGGGTGTAACAATATAATGCCCGCATCCTGCCAATCACTTCAAAAAGAAGAAGTTGTTTTGTCACTGTTTTTTCTAAACGCTGACTTTCTTCCCTTTACAAGACTTTTGTGTTGTTCTTTATTGAGGGAAAGAAAGTGAGAGTGGTTAAACAGGAAGAGTTTTCATCACATGGATCATACAGAAAGCATTTGGTAAGAAGTGACTCATGTTAGTCTTTTTTCCATGTGTTTCGGAGCACAGATAGCGCCTGCTGCTCTACACGCCCTTAAAGCAAACAGCAGTGACCCTGGCAGCTGATATGACTGACTCAACACAAGCAAAGCCCACTAAAACTCCCATCCGCTCCCTGTTTACACAATGCTCCCAAAGCAGACACACCGAGCATGCCATTAGTCCAATTTTCTGTAGTATTTCATGCCAGCAAGATAATTCCATTATTATATATCATACTTCCAAATAATGCCACTCACAAAACTACAACACATTTCAAACATATCAAATATAACACTTTTACTGTTTTCACTTTTTTGTTTTACGTACAGTACTGTGCAAACATTTTATGCAGGTGTGGAAAAAATGCTGTAAACTAGGAATACCTTCAAAAATGGAAGTGTTAATCATTTATTTTCATCAATCAACAAAATGCAGTGAATGAACAAAAGAAAAATCTAAATCAAATCAATATTTGGTGTGATCTTTGCCTTCAAAAGAGCATCAGTTCTTCTAGGTAAACCTGCAGACAGTTTTTGAAGGAACTGGGCTGGTCGGTGCTCCAACATGTTGTAGAACTAAGCACAGATCTTGTGTGGATGGAGCTTCCTCACATCCTTCTGTCTCTTCATGTTAATCCCAGACACACTCCATGATGTTGAGGTCAGGGCTCTGTGGGGGTCAGACCATCACCAACACAACTTCTTCTTCTTTACACTGAAGAGAGTTCTTAATGACTTTGGCTTTTTCTTTTGTTCGCTCACTTTGCATTTTGTAAACTGATAAAAACAAACAATCATTATTTATATGTTTGAAAGCATTCTTTGTTTACAGGATTTTTCACACCTTCCTAAAACTTTTGCACAGCACTTTATGTCCAAGAACTGAGAATGGAACTCATTTTTTACTGTTTAGGTCAAAAGTCAAGGCAGGGTTAAAGATGTTAGAACTTCGTCATTTGTCATGTGTTTTTCAGTCACTAGAGGTTAGTATTTATACTTTGCACTGGCATCATGCTGGGGGTGTTCTACACATTCTACCATTACAGATACATGTAGGAGTTAGCTTGGTGATACAAAACACACATTAGCACACACTGACAAAAAAGTTTTAAAATCATCTGAAAACTCAAGAAAAACACACACAACATTTTCAGGAGCCTGTGATCAATACGAGTGTTCATGGTCCTTTTTAGGAGTTTGATTTCAACAAAAATGGTGAGTGTAACTGAACAACTGTTGGCTAATGCTAGCAAGTGTGTGTTCAGATAAAGCTCAAAGTGAAGTCTAACTTGAGTAACAGACCTTCTAACAGATTAATTCAATTCAATTCCTTTATTGTCACATGTGCATATACATACAAAATATATATAGCACAGATGAAATTGCTGTCCTCTCCCACCTCAGTGCAAACATTAAAAACATTCCAATAAAAAAAATTAATTCAAGTATAAAACAAATGTGCAAACAACAAAAATGTGCAAACAGACAGAAGTGCGCAAACAAGACAAAAATGTGCAAACAGACAGAAGTGCGCAAACAAGACAAAAATGTGCAAACACTCAAAGTAAACAGACACAATAGACAAAACAATATTTACAGGTAAAAAAGTGAAGTAGTGCAAAAATGTAAGAATAACAGTCACTGATTGTCCATATAATGTAAAAAAGTGAGGTAGTGCATCAGAGTTTGCAGTGTTCTTAGTAGGTGACAGGGGGCCGAGGGGGGGCAGAGGGGAAAAGTGGGGGTAGGGCAGGGAGAGAGTTAAGTCCTCTGACAGCCTGGTGGAAGAAACTGTCCCGGAGTCTGCTGGTTCTAGCCTGGAGGCTCCGCAGTCTCCTCCCTGATGGCAGCGGGCTGAAGAGGCTGTGAGATGGGTGGGTGGGGTCACCTGCAATCCTGATGGCTTTGCGGGTGAGGCGGGAGTGATAAATGTCCTGTAGAGGGGGGAGAGGGACACCGATGATCCTCTCAGCTGCTCTGACGATGCGCTGCAGAGTCTTTTTGCAGGACGCGGTGCAAGAGCCGTACCACACCGTGATGCAGCTGGATAAGATGCTCTCAATGGTGCCTCTGTAGAATGTCCGGAGGATGGGGGTCGGGGCTCTTGCTTACAGTTAGCTTCACACCCCCAGGGAATGTTGATGGCATCAGTTAAAATGTATCAATAGAAACAAACAGTTGTAGTAAGGCTTGTGCTTTGGTGATAAAATTCCAATTATGATATAGTGCCTGTGACGATCAGATTTTTTGTGTCTACTTTTCCACACCAACTATTGGTCGGCCATGCTGCGAGTGACAGGTGGATTTAACCAATTACAGTGACGTTTGGACTTTCAAAAGATCTTTTTTTTATATCTTCAAGTCAATATAAAAACACTAATGTGCATGAATCGTGATCAATTTTAAATCGTAATATATATCCAAGAAGAAGAATCATGATCGAAGAATCATGATTTACATTTCTGGCATATCGCCTATTCCTATACTGTATATAACAATAATAAGACGGAAAGCATTTACCCCTGAATCATGATTAAATGCAGATATTGTTCTTGTATCCATTTTTGGGCAGGATAGCCTTAAAATTTTTTAAAAAGAGCTAAACAAATTAGGTTTAATTGTAAAAGTATTAAAATACCACACACAGCTTAACCTATAGGCTATTTATGAATAAAAATTTAATGTTTGCTAATTCCTATCTGAGAGTTGCAAATAGTATCAATTATTTGTTATTACATATTTGCTTTAAGCGAGTTAAATCTACTTGCTGCATGCTTATATTGTAAACAAACTCACATTTATGAATATTTTAATGCTCCCTGTAAATGGATCACTTAACACGCATATTACCGGATAAGCCATATTTACTCCTAAACAAAGTGATCAGAGCACTGGGATGGATAAGTGTGGCAGTGTGCTATTGACAGCCATTGAGTTGAGCATTAATTAAAATGGTAATGTTGTGTGAGGGTTCATTAGCAGGCTGGCTTAGGAGTAGCTGTAGGTACAGTATTAAGCGTGCTTGGAGTAATTAATGGAATAACTTTACTTAGTGGTAAATATTCATGGGGCTTGGGTCTTTTTGTGTTGCGCAGAATGAAGAGACACAAGAGCCTGTCCATTAGAGGAGCTGAAGAGCCGCTCGGCGCTCAGTGTCGCCTTTTGTTGCGATTGGGTGCATTTCATTGGAGGGGTATTAATTCATATTTGGAAGGTGCAATCTTCCAACAAAGCCAAAGCCGCTGATAACATAGCTGGGACCAGGCAGAGAGCGCATTGTGAAGCCGTGCCCTCCTCCAAAATAGGAAGTCCACTTCACAGCTCTGTGGATGGAATGAAATGAGTCTTTGTCGACGCTTAGAAGGTGATTACCATAGTGAAAAACCCTTGTGATTGTCCATTTCCCCCTGAAAACAGCCTGTTTGCATGTGTTTATTACCCTGCATTTACAATGAAGCCTTTAGTATTTGCATAGAGAATGGAAACATTTATTTGTATCATCTGATTTGGAGGTGGCCGTCTAACTGTCATGTTATCTCATGTACAAAGGCACACACATTTGAGGGCGTAAAATGACACGTAGCTCATGTTATTCTGCAGAGCGTTTCCTTTGTATTAAATATTGTGCTTGTTGTAATAAATATAGAGTTTCTGAGCTTGTCAACTATTCCCTTGTGCCTTTGGACACAACGAATTTCCAGGTACTCCAAAAAAGTATTCCCTGTGGCATTTGGTTTATATATTTGTTTGTTTTTGAGTGTTTTGTTGAAATTGAAACTTTGAAAAAATTGAAGCATTGGATTAAATTGATCTTTTTGTGTCAGTTTTCTTTAGCAATGTTTGTTTTGAAGGTACGATACGATTTTTTACTTGTAGTCATTTTTTGCTCCTAACTTCTTTCCACAAAGTCTGAGCACATTTTATAAACTGTGCACTTTTTCCTCTCCATTTTAAGAGAATCATGTGAGATTCTACCTGTGGAAATTGTTGCATTTTGATTCATATTCTCAGTTTGGGCCTCTCACTGAGCATGCACATAACCCTCCTAGGTGGGTAATTATCACAACCGGGAGATGTTCTCTTCCCTAAAATCTCCACGTGGGAGTGTGTGATGGGCTCGGCTCCCCCACCTGGGCAAAGCAGCGTGCGCTTGTTTATCCTCACCTCGCGTTCGCAGCCCCCCACTGCTCTAAATGGCAACATTACAGCCTCGGTGCTGTTTGAAATGGAGACAATTATCTGTTTAGGCATTACGAGATGGGCTTTATAATACACGGAGAAAAGGCACACAGCTGCTATCTCAATCCTGTTGTCGCTTTTTTTTTTGTCTATACAAATTTTCAGTCATTAAAATGATGGAACATTTATCTAAATGGATGTTATGCATTGGGTAAACTCATTTAGCTCCCGGGGCTCTTTCAGGTGATGGGAATTAATGATGTTTAGTAGTTTGAAACTGAAAATATCTGTCAAATGTCAGCACTCACCATTGATTTACGATTGCATTGATGACTCGTTAATTGAAGAGTAATGAATCACACTAATAGGCTGGTTGTGTGTGGGAACAGACCATTTTAGACAATTGTTCGACTCTGTGTAGAGTTTAGGGTGAGCTGTGTGTTGACTTGCATTTTCAACAAGAGCATTTAGCACATAATTAAAGTCTTGAAAACACTGACTTTCTATCTGAACCGCTCTAGACAAACCACACAAACGGCTGGTCACAGATTTGACTGCCAAATAAGAATGGTGAAAAAAATACTTTTTTTATGCTCTCATATTTGGATATGCTTTAATGCCTTTATTCAAATGCCCCTCAGATATTGTCCCTCAGCCACTTCCCAGTTTACCATAAAAACACGGTTTGGTTTCTTGCCTGTTTCTTGTCTTTGTGTGGCTGCTTTGAGTGCCCAGTTTGGACATGGATGCATGTCAATGAGGGACCAAGAGAAGTCGAAGTCCACTTTGATTGTGTTTTCATAATGGATGGATCCGAACATGTTGACAAAGGGTCTGTTGAAAAGATTGTATCATCACTGTAAACTAAACTGAATTATGTGAGATTTATGTTCAAATGAAAGCCATTAGTAAAATATGACTTTGCTCTTTGTTAATTACACTAAGACAGAACAGTAGATGTTAAGATAAATCTCAATTTATCAAAAGTATCCAATGTGGCATGAAAGTGTATTTGGCGCCAATTGGTTTTGACTGTTTATTTGAGCTTTGAAATGGCATCACAATTGAACCCTTTGACTGGATGACTTTTTTGTACACACAGACTTTTGTCTACTATAATGTATACGTCCATAACAAATTAAATTTCCTCTTTGGTCAGTTTACTGCACTTAATTCATAAACAAATTACCTACACAAAATGCTTCATTAATGTTTCCTGATTGAGTCTTTCTCATTGTTATTATCATTTTTTAAATAATTTCTTTTCAGCAGGGGTCTGATGAATTCCTTTGTGGGCCTAACTAAGTTTCCATCAAGGGACAAATTAATTGTTATATTAAATACATGAAGCAACTGAAACTGCATTATTCATTTACTCCGTATTTTAGAAGCAAAGTCTGTTTGCTTACCACCAGGAGGCACTAACATGGTCATTTACTCTATGGAATCTTAAAAGTTTTTGTATTGCAAATAAGCTTCCACGCATTTACCAGACCCATTTCTGGCTGTTATCAGTGGGAGTAGTTTTAGTGACAATAGCACACTGCAGCAGACACTGAGCGCTACATGCAACTGTGTGTGCAAGGTGGGACTTAAACTGACACAAACTTTTCCTAATCTATGTATGTTATTTAGAATCAAACTTACAACTTGACTTATGTACACGCTTTTCACTTGCAATGCTTTTGTTTCTTCTTCTGTCTGCAGCGACGGAGTGGAGGAAGTTGCTCTGTGTCTGGATTTGAAGAAGGCTGTAAATGAGCACGTCCTTGTAGAAGGTAAAGATGGTTCAGATGGTTCAGTACACACGAGTGGCTGTGTGTGTCAGTGCTGTGGTGAATGAGCTTAGTTATTAACTGGATGCACTTTGTGTCAACAAGTGCACAAGTTTCAGCAAGGAAGTAGAGCTGAACAACCTGGTAAAAATATGTAATTGGGATTTTTCTGACAAGTATTGCAATTATATTTACATTTTTTTTATTTAATAATCCGATTTTCTTTAAAGTTCACATATTATACACGTGAAAAGACTCAAACGAACTGACAAACTATGAATGACATTTCAGAACATGTTACAGATCTAAACTACAGGGTTAGCAGTTTTAAAAAAAAATACAAAATAAGACATATATATTTTGCTGTTTGTGGAGGAAATGGTACTTCAAAAATTGCAGCCTTTGCATTTGCTTATTCCATCCATTGAAATTACAATTTTTATTCATTTGTGAATAATTTTGCAGCCCTATGAGGAAGTGCAGTCTTAAACATTAAATCAGAGTATGACTAGAAATATATATTTTTATTTTTCAGTTTTGAGTTTTATTTCATACATTTTTTTTAGATTATTTCTAATTCTGTTTTTGTACACAAATTGTCCTTTTACCTTGTTCACATTATCAGTGAATTCAAATTAAAACCCATTACAATTTCTGAATTTCACTTATGTAAGATATTATTACACCACTTCACTTATTTATCTACTTTTGTTTAATAAACTTAATTGTTCATATTTAGCTGTTATCCATAGAAGGTAATTCAGAGTTTAATAAATATAACTGTTATCTCTGGCACCTCAACAATGAAGGCTCCTGTCCACTGTTAAAGGGCCTGTAATCTGATCTATATTATAATGTTGTTTCTTTATCAAAAACATATCTGGAGTTGTGTTTTGTTTAATTCACACATGTTTAACACACAAATCCTACATATTTTGGTTGAGTTTTTCTCTCACACTCTTACATCACAAGGTGGAACAGAGCATTTTGAGCTCTAGACAGACAAATAATAACAGGTTACTGTTACATGGATGAATGAAACAACACACAACTCCAGGTTTGTTTTTGATGAGGTAACAACATTCTAACGTGGCTCAAAGCTCACAAGAGTCAAATTTAGTGTAATATTGGATCATTAACCTCTGTGTGAGGGACTCTTTTTTTTTCTTTTTACATGCACATTGATAATGGTTTCATTTCACTTTTGAATAAAATAATGCCATTGTTACAACCCTGAGTGTAGGGATGCAGCTAGTGACTGAAAATATTATTTATTTCCTTTAAACATAAACAACATATAGGAAACAAAAAAAGATGTATTGGCCAGTATTGCCAGGATATCAACTGAACCAATATCCCATATCCAGTCCACCAAACTGTTCAATATCCGATACCAGTATTGCATTGGTGTATCCCTATGTGTCCTATTGATGCTGCATTGGTGTTGTAATGTAACTGCACTGTGGGGAAGTGTATGTGATACAAATATAGCCTGAAAAACTTAAAAAAAACCAAAATCTGATTACAACTTTCATTTCTGCAGTCACATTGCCCGTACAGATATTACCTTTTTCCTCTGCATCATGGTAATGTGACATGTACTGCAGATAATTGTTCTACCTGCAAATATTTTTAACTTTTAATAACTGGAGGTCTGAACTAGTTTTCGTGATGACAGCAGAGGGAACATAAATTCAATAATTGTCAGGGCTAAACTTCTACAGCAAACCTTTATTATGATGTTATTGCAGGAAGTTTGCTTTTATTTTGAAGGCATACATCCATCATTTACATGTTAGTAGTGCATTCTTCACACATCCAAGACACCAGATGTGAGCTCAGCATTGAAATATTTGTACTTATGTAATTAATGTTAATGTGGTAAAAATCAGGCTAATTACTGGCCACGACTTTCCAATGTGATTTTGATTGCATCAGTAAAATCCCTGAGGAAGCTTATGGGATTAACATGTCTTGGCGTTTAAAGATCTTTTAAAACGCATTAGACGGCAAAGTGTATGTGTGTGTGAAATCAGCTATTTATTTAGTGAAGCCACACCTGAAATTGTGGCCATATTGTGTAAAAAAGAGAAACAAATAGAGTAGTTGTTGATTGGTGTTTGTTATTGAGTATCTCCTTGTGATTAACTCGTCAAGTCAAGTCTCATCCTGTCTGAGGCCCAGATTGCTGCAAAAGGCTTCACTCAAATTGCCACAAAAATATCTTGTTTTTTTCATGTATTTATTTATTTTTGGCACTGTCTTTTGGGTTTGGACTGGACCATAATATATAATATAAATAATGAAATAATAATATATACTGTTGTAATGGAGAGGTCTTTTGTTTCAGACAATTATTAAAATCACCAATACCAAGACAAACACAAAGCACTGTCATGAGTCCAAAATATTTGAAACTGTTTGAAAGCTTCAGATGTAATCATCCATTCACTTCATTTAAATTGCATGAGGCCATGTTAAGGCACTCACAGGCAGTACTCCCTTTCTTGTTTATTTATTTATTTATTTTAAAAAATGAGCATGTGTTGCCTGGTCTGAGCAGCAGCGGTTTGCTTTGTTTAATCCACGTTTTATGGAAGTGTTAGGAATAAACAAGTGGATTCATGAGCTGGAGAGTTCTCTGCTGATTTATGCTGGAGCGAAAATAGGGGCTCTGTAATAGTTCCCTTGACTGCATTTATTGCTTACTTTAAAAAAGTAATTTCTTTATATCAGCATCAAGCTGAAAATTGCCATGAGTTAGTATTAGGCTGGGTAAGCTTCTAATTCTGTGGCGTTTACAGGCGGCTGTGTTTCCATGCATTTATAACACTTTGATTCTTAAAAGCTCCTTTAATCGCTTATGCTTAGCTCCCAACATAATAAACAAGCGGGTGTAGCACAAGTGCCACATGGGGAAGATTTCACTGAGTAAAGTTAAACGGTTCTGTCACTCGCCATCTTGTGGCAGTGTTTTTCATGCACTGTAAGTACCGTAATCTACTCTGTAAGCTGCTGTGGTTAAAAACACTGACAGGCAGAATAGATGCAAGCTACTGTGAAAATGAAAAATGATCATCTCCTACAAAGACGTCATAACGAGGAGCGGTGCCGAAACAAGAGCCAATGGCATGTCTTTCCTTTTGATTGAATGGCAGGATGTGTGAAAGGCGTGTAAACATGCAGGCTCACCTCTCAGGCCCTATCTGATGCTCTGCTCCTGTTGTCCTATCAGTGAGCACAATGAACCTGGCACTGGGCCTGCCTCTAGAGCCTGGGCCTAAACAGTGTCACACAATAGAACTACACAACATCTTCCTCAGATGTTTATTATCTCCAGTCAATTGTGCAGATAATGTTATCTCAGATATGTCATCTCCTGCTACTTAAAATATCCTTTTGGAGGAAAAGGTGTTTGGCAAGTTTCAATCTATTTTTCTATCAGCATCAAACAGACATGTCTTGTGGTGCTGTATTGACAGAGGTACAAACTGAGGTGTGCCTCGGACAGAGAGGAGCTTTGATAATGTCACTGCTGTGACACACTCTTTGTGTGAGATTGGCTGAGGGGGCTGTAGTAAGCAAATCCCTTCTGCAGATGAGTTGTTCTTACTGCCAGATGAAAAGAAATAACAAGTGATAAAAGTGTTAAGGCTTCGATTTTCTCTGTATTTTTGACCCTGGTTCAGTTCTGACCTCCAACAGGTCAAGGTGAAACTAAGATAACAAGCAATCATATGTTTCTGTCTCGAAAAAGAAAGTATCCAACATTTTCAGAGTACCTTCTGCTGACAATTCGGAATGAAAGAATCACATTCTGCAATGTCTGCAATGTCTGCATGTGAGTTACCTGTAACCAGCTCATTCTAAAGACTATAAGTGCATATAAAACGTGTCTCATTTTTCAAAGAAGGAAAGGAACTTAGGCCAGTATGACTTTGTAGGAGTTGGTTTACGTCATGCTACATGTATTTCCTTGGCAGTCTTTTCCACTTTGTTTATTTTAGAAAACAAATCCCTTTTAGGGATAAAGCACCTGCAGGGCTTATTTAATGGAATGTTTTAGCTCCACACAAATAAAACAGCTTGAATTTTTTGCTGTGAGAATATAAAGCAGCTCTTGAACAATCTGAGTCAAGGCAAACAAAGTCAACATGTGGAGAGGACACAAGTGCTGAGTATGCTTTACACCTACTGCAACACATCACAACTTTATCTGTACATTTTTGCATCCAGAGGAAAACCTACTTACCCTGACTGTGTGCACATGAGAGGAATCTGAGTTCTTAATTTGACTTTGCTAATCTCATTGATGCTGAATGTCTTTTTGCCTTATTCCATTCTTTCCTTCATGCCCTATACATCATACCTTTTAGCTATTCTTAAAATCTATGCTACTTACAAATCCTTTTTGTATTTCAACATTGTGGGATCATGCATAATACAGATACAAACAGGTCATAGATTGAAATAAATTTGATTATTTAAAGTAGCTCAAGACTCCATCTAGTGATACAAAAATTAAATATTAAGAAATATTTTCAGTTTTCGCTGATCATTTTAGGTAACATTGCATACAGTTTTACTTTACTACAAATACCAAAGGTTCTGTTGCATTGTGTCAACCGATAAAAGTTATAGCTGTTCTGAAAATATTATAGAATCATTTAAAAACATATATATTTATTTACAATTTAAGCACCGGTTCTAGCCTTGGCTTGCAGCTTGTTTTTCAAAACAATGTCTCTACGGAAAGCTTAAAAAAAGCCTCTTTGCTACTCTGAGCTATGAAAAAAGGAATGACAAACACCATTAGCTGAAAAATTTCCATCTCGTTGCAACTATGTTATTGTTTACTTTACCATACACGTCCTAATATGGTTACCTCCCTGTCAAAGCAGCCTGAGCAGAGCGGAGGGGCCCGGGTAAGGAGACCATTTCAGCTGCCACTTAGACAATAAGAAACAAATGTCATAGTCCCAGGTCTTTCAGCGCCTTACAGTACTTGGCTCTGGGTGACGTTGGCTAGGGTTCCTGTTTGATATTTATCTACCTCACAATGTACCCCCTCCTTGCATTTATTGTCCCGTCTTCTCTTGTCTGGCCTCTGTCTTTCTTTATTTGTCTGTCTCACTCATCGATCTCTGTCACGGTGTTAGCTGTGTGCGGGGTGACTGATGGCTTTACTGTTTGCTGTGTTAAGTTATTTATCGAAGGGTGGTGAGAGTGGTGCACAGACCTGGGTCACAAGCTGAAGTCTTGTAGGAATTGTGAACATTGCGACAAAGTTTGACTTTTTATAGCGCTCATATGAGGTCATCTCCCACAGTAGTAGAGGAGAGAGAGGAGAGTGGAGATGTGGTGCAGTTAGAACTTTGAGGGCTGTGGCTTTGAGATATAAAGCTGAACTGGATGTAAAGATGTGGCAGCTTAGTACTCATATGAAGTTTGATTTTTATATGTATAAAACTTTTACATTAGTGCAGTTGATGCTTTAGTTTATTATCCAAAGTAACCATGATGGTAATGCCATAGATTAAAATAAAGCAACCCTGAGAATATGATCAATAGATTACCATTTTAGCTGTGTGTTTTTTTGTATTTTACAAAATATATTACACATTTATTTTATAATGGTGTTGTTTTTAATCCTCATGTAGCCTGAAAAAAAAAAAAAAGAAAAGAATCAAAGACCAAAATAAAAAAAGAGTACTCCACTTGCCTGTGCCTATAAAAGAGATTAAGAGAGTCAAGCACTTTGGTCAGTTTTGTTGGCCCATGCTGAAATAAGGCTCTTTCAGATGCATGGGTTGGCTTTTCCCCAGTTGGGGTTGGATGATGGCAGCCTCACTCCAATCCTAAAATCCTCACGTTTATGATATTTGCCCAGTATTATCTGCAGCGCTAGATGAATGGGAGGATGGAGCATGTGGAATGTAGAAGGTCAGACTGGCTGATTTACACAATACAGAGCCAGAGAATCCTTGGGAAAATACTTGGGCCAGGATCAAACACACGTCATGTGATATGCTCTTAACAGTGACCTTTACATTCAGGCCTTTTCCCTTTTTTACATCAAAACTGCATTGGATGCCTATGGATATGATAAGGAGGATATATGTTCTACAGATGGGAGAATTTATTGTGGTATTTTTAAATGATGATTGAAATGTAGCTGTTTTGAGGCTGATGAGAGAATGTTTTGTCACCAGTGAGCATTTGTATGGCCTTAGCATTGGTGTTTGTACATCTTTGCCCTGTACAAATACTGTTGAATATTTAATTTGAATTAGGTTTGTCATAATAATTACTATCTTGGAACAGTATATTTAGGAGCTCAATATCTATCACGGGGACTTAATCTTTGTACAAGTGGATTTTGTGTTATTTTTTTGTACTATGGTTAACTGATTGAACTGTAAAAGGTTGAATTATGTACTTCTATGACTCATTATAGATACAAACTAAATACCAGTATTTCATACTGCTATTTATTTATTGTAGTTTGTCTTTTTAAACCATAATTTACATTTATAATATTTTTAACTGTATAATTCTACTTCAGGGTTATTGTGTCAGTGGTATAATTTAGTTTCAATACTTATCATAGTATTTCTCTGTAGAAATATATAATGCTTCAAAATTTGCTCTTCTGCCAGGCCTAATTTTAATACACGATCTGCACAGTGATCATAAATGTGTTTTCCTCTTGGACACAGGTATGTTGTGCTGATAAGCAAATGGCACTGACCTTTGTGTTGTTCCAGTCGTGGTACAGACTAAAGTCTCTTTGTTGATGTTAATGAACTTTTTCAGTTGCTTGTTTACCGACTCCAAGGTCATTCTCTGTGAAGGGGAGCAAGCTTTTATTTACGACCAAAGATATGTGGCATGATAAACAAATACAGGTGATATGACCGATAGAGGCTGCACTTCACTCCCCATGTGGGACATGTGGAGAAAACATATTTTATATTTTAAATACATACTAATCATATCCAATTACAAAATGCAAATACAATGGGCATTTTGAAATGAGTCAAACTTCAACAGTAGAATTTGGTTGTTCATATGTGTCCAAATATGACAGGTTACTGATAATTTGATTAAACTTTGAGTAAGAAATGTTGATTACGCAAAATTGACTCTTGTGAGCCATGTTAAAATGTTATTTAAAAAAAACAAAACGTGGAGTTGGGTTTTGTTTCATTCACACATGTTTGAGCAATGATTTATTAGTCTGTCTAGATTTCCAAAGCTCAAAATGCTCTGTTCCACCTTATAATATCATGAAGCAGTAGCTTTTAAGTTAACAGCCTTTTTTAACCTTTTACCATTATCATTATATCAGTAGAGATGGGCTTTTCCAGGGTTGAAATTATCCAACTGATTCTTGTGAAGGTGTATAGAGTTTAAAAACACAGTGGAGCAATTCCTGTATTACCGCATGACCTCACAAGGTGGAACAGAGTGCTCTTTGAAAGAAGAACTCAGCCTAAATATGTAGGATTTGTTTGTTAAATATGTGTGAATGAAGCAAAACACAACTCCAGGTATGTTTTTGATTTGAAAATAGCATTATAACACAGATCAGAAATAGAACAATATAGGCACTTTAAATATGAATATTATATGAATTAAATGTCTGTTTTAACAACACATATATGTTAAACGTTTGTGAATTGTGAATGACCTTTTTGAATCTCAGTTATTGGAAGCACTCCCAAGGAATAAGCACAAAACATTATGTCCTGAGCAGAGAAAATGCAGCCACAGAAAGCAAAATCAAGTGAGGGACCAATGGGAGCATTAAAAATGAATTAATGGAATGTTACGGTGGCTCATCTCTGGGTGTAGTGTAGTGTTGAAAAATAAAATTTATGTTGCCAGCTAGTACCCGTGAAGGTGCATTTGGACTGAGTATCCTTTAATTAGAAGTGAGATATTAGCATTTCATAGGGCTTTATGCTGGGTGAGGGGATCGGCCAGCCACTGCGCCTTCATTAGCCGCTTCTGTGTGTAATGAGTGCCCTCATTAGCTGATGGAGTGGATTTGCCCTGGCTCTACCTTGAAACACACATCATTCTACATACTTGCACAGAAGAAGGCCCGTAAATGGATTTCTTAATGAATAAAATAAGATGCCTCTTCTGTACTATATGACAAATACATGTTGAGAATAAAGGAGGTACTGTATATATTTTAGAAGCATTGACAAAGCAATTTAGTCAAAGCTGTACATAGTGAGTAAACCACCTCTGCAATCGCTGCACTGAAAAGGATACTTGAAAGCCTAGTCAAGTAAGTCAAGAAAGTCTTTTTCAAAAAGCCACCAAGTGAACACCTGTAGATCTGCAGACAGTATTCCTTTGACTGCTACTGTCTTTACCTTACCCAGTGTGCTCATGATGCTGGTGGGCTGTAGTAGTCATGTGGCAGTCAGTGTTAAAGTTTGTTTTTTGCAGCAGCTGTGACTGTTAATCATGCTCTGATGTTTGCACTTAGAACAGCCTGCAGACGAGTCAGAGCTGTGGAGTATTTTGTGATATAGAAGTCTTCCTAAGCCTTTGGCTGCCACTCCATTCTCAGAATCAGGCGTGAAGTGATTAGTGTTTTATTGATGAGCTCCTCAAGTGGCAAGTGTGGGAAATTGGATCTTTGATCTCCTGGAGTTTGGGAAACCTCTTCTGAGCTGGAGCTCAGTGTGGAGATGGGCAGGTAACAAACTCCTCCCCTTGGCAGCATTAGGCTAATACACACTCCATATAGCAGAGTGAAAGCTAATGTCAGGCTAACTCACATGGCCTATCCAAGAGACACTCAGCCCCTGCCACTGAGGACACATCTCCACCCCTTCTCCTAAACACATATTTGTTTTGTATGTTTTTGCTGAAAGTCTACATGATGATTACTGATGTTCATTAACACAACTGGGTATTTGTTTTAAACTTTAACCAATCACTTTGATATGCTAATTACAAAGTAATTTAATTTGAGCCCTGTAATGATGATGCTGTTATTATGGACATAAATGATGCAGTTAAGCTGAGAGTAATCTCATTTGCATACTGTACATGCCAGTAAATTAAGCCTTTTCCTGCCTGGCTTCAGCTTTAATTTTCCACTCCTTTTCACGGAGCATGCCTCAGCCCCGTGCCTAATAGCAGGTCGACTTGTTTGATGTGGAGAGCTGCTTCCTCTCACTAAATCTAGTCACAATATGTAACACATAAAGGTTCTCATTAGAAGTCTAAGTGCTCTTTTAAGAAGTTGGTATTAATAAGCAGCATGCTTTGTAGTGATGCACAAAAACAGGCCTATCCCTGGCTATAATAACGCAGTGCTTCTTAATCTACACAGGGAATAAAAAGTAATGATGATGTAGCTGCCAATAGTTAAAGAGCACCTCATCAGATTGTATACAGCTATGTGTTGATCAGACATATCTTCAAAGAGCTGATTGTATTTTGATATCCCTCCTTTGAAAAAAAAAAAGAAAGATGAAGGGCGTTAAGATGTGTTTTTTAACCAAGATGTCCCCCCTCAGACAAGAAGGTAATTGAAAAATATTGCCCCATTGTATGTTTAGAGCAAATAATTTAGCTGCTCTTCTTTGTAGCATTGCGTTTTGAAGTCTTCATGAAAGCGTGGACGGGACACGGGCAGCCTTGATAAAAGCTCCTGTGTGTTCATTAGCGAAGCAGCACCTTGTGGCGTCCGATTGTGTGATGTTTGCAGTGAGCAGGTAAACATGTTTGTCATAGAGGCTGTATTTATGCTGATCAAACACAGGAGAGGGCGCTCTGAATCTTAAGGACTTTGGTGCCACCTCTCAGCTTCACAGTCGGTACTTCTTTTTTGTTTTTAAGTTGTGTTTTAGATATGGGTTTTGTGTGTTTCCTACCCATTATCGTTAACCATTATTTTCTGTGGTTAAAAAAACAATGAATACATTTTGCAAAGTATCTCAAGAGTTGTATGAAGAGGCATTAGACAGTATTTCTATAGACATAAAAACTGGGAAAGAAAACTTGTTTCAGACACTGGATTTTATGTTTCATTTGGCTGCAAAAATATATTGAAATAATGATAACTAGTCGACTATTTAAAAATCATAATCACATTTTCCTGGACTATACAGACTCTAAAACAAAATACCTTTTTTAAATACATACTGCACCATTAAGTCCAAATGTCAAAAAATATTATAATAAATATCATGTCTTATTTCTATTAATAATACATTTTATTTCTCAGCCACAACTTGAAGTGGGACAAGACACAATTTACACCAGATGAGTTGAGACTTGAGATAAGGTCCACGAGAATGAGACAGGATGAGATTTGGACATAATTTACTTGTCCCATCCCTCGTCATTGAGTTCAAACTTTACACATCTTGTCTTGTTTTCTCTTTTGTTTGGTTACTAAATAGATAATAACACACAACACTTTCAAAAGAACTATTTACGCATCTCTCCACAGAACTATCTCCCAGCCAAACCTCTCTATTCTCTTAACAGTAACAGTAACATAGTCTGACTTCATTTCAGACTTTTCCACCACTTGCTGCATACGCCCTGTATTATGAACACTTCCATTTTGTACGTTTTTTTCCCCCCTGCTTACCCGTTTTTGCTAATTTTCTTGGTCTCTAATTGGCTACATAAATCGCGGCCGTTGCGGGTGAGAAATGTTGCGGTGTCGCCCAGTGTAATCGTCACCCTTATTTACCAATTCATTAAGATTCATTGATGCGGGATCGGTGAGAGGAAATGACAGCATAAATCAGGCCTCCACCGTAATGACCCTAATCAGTTGGGAATTGCACAAAATGTCATGATGAACTATGTCCTTGTATTAGTGCCACTGTACATCGTCATTGTGCTGCTTTATGAGCGCGGCGCATCCTTCTGACACTGGCTGTATTTAACAAAAGGAAGATTCCGCTAAAAGGCACACATTCTCGGAAGGTCTTTTTGGTATTTAGCCTCTCGGCCTTTGTCTCCACTTTAACTGCTTAATGGAAGGCACAAACTCTCCTCCGTTTTAACCCTTCGCTGGGATCCTGGGCTTTTAAAATAATGACATGCCTGGTGGGCTTGAATGACCCTACTAGGCTAGCGTCTCACATGAATTGCGCAACAGAATGAACTTGGAGTTAGAGTTATTAGTTACATTAGTTATTCAATGTATAATGTGAAAGGACAGTACAATATATCGCAATGTTGACTAAGTAACGTAACAAACTGCAATAACACCAAGGTGGAGAACCTTGGTGTTATTGCACATTTCTGACAGAAATGTACTGTGTTTTAAAATGTAAATGTCAAACAAAGCTTATTGTATTAATGATTTTACCTTTTAAGTCTAATATAGCCTTCATTCAGTCTTGGTTTTGTCTGTTGTTTTTAGAAATAAATTAAGGAATGTACTTTCTGCTAACTGTAGCTGAAATAATTAAGTCAAAAAGTAAATACACATTTGGCAAATAATATCAGTATCACAGTAGGCAGAATCACATATTATTTCCAATATTGTGCAACCCTAGTTCAATAGATTAGACAAACAAACACTTTTAACACAGTTATTTTCAGGTAAATTTCCAAGTCAATGAGGTGCCTATACTATCTTGGAAAGTGTAATGGTGGTTGCACAACATAATGTAACTTAAAAGTGCTTGAAAATGAATACATGCTCTTTTTTGTACATTTGTAAATGTATTGAACATATTTATTTAGTTGCGGGCCAAGTCATTAAAACTGTTATAAGTAGATCTACTACAATTTGATGACTTACTTCACTGTAATTAGTGGGCCGCCATGGTTAAACAACTGCAGCCTACCACAGAAGTCTTATTGATTCAACAGAAGTGAAACACATGGCCAAAAATGTTACTCATTTCAGTGTGGATAGAGCACAGCAGTCCTTGGAGATGACATACCGCCATAAGACAGCTGCTCTAACATAACTGCTCTCTCTTTGCATAGGTGGACAGTATTAATTAGACAGGTTCGGTAAGGCCATTGGTAGTTTCTCCAGGAAATGCATCTGACTAAATTCCCTGTCACTTCTGTACTCATGGGACTAATCACTGAATACCACCTATATTTATTAAACGTGAAACTGCAAGCAGGAAAGGTGGGCTATTTAGGTGGTGATGAATCAATTATTTACTCAACTGATTTATTTGATTCACATTTTGGAAAAGTCTGTAAGAGATGACAACTTAAAAATCTTGCAGTTTGAGTAAGTCAACCATGTTATAATGTATTCTCATTAAAAAAAGCTGTTTGTGCACATTCCAGTATTCCTACATGAATATTCCATCTCCCTATCCAGAGCTCAAAACACATGCTTCTCACTGGTATACTTCAGTGTTTTTTCTGTTTTTTACATTCCTACACCTTTATCAGACATGTTCTAATAATTTCAGTGGTTAGAATTTGAATTGACCACCATCATTTTTAGCATCACACAAATTCATTTTTCCTTTCACCTCCAGATGCCATTCTAGCACCCTCTGCTGTCATTTCTTGTTCAATATCAACTTTAAGGCATTTTCAAGACACATTACATTAACATATACAGGAAATACCGAGACAAATAATGCATTATGGGACCTCCCATTGCCCCTTGCTCATGTCAAAAACATAATTTTATTTAGTGGGTAAACAATAATGATGGTTACACGGACATTCTTGCTATACATGCATCATATATTTGTGTTACAGCCCTATTTGGCATACACTTAAGTAAAACAATAAACTCCACATCCCACTGGGTGCTGAAAGATTGAAGTTATGTTTTTCCTGGGCCCTGTGTGTTTGACAGCCCTAATTGGTAAGATGAGCTTGAGGGAAACACAGAGCCATTTGCTGGTGGGCTGTGGTCAGGAGGAGAGGCCCCCGTCCCCCTGTCTGTGTCCTGGCTCTGCACTGTTAATGGGCGTAAGCCACATGTGAGCCGGATTATCAAAGTCAAATGAAGGACAAGCTCTGAGAAAATGTGTGACGAGCCCCCACATCCCAGAATTACTATTCCATTCATGTACAAGCACATTTCAACTCATTAGACTTCTCTATTTACTCAGTCTCAATCGGCCCGACTTGTACTAAAAATACCGTGGCCTGCCTTACTTTGGCACATTCCGTCATTGTCTGTGCACAGCGGGCCGTAACTCTGAGGTGTTCCGCACGTCGCTCCATGCAAAGGAGACAAGCAGCTTTGTGTGTTTTCTGCAATAACGGATTGACTTTGCCGTCTACAACTGTTCCTGATTTTAATTCATCTGGGCTTGTAGCGGATAATATAATCACCTCACCTCTGCTCCCATGTTGAGGTTTTGCTCTGCTCGTGCTGTTGGAATACACTCACACAATGTTAATTTCATGCTTGAGAATCCCATCATAGTCATTCCAAAGTGTCATCATAAATATGTGTTTGACACCTTTTCCTAAATTTACCGCTAGCCTACATGGGGTAAGCAGACATTTTGTTACAATATAAACTTGCGCAAGACATATTCCAAAGTTTGTCTTAAAGTGTTTATTATTATTTTGCATAATTAAAACTTCTTTCCTTCATTCTATGTATATTGCAAAAAAAAGAACGAAAATACTATTAATGATAGTGTTGTCTTTGGCCAGCTGCCAGTTTGGGCCTGGTTAAATAAAAAAAAAAAATGTTATAAATTCATGTTTAAACTCCTCCTGTTTGTGTCATGCTGTTGATTTCACCACATGTCAGCTTGGATGCACGCTTATTTTAATCCCATCTTTTGCTCCAGCTTGTCTTGGTCTTTAGAGAAAACGCCCTTAAACCATCAGATAGTCCAAAATGAGAAGTTTTGCTCACAGTTCAAGACATATATTTGCATTATTTGTGTACACACAAAATTTCATATGCATTGAAAATCTAGAAAAAATGAAATGAAAATCATACAGTCAAAAAGTAGCCTACACATCATTCAAGTTGGCCCATAAATTAAAATAAGTAGCCATACCAATAAGCCTTACAAATAATATATAAGTATTGCACATGATGATTAGGTAAACAGAAAATATTGCACAACAAAGAATCAATATTTTAAATTACACTGTAAAAAAAAAAAAAAAAAGCTCTCAGCTCTCTCATCTTAAGTGCCGTCTCTCCATCATTACCACTGCAAGCCTCACCTTTGCTTCAGCACGGGAAAGTGAAGCCAATAAGAAGCAGAAAAAAATAAGCAACTTGACTGAGAGCTCTGCAACAGCGCCCTCTAGGGAAGGGAATTATTTCACTATTGCATTGATCTGCTAAACTATTGTCTGGTCTACTACATTTTGTAGTAACTGATTGTCATTACACAATATCAGAGGATCCTGAACTTTCCAAATGTATTAAAGGGCCTATATTACACAAAACTGACTCTTGTGAGCTTTTTGTCCTCTTAAAAAACAAACCTGGAGTTGTGTTTTGTTTCATTCACACATGTCTAAGTGATCAATTTGTCTGTCTACATTTCCAAAGCTCAAAATGCTCTGTTCCACCTCGTGATGTCATGAAGCAGTAGTGTTCAAGTTAACAGCTCCTTTTACCTTCAATAGAGATGGGCAAGCCAGAGCTGAAATTATCCAAATCGTTTTAGAGAAGGTGTATGGGGTTTAAAAACACAGTGGAGCACTTCCTGTATTACCACATGACATCACAAGGTGGAACAGTGTTTTCTGTTTGAGAGAAGAGCTCAGCCTGAATATGCAGGGTTTGTGTGCTAAACATGTTTGTATGATACAATCATTCATGAATGAGCAATCAACACTATAAAATAGATCCGAAAACAGCGTAATATGGGCCCTAGAAAGTTATATATGCGGTGTCCTGATGGATGATCTATAATATCACCGCTTGGTTGTTCACTTCCACTGACTGTTTGCATTGTTTCTCTTTCAGCGCCAGGGAGCCTGTTGTTGTTTCCACAAAGGCAGTTACTGAATAATTGAACTGGGTAAATGTTTAACATGTTTTTACAAGTTCCACGCTGTGGCCCTTGTGAAGACCCACTGTTTGTTGGGCTCAGAAGAAACCTTCAGATTAAAATGCATTTCCATTGGAGCTTGTTGCCTTGTCCACATTCACGACTTGTTGCTGGCAGCTGCAATCCGCCGACTTAATGTCAAATGTCAGAAGAATGGCTTTTTGTTTATGCCGGCCTGTTTATTCTAGTGCATTTGCATCAAGCTTGAGTCCCTAAAGCCCATTCCCTGGACTTGTTTACACTGCGCCTGCCTCTGGTGTCACCTAGGAAATGGGCTCATCATTCCACCTGGTTAATATGAACTGCTGCTTCTGTTTACAGTTCCTATAGCAACAATCACTCATTAAACAAATAGATGGTGTTGTTTGCCTTTATGAATTATGTGCTTAGAGTCTTGACAAGTCTGGGAGAAGTTGTGGTTTGCGCGGTGTTACTATATGAGAGAGAGATTAACAGGAATTTAGTTTAATATTAGTGGTTGGTATGTTGCATGTTGGCACACAGGATTACATGGTGTGCCAGAATCTGCATTTTTTTTTAGCCCAAAGTGTTTGGAGAAAGACTGTTGAATCCATATGGGCATATGTTCAATGTATACAATATAAAAAGTTTTCACCACCACATTTGCAAATTGGACATCTTTCTCAATCAAGATCAAATTGTACATATTCTAAAACATACGCATGCTGTACACATTACATTAAAATCACAGTTTTTCCTCTACAAGATTGAGTAATACTAATAGTTATAGTTATATTAAAAACAAGACTTTATTTGTAACGGTCATTAAAATTATATCTTTTGAATTGATGTCAGTTGACGCCAAGTTTTCTTCCATTAACTGATCCTACAGTGCAGTTTACAATGTCTAACATCTATGTTAACAGCTGGGATGATTTGATTCTGAAGACAGAGGAGGGTGTGGGACCACTGTTTGGAAAAGTTATTGGGATGTAGTCCATTTTGTGTCTGTTGTCAGGCTAATGTTCCAAGAGGCAGGTTCCCAGAGTGCTTTATCAGTGATGAGAGCTACGATAATGGATTATTTACCATACAGCTTGTGTTTGTCTTTGGACTTTTCCCTAGAAGCAGCAGCCAAAATACAGCAAAACATAGCAGCCTTCAAAACCTTGAGAAAAACAGTGTTGTACCTTTGGTGCACACTGATGTGTTGTCTAGTCTGGCAAACCAAGCCATACCCAGAGCACTCTGAAGTCAACTTCTGCCTATTGTCTCCTCCTTTGTGTGTCTTTATCTCACACCCAAGAAATGTTGTGCTTTTGTTGTGCTTGTGTAAACAAGGCTGTGTGAGAACTTGGCAAATGGAAGCAGGTGGTCGCCGAGGTTCTACTGTCATGAGCATTAAAGAAAAACACAACAAGTGGAGAGGTCAGGGCACAGCTGCGCGGGCCAGCCCAGCTCCAGTCCTCTGCAGAGCTGTGAGCGGGTGGAGGCCAGCCGCTATGACAGGGACAGGCTGGGGTTTCTAGTGAGAGGCAGGCTGATGAGCCATGCCGCAGGCTCTGCTTAACCTTCACCTGCCTGTTCAGGTGGGAGCCACGTGACTCTTGTTTGTACTGTACTCTTATATTCCAGACAGGGAAAACACAACACACTGTAAACAAATAGGAACTCTGACCTTTTTTATGATCCACTGTTTGCTCCAAACACTTGTTTTGCAAGCAACTCCCTGCTCCCAAAGAACAGGCCGGCACCTGATGATCAACAACAGCACTGTCTCTGCTCGCTTGTTCTGACGCATGCTTTGATGTGCTGTAATTTAATTTCTTTAAGGATTTCACAACTCTGAAAAACTAGCATACCCCATTTATAATAGACCGTTCTCTTGGCTACCTTTTATTTGGTTTATTTTGTAGTGCTGCAGACTCAATAATGATGGAAGTAAATAAATACTACTCAACAACTTTTTTCAGATAACTCTTGATATGTTTCAACTGCTTCGCCTTGAGAATATGTTGTATTGGCATTTACTATGTTGCCCATTTTAAAATAGAATCAAAACAACTTTTTTTCATATTTTTGTTTTATACATTGCATGTAAATAAACAGTTGTATAAACATACAGTGGGCTGTTACTGTGGCTCTGCCCTCAGCTGATCGTCGTCACTGCCTCAGTGCCTCCCAGTTTAACATTGTTATCAGCGGCGTCCTCTAATAAGGCTCTTTCCTATCTACTTGATATTTATGATGGATAATGCCCATTTTCCATTTTCGTTATTCCTCCAATTTTTTTCTCTCATGATATTGCTGCTTTGAATTATTCTGTGGCGAAATTAATGAGAAAGTAGATTTATGGCTTTCATTTGTTTGTCAATTTCAAAATTAATTGGGTGTTAATTTTAGCCATCCCCTCATCAGTGCCGGTCCTAAGCGTGCATGCATTACTTTGCATATATTGTACCCTTTTTGCTCCTTTATTGTGGGTCACTAGTTTTGCATACATTAAAATAGCCCTGCAGCTCATTCTCTTGATTACTTTTGGAGATGCTATGCATTCAGGAAATTTACGCCCTTCCGATATAATTATGAAAATTTTGCATGGGATGGCAGTGCATGTATAATAGCCATTACTCTCAGTGCTTTTATGCCACATTGGAAATAAGGGTGTGGAAAAAATGCATTTTATTTGAAGAATAAGCGAGGTGGATAACATCAGTGCATGGTGTATTTCTAATGGCGTTTAATTTAGTGTGGTTCTAATTGGGATTCTGCATGAAACTAGACCTGTAGATGGAGCTTTAGCTGGCCACATCCCACAGCTTTGCTTACTTGGTTCTTGTTTATAAAATCCCATTATGGAGGGAGGTAGTGCCAGACTGCAGGGGTGAGCTGGGTCAACATGTGTCTGGAGGGAGGGGCCCAGGGAGCTGCTACAGGACCGGCCCATTCTGCTCAGACAGGCCTGAGTGTGGGGGCGTTCTGACACACCACTGAACTCTCACATGACTCACTCTGCACCAGAGGAGATACAGACCATGTGGTCCTGAGCGCTCTTCTGGAAGCACTGCCTTCAGCCCGACAAGTATTGGGCTGAGGATGCAGGAAGAATAAACAAAAGTGTGCCTCTCCACTTACCTTGCCAGATATATAATAATATAACATCATATTATAAGAAATACACAGTGCAGGTAAAGTGTATTTAATTACATACATATTACATGTTTGCAATCTTCTAGTGTTTTGTAATGATTTCCAACATAAATTTCACTTTGTAGAATATGCTTTCCTGTCCCAGACTGTAACACTTGGTGTTGAATTCTGTCCTTTTTATGTGGTACTTTTTATTTTTTTCAAATAAAGCCATTTCTTGAATATTATCTCACCTAGTCTCTGTAAATATCCTTAAGTGACAAGTTGTCAACCTCAATTTCCTATCTGTCAGTGTGAGTGTGTGTCCCTGTGGTGTCTGCATCTTGTTTAGACCTGGGTCTCTGGAGACACTGTCTATGTATTTCAGCACTATTAACTGGCATGGCCCTCCCATTACAAGGCTAAAAGCCCAGCCCATAAATCTGCATTTAGTTCCATTTTCACCTTCTTTCATGATGAGGCCCTGTGTTTTAAAGGCATTTATTCTGCTTCATATAAATAATTAATCAGCCAAGTTAATTTGCTTCTGCCCGACTTGGTCAGCTTCATTAACCACCCTGGAATTGGGAGGCTAGACGCCATGCACTGAAGAGGCTGGCATCCCACGCACAATAGATGTAAATCACCAGTTTGATTTGAGAGGTAGAGGCACAGATAATGTGAACTATGTCACCAGATCCCATCCTTTGAGAGAAGAGTGGGAGGCAATGCCTGTCCTATGCATTTTAGGTATTTTATTGAATTCAGTCTTTATGGTGATTATCTTTGCCCTTAAACTTTAAACATCAAACATACATGACGGTACTTCTCCATATATATGTATTGTATTGTATTTATTTATTTAACTTTTTTGAGGGAAGCATCGCTGAAGCTTAATATACTGTCCTTCCACAAAGAGGCGGTTTCTCACAATGGTACATAAATATATTGCCATGGCATCACAGAAGTATACTGTCCCTTCTTTATTTTTCTTCATTATGGACATTTATTAATTTAATATCTGTTGTTCTATTTAAGGCATTTATGAATTTTTTTTGCAGCATCTGGTGGTCAAAGTGTAGATGTTATGCTACACCTGCGATATTTCTGACAAACATTGAAATTGTGGATAGATTTGGGATTTAAACTAATGCAAGGACCACAACATGTTTGTACAGATCTGAAAGGGTTAGCAGTTTTATGAAGGATATTTTGTTGTTTGTGGAGGACATTGTGCAGCCTTTGTGATTTGCTAATTACATGCATTGAAATTGCGATTAAGGCCCCCTATAGAACTCACTTCACACTATTAACAATTATTTACATTACATTACATTACAACTATTAACATATGAGTGGTCAACACTTTGAATAAAATTAATTTAAAGTTATACTCTCATATTTTATGGAAAGGACCTCCATGAGATTTTAAAAAGGCTATAATCCTGGTTACACAAAGCAAAAATAGTATGCAGCAAATGTTCACTGCTGGTGCTTGTATATTATGTTTAAGAGAAGGTTGTAGTTATGAAAGACAACTTTTTTATAACTCAAAGACCTTGTTTATATCAAGACCTGTGTTTTGGTGTTAATTGAGCATCCCTAAAGGACTTGCCTGTTTTTCGCCTGAATGTTTCTCATGGAGATCCTTTGGCAGGCCTCACACAGTCTCCCTGTTTCCCATTAAAAAGCCATTCTGCTGGGATTCTTCTGGGAGCCTGTGCGAGTAAATATATCCATTTCCATAGAAAGTGTTTTGTTTTGGAGGTCCACTGTTTTCTTGGGCTTCTCTGCACTCAGTCGGTCCAGGTTGGGTTCCTCTCCTAGTGCGTGCCATACCCCTCCCTTTCCACATGTTCCTCCTGTAATGAACAAAACAAACAAATATAAACTCTGTTTGTCAGAGAACCGCACTGTAAAAAAGGGAAACAAAGAGAGCAGTTGATTAGCCTGCGGAGAGGAGGCCTGCTGTATCGTATGCATGTATATTTGCCTCATTGCACACAAGCAAACAAATACAAACCAGAGCCCAAACCTGCAATAAAAGTGAAATTGTGTGGGAAGCGTTTGACAGATGTTTACAGTTTGGTCCACAGTTGAAATGCGACCTCATAGTTTTGTGTTTTAACAGCTGTTTCACTCGTCTTCTTTTTCTTGTCTCTGTTTTTTCTCTCTCTGCGTCTTCTCCCAGGCTTTTAAGTCATGATGCAAGAATCTAGGACGGAGGCGACGAGCAATGGACAGGCCAATCAAAATGGAGCGTTGGGTGCAGAAGGCGGGTCCAGAGAGGGGCGGCCTGACAGCTGCCCGCCATCAGCAGAGGTGACTACAGCCGACCTCGTGCATCTCCAACACCACCAGGTAGGCCCTTCACACCTGTCTGCAGATCATTAAAGCACGTCAGCCGCACGCCCAGCACTTTGAAAGTGCCACTTAATATTTCATTACAAGTCCGGTACACTGGGTGCATAAACACATTATCATTATTATTATTTATGTATATTTGGGGCGCTATTTTAATAATTAAACACTGCGAAGTGCTCTCTCTCTCTGATTGTCTTTAGTTGTGGATGTGTTTATTGCAGCATGCTGCATCTGCATTCCTGTAAAATATTCATAATTCTGTTCGGACGTGTGTGAAAAGTGTAGGTGCCACAAGAAGTTGTGGACACAGAAGAAAGTGGAACGACCAATAGGACGATAGCATTGTCTTGGACCTTTTGTACAGTCCTCACACTCCTCTAATGCCATGCTCTGTCGTATTAGCTGATGTGTTGTGGAGATGCATTATAGCTGAAGACGCCTAAACACTTAAAGCATCTTTGACTTGAAGCAAACAGACAAGCTTTTCTTGTTAGTGTCAGCATTATGTGTGGCACACAACAGTGTGTTTAAGGAAACAACATTGAAAAGATCAGTGTGTCTGGTGCTATCTGGGCCAGTCCGACAGGATGTCTGGGCTGTTGTCATGAGCTGTTGTCTGATGATGCTTGGGCTCTTTGCTGCTGTCTGTTGTCACAGCACATCCATCAGCCTAAGCCTGGCTCAGCCACTGCCACTGCCTAAAACAAAGGATGCAGACCCACCCCTTTGCATTCTAAATTCATATTTGATGTATACATTTTAACGTCTAGATAAATATATTGATAGCAGCCTTTGTGTTTAGCTTCTTACATTGGCCAGTTTATTTTATGACGTAAGCTTTGTACAGAGTAAATCTCCATCAGTTAGTCCTCGGCAGTAACACCCAGCTCCATAGTACAGCCTTTAGGCTGCTCCAAAATCCTCTCCTCATCCCACAGCCCCGGCCAAAAACCCCACCTCCGAACCATCTTTTTCCAGCTCAAGAGAAGCATGTCGTCAGTGAGAATATCAGAGCCATGCTGAATTCATTACAGCAGTAGTCACACAAAACCATGGATAAAATTTCAATAACTGCAGGCCACAGTTGAGTAAACAGTTGCACTGAAACTTAATTCCTGTTGACTTTTCCTTCATTCTTGGCCAGGGGCACATTGAGATCAGCTCTGCAAAGACAACAGCATTACAACTGTGATGAATATGAGTCAGATGGACATGGGGAGGGGGTGTCATGGATGTACACTTGACATTAAGAAGGGTGACTGCAGTGAAGCCATTTTGCTAAAATGGAAACAGCCATCGAGACACAGCCCCTGATTTAAGTCAAGCAGAAAGAAACATTGTCGCATGTGAACAGTGTTTCTCATTGCCTTTAGTATGTTGACCACTACTCTTAATTGTAATAATAAGTAATAATAATGCATTGGATTTATACAAAGCTTTTTGAGACACTCACACTTTGGTGTGGTGGAAGCAAGGCTGCTAAGTTTGTGCCACTGGCCCCTCCAACCACTAGTCTGTCAAGCAGTGGGTGAAGTGTCTTGCATAAAGATACACCAACAGTTCCCAGAGCCATTGCTTTGCTTAGCTTCTGTGATCAGGTGAGATTGGGAATGGCAAGAAGATATGGCCACAACTTAAGTAATACACTGAAAACTGCCCTTTGTGAATGAGGTTCTCCACCAAGACCAATATGGGCTTTGTCAAGCACAACCCTCCAATAATTTTATATTCTAAATAGTATATTCACATATTTAAAGATGGACAGTCACTGGATACTGCTTTTCCTTTTTACAAAGGATGCTGTGGTTTGCACTTAGTGATCTTTAGATCTTTGCAGTGGAGTGTAAGAATGAGTGACTCTACCACTGATTAACTTTGTCATTGTCTGAATTTTTTCTCTGCTTTTGGCCCAGAGTTAGTGGCATTGGTTCTAGCCAAGTGGATGAATGTAATTGCCATTTGGAAACAGCTTTTCTTGTTGTATATTTTGTTCAGTTTCTTTGTTGTGGACTTGGCATTGACTGGGCCATATAAAATGTTGCTTTTGATGAGTGGCAAACGGTGCGTCTCACTCTCTGACGCCGGCCCCTGATTGGCTGCTTACCTCAGTAGTCTTTTATTCTCCCATTAGACTAAACCAGGATTTTCACTCATGCACCATGAATCATGTTAATTGTCCCCAGGGTATTACAATCTTCACTCAATTACTCAATAACTTTTTACTTTTGTGGCATTCCCCGTTTTATTTGCGGCATACGCTAACACAAGCCTAACTGGCACGTTGATGTTTTTCGTAGCATTCTTTGTTCTACTCAATAGATCTGAGCTGTTCTTTCAGGTGATGCAAAAATCAATTGATAAATCCTCAAGGGAGAGCCCTGAGTGAGTGCGAACAACAAACCTGGCACTGACATATCATTTATTCTTATTACGGAACATAAGTATGAAAGACAGTGCTCATTAATAAAGATGGGGGATGAAATAATTGTAATGTGTTTGATCATCTTGATTCTGACAGGGGAATTCATCTTGTGGGCCAGTTAGATTTGAGGGAAGTGGACCATAAGCTCAATTTAAGCATCTCTATTAGTAAGACACATAGGAGGAGAAAAGGGCCGTTTTTATACAACATTTGTTCAAGTGAAGTAAGGGACGCCAAATGATGAAAAGGCTGGAACATGTCCAACCAAGGTCAAGTGTATTTAATCATTCATTTATGAGTTTTAGATTTACCACTGGTTTGATGCTGTTTCTGTCTAAGCATTGTCTTGGTTTTTGGTCATTTCTTATAGTATTTTATAAGGGAATGCTAGTAATTGCCTCAACTGTTAACAAGACTAAAGAACATTCTGTTTGCAGCCTTCTACCAGTGTGATGTTTTTTATTGTATTATTATATTGTTCAGTATTATGTACTTGCTCATTGTTTTGATAATCACTCATTTTTTGTTGCTTTGTAAATTGTGTTTTGCTACCACAAATATTGTGAGTTAAATATTTCTAGAGCTACAATATTGTGTCACAGCCTTCTGGTTTATTTGCTGTGCTCATAATTATTGAAATAGAAGGAATGATGATTGTCTGTGTACGCTCATATTCTTTACATTGTAGAGGCACTCTGTCTTCCATAGGGCTTTATCACCAGCAGCTCTCAGGTATCCTCCTGGCTCTTCATATTGTCACAAGAGGCCACACACACCCGGCAACTTATTGGAAATCTGGCGGAGAGGATAACATCAGTGTTATGACACTGCATATTGCCCTAAATTGCTTTATTGGTAAAATGATAGTGCTCGTCCAATTTGAATAATTTTATGGAATCCCTCACAGAACAGTTTAATTATGTTATCACACAACTGGCAACATCTGTCTTTATACCACAGCACATGACAGTTTTATTACAGGCTGGATTTCTTCGCTGTTTCTGGCAATTGATGTGTGATCTGATTAATAATCACACAGATGGAGGTGAAAATTGAACAGTGATGTGCTGCTACGTCAAAAAGAAAGAAAATAATTATTAAAGAGAGAATATAGGCAGTATAGTATGTTGAAATCTATATTGTTTCGGTATGTTTAACATATTTACATATAACCATCACTACATGGTGTCATTCTTATAATAGAAATCTGTATAGTTGTTCTTTTAAGGGTCTGCTACTGGCTCTGTGGAGATGTTATTGGTTTGCTTGAAATGTTCCACAGTGTGCCATTTGAAGTACACATCTTGTATTTATCTTAGAGGTGTTTCATTTAAATGCCTTGAAAAAACATGCATTCTTACTATGAGTTGAGTCCAGTCCCCACCGATCTGACTGGTGCGGTTTGACATTAGATAACTTTAATGCCATACTGTGGAACATTTCAGGCAAACCAAGACATGGAGACAAGCAGGTGGTGAACCCTGTACCAAAAGAGTAACATAGTGCACTTTAAAGCCCCTCTTCTTATATCTTGTCCACCATATTTTTGCTTTTTTGTAGGTAAAAGTACTAAACTTTCTACAACCAGAACCAAGACCAGTTCATCCTCTGGTTGGACATATGACCTCAAGTAAAATGTAAAACAAACACTGTGCTCTTGTACTGTACATTTGTTACCTCTACAGTTTCATTTATTTTTTTATCTTTCTAATCTGTTTAGTCTAGGTGCAACATTTCATGCGCTACTGTCACCACTGTTTTGTTAGTGGGCTTTTAGCAGGTAAGCCACCCAGCACCTCTCCTTTGTCTTGTGGACGCCTTCCAGGACAGTCAGGGCTATGAAGTCATCCATTTTGTTGAGTCTACCTCCAGCTGCTGCTCCTCCACTCGACTGGGAGGAGATGGGGCACAGGTTGTGCACTGGAGTTTAAAATAGTTGACTGTTGCTCGGCTCCACATCCTGTTTACACTCTGAGCTGATGTGGGCAGCAGGAGGGGGATTCCCCAGCTGTTTGACAGGGTGGTGACCAGAGGCAACACATGGAAACATACAGACACCCAGTGCATCAAGTCATTACACAGAACACACACATAAAATGACATCAAAATATAGGGCTGGAGAAGACTGCTACAAAAACTACAGCACTTACAGCGCTGTTGTAGGTTAACCTACAGTTACCATAGCACCACATACATTTAACAACATTTAAGCCAGAGCTGGGCGATATGTGATAAAAATTTAATCATGATCTCATCACTATGACAATATGTGATTCACTTTATTTACTGCAGCTGTCTGCCCCAATGCTTTTTTCCATCCTTTTCTTCTTTTGGTTAGTCTCTGTCAGGTGCTAAGTGAGAGACAGCTGGATTTCACAATGAAGTATGTGTAAACTTCCAGAAGAAGCAGATTGCTTTACTTCAAGGTAATACAAGGCAAAAATACAAAGTGAACATGACTTGTAATAAAATCAACATCATTATCTGACTCATTTAGCCTGCTGCTCCTGTGTTAAGCAACATAGAGTGTCATGACTAAGTACATATCCTCTGTCAAACACATAGCAATCTAAGTGGTTCAGTGTTTTAATTGTGCCCCTAAATGTGCAAAAGTATTACAAATATTGCAAAATTCATCTTTCAAAATCCTTGCTCCTCCTTGCCCCTAAGCATGATGGAAAAAGTACTCGTACATATTTGGACACACCCTAGTGCCTGACATGCGTAATGTAAATGATGCAAGAACTGTACATGCTGGTATCATTAGGAGTGAAGTGGTCTCATTGTGCAGCACCCGGATGGACTTTGATGGGCTGTGTGTGTGTTTTTGTGGCCGACTCTAAACTCAGGAGCAGGTGTCCACAGCAGCTGGCTGGAGGCAGACTGGGGACCGGTCTGCTTTGGGTCTGTATTAAACAGCTTAGAAAGAAGCCACAGGACTAATGCATTCTGTATGTTTTATTTAAAGCAGGACAACAAATGCACAAGAGGGCACAGTTCTATATATGAGCCCCAGACCTTATGAAATATGTGACAATATGCTTTCCAAAATATTAAACACAATTAATTATTGTAGTGCTATTCAATACTAATTCATCTATGTTGTCGTACATTTGCTTTGGGGAATTATCCTTTTAAGTGAGGAGTGGTTTTCATCCAACATTTGTCATTGTGAAATTTCTGGGTCAGTAGTTGATTTTCCACAAAGTAAATTGCAGTGCATTAAGGGTATTTATATAAACTGTTCAAAACAACCCTGGCTTTCTGAATTAGCTGCAGCTACTAACTATTCTTCGCTTTTCTGTTGTTTTCTGCATTGCTTTTACTGTATATACTGCAATTACTGACCCCATAGTTGTCATCTACTGAAAAAAAATGCACAGAATATAGTCCACCATATAATGGGTGAGATGTAAGGAAAGTGTCTAACCCAGAACACAACATATTGAAGAAGATTTGAACCAGTTACCTTTTTGTCTTTAGGTGGGGAGTGAGTTATTATCAACTGAGCCACATCAACTTTAAATTTATATAATTATTAGATGCGTTATTGTAAACAGTTGTATCTTTCATATGATAACATCTTGAATAAGTCAGAATAGTTTGACAAAAAACAGCTCTGTATCAAAAGCCTTGAGTCTCAAATTCTGTTAACTCACTCCAAATGTAGTCAGTGACTCTTCTAACTATAAATACATGTTGTACTTATAGTTTTGTTCTTGGTGTGTGGTTGCTTTGTTTTGTATGCTGTATTTTTCAGACAAATAACTTCAGCAGGTCCCACACAGGAGCTCAGACACAGAGCCAACTGTGAGTCATTTTGCACTGTTTAGCAGCACAAGTTGTGTGTTTAGCGTTGTAAATAAGTAACCATTTTAACAGGGCCTCTGGAGATTAGGTCCAGGAAAGTACAGGGCTGGCTTTAATGTCCATTGTCACTACAGTGTTTGAATAGCAAGCCTTTCCTCATGCCACTGAGATGTTTACATTTTGGTGAATAATAATAATGCCATCTTAAGCACAAGCTATCCTTCATTTTGACCCAATTTATTAGGAATAGACTTAAGGATGCACAATTCCTCTTGGGGAAACACTCAAGCGCTAGGCCCATTCATTTTTAATGAGAGCACTACTTTAAAAAACTTCATTGAATTAATATGTATCAGTAAGTCTTTCCTGTGCAGCAAAACTTCAGGGTAATTAATATTCATAGGCTGCGCTTGTTAACACCCCCAATGCTGGAGCAATGTAGATCCAATTAACAGAGAATGGACCCTAAGGATTTGGCCAGATAAGGGTTAAATGAGCTATTGAAATTGAAACCAGGCCTGTCGCTTCCTAAAACACTTATTTGTTTCTGTAATGCATGTTGCAGATTAGGGTATCATTTCAGATGTTTGTATATAGAGTATTTTTTATTAGTGTTTATTATACTGATTATATACCACATCTCTATGTCGCATGCACAGATGCATGGAGGGCATCCCCAGTGCAGCCAATCTAATGTGAAAACCCTGTTGCAGCTCAGCCTGTTATATCTTATTCATAATGGCTTGGCGTAGTGTGGGTAATAGACATGAGTGTTCATTCTTGGTGTCAGTTTGGAGGCTGGGGCCAGACCGGTTGACATGGGAACAGGGAGCCTTTAAAGGCTGATGGGTTAGAGACGCTAAATGCCTGTTTTCCACCTGCTGCTGTTTGTTACAGCTAAGTAAATAGACATTTGTTCCTCTGAGACAGCTCCATGGAACCAGTCCACAAGGTTTAATAAGTACATCTGTTAGCTTTTTGTACAGTTCAAAAAAAGCTTATGGGGAAAAATGTTTTGTTTATTGTTCGACACATTTGAATGTAACTATTGTGCTTCAACTGTATCGTGCCCTTAAACACCACAGTCATAGTACATTCTTTGATAGAAAGATATTTTTGCATCACACATAGCCCAATGATTTGATTTATAATCAATCATAATCTCTGCATTTTGTTCCATTACAGTTGTTTTCTTCATATTTTTACTATATACTGTATATTTTTTGTGCATTAAAACACTTGTATATAGCATATACAAGCATATAGCATTTTCATGTAAAACATACATCAACAGCAGCCCTGGTAATGGGTTTTTTGTAACCCGAACATTTGAAAAGACGGAGGCCCATGTTAAAGTAAAGCATGTTACTGTATACACCAACTGTATTGTGGCAGCACTTGTGTTATTTACCACATGCTCCTTTGCCACACCTATGATAGAAAAGAAAATTGGATGGTCATTTTGCCAGTGCAGGGTGGATATGATAAATAACCAATGCCTGGTGATCAAATGAGCCTTCATTAAAGTAAATATGCATTGACAGGCACACAGTGTATATGTCTCTTGGAGTGAATTTGATTGTTTGACATGTCTTTACCCATCAAAGTGTATATGAGTGATTAATAACTACCCCCTGTGCGTTCAGCACTGACATGGCCTCTATTTGAGAGAAAAATGGTCCAGGTCAGTATTCACTGGTGAATTGCTGTGTACCATTTAGAGAATGATATGCCATGATGGGATGTGGCGTCATAAATAACAGTGATGGCACCTCTGCATCCAGTGAGTGACACGTGCCATAAATACTTAGCCTGTCCACCAACAATAGTTCGGATAAATCCTAGGCTAACCTTTTCTTGTGTAGAATAAAAACAAAACAATATTATTTAAATGGACAATAAAAACAAATGTTTTGTGTTGGTGTGTTGGTGGGAGGTAGTAGAATGTTGCGCAGCCCCTCTCTGTGTGGTCTCTGATGCACTGTTGTTATTTGCTTGTTTACAATCTCTGACATGATGTAATGGGATGGCGCTGAGAGCATCTAGCTCACAAATGGCACAGGAAATAAGACAGTCCTTTATGTAGGCCCCCTCCTTCCCCCACCACTCTGTTTTTTCCTTTGAATATGTTGTGCGTTTGACTGAAGGAACATGAGCCTTGAATAAAAGTAAGTGTTTTTTGCATTAGGTGCTCCCCGGAGGTAAGAGGGGAAATATCATGTCCCCGTGTGAAATGTGGATGTGAAATCTAGCAGAAAGAAATATTTATGACCATTTTCTGGTTGATTAAAGCTGGATGACATGCCTTAGGAGACAGAGAGTGGACAAAGGGCTGCAGTGCTGCTGCTGGGCAGATGGTACAGACACTGTTGTGCAGGGAGGAGGCACAGGCTGAAGCAGCCTCACACTGAGCGCTCTCATGTGGGGTCCTGCTGTGGACAGTCACTCCAACATACAACTCATTTGTAATGCTCTTTTATACTGTTTTGCACCAAGTGTGCTATTAGAATCATTTGAATTTCCCTTTTCACTGCAGTTAGTAAGGAAATTATAGAAATGTACAAGAGAAGAGTAATGAGAAGTTGCAGTTTGCACTTTTCCCAGCAGATGCCACTATGAAGCAGAAGCACAACACTTTCAAAGTTGTTAAAGTGAAGTACAGATTTTGTTATTTGTGTCTAATTCTCATTGCACATTACTCAGTCGATATCACAAACTACTTGGAAAACGATTTGACCGATGTAACTTTGCATCAGGCTTATCTGCATTGTTGTTCTGTGGGACTGCTGCCAAACCATAAATAATCTGTTAATTACATGCAAGCCATCCCTGCCACATGATTGTGTTTTGATGGTGTTGGTGACAGCAGCAGAGCTTTAAAGAGTCACATCCAATGGAACCAAATTGAGAGTATTATTAATTTTTCAATTTCTCTCTGCAGATATCTAATAATTGTGCCCAAAGATAGCCAGGGGCTCCTATTAAACATTAACATGCAAAAGAAAAGTTAGAATCAGAAAGATGGTATTTTGGATTGAATAATGTAAAATATCTGTAGGGCAACAGGGAAAGAAGCAAACGAGTCCAGGTTTATTCTTCAAATGTTTTCCAGCAGCGCCATGCTAGCTCCTAATTACTGAGCTCTTATCTGCACACTCAACAGTATATTTATTTTCCCCAAATGCAAATGTCTTTAACCTTTAAATAACACGTGCATGTCACTAACTTTTAAAGACATCATTAGATATGCAGCTGGACCCTGCCACAATTGTGTTTTTAATTGGTATGTAACTTCACCAGACAGAGTAGTTATTTCTTTTTTTCCATCAGGTTTTTGATAATTAATGTGAGTATGTCCACTGAATACAAAAGCAGGGCCTCTGATCTACTTAAGAGAATTGAGAAACACATGTGTCTTAGTCTAAACTATCTGTGTGTCATCAGTTTTTGTTGCAGTTGCCAGACATCGAGAGCCTTCCAGGAGTTCCCCTGTTTCTCCTTACGACGCTGTCTCATTCACTTTGCTCACTTCTACATAATATCATCTTCATCTGCGATAGCTCCTGCACAAGGGAACTGCATTTGTTGATCAGATTTGGCTTGTCTGACGCTTCCTACCCCAGAAGTATGTGCGTGTAATGCTTGCCCAAGCGTGGCCGTCGTGGAGCTGATGGAGTGATCCTGCCTGTCATAGGACAAGATAACCACATCAGTAAATACTCTGCTCCCGACCTCCACACAGCAGCCATGCATCTTCTATCCCTATGCTACTGGGATTCTTCTCATTACAGAACAATGCACATGAGCTATAGGTACAAGTTTTCACGAATATTGGTATTGTCCGATATTGAAAATATATTTGTCACAGAAATGTCTATGTGGCTTCCCCAGTCTCTGTGCTCATTGTGGCCATACCGGCTTGTCAAAGCCTGATCCCGTCAGATCTCAGAAGCTAAGCAGGGCCGGGCCTGGTTAGTACTTGGATGGGAGACCACTGGGAATTCCAGGTGCCACAGTGGGGCGGCAGTCACAAAAACTGTTGTGTTCTTAGGCAAGACACTTCACCCACACTGCCTAGTATGAAAGTGGTGTACTTCAGTGATGTTGGTGGTCAGAGGGGCCGATGGCGCAGATTGGCAGCCTTGCTTCCGTCAGTCTGCCCCAGGGCAGCTGTGGCTACAATAGTAGTTTACCACCACTGGGTCTGGAGTGAATGATTAATGCTCTGTAAAGCGTCTTTGAGTGTCTAGAAAAGCGCTATATAAAACTTATGCATTATTATTATTATTATTATTATTATTATTATTATTATTATTATTATTATTATTATTATTATTATTATTCCCAGATTGTCCTTAGGGCATCAGTCTTTTCGTCTTTTTCAACACCCTGGAAAAATGGAAATAGAAGAGCAAACAGGCTTAAATACGCTTGTATGTTTACACAAACGTAACAAATGAATTTATATCCCACACATTTTGTTATTATTTTTTATTGGACCATCCCTTCTTGTGCTATCACTAAAATGTGTGATGGTGGTGTACACTGTCACAGAGGTACAGGACCCACAATAGGATTTATGCAACTTTGTACACATTTTTATGGATAGAACAACTTATTTATGGTATTTTTTTCATCACATTGTGGCACCGACTACAAACAATAACATATAATACACTAACTAATAATAATATACATATTTTTGGGTTTTTGACTATTTTAACTTTTCAGCTCAAAAATCATGTTTATCAAAATGATCTTCTATGTTCTCTGCACCTACTTTGAGTAATACTGTGTCCATAAAATGAACACCAAGAGTAAGCCCACAGTGTCAAACATGCCATCGCTACATCATCTCCAAGGATTCCCATCATATTTCATATTTAAGGCTCCAGTAACGTATCGCTTTAGTGTTCCTCCAAAGGGATCCGTGACTCCAGTTACACTCTGCTTTTTCCTCCTCAATTTGATGAGGTCTCTTGTCGGTATCAGAGAGGCAGACTCCAGTTTCACCATGCAATCTTTTGATACTCACCCTCTCTTCAAAACATCAACCGGCACGGAAGACGGATTGAATTAGCCATTTGTGGTGTATTTATCTCGATCTGGGAGTAATGCGCTGCTCGGTCTTAGCACTCAAGCTCAATGAAAACAATAAATGGTGCCCTTATCTGGAGGAGTGAAATCAAGATAGGCGGTAGAAAGCTGTGAGTTATTTGTGGTTGATTTGGAATGGAAGGACAGAGACAGGATATGGACACCCCTCTCCTGTTACAGTGGGGGGACAGGCAGGAGAAGAGAGGTGTAATCAGACCAATGCTATGGCTGTAATGCGAAAGTGTCAGAGATGTGCCTTTGTCCAGCTCTGAGTGAATTTGGTCAAGCCTTGTGTTAAATTGAAAACGGGGCCACTGGGATTTGATGGTGAGAGGACAGGGGACTCTGCGCAAGCCACATCTCGGGCAATTATCGCAATCTCCTGTACTCCATCATGTGTCTAGTCTCTGTCTGCCGCACAACTAAACTAGTACATATTGGTGCATGGACAGTTGGAGTTTGGCAGAAATATTAATTGCGATTGTATTGCGATTTATATTGTATTGCATTGTATTGTGGTGCGAATTGTATTGAGATTAGACTTGGGTATATGTTTTCAAATCAGGATTCAGTTTACAGTGCACATTTAAACGCAATCGGGAGCATTAACATTTGAGAGTGAAAGTTGAAATAACAAATATGTAACAAATAGATTAATCTAAACCACAGTGATTGAAAAATGTGTTTTGTTTGCGTTTTTTTTTTTTTCTTTAACTTAAATAATTACAGCCATTGCAATTTGCTAAAGGTAATCATTTACATTTAAACTTATTATTGAGTAACCCTGTCATAAACCTCTAAAGCAAATACAGCTTTACCAAAATTAAAGGTCCTATATGATGCATAATGGATTCTTTTGAACTTTACAGCATGCTATAATGCTGTAAAGTTCAAAGTTGCTTCTGAAAAACATAGCTGGAATTAGGTTTTGTTTCATTCACATATGTAACCCTTTATTTTTATAGTCTGTTTACATCCCCAGCGCTCAAACTGCTCTGTTCCACCTTGTGATATTATGTAGTGTCTCCAGGGCTTAAATAATCCAAATGGCTCTAGTGAAAGTGTATGTAGTTTAAAAACACAGTGGAGACATGACATTACAAGGTGAAACAGAGAGTTTTCTGTTTTTCTGTTTGAGAGAAGAACTCATATGTGAATGAGACAAAACACAACTCCATGTCTGGTATGTTTGTGATGAGAAACAATATTATAACGTTGATCAGAATATTGCACAATGTGGGCCCTGTAAGAGTAATGCATTCTATACTCCTTTATCATTCACCATATTTATTTTTAGAACATTTGGGCATCTGATGGTAGCATTGAGTGTGTGTGTCTTTAGCGTACTGAGGTTCTACTTTCTAATATGACTCTTATTGCAAACTGCATGTCCTGGCCTATCCCAGTGGTTTTCGTGCACGGTTGGAGAGAAGCAGATCATTTCCCGGCAGGTGCGATGTGGGAAGCCTTTCGCCTTTCCACCAACTCACCACCGGAGCAGAAAAAAAAAAAAAAACTTTGAAGGAAGGGAAAATAAGTTACCCACCACGGCTATATATTTATACATGCATGTGTGTGTAGCGCTTTTTAACCACCTTTGCAGCTGCCAGGATTCCAAGTTGCCCCATATTTTAAACAGATGTTGAGGAGAGCAAAAGGAAGGGAAGCTTTGCAAGAGTCTAGCAATCAAAATAATTATCTTTATGGGTGGTTGTTTACAAAGTGTTAATGGGAAATAACGCAGACATGCTAACCAGCCTGCTTTTATGTGTTACAGCTGATAAATTCTTCTGTCTGTTACACACCTCCTCAAAACCACACAAGTTTTAAAAAGTGTTCACGACTTCCAACAAAGTTTGAAAAGAACACGTACAGTAAGTAGTGGTCCCTCCTCTTCCCATCCTCTTCAATGAATCATTTTAAGTGGATGCTCCTCTTTGATTGACAGTCCAAGAACCAGCAGTAATTTGTAGCCACAGGGTAACATTGCTGTTCGAACCTGTTCTCCAGCCAAATGCTCCTACCTGATTGAGGTCATATGACAAAATCGTAATTCATATATCTCCCTTCAGTTGGTATGCGTTTTCAAGTTTATTATTTATTTATTGATGAGATGAGTCAAATTGAAAAGGATCCTTATGTAGGCTGATTGCTAATAGAATAGCCTCATTTCGCTCCAGGGAAGTTTGTTTTTAGACCACATTAGCCTTGCCGCATTGCCGTCTCCCAGGGATGGTTGTTTAATTTGAATAATCACAAAAAGTGTATTCTTTTGGGTTTGGCGCGACGACAGTGTCCCAGATGAATAAAGAAGTAAATGAGGGGAAGGAAAACAGGTAATTATGCTGAAGTGGCAAATGAATGACCTACTGATCCCTAATCCTAATTGATTTTGTCGACAAAAATTATCTTTGTTTTCCTCCCCTGTTGCCATGTGTTGTTGGTGGATGTCTATGTGCTTTTCAGATGTAATTAATTAGTGTAAATAAAGAATCAAATACTGGAAGCCTGTGATAATGTGTGTCTATTTCATTTACCGGCAGAGCAGCTCCACATCTGGAATGATGTCACAACCTGGCATCCGAGCCAACATTTCACCTTTGACTAGAGTCATCAGGTTTGCGTACTATATTGCAGTTACTCATTGATAGAAAAAAGTGTCTATATACAAAGCCCAGTATGCATGTTATTTGTGAGTGTCTGTATGAATAAATGATTTCCCCCCTACCCCTAATATACCTTATTTTTTGTATGCTTTTATTTGACCATAGTACGCATTTTGTTACACCATATCGCATGTTTCTGTGAATTTTGTTCACTAAAAATGTCCATAAATCATTTTCTGCTGCTTCAGTAAACTTAAACATAATATTTTGTACAGTCAGTACACAACCCTCAATTCAAATTTACAATATTTCCATTTAAAGAAACTAGTCCTCCAGAAAGTTTCTGCATTGTGACTCATATGCAATAAACATAGATGTGGAAAAAGTTCAGTGGCCTTGGTGTGTGTGTGTCAAAAATAGAGTTATTTTAATAGTGCATGTCCCGGGTCAGCCTCACCAACTGGACTTTGAGTGTGAGCCAACTTCCAACGCAGCACTACTGTACATGTGCCAGTGTCTGGGTGATGACACGTTCTACTTTGCATGTAAATTCTTTAGTGATTCACCTCCAAGTGAACCCACTGAGAGCCATTTTGGTGCTGGCTTAAAGACAGAGGTGTGTTTTTATGACTAGGTGAGGCACGTCCTCTCCAAGGCCCCCGAGCACAGTATCCCTCAGCCCTTCCCCTTTAATCACTGTATCAAGCGCTCTCATAAACTCCATGAGCTGTATACCCACGCCTGTGTATTTGTGCACCATCCACGCTGTGTGTGCCCTTCCTTGTTTCGCCATTTTTAAACCTAATCAGCAAAAATAAAAGCCATTGTAAGCTAGCTCATATTAAAGGGGTGATTATTGGTAATAAATACTTTTTATACATACTTATTACAGAGGCAGTTTTCTTCTTGCGCTTAATGAGAGTAATTTGATTTGCTTGAGAGATTACAGTTTCCTAGAATTAATGCGGCAATCCCCATTCTGAGATAGAGCGAGATCTAAGATTCTTCACAGGTCGTGTGCTGCTAGATGCACCCCTCTCACATAGCGGCTAATGGAGTTGAACAGCAGTCTGTCATCCCCCCTCTCCCCTCCCCCCTCCCAGCAGCTCTATAGCCCGCGTGCCCTTGGTTCCTGCAGTGCTTGTTGTTTGGGCCACTTCTGTCACACACACTTTACTTTTTAGACTATTCACGTCCAAGTCTGCATAGCTTATGGGATGATAATTTCTTGTATAATCATCAAATGTAATAATGGGACACATTAAGTGAGTTTTGGAAGATTGGATATGGCTACAGAAAGATAAAGCTTCTCTTGGTAAGAAAACAGTTGCAATATAAGTAATAAAATATTGATTACTTAATACTTAAGGTAATTAGGTTAGTAAGCACTTTGTGTGAAAGGTGTGATCAAATGGTCGGTTCAAATGTTTGATAGTAAGTGGTCTCCTAACTTGTTGAATATGTTCTGAGATTATGTTTTAATTCATTTAGGAGCATATTAGAAACATGAAGCTAAATTAGTCAATCTAAAATACTGAAGTATTTTTGTGCTTAGTTGAAAAATATTGTTTGTTACCCAGTTTTGAAGTCACATGTTATTGTATTATATAGTCACATTGTTTGTCTCTTTGCCACTTGCCTTTTTAGTTTTAGGCTTTCAGTTTGGTACATAAAACTACCTTATACATTTTCTTTGTTAGCTCTATAAAACCAACTAAAACTGAGGCAACTTTAGCTTGTATAACCTTTCACAGTTCACAGTAAAAATGAGTGCCTGCCTCAGCCTCACCCCAAAAGAGGCCATTGTTGAAAAATGAGGCTTATTTGGCAGTTCATTGGGTTATTGTGTCAAATAATTCCCGTGTGTGTAATAGAAGGCTGGTGACATATTGTGGGTATTTCAATGCAAATGATCCTAACTACAAACTTCCTTTTATGCTACACAAAATTTCTGCATTTTGTGCTGAGGTTGGAAAAAAACATGTTCATATACTTAGGGGGATTTTGTGCTATCTTTAGTTCATTATACTATACTGTGTCTTTTTGTTATTGCTATCAGACTGGTGATTTATATATAGATATTTAACATATATGCATTGAGCTCTGTTTATTGATTTAAGATTGTAAGTTTAGGATATATGTATATGCTGTGTTAGAAGGATAATCTATCAGGTGCCACAGAACCTGCCTCATAATGTATAATTTAATGGAAAATCTTTGACAGACAATGTTCCTCTACTGAGTAAGTAAGCCACTCACATTTTTGTTGTTTCATAACTTTTATTTTGAACATATAGATGCTTTAAAATACATCATCAATCATCATCAATACATCATAAAACAACATGGACAATCATTAAGGAATGCAGTTTAAGGAATAAGTTCTGCCTGTTCAAAATACTTTTTTAATACTACCCCCAGTAAAGTTCACAGTTCTACATCTGTCATGAGACACATTTAATTAAAAGCACAGCAAGAAAGTAGTACACACTTAACAAGTCTATAGCATTATCATGAAGGTGCATTATAGTAAACAGCAATTGTTATTTTATTTATTTATTTACAATATAAAATATAAAACAATCTTTATTTCACAGTACAAACATTGCCTCCATTGATAATGTTGTTAACCATTACCACAACAACTTTTTAAATTCCCATGTTTTGGAGTTAAAACAATAAATGAGCTAACCTGTCAAAAGTGTGGCTACGTTGTGTCACATCATCTGCCTACTGGAGAGATTCGTGGAATATTTTACAGTCCGGTGTGACAGGGGCTGTGTCTAGACCCTGCTGGATATTATACCTCTTTATGGTTGGAACAATCAGATTTTTTTCTCTTTCTTTTTCTCATCCCTTTCTTTATTCCTGGCGGCATAGGATCATATTACCCATCTTGGAATGACTTCAACAGAGACACTGCTATTCCCAGGGAGCTGTCTCTCTCCCTGCTGCAACTCAATCCATGGCCAATTGGAGCGGCCAGTGATTTATAGAAAATCCTCTCCTTCAGAGGAACTCTCGCTGCACACATTCACACTGGGAATTCTCTGTGGACAGATCATCATGTGTTAGGGCCGAGGTCAGGACAGTTCAAGGCAGCGGAGGCAGTACAATGATGCACAGTTGTAAACCTCCAACTGCCTTAGAGAAGAGCTAGTTTAACCCTGGCATTGTTTTAGGGCAGTCATGACCTATATGCCAATAAACTATAGACAAAATGTACAAATATAGGCATGTCTTACACACAGTCAGACTCCATTAAGATATAATATTTGGTTCTCTGCAGTGGGCAATACATGTATCTACAAGCTCTGTGATTTGCAACTATTTAAATTGCAATTTCAGATCAATTACGATGTATCCAGCCTGTTAGAGAACTTCCATGTCTGTGGAGGGCTCTCACTGCCAGCTCAGTCCTTGATATCTTACTCTATGTCATCAGAGGTATAATACTCCCTACAACATGGACTAGACTGGAATGGACAACACTATCACAGTTCCTTAAGGGGTCTTGCCTTGGGTCCCATACTAGTGGTAAATAAGCTTGTGTTAGAACTTACGTTATGCCTCTTCTCTTCAACTCCCAGGCTACTATAATTTATTACAGCATAGCCCTAGTAATTATTTTAACTGGCAACATTTCCTTTCATTGCTTACTGAGCCAAATAGCATTCAAAACAATATTTGACAAAGTATTGACTAGAGCAGTATTTATTTAAATGTTTATAGTTTATAGATTTTACAATTCAATAAACTTGCAGGGAATGTTGACCAAGTGCTAAGGGTTAATGTGGACTATATAAAACAAAAGCTCAGAATAACCAAATACTCCTACTGTTTCTTTAATAAAATCAACAAGATGCTTGATCTACAAAGCACTCATGTGCTTTTTGGGCAGATGTCATTACTTATCCATCTCCTCTTGACCAACAGTCTCGGTAGCTGCAGGCGGTGTCACGCTTGTTGTCTGCTTTCCTCATTATTATTGGGATTATTCATCTCGCTGAGTTGGTTTTGCATCAGCGCTGAGTTAAATAACGCCCCGTGGTGTGGAGGCTGGACAGGGGTTAGCTCACAACAGACCATCAGTTTTGGCCCTCCAGCTCTGTGACGGTACATGACTTCACGATAACTCTTTCAGCTCCAGTCTGTGCACATTTCTACACACTGTAAGACTCTATTACTTTACATAGCCACAAATGATGCTATTTAAATGCTTTACTGTAATGTTAATTGTCTTACTTGATCGTACATGACCCCAGATCCAACTGAGTTACTTACTTAGTGCACTATGTAACATGTTTTGGTGTAGGGTTCTCCACTTGTTTGCCTCATAAAGATGCTTTGCCTACAATGCTCCTCAGAAAGATATTAAACTTATATACTGTATCTTGTATTTATTCAATTACAGCTGTTTTTATTGCTCAAAAATACCTTGAAGAAACAGTGTCAGCATTTAAGAGCCCCCATGAGACCCAGTGTAAACTGTAGTGCCACTGTAGTGACACATATTTCACCCACACTGCCTCCCATAATCAAAATACTTGCCACTGTGGATGCAGTTAAAAAGCGACATAGATGGATAAATAAATACATTAAAATATATTCACAATTTGCTAAGAAAAAACATAATTCTATCAAATTTCCAGGTCTAAATTAATCAACAAACATACTTATCGTACCACAACTCACCATTATAATGCCACAAAAAATCCCATCTAAGACTTAACTATTAAGCTTGAGCCTTTGCATTATTTATATATGGGATGTGATGCCAATAAATTATTATTAAAACAGATATTTGTCATTCTTTTACACTCTTATAGCACTGAAGTACACTTTTTCACTTTTCTATAGTTGTTTAAAGTCTATATTCATCTATATTCACCACAACTAAATAGGATTTAAAGGTTTTACTGGTCCTATCCCAAGTCTCAATAATGTTGAGTCCTCTGTCTATGAGACCCGGCCGGATAGCTCTTCCCATTCTAAACAATATCATTCGCACTTGATAAAACCCGCTCACAGTATTCTAGGTCTCAAGCTGGGTTTTTGGAAGCGCCCATTTTCCCAAGCACAACACTCCGCTGCTACCAAGTGATGCAACACTTCCAACAAAGATGCAATCTGGAGGAGCGCGTGGCTTCTAACAGTCCATTTAAGCACCCAGCGCAGTCGGCATGCCTCTCCTACCACTTTATCAACTTGACAGATATTATGGTTGTATTCAGCGGTGGGCATCCTGAGGCATCATATTCTCAAAAAGCTAAGGTCAGGAGGAGAGGGGCTGCACCGATCTGCCCACTGCATTGTTCCCACACCATTTACGCCGGGCATTTCTTTATTTCTTTGTACTCACTGGCTGCTTCTTCCATCTGGCGGACATCTAAATGACGCCCAAGAGTTGACTGCTCAGCTTTGCTTGTGTGACCTCCCCCTTTTTTAAGTGCCGCTATTCCCAAGCAATGCAGCGTCCACACAGGGGACAGTAACATGCGGCGGTGCGCTGATAGACTTTCCAGCGGAGTGAATAAAATCAGCATCAGGCTAGTGAAGCCGATTACCCCCGGTATGAAAATGCAGTATCTTAATGGTACATATTTTCAGCAGACAGCCCAGTTGCCTTTTCATTTTGCGCCTAATATGTCTATTCTTATGAGTCATTTACTTCTTTAATTACCTTTAGCAGCAGATGCACAATGGTGTATTAATGTGAATGATTTTTACGGCCACTTTATCATACTGAGCCGGCGAAGTTGAAAGGCGTAATTGAGGTGGAAGAGCGGCTTGTGAGAGAGACAATATTTAGCTGACAGCTCCTCTTGTAGTCCGGGAGGCTGTTTATGAGTTTACACCACACTAAAGCTGTAATAAACACCGTCTTCATTTTATAATGGCAGGGGGCGGAAATGCCTGAGCTGGGAATGCCGTGCTTATTGAATCATCTCAGGAAGTTGTTGGGCATAATAAGACATCTGTGTATGCAGCCGATTTGCTGTTGCTCGTGTTTCCTCATGCATCTCCACAGTCAGTTTACAAGAAAATAGGATTTATTGTGTTAGCCAGAGTAAAATAAGATTTGGAAATGCACATATGTTTTAGGTTGACTGACACTGTTGGAAATCTAATGTTTCAAATCTATATAATGTTTTTTCAACATAATGTGCTTTGCAGAGTAAAAGTCAAAGTAGTGCAAAACAAATGAATTTGTTAGGGTTTTTGTTTTCTCTGCACCTATGGGCCTTAGATCGAGTCCATCATGGGCTGTGTAGAAGCAACAGCCTCCTTGTTGGAGGGCAGGTGTGCGGTTGTGTCTAACAAGGTTACAAGTTCACACTAAACTTTTGCAGGTAATGAGCTGTGACAGAGAATAAATCCCAAAAAGTCTTTTTTCTTAAATGGGGGCTTTGCCAGCTAAACAAACTCTCCTTGGTCTATAAATCTATTCCTGTCTGGAGCTGTGACGAAGATTGCAATCAAATTAAATGGCCTCCTCGACTGTCCGTGTAAACACACTTAGTGTGTTTGCATGCATTTTAAAAGCAAGATATTAAATGTTTGCTGTTAGCAAAAAACCAATTTGCTCTGCTTCCACTTGCTGCATGTGCAACTCTGAGCGCACATGTCATTTGCATGTGTGCCGGCTCTTTGTTTGCTGCTGTGTACATCCCTTAGTGAGATTTTGTGTTCTGAACCAGTGTGAATAAAGGCCTTCTTTAGCCATCTGTTGTTAAGCTGCGAGCTAAGCAATGGCAGGGAATCCAAACAAACGCACAGCACACAGCAAACGGAAGCTGTCAGGCCCACATAGCTGAGCTGACCTCTGATGGGGCCGCGATGAGGGGAGGGGGTTGCCTCTGTACCAGGCTCGGAGCGCCCCAACGGCACACTTGGTCAGGTTTACTCTCCTCTCTCTCTCTTCGTCTGCTCATTCTTTCCATCTGTCTGCACTCGTTTGCTCGGCCTCCTCTCTTCTATCTCTGCTCACACTTAATAACTTTGGTCTTGTTTTTCTTCTACACATTTAAGGCATCCATCAGTGCTGCATTACCTGTTATGGCCAAAGAGGAAGAGAGGGAGGTTTCCCTGGACAACCATCTGACTGCTGTGGAAAGGCAAAGTCATTTGTTTGACACTTTGCTATTTTATTTTATTTTATTTGGCACAATCAATCAAAGGTCTATAAGTAACTAATTTAATTGTCAGCAATTCATAATCATTCAAAACATAGTTGAAAAGTCTTTTTCTTAACTTTAGACAACATTACCTTGAAATGTGTTAGATTTATTACCATAGTTTTAATGTGGACATTTGAAGTGTTTAGTGTTGTCATAAATATTAATGGATTAGGTGAAAAGTACACCAAAGAGAGAATCTAATGGCTGGAAGTACGTATGAAGCATTGATTTATTTATGTATTCTACATGAATTAGTTTGAAAATCTAAACACAGACATGAGTGTGTTGTGGTGAGGACCTGAAATGTGCAAGGTTTGAGCGTCACGGCCTATTTTCCATATGGAGTGGCTTTTTGGAAATGGCATTAATTATATACTTACAGGGATCGCAGACTTCTACTTTGCATTGCAGATAATACCACTGACGCAAGGGGAACAAAAACGCAATTAATATAAATAGGCATGATTCTGGGAGCTTATGTTTAAAAATCATCCTTCATCAAAATATATAAAATGATATGCATTTCAGTTAAAATGGCACGTATTCAAATCCCATTATTATGTGTTTGCATAGCCAACAGCCCTTGAACAGTATATGCTATCATGTAGACAATCTGCCAGTGTAATTTATATATGTAGATCACTACTAAGAGCTTCTGTTGGAGGCCACTATCTGTCAGTTTGCATTCTGTATCTCGTTTTAAACAAATATAAAGCAGTTATTGGCTCACGTTAGATCTTTTGTGATTCTTTCAACTTTTTACAGAGTACTTTTTCAAAGGTTAAAAAGACACTAAGCCTAGAATGTTCACGACTATGATGCTTCCCAAATCTTCCTTCTGAGAGATTTTCTTACAAAGATCTTCACAGGATTCACCAACCAGCAGCATGATACTTCTTATCTGTGAAGTAGAGTTTTGACATTTATTGTATTGAGCTTATGCCTCTTCCCATTCTTCTAGTATTTTATAAATTCAGCTTTTTTCATCTTCATTTTCATTTGTTGGTGTCTTATATTGTAGATACTTGCTGGTTAAACTAAAGCGTGTTTTTATTTTTTTTCCCCACCAAGGAGCACAGGACCTTGTGTTAGCAAAAAGAACAGCAGTGGTGATAAATGTCAGGAAGGTTGAGGCGTGCCATCAGTCACAATGTCAAGCAGATAACCTTGACATTTAGGCCATGAGCGAGACTGCCCGCTGAGGCCGAGGCTAAAGCCAGAGGGCCACTGTCGTCTGAGTGGGACTGCATTAAGAGCTAACCTATTGGACGTGTTGTTGCTCCCTGTGTCTGCTGCCTAATAAAGATGGCTGCTGAGTAAATATGCCGCGCACACTCACACACAAACCCACAGACCTCCTTCCGCCTCCGACTCTCCGAGTGGCCGCAGGGATCCGGTTACACCTGCTCGCACATCTTCCAGCAATTAGGAGCAATCTGCTTGAAACCATTTCACGTTCAAGGGCTTCCCCAGCTGTGGAGAGGCAGCCAGACGCTCGGAGCACTGCAAAGGCCTCTGTGTTGATAGGCCTGAACAAACAACACTCCACGGCTCTCCCGGGTCTGGGTCCCCATGGAAACACCCAAATGGTTACTTCTACCAAAGTTGCACCACATCTTTCTAACACACCATTTCATTCTTTTGCTGTTCTATTAATGGAAACCAGCAACTGTATGATCTCTTTTGATTAACACACACAGATGAATATGTCTATGCATGTCTATTTCCAGCTGTTGAATTATTGTTAGCCCTTGTCATCAGTTGTAGGAAGTTGCGTGAAAAAGGCAAAGTAAAGACATATGTGGTGCTCTCTCAGAGGAGAAGGAGCAGTGACAGATTCTGCTGAGCGTCGACCTGACTGTGGCGCTGCTTTGAGCTGGGATTTGGAAGATACTTGGAGCTGGCTTTAGCAGCAGGAAACCCCAAAGCCTGTAAATAATCCACATGTGCCGACTGCACATAAAGACATCCAGTGCTTAGCAGTTCTCTTATCACAGCGTGATAGCCCGGGGACATAAGAGACGCTCCTGCCTCCATTCACTAATATGGTGTGAAAGGAGATGCAGATAGCAGGCCGCTTGTTTATTGAGGAAGTTATGTTCACAGAGCGAAGAGACTGTGAACTTTGAACATGCTTTACATAGGGAAAATAAAAGAGGATTGCAAATGACAAGGATACCAAATTGTGCATTGGTTTGCGCTGATAAAGCCTTGTCATGGGCTGGAGGGTGTTTTCTAACCAGAAGCACCTGGAGGCTCTTTTTACAGAACACAACTGGATGAGCGTGTGGTGCGTGTAGCGTTTATCTTGTTTCTCTGTGAAGCAGCTTCAGTGGATTCAGCTTCAGTAACAGGACTATTGTTGTGTCGTGCCACGCTGCATGACGTAATTACACAAGTCACTCTCTTTATCAACTCACAGTGCATTACAAAGGCCTGCTCCGCTGCATTTAAATGAATAATTAATAATTCATCAGTTCAATTATTACTCACTCAGCTACTTATATGGTCCCCCCAGATTGCCGTCAGCCTTGTTTACAAGAGCAGCTGCACACAGTAACAGACTGCAACAATGAGCCGGGCAAAGAGCTTTGTAGTTATTTGTAAATGTCTGTAATCTAATTCAATTCATAAACATATGCAAAATATTTTCTTTCAAAGCTATGCAAGTTATCACGTTTTAGAGATCAAGATTTTATGATCTCTAATCGCCAAATATGCTTGAGTGTTTTTATTTAGAGGTCTACTGCCAATTCTGTCAGTAAAAACATGTGGTTTGGAGCAGGGTTCAGTATGTGGAGGAAGAATTTTGACTATTCTGTTTTGTTTATGTTCAAGAAATCAATATTGAAGCCACTTTGATTTGTTTTTAATGAGACAAATTAAAATTGAATTGAAAACTGAGATCAATCAACAAAAAATGACCCAGCCTTACTTTTTGTTTAGTATTGTAGTAAAAGTAATATATTTTTTTATGTTAGTGAGCTAAAATTGTGTATTTATTCTGCTCACTGTAATTACTTTTCATCGGCTCTATGTAAAAGTTACTTAATAATTGAACATTTTTGTTTAGTTTCTGGTCAATCACAAACACTGCTCACTCAGGATAACTTGAGTCTGTATCACATTAGATTATCACAAGCTATTGCTATTTGCATGCCTGCCATGTGTCCTGCACCTTTGAATTAGAGATCAAAAGGAGATAAATTCCAGAGGAGGAGGAGGGTGGGCTCTGAAACACAGGAGTGGGTGCTGTGTAAACATGCAGTGACAGCACACTATGGGTTATTTTAGCCTAGCATTAAGCCTGTCTGTGGCATGCCATGTATAAACACAACAGCAAAATTCCACAGCTCCAGATACACTCAACTGGCACCCTGTTTCTTTCACATGTGTTTAATGTACTAAGAGCTTGCAGCAGTTCTCCCTGAAATACCTCCCATGTTTGTGTGGTGGGCACATTGGTCCTGTTTTAATTCTAATAAAAGTAAGATTGTGTTCAGAAAGCACTTTATGTAGTGTGAAGTATGCATGATATGATGTCCACTGTGTGCAGACTGCCAAACAAGTTCCTTAGAGCCAGTGTAATATTTCAACACTCAGTTTAATTTGTGAGTGCAGGAGGTTTGTAGTTCTTGAGGAAACTATCAAACTTGAGAGTAATACTGCTGTACACACACAGAAGTTATAGTTTAGGAACAATTTATTTTATAAATATTTATTTATATAAAAAGAGACATTGCACATTAATCACCACTGAACAATTTAGATGTGCAAATTTTCATTGGTAGTCCTTTGGTCAGATGTGAGAAAGCCAGGCCAAAAGTGTAACTACATTACAAATATTACAAAATACGTTGCTTTGCCTGAAATGTTCCACGGGATTAATCTTTTCTCTATGGAGACAAGCAGATTACATCATTACCATAAAAAACAAATATAATTGAATAAATGTAAGCTAAGTATGTTTATGCTATCCTGTGGAGCAATCCAGGCAATGTTATTATCTCCAAAACAGGTGGCCAACCAAAAGTTACACTGTGCACCTTTAACTGCCACTTTGCACACGTTGTAGCAAATTTCTAAATATCTTTCAATATAAATAAGATATCATTACTTTTAGGAGTTATTTGTATTGTTGATTAGATGGCAAAACCATATTTTTTCTCCAAACTTCTCTCATATCCTGTTGACTCAATGTTCTGGCCTGTGAACCCTGACACATTTCACAGCATGTGTCACTGGCTCCAGAGAAAAATCTAATGCACATCGTTGTTTATTCTTGTGTGTTCCTGTAACACCACACCCCGAGAGTCATGAATTTCATAAGCCCATTGTATTGCATCACACATTTACCCAAGAATACTAACATGGAAAAGCTCACTATATCCTGTAGGTGTAATAAGGTCTATATTTGCATATTGTTGTAATCTTTTGAGTCAGATTCTATTTATACATAAAAGATTTCATGTGTTTTTATACTTTATTTACATGTGTGTCGTCATGATGAGCAGGGGGAGATAATTTTGGTAATATTGCCTTTTCATGTGGGAGTGGTTCTTGTTCACATCGTATCTCACTACAGTGTATTCACTTTCTGTATGAGTTGACACACCGTCTCTGGGGTTCCCCTCTACAAATTTTGCAGGAGACAATTAGACATGCAGAATAACAAACACGGCTCCACACAGACATTAAAAATACAAAATACATTGATCCCTTCTACAAAAATTGTCTAAATTTTTCTAGAAAATATATTTTAGACAAGTGAAAGGCATTTAAAAAAAATCACTTTTATATTTATATAGTTACATCTCCATTAGTCTATGATCAGTTTCAATATGGGTAAGGAGCAATGTTTCTCAGACTGCGGTACACGGACTGCCTCTGGTGGAATGCAGGGCCCTCTACAAATCTATCACATTTTTGTCCTCTTTGAGTTAAACATTATTTAAACCTACCTTATCCAGAATTAAGCTTTATTTTAGATCAGGTTTAGGTTTGATATAGACCGGACTTAGATCCTGTGGTACTCAAGAAGTCATGTCAGTTTATTAACTTGTGCTTTTTCTCCTTTTTTGTAAGAATATATTCAAACAAAAATGATAATTCTTTACATTTACTCTGTTATAGTGGTGTATCTTGTTTGTTCTTACTGGCGGTTGCTTTCATATATTCAGTTGCTGTCCATTTCACACAGGTTTCATTTACCACCCTCCGTCTCCACGTAGCACATTCCATTTATTGTTAGACTCTGCTCTCTCCTTGACGTATATATTGTCCTTATGTGAGATGAGCTGCACGGGCCCCGCACTGTTTGTTTAATTGTGGGAGCTATCGTCTGAGGAAAGGGGAAAGAATGAGGCCAGTTATTTACCCAGATGGTTTACTGGTGGAAGGTGTGGGAACCCATCACTTTCTTTGTAATGCTGAGAGTTTTTTGAGACCGCAAGCTCCCTCCACTTTTGTTTGCTCTGGATGGCATGTTTGATTATTTATCGTAAGGGAAAAGGGAGTAGCTGGAGCAATAAACATGTGACTGCACTGTATTTTGTTTTCCACTGCGAAGCCTGTGTCTTTTAACACGTGGATCTGAAGCAACTTTGTTCTGCTGCAAGGGAGCAAACTAAAGGAGGATCGAAAGTTGTGATTGCTTAATCATCTTTTGCAATATGTGTAAAGATTTTTTTTTATTATTATTGAGTGAATCATTTATTTCTGTTTGTAGAATAAACTTAAATTAGGGCTGCACATGTTTTTACACAATTTTGTTTTGTAAAGATAGCTAGCTAGCTAGCTAGATAGATAGATAGATAGATAGATAGATAGATAGATAGATAGATAGTATTATTGCTATATTTTAATATATGTTTTGCCACCATAGGTTCAGTTAAATTAAAACTAAAATATGCATATGCCTTCATTTATTAGTCAAACTGTGTAAATATAATATACCCAAGGTTAATGTAGGGCCTAAAAAGGAAAATAATGAATGATCTGAAAAAACAAAACAAAACATGTTCCCCCATGTGAATAAATTATAACATGTACATTTTCTACTTTCAGGCCTTCCAGGTGGCCCGGCAGATCCTCCTCCAGCAACAGCAGCCTCAGTCTCAACCAAAAACAGGCCGTAAATCCCCCAAGACCAACGACGCTCAGCCCAACATACAGGTACGTCACGTGTACATTTGCATCTTGTTTATCATCACATACTCTGTTCGCTCTCTGTGGTTGTTGTGTATAAGAAAATGAAGTGAGCACAAACTGTCCCCTTCACAAAGCACACAAGTTCAAAACAGGAAGTGAATTTGCTGCATCCTTTGAAGTCTTATATAGTGCAATTTATAGGGCCGCTTAGCTAGTGTGCATTGATTTCTTTAACATATGGTGCTTTGAAAACCTCCAACAATTGTTGCATCTTACAATATCATTATAGTCAGGCAAGCCTTTGCAGTTTTTTATGTTACAGAACAAGGGATGCAATCATGGAAATATTTTAAACAGACTGAACAATGGTGTTTATCTTTTTATTCAGTGGCACCTTATTGTATCAAGTCTCTTTTTCGAAGTGCATCACAAAATACTAGTGAACATGTCAGTCAGTGAACATGAAGTACAGAAGGAGTGCATAATTTCCACAGACATTGCAAGCAACAGTTTCAAGCCCCAGCAGTAAGAGGCGCTATAGAGCAACCTTGAGAAGGCCAGATCTTCAGGTGGAGGTGTGGGTGGAGCTAGAGTAAAGAGGTTGTGTGTGGAGTTTCTGAGACATGTTGAACAAACAGAACTAAAAAGGGTTTGGATTTTTTGCAGCTGGCCTTTAATATGTAAAGCACTGGCTTATCTGATACAATATTTAAGTTAATTTGGGTTCAGGCATATCAGCTGCCTCAGAGATGTATATCTTTGTTTGAACAAAAGCGGTTGTTTGTGTCAAACGACTTCAGGGCATATTTGGTAATTAATACGAAGGCCCTGTTCTGTATGTATGTATGTATGTATAATATTTAATACCCCTACTATCCCATTGGGGGCCCATTTTAATGAGCTATTGTAGCAGCTAGGTCTAATGTCAGGTTGTGAAAACGCCTCTTTGTTGTGCAGATGTCTTCGGAATAGCTCCAGAGGATGAAATATGACTGTGATGACCTTTCAGTTGTGTGCATATTTGTCAGGATTCAAATAAGTTGAAAGGATCAAACTAAACAGTTTCCCCAGCCTGGCAGGGAATTGTGCTGCAGAGGTCAACAGAGGGGACCACTACGGCAGATTCCAGTGCACTGCCAGTTGTTGGTACATAGTGAAGTGTGAGACCATCTCCTGCAGACAAAGACAAAATTAAAATTCTAATTTATTAATGTATACAGAGAGCTTGGCCAAGCTGTCACTCAGCTATTGAAAAGAGAAGCGGGCGCTTGCTCTGCCCCTCCCCTCTCCTGCCCAGCTTATGTGAAGAGATGGTGCTGGAGTAGCTAACTAACACCAGAAATTGCCCGTCCTCTAATGCTGAATGTTTCATTTTACTGGTTTCAAAGTGCCATTACAACACAGCCACAGGTCTGGACAAGTGTTTGTTTATGTCAGTATCACATATTCTGCTAATTGAACACAGCCAGTTCATACATAAACATCACTCTGTGGTTTGGTATACAATTGTTTTCACTGGTAAGCCCTGATTTTACTAGATGCTTTAGGCATTTGACAGGAAAACCACCCTAATACATTCCAGCATATATTCATCAGTGCACTTCTCCCCCATTCAACATATTTCATGTATATTTTAAGCAATAGATGAATAATTTGGAAATTTATGGATGTGGAAGCACGTGATTTATTTGTGAAGTGTGCTACAATTGGCTGTTTAATAAATGATGTTGTGTTGCATCTTAACATAACATTTTTGTACTCTCCAATTACTCAACAAATGCAAAATCTCAAAATCTCAAAACTCACAAACAACACTTTTGGATTTGAGTGGTGGTTGCTTTTCCACTCACATCAGTTGAGCTGCTTTAAGGAGCCCTTTACCTCAGAACATGCCCCATCTCCATCACTTGGCAGGGTAATGATTCTATGTTGAGCCCGACTGGGTCATCAAAAGACATGATCTCACAATTACACTGTGGCTGTGTAGTAAGCCGACACCTCATAAAAGCACCTGATCTGCCCGCTAGCCTGCATTCATCTGTGCTCTCCCATTAGGCACAAGGAGAGACTTTGACTCATTTGGAGATGTGAGGCACTTTTCATTTCAACACTGATTCAAGTCAAAAAATAATGAAGCAGGCTATAGAGGAAATACGTGAAAAACAGTGAATACAGAAGTAGGGAAAAATTATACAGTTCTTGATCAGTGTTAAATGGCTCTTTGGTTTTATATCTAACATCGACCATATCCCCTAGCCGCTCGGAATGACACCCGTCCACTTCTGACGATTCATAAGATGTGTATTGGAGACATACAAACATAGCTGCCTGCTAATCAGAGTGGATACGCAAACATCTGCCACACAAGCTTGCTAGCAGCTAAACATACTTGACTGGTCAAAAAGCCAGTAAATTACATTGACACAGTGACACGTGTAATTAAAAGAATCCATGCTGCTTTTACCTTGCTTGCTCGGCACCAACAGTGGCACAAGAGTCGGCAGCATCCACCCCGCTAATTACCATTATCAGTGAAATGCTCGGGTTTGTCTCATTAGTTCCATGTGCATTTAATTAGAGGAAAGCTGAAATTGGATTTAACTTATTACTTTTTCATGGATCACTTTCTTGTCATCACTTCAAATTGGATTGCAGCCCCAGGTAACTAATTATGCCAGCCACAGGATCAGGAGTGGAGAAATAGGTAATTAGGAACAACACTGGTGGACCCTTGCTGATAGTCCAGCAGTAGCGGAGAGGCAGGGGGAGGGGCAAATGAGGCGGGCTCGTGGTGGCGTTCAGGAGGAGCTCGGCTGGTTAAAAGATGCTGCGCTCTCCCTCCTACAGGGGATTATGTGGCGTTCAGCTGGGTTAACATGTCGTGTCAACATGGTGTCTGTGCCATCACTTTTGTTTTGCTCCCTTCTTCAATTTTGTGTCTAGATTGGCCTCCATTATTCATGCCAGCTCTACAGTGCGAGGTATGGCCCGCAGCCAGCTGGGTTTGCCTCACTCTGAATGGCATGTTGCTTTTATCGTCGGCGTTTCAGCTTCTATTAGAAAGTGGATATCAAGTAAAGATGAGGATGCACAGTGAGGGAGGTAATACTAGTACATATGCTGAGTTTCAAAAGTTTTCAGTATATTCAGATGTGAGCGATAAAAAATAATCAGTACATCTTATGTTATAGGCACTGTACCTGATTTGTACTGTCTTAAAATTGTGAAAAACAGAACTAGTTAATTTTAAATGATCTGCAGTGGTCCAAACGTATCCCCTAATTTGCATTTCAAGCATCCTTATTATTCACCACCAGTGTTGGGCATTTTACTTTAAAAAAAAAAAGTAATTAGTTACTGTTGTAAATTACTTTCCTTATAAAGTAACTGAGTTACCATGCTGTAAAAGTAGTTAATTACTCAGCAAAGTAATTATCCAGTTTTATGTTAACAGCAACAAGAGACATGTTAGTATGTGATGATGTGAAGTGCTTCATTAAATTCAAGTTACTTGAGGCAGGCACAGGCAGAATTTTTTCCCAGGGCACAGTGTACACTTAACATACACATTCTTGCCCTTTATTTCAGTGAGGGAGAAATGTCAGTATTTCCAGTTTGAAAACGCTACCTTTGAATGTCCCTGGCTCGTCATTGTCATTGTCGCATTCTCGTTGAGTTTGTCACATTTAGCTAGAAGTGTGCGGGAAAGAAACAACAAGGCAACGTGAGCAGAGACTCCGCCCACCCAACTTCTTAGCCAATCATCAGCAGTCCTGCGCTCTCATGAGCTTTCCCCGCTCCTGCTGATGATGTGTGGCTGTCCGCTGCATGAAGCCTGACACCGCGGCACCTCATTCAACCCAACTGTAATGTGCCACTTTGCTTTTGGTAACAATAGCAGCACTGTAACGATGGGGAGTGTAATGAATTAGATTACTCCATTACCAAAAATTTAGCACCGTTATACTTAAACATCGTTAATCCCATCACTGTTCACCACAATGAGTTTATAAGTGCTTTTCTCAACTCTCAGAAGCCAGTGCAGAGGTTTGCCATGACAGTAAAGGTAACAACAACTCGTATGTTAACAGGCACTTTCTGATTCCTGATCCTGATTAAATTCTGACAGTACACAGTGGACATATTTTGATCTGAAGAGCTGCTTACATATCTGTACTGGGGCAGGACAATTTGTGGTCTTATACATTCTGATCTATCCATCTATAGAGAGCCCTAGCTGTTTGGTCCATTTGGTAATATGGATGCAGTGATTTAGACATGTGGATCTTTACTAAAGTAAAAATAAATAAATAAAATGGTTTTGCAACATCTTTCTTTGAAACCACTTTCACCTGAATAACTGAAATTCACAACTATCCGGTCAAAGGTAAAGTTCATGTGAAAAAAATGATCTAATAGTCCTTTTCTAGTAACAGTAATTTCGACTCACATCAGCCATTCTTTATCTTCTCCATTATATTTACAGCATCTACAGTTTGTATGTTTGTTTTTCTCCACTCTCCTTCCCTCCTTTTCTTTTCACACCATATTGTGCTCTGTCACTAAGGGCATCTCCAGGTCAGAAGATAATGTCTTTTCAGTTTACAGGATGAAAGCACTTTTGCCTTTTGAGCGCCCCTCCTCCCTGCGTTTGCTGTTCCCATCCTTCATTTGCGGTCTGCTGAGGGGAAGCGTGAGGTGACACAATCCAGGGGCCATGTCTGAACCTGACAGGACAGACTTCTTTCACATTTTTCCTGTGGTTCAATGGTGGAAAGAATTTTGAGAAATTTTACTCAAGGGAAAGTACAGTTACATGGTTAGGTATAAGTATTCCAAATTTGTCCTAGGTAGAAAATACACAAAACATACTACTAGTTAGTGGTTCTTTTTAGCATGATTTTTTAAAGGTCCTATATTACACAAAATTCAATTCCGTGAGCTTGTAAGCCATGTTATAATGTTCCTCATCAATATCATAGCTGGAGTTGTGTTTTGCTTCATTCAGACCTGTTTCAGTAGCCCTTTATTATTAGTCTGTCTCCATCTCCAAAGCTCAAAATGCCCTGTTCCACCTTGTGATGTCATGAAGTGCTAGCCTAAATATGCACAGTTTGTCTGTTAAATGTGTTTGTATGAAACAAAACACAACTTCAGATTTATTTTTGATGAGGAAACATTATAACATAGATCAGAAAATAGTGTAATACGGGCCCTTTAAGATGCCTTATACATAACATCATCATAACAACAACATTAGTCATAAACAGTAGACCTGAATGTAGTTGTTTTAAACTGCAGATTGTATTCTCTCTGGTTTGTTCTCTGGTTTATCAGAGCAGCAAATGCAGTGTTGTTATGTGTGTTTGTAGTTATACTGAGAAGTAGAGAAACTGGTGCTAGGGCTGTGCATCAGGACTCAATAACTTTAATGATTTAAAATACAATGAAGTACAATTACACACTAGAATTCTACTCTTTTACAAGCCCAAGTATAGGTTTATACATTACTGCCCAAAAAATATACTCAGTTACTATGACTTGACTATTTGTAATTGTTTATTTTCCACATTTTTATTAATGTATTTTTTTCACTCGAAAGCCTGTGGCATTGTCTTGACACATGTACACCGCAGAGAACCAATCTGTAAGTCATTAGAGCAGTAGGCCGGAGCTCATCGTCTGGAGTGGGGCCAAACCTGCGGAGCCCAACTGAGACAGCATTTTCCAGACATCCCAACAGCGGACACAAGCAAGACATGGAGGTAGTACCCCAGCAGTGATTCAACCCTGGATTCAAGCTCCTTTTATCATCCAAGAGATAAGCACTGTTGTCGTACTGAGGGACATCTGGACAGTGCTGGCTTTTTATTCGCCCTATAGTCTGAATACATTAAACGTATTTCACAATGAAAAGATATACTGACAAGAGCAAGCGAGAGGGAAAAGCGTTATGAAGTATGAATATGAAGAGAGAGGGAGAAAGAGGTGGCAGCCTCCCAAAACACTCCAACCAAATCAAAGCGATGCCAGTTCCTAATTGATTCACTTAACAGCTCCTTAAGCATGCCAAGATTAACCAGTCTATTAACGGTAAAACCTCTACAGGTTGTTTGCCACAAAAATGAAGACAATTTAGTGCAGATGTGCAAAAAACCACATAGCCCACTCGTCTTACTTGTTCTTGTAGCATCTATGGAAAGGTGCTTTTTCATTAGTAGAATTAATTTTAAATGTTAACAGGAGGTGGCATATTTTATTTTATCAACCCCAACACCACTTTGTTTTTTTTTCCTAAAACATGATTAATTCAATTTTGCAGCTTACACAAAAAAGTTCCTTAAAACATACAGAAAAAGTGGGGGATAGGCTTGCTTTACTTTGTACCTCCCGGATGTTGTACTTCCCATCTCCCTCCTCTGTCACTCTTCAGAAGTGTCTCCGACGCTAACGTGTGCGTGATCGCTCCGAGCGCGTGGAAGGTGATGCTGTAATGAAACATGGATTTGACGCCCGCTTTGCTTTGAGCTGATACAAGGCGTCAGGAATGACCAACACAAGTTCAGACAGTCCCTGAACCGGGACTGTCTCCTTGGCTGTCTGTTTTCCTTGTCATAGTGTAAAAATGTATTATGTGTAGTGTATAGATTAGAACCAGGTTTGGGATAATCCTGTCAGAATGAAGTCATCTGTCCCTGTTCCATGCGGTCAGGCAGGCACTTGGGGAAGAGGACGTGTGGGAGGGAGAGGGGGACAGACGGGGCTGTTGTGGGAGCTCCATCTAAGCCAGAATGTTGCTTGAATTGTTCGTGTTTTGGGTTGTGATTTCATTTGTTGTCTGATGTTTCCCTTGGACCTGTGACCCTGTCATTTGCTCACATGTGTGCCCTTTTAAAGCGTTGTAATCCTTTGCCTTTTCAGAGTGATTCTCTTGAACCTACGTTGGCACAGTGCAGAGAAAATAATCCACATTGATGCTTTTATTTCTGATATGGCTTATTTATTAGTTTTGAGCCATTTATACTGAATACATGACTCAAAAGACCTGAGTAATCATACAAAATATTTAAATGAGTGACTTAGAAGTTTTTTCACTAACAACCGGAAACAATTTCTTGACTTGTATTATCTTCTCCTTCTGAAGGACATTTCTTACCAAAAGGGAACTTTTTTTAGATGCATCTTTTGCAATACAACCACTTTGGTGTAATTTTTATTTTTATTTTTTTAATCAAGCTATAGACACGCACAACCTCAATGTATTATTATTACTATTTTTACCTTTTCAGCAACTATAGGTGCTGACTTTCTATACACAGCACAAGTCAAATCAGTGTGAATAAATAACCAAACATGACAAACAGAAATTCCCCCTCCTACCTGATCTGAAGCGACTCAGACCTAAGTGTTCTTGTTTTGATGATGCGAAAACCACACTTGCCGGTACATGTTAGAACACAAGCTCTATTATACAGTGAATGGCATATTACCTCAGGAAATATTTTCACTTCACATGTGCTGACTAAACACCGCTTCTTGTGAAATTAAAAGTAAATAACCAAACCCATTTAGAATACACCTGGAGCAACACAGTGACTTGGGCATGAACCGCTCTCTGCTTTTCTCTATGGCAGGTGATAAATGCATGCGCTCGGGCTTGTTCTAAATATCATACAGTTCACAAATACTAAAACTAGGCTTCAGATACGCATGAGCTGACACTTTCTAATACTCTGCAAAGGTACGCTAGACTCCAATTACTTGTGGTAGAGTTTAGCACCGTGGCACGATGTTAACAAAGATGTGTGGCGTTTATTGCAGTTGGCAAGTCTCCTCTATAATTTGATGTTGTTGAGGGACACATCTGAAGAATCCCGGGAGGCATCAGACTGTTTATGCTAGACTAGTAGTGACTGTAATAGATGATTTATTATTTGTTTTAAATATAATTGTAATGTTTTCATGATTTGCAGTAGGCCTTGCAAATTGATGAGCATTGTGGATTTGCAAGTTGCCTTTTTTTAATAAGTTCTGCAGTTTGCCTCCTTAATAATGTAAAAAACAAAGTCAATAAGGGTTTTACAATGTTTAGATCATTTTGTCATTTTTTTAAATTGAATAGTAGTTTTCATTGTTGTCAGCTTTTTTGCTATTCTTATTTCATTTAGGTTTGTCCAAAAGAAAACTAGCAATTTTATTATAGATGCTTAGATGTTATAGAAGTCACAGTGTAAATGAAAACAAAAACAACTATGCAACAGATCTAAAAAATCATTCATATACTTTGATATATCATGATTTGCCCCGTAGCAAGATGACATGTATTTAATATGTGTGAGTATTTTTCTTGAGCTAACGTGTGGACTTTTACAATAAAAATGAAACATGATAGTTGTTTCAAAGTGTTTGATAGTGTCAACATCTTGGTCAGTACAGATGCAGAACAAGGCAACACAAAAACATTGTGGTGAACCGAAAGAAATCTAATGTTTCTCTCCAGTGCTGTGAAACATGTCTTGCTCGCTTGTTGATGTGGCAGTATTTATCGTGGTCTGATTCTACATGTGTAGCTGTAATGTAGGTCCACACCTGTGCTGCTGCCTCCTGGTGTCAGTAAACAGGGATTTAGATTACCCACAGGGAAACACAGACTGTTTGTTTTCTCATGACAATGGGCCGGGTCACCAGCCTTACAGGAAAAGGAGTGCACATACTTTTGGAGTTTCCCTCACTTTTTTATGGAAGTATAAGTATAGTTTTTATGGATATAGATACTGGGGGGAATGGGAATTGTATTTCAGTTCATCATTGTCTTATTTTTAATTCCAGTTTATTTAATATTTGAACATTTCAACACTGTTCACAAGTCCAAACATGACATAACTGTCAAATTGTATTGCTTTTTCACAACCTTAAAATAGGCTTCTCCAAAAAGTGAAAAAAGTGCTGGCCCGCAGTGTTTTGGTTCTGTTTTGTAATAGGAACCATTATCTTGAGCTGATGCAGAGCAGAGTGGAGCATGGGTCAGACCAGAGAGTAACTCAGACTTTCACTAAGTCAAGAAGGAAATGGGAGTATTTTATAATGTCCACTTTGTCATGAGCACAATCACCAAGTGTTTTCTTTAAACCATTACAGGGGACGCATGTCCAAGGTAACTAACATAGTGCATACAATGTAGTGGATCTGAACAGCAGTGTGTGAGAAGAGGAGCTTGAACTGTTTGTCTGCTAAATTTATCATCAGGCCTTTGGGAGCATTGAAATGAGAACAGTGGCCTATTACTGCTAAGAAGGTGTTTTATTGAGAATACGCCGACATGCCACCCCAGGGAGAGAGCGCTCCGACCGGGGGGAGGGGGCGGCCCAAACCACTTGTGTTTGACAAGCACAACTCCGGAACATCCTTGTCTTTTCTCCATCTTATATTATTACGTAGGAAATAGAAATACATCCCCTCTTACTTAATTATTCACTCTTATAGTTATTGGCATTATTTGCTTGAGGTGCCTCAGTCAATAATTAATGTAGGTCAAGCATATCAAATCATCTTAATGTTTTGTTTTTAACTGAAAAATGTTTCTTGAAAAGCTTTTACTATTGTGATTAATCATTTAAGTGAATGTAATCAATAATTGTTATTATCTGTTGTCCACACAGACTCTAAAAGGTTTTGAGACTTACACGGAGCAGGAAAACAGTACAAAAACATGTGTCAGCTTCTGTTCTAAATAAACTTTTACTCACTTTTCCTTACTGGTTATAAATCAGTAAAACACATCATAAACAAGTTTAATCAAAACTATTCTTATTTACAGTTCTTGTGGCAATCTATGTCTTGAAAACTGGAGAGCAGTTCATAAACAAGCCACAAATGTGTTCTCTTTCATTGTAAATTAGGGGGAAAATAGTTTTACATTTTAAAGTGAATACATGCATGGTACAGTTTATTTACTATAGCTAATTTGTTTGAATTAAAATATTTAAACATTTTGTCTAATCACCCTTTATATACTCCCCCTGCTGGTCAGTCAGTCAAAATACAAATACAGTATCTGCTTTACCAGGGTACTTTACTTCTCTGTACTCTTCTTTACTCAAGCATGGCATCTGGTAAAAATGTTTAGTCACTTTAAGACATATAAACTTTTCATTATAACCCAAGTACTGTGTAATTATACAAATATTTACATTTCACTATAGTATCATTATATATGCAGGAAAGACAAAGAAATGAATCTGTAGTTAGCCATGTAATGTATTCCCAGGCTGAAGCTGGGGTTGTGGGTGTTCTCGAGTTCTCCAGTAGGGGGTGGGCTCCTGTTTCCCTCCTCTCCATGTCTCCTTGAGTGCAGGAGGGTGTTAAAGAGTGGGATGATATCATGACAGCTAATTGCTCTCATTGGGATGGACTTGGATGGATTGCCTTGTAGCCTCTGTAATGTTCTCTATTAATGGAAGTGCCTTCAGCCCAGCTCGTACCAAACAGTGGACTCGTGTCTTTTAATGTGCATCAAAGTTAGCGGATGTTGTGGAGTCTCTAATATTATACTCCTGTTTGTGTCTGATTAATACAGATCACTACATGGAATTGTTTGTCCTACTCTTAACGCTGAATGACATATAAACATATCACAGTGTTGTCATAAATAGATGTTTAAATGCGGGTTGTCTTGTGTGAACTCGAGAAAATGTGGAGAAACAATTTGAATGGGGGAAGAGTCTTGTGTGTTTGTCCGTTTGTTGTTTGTGAAGCGTGTCTTTGTGCTGCCACTGTAAACAATCTCCTCTAGCAGAACAATAAAGGCTACTTCGCTTTCTTTCCGCTGGATAGCTGTGTTTACTTATCTGCTGTTTAATTAAAAGGCCTCTTTTCTTTAGGCTTCATTGTTTCAGTGGCACTGCCGGAGACTCAGCAGGGGTCAAAGGGTTAACAGCCGTCAACTGTGTGTGCCTGTGTGTGTGTGTTAAAGGGGCCCCACACAAAGCCCCAGTTTCACCTGCGGACTGGCCTGTGGCTGCTATTGTCAGGCCTCATTTGAATTGATTATGTTTAGAAGGCTGCTTGTGATTGGTGGAGAAGGGGCGTGGTTGATTGGATAGTTTTGTATCTTGTCAGCCAGCTAGCAACCTTGCAATCTGTGTGTATCCCGCAGAAGGCTCACACACAGCCCCACAGCAGAGCAGCCTCTCTGGTCCTGGCGCTAACAGCTCCTCCTCTCCCTCTCTCTCTCCCTCCCTCGTCTGGCTGCTCTCGCCGCTCAGCTCTCCGCTCGGCTTCACTCCGCACCGCGTGGCCCGCCGCTCTCTTTACGCTGCCAGCTAAATGGAGTTTGTCAGGTTTGTCAATATGATTGATTTCTGTGATTTTGCCAGCTTTTCTTGTCTCGGGAAAACTTGACAATTTAATTTGACCAGGGAGAAGGGGAAACACAGACTTCTGTCTCTGTTGATGTACAGTCATTGTTATTGGTTAATTTTTTGTCATGTGAAGGGAGCAATGATCTGTACTTTGCTCTTGAGACAATGACAGTAGTTTGTGCTGTCACTTACATTATATACAGTATGTTGTAACTTTGCTCTGTGGCACTTTGGCAGCAACTTGCCTTAGTAGGAGGTTGTAGTAAAGTTTGTGGACTAAAACAATAGTGTTGTCTCACTGTGCTTGTTTTCTATTGTAAGTGACAACTTTGTGCAACATTTATCAAAGACATGTGACTGTCTTTTGGTGTGTTTTGACAAGTTTCCTTTGATTAGTGAGCTAACCAGTCAAGCAGGATCTTTCCCCTTCAGTCTGAAAAACAAAGACAGGTGTCTGTACTTTTAATGTGGAGGGGACATTGGACGGGCTTATTTAAAGTAGTTTGGGAATATATGAGTGACTTTGCTTGTAGAGTGTCTGTTGTGAATTGGTCAGCCTCTGCCTTTGGCCTCCACTAATCCTCTCTGTCCTTATCGTGTCACACTGAATTAAGACAGAGTCTGGCACAGCTCTATTGGTGACACCGTCACAGCAGAACCACATTGGAGACATGCTGTCATTACAAATGTCATCACTACACACAGTGTGTGCAGACCGAGACTGTGCTCTGTGGACCGTCCGCCTGGGAAGTGTTAGGCACACAAAGTTACTTCCATGTTTACTTCAATAGCATATGAAGAGTTTTCTTTTTTAATTGTAGTTTTAAATATATAATATTGCAGTTTGTATTTGGAACTTAAACAGAGTTTAAGTTCTGTATTGAACAATCTGTAACATTACAGCACCTTGCATTAGTTCATCTTAAGTGTGCCTCTAAACAGAAGACATTAAGAGTGCTGAGCGGAGTGGAGCCAGGATGGGGCAGCGTGCGGCGTAATGCCATGCAGCTGTGGCGAGCCTCGCAGTTTGGGAGAGCTGGAGTGCGACCTGATTGGCTTGACAGTTTGTAATCAAAGTTGATTTATTGTTCATTAGTAGTGCATTAGCCCTTTCAGGCAGGGGCGTTATTTGTGCAGTGGCCTGTCAAGACGGGGGCTCTGCCAGCACCTGTCATTTCTAAACCATGACATAGGCAACCAGATATTAGCTGTGTGTACCCAGAAACACGAGGGCGGAGGGCACCCGCGCCGTAGATACTGCCCCCAGCTCAGACTGGGGCTGCTGGGATAGGAGCGGACCAGGCAGGCACAGGAGACAGGCAGGGGAATAGTTTAGCGGTGATATAGTGAGCCGCCAGCTGCTCTATGCTGTTGCTCCCTGGCTTCCACAACCAAAACATGTTTTTACTTGAAAAATGGCATTCATTCATTTTTTAAGGGTCATTACTACGCGTCTCTGTTTCAGATAGAAAGATTAACTCTACACTTGAGATGCCATGTGTTTCAAAGAGTTTAGAGGGAGGATCATGATAAGATTACACACTGCACTGGTTTATGGCAGGACCGCTTTTACCATTTCTCCCACTGCAGCCTGCGTTTTTGGTAAAGCAGATATTTTTGGAAATATTAAAATTTCATGCTACATTTTTCGTGAATGAAGTAAAAGAAAGTATACATGTTACAAGTATTAACAACTATTTTGTGGATCCCAATAACTACAGGCAATGAAATTACTGTTTTTAATATGACTTCATTGAGGTTTGCGATTTTGTGGCTTGTGGAAGTTTCTATTCAAATAATGTTATCTGGGATCTAAGTAAATATATAGATAGAATTTTGGAAAATGGAATAGCAAAATATTTGTAGTACATGCTCTTGAACTTGATGGTAAGTTTCTGAAAAAAAGCTTGTATTTGTATTTTTCATTATTTTAGTATTTTTGTATCATGTTTATTCAAGTAACTAAACACACAACATTTTTGAAACAATTTGTAGCCCTCATGTCTGCCGCCATGGAAACGGGGATTAGCGTCGCGCTTGCTAGTGTGCAGAGAATAGAAACAAATGTTCATGGGATGTGTCAGCCATTGTCTTTTGACTTCACTTTCATTTGTGAGGGATTTAAGAGACTACCATCTTAATTAAATCTCAACTGACTGGAATAGTTCATCAGAAAACGTGCGGTGTTGCGTAACGGTGCAGATCGCGGCCCGCCACACCGCGCTGCAGGCAGGCTTCCGGTAAATGTGGTGGAAAGTGTGGGATTGGGACGTGCCAGCCCTCATTTGTTGAAGAGGTTCAGATGTCTTGAGGAGAGTTATGGAGTTGGAGGTGTGGCTTGAAAGGACTAGAAGTGTGACAGGGATCAACCTGCTGGAAACCTTTTAATTAAAACAGACGGATTCTTTGTATAGCTCTTTATTCTCAATTTCATATTTTCAGATGTTTTAGTGGTTCTCATATGCTATAGTAAAAAATGAATTAAAACATAGTTGGCAGCTCTTGAAAAGCATATCATTATGAAATGCATTTGTTATTTATGAAAACTTTTTTAAATACCCAAATGTACAATAAATGCACACAGGATACATTATGCGTTTAAAAGATAATATTTGAAATAGAGTGTGTGTGTGTATATTTGGTCCACCTGCCGTGCACTGTGGGAACTATGTGTGTGATATGTTATGGTTGGGTCGACAAAGGCACGGCTCTCTTTGGCTCTGAAGTTTATTTGCTCAAAGCTGACACTGCAGCCGGCTGATGAAAATCTGTTTGTTTGCAGTTGAAAAGTTAATTAAAATGCAATCGACTTTTGTTTTTACAGTTGTTCCCTCCGCATACCTCCTCCTCCGCATCATTCCCTTTACACAGAAGACAGGGAAATTAAGGCATACAGCAGTCATGATATTAGTTAAAAAGTAATCATATTTTGTGTACATTTGGTTGTCTGGTTAAAGCTTTTGTTTGCATATTTTTGAGTATAATACATTAGTTATAGTAGATATTGAACCATCGGAATAGATTATTTTTCTAAATATGCACAACATGTTTTTATTTAATTTAAATATTTTTCAGGAATTGTATTTAGCTCAGTTTGATTTTTATGTGAGTTCTGTAATTTCACATATACCACATGCACACGCCACAATTATATATTACTGGAAAAATGCTTAAATTGTTTCCAGCCCGCATTAAACACCCTGTCTGAGATATTTGTATCTGAATTTGCCTGCCCCCTTTCCTGTCTTGGATTAATTACATTCAACACTGAAATGCTTATTCTGCCACATTTTCAGTGACGAGAGGGAAGTCTGTAGGCTAAGGTAAAACAACGGTGTCAAATACACACTACTTGCCAATTCTTCGGGTTATTACCCGTCTTTTTGTTCACTTCTGTATTCCATTTGATGCCCCTCCAAAACAAGAGGAGCCCAGGCAGCGCTGATGAAAATTTTATAATACCTCCTTATATATTTTTTTTTTCTTTCTTGAGAGCAGATATGCGGTGGTGAAGTGGACAGTGAAACATGTGGCTCTCTCTCTTATTCCTCTGTCTCTGTCCCTTGCTTACGTTCATGTCAAGTGTCTCATACAATAGCAGCGGCAGCGTGGTCTTTTTTTATTATTAGACTTATTGACTTCTCCCCCTTTTCCTTGTATAACTAATATTAATAAAGTAAATCGTATGTTGTTAGGTTACAGGTATACTTAAACCTCAATCTTAATAGCTTATGAATTGCATTATATCTTAAATTCAGCGGAGGTTCATAATATTCCTGTTGTATGAAGTACTTGCGTGGTTGCACTCTGGTTAGATGCTAAACATAAAACTGTACTTGTACAAGTGTAATAGCAATAAAATAGAATCTAATCTAAATTGAGACATAGTAAAAAGATAAAGTAGACCTTGTCTCCATTTGTGTTACTTTAACAGCACACAGATACGTTTACTTAATCTTGTTTTTGGATTCTTTGTGTATAATATTCTCAGTTAGTTGTTTCATGATTTCCTGGAGTTGTTCTGATCTTTTAGGTCTGAAATTTGTGTTTGCGCTTATGTTTTGATTTTTCATTCTCAATCATACAACTGCACTGTGGTATAGAGGTTGTCATTTTGCAGACTTTTGTAGATTTGTAGAAAATGGTCTCTTTTTGCACTTGTCTAGATCCTTAGGTAATACAATATGTTTACTGTATTGAAATGTAATTTTCATATGACTGTACAGATTCTGTTTTTGATTTTCATTCACCTTTCACCGTGTTTATGTTGCGTGCTTTACATAGTTTATGTGTTATCTTTGAACACCTGTGCTTTGTTTCATTTGGTTTTTATTGTTCTGAAGGCATTTTTGTTACACAATAAATAGGTTTGAGGTTAAATGCCTTTCATTGTTAACTTTGCATTATCTCACCTCAAGAAGTTTACTCACACAGTCTGAAGACATGAATTACTAACTTGAACTGGTGCCTGTAGGAATCAATGTGATAAATGAAGTGGTTGTCAGTCTCCCTTAATACGTTTGGCATGGGCCCAGAGAGTACAGTATGTCAGCTGGCATAGTCTCTAGACAATTCAGCTCTCAATATGTGTAATGCGGGCAATAGAGGAATCACTTGTACTGTAATTATTTTATTTGGGATATCAATACAGTTTCAATCAGTGGTAAATACCATGGTTGTCCGAACTTTTCTCATCACAGGCCCCATATCAAAACTTAGACGACGTGGAGGGCCGATCGAGGACCATGGACTGGTACTCAGTACAGTGAAAAATTCAACAATGTGCATAACAGGTTAGAATGAGTCATCAGACTTTTATTCATGCTTACACACAAAATATTCGATAGTGGCATAATTAAGGTAGATTTTCAAAAAAAAAAAAATAAATAAAGACTTGCAGTAGAAAGTACTGCTTTAATGGGCCTATTCACCTGGAAGTCTGAGGACCAAGAAAAATTGGTTACATTTGGCTCCCGGGTCATAGTTTGGACTTGCCTGGTATATACACACATAATGATCACTGCTATATTGTTATCTCATATTTTATTTGACGGCAAAGAAATCCCATACTTCCCTGTTTCTCATTATACCATGAAGTGTTATTGTGTACCTGTACATATTTGTGACATGCTGCTACAGACGAAGCACGTGAAGTATTAGTGTGCATGTGAATCCTTGGAGCGTGCACTTGAAGATTTAGTGTATGGATGTGTGTTAGTGCGCACGTGAAGTAGAGTGTGCACGTGAAGTGTTGTAGTGTGCATGTGTGTGGTAGAGTGTGGATGTGTGTGTCATTGTGCATGTGAAGCTCTAAAGTATAGACGTTTGTCAGTGCATATGAAGCATGAAGTGTGCATGTGTGTGTTATAGTGGGCACATGCGTGTTATAGTGTGCATGTGTGTGTTATAGTGTGCATGTGTGTGGTAGAGTGTGCATGTGTGTGTTATAGTGTGCATGTGTGTGTTATAGTGTGCATGTGTGTGGTAGAGTGTGGATGTGTGTGTGCATGTGAAGCTCTAAAGTATAGATGTTTGTCAGTGCATATGAAGCATGAAGTGTGCATGTGTGTGTTATAGTGTGCATGTGTGTTATAGTGGGCACATGCGTGTTATAGTGTGCACATGCGTGTTATAGTGTGCATATGCGTGTTATAGTGTGCACATGCATGTTATAGTGTGCACATGCGTGTTATAGTGTGCGTGTGTGGTAGAGTATGGATGTGTGTGGTAGAGTATGGATGTGTGTGGTAGAGTATAGATGTGTGTGGTAGAGTATGGATGTTTGTTAGTGTGCATGTGAAGCATGAAGTGTGCATGTGTTAAGGCAGCAGGCTTGAGCTGCCCCAGTGCATCGCCTGCAGTCACTGCACAGCTGTGTGAGAAAGTCCCTCCCTTGTCTCTATGTTTATGTATGAGGAGCACCTGGAAAGGCCAGGGCCACACCTTCCCCAAAATTCATACATGTCAGCTATTTGTGGCATCTCCACACTGTTCTCTTTTTCACAGCCCTGTTAACAGCAGCAGATTACAGTGAGAATCCCTCCAGTTATTAGCACTGTAACATTTGTAGTCCCTTGGCCCTTTTTCAGTGTTCAGTGTAGAAAAATAGAAGATAAAAAATACAAACAGACAAAGTAGATCTTGCATCATCCATTGTTCAAGATTATGTGGTAAACACTTAAAATTTAGAATATTACAATTCAAATTACTTGTCCTGAAGTTGTGTCTGAAGTATCTAAATGTAATACAGGATATTTTCAAATTCGTATCTTATTCTTATCAACTATCTGGTCTGTTTTCCACATTTATTTTATTCCTATTCATGTTCATAATGTACGAAATATATTTGGATTCTCTCAGTGTACAGTCTTTTCCGCACTAAAACATCTCATCTATAGTCATCATCTCACAGATAAGCCTGTGCACCATATGGAGGCCGCCCAGCTAAGAGGAGGCAGTGCTTTGCGCTAAATGGGCATAATACACTGGCCAGGGCTATATTTTTTAGCTAAAGAGCCCCCTTCTCTCTCCCTTCCCTCCCACCTTTTACTTAATAGGACCCCTAGTCTTAGGCAGATTTTCACTCCTTCAGCTCAGGATTAAATGGTAGTAGTTACATTGATCAATAGGTTAAAAAGCGTACAATCCCTCTTGCTGCTAATGACCTCAGTAGTAATGGGTAATAAAACAGGGGTCTGTAATAGCCTCTCGGAGCTGTGCACGGAGCAGGCTGCTTTAGCTGTAGTTACTGCTGGAGACGCTTGAGACAAGTGTAAAACCACTTTGAGATATCGCTGTAGAAAAAATGACAGTTGATTCAAAGGAAAATGTTATCTGTTAAAACTGCTAAATGTGAAAAAATACATCATGCTCAATTGAATTAGTTTTGAATGCTTGTTGCCTGGGTGAAATTATTTTTTAGTCTATACGGCGGCAGTTCACATAAGACAGAGCTGACGGTTGACCTTCAAAATAGTCCATCAAAATTAGCGACGCTTGGAGGAAAAAAGGACTTCTCTGGATAATGACTGTGAAATTAGGAAATGGGCGGCAGGGGCTATGCAAATGACAGGACAAGTCATGTGCAAAAGTCAAGATGAACTGCATATTAAGACATAATACAGCGGGGAATTAATATTGCATTTTCCTCCGCGCCCCTCACACACACGCATACACTGCGCTGTGCCTATGAGGATTGTTCAAGTGTGTTTGTCCTGGGTGGGGTTCGGCGCTTCCTTCATCCTCTCGGGACTGTTAGCCTGACACTTCTCAATAAAGTTAAAAAAGAAAAAAAAAACTGTCCTGTTTGACACCTCTGCCCTTTGGGTTGCATTTGTACCACAAGCTGTTCATTATGGGGCCGCTTTGTTTGTGGTTTATGCTGCAATTGGGAGAGGGAATAAGGTGATATGCATGCTCCCAGTGCGTCAAGAGACTAAAGACAAGAGCCCCTTAGTCACCACTAATTCAGAGATGCATGAAAAATTCACGTCGTTAGCTTGCAAGGCGGACGCACAATTTGGGTAACCTTGGAGAAGACAGACTGTCACCCATTGTGACCAGCGCGGGGAGAGACACTGGCGCTACACAAGAGCATTCTGAAAAGCATTTGATATGTTTTTGCTTTTAATATTATGCAGCGTCTCATGCAGCAGTGAGTGGCAGCATACAGACACTCTGCATGTCCCCTTCAATGTCGGGGCAATTAAGGAACCCTGACAACAGAGTGCGGCCTCTCAGGGTGTCACAGGGAATCACTCGCTTTAAGGAGTCACACACTCACACCTTTGGAACTGTTAAGGACCCTAGCGGTCCCAGACTTAGCTCCACCCCCTCTTTCTCCGGGCTGTATTTGGAGATGATGGCTGACAGTGTCTCTAATAAAATGTTCACACGTTACATGGGAGTGGAGTGAGTGAGGTGTCATTTTGGATGAATCTTAAGATGATGATTTTTTTCATTATGTGTCATAGAAACTTTTGTATTTATTTATTTGTTGAATGTGAATATGGGGGAGAGTGAACAGACAAAGATAAAAGTTATTTCTTTGGTGTGAATAGAAATAGACTGTGACATTATGCTACAATGAATATTACACTTATATTTAGTTTTTTTTTGTCAGTAGGTTGATTCAATCTAGTCAAATGGTTTACTGCATTGAAATGAATACTGACAAAAATGCAATTACATTTCACTTTCTTGTGGGTGATTTAATGGATTTTTTGTTTACATTTACATTTTTCTCATTTCAGTTTACAGTTAGTATACTACAACAAGATTAAAAAATGACTTGACTTTTAAAAGTTTTCTTTTGATTTGACTAAAGTTCACTTCACAATTAAAATTATCTACAAGTGAAACAGTACTTAAAATAGGAAAATACATCTTGTTACAGGAAATAAAGACTTGTGTTGCTTTAATTAAGAAAAAACATTGACAGATAATTTTACTTGACAAGCTGAATCTACTCAAAGTAAAACAAAAGCCAATATTAGCAAACAAACTGAAGTCAATCCTGTGTAAGTAATTTCTTGTGTATTGTAAAATAGAGTTGTTAACTGAATTTTCCATGTTTGTGTGTGTGCAGGTTCCAGTGTCAGTGGCTATGATGACACCTCAAGTGATCACTCCGCAGCAGATGCAACAGATCCTCCAGCAGCAGGTCCTGAGCCCACAGCAGCTCCAGGTTCTCCTCCAGCAGCAGCAGGCCCTCATGTTACAGCAGGTACCAACTCTTTTAGGCATTTACATATTTAGGGCATACTTTTGTGATTATACAAAGAACTTGTCTAGAGTTTGTCAGAGATTTATTGTTAATTTAGGCATCAAACTTTATTGATCCATGGAATCAAGAGAAATTATTTGGACACTGTAGCTCACACATCACAATATATTATAAGTTCAAAATAAGTGGCAATAATAACAAGAGACTGGTGTAAATAGGTAAATATGTTTTTAAATATTTTATGTTTTTCTTAACTGTGCAGAAACTTATTCTTCAAGAGTCAGTTTGTACAGTACATTTAAATAGCCAGTAAAAATAGATAACTTGAATTAGCAGATAACACAATATTTAGATGTTATTATTGGTGTTTGTGGAGGTGCGTAAACCAAATCTGATCATCAATGGTTAATGATTGGATTTTAGTGATACTAAAAGTACTAATGTACTTGGAAGAAAGTACAATGACCTTTTAATCTTGATTATTTTTTACCACTTTCATTTTTGTCTTTGTTTTGCATGATTTTTCATGTCAAAATCTGCCCAGATGTGAACAATCAGTATGAACCCGATTCAGATGTAACTGTTTACATGACATTTGAATAATCTGTCAACTCCAGAAATTAGATAAAGATCATATTTTTGGTGTGCCTTTAAACATAGCTACTGTTCTGCTCAAGTTTAAAAATGCACCTGATAGTTTTGATAAACAATGTAATCTCTGGATATATAATTTTTGTTTGATGTTACATGGCATTTTTAAAATGTCTTGTGTTAATATTGATTTTTTTTTTTTTGTGCAGCAGCAACTTCAAGAGTTTTACAAGAAGCAGCAGGAACAACTCCACCTCCAGCTCCTCCAGCAGCAGCATGCAGGCACCAAGCCCAACAAAGAGGTGGGACTTTACTGTCACTGCAGTTACTAAGTCTAAGATTAACTTTATAGCACATATTAAGGTTGTCTTATCTTCACTTATGAACTACTGGTCACACTGCCCCATACAGCAGTGCATCAAGCTAATTTAAACTTTTGAGACTACTTTTCTCTTTTACAAACTAGAAATAACAGCTGAAAATGTAATCACTGTGTCGGAAAGATGGTGAATTAACTTTGCCTTATTTACAAACAAAAAGATTATGTGTAGTAAATGGGATAGCAACTTTTTTATGGAAATTTAAACTTTTTTTGTGAGGCAAGGCATACAGGATCAGATCCACATTTGTTTATGTCAGATTTGGTAGATAAATAATAACAGACCGATACCCTGTTGACTACACAGTCCGGTTTATCTGGAACATCCTGCTCAAATCAAGTTATATTGTTCTAAAAAGTAAACAATTGAAAGTAGATAATATATTGATATTGCTAAAATGGTAGCAAAGAGTTTAAATAAAGTTTTCTGCAAATACATTTTTGCAAAACTGCTCAACAAAAGAAAACTAGTCATACCAATACACCAAAAAAGACAAGAAAAAATCACAACATAGTAACAGTAGATAATATCATAACTATATTTATTCATTTAAACAACCAGAACTGTTCATGTCTCCAAACCCCCCTCTCCACATGCACTACTAACAGACTTAGCCCAAAGGCAGCAGTGGTGTAATGCGTGTTAATAACTGGTGGATACAGGCATCACTTGTGGACAAAGAAAATGATTATCACGCGGTCAGAAGAAGTTCAAAGGCGATCTGGGAATTTTCGCGTCCCCATTGAGCTGCACGTTCAGTAAAAAAAGAGAGAGAAGATGGGATAGAATGGAAACTGTTTTTTACCCGTCTGCATGTACAAGTCCACGCGGCACAACTTCAAAGTCGGCGTGCTAATTAATGAACTGCGCACCCGGGTTTGGACAAGTCGCGGCGTGATGCTCCCATAAATCAACATGACAGGAGAGCTCGGCAGGGCCTTTAGATAGGACCTGTCACCCGGTTGCATCTGATGTAAACAGCCGACAAGCAGAGGAGGAGGAGGAAGAGGAGGAAGTGGAGGGGGGCTGGCGAGGAGGTGCAATTGATCAGTGAATGGAGAATAAAAGAAGAAAAAAAAACAACTTTTGAAGCGTATTATGTATGATCACAGGAAGTGGATGCAGCCTCCAGAGGGCTCTCCCCCTTATGCATGTTTTTTTTTCTTTTTCTCTCCACAAAAGACAGACGAAGAATTATGCACTGACTCCCCTGTGGCTGCCAGACAATAACCCCCTGTTGTGGCTTTGTGCAGATTATTTTTTTTTAAGACATCAAAATTTTGTTTTTCAAAGATCTTTAACTTTATATTTGAAGCTTCACAATAAAGGGTCTGCCAGTGCCACTCTATATCATTTGTCATGTCTCTCCCTCGTGCCACTTCTTGTTAACCTCTTATTTGGTGTATGCGGTCTGGGGCTTTTTTATGTGTCTCCATGCTGGGAGCGCACAGGAGCTCTTGTCAGCTGATGGGACCAGAACACAGAGGAAAAAATGCCAAGGGAGTCTTAAATTCATTTGCGTTCTTTTTTTCTCCCTCTTCCAAAGCCGCCCTCTATTTATTTAACATTCTGATGAAAGACATTGTTTCTTGTGAACTCGCCCCCGTACCACTATTATGTTGGACTCCGGCTGTCACTGGAGTGTGAGGAACAGAAGAACATAGAACTTCTCCTCTCTGATATGAGACAGAAATGGGACATCACAAGCCACAAGTGTCATCCTAAATATTACACTGAAACGGTTGACAGTGAACCATTATAACCAGAATATACAAGTATCTCCTGTGATTGCAGGTGGAGTGTCTTGCTCAAATACACAATTACAGTCTGCATTTGGTCCTCATTTTACAGCACATTCGAGAAGCCTGAATAGATTGCTTAAGATGGGAATACAACATAAAACTTCTGTGTCATTCTTTTAATCGTATGCTATACGAAGGGAGTATGTGACAATATTAGTTTTAATTGTAAAGTGCTCTATTTACCTTTAAAAACAATCTATTTTATAATAGACGTAAGGAACAACTCCTTCGTCTTGTTGTGGCTGATACAAAGAGACACCCTGCTCCCCATACTCCCGAGCCGTATTTTTAGAGTGCATACAGGAGTAGCACTGGAGGGGGTTTTTGAGGGTCTTTGTGAAAACCCTGGCGGAGGTGGGCGGGGGGATGCCTTTTATCTGCCTGTTTCAGCGTTTAGAGCGCCGGTGACCTGACAGCCGCTCTGCCCAGACCTTTTTTGTTGTGTGAGAAGTAAACAAAGTGGTGTATCCTGTCTTTGGTAACAGGGAGCGGCACAAAGCTTGGCAGTGCCGCTTTTAGTTCCCCCTCTTTGCATCTTGTTTGACAACTGGCCCACTATGCACCGTAAACAGTAGTTTATCCTGCCAGCATCCTGTTCTGTCCCAGCCCAGGTATGTTATTTGAACGGCTCTCAGTAACCAAGTTCTAGGGAAACGACTTACAAAGTCATACAATTTCTATGGTAGTGACACTTTTGTTTACTCACTCACAATGATATTTTAAAATGGAAAAACGTCACAACAGCACAGAACACAAATAATCACTAATCAAGAAGTCAAGAAAATTAGTAAGAAGTAATATATATTTTTATGTAGCAAATATTGTGTTTCATAGTAGTAGTTTGTTTTATGACTCAAGGAAAAAGTAAAGTTAAAGTAAATCAAGTGGGTTTTTGCTTAAACACAGCAGTCGTAGGCTTATATATAGTTGACATAAACATGGATAAAACACATGAAATTGTATCCTTGCCAGAATAGTTTTTTGTAACCAAAAGTATTTCCATGTAACATAAATAAATACATTTGGGACACAGACTTGATTAAAGATCCTAAGAGATTATGGTATTGAAAACATGTCTAAAAAGGTCAAAGATAGTGTCTTTCCGTTGTGCATTGTAATCATAAACAGCATCTCTCTTTTGTTTTGACTGAGATGGGAATATTAGATAATTTCCTTGTATTTATTATTATAACACCGTCCGTTTTTGGCCCGCTCCCCTTTCATATCACTTCCACTTAGTTGCAGAAATCCCCTATTGGCAGTGTATTGAGCACATGTCCTCTTGATGTTGGAAAATTCAGCCCACAGATGTAGCACTGCCTGTTTATGAGACAGTCCCCTGGCTCCACAGCGGGCCTGGAGACTTGGGAGAGCAGCTCGGGTGGATATTAAACACTTTGATTTAGTCACACATTGTTTGCTGAATTATGAATGGGTGTAATTAAATTCCTGTGGCTCTTATTATGGATGATTAACAATGTTGTTTCATTGTTTGTCATTTGCCGTGCGACTCCTCGTTAATTAAGAGCAGCGGAGATGCATGGCCTACCTGTCTTAAGTGGGCTTGCAAAAACGCCTGCAAAAAACGCTGCAAAATTACACTCTATGGGGACATTTATTGGCTTTTGTAATGAATATTGTTTCAGCCTGCTATAAACCTGGTGGTCTGCTGTTGTTCTTGGTTCGTGTTTAATGGAGAGACTTTATGAATGAATGGAGGTGCACAAATGTTTAAATTACTTAGACACAATTGGATATGCTAATTGACCCAAAATACTGTCTACAATACAGAACCATATGTATTACTTTGATGAGCACATATCTCATTGTAACAAACATACAGTAACACTTCATACATTTCTAAGTAATTATACATGTAATTGTGTCGACTAGGAGAATAGTTATCATTTGTTATGTGTGGCTTTAATTAGTGTAAACTTTAGTAATATTGTATAATTCCTTTGGTAATTAGTTGTGTGTTTTCTTTTTTGGGTTCTGGTTTGAGCCCAGTTTTGTCCAGATTTAGACATTTAGTCCTATCCTAGTCCTAGTTTAGTCCTGGTCTAGTCAAAGTTTAGTTTTGTGTTCAGTCCTAGTTCAGTGTGAATGCATCCTACTGTCCCTAACTGTATCTCTCTCCTCTCTCTGCAGCCGCAGGTGTCGGCCCAGCAGTTGGCTTTCCAGCAGCAGCTCCTCCAAGTGCAGCAGGTCCAACAGCAACACCTGCTCAACCTCCAGAGACAAGGTCTCCTGAGCATCCAGCCGGGCCAGGGCAGCTTGTCTCTGCACCAGCTCACTCAGGGTCAGTACACCACCGCACAATGTCTCTGCTCTGTTTACACAACTGCACTGGACAATAGTAACAAAAATAACTATCTAAAAATAAATATCTTAATTGTATTTTTTTTTTCAGACATTTTCAGAGAATATTTTAGCAATGCATCAGGATGTGCTAAAATGTGATTGTGAAGTCTAGTAAGAAAACATGAGGACTATAAAAAATAACCACAAAAGGGCAGAAATATTACTTTATCCCATGTTTGGGAGATTACATTAGACGCTTCTGTCTCTTATTGCAGCCATTTTTTGTAGTTTTAACAAGAGATGATACCCTCACTATTCAAATTTTGCATATCTCCAATACTATAGCAGCAGGAGCAACTCCACCTCAGTTATAATATACAATAGATTTTTAAATAACTTTTAACTCAATTGTCATTGTTGTTGACAGACAGGTTTATTACAAGTGACACCTGTGTTATTACGCATTGTTCACTGTCCCTTTGTTGTTTTATACAGTAATCCTGGGCAAATTTCAGACATACTAATACAAGCTACAATGTGTGGTTTCTCACACTCAGACCACACCTATTGTAAGTGCTCACTCAACACTTCTCTCACTGTGTAAATAGTGCATTTGGGCCAGTTCTGTGCAGTAATCAGTCGTGGCTCTAAATAATTCCCACACATCTCTTCTCTCATTAGACTGGCATCTCAGAGCCCTGACCTTCAGCCCCTCCACTACACTGGCTGTTTGTTCCTAAACTGCCAGTGAACTTGTCATTGTGAAACCAGTTGTTCCTTGATAAGGAGTCAATACTGTTGTTTGGTCAGGAAGTTGTTTGCTGTATTTACTTTTTAATATTTTGCTAAGGAGTGGTGCCATTGTAACAAAGACTCCATCACAAGAACATGACATGCACTATTCATGCCCTACAAAAGCAAACAGTTATGAAATAACAAGATAAGGGCGATAAAGGCGGGAGGGCCCGAGTGCTTAGGTAATAGACAAACACAAACAGAGTTTGTACAGTGCTGTTATTGTTTGGACTGGAGATTCAGCGCTCCAATCATAGACCTCTGCCATAGGCCCAGGCGTGTACCTTCTGCTCAGAGGATCACATGTCAGCCTGGCAAATACACACACCCCAAGAGTAAAGCATTAGATGTGCTCCAAGCCTACAAACAGGATTCTTCATACATTTTACTGCCCTCTAAAGAACATCTGGTTTATAATAAGTCACTATCATTATTTCCAATGCATTGTGTCAGCAGATACCACATTCAGGCAACACACATGCCAAACACACAAACTGAGTTACACCTACTGGTCTGTGAACTTTACATTAAATATACTAGTGTATTATAAGCACTGTAAATCCACCAGCCTTTATTCACTTTCTGGTCTGAATGTAACTTTTCATTGATGATACTGATACAACACTTAAACCAGCGCTGCGGGCTCTCCACTTGTCTTTCTGTTCTACACATTTTCTGCTTGACTGTTTGAAGTTATTGATGACCTTTCTGTTTTCCACATGACTAAACTTCTTTCATGCTTCAACAGCCCAGGCTATGCTGCACAGATATGATCTACAATATTTAGCTGTGGCAGTTAGCAGTGTGTTGAAAGTGAAGAGTCCCACATTGTACGATCCTACACACTCCAACTGAAAATAATAGATTAACTTAATATTTTTTATTTATGTATTTTGTATAAGAGATTTAAAAATCGCAATGTTTAATGAGCTTAAAAGAAAGAGGCCCCTATTGTGTATGGGCTAGTTAGGTGCTCTGGTTAAGGTTTACACTTTTCAAATGAAAACCTAAAATAACTGCAATAAAATTTTGGTGAAACCATTTCTGACTAAAGAAAGTATTCCCCAAAATAAGTGTGCCTTATCTATATTATACAAATCTTATCTCTTCTCATAAATTCTTTTGACATGAATGCCATTGAAGCATCCAACCCATATTTGTCATCCATTGTCTGGGGAGAATATAATGTGTCATAAATCTGATCTTCAGCATCCCCTCCTCACTAACGGCGTGTCCTCTTGACCTGATAACTTACTCACTGGTGGCTAAAGCTTTCATGGCTCAGATATTCCCGCTATTTTACTACAATGATCAACCAGATTTTTTACAGTTAATCAATGCTAAAAAAACATAATGAACATAAAACATGACATTAGAGATTATGAAATTGAAACAATGAAATTGGAAATTAGCATTTTTGCTATAATCTGGCGTATTTACACTGCAATGTTGCAGATGTTCATTAATATGCACTGTCCCTATCAAATAAAGAATAAATAAATAAACATAATGACACTTAACAAATTCTGAAAATAGCCAATATGAAAGGAGAAATAATGCACTTGTGTTAAACTTTTATATTAAACACCTAAGAAATTTACATTAAATTCCATATTAACATTAATATGGAATTGAATTTATCCATCTAAAGTATCAAATTGTATTCAGGTTTTCACATTTTTAATTGTATGTAGCATGAGTGTCACATCTGTTCAACCAGTGACCTCACTTGCTAACATTAACATTTCATGAAATAATCCTTTAAAATTCAAATATCATCATTATACATTTAGATTACCACTGCCTACCATATTTATGTACTTTCATTTCAGAAAAGATCTTCCATTCTTGATATCAGAGCATTGCTAAAACCACACCACACAAGATTGACCAAAATTGTCAAGAAAACCGAGTTGGCGCTTGTACACAACATCATTTAAGTTGTCTGGGAGAGGCCAGTGGGACAGTGACAAGACAAATTTGTGTGTAATGTGAAAGCAAAGAATGTGCATAGCCACAGCGGTACATAGGGGGGGTAGACTCCTGTCAGTGATTGATACATCAGGCAGCGGGCCGGGGGTAATAGTTCCTGCTGCATTTGGACAGGACATCTTTCAGAGCGGAGAGGTGAGGCGTATCAGCGGGCCAGTGATTACCGCAACATAAACAGGGGTGGCGTAAAGGTCCCAGCCCAGGAGTGAACAATAAACTAATAGAGATGTCACCGTACCCCCATGGCACGGACACAGCCAGAAGTATAACAGCTTGCTCTAAAAACCCTGCAGCAATGCGCCCATTTTTTATTTGGGGGGTGTGATGGCCTGCAACTGATGTCATTATGAACCTTAAATCAACTTTCTGCTTGCTTGAACATGGTCACCTGGGTACAAGGGGGACAAGGACAGGAAAAGGTTGAAGAGCTCAGCCCGTCTCTGTGCCAGTGCTACCTGCCGCGCTAAAATTGAGTTGGGAGGCCGGTGATCAATCAAGTGTCCCAACAACATACATTTTTTAGAGTGCTTGTCCGTATTCCCCCAGTCGTAATGAGCGGAATGCTTGTGTTGAAAAATGGAATCATGAAAGATAAACCAATCTGGCATTCAAAAGATCGGACAAACTCGGAAGAGGAGTTCCGGTGTCATTCCGTGTCCCATAGTAATCAAATGGAGGCTCTACCAGAAGGCCCCGATGTACTTGTCCAAACCAAAGCCCTGAGAGACATTTGTGTAATAGTATTTTATTGTCATTTACGTGGAATCATGAGGCATAGATGTTGCCGAGGTTGAAGAGGTGATGCTGTGAACTGTAAAAAGACGTGGCGTATCCAGGAGTAGACAGCTCGGTCCCAGTCCGTTAGCCCGCTCATCACAGCGTTCTATCCGCTGTGGTTTTGTCTGAGTAAACAGCAGTGCTGGGGTCACCAGGACTGCCGGGTAATTGAGCCAGCGTGGGCCGCCCTGTCAAGCACATCGGCTAAAAATACATCGCCCACTGTCACCGGGCACCAAGTGGGGGAAAATGATTGTTCCCACTGTCCAAGCATAGGATACACGCATCAGACATGACCTTCACTTTCCAAACTAACCATCAGACACCAAAAAACACATTTGGTATAGAATACAACATCGAAACATACTATATGTGCCTTTGATACCTAGACAAACTTTATTGATCCACAAGGGAAATTATTTGGACACAGTCGCTCGCACATCACAATAAATATAATAACAATGAGCAAAAATATTAATGGTCATAATAATTTGCACTTAAAAGTAACTGCCATTTTCAGACCATGTTTAGTACTAATGTCTAGTACTTATCTTGTTCATTTTATTGTGACAAGGTTTGTTAGTATAAATGAAACTGGTTGAAGAAATGTCTGTTAAATGCCTCATATATATCAGGAAACCAACAATGCTCCATAAGAATGCAACTGAGTGATCAGGGGATTAGCATGTTATAACAAAGGGTTGATATCAGGCATGTTTAGCCTGCCACAGAAGTGCTCTTAGATTAGCTCATGCCGAGGCGCCATGCAGAATAGGAAAGAATACACGCGGGCAGAAAGGAGGCAGCATGTTGAAATATCCCAATGAGGAAAGACGCTCCTTGGAACGTGCAAAGGTTATTGATTTGTCCTGCAATCATTTCCTGCTCTTTGATATGCAAACCATCTCGTGTGAATTTACAGCAATCCTATCAGACTCATTTCACACTTCTTAGCCCTTGCGTCTCTCTGGAGTCCTCCGCCTCATTAGGCCAATGTTCTCCATTACCAGCATAATTAAAATCTTTAGTAGCTTATCAAATTAAAAATATTTTGCTGATCGTATTGAGATCTTCACCTCTCAGTTATTTTCCACAACAGGAATAAATTAAGACTAAGCATTTTGCACATTGTGTTACAATCGGCCATTTGAAATGGGGCACTTCTGGTATCTATAGCGCAGCTGATGAGAAATGGGTGGAGGGGGTTGGTCTGGAGAATATAAGGAGATAAGCGTGTGCAAATCATCTTTCATTTACCAGTGCTCATTTTGAGAATGAATTTAATTAATTGTAATGTTAAACGAGTGGTCTTGGCCATTTGCTCTGCGGTTCCATTCACCACACAGCCCTCCTCTCTCACCAGGCTTTACACATGTGGCTTATTTAAGCACACATTTGAATAGTCATTACAAATCCCCAGACCCCATTAACTCTTTCTCCAAGCTGTGTATTTTGATGGAATTTAAAAAGCGCAATGTTTTTCACCCAAGAGGGTTAATCTTATTTTGCGTGTCGGCTTTAGCCTTATTTGTGTCAAACATAAGCACACACTTTACAAATATATATATATATATATATATATATATATTTTATTTTTTTTCCTGCATCTTCAAAGGGTTCATTTTCAGATGCACAAACATATTATTATCCCTCTTCATCCGCACTTTGGCCCGGAGTGGTGGAATTGCTGTCAGTTACTGGCAAATAACACAGCTTCTTTTTTAAGCTTCTTTCAGGGATGTTTAGGTAATTTATCTTGCCAATAAAACATGTCTTTGTTAAGCATTTATAAAGTCAGTAAGAAAACACAAGAAACAGCAGTAACAAAAAGTGGCCTTCAAAAACACTTTTTGTCACTACATGAAACTAACCTGGACTAACCTAAAGGTTTCCATTTTGTTATGTGGTCCTTAATTTTATGATCATAGCCTCCACGCTGTATCATGACATTCATGAGGAATAGGTGAAAAGGCAGATCCAAATCTTGAATGCCGTTTAAACGGTTCACACCCTCAGGTTTGAGCGATGCTCAGCTCCTAATCTGACCAAATATAGGAAAATATATTGTCAGTGACATGATTCTGACCTTTAACATTTTGGTGTCTTCATTTCTTTCTTGCTTTATTGCAAAGGGTTTTGTGTGTGATTTTTATTTATTTATTTATTTTTTTACATGACTCATTGTATACCATGTCGCTAACAGTCATAATTTCCTCCATTATGAAAGTGGAACTCTCCATACCCCCATGGCAAAAGCTTGAATGACAATTGCCTGTAAAATACACAATAAAGACACACTTTTGATGTGTGAGTAGCTCTCAGAAAATGTCTTCTAGGGTTATTTTTTTTTTCAAAGGCTTGTATGAGCAGCCGCATGCTTGACTCAGTAAATGAGCTTTAAGTCTTGTGTGTCAATTGGAGGCGGAACAGAGCGTTAAGTATTTTGCACATTAATGCGCTTGTGAAAATATTACCCCAGGGTCTCAGCTCAAAGAAGGCTGCGATGTTTTCTAGTGGTGCTATTGTAAACTTTTTGTTGTGTGTGTGTTCTGCCTGCGCCTCTGCTGCTAAAAGAAAATGACGGTGATTATTCAGATTTCATGCCACGTCTGGATGTTAATTATTTACTCTGGGCATGTAATGGGTGTGAATGCCAGGGATTTGAGTGTACAAATACGCTTCACATCACGGGTGGAGACAGAGGAGGGGGCTCACTGTCACTGCAGTACCCTGTAGTGGAATATTGTCTAATTAATACTGGGCTTTGTTTACAGATGCTTTGATTTAATTAAGTGATGAAGAGCAAAGTCGGATTAGCTGTTAATTGATTTAATTATCCAATTTGTTTGTCTCAGGCATGATTCCAGCCGAGCTGCAGCAGCTGTGGAAGGAGGTGACAAACACTCATGTGAAGGAGGAGCACAACAACGGCAACAACAACGGCCACAGGGGGCTGGACTTGTCCTCCCCCACCCCCCCAAAGAACCCCCTGCTCAGCCAGCACACCCCCACCAACGGACAGTACCTGAGCCACAAGAGGGAAGGGTGAGTTCATGGTCACGTACTTGTGTTGTAATCGTTGGCGCTGCCATCATATTTGTGGCACATGTCTATCCAATTGCTTTCATTTGTTCTGCCCCCATGGATATCACAGTCATTGTGACAGGTTCCAGTGCAATTATAAAGAAAAGAATAGACAAAATGGGTTGACAGACTAGCTTTTATCTAAGCATTTTCTTTTAATGTTCAAAATTATGCATGGTGTATTTTATCAGACACCCACTTCACACATACCACAGCATGAAAATAAATATGCCATAACTACAGTGTAATAAATGTTCAACATAATGCTGCACGCTCTTTGAATGAGTCCATGAGGCGGTGAAGACTAAATGTCAACATCTTTTCACAACAACATTAGTAATTCGACGTGGAGAAGCCTTCAGTGTCATCTGTATCTAAAGCAAACAGCAGTCTGTGTGCCACCTAATCCCATTTAAAATAGCCATTTCTCACCGGGACCAGCTTGACTGACACGTCCCTAGAGTTTGCACACAGATTAGTTTTAATTTATAGTTTCTAAGTATTATTTCCATTAAGGTCAACACTTTTTCTGGTTGCAATTGGGAATTTAAGCGGAACACCTGGAAGCATTTCAGGGATTTAGAGAATTATGTTCACTGAAATGGGATCAACGCGCGGTTAATAAGACGAGATATTGATCCGCTTCGCTATTGTTTTAATTCGGAAATGGCAGTTGTAATCTAAGACACATTTGCCTCTGTGTGTATTTCTGGAATGAAGAAAAAAACAAAACAAATTCTTGAACTAAATCTTGACAAGGAACTAGTTGGCCTTTAGAATCTATGTCATCTTGAGATTAACAAGACCAACAAGTTCTTACAGTAAATGCCAAAAACACACAGACTGGAGGCGTATGATATTCAGTAACACAGGGTGAATCATGTGTGAAAAGGCATTTGATCGTCTCCTCGAGCTGTTTCTGCGACTTGGAGGAAGGAATTAATTTGGCATCTTACACGTTTGCTTGTTTTCTTGCACCAAAGGCTGATCTTTTGAACTGTTGGTGTGGAGCCTCAAGGCACCGTGAGCTCAGTGCCTAACATCTGACTTGTGTTTTAGTGATCAAAACCTAGACGTCATATTAAAAAGCCTTGTCAGTGGAAACATGTTTAGCACACCAAACCAACAGGCTTATGGAGGTGAAGAGGGGCAGCTCGAGGGCCGGACATGCACACTCACAACTTGGGCATATGCGTAATAAATCTCAGTTGTGTTTTACAAAACAAAAAGAAATGACTTGCATAGCTCAAGTGTTTTATGAGTGCAGTTTTGGTCAGGTCAACCCACGGGCCATTAATTTGATGTTTATCTGCATTGTGTTTCATAATTCAGATGTTTGTATTAATTTAAATAACGTATTTATGTTGAAGATTATCTGTAAAAGAAAGTGTTTGGCTGTGAGGTGAAGTAGATCCTTGGATAGTGCCTAGTTATTGTGCAGACTAACTTTTGAAAAGAATGTTTAACCATTTTAATGAACACTGGAATAATATTGTACTGATTATTGACCAACCACAAATTCCTTCATTGAGGCTAGGTCAGCGCAGCCTCTTACTTAGGGACAGAGTGACCGAGTAGTAGAGGATATGGACTGACAAGTATTTCTTCTTATTGCACATACAGTTATGGCACTGAACCATCCCACACTCAGAAAAGACTTTAGATGACAGAACCTCGATACTCCCACTGCTTTTGCGCCAGTGTTTGACTGAATGTCTACTGTACTTTTCTGAGGAGCTGAGGCTAAATCACAGGGGAGTGATCCTGACTGGCTCACTTCATCACACTCTGTCCCCAGCCTGTGGAAAGGTGAGCGTTAATGGCAAGACAAGGCACGAGTGGTCTCAGCTGAGGACTGCAGACAGAGCGCAGGCTGGCAGGGCTGTTCTCTGCACTGACTGTCAGAGATTAAAGAAGATGTCAACACCAGTTTAACACAAGCTTAAGTGAAGAAGGCACACTCTGACTGAATATTCTCTACGTATCTTAGATCTGTCAAAAAAGGGAGCAGGTGATTCTCATGCATCCAATGTGCTGCTCTGTGGCAGTAGGAAGGAGGCAAGAGACATAGTGAGAGAGGATATTCAAGTTATGTTCAAATGTTCTGAGATTGTATCCAATTTGAAGCAGCTGCTTATTCAAAAAACGCTGTAGCTATGTTGACCGCATACTGTATATGACAAGATTATGGACAATTTGTTGACTAGAACACAAGCTTCTTAACAGCTTCAGCTTCAGCTTCTTCTCAAAAGTCACATGTTTTTATATTATATGTTTTTGTATTGTGTGTGTGTGTGTGTGTGTGTGTGTGTGCGTGTGCGTGTGCGTGTGCGTGTGCGTGTGCGTGTGCGTGTGCGTGTGTGTGTGTGTAGTCAAATCTTGCCTGCATTTGGTGAAACAAGCCAGGTCCCTATAGTAGAGTCCTCGCCCTGAAGACCTGCCTGTCTAATCATCTGCAGTGGTGACCCCTAAAGAGCCAAAGATTCTTTCAGTGGATTATTTCTATGTTTTGACAAACTTTGTACTTTTTGCCCTTTAAGTTTTGGGCCTAATAATTATCATGAAACCAATTAACTGTTGTGGTGTTAATTTCAGAACACTTTACTATCAAGAGCATTATTTCTCCTTGTTTGATGCTGCAGACTTACACTAATTCTAATTATCTCTATGGGAAGAAACATGAAACACAAGTGTGACTATTCAAAGCAAGGGCTCAGAAAAACGCCTGTTATAATCCAGGGATTTGAATAATCAGGTTGGAGATAATGGGCTGGGCCGGCCTGGGTGTAAATAGAGAGCATCCACTCATCCTCCCAGCGCTGAACTTAATGAACTTTTAATTGATGTGGTTTTGCAAGTCCTTTTGTCATGCAACAGAAACAAGGCCCAGTGCTGATGGGCACATTTTCCCGACCGGTTTCAGATTGGTTTACAGCGGGGCCTAAGTACCATGTAGTTAGTTTCATGTGTCATATAAAATCTGGCCAGGCACAGCGACGCCTGCAACTAAAACCTTAAGTGCATCCACAGGAATCACTCACCGGCTTTGCACTTCCGTCTTAAGGAAGAGGGGGAGAAATTCAATCACTGCCGGATTGACACGGCCAGGGAAGACAAGGCATGCGTTTAGCTGCTCTTAGTTGTCTCATTGGACATTTGGCCTGGCAGTATTTTTGTTTGTGCCTCAGCCCTCTCCATAGCAACACTTCATCTAACCAACTCATCTTTACTCACTGATTTGCTTACTTAAATAAAATGTCCTTGATCTGTGTCTGACATGAATTCCCCCTTTTCAGTGGCATATCAGCTTCTGTTGGGGGGAGCATCCTCACAAGGCACTTGGCCCACTTTACTTCCCAACAACCATCAGTAACCGCAGCTCAGGGACTGTAACGCAGCAATCTGTTAAGCAGATAAATAATCAGATTTAGCGCAGCTCTCCCATCTCTCCTGCCTTTCATTTATCTCACAAAGGGAAAAAATATGATAATTAAATCATTTATGGTGAATCATTCAACCCTATGAGGAGAACGGTGAGTAAACATTAGAGCGGTTGGTTGGCTGAAGGTGGAAATAAAGAGAGCCTCTGTAAGTGGTTTTCAGATTTCAAGAATGTGATGTCATACTGCCAGATTGATATTGTAGATATTACAGATATTACCTAAAGCAGGGGTCACCAACACTATGCCCGCGGGCACCAGGTCGCCCCCAAGGACCACAGGAGGTGCCCACAGGCAGATTCTAAAATAGCACTTCACTAGTGAGCTGCATCTAAAATTAAATTTTATTCTGTTGCTGTTCTTTTTTAATCACACTTGCATTTATACAGATTTAAAAATGACAATATCTTAAAAATATGTTCATTATAGGCTACATGAAGTTTAAGCAACTTTATTATTTCAGAAAAGCGTATCAAACTGGTGCCCTTCGTATGACTCAGTACCCATAAAGTAGCTCTTAGTTTCAAAAAGGCTGGTGACCCCTGACCTAAACAATCTGCATTTATGCCCCCATCAGTATTAAATATTATTGGCCAAAAGAAATCCAGCAATACCCCAACATTTAGCGGCGTATTGCTGCTACTGCAGAACAAAACATAAAAAAAGCATTATGTTTTCAATGGTAGGATAGATTTTCTAGATCAGACAGTTGGCAGCTAGTAGTTTTGTCCATCAAACATACTAGTAATTTAATAAAGACAGTATGAAAACTCCACCATTATAATACTCTTTAACTAGCCATCGATATCAGTTCGCAATTCCACATTGGTTCACAGCAGATAACAGCAGATGTATTGGGATCTGTGGGTAATAGTGCTTAATGTAATATAATCAGGCTCACTCCTCTGTGGCGAGACACTGACCCAGCACAACGGACATCAATCGTCCCATTTTCTCTGATGGATCGAGCCCATCAGCGCGCCACGCCATACATCATGACTTGTTTATGGCCCAGAGCATCTCATCAAAAGAAGTGAAGTAGAAAACAACTGGCGCGCAGCTGTGGAAAGCTTCTCCTGACGTCTGTCTTCACATAAACACTGTGCAACACCTGGATGCTGCCGTAGTGGTGCTCGGCGGCCGGGCTCTCCAGGCACTTTAATGTTCCTTCGTCTCCAAAAGGAAGCTGATGACATGCTTTTCCTCATTTCAGCTACAAGATCATTTGAGTGTTCTCCCCCCTGGGCTGCCTGACAATAACAACATCCTGACAGGCCTGTTATGGGTGCAAGTCGAATTGAACGCAGTGCAAGCAACTTGCAAAGATGTGATTTTCCTATCTTTTTGATACTCTTTTTCATGTAGTTAGAATTTAGTGAGAATCTAAGAATTGTTTTATAACCCCTAATGCATTAAGTTTCACTTTTATGCTGTTAAGCAAGGCAACATTTCCTAAACCCTCTCGCACAGCCCAGCCCCTCGTGCTTTGCACTCAGATTCCCTGCACACTCCACATTTCATTATCTTATTAATACAGAATTAACCAACAAGGCAGCTTGTAAGAATTAAAACGAGATCTTCTTAAATTAAAAAGCAGCCTTACCTTCACCCTGTCTGCACATTTCCTTGTTTAAAAAAACTCATTATAATAGGTCTTGTGCCATCTATTTATTAGCTGTATCAAAACAGAGGTCTAAATGTGAATGCATAATTCATAATTGAATTTAAAAATCTAGTCTTTTCAGAGATGGGGGAAAAGCTGCTAAACGCATTCATAAATGCTTGACTGCTTCCTAATTGCAATGCAATTATCACATGTTATGAACAATGCGAACTCTTAAACAAGTCATTATAACATACGAAAACAGGAGAGAAAGATTTCCGCCTTGAGGTGCAGCTTTGTAAACAGTGATCCAGATGAGATTTTAATCATACCATCAGTTGTATTTAGTCCAACAACACTGGATCAGAATTGTCACTGTTCCTTGTTCCAATTGAGTGATAAGATATTGTCCTGGTTCTCGTTGCACAAAAATATGCAGGCATCCCATGGGAAAATGTATTGGTTATACACTAAAAACAGTAATGCACTTCTCAGACTTTGGTGTTTTGACTTTTATTAGCCATGGTTTCTGCTAGCTCATAGCAGTTCTGAAAACAGAAATATGATTTTCCATTATTTAAGTATGGTAGTAAAACTGTACCATACTGACCACATCCTCTATCCCTACTTTCTGTTACTGCAAAACAAAGCCAAAAAAAAGCAATTTGTTTATTTCTGTATTTTCTTTTTCACCGTGGTAAACTTCTTGCATTAATTTTAGCATGCAAGGGCCTCGATTGTCCTAAGCTATTCCCACACAGCAGTTATTCCCACAGCAGTTTGTGGTGTAATGAATCTTCCCATTTGGCCCGTTGTCTTCAAGCGCTGGGCAACTCCTCTGCAAAAGCACAAGCCACCACAAGCACAGGTGGCGATGTAGGCCAGTCCCCCAGGCTCTTGTAGCTCAAAGTTGTGTGTCTTGTATAGCGTCTGAGTCCATATGGCAGGCTGTCTTGGTCTCTTAGCCGTCGCCGTGGTTAGCCATAGCTGCAAACCTCTTGCCATATGGAAGATGTTGTAGAGTTTGTTTTGCAAGGGGGATGTTCCTGCTATTTAGACTGATTGTACACAGACATACACTCCCCATAGATCCCCACAGTTGTGCTTGTCATCAACCCCTTGGTGACATGAATTGGTCAGTAGATAAATTGTTTCCAGACGGCGGATGTTTAGAGTTGGTGAACAATGTGGAAAGCGGTTGATGCATTTGGGATGGGGGGGGGCATGTTGTGGTACACAGGTGGGATTTGGGAAGGGTTGCAGTAAATAGCAGCTTGAGGGAGCCCCCTAGCTGTCTTGATCAAAGAGAAGTGCACCATGCCACGCTGCTACTAAATAATTACCTATTGATTTGGACTCACTGTCTCAACACGAGTGCGTCTTGCAGCTGTATGGTCAGAGATCAAGGTTAGATCACAGTGCGGACTAAGCAGTTGTCATGTTGTTCTACTGCAGGCCTGCCTCAAGAGTTGACATATCATGCAGTGTCTCTTATTGATGTCTAATTCTGTCAATGCTTTTGTGTCTTACAGGTCCACACTAGAAGAGCCCTCTTCTCACTGTCACCCTCTCTATGGACATGGCGTCTGCAAGTGGCCTGGCTGTGAGGCGGTCTTTGATGATTTCCAGTCATTCCTAAAGTGAGTTCTGTCTGCACAAGACACAAGATCCTAACAATAGATGTTCAGTCCCTGTGATCAATTATTTATTGTTTGTAGAAAGAGCAAAAATATCTAGAGATGCACTGAATCACTTGATAAAATTATATCTTTTATATTTGCAGTAGTGTCCTTATTATTTTGGATTACTAAACAAATTAAATAACATGTCAGAGATGTTAAAATGATATATTGTATGGATATATTGTATTGTATTGTATACGATATATTGTAAAAGAAATGGAAATCATTTCTTTTTGTCTGGTTAACCAAGACTTACTTTTTTTTTTTTTTTAAAACATGTGGCCCCTGGTCTTATCTCCCAGAGTTCAGATGGACGTGACTGACAAACGGATTAGCCAATCATAGTCTATTTGCATCAAAACAAAACATTGCTGCTAAGAAGAAGTGAAAAACAAACTAACATAGAGCCCCAAAAAACATTGTAGATTCCTGCAGAAGCAATTGATGAACCTTTAAATGCTGTTAATAAGAGGTGACAGAAGTTTGACTTTGTTTTAAATTTCTCAGTGACAGATGTCCAGTAGGCATGTTTGTGTCCAGTGTGTTATAAATAAAAGATCCCGATTCTGAGTTGAGACCCAGATATGATGACCAAACTTCTATACTATAAAATACAGAGAGTCCACTAATTCAGCAGTAGGTGTTTTGATCTTGGACTAGTGCAATCAGCCATACTACTGTCTTTGAGTTTGTATATGAATTAATTTGTCTGTGAAATACAAATCATGCATAATACTACAATCTAGCGTGTTTATCCCCACCTAACAAAAGTCATTATAAACTATTAAATTTTCATATTTTTTCTGTTTGCTTTTTTGTCCACCTAAAACACTTTTATGGAATGCTTTTTGAGTAGGTAGACTTGTCACACAAACTGTCTCAAAGTCAATCTCGGGGGTAGTGTCTCAGCCCTCATGTCCTTGCATCGGGTCGATTACACGTTTGGTAACCCCACACGACACACAGCCACTACAGGTGCTGCTGCTGCTGCTGGTTGTTATTCTGGAGTGTGCCCGAGGTTGGCCCTGTCTTAACAAGGGTACTGTGGCGGGGTCTCCTTCTGGGAACCGCATGGGCCTCTAATTCCTGTGATAAGTGCAGTTCCCATGGTGACGGGGGGGCCATTTTTCCCAAACAAACAACGGTGGGATGTTTATCTGTGGCAGCCCACACTTAAGGCTCTCGGCGTGTTTGCCCTTGTCACTGGACGGTGGACAGTTGGATGGCTGTGTGTTCTTCTCTGTTTTCCCAGTAGAGCTTTTGTCTTTCTCTTTGCCTTCTCATGCCTTTCCCCACTGATGCAAGTCTGGAGTTGACTTTGATGTGTCCACACTTTTTAGCACTTTAAAATTAGCTGTAGGATATGTAGATCTAGGCATTGTGTACATTATCACTAGGACGCTTAGAGTTGCAATAATATCCATACCTACAGCTTTCACAATGTTAATTGACCAATTCTGTCTAAGTCATTAACCCTGTCATATGTGCTAATCAAGACTCATTTTCATTAGCACAAATGCCACTTGCAAAAGCACATTAGATTTTCCTCGCTTCACTCCAGTAAGTCCTATTGCTTATTTTGGAGATCTTTCAAACGTATTGATTTTATTTGCGTGATTTTTTTCAATATATATTTTTTCATGCATGATTCTTTATCATTTTCTTTATCATAATTCTTTGTCAATTAAGCTACACTGACGTTACGCCACCTGCTTGTCTCCATGGAGATATTATTGCTTAGCCTGAATGTTCCACAACACTGCTTTAAACCTGAGTAACATGCATTACAATGAGTATATAACGTGGTCTTGCGAGGCTACCTGCTTGTCTCCAGAGAGATGTGTAGTTTAAAGTCAAGTGGAACATTACAAGTAAAATGAAACATCTCCATGGAGACAAGCAGCTGGCCAATCCTCCACTATCAAAGAAGTGTAAAAGCTATGTGTGCTGGAGTCCCTGTTTTCAGGTCATAGTGCTTTATAGAATGTTATTTGTAGTAACTTATTTCTGAATGTAACTTTAATCTTTGCCTTTCCCATTGTACTTCTGAAGCTCTCAAAATGCAAGTTATCCAGATACCCCAGAATGCATTTGGTCTCTATCTCTGGTATGATCTTTGCACCTTCTCTGTCCAGGGTCTGTGTTTGTCTTGATGACTTTGTGTTTGAGTCAGGGGCCCAGTTTACTAAAGCGGCCGTGTGTGGAGGTAATGCAACACATAACAGCGCCATGGTTACGGAGAGGATGGAAACATGTGTGTTGTGGCAGCAGATCAATGGCTCACTGTCACCCCGGATTAGGCGCTCTTTAAACAAGATATGACACTATTCCATTATCCTAAAACAAGCACTTGGGCCAGCATGCATTTTCCCATAGACACAGGACAGGCCGTGACAGGGTCAGCTGTAAATGTAGATGCTTTGTTTCATTACTGTGATGGGCAGTTTTACACAAGAGAATAATGTCTTATTAAAATGCATGAAAAAATATCTCTTAATTGCTTCAAGTTTTAAGTTAGCTGTCAATATATTATTATAAATGCACATTCAAAATAGGTTCATATTGAGCCAGTTGTTTATTCTATATTTTGACTATATTGCAATACCAGTTTAGTTCAGGTAGGTTAAAGGTCAAAGGTTAGTTACTTTCATCAAGAGAAAAGTTAGGTTTGTATTGACCTTTAACAAATAAACCCCCAAGACACAATTTGGGCCTGTCCCATCTCAAGATAAAAGGTGAAAGCAAGAAAGTACCACAGAACCACTTTGATTTTCTGATTTTGGTTTATTCAAAAATAGGTTTGATGAACTTTATTACTTTCACATTGTAATGATGATTGTCAGTGTTATAAGGATCACGCACTGAAGCAATCATACTATATTATAAAGTAAATCAAATAAAATATAGATATGATACAGGCATATTTTAGCTGTGGGACTGCCACGTCAATTCCATCAATGTTTATTCTATTCTGACATTGCCTCGCCCTTTGTTTATAGTAAAGAGGGGAATTAAATTCTGCACAGCCGGTACGGCTGGGCCTTAAAAAAGCGCCTAAGTGCACTCTGCTATGTTTTTACAAGTGTTTTTATCATGGCAACATCTTGTTTACTTTAGTTGCCTGCTCAAACCGCTTGGAACATGTTAAGAAAACATTTGGGGAGAGTCTCCACAAAGCTGCCTTTGTTTAACAGCAGGCGAGAGTGCAAGCAGCTCACCAAGGTGTTAACTCTCAAAGCCTTAAGCACTTCCACATGAATCCCAGCAACCAATACTGCAGGCTTGGTCAGAGAAGCAAAAATAAAAACAAAGGAAACATCAGGCGCGTACAAAAGACGTCTTATGAAGAGTACTGTAGGACAGTCAGCAGAACACAGTGTACCAGAGAGAGAAAGGTGAGGAGGACTCAAGCAGACTTAAGCTAACATGCCAACAGCAATACAAGTCCAAATGTTTGAACCGACCATGTATTTATTTCATTCTTCAAAATAAACCCTAAAACTCTCTCACACACAGTGTGCTAAATGCAGTTTAAAGGCTGACTTGTTGTGTGGACGTGTAGAGCAGAGTTCATGGATAAACCTACTGCTTCAGAGAGGTCAAGGCCTTTCTGCGCAGTGTCCTCTCAAAGGTCATCCTGAGGCTCTCTCAGCAGCTCCCTCTAGTGATGTCACTGAACCACAGAATAGCATGTTTATTGTGTACTGGAACCTTTAAAAGACATAGAGGTTAAGAGAGTCATTTAGTCATGGAACATTACACATAAACAATAGTGTACATATTTTCATCCAAATTCTGTGTAAAAAATGTTGTGCAACTTCTGTTGCTTCTATAATTTTTACTTCATAGTTAAAACTAAATGTAGCGTTAAATGTTGCAAAAATTAGAGTGATCCCTAAGTAAACATTAATCGATCAAACATGATTTTGTTAATAAATGCACATGTATTTATGCATAAGAAAGCCTTTCACATGAAGACACTGCCCAGATAATGGTATTCTGTAATTATAAACACTGAAAATCGTGCTCAAAGTAGCTGATATTTATGTAAAAAGCCTGGTGTTGGGGGCCGTCTCTTGAACTTGTTTTATTGTGGCCATTTGCATTAGGGACTGTCACTCTGCCAAAGAGCTTTTAAAAGTGGCTTCATTTGAAGTCCAGAAAGTGACACATGCCAGTGCTCATAGTGCATGGCGATGTCAGCCCCCCGTCCTATCCCCTGCTCCCGTGTCCAGACGCTCCTCTCAAGGCTGCATTAGGCCCATTTGAATATTTCATTTCCTATTAATTATGCACTGTGACTCTCCATGTCATTAGGAGAAATAAAGTGGAATGTAACAAAGGATGAAAAGGAGCCTGCGTCTCCTATGAACAGACAAATTCCAAAGCTGCTCACGTAGGCCGCTCTTCATTGAAAATTCAGCCCGTGTCGGTTAAATTGAAGTTGAAACGTCTTTACCTATTATTTTCCTCTTTGAAATTTAGTAAGATGTCCTGAAATGTTTACCAGATTCATTTTCAGGCCTACTTAATTAAATGCATTTGATTAAATGGAACGCACTGAGAATTGAATTCAGAGTGAGGGCACTATTGTCCAGGCTGTCTTTAAATATGCCATTTTAATTTCTTTTTAGCTACAATAATTAACTTGTGCTCAAATGTATCGCCTTATGAAAAATGTATTCAGCAAACACAGATGGATGACCTGAAGTGGGGAGTGTAGTAGTAATAGAAGTAAATGTCTATGCTTAGAGAACATTGTGTATAGATAAGTTCATTGACTTATTTGTTAAGATAAAAGTGCTTTATTAAAATCATATTCTGTAAACAAGGGAGACCTTTAATGATCAAGGTTGTTTTTTCTATATTGTGCCTTTATTTACAATGGTCTAGTTTTGTCTGTACATAAAACACTGCAGTGTAATTTAGTGCTGTCCCGATGCTGGCGTGCCTGACCAGTTTTGATTTGCGACAGAAAAAGTGCATTTTCGAGACACTCAGCGGCTGTGTGCACACAGACATTCCTGGTGACAGTGACCTACATGGTCACCCAAGATGTGATATAATTTATGATATATATAATATATTGGATCCATTAGCGAGCATAATGAAGTAGTGAAATGAAAGGGTATTTGTGAAATCAGTTCAAACATCCTGCTCGGATTATGATTAAATGATTAATGAAATGCCCCTGCATAAGCATTTTCAAACAGTAATTCATGCGGCCGCTGATAAAATTCCTCCAATCATATTTCCCTCAGTGGTGAACCTTATCTCCACCATTTTATATAAATCACACAAAAACCCTGTCTGCTGCGCAGCCAGCTACTTATTTAGATTAGTCCTAAACGTACAGGAAAAGAGGAGAACATCTTGGCTCTGTAAAATAATCACATATAATTATATCCATAATTCAAGTTTGTGACAGATCCCATCTCTTCGTCCTGTTGTCCTCGACTTCTGCTCCAGCTTTATTCACTTTCTCTTGATTTTAATGGCGCAATTAGCTGAAAAACACTGAAATAGGACAACCGTAATGAGAAGTGTGTGCATATGGGCATGGGTGTATCATTTGGCTTTTGTTACGTTTTCAGACGGAATTGAATTTGACATAATTAAAAGCTATTTTAAAGTGCAAAAGTCTCACAGCTACACAGTGTAGGCTGCCATAAGGTAAAGCAGCTATTGATGAAGACTGAACAAAGGAGGCCTTCACTGGAAATCTACTATTAAGAATTAAACGTGCTTTGCTTGTTTAGACATTCCCTTAAGACTCGCCAGTATAAGAGACAAGTTTAGAACACACAGTCCCCTGTTGTTAATATATATATGTTTTCACTTTTTAAACAAATGTAGCATAAGCTTATTATTACTTTGACTAAACTTCAAATATGAACCAGTCTTGAGTCATTCTTGTTATTTTTGTAGTGCATTTGTACAGGCATTGTGTTTTGAACCTTACTCTGGAAATCTCCCTCAATGTTATCACGTCTTTCTCATGCACTTACTTTATTCAATTACCGGACTGCGTCATTAGCAAAACATCGGGGGCCTTTGTTAGTTTACCCTAAAGGTTGCAGCGGTCTGAAGCCATATTGACACCAGCTCTTTCTTTTGTATATTTTCTTTCGCAGGCATCTCAACAATGAGCACGCCCTGGACGACCGGAGCACAGCCCAGTGTCGAGTCCAAATGCAGGTCGTCCAACAGCTGGAGCTCCAGGTATTGTCTCTGAGCTTGTTTTGTCCCAAATATTTATCTGTCCCCATCACGTCCTCCCATCTCTACTCCCAAACACAGTACTGCAGCCTTCACAGGAGGCCGCGCCATGGAAATAATTTTGTACATTTGCAAGTAACCAGTCATTAAAAATGTGTTATGTATGCATGACAGCAAGGACAAGATATATGAAGGGCCCCGGGCTAAGTAGAGAAGATAATTACATTTTGTATTTTACTGGGTTTTAAAGTTATTTATGAGCTTGAACTGTTTGGCAGCGACAATAAAACACTGAGTGAAGTGAGCTGGCAAGAGAGCAGCGGCCACTGTGGACGAGGTTATACAGGGAAAGGCACTTTTGTGGAAGAACAATGTTGTAAGCAGTAGTTTTAATGTAGTAGTTTTACCAATACCATGTACTTTTAAGTGCACGAGAGTTTTATGTTTTTCTAATTATTACTTTGTTTGGCAGGATATTACCTGTGTTCAATATGTATCATCATTTTGCATCAGTTACGTGTCATTTTATAGAAAAGATGACATAGAAAAATTCAGAAATAGTACTTTTCTAAAACACAATACCTCTACCTATATCATTAGTACCAAAAAAAATCTTGTTTTAATAAATGTCATCATGCCCTTTATTTGTATTAGTTTAATAATAACTATTGTGCAATTTAGGTTTAGTCTTTGTCTTGTTGACATTATGGTTGTTTGGGTTATGTCTGTCATATCAGCAGCTGTGTCCAACCAGAAAGTAAAATTCTAAACTTCCCCTAAGTATAAAGAAATAAAACTAGGCTTTTTTTTTTTTGTAAAATCTAAAATGTAATGATGTTATTAAGGAGTAGTCTTAGTAAAATGTGGTTTAGGAGAGAACTTCCTTACTCAAGCCGAAACTGTAAATTGTGAATAAGACTCTTAGTTCTTCAGGTGTTTTTAGTTAGACTAGCAAATGATGTGTGCTTTTCCTATTGCAAAAAAAGGGGAAAAAAATGCTTTAATGAGATCCAGCTACTGTCATGGACCAAATACTGTATAATGTGCACCATACCTCCTGCACCTGTAGTTTACATCTCAGCCACTCAAAACCATTATACATAGAAAAAAGCCAATGTACGTATATGTGAATGAAACCAGAAAAGAGTTGTGTGTTAACCCCAAACAAGTAGAGTTCACATGCATTTACACACCACCAAAGCACCGGCCGCTTGTTTCCGCTCGGCTGCGTTATCCAGAGGGACGCGCTGGAGAATTATCAGACGCACCCTTCCTCTCCATGTACCTCCTCATCATAATTTAAGATGGCAGTTAAAACAGTGCTGAGTTGGGACAGGTAGTGAGCCTTGGCCTTGTTACTGCTATTGAGACAAAGGGCATTTTAACCTTGAGTTGAAGCAGAGAGTTGTTGACAGCCTTGGATGGCATAGAAATGAATTAGACTAGAGCAGAATAGTGTTTGTTGTCATAATATGTGTGGTGTAAAACAGGCAGATATTAAACTGGTGAAACAACATGACAATATGAGGGTGTGACAGTGTATGTTTGTGGATTTGATTGCCCTATTAATAAGAATGACTCAAACATGCTGTATTCAGGCTTATAAAACATGAAAATAGGTCTGCACAAATGATTGTGATCTACGATGAATTGCAATTGATAAATCTTCTAAACAAGCTTTCTTTCTTTCTTTTGCAGCTAGCGAAAGACAAAGAGCGTCTGCAGGCCATGATGACGCACCTTCATGTCAAATCCACAGAGCCCAAAGCCGCGCCACAGCCGGTGAGCAGCGCCCCCTCACACACACACACACATACATACACACACACACACACACACACTCACAGTAGCGCCCGTGCCCCTCCCCCGCCCCTTTTGTTTGTCTTAATTGGCACACATGTATTCATTAATGCCTTCCTCTCCTTTAGTATTTATCTGCTAAAATAAAACAGCTGTTCTCTGGAGGGAGACACTAAATATTGTTTGGAGCACATCTGCTGACATGTGAGATTCAATTTGGGGTCTGTGATGAACTGAATGCACTCTCCACAACTGCCTCTGTCTCCATGAAAGATGTGCACAAACAACAAAGAGGCAAACACAAGCACAAATAACAGACAAATCTCATTCATGTGATATATGTTCTTTAAAAAACACTGATAAAAAGTAATGCTGATCTAATGCTAATCAACAATGATGTTTCATGCTCAGTATTTGAACTACATGTTTTAAAAAATATATAAATGAATCAATTATAAAAGATGATATTTTGAGAGCTTCCTGAATTTATATTATTGAGGAGGAAAAATATCACACCAAATTGAATGAAGAAAATTATTTAAATCATTCATATAATATAGAATTATTATTTATAATTATAATAATAAATAATTGGTTGAATAACATAAGACAATTTCCTCTATCCACTGTACTTTTTAAAAGATTAAGCACGGTATATTGTCTATTATAATTTAGTCATAAATTGATTTTACACTGTTTTATACAACAGTTTATGGTGGAGAATCAGTATACAAGTTGCTAAAAAAGTGTGATATTTTTATATGTGATATAAGTGTGTGCAGTGTGTTTTACATGTGTCCCACACATGTTCGATAGTGCTGATTAGGGAGCATTATGAGGGCTGTGACATAAAGGCATTTGTGTATGAAAAGTGTCCGGGGCAGCAGATAGCATCTCCAGTCATCTCCCTCGTGTCTCAGGAGAGTGACTGAGAGAGCGGCGGTATCAGAGCACACCGTTAGCACTCTCAGGGGGACCGCGGCGCACATTTATTCAAATAAATAGCCTCCTGCGATCAGAGCCGAGTGACTGTGAGCTGCTGGAGAAACGCACTTCAAGCAGAGTGAGAGGTTGGCTCATACAGGTCAGGGCTTCATCTGTGGAAGAACTGAACAAACAAACAAGTTAAAAATATCAAGATGTCATACAGCAGGAGTTTCAGTTTTCATATGTTTTTCTTCAGTCTACACTATGCATTGAGTTTGTCTCTATCATTTTCACTGCGCTGTGTCCTTGCATAATATTAGCAGATGTATAAGAAAGCCGCTGTCACCGGGAAGTATCTGCCATGAATGTACTGCTTTACATTTAGTCATAATTAAAGGCAAACAGGCGGATGGAGAGGCTGCTCCGAGTTAAATGAGCAGCATTCTGTGTGTTGCTTTGAGGTGAGAGGGGGCAGATCACAACACAACATATTACCACTGTTTGTGTGTGGGAGTCAGCGCTGGGTGTCACTAAGCATTCTTGTCAGAAATCTGACCTTTACGCCATACATAATTAAGGAGGGACTTTTGTTTATTTTCTTTAGCAGCTTGCACAGTCAAAGCCAGTATAATTAGATCACCAATTACCATTTAATTAATTTCAGTCTGAAGTCTCATTTTGTCTAGGCACTGGAGTGAGCCCAAATGGTGAGGCGAACAAAGGCGAGGCTATTACCAGGCTGTCTGTCCTATTGTTGAAGGCTTGCTCTGTTTATGGCCAGGGAATATGGATGAAACATAAAACAAAGGCTGCTAATCCACTGCAAGAAAAGTCAACGCCACAACACTGGTCCATTGATAGGAATGTGTCAGGGGAGCACAAGGATTTGTAGGGTGATTCAGGAGAGCACCCACTGTGGATGTAGGCCCTGTGTGTACATCTAACATTTATGAAAAATATTTGGGAATATCCTGCCAAAAACATTGTATTTCTGAAAGGTAAATGGACAATGTAAGAAAAACATTTATTTAGTTGATAGTAACAAATGTAAATTGGTATATGATTAAATAAACTATTGGTGTATATAGTAGTACTGAGATAAAAAAAAAAACATACAAACAAAACAAATGTAAGTCTGTAAGAAAGTATATTCAATGTAATTAAAATATACTTGCATTGTTTTGCAAATCATATACTGTAAATGAACACTGTAGGACAAAATAAAGTGGTGAAATGTTTAATATTATATTTTAGTTTGAATAAGGAATACATGGATGGCTTATTTACATATTTACACTGACATGCACATTGTCACATACATAGATTTGTTTGTTTACAAGGATTATCATAAACCAAAAGAAATTACCTTTTCTTTCTGTAACTTAGTCATCTCTTTCTTATTATTAACACCTAATTCCTCTGTCATAATACATGAGCAAAGCTGAGTCATATCCTCTCCACTCTTCATTTCTTCCTTTCTTTTCCTCTCATCGGAGTCTAGTCTGATTTGGAAGATGGTCTCTTTTGGCAAATTAGCAATTAGAACAATTTTGTGGGATTATATGTGTGGATGTGTCAGTTTGGCTGCCAACTAATAACTGGAAGTGTGGGGTCAGAGTAGAATTTTCCATTTGACTGCTACTCCAGGACAGCATAGCAGCCCTTCTCTTCTCTGCACCTCTGGACCACTCGCACAAATGAGTTTACATTGTAGCCATTATAACTGTAATCCCTTATTCCCATTCATGCACACACATACACAGCAGTATGTTACTGAATGAAATAAGAAAGTTCATCTTTAGCATGGCTGTGATCATAGAGGTCAGTCCGGTAGTTGTTAATCATGTGATCACCTCCATAAGCAGCTTCTAATTAGTGTCTCCACAATACAATTTCAGTCTGTAATTAGCCCAGATTGGCCTCTTCCTCCAGGAGCCTTATTAGCAGCAGTGCACAGCGGTAGGTGAGAATAACACTATCATTTGTCAGCCATGTTTGGGACACATACTGTATGGCACCCGCGTTTTGCCATAGCCCTCATCAAACACTTTTACGTAACCTTTTGTCATATTTTCACAATTTCTCAATTTCTTTTTTTTTTTTCTTTTGTACTTTTTTCTTACAGATCTTAAAAAGAGTGGCTATTCTTTCAAATAAGTGCATTGTCAAATATCACTTTCTAATTTGGAAGAAAATTCTTGTGCCAGGAAGCCATTAAGAGATAGATAAAATGAAATAGTTTGCAAAAATCTATAAAAGGCAACATTCTCAATATAAATTGCTACTACTTAAATAAATACAACATCAGACAATATCATATTGCACTAGGATATGCACCACTAAGATACACGTGTGTATCATTGTCCCTGGTTGGTCCACATTATGAAATAACATATCTTTACTTTAAGTACTCACTTTGCCTTTAATAAAAAAACAAAAAAAAACAAAACAGCAACAATAATAATGATATCTTCCCCAATAAAAAGAAACAAATTAACAAACCTTTTTTTCTGTTTTCTGTTACAGTACAAATACTGTTATTCATGTTAAACTCTCTTCAGGGGACAGACATTGCAAATTAGCCTTGTTATAACTGTAGTGTTTATTTCATAAGGGCAAGTGTTACATGTATAATAGTTACATGTTTAATGTACATACTTGTCCTCATCAAATAAATAAATTCAGAAAAAAATGATAGTATAAAAGTATGATGATGTACACCCAAATCACATCTTATCACATAACAGAAAGAAATGATTCTGCTATGATTAAAAATGAAACATGGACTAACTAATAATAACAAACCTGTGTCTGTATCTGTGTGTTCCTCAGCTTAACCTGGTGTCCAACGTCACACTGTCCAAGACGGCCCCCGAGGCGTCCCCTCCTCTGAGCCTACCGCACACACCCACCACCCCCACGGCCCCCCTCACCCCTCTGTCCCAAACACACTCTGTCATCACAGCCAACAGCCTGCACAGTGTGGGGCCTATGCGAAGACGCTACTCCGACAAATACAACATGCCCATCTCTCCAGGTACCATGCAGAGCACAACTTCTTTATTTTATTTTGTTTATAGCATAGAAAAACAGGGTACAATGTAAGTCAAAACGTATTCTTTTTGTTGTCATCTTCTACAGATATTATCAATGAAAATTATTTGTAGGGGATTTTAAGGAGTGAAGGAATAGCATGGGTTTACTGGACATTACTATACGAAAAGTAAATTGCATCCCTCTGATGACTTTTAAAATGGCATCTGTTTTTGCGTATGAACTCTTCTCTTTAGAACACATTTTATTTTACTTTTTATTGTTTGTTTTATTTGTTTTATTGTGGTTTTGAGAAGTGTAAAGTTACTCACTGTGTCCTCTTGATTTAATGTTTTTGCAGATCTCAGCCAAAACAAAGAATTTTACATGAATGCAGATGTTAGACCTCCATTCACATATGCCTCACTAATAAGACAGGTAAGATTCTTCTTTCATTTTTTCTGCTTGTGCTAATAGTTGTATGCATATTTTAATTTCAGTGCTACATATGAAGGTAGCAAATCAATATGGTTTTAGCCATTGTCTACACAGGAGTATGTGTTCTGTTCTTCACTTTGTATGTAAAATTTCAAGCACAATTTGCAGAGTAGCAGATTAAATGAGTGCAAGAATGAGTACACTATTCCCCAAAACAGCTCCATGTGACATTTGTTTTTGATTAGGTCTTCCAGTAACTGTGATTATTACCAAATTCATTTCACACAACAGTAGGAATGAACCTGTTTTAAGATGGCCAGTCAATTATCGCCAGGCCTCAGTAATCTGGCATCATAGGAATTAATCTGAGCTAACCATAATTGCTGCCCTGTAATCTGCCTGAGAAATGTTTTTCCTTGCCCTTCATTTATACCCACACAAGAAAATATATTCAAATCTGCCCAATGGAAATTAAAAGTGCAAGAAACGCAAGCAAACATTTTTGGGGGAGACAGCCAGGAGCCATTTTCCCCCAGTCTTGTTTAGCTCAACACAAACTGCATGCTTGTGAATTATTGATAACCTTAAATGTTTGTTTCTGTCATGTTTCATCACACAGGCAATCCTGGACTCTCCAGAAAAGCAGCTAACACTAAATGAAATCTACAACTGGTTCACACGAATGTTTGCATATTTCAGACGCAATGCTGCAACGTGGAAGGTACTTTTGCTTTTCAATAAAATTGGCTTTTAAAGCAGAATTAAAGGATATCCAGACCTTAACAAAAAGTCATAATAATAACTCAACAATACTGCATTTATTATGCCCAGATGACCCCACCCTTTAGACAAACATATGAACCACAAACCAGCAATGTGCATTCTTGTAAAAATAATAGCGAGTGGAGTAGAAAGAGGGGCTGTTAGCAGTGGGTGGCATTAGCTTGAACATAGTAATATTATGCCAGTGACTTCTGGCTGAGCCCCTCAACAATGACTTCAGAATTGAACACTGTGTTTTCCAGCAGACCACAAACACGTCTCCAGCACAACAACTTACAAAAACAACATGGCTGCACTTCAGAACAGTAAAATATCTGTCTCTGTGGCTTTTCAAAGACAAGACCACACAGATGTAGTCTGTGCTGCTGACGTTTGATGGATATTAAAATGAGTCAGACTAATACAAAGACCTTTATGTTAAATGCAAAAGAATGTCTTTCTCAAAACAATACATTCTGTACACACTGCTGTACCCCTCGTTTAAGATCCTATATTGTAGGTTATTGTTTTAATAGTTACCTTTCAGTTTTCACTCATAATACAGTATGAGACAAATGTTATATTTACACTGAATAATCAGAAAATAAAAATAAGTCATTAGCCCAACAGTGTTGCTTTGGAAACCAGCAAATATTGATGTGTTGTTTTGGTCATCTGAAACCTGAGGTCCATTTCCTGCCAAAACAGCCCTGGATTATTTATTGTTTTTTTCTGGTTTGATTCAGAGCCTGTCCAAATATTTTTCCTGTGAAGTGACTGTTTTCTTATGCAGAGATGTGTAATGTACTGATAGCACTCCTTTTTCTCTCTTTTTCACACCAACTGCAGAATGCAGTCCGGCATAATCTTAGTCTTCACAAGTGTTTTGTCCGAGTAGAAAACGTAAAAGGGGCTGTGTGGACAGTGGACGAAATAGAGTTCCAAAAGAGACGGCCTCAAAAGATCAGTGGGTAGGTGTGGCCTATTATCTGTCTTCTAATTGGCTGATGAAGAGGTCACCACTGCTCCATCTCATTGTCTGTGCCACATTATCAAAGTCCTGCTTGCTTTGGCCTAGCTATCCCTCATGCTTCTAGGCTGGTGATGCTTCATAACCACATGGCTCTGTTTGATTTTGCCTCTCCCGTGCTCACCCTGTGTCTGTGTCTGTCCTGTCACTGTCTGCATCTGCTTGTGCCCGCTGCATTCCCAGGGTGCCATTCGCACCAACCTTTCCCTGCATAGGTGCTTTGTGAGGGTAGAGGATGGGTTTGGGTCCTTTTGGACTCTTGATGATACGGAATTTAAACACGGGCATCATGGGCGGCGAGGTCGCCCTCGGAAATTCACCCCTGACCAGATCTTTGGCAAGCTTCTAGAACAGTAAGCACCCTGGCCCTCACCCCTGCATGCCCCCGCCCTCTGTGTGCATATCATGCTTTTTGTGTTTAGCCTTCATCCATCATGCTTCCTCATAAGCCTCCTCTTCTCTGCTCTTCACTGTGTTCAAGATAGTTGTGTGGTAATGTCAAGTGATTGAACACTTAGAACTATAGCCTTATTATCCACTTTACTACACTATAATGTCTTTAGTTCTTATACAAAGTGCATTGATTTCTCTTTATGAAACCTGATCCTCCAGGAGAGGAATGCATGCGAGCAGAGACATGAGTATGTGGTTGTAATTGAATTGTTGTGTTTGCAGAAGTCCGGCCTTAGTGAAGAACATCCAGACTAGTTTGGGTTATGGTCCGACTCTTTCTGCTGCCTTCCAGGTAAAATACAATCTAACTTCTCTCTGCACTCTCTCACGCCTTGTCTCCTACTCTTTGTTTTTATGTCCTGCTCTCACAAGAGTGATGGCCAACTAAGAAAGTGCTGACAACTCTCTTCCGTTTCACATTTAATGCTTGGGGCTTCACTTTTCAGGCTTCAATGGCAGAAAACAACATACCTCTATACACTACTGCTTCTATTGGAAGTCCCACCCTCAACTCCCTGGCCAACGCCATCCGTGAGGAGATGAACGGAGCGCTGGACCATGGCAACAGCAACGGCAGTGACAGCAGCCCGGGACGCTCACCCCTGCCAGCTATGTGAGTGCACAGTCTAATGCTGCCACGGAGACAACAGAGAGACCTTCACACACACTCAGACTTATAAGCTTCAGCATCTTAAAACTTTTAAAGGCCAAGCAATTCCACATATTTTTAAAACCACAAAACACACTTTTTATTATCAGTTGTTACATAGTTATATACTATTGCTTGTAATGTTAGAACATCTTATATTACCTGCAAGGTCCATGATTTACACTTTGCAAAGAAATGATAAACAAAAATCATTTGTCCAAATTATTAACATTTGTAGACACTTGATACTTTCTGTTATATGTGTTTCACACTTGGCCTGGGCCTGGGCCACCTGCGAGGGAAGCCTTATCCCCACATGTTTATAACACAGGTGGTTCTTGAACCGGTCTTTATAAAAGGCCTTCCTTTTTCATATTCAAATGTGCAATTTTAAGCACAGGAAATTTATTCTGTGATGAAAGAAGGCTCACTCGGGGCATTCTGGTCTATATGAATGGTTTTCCATACAGCATTATCTGTAGTGTCCCTAGTGGTTGTAAATTCTGTCAGTCATTAGTTAGACTCTAGTAAACAGAATTCTGCTAACAAAAAGCTTTTTGATATCCTCAATATTCAGTGATTACCGTAGTTTATATTGGTGCTGGTAGTAGTTGTTTTAGTGCTGCTAGTAGTTGTTTAGGGTTAGTAACAGAGAAACTTCTGTTACTGGTAAGTACTAATTTAGTCTAATACTGTATGGCATTTATTGTGATGTATTGTTTGCACTGATGTAGCTCATAAATAGCTTCTCTCAAAACTACCATAGAAACAGTGGCACCAACAGTCTGCACCTGTGCACTTGCTTTACAAGATACAACAAAACCGTTGTTTCCAAATAGGAGCAAACAAAAGCTGAATACTTCATAATATTTGAAATAGTTCTTTCTTCTGGTGCAGGTTAGTGAAATGTGCTAATGTGTGTGAGCAGATGAAAAGCACGCGGGACAATAAATAAAACAGGGGGTGGGGTTGACATGTGAGGGGTCAGGGCCAGAGCTGCGGCGGGCCTCGGCACAGAAAGGAAACTCCACCTTTTCAAAGCTTCCCCCTCTGTTATTTTATGAACTCTCCTGTACGCACCCTGCCGCCTGTCTCCACCTCACTCTAATCAGCCATTCAATTGTTCACAATATTTACAGAATGCCAAAACACAAATGATTGAGTTCTTACAGCAATGTATCAAGAAACACCTCTAAAAAAAATAAATCAAATAAAAACACAAATGCGTAATTAGTCTGGGGGAAATCATCCAAGATTCTCATGTTTGGAAAGTTGCGGTCTGGCTTGGAAAACCGCAGCTCCCCGTCCTCTTGTCGTAAAAGGAGTGCGCGCTAAGTTGTTTGAAGCCTAAAATAATACGGCGCACGCTTGCATGGCTTCCAGATGTGAGGGGCAGACCACCGATGCACAGCCTGTACAAGTGGATCAGGGAAGGCCTCCTTTTCCTCCTCCTCCTCTTCCTCCCACTCCACAGGGCTGAGGGGGGTTGTGCCTGAAAACTAAAAGGTGCAGTAATGAGCTGTTGGCCAAATGGAGGAGAAGTGCCATCCCTAATCAGAGTGAACATGGCTGTGAGCGTGGCTGTGGAGCAGGAAAGACACAGACAGGATGGGCGTACTGCTGCTGGCCCAGAGGCGGCCCCATCTCCCCGTGCCCCTGCGAGCCTATCTTTAGGCCCTGCACACACTCGGCGCTTCTGTGTGCCGGGACTAAATGACTTTAATCTGTGGATTTTCTGCTGCTTTTAAAGAACTTGGCTGACAACACTGTATAGCATAGACACTACCACTGCTGTGCATACTGTATTATATAAATGTTGTAGAACATAAAATACTACGCATAATAGTAATGAGGAATTTGAATTGAAGTAGTAGCAGGAGTCGTGATTGTACTTTTAAAACTTCATCCTTACAGTAACTACATAGCACAATTCTGACAGCAACAAATTCTCTATTCAGTTTTATGATTGTATAACTTATATATTACATTAAATGATATAAATGATAGCAAGTACACTTTTATTAATTATGAGAATAATACTTTTATAAAATCATTCGTTTTAATGTTCTGAAAATCTGTCTTGTATTGAACATGTGTTTGGCACATGTAGAGAGAGCTGCTATTTGACACAAACCAGCTTTGTAAAGCACAGCACTTCTCTTAAAAACGAGCAGACAGGAATCAGGTATCAGGCTAATTATACAGTGAAGTGTGGAATCAGCATGCAGTTCAATCGCATCATAATAACAATTTCATGTCTGCCCCGCGGCCCGCTGCTCCGTCCTGAGGCGATGCCACTTGTAGACTTACTTTGATGTGAAAATGATCGAAAAGCTGACTTCACTTTTTCCCCCCTTCTTAAATATTGGTGCTCATTAGCATATGAGTATGTCTGTGGCAATAATCACAGAGTTGAGCTGGTGTGGATCTGGGCCTGTCCCTTGTTGTGGTAGTAAATGAGCCTGGTGCTTTGCTGTGACACTGCTCTGCCTCCTGCAGCAGCCTGGCACCGCGGGTTAGAGCGCAGCATCCCCTCCAGCTGCTCATAATGTGCTCTTTTTTCCTTCCTGTCTCTCCCTTTCTCCCTGCGCTTTATTCTTGCTCTGTTTCTGTAATGAGAAATTTGGCAGATCCCATCTCTTTAGTGGCTCTTTTTGAGCTCAGTGAGGGGTAGAGGGGCGCCTCGTGTTTTTGCCTTGTTTACAAGTGACAGCGTTATTATTCTCCTAAGGGTTCTGTTTCTTATCGCTCTGTAGTGCCGTGTGCGCGCCTTCCCTGCCAGCTCTTTTCTCCTCTCTTATTGACACTTGCCTGAAAAAATGCATTAATTCTGCAGTTGAAAGTATGTACGCTGGTGTCTGGAGCAGTGTTTTCTTGAAGTTGATTAATGATAGAAGCCGATGCGAGGTCGTCCTCCTGAGACCCGCCTCGCAGGTTGTGCATGTTAATGAGCAGAAGGGGAACACACAGCGCGCCACCAGGAGGCTGACGACTCAACAGTCCATTCTGTGGCCGTCACCGTCGCACGCTGCTAATCTAACTCATTTATCAATTCTAAGTGAATACCCTGTTGTCGCTTGCCACCAAAATAAAAAGCCTGCAGCTTTACGGGGATTGGAAGAGCTCAAAAGGAAGCTGAAATTATCATCAGCACCAGTGAGGCCTCTACTCGGAGCCAGACATTTGTTTTTGTTCCCCTGTTTCCTCTTTATAAACAGAAAGCCCAGGTCTGGAGCTCTGTGCACAGCCTGCTCTCAGGTTATTAATGTTTACAGTGCAGCACTGGCAGCATTCGTCAAATACTTTTTAGGGTTCATATTAGCAGGGCAGATGAAGCTCATTTTTAACCATATTGTTCACTGCGTGTGCAAATCATTTTGAGTGTTACTTTTTAAGCAAATAATAGTCACTTAATATTCAACAGCACAGCTAATTTACACAGGGATCTTTAAATATAAATAGATATAAATAGATCCTTCAACTTTTTTGATGAACATTCACCTTACAGTTCTTCTTTTACTCCTATTTCACATTGAAATACAGTTCAAACAAATTACCGGTGTGTTGCAGGCACCACATCAGCGTTAAGGAGGAACCACTGGACCCCGATGACCACGAAGGCCCGTTGTCCCTAGTAACGACTGCCAACCACAGTCCGGACTTCGACCACCACAGGGACTACGACGACGAGCCGGGACACGAGGACATGCTGTAGGCACCTGCCGTCTGCCTCACCTGCCCAGGACGCTGTATCAGAGCAGGGCAAACGCAGAACTGCAGTTTCCAACAGACTTTTTGTGCCATTAGAGAGACCTATGACAGCCCCAGGACGGCTTTGTTTTTTGATTACTATGTTTTTATTTTCTACACATGGACATATTTTGGTACGGGCAGTTTTGGTGGTCAGAATTGCCCCATGCGACGTTGCCCCTCTTGCCATGCAGCCAAAGATGGACTGCTGCACCGCTGGACTGCAAAGGGGTGTCACGTCTCCCCCTCCTTTTCTCTCTCTCTCTTTCTCTCTTTCTTTCGCTCAAGAGAGAATTGAGTGACATTTAATTTACACCAAGAGGGAGAGCAAGTGTGTATTCATTGTCACTGCCTTCAACACTTCTTGTTGGTTTGATTCCATGTTGGGTGGGTGGGGTGTTTCTTTATTTCTGGGAGGTTGATAGATTATAAAAGATATCATTTGCGTCTACTTTCTGTCGTTCATGCTGTTATCAATGTGGCATCAGTTATTTTTTTTATTTTTTTTTATTTGTTGTGTTGTCTCTTGAAACGGATCAGACCTCATGCCCAAGCTGTGGAGATTCTGTGGTCAGCACTTGATAATGAATGTTGATTTCTTTATCCTTGCTTGTTGTCTTTTAGAAAAAAACGTAATCGAATGTCACGTACCAACTAGTATTTTCTCGAGTCGTCGCCCTGACACCACCTGCACCTCGCCCTCCCGCTCGCAAAAGTCCGCCGGCGATGCACTACCCCATAATGAAGGCTCTCTCCACGCATCAATGAAGTTTAATTTAAGATGCCAATGAATGACAGAGAAATCATGCAGGTTATGATTTATCCTTATGAAATTGTACTTTAAAACAGGCCCCCTCCACGGCAGAGCACGTTTAGCCGCAACACAATTTCTGATCACCGTCTAAGGCTTTTGAAAAGAAAAAAAAAATCGAATGAAAACGTCAGGTATAATGGTTTAGACCAGCTAATTGTGATTCTAAAAACGAACAGTTAATCAAACTAGTTTCTTCCATGCTTTGACGTGACTGGGTCGAGGACGTGCATTCCCTGTGTGTGATGGTTTTTTTTTTTCAGTTTTGTTTTTCAGTTTTTTTTACATCTCATGCATGGATATTTTGTGTTTTAACTGTACAAAGATGAAATACTCATTTACTCATAGTAAAACGCCAAATATCTGCAATACGAAAAGACCAGAATATTGCACATTCCAGCCAAATCCGAGAGTACAGTTTATTAAAGCTCTGGTCTACTTGTGTACTAATACTACTGCATTTTAATTTTCACATACATATTTATGTAAGTACAGAATAAATTAAAGTAAAATAAAAAATAAAATGAGTAAATACAAGAGGATTAGTACACTTTTAGACCTGGTTTAAGAGTTCTGTTCATCCAAAAACAAATCATGTATGGGGTTACATCATAATCCTAAAAAGACCACAATACCTAGACTGCAATCAACCACTTTCCTTATTTATTATTTTGAGTATTTTTAATATTTTTTATTGTTGATATTTTTGGAATACCTGTGACTACCAAAGATTATGTCTGTACTGCAATAGCAGGTTAGGCCAAATATATCTGGTCCATTGGATGTGTCAGTTGCTGTGTGGAGCCAATGATGAGGTGGTAAAAAGAGCTCCTCAAATGTTCTCATTAGTTTTGTTCAAACCAAAAGGCTGAGGGTCTGATGGGACAGGACAGCTGTACCAATGTTTGGAGTGACCAAAAGTGAAAAAAGTCTGCTAACAGTTGACAGAACAAAAATTATGACCAAATTCCACAAAGTTAGTTTTTAATCACTGTCCTTGTATCTTTAAAAATGTTTTGCTGTGGTAGGAAATAGTTTTTCACACTAGCCTCAAAAGCAGCTCGAGTCAGAAATATTTGTTTATGGGTTCTGCCTGGTGGTTCTGTATTCATAAACACATTATATCTCAGAATTACAAACAATATTCTTAATAGTGTTCAGTCAATCAGATATTTTGACAAGAAATCTAGATGTTTCCACAAAGTTACCCTTGGGCCAGTTTATTATTCTGGATTGTTGAGTTTCAACCTTCTATATCTTTGTAGTGAGAATGCAGCCAACATTTTTTTTATGTCATTTGTCAACTCTAAAAATGCCCCAGTTTTTTTTTTTTAAACTATACAATTTGATCGTTCTCTTCTTTTACTGCTTAGGTAAGGACTTGTGAGCAGTGTGCAGAGTGGGGCTGGGGCAGGACCGTGAGAACAGGGGCGAGCTCTCCCCAAACCTCACTCACATCCCGGGGCAGGAGGCGCTGGTCGAGTCCAAACATTCTCAGCATGTGCAGCCTGACATTACTAAAGATAACAGCATGAGAAAACGGTTAGCGTGCATACCTCAGTTCAAACCTATAGGGAATGACTCAATTAAGCAGAAAAAAGAACATTTCACTCACTTGCACTTGGCTGTATGTATTGCATGTGTAGTCCAATTCAGATCTCAGGCTTTTTGTTGACACGCTGTATCCTGTCCCACTGGGTTGTTTTGGAGGGTTGTACATACATGTCTGCATTGTCTTCTCCTGTCGTCTCTTCTGTCACTTTTTTATCTGAAAATACATTTGTGTTATGATGTTTGCTTATGCCTTTGTATTACCTGAAATAGCTATGAGAAAACTACTGTATGTATTGGATATAGCAAACTGTGCTGCAAATGTATTTTACTTAGCTATCTTTAAGCAGACTTGTGGGTGAGCGGGGCTGGGGCAGCTGTAATATAGACAGATTTTCTCTGTTTTCACTGACCGAAGCATTTTGTATAGATTTTCTTTAGTTTGTTTTGATACTTCCTTTTAAAGGTCCAAGCACTGCCTTCTGTCGGCCGTGTGCTCTAAGTGCGTCTCAGTGAAGATTGAGACTTCTTGCATGACTTATTCCAGGGTCACAGCAGAACGGGGGTTTAAGTGGTCAGTAATAATATAAGGGTGTAACATTCTACTATTTTATATGAAATAAATAGGAAAATGAAGAAAAATATGCAGTGCCAAGATGTAAAGAATATTGTTAAACATTGTTTTTGTTCTCTTGGAGAGTTCACTCATTTATGCATCAAAGATGTTTCATCCATGCCACAACTCTAGTACATATTTTCTTTCTTTTTGACTTTAGGGTCATTGTAAATGAGTCCTATCAAGCACAGAAAATTCAGTCGAGCACAGGTCAAAGGTCAAGACATGGATGCATCATGAGAACTGGATTTCATACCCAAATTAGTGGCTTTTGTCAGACACAAATAGGAGAAGACACTACATTCCAAAGAATATAAATTTGAAAAATCTTACAAAATATCACATTAACTGCCACATAAGTTAGTTACATGGGAGAAAACTCCCATGTAACTAAATCTCAAGTTTGTCTAATGATTTCAATAAAAATCCAAAATTATAATATTGTTATCTAAATTCTGATATGCTTCCACAAATGTTTCTGGCTTTTTATCCAGTTCTTATAATCCGTATATGGTGCAGGGTCACATGGTGATAGAGGTGTGTCTGCTGGACCAGAGGCTCCGCCCACACCTCTACTGCACCAGTGACCGTCCATGGTCCCTCGATCACAGAGCGGTTCACAAAGTGGGGGAGGGGTCTGTCACGCCAATGCAAATCATTCTCTTTCTGTTTTTGAAAATATACTGTTTCTTTCTGCTGTTTTTTATTGAGATTCCGATGCTCACCTCCATCTTGATCATTCCGGGTGCGTCTGAAGCAGAGCATTCTAAACATGCAATAAAATGCTGGTTGATCAGAGATCTAGTGTCGGTGGATTTTTCTTCCTCTATAATACAAAAAAATACACTTTATATGCTGCAGCCTTAAAAAGGTTTAAAAGTCTTTACTGATTGAAAATTGCGTGGTGATTCAGTATGATTTGAATGAATTTGAAATTATATTGAATCTCGTTATAAAAGACATGAAATTGTTAATCACTTTCAAAGATTATGGCTGGGGGACTATAACAAAATATAACCTCAACTGTATTAGACTGTCTTTATTTTGACTCAAACAGATGAACGCAGCTCTTGTTTGTCACCTTCATTTTACTCAGACCTAAATTATCTTGTAATTAAAAATAGACAGATAAACGGCCTTCCTTACAGCAATTTAGGTAACTGCATTTGATTAGCTATAAATTGTGGAAGCACTAAAATCACAGAAATAATAGCAGTATGGATTTGGTGAAGGGGCTAATGCTGCACCAGTGCCACATGTTTTTATGACCAGGACGCAGGTCACGCTGGCCACTAAACACCAGGCAGAGATCAGGCCTAAGCACTTTTAATCTTGTGAAACAAGCAATTACAAACAGTTGCATTGATTTGTTAAAAAGCTTTAGGTGACATAAATCGTTTGGTGCAGAGCTTCTCGCTGCTAAACATAAATGTCACAAGTGTTATTAATTAAGGCCTTTGAGAGACAAGATTTAATGGAAACAATATAAAATCATAAGCAGTCTTTCCGCGGGCTGTATTTCAGAGGATTCACGCCGAGCGGCCTTGTTGTTCTGACACTGATGGCACAGCGAACACACTCTAATGGAAGCTGTTTGTGTCCAATCACATAAATTCATCACAACTCCACACAGGCATTAACATGTGATATGATTAGACTCCATAAAGGTGCATGAAATATTAATAAGGCCGTGGATATACTGAGCAGTGACAGGACAAGCCCATAGCAGCCACACGCTAAATCATCCACTGACGACATGACATGTTAAGGCCCCATTCACTTCCTTTATTCTACACATACACATCTGAAAACTATTTCCTAACAAATATTGCCATGGTTAAACTTATTTCTTTTCATGTACACATAAAAGTTAAGTCATCCTTATATATTATTCTTTTAGTCATGTAGCCTGCTGCTCCTGACAAGAAGCAGGGTCAAGTGAAAGTCAAGACAGAACAAAGATAAACCATAGGACACAGACCAACTCCAGAAAACATCTTGTGTTGTTCAAGTTCAGTCAGTAAGTGAAGAGTGTGGTACTAAAATCTAATTTCAATCAAAAGGGCTGTTTTTATGACTGATGTACTGTATACTAAGATGATACTAAAGAGTAAAACCCAGTGAGGAACCCAGTCAATAAATGAAGAAACATGCATACTACCCTTACTGAAAGATGTTATTTTTTCTGGTGGGGGTCCCGCACCTCTTGTGTTCTGATGTTATTGCTTTGCCTGGACTGTTTGTGGCATATTAGGCGTTTTAACACATTTTATTTGTATTACCTTTTCAGTTAAAACAATTAGAAACACCCAAACATACTTTGAAAAACATGTCACTTTACTGTGAGCGGTCTTCCTTTTCCACAGATATGACTTGGAACTTGGCCATGGAGATTGAGAAGTTTAATGCCATCTCCAATATATTAACACATGTTATGCTAATAACTATTACGTCATTTTTAATTTGACACAAAACACGGATTACTTCCACAAATGTTTGAACTGTGTGCGTTATCCAACCTGCTGCATCTGCCCTTCTATTTATCACTAGCAGACTACAAAAACAAATGGGCTTCTGACTTGATTGTAATTACAGACAGACACAGCCTCATCCATTCTGCTCCCGCTCCTCACTCTGATCTGGCAAACTCCCAACATGGAGACAATTAACATTCCCACTGTTTGCTATTCGCGGTTTGATGTCAGAATTTGTTTATTAAGACCGGCTGCGGGCGCTGCTGTGCAATCGACCTGCTTGTAATTAGATCCCAATTATTTGTCTATTTCGGATATTGTAAACCGGGCACTTAGCACATCAGTTAAATTGACAGAGCGTGCCGCATGGTTTGCTCCGTAATTAAAACGTGTAGTGTTAATTAGATGATGACCACTTTATTCCGGGGGGGCGCTCTTGTGTCGACGCGGGGGCCCTCCTGAGCTGTTTGCATGGAGAGTTTAGCCAGACGCTTCCCCTAATGAGGCCTTGTTTTGTTTCAATTACCACATGCTGTTCAAAAGACATGGCTCGCTGGCCCACCAACACAAGAATACACACAACAACAAGCACAGGCCCGGGATCTGGCCAACCTGCAGCTGCGGCGCTAACACAAGGCTCGCTTTCAAAGAGAGGCCAGGCAATTAAAACACACAGAGCTAAAGCAAGATGAAAGTATAAAGGTGCTTATCACATCAGTTAGCCGGGCCCCGCGTCAGGCGCCAATGCTAATTACGCTCATTGGGTAAATAGGGGAGATGCTCAGATGTCTCCTTTGCCTGGAAACAGAGGAGAGAGGGCGGGCATCCACTCACAGTACTAAAGCAGGAGACAGGCACACATGAGGAGGCATCCAAGGTTTGAAACACCTTTTTAGTTTTGTGTTTTGGATGGAAATATTTAAGTGCTGAGCTGCTTTTTATCTGTTTCTTCATTTGTGTTTTGTCTGGCTTGGACTGTGTGAAGCGTCTTTGAGTGACATGTATAATTATTAATTATTATAAATGGGACCTATTCTTTTAACTGTAATGTTCAGTTCTTTTTCATTCCTGCATGTTTAAATTATGTGTACACCAAATACTGAATGCTACTTCTTAAGAAAGACTATTTTTAAATGGAGGAAAATGAGGGAAATGAAAACAAGTTTGCTTCAACATGCAAAACATACATGAAAATCACTTCTAACACAAATTACACCAAAAAATACAAAATAAACCAATTCTAAAAATGCAAAAATATTTGTTCTCACATGAATATAAGAAATCAAAATGCCCATTATGTACTTTCAAACAGACTGCGGTGCCACATACGATATAAGCCTTCTTGATAATGGTAGGCTATGGAAAGAATTGTTGTGTGTTTTCTGTAACGTTTTTATTTGCTTAATTTTTTTTTTCCAACACTTAATAATTCTCCCATTCTTATCAGAAAGACAACACAAGAAACAGCTGTTATTTAAAGAGCTTGCACATCTACTGTAAGCTCCCTAATGCAGTAAATACAACCCCCAAACCACCTCCATCCAACTCATGCAATATTCATCTTTATCTACACTATCCATAATTGTTCTGTTCTTTCAGTGGCACCCGCCTCACTCATGCAGAAACGTGGCTTGTGACAGAAATACCTGCATATGGATTTTGTTCGATGGATGCACAAATCACAGTAGCATTTAAGCGCGCCCGTATTTACCTGCTGAACCTACTGACTTTACACTGATGCCCCTCTAATCTGAATGAGTGGCATGCTAATTCCAGTGCCTCTGCCATTCAAAAACACAAACACACATGTTGGTTTTAGAAGCTGGGGGGGACCTGCCGGAGTGAATTTCAAGTGCTTATTCAAATATTTCATTAAAATGTAAATTTCTACAACAGCCGACGTGGAGCTGTGCACAAGGCATGACTTCCGAAGTTATGAAGTTATAGTGTTTTCCGCCTGATGCCAATTAGCTGTGGGGGAGGAGGAGAGGGCGGGCGGGGGTGCCAGTGTGTCCGTGGTTTTATCACAACGCCTCAGTGAAAAGAGTGTGTGTGCAACAGGAGGGAGTTATCGACAACTCGCGCAGAGGGAAAACATGAGGAATCCAATCAATGCTCTTATCTGCTGCAAGAGTTAATGAAGAGATGGAATTAAAGCAAAGAAGGAAGGGATATGCAAATGAGTGACACAGGACCCTACAGCCGCATCTAACAGTGACACAGTGACAGCTGACAACAGGCAGGCAACCAAGCAGCCATGTCTGTTTGTTTTTACACCGTTATGGTTAAATTACAAAACTTTTAAATGATCTTATTCAGCATTTTCTTGCTCCACTGTGGGCCTTGGCAGCCTAGATCCTTGACAATAACTCACAGGGGTGAATATAGTTACACCAATTCACAATTCAGCACTCTTTGTTTTTATAATATCATTTGTGAGTAAAGGGTGAGCCAGAGTGTCCAAGCAGTTTCCCTTATGGGTCAGCTAAGTTTGTCAAAGTATAAGCCTGTATAAATGGCTGCTTATATTGTCAGTAAATAACATTTGATTAGCCTAACTCAAACTCAAAATCCACCAAAAGGCATGAAGATTTTAATATAATAATTACTGGTACAAGTTGTCAAGTTATAATGTTTGCTCTTAGGCCTAATTTTGGAAAAACAACTTCACTTCCAAGTTTGGAAGGCAGCTGATGCCAAAGAAAGTCTTCGTATTTGCACATTTCTTCTCTCACTCTAAACTTGAGAGTGCAAGACAAAATGGTTGCAGGTGGTGATGAAAATAAGAGCCATCCATCATTATTTATTAGGCATGAAAAAGATACACAATAATGTAATTTAATCTCTCGGCAGACAATTATTTCCACATATTGATAACGCGATGCGAAAAGTGCCATGAATCCTAATATGATGTTTGCTTTTATTGGTGCATGATACAAGCAGAACAAATAATGTGATTGTGTCAGGCTGAAAATGTGATTATTTGCACAAGCTAACATTATAATGGCAATCTGCTGCCGACATCGCTATCAGATTATTTGGCTGTGCTTAACTAGTTACAATTTGCATTAAGTTATTATGGCTGGATGGCAATAAAAGACAGCGCTGTGTGTCTCCTCTCCTCGCTTCACTTTCTCATTACTGCTCAGGTCCACCACACTTTTATACTGAGATGAAGCCATTGATATTACAAGAACAGAGGACCAATAAACAGTGAGATCACTCATATAAACTTGCATTGGAGCTGGGAGGCCATGGAGGTCAGCAGACTGTATTGTGATGTAGTGAGTTCTAATGTAGTGGACTTATGGACAGTCCAACACTAATATTAACAAGAGGATGCATTATGGTGGAGCAAAGAGGTTGTGGGTCTGATCTTTTGGAAGGCTGGTTCATGCTAGAAGTCTATAAGAGTTACTGTGGGGTCTAGGCTCTCACTTATTTATACTTTGCTTATAACAGTGATTTTATTTGTTAGTCGGAGTAGGTGGAGAATCGCATGGCTGTCGGACCCAGCGCAGCTTATCTTTGCCTGTGTGAAGGAGTTTTGTTATATTTATCCACAACACAAACTGTAGAGGGCTGCAACAATTAATCAAAAAAACTAGTCTAGTCAAATATTAAATCAAAATGATAATCCTGTTTATTTCTTTGATTGAGACAGAACATGTTAATGGTTAATGTTTAATGACACTACGTGGATATAAATAAAGACTAATCTCCATCTGTTGTTCCAATATTTTGATAATGCGGTGACCATAGCTCAGATGGAGTGTTTGTCCACTGATTTAAAGGTTGGCAGTTCGAATCTCACTCTTGACATAAACTTCACTGGTAGTGGAGTGATATCCACTTACCCACATGTTGGCTTCTCCTCCTTAGGCAATACACTTAACCCACCTTAGTGTTTTATAACAAAGATAGTGAAATTGTTAAATCAAAATGTCCAAAAAAGAATGAACACAATCTGATTTTCATCATTAATACACCTAAGCCCTCAATCCTTATTCAATCTTAATTTGGATAAAAATGTACAAAACATATACAATAGAATAATAGTTTCACTATCATTGAAAAAAAAGACTAACTAGCCGACCACTAAAATGTTAGTTGCTGTCTTAGTACGTACAACATTAACTCAAAAGCTTGAGAGAATAATAAGGATAATAGAGTGTAGACTCATACCAAATACACACTGTTGTCTCGATCACTATGCAAATCCCAGCTGTGGACCTAAAAGCACCTTCCCCATTAAAAATAAAATACTTTAAATATTTGCATATAGGTTCATGATTAACATTAATGAAGGGACGCTTGATGTGCGACTGTCAGGCCACATCAGCCCCTGTGTGCGGTGCCCTCCCATGTGCACCAGTCGCATTCACTCTGCACCCAACTAATGACCCCGTGTGAAATTAGAGCTCACCACAAGTGTCTCTGTGACATTATGACAATGTTTTATTGATGATTCATTATTAGTTGCCGCGCAGTCAGATGCATAGTCTAATAATAATGCCCCTTAATTATTCATAGCAAAAGCTAATCCATCTCTGCACAGAATATGTACATATTTTAGTGCCCTATTTGAATTTTTGCAACACACCTAAAAACCATTAGAAACGGGACATAATGACAAATTCAAATGAGCGTGTTTAAAGAATTTATGGCTCAAAAAGCTCCTTCTGTTTATTCACTTTGAAAAGAGAGTGCACAGGGTGGTAGTGCATGTGGTGGTATTGCACTTGATGTTAGGGGATGTGGTGGTATTGCACATGTGGTATAGTGTATTTGGTGCTATTATACATGATGGTATTGCATATGGAGGTAGTTATTGTTAAATAATGAATTAATGAATTAATTCATTATTGGATTTATACAGCGCCATTCACAGTGCATCACTCATTCTCTCCACATCTGGTGGTGGTAATGCAATATTGTAGCCACAGCTGCCCTGGGGCAGACTGGCTGAAGTGAGGCTGCCAATCTGCACCATCAGCCCCTCCGACCACCACCATCACTCACACATCACTTTAATACTGGCCAATGTGGGGCAAGTGTCTTGCCTAAAGACACAATGACAGTTTTTGCCACTGGTGCCCCACTGTAGTACCTGGAATTCCCCTCGGTCTCCCATCCAAGTACTAACCAGGCCTGGCATGACTTAGCTTCTGAAATCTGATGAGATCAGACTTTGACAGGCTGGTATGGCCACATGAGTTTGCATTTGATGGTAGTGCACGTGGTGGTATTGTATGTAGTAATAATGTATTTGATGATATTGCACATGGTGGGTGTTTTGGAAAGAATTTCACAAAGAGTTGATTGATGGCCAAACTATATCTGTTTTTTTTCCAAAGAACCATATATTTCTGCAGGTAATGCAGTTGTTGTGCATGGAGATCTCACATGGGTTAACCTTTATTGTACTGCACTTATAACTAATCAACTGAAGAAAAGTGTTTATTGTAAAAAGAAACCAAAATATATTGTTGCTTCACATAGAACTTTTTACCCTGTTAAAGCACAGAGCATGACTTGAACTTTAACATTTCACGCCAATGACAAACTCTGCCTTCTGTGAGTGTCCCAGTGAGCCAGAGAACTCCACACACAAACCCAGCACTCTTTTATTCCCCAAAGAAAAAGCATCTTTTTGTGCATCTGTTGCAGTGTATGCTGCCACCTCTGTATTGAAGCACTCCTGACAAATATGGCATTTCCTGTGGTGTGCTTCCTGTTCCTCTGTGCGGCTCTTGGCACTCTCCCCTGTGTGTCTGTGCTAAATGGGGAGCATTGCTTTTTGTGTTTTATGAAATGAAGCAGCCGCACGCAGATCAATAGGCCCCCATAGTGAATGCTACCGGCGTCTTATCATGCACTCGCTGCCAATCTGGAGCTAGTGGAGCCTGCACCTCGTCTGGATACACCACTGGTCTTTGAAATTAAAGTTGACGCCAGTAATCCAGGGAAATGGTCCCTCTACTCGCGCTTAACACCGGTTTAGTTTCACCCCAGCTGATGATAAAGGCTGACAGAAATACAGCGCTGCTATCTGCTCGCTGGGGTTGATAGGTTCTGCCAGCTTATCAGAAGAACAGGCAGCTAACCTTCTTGTGTCTGGAACATGGACAAAACCGAGGAGTCAATTTACAAAAGAGCCACGCTGCCTGGATTGTAAATAAAACCATTCTTTCAATCGAGAAGACAAGAAAAGTCAAGAAAAAACAGGAGGGAAATAAGCAGTTTTACCACCTAAAAGTCTTGCATAAAATGGGCTAAGCGTTAGTGATAGAGTGTATTCATGTAAATCCGGCAGAGCACAGCGGCAGGAAATTGACAGGGATCTGGTGGAGCACGCTGTCTGTAAGGGAGGAATTTACATGGCTAACTAGGGCTTAGCCTCCCTCCCCAGAGTTTACCTGTTACAGTTGCTATGGGCTGGCTAATGCGCTCACTGGCCTCATGCTGTCATTCTCAGAAATGAACTTGTAAACCAGGCTGACTTATCCAGGGAGAGAAAAGGGCTTGGACAAACAGGGCAAGAGGAAAATGTAAATGGGTAAATAGTGTAGGTTTTGGGCTGATGTACAGATCAACATCACAGAAATAGAGCTGACAACAAGAAGGCCAAGAACGTGAGACACACTGAGGGACCTTTCTTTCAGAAGAACTGCAGTAAAATCAGAGGCTGTGGGCGGGGATATGAGGCAGGTGCAAATTGAACTTTTCTGATCACTGACATCTTTATTGCAGAAGAATGCATGTTTGGATCACTGAAAATACAGCTATGCTTATGATGAGGGAAAACCATAAGGCCATGGTTAAAAGCTCATAAACGCTGATTGTGCTCTTCCTTTAGACAGACATGCACAGTGTGAGTGATAGTATTGGAGCAGAGCTAAACAGAGGTGCGAGTGTGTTTTTGTGTTGCTTTCTGGGTAATTGAGATCACATGAATGTGTGTGTTCTCCACAGGAGAAAGTGCAAGGCTGTTCTTTTGGACAGGATGTGGCTTTGGGCAGTAGCTGCTGGGCTGCACAGCCTGCAGGCTCAGAGAGGAGAGTGCTCAGGGCACTTTAGAATAAGCACAAAGTCTATCTGCTCTGCTCCAAACTCCACCGAAACTACAAATACATGTACACGTACACATGTACGTACATGTACAGCAGGCAGCAGAGACAGAAATCTCAACAAAAACACCCATGTTTCCTTTCTCCTATGTTGTGTGAGCTCAGATCCTCACATGATCATAACAGAAACGACTGCACTAATTCTATTAGTGCTGCTGCTATCACACAGGAATTGCGTGCACAGGCACAGCCATGCTTTTTGGCCTTTGTGCCCTGTATTTTCCCTTTTTCTAAACAATGATTTTCAGAACTGGAGTCACTGCCAATAAAATTAATGGGAGACTTGCTGAGTCCGTACAGGAAGTGGCCTTTTTAAATAAACACATTGTTTCCAAACTAATCCACACCCTATTGTTTACAAATGGGGAACAGGGCTGGGACGGGCGGGCCGCAGTCCCCACCAGAGCCCCGTCCTGTCAAGGCCAGGCTCTTTGTGTACTCCCAAGAGCATAATCCAACTGTCACCGCACACTTTGATCTCATTCAGGCAAAGGCACAGATTAACGGAGTCAACTATTCATTCATCACCAACTTCTAGCTTTGTACGTCATCTACAGATTTGTTTACTGTGACTGCATGTTGTCTCGCCCCTGGTTCAGCTTCACAGAAGTTAAATGCTCATGGTATAACTGTAACTGAGACATGAAACAGCTGAAAGTGTCAGACATAAGTGACAAATGATGAGATGTGTGTAGGGCCAAGAGGACATACACCTGATCACACCAAAAATTAAAGTCATAAATCAGACTTTAGTGGACATCAGGCTAACAGCATGACAATGACACAGGTCGCTGCTCACCTGGACACGGTATTCCTCACAGTCTCTAAATTTGAGGTATTCATGTAAATTTAAGCTTATCTTAAACTTGGTCTAAGAAATTTATTTATTTTGAAATTTGTTATTTCGGGAAACTGTCTCATGCCTAAACAGGATATACTGCCTATATATGCTCAGTAAATCTGCTGCTGAAAAAAATGTGTTTTACATACATTTTTTGAAAGAGACCCTCTATGAATTTGATTTGCATGATCAAATTATCATGCCTGATATCAGCGGCTATTCACCACTGGTCACACTTGTCGCCCCAGCATCGATTTTTACTCCAAATTCTACTGGTTACTTATACTCCATTTACATAATGTCCGACGAGGAAAAATTTGACAGGGTATTGTAATTCATATCTCCACTCGATGCACTCAGTCAGGCTAATACTTCAGTTAGCTCGCACACATTTACATTTCAATCAGTGATTACAGACTTGTTTTTTGCCATATAAATGCTGGCTCCAGATTGTACTAACTATTACCAATATCATGAATATTCTGTGCATCGTCTTTAGTGGACAGCAAACATTGGGTTATTAAATACAAGCGAGCAAGAAACGTCTTCAGGCATATATTCTCCATCAAGTCCTACATTCAAACATGAGCCTTTGACACTTCATATCTGCTGTAGGAATATTAGCTATGGGCTGAAAATGGAGCTGCAGCATTTGTGGAGGTTTTGTGCCTAGATTAAACACATCACAGAGGAAAAGGTCAGACAAGTGGAAAATGCCTCTATTGTTAGTTTACTCTTGAGCGCGGCTGTGAAACGAGCGCTTGACATGTTTGTTCCTGGCTGTTTTGCATAGAAGCCTCTGAGCCTAATAAAGGAACAAAATAGTGTGTGTTTTTAGAAGAGCTGACACCCACACAGGCCGCTGCCCATGACAAATGAACACCAACCGCTGTCAAAGCAACGAGCTACTACCACTGGCTTTTTAACAAGATGATGACACACTGTAATGGTTGGTTAAGTTTGTAATACTTCATGAAAATTGCAATTATTAGTTTGCACATTAGCCTATTTTCTTTATGAATTCTATACAAAGACAGTGTATTAATGCAATGACCAAATGGATGTTAGATTCTTGGTTGTGATTATGTCACACTCAGAGATGGTGGCAGAAGGTACATTTCTACAGAGATCATACTGTAAAAATATAAAAAGACCGATTGTTGTTTATTATCTTATTTTACCAAAGCGCTACCAAAGTAAAGGTGCATTATATATATTTTCAGGTGGGGATGTTTTATTGCTCAAAATACTTTCAAGTTTATTAATATTGTGGACCATTCCATGCAAAGCAATAACATTTTATTGGATGCAAACAGGTGGCAGATCCACCAAAACAGATAGATAAGGCACCTTGAACAATATGTATACTGTATACGTATATATATGTATACTTGTGACAGAGTTTATGGACAAAGTTTAGTTTTGCTGGGACAATCTCCCAAAGTCACATACATAGTTGGGAAGATGATGAATGGTGGTGATGGTGATCCGTGCATGTCCCCCCATTTTCAGTTACATTTACATAACAAAATGGTCAGTTCGTCTCCAACCATTCCAGGACACAACAAAAGTCTGGATTGTGCTTGGCGTCGAAATAGGAAAGTCCTGGTGAATTTGGAAAAGCTAACTTCCATCCATGTAAATTTGAAGTCTTTGTAGCAGGAATACCATACTGAACCAATGAGTCACCTTGAACTGCTCCGTCATTACTTTTTAATTGCTTTTTGAGTGTAGCAGGCCTGTGTCGTGCGTCGATCTTAACGTCTCCTATAGAACTGTTGTTTTCTTGTTTGCTTATTCTGGCTCTCTTTCCCCATCTATCATTCAGAGAGAGAGAAAAAAACTGCGGACAAATCACAACAATCACACGTCGCCACAAACCACTCCTCAGCCTTCTGTTTTCCAAGTCGCACATACACGTAGGCTCGCCGACGTATTCCAATGGACATTTATAGGAAATAAATCAGGAGAATGAATGTAAACCATATGGCACTGGGCGGTTTATTTGTAAAGCTCCAGCATCAAAGCTTTTTCCAGATCACACCATATTAGCTGTGTTTTTCCAGTCGAGCAGAATCAGGAAGGTAACCGCAGACTTGCCCTGATGAGAAACACATGAGCTACGCAAGCACTTCTCCGCGAGCAGACGAGGCATGATCAGAGCGCATCCATAACTCCAACTCTATACAAACCTGAATGTTGGATGCCATCACTGGTTGATACTCATAGCCCCCCTGAGACCCCCCTCCTTCTCCTTTCACTGTGTCTGTACCTCCACATGGGCCCTCCTGGATGCTTGCGCTGGGTGTGGGCCCAGACTAGGAACAGAGCCAAGAGGAAACGCCATTGCCCAAGGTAGACACTTGCACCTCTGTGTGGATGCAGCAGAACCCCCTCCTCGTCCCAAATGCAGTCTTCTGATATTTTGGTTTACTGGCACGTAAATCCAGGTCAACCAGAGGAGATTGAAACAAAAAAGCTTGGGGTGTGTTTGAAAGTTTGTTAATTGGATACTACTTTGTATCAACAAAGTAATATCCAGCAGATGAGGAGACCCTGTTTGCTTTAGGGATTCACTGAAGAGAAAGTGTGATTATAGGATTGGCTGCAGTTTTATAGGTTTTGTTTGGTAGTGAGAGTGAGAAGGAGGAGATGGAGAGGCAGAGGTGGCTGATGGTTCTACTGCTGCTACATTTTGAGATTCTGAGGTTGTGGCCAGAGAGATTTAAGGGTAGCGCTGATGGTTTCATTTGGACTGTGGATAAGAGACTTCAGACTCACATCAAATGTATGCATACAAATTTATGTTAATTTAGAAATGAGATAGCCAAGACAAGTAAATTTGTGATTCATAAGTTTGACACAACTTGTGGTCACAAATCTGAATTCCTTAAGTTCGAGCTGGAATGAGAGAAAGCCCCAGATAAATGGGATGTAGGCTGGAGTGATCAGAGCCTGCTGTGTGCCATCAGGCAGTTTACCTCAGGAACAACACATAAGCACTTCCAGGAAAAGAGGCAGGGATTCCTGCTGAGGGAAAATGCATCAAAGCGCCTGACTTAAGGCTATAATTAGCTCTGGCGTTTGAAACAGGGGGAGGATGAATCTTTAGAGAAATTCTATTGTTTATTTATATATTTATAGTATGTGTAATTACTTTTACATCTTAATGAGGACATTACCAGTCACAGCTCCAACTTTGTTACTTGTTACTTTGCCTTTGTTGTAAACTTTGTAAACTGTAACCTATTTGTCACAGTACAGTGATTGTATGCATACTCTGTGGTGATCGACTATCCAAATGATCTTCAGTTACTTGTAAAGAGCACTTTCTTATTCCAAAAAAGTCAATTCAAGCCTATTTATTTTTGTAGAGGCACAATCACAATAGCATTTGCCTTTCAGGCCAGATTTAATCAACAGAATGTTAGAAAAACAATGAAAAAATAATTAGTTTGGTAAAAGACAGATCAGATTAACAGCCATTTCCAGTTGACCTTATGACATAACTGCAATGGCATTTTTTTGGGCAAGTTGTGTTTATTTCTACTTTTCAAACTCTGATATATTTAGGTGTCATTGGCTCCATCCTTGGGTAACCAGAAAGATTTTTTACAGCCAAAAAATTCATAAACTGCTTTAGTCATCTCATTGACTCAGCAGCTTCTTTCTCTATTTCCCCAAAAACCTTGAAAATGACTTATGCAATTATGCCAGGAGGCTACTGATATGTGGCGGTTTGCAAGGCTAATACGACTGCCTATATGAGTAAGGTTCTGTCGCAAAATAACCTGAAATCGAAAAGAGAAAACCATTACAAAACATTAGTGTTTTTTCAGTTTGAAGTATATATTTACACAAACTGCTGCCCAGGCCAACTCTAATGTGAAACTGTGCTTTAACTATACAAAGGGACATGCTTTTTGATTCCAAGCAATCACCATGGCGTTTACTCTGGCGTCTCTGCACTGTACCTCATCACAACAAGCAGAAAGTCATTTGTGTTTGTTGGCCATGGCTTGCTGTCTTGAACTTGGACCACCGGTACAACCATAACTGTCAAACATTCAGCCATTCACTATGATGTTATATTTCATGTTTAGTTTGCAAATAATTGTCATCTGCAATATGTCAGGCCAGAAAACCAAATGAGAAGCTCAAGAAAAACCACACCGCCACATCTGAGAAATGCAATGGCTATAATGCTATTGAGTTTAATTTAAACCAAGTTCACAAACAATGTCCAGAATGGATAATCAGTAATAGTCTGTGCAACTGGGTATATCTCTATGAAGTGCAAATGAGTTTTCTGCTTCAAAGGAGCAGAGATGGCAGCAGAAACTAGTGACCTCAACGGTGGCTAAGGCAAATTGCTGGGTTTGCTCCCTTAGCCGCTACTAAGAATGGACAGCAGATTCTCGTTTGAAAACATCATGCTGCCACGAGAGAAAGGAGGACATTTTCTTGGAGCTTTATGATGAAGACAGTATTGTGTGACATTTCATAAATCAGATTAACAGGTGGGTACAACAGCCAAAAGCTTAAAAAACTAGTTGTCTAAGAATTTGAGTATTACGTTAGTAAAAATACTTATATGCTACGTGCGCAAATCTGTGCACTGAGAACATTTTTAGTTCTTGTTTATGATTTTGAATTAGTGTCATTTGACAGACAGAATGCAAAATGATGTAGGATTCTACTTGTTAAGTAGAGTGGACCATATTCATTTGCTTTAAGCCTTCATCACTGATAGACTTATACTTAAAACATGTCTATTAATAGGTGTAGGTGGTGCACTTATAATCATGACTACCATCTAATCATCAATTCAAATCACAGTGATTTTATGGGCTAAAATGCAGCTGCTTTGCTCATATGATATTCATTTCACTCACCAACTACAAGGACAACATGCAAATGAAGATCCACTCAGCAAAACTGAGGAACACCCAAATCCCCAAACTGCTGGTGGTGAACTGTGCCATCAGTGGTGTTCTGATGTGATTCTTCTGCTACACTTAGGCCGGTCAGCAGGAACTCCAAATGGTGTTAAAAAAAGAGAGGAACATAATGGGACTATACTCTCCTGGATGTCAGTACTATCTACTCCATCTGAGGAGAGCACAACATCCTACATGAAGACACCAGCCTGCTCATCATCAGAGACACAGATCAGTTATACAGACCAGAACAATGGGGCGACAGTAGCTCAGTTGGTAGAGCGTTTGTCCACTGATCTGAAGGTTGACGGTTTGACTCCCACTCTCGACATAGACATCATTGGTGAGCGGTCAGATCCACTGACCCACAGGTTGGTTGGTGTGATTCCAGCTCCCACAGATGAATACTGTCATTGTGTCCTTGGGCAAGACACTTAACCCACCTCGCCCCCATTGTCTGTGTACACTAGTGTATGAGTGTGTGTGTGAATCGGTGAGTGGTTCCTTGTTGTAAAGCGCTTTGAGGGCCTTGAAGGTAGAAGAGCTCTTTAAAAATGTGACCATTTACCAACAGCTGTATCTGTTAAGCCCTTTTTGTTTTTGTTGACTGTTTTCCTGTGGCCTCCTGCTGGTTTTGATGGTAAAAACATCTATTAATATAATAATAGATTACAGTAGTCTGTTTTATAGTCCTGTAATGAGCACACATTTTGAAGTGTGATATGTTGCTGAAGTAAGATGATATTGAAACAAAACCATAAAAAGTATTTGAATTTTACAAATAATAAAGAAATAATAGAATGCAACACTCAAGTGCTTAGTTTGTATCTACAGTGAGTCATGGAAGTTCATCATTTAAACCCTGACAGTTTAAATGGTTTAGTTTAATAGGATTTTGTTTGCTTAGATAAGATTAATTCATCTGAAAGGGGAAAGTGCAATTTCATAAAAGACAAGATGAGTAAAAATGCCAATAGAATACTTTACATCATTGCTATTCAGTGTTGCTTTATTTATTTATTTTGTTTGATTTTGAATCTTGAAAGTATAAGTATATATTTTTATACTTTCTTACTCCTTGAATTGCTCTTGTGATGATCTTATTTGTACTTAATATTAAACTCATGACACTATCAGAAATGTTCTTTGGTTAAATCTTACACTGAAGATAATGTAGCTCCAATCACTTGTCTTTTGTATTTGTCCTCTTAAACACTTCTTCGTTCAGTCACCTCCAAATGCTGTCCTTAAGATACCAAACTCTGACCTCCCATTACCCACTGTCCGCAGCCCAGACAAAGAAAACCAGGCTTTCAAAGTCCGACCCACCATCCATCTCAATAATTAAAACTGTTTGTATTTCAAAAAGAATATTTAATTCATATCAAAACAACCCATATGAGAAGCACAATGAACAGCTTTGTATCTATGATGAGAAAACTGAAAAAATTGATTGCATTTTAGGATTCAAAGGCAAATAGCCAATACAACCCCAATTAATATTGACACAGTGGAATAGGGAGGCAAACAATTGTGTTATTGTTGTATTGTGTAGATCAAAGAGGATTTTAATAAGGACATTAAAAAATAGATCTGAAAATTCACTTGGATATTCCACAAACAAATCAATACAGGATGTGCACCGTTCATTGGTCTTTTATTGCAGCTCAGTAGGTATCACGCCGTAATGAACAACAAGAGCGCAGGCTGTGGGGGTCCCGCTGTGTTCAAAGTCGCTCATATGCAATGTTGTGCATAATTGAAATAAAGGTAGAAGTCTCCATAGCTTCAGCGCTCCCAGGCCACTGCTGTTGTCCAGGAGAAAGACGCAATGTCCAGGTAGGAGGCGGCTGGACGTCCATTAAACAATAAAGGTCACAACAGCTCCACAGCACCATGGCTCCTAGATTTGAAGCTTGCAATGTCAACATCTGTCAAGAACTCAACAGGAGTCTCACAGAAGGAGGATGGGCACTGCTGGACGGGCGCATGGACATATGTGGCCGCGTCAGATTTGATTTGAAAAGATGATTTTGAAAGCATCTACTGGTAACATTTTAGATGGTGGTTTCTTTATGTGGAGTTGGGAGAGATTCTGATTCTGGGCACATTTGAACCAAGTCTTTTCAGGACCATCGATGAAAATGTTTGGCCTCACGAGGACCATCAGATCTAAATGAAAAAGGACCATTTCAGGGCTTAATTTGGGCTATACGAGTTCTAAACATAAACAAGAACTCACCCAAAGTAGGACAAAAACATGGATTGAAAGGATTAGCAAGTATTTGAACTGCAATTAGATGCTTGTAGAACCTGAGTTTGAATACCAGCATTGGTTCATGTACCACAGTTTGAGAACCACCAATGTACTGAATTAGAGAATTCTGACTTTGAGGAAAGAGAGTGCTTTTAAAGGAATAGCTTGAAAGTTGATTGGAAAAAGGAGGTGGGCTAACAGTGACAGAGGACATGCAGTTTTACTTAAATAAAAAAAAAAGTATAAAATGGTGCACGTATTTATCCAGAGTGGAATTGGGAGGACCTTTTTGCATCAGATTACATTGTTTACTCAGTGTGAAACGTGAAAACATGACTGACATAAAAATATGAGCCTGATTAGGAAATGGAATGAATCTTTTTCTACGGCCAGTGAGCACCTTTTTTGGTCTGTGTGACATGTTGTTATGTTGCAATACATTGTTCAACTCACAGATATTTTGATAATGGGCTCTGTGACTGCCTTGGAGAAGCCTCTGCATTTGGTGCCCTTCATGTCTGTGTTGTCCAGTCCTGTTTATTGTGGGATAGAAATAACAGAACTCAGTAATTGCTACTAAAAGAACATGCCAAATATGGTTTAAATTTGTACCAAACCTTTCACCAAAGTCTCTGATATTGTTTTTCTGTCTTTGTTTCTTTTTGGACAGTGGTTTGGGACACAATATTCTTTTAGACATTTCATACTTATTTATTTATTAGTGCTATGCTATGTGGACCTAAATCTGTACTATCCTTTTGTTGGAACACTTAGGAACAGTTGATTAGGCCTAAGCTCTCTTGTCTTTGACCATCAGCCTATTTTATTTTGCTGCAATATTAATGTGCAGTAGGCCTCTCAGCAGGGCAAGCTAAAAGCCCCCTTCTGGACCCCACGTCGGAGAGGGGAGGGTCACCCCACTAGACCCCACCGGGACTGAGAGCTAAATACAATGGAGCTCAAGATCCATTAATAATACTTGATAGAAAAGATGTATGTGGATGGTGAGGACTCTAACAATTGTCTTTAAGTGTTATTTTACAGAGTATCACTGAGTTCACTGGGTTTAACTAATTAGCATCTTATCCCATAAAAATGTGCAATGTTTTGAAAGTCATAAGAAAAACATAGCCCCATATTATGCCTTGTTCAGTGGTTTATGCTATTTATATAACTTAATTATTATTCCCGTATAGATCAGGTCGATATAAATGTAATACACAGTTAAACAGAGTTCAAGTAGTGGGTATAAAAAGTTATGAGTTAATAGCTCCACTGTTATGTTGTTGACTTAACCAAACTTTTGATTGGCTGATAATAAATCGCACATGCACTCATATCTATGTATACCCATGGTACTTCCTCGCTCTGCGCACCTTCCTGCTCGGCTATCATCACTATTGTGCACAGCAGTATATAATAAACCTAGTTTGAAGTACATTAACCTGGCTCACAACAATGGTAATGTGCACCCTGAGGGGGATGCAAGCATTATTGACTTCCTGTTCCTGCAATGCTTTTCTCCTGTTACCTGAACTCACTTAAAGTTTGCTGGCTCATGTTCAGCAATCAAAGATGAAAAACAGACTAGAATGATTACAAGTTGAATGAAGTTACAAGTTGAACAAAGTTACAAGTTGAGTGAAGTTATCAGTAATGAGAGGCTGGGTGTGTAATATTATTGTCCTGATGTCATGATGACTGTGTCAGACCAACTGTTTCATATACCAAACATAAAGGAAGGATGACTTCTACTCACTTTGTTAGATCTATATCATTTAAGCATCTGAAAAAAGTTTAGTGTAGTGTGCTCATATAAAAAAAGCTTTTTTTCTAGTAAAATTGCACCAAATTGTCTCAAATACTGTACAATATGCACAAAGAGCATGAACATGTATGTCATCATACTGCAATTCTAATAAAGATTACATACACAGACAATTTTCTACACAATTGGAAACAGAAACTAGATACATTACAATGAAATGTGCTCAGTGATTATTTCAAAGTGTCACACTCGGGAACTGAACCAGCAACCCTCAAGGCATGTGGTGTATCCACTACTACACCACTGGTTACATAGAGGATCCTGGATTGTTGGAGCAAGTTGGTTTCAAGTTGGATTCTCTGTCAGTTAAACTTGTGTAAGCTGTGAAGTTAAATATGGTGACAGTTAAAGCTTTAAAGTTGTAAGTTATAAGAGGCATTTTAAGTTGTAATAGGCATCATCTGTTGGTTTTACTGCTGAAAACGGTGTTGTGTAGAGGGAGCATTACATTGGAGTCAGTGACAAAATGTAATAGTTAAAGGTCAAACTGAGATCTTCAATCAAAGGCTTGAAGACGGATTTGATCAAAGTTGGCAGAGAGGCAAAAATACAAGAGCAACTACACACAATCAGAGTTACTGTAAAGCAGGCATGTCCAAACTACAGCCCGGGGACCAAATGTGGCCCTCAGACCAACTGTTTTGGCTCTCAGGCTTCCAAGTGAATTGGCCCCTATGACCGTAAGTAGTACTTTTTACTGCATGTTTTTGAAATCTACCTTGATCAAGCAAATTTAGTGTGTCCTTTTGAGGGTCTAAGCATGAACATAGGTCTGGAGGGTCATTTAAACTTGTTATAAATGCACATTTTTGAAGTACTCACTGTTTTGACCACCAGTCTATGACCCTTGATCGGCCCTCACGCTGGTCTGTGTTTTAATGAAAAAAGTGAAAAAAGTTTGGACACCCCTGCTGTAAAGGATCACTTTTCTATGGAGCAGAAAATGATTTGTAACCTGAAATAATTATACAGATAAATTCTATGGAGTGTTATTTTAAAGTCATCTTACCATACTGACAATGCTGAAGACTATTTTGGATAGCATCTAATGATTTAAAATTTCTTTTCCTGTTTAATTTAGCAGTAAAAACTCATTCCTCTCTTCCTGCTCTCCCTCCATGTTAACATATGACGATGCCTGTATTCCTGCTCCTCTCTTCATCCCATTTGCTCCTGCCTGTGCCATGTTAACAGAAAATGCCTAATTTGTCTTGTATTGTTGAAATTTTTATTAATAGCAATTTATGTCACTCAGGCGCGGCCTCTCTGTAGAAAACGGAAAACATTTGGGCCTTGTACAAATCTATCACTCAACTTGTCAAAAAAAATTGTTCTCATGCATCATACATGGGCCCCGGCGTCTGTGGGTGGAGAGGTGGGATCCGGCTGGCTCCAAAACAGAGCACAATGTTCAGTGAAATCATAAACAAATGATTTATTTAAGCGGGCAAAGTGTTATTTACTCCAATGTGCGTATGCTGTGCCTCCTCTTCCTCTATCCGGGCGAGCACACTGTGGGTTCAGCACATTTAGGGGCTGGGAGCATTAGCAAAGGAAACACAAACACTCCTGACAGGAAGCTCTACCCCGTCATGTAAAGGAAGAAATAGGTAGGCACAAACAACTAAGCGAACAAATTACACCCGTGTGCTGCGAGAAGTGAAGCATTCTGGGAGTGCAAATGTGTTTACAGCTGCAGAAATGGTGTAAACAGTGTGCCTAATGATCTGATGGTGTACTGCTTTTGTTGAAGGTTCTATAATACACAAAACTGATTCTTGTGACGTTTAAGTCATGTTATAATGTTGTTATCTCCACAAAAAAAATACCTGGACTTAAAATGCTCTGTTCCACCTTGTGATGAATGGGTAGTTTTCAAGTTAACAGCTACTGTTTACCATTTGTTCAATAGCTAATAGGTCTGAGATCATCTAAACGATTCCAGTGAAGGTGTATGGAGTTTAAAAACACAGTGAAGCACTTCCTGTATTACCACATGACATCACAGGGTGGAACGGTGTTTTCAGTTTGACTCCTAAACTCCTAAAAAATATGCAGGGTTTATGTGTTAAAGATGTGTGAAGTAAACAAAACAAAACTTCAGGTATGTTTTTGATTTTATGTTATAACATAGAAAACAGTGCAATATGGGACCTTTAAGTATTGCAGTATATTTTCTGAATAAAACACATATACAGTATATGGTAGACTATAAAAAATAAGATAAATTAGATATTATTTTCCTGTGGGGCCCAGTACCTGATGTAAACAGTGTGCCTAATGCTTCTTTTGTAACATTAAAGGCTTGTAAGAATACATCACGTTCATATGAGGTTGCTGTCTGAGTGCTGTCCTATTGACCGCAGTGAACGCCGATTTTATTGATAAAGGACAAAGGTGGTAATCAGCATTATCTACAACCGGACCTAGAATGTCAAGACGCAATGCACGGACTCACAGTATGGCGATTTCAGGGTGGATGTGTAACTTTAAAACAATTACATTCTGAATTGACTTGCTTTTATAAGGGTTAGATGGAAAAAGAAACTGAGACACTGCCAGTTCAGTCCTTGTTATCTTGGCAGAAGTGTTTAGAGGTTTAATACTCCCTGCTACAAAAGCATGGGCAATACAATCACAGTGGCTTGAGGGTTCATGTCTCCTGTGTTAGAACTGCAGTCTCATTTCTCTCCTTACAACCCGACTTCAGTTTCTTCTACAACTGTTGAACTCTGGGAATAGCCATGTTGTTTTTTCCTCTACTTGGACAGATTCTGTTTTGCAAATTGTTAGCCTCATTGCATATTTGCCTAAGTCATTTTGCCATGTTTTGGGGAAAATACTCTTACATACACTTCAATAAGACGGTGTGTGCTTTTTTTGGCTGTAAAAATCTTTCTGATTGGCCGAGGATGGAACCAATAACACCTACAGATGCAGCCAGTCCTGGAATTATACAAACTCAACTCAATTTGGCCAAAAATCACTAAGGTAATTATGCTAAGAGTCCTAATTTAGTGTTGACTTGCAGTGTTGGTATAGAGCTAGAGCTAAACTTTTCTGGTAAATGGTCTTTTCCACCGTCAAGGCAGTGAAAGTGCTTTACAGAACCACTCACCCATTCACACACACATTCATACACCAGTGTACTCAGACACTAGGGGCAGGGTAGGTTAAGTGTCTTGCTCAACAACAGCATCTATGGGAGCTGGAATTGTATCGCCAACCTGTGCACCACTGGATTTGACCGCTCAACCCATTATATTTATGTCAAGAGCAGGATTTGAACCGCAAACCTTCAGATCAGTGGCAAACAGTTAGAATGTAATATAATTAGCCAGAGCCAGTAACAAACTAACTGGAGAGTGGCATTGTTTCCCTTTAGTTTCTTATTATACAATTAAAACTCTTATTCCTCTTCAGAAATCTAGATTTACATTGGTCAAACTACAAATGAGTTGAAATGAGAAACAAAAATGTGTGAATACTGGCTGCCCTGGTCAACCACAAACACCGGCTCTTTGGATGTACTCGGTTCCCCTCTGCTCCGCTCTATAAAAACGCGTTCCAATAGCTGCGGGCCAGGAAGACCAAGTGAAAGTGGCTGTTCCGGGGCTTTGAGAAGCAGAGGTGGGGTGGGGGTGCGGTGGTGCTGGCCTGAGTCCGAGTCTTCTCCTGCCCTGGTGATTCTCCTGGAGCAGCCCCACATGCTCGGCACAAAGGTGAAGGGGAAACAGGTCAGAACATTGCTTTTTTTGTCTCCTCTACGGCACCTCCTCTGTATACCTCACCAGAAGGACCACCTCACAAAAATGACCCTTCCTTTCAATAAATATATTAATGAATATAATCTTTCTGACTGTCTTGGTCAGATTTTGTCTTATTTATAATGAGTTATGTTTTATTCCATTTCAATCTTTTTATTTGATGCAGTGTAGTGGAATCTTCAGGCCTGAAACACAGAATGTTATAGCGCAAATGTTTTGACACTAAAACAAATAAATCAGAAGTCAAACATCTCGTCTGGTCTCAGAAGCTAAACAAGGCTGGGCTTGGTTAGTACATGGATGGGAGACCAGGTGCCACAGAAAGGCACCAGTGGCAAAAACTGACATTGTGTCCTTAGGCAAAACACTTCTCCCACATTGCCTAGTAAGAAAGTGGCGTGTGCATGAGTGATGGTGGTGGGGCTGAGGGTGCAGACTGGCCTCAGCTTACCACCAGTGTGTTGTGTGTCTTGAGAGGAACTATATAAACTAATTAATAGAAATATTAATTAAACAAATCAATGATAATAGGCCCTTGTGCCATAGTGTACGTCACGATAATATGGCAATATGATGATATGATTACTGCGGGAATCAAACTCACAACCTTATTTGTAAAATAAGTCAAGGTTACACTTTATTGTCCCCTTAGGAAAAAAAATGTTCTCTGCATTTGACCCATCCTTCAATGTCCCTGAAGCAACGTGATGGAGTAATTGGTGCCACAGTTCATCAGGGACCCATCTCCATATTTTGAGCTGGGCTTGGTCAAAACTTTGAGTTTACCTTGTGTGCCTGTTTTACATGGCATTTCCCACTTCCCAGAAATCTAAAATCTTTGGGTAACTTATTGGGCAATTCCCAATCTCAAGCCTGGATAACTGAACACAGTCAGAAAGGGTATATTTACATTAGCATCTTTTCATTGGCATCTTTTACTTGTTTTAGTGTCTTTTACTTGTTATTAACCTTTACATGTCCCACCTTGTCTCGGCACACGGTTCATTTTCAGGTACCTTCCATGTTGTCCTTGGCATGCTCCACAATGCAAACAGTCTCTTTACAAAGCCTGGCGCTGTGAAGGTTAACTGGCCTCTTATCCACCTTAATACAACCACAAAAGAGCTACCCAGTGATACCGTAGTTCAAAAGGCGTCACCACACATACACCTCTCTGTCGATCTCCGTCACAAAGCACCAGTGACATGAAGAAAAATAACACTTCAAAAGATGCAAGCAGACAGAGGAAACCATTCAACACAATTTGTAACTTTCCTAAGCAGTGATCTCACATGTTCAACAAAGAATTCTTGACATTTAAAACACATGAAACAGATGCTTGGTTGGCCCTGAGATCAATGCTGAAGGCACAGAAACATTTGAAGGAAAGGTATTTTGATGAATGTGCTTGCTCATTTATCGTACTTAAAATTCCTACAAATGGAACAAATCCTGACTGAAATTTGGGACGTGATTTTCATTGTACCATGCACTGAGGGTGGGTATCTTGGTACAGACTCTCAAACAGCATTAAAGGTGTTTTGTGCAACTTTTCTGGAGGAGGGTTTATCAAATGCTTGTCTCCATGGAGATGTTTATTGTTTTGTTTGGCATTAAACCTTTCTATCATGGAGACCAAACTAGACCAAGTTACAGGTCAGATCTGTGGAGAGCATAGACTGTATAAAGAAGTGGACTAAGTGAGTGTGACGTCACCCATAGTGTTCAGATCCACTCAAAAGAAGCTCAGGTAACAGATACAGGAGTGAATTTGGAGCCACACTCCATATTTGGAAATCCAAGTATCATAGCAACCACAAGAGCCAACCACGATTGAGGTTGTTAAAGTGCCTGCTCTTCTCCCAGACCTGTTGCTAACGCTAGTGGGAGCGACTTGAAGGCATCTGATTGGTCCATTATTTATATTCATCTTGATTTAGGAACAAAACAGCGAAATGAAAATTCAGGGTCATGTAGAGCAGGTTAATATGACCATTTTAAGACCAAAATGACAAGGCTCACAGCAGCAGTTACAGACAGAGGGGCGACCAGAGCCCAATGTTAATCAATTGGAGCCAGGGTCAGAAGCAGCCAGAAGATCCCGCATGCAAACTTCCTATATCCAATCCACTTTATTTATATAGCACATTTCATAAACAAACAGTTTCCAAAGTGCTGCACAAATACAAAGCAAGAACAACAATAATAAAATTAAAATAAACACTCAAATTTGATCACACAGTAAAACCAGCCAAATAAAACACGAGCAAGAACCATACGCTCAGACCAAATCACACTAGTCCTAAAGCGCAACCATCAAACCACAGAGTAGCAACAAATAGATAAAAGCAATAAACTAAGTAAAGCATAAACAACACAGAGGGCCACCCAGCTCAGGCGGTGCTAAAAGCCAGAGGATAAAAATGTGTCTTAAGATGAGACTTAAAACCCTCCACTGTGGGGCTGTTCGGACATGAGCAGGGAGATCCTTCCAGAGTTGGGAGCCGGCCCCAGAGAAGACCCTGTCCTCCCTGGTTTTAAGTCTCGTTTTAGGCACTACGAGCTGGAGCTGGGCCTCGGACCTCAAAGCACGTGTGGGGATGTAAACTTGGAGGAGGTCTGAAATGTATCGTGGGGCTAGTCCATTTAGAGCTTTAAAAACAAATCATACAATTTTAAAATCAATTCTGTATTTAACGGGTAACCAGTGGAGTTGGGCTAGGATGGGTGTAATATGGTCTCTCTTTTTGGAACTGGTGAGTGATCTGGCAGCAGCATTTTGGACTAACTGTAACCTGTTGAGGGAGGATTGTGGGAGGCCTAAATATAGTGCGTTGTAGTAGTCCAGTCTATTGGTAACAAAAGCATTTAAGACTGTTTATGTTCATATATACGACCTGTGGTGGAGCGCCAACCCTGTTTACTGTCTTGTAATTGAATAAATATAAGGTAGAGCTGTTTAATGTCATACTGTGGAACATTCCTGGCAGAGCAATGACATTTCCATAGAAACAACCAGTTCACAGACCCCCAACCAAGAACGAAGTTACGTAGTGCACTAACATACCGTATTTTCCAGATTATAAGCCGCTACTTTTTTCCCAGGCTTTGAACCATGCGGCTTTTACAAAGGTGCGGCTATTCTATGGATTTTTCTTGCACTGCTAGGGGCACTCTAACTGGAATTTCAAAAACAAGATAGACGGAAAATTAATGCAAAGAAGAATACGCTACTTTTTATTTAGCAGATATAACACGCACGACAAATTACTAACTGGTAATTATTTTCAAATCCTCACCCCTTCATCATGAAAAGCACACGAAGGAGTTTGTATGATGCAAGTTTTAAGTTGGAGGCATCGATCTTGCTCCAGGAAGGAAACCGCTATAGAGCCCTGCACCCACGGGACCCAACACAAAACAGTGTGGTGTGGGATATATTCTGAAAGCGGGCGGGAGTGGGCGGGAGCGGGACTGAAGACTGCGGGAGCGGGCGGGAGCGGGACTGAAAATTGTGTCCCGCGCAGACCTCTACCATGCTGCTGCACATAAGCTTGGCGTCAAAGTGACTTGTGGTTTCACTGCACAGGAGAAATGAAGGTAATCAAGTACCGGTTCTTTTCTGTTTTTGACCTCGTTTTAATCAGCACAGTTGCTGCCGTGTTAAAAGGCACTGTTCGGAAAGAATCTGTTCAGGTACATAAATGTACATTTACAGTACAAAATCGTTCTGTATATGCAGTAAATATCTCATTTTTCAACATAGATATCAGCGGCTTATAGCCCGGTTGCGGTTTGTATATACTTAAAAAAATAAAATGAAATAGAGTGGATGCGGCTTATATACCGGTGCCTCTATAGTCTGGAAAATACGATCATTATTTTATGTATTTATTGTTTACTTTATTTTATTACATTTACCTAAACTAGAAAATTCTTGCTTCAGAATGTTTCCAGGGTTGGGGTTAGATGATGATGCAGACTATGTTATAAAGAACATGGTACCAGCAACAACTAAAACTCTTTATTCTAATCAGTCAAAATAAATTGACAATAACATGATTCACATTGCATTACTCTTTCTTTCTACTTTTTCTCAATACGCTTTATTTGATTTTTTTTATTATTATTTTTACTTTGTTCTTTTTTTGCTAATTCAAAGGGGTTGTATTTACATGATAGCTCCACAGTAGAGGTTGAATAATTTCTATAGAGTGTGAATATGCAAATAACGGCTCAAACATATGAAAACACACCCTACATGCAATTATGTAAATAGACTTTGCCTATTCATTCAGTTACTCACCCTAGTATTCGCTCATGCATTCATTTGGCATATTAGGGGCTCTCTCTCTGCAGACTGTACACACAATGGACACTCTATGACAGGGCTGACCCTCTCTCAGCTCAGCCTCAAGCTACTGTTGTTTAGTGTTTTGTGCTTGAGGACAGCAGCTGGTGTAATGTGTGACTAGGCATTTTGCTTTCATTCAGACAGTTACAGAAATGCAGTTTGTATATTTAGTTGTATTTATTTTAAATTGTATGCGTTTTATCATATTTGTGTGTGAGAAATTTTTTGATTCATGGACCTGATGTTGCTGACTAGATTGTGAAGAACATTTGTGGTACCAGCAAGGATGAAAACTCATTATTCTAACTGATAAAAATAAATTGATAAGAAGGAACAATAACATCACAGGCTTACAACAAAGAGCCGTGCAGCTGTGAGTACCTCCACTGTAGATCACACTAGCGAGACACCGATTTTTTTTCATTTGTACCAAATTGACTACTTGAAGCTGCTGAATCCTACGTACAGAGAGCAGTGGGCATATGCTGGTGGCGGTGAGTTTATCGGCAAACTGGCGTCTTGAAAATCGATTAAAGATTGTTCAAACATGCACAAATCACTTTAAATACAATTTCGGGTAAGTAAACAGCGAACGGAAACAACTATAACATGGTTAAAAGCTCTATTTGCATGAGGTCCACGTTAAAGAAGACTTATAATGCTTTTTAGCGTACTAAGTATTGATTTATACCATAACCTAGATCATCATTTTACATTTTGATCACTGTAAAATACAATACTGATTTAAGTCTAATTCTTGAAACTGACGACCAAGCAGTGGGAGGGAAGGGGGTAGGTGAAAACAGATTTTTCTGAGCAGTCAAGCCTCAAATGGAGGAAAATACAAGATTACTCAAACATGCATGGATCAGTCAAAACAATTTTGAGTAAAGTAATGTTGAGGTCCTGTTACACAAAATGGATCCTTGTGAATTTAAATTCATGCTATAATGCTGTTACCTCCTCAAAAATATACCCGGAGTTGTGTTTTGTTTCATTTACACGTGTTTGAGGAGTCCTGGTTTATTAGTCTATCTACATCTCCAAAGCTCAAAATGCTCTGTTTCACCTCGTGTGGTAGTTTTCAAGGGCTGAAATGATTTAAATGGTTTTAGTAAAGGTGGATGGAGTTTAAAAACACAGCAGAGCATCACATAACATGGGTGAATGAACATATGTGAATGAAACAAAACTCCAGCCATGTTTTTGATGAAGAAACAACATTAGAACATAGGTTAGAAACTAGTGTAATATAGGCCAGTTAAACATAATTTTACATTATTGTATTCTTGATCCTACCTTTAGAAGACAAGCACTCTCTCATCCTTATGACACCATTCTACTGCTCTTTTTTCAGACCCCAACAATCCCCCAATCCAAAGTGTCACCCTCTGTTTGATATGAAGACAAATCTGAGCCTGACATGCAATATTAGACAATAAGATGTTCAGGGGAATCGCTGGTGAGTGATGGTAGGAAACTTTTCAAAGTAGATCACCACCACCCCGCTCCCGCTCCCGCCCACCACTACCACAGCTAACACATACACACAGGTCCATATGATCTCATAAATATGCTTGTTTCTTGAGAGCGCACCGGTGGGTCAGAGCCGTAGATTGATCTCCACTCGGACTGACGTGAAAAATGTCCGTAGAATGCTGCCGACAGGTGTTTCTGATCAGACCGGTGACCCCCACGTGACCTGCAATCACTAATTTTAAGGCCTGCTTCCATATGGTCCAACACCGATAAATTAAAGGTGACGCGTGAAGCAAAACTGAGCAAAGAAAAAACAAAAAACAGTATGATTTTCTGAGTCTGAGTATTCTATTGATTATAATGATTGCTACGGCAGTTTTACTAGTGAGACTGTAGACGTCTTGTGGTTTTCTGTTACTTTGTTTATAATGCAGTTACATAACAATCCAAAATACCTGGCAGATATTTCAGTTCAAATGAACTGATATTTGGAAAGTACAGAAATAAAACCACAAACTGGTTTTATAATAGCTTGACACTCTGAGGAAAAAAATGGAACACACAGAGTTCTGTCCATATAGGCCCAGCACTTACGAAGATGAATATTAATATAATGAAAGTGAAATTAAATGAAAGTTTTTGCCAAGGGGAACAAAGGCAGTGCCAAGTAAACTCAGACAAACCTTTAATTCACAATGGGAATTATTTGGACACAGTAGCTCATTTACATTACACATTACACACATTACACGATATTAACAAAGAGACAAAAAAACAAAAACAGCAATAATACATTTCAAAATATGAAAGTATCAGTATATAATAGTATGCGTACAATATATGTACAAAAAGAATACAACCAAATTAAATAAAATATATACAAATATATCAAGAATGGGATAGGGAGCTACAGTGCAAATGTTTTAATTTTAACATTAAAGGTGCACTATGTAACTTGTTCAGTGGAGGGTCTGTCAATTGCTTGTCTCTATGGAGATATGACTAGAATGTTCCACAGTATGGCCAGAAACTTATGACTTTCCGTACATCCATCCAGACTTGCAAGCCAAATTACATGTTAGATTTGTGGAGAGGCAATATTTTTGAGCAATAAATTAAACCCAAGCATTAACATGGAGACAAATAGGTTGCAGAGCCCCTCCAGAAAAGTTACACAGTGCACCTTTAAGAGAGGAAACTGTCAAATGTGTTGATGTAAGGCTATATTCATTTTACCAATCAGAATTTATGAAGTTATCAGGAAAAAATAACCTCTTCAGCCTGTCCTACATCCACTAAGAACAGCCTCACACCAGTTTGAACACGACACACAGCACGAGATAGAATGAATAAAATGTTACATGTAAATAATAAATATCCCAAGAGCCGATGGAAGCAAAAAGAATTACTTGTCCCCTCCCGAGACCATGCAGCATTTTGTCCGAACAAAAGTGATAAAAGTACAATTTAGTAAATAACTGCATCATCCAAGGGTTTTTACACAATAAGTAGAGCCTTCGTCTGGTCCCTGTGCGCTAGTAAGTCCATTCACACAGGCCCCGAAACACTCCAGGCTGCATGTTGGGGTAAACTGCGTAACAAATTGAAGAAAGAGGCTGGAAGTGGCGGCCTGGTAAACTCCCCAGTGCTGTATTATTCATATGACAGCAGTGGTCCTGTGTTGTAACCTGCTAAGATGGGGAACACCAGTGATACGGAGGTGGCGAAACACACACAAGACACCAACGAGGCACAGCACGAGGCCGACTAGGTGCCTCGCTGCATAATTGGGAATTATTAAACATGGCTCTAGCGGCGAGGTGATCATCAAATCGTATTTTCAGTCTTGAGGGATGAAGGCGGGAATTAAAATGTTGGCATGGTTAGTGTTAAGGGCGAGGAGGAGGAAGAGGAAGAAGAGGAGGAGGAGGGGGGGTGGTCTTGTCTTAAAGCTCCCCTGATTCGATTTCTTTTAAGGAAACAAAGGAAATGCATTTGGACAAACGCACAGATGGATGATGTGCGCTGCTGTAAATTGTGGGTTGTTGTAAATTGTAATCGGGATAAATATTTCAGCAGTGACTGGACCAACAGAACCGAGGGAAAAGGTTAACAGCTATAAGTGCTAATGTATTCTCCAGTTCAAGAAATATATACACTATTATGAGTTTTAACTAAGGCAGATTTTAGTTTTGTCTCATTTTTTAACATTTGATAAGTCATTATAAGCCTCTTTTCATTTTGAATGTATTTAACTGGTATAATAAAAGCACCTATACAGACATTTTCTCAATATATTTCAAAGAGTGAATATGATTTTTTTGTGGTTGTGTGTGTGTATGTTTCAAGTTTTATTTAATTTGTATGCCCAAAATTGAACATAATGAACACTGGATTCATGCATCACCAAAAAAACCCCCAACAAACTATATACTACTATATTTTCTCATTTACATAATTTCTATTTTTGTATTTTAAAATAGTGGGCAGAGATCTAAACACATGCTTTATAACTAATTTAAGTAGAACAATATGACTTCATAATAATAACACTCTAATTTGCCTTAATAAAGTAAGTTTTTTGGGTGTTTTTTTGACAGAATATAATTTCTTTTGCAATAGAACCTACCTGTACGACTGGAGGGATTACGCAGACGTCTTAATGAAAGAACAAATAGCTGATTAAGAATGATTCAGGATTAGGAACTACTTAATCAAGTAGTTAGAGTATTAATTAAGTTGTGACTAAATCATTCTTACATTCTTAATAAACTATCATTGTAAATTACATCTTTATTCATACTTTATTAAAACTACTAAAAGGACTATCTACAACAGTGTTACCAAATTCCACTTCTACTGTTTTTTGAATCATATTTTACATAAATTGCATACCTCCATCACAAAAATAAAACAATAAAATAAAATGTGTGTGACAGGGACATGCATCTCTGGGCTCATTGGCTGGTTACATTCTCTTCTATGGAGAATCACAGTGAAATGATGACGCTATAGGACTGGCCTCTATCATGTGAAATAATGCTGGTGGGAGCAGTTAGCAGGACGCTGGATGATATTGCTAACGCTCTTACGGATTACTTAATTATCAGGCCGTGTCGACGCTGGGCCCTGTTAATGTTTAGCAATATGGCCTCCACCGCACTTAAGGAATAAATTGTATTGCTCCATATCTCTCACCCCCACCTCGCACATACAAACACCCCTCTGCTTGTATAGATCATTGAGGACAAAATGGAATGGTTACTGAAGCAAAATCCGTAATGCTGTTTCACAATAACAATTTCTTTAATTGGGCATCTCCGCCTATTTCACCTCAAATGTTTTATTTTTTAATTCATCCGAGCGATAATCAGACTTGCGATGCTCTTTGGCGCACGCTGCGTTTATGATTCGGAATCATGAAGAGCAGAAATTGCTATTGCCTCAGCAGGAAGTGTTGTTGTGCGCACGGTTGTAGAGGATAAGAATATGAAGTTAATCATGAACTCAGTCAGTCAGAGAGAGCGGTGCTGAATGAGGCCTGCAGAGACAAACACACACTTGAGCACTCAAAACATGCACGATTGAGGCGCCGTATACAATAATAATATTTGTCACACACTGGCCTCACATGCAAACCAAAATCTGATTAATACTGACTGATGATTTCTAACCCTTTAAAATTATTTAAAGGACAAGCAAACTGCACAATCCAATGTGAGTATTCAGAGGGACCATGATCATGAAAAAAAATATACAATTTTGCACTTTACATTTCATTTAAAGGTCCTATATTATGCAAAACTGACTCTTGTGAGCTTAGCATCATGTTATAATGTTATAACGTCCTCAAAAATACCTGGAGTTGTGTTTTGTTTCACTCACATATGTTTGATTATTGCTTTATTATTAATTTGTCTCTAAAGTCTCCAAAGTACAAAACGCTCTGCTCCACCCTCTGATGTCAGGAAGCAGTAATCTTCAAGTTAACAGCTCCTTTTACCTTTAGTTCAGTAGAAATACGCAATTCCAGGGCTGACATTATCCATTTTATTCTAATGAAGGTATATGGAGTATAAAAACACAGTGGAGCACTTCCTATATTACCACATGACATCACAAGGTGGAGCAGAGCATTTTCTGATTTAGAGAAGAACTCTATATATGCAGGGTTTGTGTGTGGCTATACCCAAATTCTTTCTGTGTAGTTGAGCAAAAAATGTATTATTGTATGAGCAGTGGTAGAAATGGGACCGCTGTGTGCTGTCTGCATCTAATTATAAAGAGCTTAATCCTCTGACAATGCAAAACTCATTATAAATATAAACTTATTATGGTGAATAATTAGGATGCTAAGGCTGCTAAGGTAGGTGACGAATAACTTCAGACCACTACAAATCATTTAAAAATAAACTCATTCTGTTTTTGCATTTTTAAGTAAAATTAGGTACAATGCCTTTAAGTGGGCTTCAGTGGTTCAATATGAAAATGTCAAAAATCTTTTAGTGCCTGTTTAGAACTCCTCTAACCCTGCTTGATAAACACTTCTGATCTAGTGTAGCTGGTTTAGCCAGCTACAAGAAGAAATCATGAAAAATCGCTCTAAAAACAACACACACAAGAGAAACATATTTTCACAAGAGCATCTGTTTCTGCGGTTGGGTGTCAGACATAAGGCGGTATTGAAACGGTCTAAAGAGGTCAGAGGTCTGCCAGAGGTTGGTGTCATCAGGAGGTCACTGTCATTATTAATGTGGAGTGTGTAGACAGTGGTGCAGGGTGGTCTTACAGCAAAGTCAAGACATGCGCTTATGGACAGATTCTATAGTATATTTGATTTATTTATTTATTCATTTATTTGATTGGGACAATGCATGTTAATGAACGGACATGACAAAATGCATGAATGTAAACATGCCGGATTGTAGCCACAAGGCTAATTTCCATCCGTAGTTCCACGGGTCAGAGTCACAGGGGTCAAAAATACATCAGTAACATTTAGTAAAACAGTAAAATTTACATTAAACAATAATCAGACCCTATATACAATTTTCCATACTCACCAACTGCACAATCATACAGATAACCACACAATTCATTTTGAATGGTGTCAAAACCTGCTGACAAAATGTGCACACACAGGTTAATTAATTTAGATTTTATAAAAAAAAAAGAAAGAAAAAAAGATAGCCTTTTTACTGGTAAGTATTTTTTTTTATTTTGGTGGTTTTATTTCCTGGTGAAACACTGGCAACCGACCATATATATAAATGGACATAGCAAACCTGTTATAGCCGCCACACTCCAAATAAGAAGTGAGCGCGGGGGTTGATTCTGGCTCCAACAGCTCCAATTGACTTTACATTGAAAAGCTGTCACCCCTCTCTCTGTAACTGCTGAATGAGTCTCGTTATTTTGGTCTTAAATGTTTGTATCAACCTGCTCTACATGATTCTGGTGTTTTTTTATTTTGCTATTTTGTCTATTAATAAATTCCTTCATGGTTCCAAATTCGCTCCTATAACAGCTAGCCAGGTGAGCTTCATTTGACTGGAGCCAAACACTATGGGTGACGTCACACTCCCTTAGTCCACTTCTTCATACAGTTTATGAGTAAATGTGACACTAATACAAATAAATTACCATACTTTTATATTGTTAAAATGTATGTAGAAACTGCCATAAATAATAATGTAAATTGTGTTTAAGAACTCACTGCTGCTTTGTAGTTTTCTTCTAAATTATTTTTTCACAAACAGATACCAGCCCTGAAACCAAGCAATAGCAAAACATGAAAAGCTGTCAAATGCAAGATACTGACACAGATTATTGGGAATATTTTCATTTGCATATAATCATTGACAACTTCTTATCTGTAATCTCCAAACTGCGTCAGGGGTAGTATTGATCAGTGTAATGTTGTCGCTCAGATGATAATAAGGGGCAAGTCAAAGATTAAAGGGCAAATGTCGTGAGGTGCCCCGTCTGAACACCTGCATGAGAGTTCTTCAAGGACAACAGCAGCTCCATCGGGGGCCTGCTAGACTCTGTGCGTCCTGCTCTATTACAGATGCATATAGATCCAGCAGCGCTTCAATAATCAATACATGCAAAATGCACCAGTCAAGTACAATATTGTCTGGGAATATATATTGGCAACGTATCTTAAACTATACAAGCTTAGGTGACAATAGGGTATCGTACTACAAACTGTGCAAACAAAAAAACAAAAAAAAACAATTTGAAGTGTGATATTTTGCTACAGAGAAATACAGCGATAAACAATAATACTGAACTACTTTATGCCACTGCCATAATGACCCTAAAGCTTGATATTCTCAATGAAGCCTTTTAAGATGTACAATATCATTAGATATCAGGTGCTATGAGGATTGGGCAGCAAGCTGCCCCCGCGACCCAGCCGGATTAAGCGGGAGAAGATGGATGGATGAATATCATTAGAAACATGACTTGCACAAAATAAATAGCAAAATGAAACACTTTAGTATTAACAATTACCTATATAAACTAGTTTATTTACCCTCTACAATTCAAATCTTATATAAAAAATACACACTAGAGCAAATAAAATGGAAACACAATGAGCCCCAACACATAATGGTACAGTTCTAATATATTGAAGGATAAGTTGGTATAGTAACATTAGTTCATTGTACTTCAGTCCACCTGCTTCTCTTAAGTTCTCTTACATAGTGACTTTGTCCATCTTATCTCCACCCAGAGAGCAGCATTAACATGGAGGCGCAGAATCTCTCCAGTAGTGTTATAGTATTACATGAACAGTGCAATAGGCTTTATGGAGGTGCTGCTATCACAGGTAGGCCTTATCTATAATTAAAACTGTATTTTAAGGACATGCAAATGCACTTATTAGCAGACCTAACATATGTCCCTCCCAATGTGCAGGGGACACAGTTCAAAGATTGGTTTGAAGGGAGTATTCGTGATCATGGGTAAATAAAGGTTATCTATTTCATTCTGTGGCCGGTGCGTTTATTTTATCATTAAGATGTGGACTCATTTTGTTTGCATAGAGGAAAAATGTTTACAGCAGAACTTTAACAAATCCTCTGAAGAAATTGTATGAGATCTTCTGAAGAAACCGGCTACCAGTTTACAGTTTTCAGATTAAAAGATTCAGGGCAGTTGCAGTGAACGCAATACTAATTTTATTCTACAATGTAATACTAAATGTTCATGTAACTTGTATCATGATGATTTAATTAATACATTGGGATTGTACAGTATTTTTGGTCAATATTGCTAAGAACCCAAAGCTAATCTACCATGAGGTTTAGACATTATTATTTTGAACACACACTTTCTAAAATTGTTGATTAATACAACTGTTTATTTCTTGTGTGAAAGTTAAAAGAACCACTTTTGCTGGGCTCATAACTTTAGCCTTTATGGTGCTTTGTAAAATAGAGCAGCTTACTGTACTTGATCCAAATGTGTAAAAGCTGTATGTAAATGAGTGTGCCGGGAGGACGCACACAAACAATGCAAATATTGCCCCCTTGTGGTTCAGCACCGAGTGGAGCAGAGGAGCCATGGGACAGCAGCCTCCCAGAGCAGGCCCGTGAGGAGCATCACCATGACCAGGGAAGGGACAGGCTCTGGTTAAAGCAGCACTGTGGAGTTCTCATGGGACACAGAAGAAAAGTATGGAAAACTTGGAAATGTATGGGAATGGAGGTTGTTAATTTGTTGAGAAAATGTGTTTTAGACAAATAATTTCACCTCAGTTTTATAGATTATCATTACAGATTTACCCTTTCAAAGAATGTGTATATATATGTGTGTGTATATAAACAAATATATATATATATATATATATATATATATATGTGTGTGTGTGTTTATATACACACACATATATATACACATATATATATACACATATACACATACACACACACACACATATATATATATATATATATTTTCTTTCTCTGTGTTGCTGTAGGAGGATTGGTTACACGACATTATTTTGTTTTTAAGTAACATTATCTCTACTTGTGTACAAATACTATGTACTTCATGCAGCTCTGCCCACTGCACAGTCTGTGATAGTAAAAAAGTGAGAAGACAGACCAGTGTATGTCTGCAGCTGAACTCCCTCATGCCCAAAGCAGCACAGATCTTGGACATGCACAAAGCAACTTCAGTGTAAATGTGATCTTTTGCCACCATGACATCCCTGCTTGAAGATACAATTATCTTAAGAACTCTGAATGTTGAACGCCATAAGCCCCAGCTCTCGTGTGCTGTCTCTCTCCTTCTCCCATTTCAATGTCACTTAAAGTCACGCTGTTAATTTATCGCCTCCTTAATACTGACGGACAAAGGTGGTGCGCAGAGCTGTGAGGCGTTCTATCAGGTTTATCTGTACAGGTCGTTAACCTTGACCTGCTCTGAGCGCCTCAGTCCCTCCCATCCAGCGAGTGCGTGTACAATGCCCCTTCGAAGTTTCCCTCCTTCCCCATAGTAGTGTTCCAAAGTGGCCTTAATTGTCACATGGCAGCCACCGTAGTTTCTTAATTGATCTGACCTTTCCTAGCACTTTGTAAATTTCCAATCTCGCTTTCATTGTTCCATCTGGCACTGTGGGAAACGGACATCTGCTTGACTGTATTTGAGCGGCTGATCTCTGTACAGATATTTTTAAACTTAATGTATGCTCCAGCAGATGTTAGTTTTTATAGGTGAAGGGCTGGACTGCGCAGCCATAACGCTCCCCTCAACAATTTAAATATTGACATCCCAAATTACAAAGCAGGCTGCCAACTCGCCCCCGCCACTATGAGAGGGTTTTGTCTTTTGTCAGCAGAGAGAATGCACCGGACACCAACACAATCAACTTTTGCACTCTTTTTGGAGGGCCTTTACTTACAATATACAAACCTAGTGGTGTGCTTTGGCCCACTCAGGAAGTACGGTCTTAGAATTGTATATAACAGAGGCTTTCTTCCTGTTCCTTTAATGTAGAGATCAGTTTTGTTTCCTAATCCAACAAAAGGAGATTATATGACAAAGAGCTACTGCTCTATTCCAGCCTCAAACCTGCAATGGAGCACTGGTATGGTACCTTAAAGAGTTTAAAAATCTGTTCAAAATTATTACTAATGGATTTTTAAAATTATATTTAAGGTAACTGTACATTGAGGATTAATGCCAGCAAAAATAATTTGTACGGAATACAAATGAGCACTCTTATTTAAGGAATTAAAATTGTATTTGCAAACATATGCTCTCCAATTAAAGGCAATTTATCTTATTTATTAACTTATTTTTATTTCATCGCGACAAGTATGTACATGTACACATTACAACACACATGTCTGTCTCTAGAAGGTTTACACAAATTCATATATATTTATAAATAAATGCATAATAATAAATATTTTTTGTCAAGGACATGAAATGTAGTAACCTACTTTGTGTTAAAAAATTGTGACGACTTCTCATTTTAAAATGACTAAAATATCCACTATCAACACAGTACATTTCCTCCCCTCTGATTAATAAGTCTCTGTATTTGTAGATCCTTGTACCATGGGGCATTGGCTCTTGTGCTTCTATCTGGTCTACAGAAAAGTGCTCTGCCCTCTCTATCTCTCCCATGGATGACACATAGTGGACTTGAAACTTCATTTTCTGCTATGACATTTTCCAAAAGATAAATTTCCTATGGCCTGTATTTTCATGGCAAAGTGCTAGGGGATGGCCGTACCTGCAGGCTGTTAACTTGCTGCCATATAATTGACTGATTAAACGCTTATTGATTGCAGAGATCCAGATGATGGCAAAGGATGTGAATACTCCTGCCCTTGCTTTTTGCACTGTCCTCTGTTCATCAGCAGTGGAGCTGAAGGGAGCTGATACCACTGCTGTGCTGCATGTCACTGCAAAAAAGTTATGTTCAAACTTTGATGATTTTTTAATCTGAATTTAATAACTTGACTTGAAATGTAAAAAAAAAACCACTCATGTGTAAGCATAGACTGTATAAAAAAGTGGCTCCACTCAAATGAGGCTCTCGATGCTCACGGTTACAGGGGTGAATCTGGAGCCAGGCTCTATGTTATGAATAGGATTTTTTGACGGACAAAATAGCAAAAAATAATTCAGGATCATGTAGAGCAGGTTAATATAAACATTTTAAGACCAAAATGACGAGGCTCAGTGCAGTAGTTACAGAGAGAGGAGCCACAAGATCCCAATGTAAGTCAATGGGAGCCATGGTCAGAAAGAGCCGAAAGAGCCGCCTGGAGCACTTCCTGTTTGACATGTGGCGGCTTTTGCGTTAGCAATGTCCACTCATATATACAGTCTATGTGTGTAAGTTATATTATACTTTTTGCAGCTTAGTTATTAAAAAACTGTTCCAGAATTATGCTGTGTTACTTTAACTATTATCAAATTTCTTACATTTTTACTACAATTTCATACAATAAATTGCTCATAAAGTGGGATGAACTTTTTTCTGTGTTATGGTAAGGGAAGTAAAGTTACCAAATGTTTTGCTAATAAACATGATTTTCTTATCAGGTGATGAGGGTAATTGGAGCATGAAGAGGAAGTGGTAAGCCCCTTTCATATTTTGTGTGAAAAGCATGTTTGTTTTTAAACAATGACCAGTATTTAGTGGAGTCTGCTTTATTTGCCCAGTAGAGGAGGGCATGTCTGTTCTTAGTGGCTCCCTCCATAAGCAGAGTGCTGTGCAGACTCTGAGCGCAGCCTCAAGGTCACAGAGCAGTGCTCCCTGAAGCCTGTGCCACCTCTGATGGACACGTCTTCCTCCAGAGCCGAACGGAGCAGCTCTCACACAACATCTGCTCCACACAGCAGCCTATTCCCCGGCCGGGCCAGATGGCAGCCTCCTCTCATCCAGGACAAATCAGGGAAGAGCGGCCTGCAGGTAGCGCCCCAGGCAGGCTGTGCCACTCACCGCTCACTACCCTCTGGAGGCTCCCAATGTTCCCTCCTGTCAAAAGACAAATTGTCCAACAGACTAGTCTTTTATGAATTCACCCTGCGGTCCGTTTCTCAGAAGAGGTTAAAGAAAATCCTTGGCCTGAGCGGATCAACTTTGAGACCAAATTCTGTTCTCTCAAAAGTTAGGGACCGCGAGACAGGGCGACCTCCAAACAAGCTTCCAAATCTACTGAGGTGACATTCAGAAATGCAGACCAATACTCGGTCAGAACACTTACAAAAATGAGTGATTACATTACAGACTTACTACATTAAGTTTACTTTTTAAAAGTTTGAACCAGTGAAAAAAAAATGGCCTTTGACACACAAGTCATCACATATTATGAGTATAGTGATTTACACCAGATGCCCTTCCATAGCAGCCCCTTTAGTGGATGCAAGCTTTAGCACTGGTCTAGCTGGAAGAACAAGCTCGGTTTCATATTTTACATGAAACTGGACCTTCCATTTTCTGCACGGTAAATATGAACATAACAAGACACAAGAGAACTCACTGAACACCAGTTTAACCCATTATATCATATTATGGAAAACAAAACAGACAGAGTGCACCAGTCTCATCCCACAGTGTGTTTATGTTGTGGCTGTGTAGAAGCTCCACTCAGCTCTGTAACACCGAGTGAGGTCAACCACAGGCGGTTTCTTCTGATATACAATGACACATGCCCTGCAGTTGTGTTTATTTAAATATTTTATTGAACTCTTGAAAAATGTAGTTTAAATGGTCTTGAATTACCATAAATAAACAAAGTGGCAGGGAATTGTTACTTAATTTTATTCTGGTCTGTGCTGATGCTAAGCAACTTGTCACAACTGTTTATGTGTTTATTTAGATCTTCTCCTTCACTCTTTTTGATCTGTGTTTAAATATCTTCACTCTTGTCTGCTGCCTGCATATAAACAACCAGTTTCCAAAAATATTAAACAATTTTTTAACTGCACTTGTATTTTAATCAGCAGCTAAGTGTTTTAGGGGTTTAAATAGTTATGAAATGAGTATCGCTAAGGGCTATCAAGGTTTGTTTACGCTGACTTGGGCTCTTCAGATTTAACCTAAATATGTTTATTCACTCACTGAGGATGAGCTAATAACATCTTGAGCTAAATTGCCCCCAGTGGCAGAATATTCAACAAATGACACCAGTGTTATTTATTGAAATTTGGTAATTGCAGCCATACTTCATCAAGAAAGAAAAAACTCCTTAAGCACTGGATGATGCAGGACCACCACGAAGCACTAGCAGCCAATACCCACTCTTAAACTTAAGTGTTTACATTTCACTGTTGCTATAGACTTCAGGCGGCACAATGGCTGAGTGGCTAGCAGTCTCACCTCAGAGCGGGAAGGTTCTGGGTTCTGGGCTTTTCTCTGCAGAGTTTATATGTTCTCCCTGTGTCTGTTGGTTTGTTTCCAACATCAATCCAAAAAACACGCACAATAGGTTTCAATCCTCCAGCTGAGGTAGTCCTGACTAAGCCTAGTGCAGGATCTGGAGATGGGTTCCTGGGTTCCTGGGCTCCTGCTCCTGCCTGGTTGTTCCAGCGGCATTGAACGTTGGGTCAAATGCAGAGGACAATTTAACCCAATAAATGTAGTTAATATGATTAACTTAGGCTCAGGAGTAGAACCATGCCTCAATAGCCCTCACCTCCTCTCCAGGGACACTTCTACCACATCTCAATTTCCCAGAAGCCTATTTGTAGCAGCCTATCCCAGCATCCCAGTTTGTCCCGAATAACTCGACCCCACCCTCCCAACCCCTATCTGCTCATCTTCCAGACATAAAACGCCTATGAGGGAGGTCCTGTTCCTGCTGGGCCATGTGAAGATTGAGACTGAACCCCCACCCTGAGTCTTGACCCAGCAATCCTGACCCGCCTCGTCTCTCTATAATAAACACTTTTCACTTTGCACATGTGTTGTTGGTGTGGTCCTTGCTAGTGAATCTACCACTGAGGAATTACACAGACATTATGTTTTGCAGCAGTCTCTTATTTTGCATGTTAACGAAAATGATTAAAATATGTTGCACAATCTTTTTACATGTTCAATATAATGACCACAAGATCTAAAATCTTACAAATACTGCAATTCTTACGACAGACTTGGCAAATAATCACTATATCTACCACATCATTTGATTTTGTACAAACACCTGACTCCAAACCATTTCCAGCCCAGCATGTGAACCTAATACTGTATGTGGTCCGCACAGTGGACCACATTGTGATCATTAAATGTCCATGCTGCAAATCTTTTTAATTATTCTTCCTCCCTAACCCTTTAATGAGAAGACTATTCACTGATAATGCCTTTAATCGGACAATGAGATTCACTTTTTCAATTACCGACTGACCACGTTGCAATGTAATTCTTATTCCATTTAACTCCAAGGCCTTGCGATAAAACAAATACAAATAAATGACCGAAATATTCATTTAAAAAGTAATTTATTGTGAATTTGTTTGGTTCGGGAAAGGGTCATTTGTGAAGGTTGATCCATAAAATAAAAAAAAGAAATAAAAAAAATCTCTGGTATGTGATGCTGTCCTGTGCACTTAAAGCAGATATTGCCATTTGGTGGATGAGTGGCACATGTTGAGTGATTGGCTTTTGTTTGAGCGCAGCTGAAATGGGACATGAGAGCACACCAGTCATTTTAATGGAAAGCGCTGAATGCAGTGAGCAGTCCATCTGTGTTCACAATGGCCCTCAGAATGGTGGTTAATGTGCATAATGAAAGGTGTGGGACTCTGGGTAATTATGAAGAGAAACATGAGGTCTCGATATTTTAAATACAGTTTGGAGTGTGAATAGACTGTGGTCTTTTCAGATCTTACAAGGTGTCTTAACTTCACTTTGCTACAGTCAGATACCCTAATATGCTCATAGCAATTTTCTAGTTATTGTTTACTTTAACCTTTGTTTAACCTGGAATGTTAAGCTGTTATAAGCTTGAGCAATGCACTATGAACTTTGATGTAGCACCTTAATAGTTTAGCTCTTTAATCTTTGTGTCTTTGCATCTAATGTCCATGGAAATATTATTGCTTTTCCATGAACGTTAACTTTATCTTCATTAATGGAGACCACCAAGTGACGCAACCAGAGCAAGTTAGACGTCAGATATGACGAGAGGCGAGCTTGCTCACAATAATAATGGTAATTTCGATGGATAAAAGGAATGGAATTGAATAAAAAGATAGTTAAGTTTAATGCTAGACTGTGGAACAATCTTGGTAAAGTATTGGAAGTAAAATAAAGAGGGCACAAAGAGCTTAATTAAATTTCACTTTTGTAAGAGACCCCAGAACAAACCTATTGTTTATGTGTTTAGTGAAAAGGGAAACCAAACAGAGAACATGCAAACCACTTTGCCTGACTAAAATAGCTCACACCCTCCTTCCTATTCTGGACCATTGCTTAATATTCCAAATGAAAAAACACAGTCCCAGAATAAAAGGCTTCCACAGTTTGAGTGAATTTTAAAGCTGAAGGCAAAATCTACAAACTGCAGTGAAAAACCCCAGAGAGCGACACAATTCCCCCACTGATCATCCAATTTGGCTGATAGCAGAAGGAGGAAGAAAAAAATGGGTATAAAGAAAAAAATCTCCAAGGAACCCTCCATCACCAAGTAGCGTGAAAGTAGCGCCCCACATTGATCCAGCGCATTAATCATGAGCAGACAAACAGCATGTTGTGTCTGTGGGTAATTGTGACTCGCGACCATACTTAGCCTATAGCAACTCCCAACATGAGCTGATAAACCACTCTATTACCACTGCACAATGTAGGACACACTCAGTCACAGGGCCTCCTGAAGCAGGTTTACCACAGCGAGCTTATCTGTGGGCCACATGAAAGAATCCAGTCTAACTGGAAGTTGTATAATATTCTAAATCAAAAGCGTTGTTATGTGTTGTGCAAATGGGCTATGAGATTAAAGTTATGGACATTGACGCTACTTTGCAGCTGATTTCATCAACATTCCAGCTAACTGAAAGCACTACTCTGTCAGAAGCTCTGTTATTCAAGTTAGACTGCAAAAAACAAAATCTAGTCAAGCTAAAATGACTTGAATTAAGAAAGTTTTACCCTGATTTGAGTAAATTTCACTTGACAAGTAAAATGATCTGCCAGTGCAATAAGATTTTTTGTTCTTAAAATATGAAAATACTCTTGCTAAACTTAAAATAAGAAAAACAACAACTTTCTGTGCTTAAAACAAAATTGAATGTTGCTTGAATTAAGAAAAAAAAACCCACTTATTTCACTGGCAGATAATTTTACTTGTCAAGTTGAATCCACTCAAATAAAGTAAAATGTTTTTAATTTAAGTAATTTTAGATCTTGACTTTTGCAGTGGCTTACAATCATGTCTGTACTTGGACCCATTTGAGTCAATCCTTGCTATTTGACCTGTCAAAGTTGAATACACTCAAATAAAGTAAAATGTTCTTAATTTAAGTCATTTTAACTTACCTAGATATTGTTTTTTTCCAGTGTATATTTTCTGAAATGTATTTTAACTCAGTATGACCAGAAAGAGCTGACTTGGTTGTAACTACGATAAGTGAGCTGACTTCTGCTGTTAAACAAGTGTCTCACACATAACATTACAGTCACAAGTTAGCCAGCATTACCCAGTAGTTTCTCACCTTTTTGTTAAAAATTAAACCCCTAAACAGAACCATGAACGCTTGTATTAATCCCAGGCTCCTGAAAATGTGTTACTTAAATCCAAATGATGCTTTTTTATCTAAAACTTTTTTTGCTGTGTTTGCTAATGTGTGCGTTACATCACCATGGCAACTCCTAAACATTTCACCATTAGAGATACATGTAAAACACTCCCAGCCTGATGTAACTGCAAAGTATCAATAGGCCTCTAGTTCATGAACCATACATCAAGACGAGGGGGCATAGACGCTGTCGTTTTAAGATATTTGACACTGAATGCACCAAAAATCATTAAAGGCCCAACCCAGTTTTGCAGTTATTATATTTTAAACAGTTAATAAAGAAAATACAATTTACCAAATCAGCAGACCATCTTGAAGACTCCCCGTTGTTTTACCCGAACAATACAAACCTTGATAAACAAATGAATGTGGCCATACCGGCTTGTCAAAGCCTGATCCCGTCAGATCTCAGAAGCTAAGCAGGGCCGGGCCTGGTTAGTACTTGGATGGGAGACCACTGGGAATTCCAGGTGCCACAGTGGGGCGCCAGTCACAAAAAAACTGTCGTAGTGTCCTTAGGCAAGGCACATCACCCACATTGCCTAGTATGAAAGTGGTGTATGTGTGAGTGTTGGTGGTGGTCGGAGGGGCCGATGGCGCAGATTGGCAGCCTCGCTTCCGTCAGTCTGCCCCAGGGCAGCTGTGGCTACAAGAGTAGTTTACCACCACCGGGTCTGGAGTGAATGAATAATGCTCTGTAAAGCGTCTTTGAGTGTCCTGAAAAGCGCTATATAAAACTGATGCATTATTATAATGTCATAGCTTTGTAAAGAGGCCCAAGTCCTTAAACAAGAAGAAGACACCGCTATGGAATTTAACCCACATTTTTGATCATTTTGTTTCTTACAAGTTCCAATTTTTTGACCTCCATTTGTAATTGCACACTATCACTAGCTGCTCTAAACCGACATTACAGCTATCTACCTCTTCAGCACTGAACTACTGCCAACCCCCTCCCCCCCCCCTTTCAGAACCTTCCACTTGTGAAATTTACACCTCCAGCAAGAGCCATTATCATAATTGTCACCAAATACTGTAAGTCCCAAGTTTTAATTGCAGAAGCATTAATTTCCAATCTGAATGACTCCCTTACACAGACAATTTCTTTCCTAAATTGACATCCCCACTCAAATGACTTCATATAAACAGGCTGATAAAAATAATAATATCTTAGGGGCTAAATAGAAAAGTCTGAGAATGGGGGTGATTTCTTCGTGGCTCACAAGCAGTTCATCCTCCTGTGAGCATGTAAAACAAATATGCCCTTCAAGTGGTGTGTTATCATGGAGAAAACGCTGCAAATAAACCGTGAGCCTGGCCTCATTCAAGATAAAAGAGCAGCCATTTGAGCACAATGGTCGGGGGCCAAGCAAATGAAATAATAAACCATTCATTAAATCACCACTGCTAACTTTTCTAATAAAAGATTCTGAAAGTGTAATTAATAGCAGTCGTTAGCGCTCGTTTAAAACTTATCGATTTAAACATAACAATATGTTAAAATAATGTATCCTGCACTAGCGTCACCCCGCCGTGGCTCCCAGCACACAGTGTAATCAACAGATTGTTAGACATGCATTTTCTGGGCCGCCGACACCCGCTGATGTATGGGGTCAGCGGGAGCATTCCTTATCCATCCATTGCAGCAATTTATTATCTTATTTTAATTGTATACACAAACATTGAGGTGATTTAGGTGACACAGTGGAAAGATGAAATCCGTTTATATTAAAAGGGTTGCTCACCTCTAGAGCCCGCTGCCAGCAACACCTCCCAATGACTGCTTTTAACAACACGGTTATTGTTTTATTGATCAGACGTTTTATTACAGATCTGACACTCATGTTATGTGTTAATCGAACGGCATATAATTTTTTGACACATATTTTACGAGGCGGCAATTAATTTAATAACTATTATTTTTGCGCTGGTTTCAGGTTTAACGAGGAGTGCCCGTAGAGTGCTCCATATGTCTTGGCCGGAGTGTCATGGGTGCACTCTGAGGCTCAGTGCTGCAGTGCATGACCCCAGTAGAGGCAGTGGAAATGGCCAATCGAGCTGTAACATCTCCGGCTCATCTTGAACCCACCTCCTTTTGTTCTAGGAAGTGATATCACTATTATGAAAGCCATTCATAGTCATATAACTCTGCCAGTTCTACACTTATTGCTTATGGGAAAATTATACAAGTCAACCTACTGCTCAAAAGTACTTGAGAGAGTGTCATCTTTCACCCTGTGTACGTTTAACCTACAAAGGGAAAAATAACCATTTGCTCCAATGAAGAGAAGGATTAATATAATATCTTAAAACACAGATTATGCAATATTGGCTTAGTGCAGTATAAATCATGGCAACATGGAGAAGCCCTGAGAGGACATGGGCTGAAAGAGAAGGACAGAGGACATAACTGCATGTCAGCCTGAGAAAGACTCAAGACACATGCACCAGAGCGGTTCTGAAGGGGAGGAGGAGTGGCAAAGTTATAGATAATTCAATCTTCAAACAAAAAAATAGTTTACTTTGAGAGACTCAGAGGCAAATGACTTTTTACAGAGGATTACTGAAACCAGAGTGAATGAAGCTTCATATAACCCCAGGTACGTTTTTAATGAGAGAATGATGTTAGGACATGGTTAAAGCTCAGAAAAGCTTTTAGTAAACATTAGCTCATAATGCCGCTAGTGCTAGAACAAACCTACATTGTGTGGATGCGTTAGTGTTATACCAGTGCTTATAACCAACTATCTTGACCTGAGTAAACTTTGGGTCACACTTTGAGTACTCCTCTAACCCCATTTACTACATTATACATTTTTAATATTGCATGTTCTTGATATCCAAATCATTCCGTGCCCTGGCTGGAAATTTGGCACTGAGGTCAAGGTCAAGACATTCATTAAGTGACCTCTACATTTTAAAGGAATAGTCAACAGTACATGTGTAATTCTTAGTCAAGACCTTCCAAAATAAGGATTTGTTTTAACCTTTAGCTATAGGTCAGAGGCATAGCTTACAAAATACACTGGCCAGACTTGCAACCATTTGTCTTTTTTCCACCTCCATTCTGTTGGTCAAGCGCTTCCAGCTCATTTTACTCTGATCTGCTGAATACGGCACAATTTCACCATCAATAAATATCATTAATAGTTCATCTCATGTGGCATAATTGAGGACAGATCTGGAACACCATTAGCTGTGATAATAAAGAGTGTGTTACCTCCCGCCCACCTGTGCACATGGGACAAGCCTGGCTCCTTCTCCCTTCTCCCATCTCATTCTTGGCCTTGTCAGCAAATGTATTCTTTTGCACTTTTAGTTAACAACTTATAGGTTTGTCAAAGCAATTCCATTCTTTTTAAAAATCTTCATAGCAATTATCTTTTTTGCATAATCAGTTTCTAGGACCTCAGGGGTCTTCTGGGTCTTTAAAATAATTGTTCAGATAGTAATTTGAAGTTGGGTGGAAATTGCTTAATAATCAGATCGCAAAGTCAATATTTGGCCGAGGAACTAAGTCGTAGATGGGGAAGACTTCATGGGGCGCCAACAGAAACGAGGACTAAAGCTAAAAATATAAATTACATCAGGCTACAGAGCCAACTTAAAAGCATGCTTAGATGTTCTACTAATGTGAGTGAATGGTTGGCCATACACAGGTGCACATTCAGGACAATGTGGAGAGATAAAAAGTGCCTATTACCGCTACCATTAATTCCTCATTTTGCCGTGCCATCAAAAACAGAAAGATAGAGCGTGAGCTGTATCATCAGGGAGAATTAACAGCTGTTGTGGAGTTATCTAAAGTCGAAACATTTTAAAGATATCCAACTTGAAGGGAACGCTTTCACCGCAGTAACAAGCTGTATCAATCAGAATGGTAGTAATGAGCATGATAAAAATGACCACATGAAAATATTTAATTGCATATCAATGAACTAACCAAACGTGATCTACAAAGGTATGATCAGATTGTTACCATCAAGGACGACAGAAAACTCCGGTTAGAAGACACCGTGCCCCCTATAAATGAATCACAGTTCTTATTACCACCCTGACACAGCATGGAGCGGCTACTTAAGGTGCATCTCATAAAGTGCAATGACCAAAAGCCAATCATAATCCGTCTTGGCCAATAACAACAAGACAATGCCGTGCTGAAAACTGTCTGATGTCATATCGTCATTACACTAATAGCAAAAAGGCCCGGGCCGTTCCAAGGGGCCGCACGATTACTCATTTGAAACTGCTTATTGGTGAGAAGAGTCAGTGATCGATTGGAGCGTTTAGCGGGGCTCAAGGCAGGGCCAGCATTGATTATATGAAGGAGTAAATTGGGCCATAATAACAGGGATTTCTCATGACGCCTCTATGTCTCTGCAAATACTGCTGTCATGCTCTTACAAATATCACTCCATAAATGGGCCTATTGCTTCAGCGCATCAACATTTATAACATACACAGTGGAGTAGGTGCAGTAGGAGGTTAAAGAAGGCTTATTATGCAGTTTTTCAGGTACTTATAATTAAACTAAAACATATATAGATTATTATTTTACATTTTAAATTGACTCTTGTGAGCTTTATGCCATGTTAGAATGTTGTTACCTCAAAAACATACACAGAGTTGTGTTTTGTTCCATTCACACATGTTTGAGTAATCCTGCATTATTAGTCTGTCTATGTCTCCAAATCTCAAAATGCTCTGTTCCACCATGTGATGTCATAAAGCAATAGTTTTCAAGTTAACAACTCCTTTTATCTTTAGTGCAGTAGATTGACAATTCCAGGGCTGGCATCATTGAAATGATTTTAGTGAAGGTGTATGGAGTTTAAAAACACAGTGGAGCACTTCCTGTATTAGCACATGACATCACAAGGTGGAATGGAGTTTTTTCTGTTTGAGAGAAAAACTCTGAAGCCTAACTTTGCAGGGTTTGAGTGTTAAACATGTGTGAATGAAACACAACTCCAGGTATGTATTTGATGAGAAAACAGCATTATAACTGTAGTTCAGAAGATAGTGTAATATGGGACCTTTAATTATTCATGTGTACAATTCTAATTTTGTCATTTTGAAAAATTAATTCTGAGATAAACATTTAATTCCAAAAATTACAATTTCCAACTATATATATGCTATAAATATGTGATAATAATGATGGTAAACACATTACAAGTGCTTTTGATAATGGTTTTTGATACAGAAGCCTTTCCATTGTTTAATCCTTGTTGACGCCGGCTGACACACAATTAGACCTCAGACAGTAACGCTCTCAGCTATGCAAATTAAATACAGATATTGACAAAGGCAAATGGAATGATGGCCTGAAACCAGCACATGCATTTGGAAATCAGAGCAATGGCGCCCAATGTTAATAGAAAAAAATCTATTTAGCTTTTTTTGTGGGTTGAATAACTTGAAGGCTTTTGACGTACACCCCATGGATCATCGGGAGGTCCCAGGTGGGGCTGTTGCCTAAGGAAACACTCACTTCCTCCACTGCGCACTATCCCCAGTTGGGTTAAGTCATATACTGTTAGGAGCCTAAGAATCCAATTTACCCCGTTTCCATACTTCTTTGATTTCCTTTGCTTTGTAAGGTCATTTCTCTGCAGTCTTAATTTGGAAAGTCGAATTTCTTCCCCTGGTGACAAGCAGCAGACGTCTCCGTGTCGTAAGGCACAACCAGACAGCCTTAAACAAATGGAAAAACTGAGAGATTAGGAGGCATCTCCAATTAAAAGGGCAGGAAAGTGAGGGATTGTGTTCTTAATAAGTTGAGTTCAAATGCTTTCAAGACAGTAAGGTACACAACAAATCTGCCAGTGGACTTGATAATCCAGTGTAACTTGTATTTGACACCACAATCTAACAATGAACTCGGATGAATTAACATGACCAGAGTAAGTGTTGGTGTAGATTAAGCTTTCACTATAGACTGCCTACACTGCCAGTGCAAAACTTGTCCCCAACCTTCAGTTCCAGAGTTTGAAGAAGGAGCATCTCGTGTGGCCATCATTTTACTGCTCGCTTTGGTAAGATCTGCTTTTTCAGATTTAAAATTTTAAACTGATATAATGCTAAATTGTCAGAATTAAATTAGTTAGGTAGGCGCCAGCACATATTAACGCCACAAAGTAAAATATGTATTCTCTGTTGTTATTTGCATTTATCTTACAAGAAAACAAAAACATAATGCTTTTAATGCTTCATTTGAAATTAAATTAATAAGTTCATTGGGCACAGAAGAATTTACTCTCACTAATTCTCACTAAGTTGTTCAGACGATTGTTCAGGTGTTTCACCATAGCCTCCTTGAATGTCTCGTCCTGTGTGCTCAGCTGCGCCCTCTGGAGTTTACAGCCCTTCAGGAGGTCTTTGGCTGCAGCTTTGCCCACTCCCCCAATGTAGATGATAGAGATTAAAATGCCCTGCCTGAGAATCTTCTCTTTGGTCTTCTCCAGCAGCAACTTTACCACCTTTCCCTGGTGTTCTGGTCTGAAGATCGACTTTTGGACTAGTTTTCAAACCAGAGCTCTGATAAGGAAGTATGCCACAGTAAGGTTTTTGATGGTAAGGCATGAAGAAACTATTTTTACTGCAGTTATTCAAGTAGTACTGGTGATAAAAGTCACATACAAATCAGAATGAAAATAAAGATCATGTTTGTTTTTTTTACCTGGAATCAGCTTCACCCAGCTCAGTGGTTTGACGGGTCTCTGTCTCTTGATCAGTCTCTTGGTCTAGGGACTCATACAGATCCTGGTCCTCTGATCCAGTCTAGATCGCAGGAAGGATCTCAGACCGACTGCCCAGCTCTGAGACAGGAGCCACCTCATACAGGACTGAGATCTCTGGACCAGTGGAATCTTCAATGATGTTGAATTGATCAATGGAGGAGTGCAGGTTTACACTCCTCTATGACAGCCTCTTGCACCTGACTCCAGACGCCCTGGTCCTGTTCAGAGGTGTGATTCTGGTTAGATCCTGGGGCTCACATCCTCCTGCATAGGAAAGACCTCAGTCTCCCTGAGATGGACCACAAGAGTCTGAGACAAAACCCTCACTAGGAATGTCACCTCCAAAAAAGTCTTTTGTTTCATCCTCTGGTTCACTGTAAGAGATTAATGATTAAGTTCTATTGAAACAGTAACAATTAGTAATAATAATATTAGAAAGACAGTTTACCTGGACATCTCAGGTCCAGCAATGTCAGCAGTCTCACACAGACCATGCTCCTCTGATCCAGTCCGGATCTTGAAGAGGATCTTCGATATTTTTTAATAGTTTAACTGTTAATTTTAAAACCCTTGGATAGTATTATATGTTGTTATTATTGCTGCAGCATGAAAGAAACATCAAGACCAAGACTAGAAATTGTTCTGTTTTGCGCCACAGTATAATAATACACACATATACCACCATGACTGTAGTAGCTTACTCACAATTACACCATGATAACATCTCTAAAGCATCCTAATATATTGGATATTGCAGTCATTAGCTTTCATTAGTGCAAATTAAACAAAGGTAACATCTGATTTGCAGACACATTGCCCATGGGTGTTTCGCTGCTGTACTGTTGCCCAGGATGCTGTGTGCTTTTCATTAATTATGACTGAGTAAATACTGCCTGGCATGAGAATAAAACCAACCCAATATTGAACCCAAGTGAAGGCTGGTGTAACCCATGGCATGTTGAATCTGTATTGTTATTCTAACCGAGGACAGCGACATCTGCCTGAACAATTAGGCCCAAAGCACCAAGGTTGAACACTAGTTAAAAAGTGAATTTGACATCAAGTGTGTCTGCCCCCGTGTCTGAGCGGGTCTCAAGGTGATAGGGGACTGGGCTGTCACCATGGAGCCAGCTGACACATATCCTCTATGGGAGTCATTAAGGGCCAAAGGGGCGTGTGCACCATAACTAAACTCGCACATTTAGGTAAAAGAGGAGCAAGCCTAAAGGGGACATCAAGGAATATGCGTCTCATGGGAACAAGCACATCCAAAATTCCAATGCTAACTTTGGGTAACAAAAAAGAGACGAAAGAAACAGATTTTTTAAAAATGAAATTGGAAATAGGTCAGATATCTTTATGTGCTCAAAGTTACAGTGGACAATAAAAAAGTGTTGTTCAAAGCAAAAACTTTATCTATTTTCTTTCATTTCATTTCTTTTTGTCTCACAAGTTGTGTCTGGCTCACCGGTTAGTAGGTAGATCAGGTCTATATTTTTATGTCCTTGGGCAAGACACTTAATCTGCCTCATCCCCAGTGCCACAGGTGTCCCCAGTGTATGTGAATGGGTGAGTGACTCCTTCATGTTAACTGCTGAGCGCCTTGAAGATAGTGGAACAGCGCTATATAAATGTGAAATGTATCATTAAATTCATACATGCATTTTCATTTTACTAGAAATTTTATTTTTAAATTATGCTGACATAATAGTAAATGTGTATTCTAAAGAATGAAAAGGCAATCCATCAGACAGCATACAGTAGAAGATGAAGACTGAGGAGTGGTAGTGGCAGGGTTCAATACATCACAGCAGCGTCCTCAGCGTTCCCACAGTGAGGAGATGAATGGGAGCATGTGTGCTTATAGACGACCTGTTTACACACTAAATAACAGAGGAGAGTGTAAGCACCATGATAGAGGTCGACTGCTGTCACTTAGACGCTCTGTAATTTGTATGTGAACCCGATCTCTGCCTGTCACACAACATCACTCTCCCAGGAGCTTCAGTCAGCTCCTGGGAGAAGGGGAAGCAAGAGGATGCTTCAAGCAAGAGAATGCGTCAACTACAAAACAAGAAGTAAACTACATTTCTACTAATGGACCATATAGCACGTGTCAATCAAATACCTTTGAAATACTTTACCATTGTCAAGGAACATGACCTCCATCCAGAGCTTTAGTAAATCTGTGAAACAGTGGTTTCTATGTTATTGTGAGATTGTGATTATGGACTGAATGTTTTGTGTCCTGTTTTCTGTCTTGCCATCAACCTCCCAATGAGACTATGGAGGAAACTGACTCTGCATGGCCAACTCTGGCATGTTTACATGCTGTACTGTATAACACTCATAATTATTCATAATTTGGCTGCACCCTTCATGACCAGCCCTGGTGAAGAGTGAAGCTCCCTGTAGAAGTTCTCCTCAGGAGATCTATTTACACATTGTGCACCATACTGAGCGCACAGTAGGAAAATACTCTCACATCTTAATTTTTCAATTAGCATAGCTCTTGTTCTCTAAACATATGCAAACACAGCAGGGCAGCTATTAAAATGCAACTCTAGTGTTGAGCCTAATTAGACTAAATTGGTTGGCTTGTGTGGGGAGAAATTTGAATGCAGAGCACTGTTTCACGCCATGTTTCACCCCAACAAACAAACTGGCACACAGCTCCCAGTGCATATGTTTAACACTATCACAGTCAAGAAGGGGAGAAAAGTCTACTGCATGCAAACAACTGATCATGTGGATGGGTACTAAACTGGTAAAATGCTCCACTCAAAATAATAATATTCAAGTGATTATACAGTAAACTGTGCATATAGCTAACTGCAAAGTCTCATATTTATCCCCCAACATGTACACTGAATGCTCTCAGTCTGTCATCGTCCCAGCTGATAAAATGTGCTGACTCAAGTTGCCTGTAAAAATGTATCTCAAGTGTTTTAGCAGCATTATTGGAACACTGGAGAGGTTCACAGCACTGCAGGCACAAGGCCAAATGGATATTTTAATGTAAAGTGTGATTTATCCTGCCCACTTTGGCTCTTTTATCCAAGTAAACAATAAGCATCCTGACACACTCTCACACACAGAGAGAGAGAGAGACATCCGCTGCTGGAAGACCAAACACTAAGGACTAATGAACACATCAAGAGCCCAAAGCGGTGGTAACTCTGTGTTCAGCTTTATCTCCCACTGGCCTCATGTTTTTGACCTGAGGTAATCACGTTAGTCAAAGGAGGTGCATTTTTTTTTTTTTTGGTGATGCAATGGAGCAGATGGAAGATGAAATGACTACAAAAGTGGATTTGAAAAACACAGGGAAAAGGACACCCCCTGAGGAGTGCCCAACACGACAAACAGGAGGTGAGATTTGGCACGAAAATAGTATTAATTTTGTTGTTTATGTATTTATCCGGCTGTACAACAGAAAAAAACTGACAGGAACGTCTGCAATATCAGAGACACAATGCTAAACCCGCTTCTGTATTACTCACTAATATTAAAAACACTTGAAAACTAAGAGTATTCTGCTAAAGTAGTTGCAAAACATATGACATCCTTTTTAAATAGTGATGAGTCACCCTCAGGTTTGAACATATCAACATTTGAAATTCAGCATTTTGTCAGTTAAAAGGTGCATAATTGTTAATTAACTTTTATGAGCTGTTAATACATTTTCTATATTGATAATGTTTCCTCATCCCTAGCTTACTAAATTTGTATTTCAATGGATTCATGCATGTTTGTGTAATCTTGTACTGTCCTGCATTCAAGAAAGTTTCTGTTTTCACCTCCCCCTTATCTCCACCCACTAGACAAATTAGAAAATCAGGATTTCCATATGTCATAGTTCTCTTTTCTAAATACCTGAAAATGTCTTCTTTAATGTCACATTTGTGTAAAATCAGTGACAAATGTAATTACACATATGCTGGTACAGTCATAGCTTGTGCATATTTATTATGTAACATGATATGCATAATATTTACAACATATTTTTTATTTTCAAAATTAGGTACTGATCTGGAGTAGCTTTGGTGTCTAATGAGTAGGGACGGCTTGGCAAAAACACAGCATCCAAATCTAAAAAATGCATGTCCTGCCTGAGGCCTCATTTCTCTATCAGCTAATGGTCATGGGCACGGAGCATCTGCACTTGTTAGTTAATTCATCAGATAAGCCACAATATCACACACTTGCCACTGATCACCATGGGACTCTCACTTGTTGTTCATTCCACAGCCTTGTTTAGCTTTTGCCCAATCACAGGTTAGCTTAAGGTGACTGCCCGTGAGGCTATTGTGGAAAAACATCTAATAAATTCTTTAAAATGGCCAACACAGCCTTAAGCAATGTCCATTTGTATGTTGCTTGCAACTATGTGTGTAGTACAAGTTTATTTAGCTTTCAAATGTGTGTAAATAAATGATCAGACATTAATTGTTAAATAAAAGAGAGAATTGGCTGGTGAATAATGCATGGTAAATAGGTGGTGAGATAGTAAACAGAAGGAAGCACAATGATTCATTAAGATCTGTTTAAATCAGATGTTAACTAAACAGATTGTTCCTGCGTAGTCTAAACCAGTTTGCAGCGTGTTGTAAACATGTATCTCAGGGACTTCATTTGTCTGTTTCAAGGCTGTTACATATTTACTTACTTGCGTGTTGTTTTTTTGCATGCAGGTTTGGAAAAAGCCACAGCAGCTGTAAAGCAAAACGAGACAAATTCATGAGGATGTTACTTTTATTTAATCTTTAGTTAAGAAACGATAAAGAGGAAAATAGCCTTGACTATGTGGTTCTCCACTTAGTCAGGGCTGGTCATATTATGGCCACTGTTTTTTATTTTGAAACATTTGAGACAGACTCAAAATAATGATACAGATTTTTTAACCACAAATAAGGAGGTCAAAAGTTAACTATGTTCTGATTCCTTGATTGGATTCTTGTTTTTGTGTTTTTATTTGTCTGTTTGGATATGGGTATGGTTTCTGTCCCATCAACTCACTGTCCCGATTTTGAGCATTGTAGAATAATAGGCCCCCTCATCCTGATTCACTGTCCTATATGAGCTGTTCTTTACAAACCAGAGACAATGAGGAATCATTTTAAAATACGTCTGTGATTTGTTTAGATCAGTATTTCTCAAACTGTGATGTGTTTACCAAAGCTGGTACACATGGTCCTCTGCATTTCATATATTTTCTGAATTTTAACTACATTTCTGTCTAACTTTGGGGTTAGTCCTTGTTTAGAACTAGTATTGTAATTGTTAACTCTGATTTTAGGCCTGATTTAGCCCTAGTTTAGATCTAGAGTAGTCCTGTTTTAGACCTGGTTTTATGGAGCTAATTGGTAGTTGAAGAGCCAAATATTTTCTCAGGCGGTAAATTTGAGAAACACTGGTCTACAGCAAACCTTTGACGTGAAAATGGCTGACAAGTCTTTGCCTTTAACAGAGAAGACCAAAAGCCAGTGTGAAAACCAAGAATGGAAAGCTGATGCTCACTCAGAGACAGAAGACAGCGGCAGAGAGATCCAGAAAGCACAAAAATACGACGCAGCCACTTCTCCTCTATTCTCTCTAAAGTTGTACCTGAGGAGGCCGCCACCTTTAGACTCCAGCAGCTCCTCTTCAACCTCTCAGTCCAGCAATACAGGAAGTAAGCCCAGTCTGACACGGTTCATAATTGTGATATTAACATTTTCATTTAGTGCAGTTGATGACGCAAGCTTTGATTTATAAGCATAACATTAATAACATGAAGCAGAGGCCAAATAGAACATTTGACAAATTGGGAGCTTTATGCCTCATCATGCTGTGAGAATGCGTGAATACCATCCATATAATCAATTATGAAAATGACTTAATAATTCATACACTGATATACAGCAAAAAAGGCAAAAAAGTGCCCCGCAAACTACATAAACTATGGTAATTACACTACTGTGGAGGCTCTCTTCTATTATTAAATACTGGCTTCATTTAATCATGCTAAATTGTTATGGGTTGAAATAGAAAAGCATATTCATTTGTAATTAGTTGTCCATGGGGTTTGGGTTTAAGAAGATAGAACATTCTTGTGTACCAGCTTTATTATTTTTGTTTTGATCAAATCTTTTACAATGAATTAGTTAAATATAGTAGAAAAGGTATAGATAGCTTCCTAGATGATATTCAAGTGTCATTTATTGTCATTAGCTGATCTTAAATTTCATATCACCCATGGGAGCAGCATTTGGCACCAGACTGCATTGTTCTTGTGCAATCGCAACGCACCACAAAATCTAGGAGAGACAACTTATAATTGATTATGTCTCCCTCATTCCAGTGTGTGTAGCTGTGAGGGCACCAGGCATTTCCTAAATTATGTATGAAGGAAGAGGGGATGCTTTTAAATGTTCTCATATATAATGTGGAGAACACCACCTGCTATACTTACACACACAAGATTTATGCCTTAAGATATGCTTTTAATATGTACTATTATTCACCTCAAGCCATTTAAGAAGCTTATTGCAAAAGTGCACAAGGTTGCTTTTTTAGACATTCAAAACACTCTCTCTTTTGCAGTTGACTGTGCTGGCATTGTCCTCAGCTGCCTCTTCTGCCAGTTTTACGACTACAAAAAAATCGCAAATCAGTGCTGTCCGAACTATCAGCAGGTGACCCCTACAGCCCAGTCTCCGGTCAGCAGCGACGAGAGCTCCTACACAGACTGGGACTGTGGCCTGCTAACCTCCTGTAAGGATGCAAGCGACTGCCTGGAGCTTGCTATGGAGGTGTCTGAAATATGCTACCACTGAACAGATCAATACAGTGAATAACAGAAAAAATCTTGTACAGATAAATAAAATAAAACTTGTTTGCATCAGCTTGATTATTGTGGTCAAGAGTAGTGCTCAGTAACATTTACATTAAGTACTGTACATTTAGTGTAAGGTTTTAATACAATTGTACTTCTGAGTAGATTTCAGATACCATGCTTTTACTCAACATACTTCATTGACATTGTAAAGCATCTTTTTAGTTTAGTTTAGTTATTTTTTTTACCAGTAGATGACAGATGTGAGACCTGTTCATTCTCTCCTCTTACCTGGCGCCTGGTTTATTTTTTCAATATACAAGATTTTGTCCATCCAACTTTAAAGGTACACTATATAACTTCTAAGGTGGCGGGTCTGCTACTTGCTTGTTTGCACATAATGTTGCCACAGTACTGTATGTCATTAAACAGAACTGTCTTACATTTATTCAATTACAGGTGTTTTAATGTTCAAAAATAACTTGAAAAGCATGAATTCTTACAATGTGTAGGCTTGCTTCTCCATAGATCTAACCATTAACTCATCTCCATTGCGATAATCAAATTTATTTCCGTACTGTGGAATAATCAAGGCAAAGCAGTAACATCTCCTAGAAGACAAGCAGGTGGCAGACCCTCTACCAGAAAAGTTACACAGTGCACCTTTAAATTACAATTTAGATGTAGCATCCAGAAAGTTCCAATTGTCTCTTTATTGTAGTAATATCCAGTTAATGTGAAAAAAGTTTACAATGGGCCCTCTGCATTCTGTACATCTTGTATGGAGCAGTGTCATGACAAACAATGTGGTGCTGCTCCTTTCAGTGGATTCACACAGCGATCTTTCCAGCCGGCCCATGAGAGCCTGTGTGAAGTGTGGGAAACAAGTCTTGAAGCGCGTTCCCTTTAGAGCGTGCCTATTTCAGCTCAAGTGCACTGGAGCCTCCGGAGCTGCTGGATGGTGCATTTGTAGGGCACTCGTCCTTGTCCCTCCCCTCGACCCCTCTCCTCAAAGACTGTCCTCTCAAGTGCCACACGACTGTTAGGATCACTCCAGTCTCAAACGTGTCCTTGTCACATAATGGGGAATAGGCTGAGAGTGCGGTTGTGTTGTAGTGAGACAATAATAAGCTGGAGGGTATTGTTGTTTAATGTTGTGGGTTTTCCTGAGAGGTCACCACAGAGCAGAGGCACTGTCAGCCTGGATGATGCTCATGTGCTAAATATTTGTGTTTGTCTGTTATATTCAGTGGATAAATAACTCCACTGTAATAACAATGTTTTTCACTGAGTGAGAAATTCATATTTTGAGAAGATTCCAGTTGTCATTTTTCGTCAACTGGTGCATGGACTTTAGCAGCAGTGATAGACTTCACCATGCTTTACTATGAGCATGCTACAATTATCTCTGTATTTGTTTTTCTGATTCACAATGTGGGAGGAATTGTGCATTTCTTTCAGCTGAGAAACATTTCCAAACTCCGAAAAATCGTTTCACAAAATGATCTGGAACTCATTATTCATGCTTTTGTGTCTTCGCGCTTAGACTATTGCAATAGTTAGTTTTCTTGTCTAAACAAGAAGGAGCTTTCTTGGCTGCAATTGATCCAAAACTCTGCAGCAAGAATTTTGACCCGCACAAATAGAAGAGCTCACATTTCTCCTGTTCTTAAAGCTCTCCACTGGCTTCCAGTTTCCTACAGGATACAGTTTAAAATTTTAGTGTTGACTTTTAGAGCCCTGCATGGTCAAGCTCCTCCTTATATCAGAGATCTGATCCAACCCTACAGACCCTCTCGCACACTGAGGTCTGTGGATCAGAGTCTGCTGATGGTTCCTCGTACTCGTTTTCGAACCAGAGGAGACCAATCCTTCCAGGCTGTTGCTCCCAGACTCTGGAATGATCTCCCACCCCTTTTGCGTTCACTAGACTGCATTAATACTTTTAAAAGCCAGCTGAAAACTTTTTTATTTGATCAAGCATTTTAAATTACAGCAACTTCTTCAGGGACTGATATGATTGTATATATATATATATATATTGTGATGTATATTTTTCCTGTGCATAGCTGTAATTTTTCTGTGTTTTTATTTTTGTGTGAAGCACTTTGTGACTTCCTTGTCTGTGAAAGGTCCTATATAAATAAACCTTGCATTATTCTGACTTTAATCAGTTAATTTAATGTAATTTGTTTATTCATGTATGTTATTGACCGTTCTTTTACAACTTCTGAATGCCCAACAGAGTCAATTTTCCCCATTATATGCACTGAGTACTGTGGTTACGGGCATGTTTTAATATGCTTTACATATTTAACATGATGGTCAATATCATTCACTTGAGAGCTAAGCCTCCAGAAAAACATTGCCTAACAAAAAATATCCATTTTACGCTCCATACATCATTTTATAATGCATTTCTGTTTTGATGTTCCCCATCCAGTTTAGGCATTCCTAACCTCCTCCCGTTTATGTTTTGGTCAATACCACAGTAATATGTAATAGTTATATGTTACATATGATTTGACCTTTCACTTTGTGTTTTAGTTCTGATATGCCAGACTGCAGCATAAATGTGGACGCTTTCCACACTGTGTTAAATTATATGCGGTGGCTTGTATCTAGAGAACACTGCTTGTGAGCAATTTTCTCATTACCTGCTACAGCCCAATTACAACGCTGAGTGCTGTGCTCAAACTGCCCCATAAAAGCGATCGGAGGTCCTCTGCGGTTTTCCCAACATAAACAGATGCTGGTTTGGAAGTGAAAACATCTGCACATCTTAAAATTTGCTGGATCTTTTTCAAATGACCTGATGGCTCTGGGACTTCCACAGGCTTTAGGAGCTGTAATGCTACAATAATATCCAAATGGCCAACTCTTTACTGGTCCTTTTGAAATGGTGTCCCGCTCTGACCAGGCGGATGAGGACAAGGTCAGGAGCACTTTGATTGGCATTCAGGGAACAGCATTTACCCATGAGCACACACATGCTCATAGTTTAAAACGCTTGTGTTGATTGGGGAACCAAACGAAAAGATAAATAAAGAGAGAAGTGAATGTAACATTTTTGGTGACCGCATAATAATTGTTTGCTGTCAATGTCTTAAAGTGAAACAAGAAAACAAAGCATTGACAAGTTGTCATTTTAAGAGCGCTGAGATGCTAAGTGATGAGATCTAATTAGCATAACCTAGTGGTGGATTTTGAAACGGCACCTGAAGAAAGTCTGGGATGGACTCACTGAATGCTCTTCAGAGGAACAGATGCAAGAAGAATATACTACTGACTGAATATACTATACTGACTGAAGTATGTTTGAAACATTTCTTACACTGAGAATTATAGTAAATAGTCTACCTAAAACACTGTATGATTTTAATAATTCTGCATCAATTTTACATCCTATTATAAAACAATACATTTATCAAGGCTGAAGACTACAATCTACAATGAAATACATGGCCACATTTTGCTCACTCTATCATGATGCATGGGCCATTTCTCCTGTGGCCTATTAGAATGTCCACCCTTGGCCCTCCCTTTGGGATGTGTGTAACAATGTTCTGCTATCTGCACTTTGAGACAAATGGCTGTTTGATGTTGGTAAATATTTGCATTTGGTGAGCAAACCACTATTCGCTGTTGTTCACACCCTGATCTAGTTCAAGAAGGGCAATAAAGTCGTCTAATGTTGCATTCATAAACCTACTCGTGATGAAATACTAAGAAACAAAAGATTTTAAATTACTTTTCCTTAATTACATGATTAACACTTGTAGCATAATTGTATTCATCTCTAAAAGAAATAACAACTGATAAAACTCAGTTGTTAGCCAGAATGAAGCATAGTCATAGCCTATATTTTAGTCACTTCCAAGCAAAGCAGCATTAATACATGTATTGTTCTTATGGCAGACTTTAAGAACCATTACAGCCTGGATCTCAGATTTACCATCTCCCTGGAACGCAGCAGAAGTGACAGAGCAGTTCAGAAGGTGGCCCGCTGCTCCTCGCTGTTTGTCGACGCGTGGCCTGCATTACCAAAGTGCTGTAATCATTGGCCGCTCGGCCGTGTTTACATGCATGTGCGCTGGCTAATCGGACGTGCACACTCCCCTGAGCTCAGCCCTGCTCTCTTTATTAGCGTGAGGAGGAGGATGCGCTCGCTCCGCAGCTCACAGTGCTAATACAGTACCCCCTTAGAGACCGCTGCAGCCTGGAGCGACCTCTCGAGAAAGCTGCTCCAACATTAAATATTAATGCCATGTGTTTAGAGGGGCTTTATTTCAAACAGCAAGTTTGTCAGCATCTTCTGTAGTGCCCCTCCATATCAGGCCCCTCTGGAAATGGGCACTTGAAGCGTAATGTTGAACTGGGTCTTCACAACAAGCCAGGCCTGTTTGTCTAATGGCCTTTCTGTGTTAATGCGGCCAACATATTCACTGTGATTTTCCTAAGTAAATGGAGCGTTCTGAAACAGGGGCTGTACTTGGTACTGTCTATAGCATATAAACACGTGGTCGTATTTCAGTCGTGTATATGAATGTGTGTCTTATTATATAAAAAACATGTCTCTGGTCCTTTAAAGCCATAAAAGTATAACTAAAATGTGTTGATAAAAGTGACAACATCTATCCTGGTGTTAGACTTTTAAATACAAAAGTACACAGAGCATTCAATCGGCTCAACACTCCCTCTGTTGGCCTTCTGAGATATAATAGACAGCCCATGGGTGAAATTTCTGATTCTACTAGTAGTATTGGTAATGTTATTATGGTCTGATATCATGTCAACATTTTCTACAGAATGTGGAAATGTCATTGAACTGGCTTGCCCAAATAAAAACAGCAATATTTATGATATTATGAGTCAAATGTAATCAAATCAATTGAAGAAAACATCTTTGGCTCATCACCAAATAAATACATCTAGTCCATGGGCCAAACTCCAAAATGAGTCACAGGCTATCAGTGATTTTTGAAAAGTTCCATATCTAAGCTTTATATTTTGGTGTGACAGACCTTTCTGAGTTTCAGCGGTATCACAGTTATCCGCTTTTGAAGTGTACAAACCATGTGTCGGAAAATGCACTTTACACACTGACTAAACACAGGTGAAAAAATGCTCCCACGTGAAGCTATGGTTACCATGGCAATAGTAAATGAAAGGCAAAACTTTCTTCTTTAAAATCGTATCAAACACAGTAGTTTAAATCATTATTTGATAGGCGTCACACAGCCTAAACCAAAATACGGACCTGTGTCTAAAGTGTATTTTTCGACACACACTTCAAAAGCTGAAACTCAGTCTATCCCACCAAACTATAAAGCTTAGTTATGGAACTTTTCTAAAATCACTGACAGTCCTTGCCATCAGAGTGATACTGAAATTTAGTCTGACCCATAGGTTAATCACACATATTACTATAGCTGACCATTTGGATTTTATGAAGGGGTTAAAAAGTAAGAATAACTAAACTTGGAAATGCAAAAATGGGTCACAAATGATGATAAAATAATCAGGATAAAACTGGGTCCCTCAATCAGACTGAGTGAAAATGGTCTCATGCACACTTCAAAACTTCCTCTTATTATTGCAGAATTAAACTGTTACATCCACATGAAGACATTTTAAATCCTATTAAACATCTATCAACTATTTTGTCATCTGTCCTCATTTTCCGTCACTTCTTCATTTGTCCTAGTTTTAAATGGCAGCTTCACAATTAGCCCCTCAGATGAACCTGACCCGGCTGGCGTACGTACGGAGAAACACTGCGCGCATCCTTCTCAATTAGGTCAGGGGCGCTAATGGTAGGGCGAAAAACACTCCCCTAAACATCCTCCAGGAATTCCACTGACTCTCCTGGATCTATATTTGGGCCAAGAGCCTGGATATGTGTCACCAGTCAGCACAAGCATATGGGAAAGAGAGTGGAGAGGTGCCATGGGCGGAGACTACAGGCACACAGGGAGATCCCACAAGGCAGCCAGACTAAACCAGGCCCTGGGCGGGTTTTTATGATACCTTTCAATCAACTCGAGACTCCCAGTAGAAATGACAGGTGATTTTGCTCTGACGACAATTAAAGAGCCCGTTTGAACAATTAAGAGCAAGGGTGGGGGAGAATGGAACGGAAACAAAAAGAGACTGTGGTGGGACATAACCAAGTAAAAGTATAGTAAAATACTACACTTAAAGCTGCACTATGTGCTATAAAACTTTCCAGACAATGAAATAACATATCCATGGAGGAAAGCATTGGATAGACTCCACCAGAAAAGTTACACAATGCACCTTTAAGTAAAAATTGTAGGTATCTCTGTTTTCTGGTGAAGAGTCCGGTAAATACTTTTCTTCATGGAGATGCTATAACTGTCTGGAATGTTTCACAGTATGGTTTTAGACCTTTCTATCTTCATGGAGACAGCGCACTTCCTGGTTTGCAGAGGAAACCAAAATTAGATGCACACATCGTTATATTCATCTGAAGAGCTGCTTTTACTCTATAATGTTTATTTGTACTGGGGTGAGACAAATTTTTACTTCATTAAATGAAACAAATTGGGTACAGCCCTTGAAGAAAGTATGTTGTGATTTTAGTGCCAATTTTGTGTCGTCAAACAGCACTAACTCTGCTACCAATCCTTTATAAGGAGAAAAATTGTTGAATGTGTAAACAACAGGTAATTATTTTGGTGAAACGTGGTTTAGATTGTGACAGAGTTTGATTAATGTTTTGTTATTACAAAACATTACAGATGGCCAGAAGGAACAAACTGCAGTAGAAGTTAACAATGCTATTTGATCGATTTTGCTTTTTTTTTAAGGAAAATTTGTATCCAAAATGGAATGATTTTATTGAGTAAAACTTTGCTTTATATACGACGTCATAGTCAAGTATGGGCATCTTGATAAGGCTTGAATCCATTAGTCACCCCTCATTAGCTTATTATGCATAAATTGACACTAGATTCCCAGAATACACCAAATGCACACTATCTCTCTCTCTATTTTTTTTTTTTTTTCATCTTGAGCTCTAAACAGTATGTTGACCAAAATGCCCTTGGTGTGTACACAGTGCTCCTGGCCCACATGACTTCTGACCTCCAGCAGGTGCAGGCAGGATGGGTTTTGGCTCTGCGGGGCGAAGGGTCCTACTGCTGGGTGCCAGGGGGATGATGGAGTGGCCCTCTTCTGCACCTCCAGCCTGTCCTGCCTCCACCACCTCCACGCCCCCCCACGGCAAAGGAAATTAAAGAGCCCCGCAGACGAGCCGGTGATTTAGAGCGGGGCGCAGGGGGATGGGGACCGAGCACATTGGAGTTAATTACTGAATAATGAGGAGCAATTTATTGTGTTCTTGTTAGAGACATCAGAATACGGCCGGATAGGACTTTACTGGAGAAGGGCTGCGTCTCTCCCTCTCTCCGCAGACTGGTTTAACTCGAGGTGATTAGGTCCGCCTCACTTACCTTATATCATGGGGGTGTGGAGGGCCTGACTCTCCTTCAGGCTGCAGGGTTTCCACTAAACTTAATGAGCTCTGCTGTAGCTTCAGATCAGTCCACACCTCCAGTTTAGTGTGAAGAACATCCTCTTATTCCTAAATTACTCTAATATTGTTTAGCAGTTGAAGCTTGTGTCTCTGTTTTGTAATTATTGAAGTTTGTAATTATTGGGGAATTATCTTATGCAGGAGATAGTTTTTTTTTAACCTTTGCTATGGGCCTATTGCATGCTTGCATTCAGCAGCAACATGCAGTGTAATAAACAAGTCTATACATGCACCAGTGTTGGATGCTACTCAAAGTACTAGTTACGAGTTTAGTAGTAGTAGTTAGATCAGTTCATTAAGTTTCGTATTCTCTGAGCTCTGGCTGATCAGAGCAGGCCATTTTGAGTATTTGTTGGTGTGGAGAGGAGCAGTGGGACAATCACTGGAACAACTGGGACTTGTGCTATACTCAATTTTAGATGTAGATGTATAGCTAGAATTATTCTCAATCACAAGTATAACTACATGTTTAAGTAGCTACTCAAAAAAGTGCAGTCACACAAACAATCTACTGTATTACAGCAACATGAGTATTTGTGATGAGTTACTTTCCACTCCTGTACATGATAATGCGAGTTTACGATGGCAGCCCTTGTACTGTTTAAAGTGTGGTTCTTATGCCAGTAAAGTGAAAAAGACATTATAGTGAATGCATCGTGACTAGTGTGTATGTGTCAGCCTCGTATCAGTGAGAGCAGAGTGTGAAGTATCCTGACTCTTTGATGTGTTAAATATGAAATCTGACCGCAGAACAAAGCAGCTGTCAGCAGCTCGCTCGTGTCAAATTCAATCCACACCGATTCTTATTGAGTTTGTGTCATGCACACATCTGCTGCACAGACGCTGCTGAGGTGTTTTAGCTCCAGCATCTCTGTGCTAACAAAGACTTCCGAACTAAATAAACACAACAGCCTTCACTCATCTGCATCACAAACTGCTGATGATCATCTGAAAACAACACTGCGTTTGTGAGCAAGCCAACAAAACATGTCAGTAGCACATTGTGATCTCTTTCAAATGACATTATGAGAAAATAAAAATGTGTGCCATTGCTAATATTACATTTGAGTATGGGGCTGAACCATAGACTTTATTGAAAAATGTATGTAAATGGACATAGCTAACACTCTAGCTGCCGTGTTCCAAATAAGAAATAAGTTATGGTGCTCTTCTGGCTCCATCGACTCTGGCTTCAGTTGACTTTACATTGAAATATTGTCTCTTTCTGTCATTGCAGCAGTGAGCCACGTCATTTTGCTCTTAAAACGTTTGTATTAACCCGCTCCACATGATCCTGGTGTTTTTATTTCACTATTTTGTCCATAACTAAATTCCTATACCTAATATGGAACTCAGTTGCAAATTCACTCCTATAACTTCTAATCTCATCAGTTTCATTTGACTGGAGCCCAACACTATGGGTGATGTCACACTCCCTTATTTCACTTATTTATACAGTGTTTGGGCTGAACACTGCTGTTAGCAGTTTTGTTGAGACAGTCTATAACCAAATTGTCACCTGTACAATGGTAAAATCCTAAATGCATTACTTCTGTAGGGTTATACTATTCAAATTCACAAATCATATAAAAACTGACACTGGTGAATACTAAATAGGAATAAAAGAAGCAAAGAAACCCATTATAACTGTGTGTCTAAGTGATGTGTGACTTTTCTTTCAGAATTCTTAGATACTGCTATTTAAAGAATTTGAAATGTAGCTGTCTGATGTTTACAAGATGCACACTCTACTCCACTTTAAGCAGCCCAATTCTAGCCCTAAGACAAAAAACTGAAAATTAAATAGGTTTTGTTCATATCATTCAAGAATTGGATGGAATAATTTCACATGGAGGGAAGAGATGAATACAGTGGACCAAGCTCCATGATTTATTCACTGGTTTTGAAAGAAATATCCAAATACAAAATCCACATTAAGTTCAATCTTATTTTTTGTTCCAGATTGGGTCCACACATTTGCCTTATAAAACAACAATTGTGCATGTGCTTGAATAACACTGCCACTTTCTTACTATGGTGGAAACAGAGAGACATTGTTGTTGCATATGGCTAGGCCCAGACCCAACTATTACAGAGATAAACCAGGTCAAACATGTTGGTGATTTGGTGTTAGATTTTATTTTAGCCATTTATTTGCAGCAGTGGAAATGAACCATGGAAAAAACAACAAAACAAGACAAAAAAAACTAGCCATATAAGCAACTTGCTAATAAAAGCATGCAGTTGTAATGATCAATTTAACAATATAAATGCTCAAACCTAATCAAGCGATGAATTATGGAGTTAAAATCTACCTCTGACGCCACAATCCAGTTTGTCAGTTGTGATTTCTACAGCTCAGTGGATTCATGAAAAAAGCGTGACTGAAGCAAAATACAAACTCCAAGTATGTTGTATGATTATGTTGTGTCAGAATATAGTTAAAAGATCAAAAAAGTCAAGTTACGTGCCCTTTAACCAGTCATATATAACAAAAAGCCGTCTTCGCCTGCGGTTCACGTACTGTAGATTGTCGCTCCTTAGTCACAACAACGTCTATTTTCATCCTCATGATTGCATTAATTACAGCCTAACTCTGATCTCTGGGCTCAGCTAGTGTTTTCCCCATAGAAAACAGACATGTCAGGCCTTCAACAAAAGGAGGGGGTGCATTACATCGTTTACTGGCACTTCATTAATCAGCATATGAAATCAGCCTGGCCTGACACTTATCCAGCATGCATGGGAGTTGCATTGTACGTCAGTTTCCTTTTCCTTTCGATCTATTAGGACAACTTTAATGAGATTTGGCTTAATAATAACCAAAGCGATGCAGGCAAATAAAGGCATACAGGCATTGTGATGGCCAGGCAGTAAGTACGTACCATTCTTTTAAAAATCCTCAGACCTGTGGGTGCCGTCATATCTCACCTTTCTGGGCACCGTTCTTTGTACAGTTCAAAATGTCTCATAAGATTTTCTCTTTTTTTGTATTTATTAGCCTATTGAATATTAGAGCTCCAGTTATAGCACAGTCCACTTCACTGGTCTAATTCTTTGTAACATTTCACCCTATTGCCGCTGGGGGAAATTATATGAGGGCAGGGCTTTACAATACCATCAATATGCCCAAGACGACAATCGGACATCTCATAGATATTAATGGAAGTGCAAATTAAATCAAAGTTGGGGAGAGCTGCTATCGGAGGCTGTGATCAATGCCTTTCGCACAGTCAGATTTAATATGGGCCTTGGTAATTTGAGTATCCAAACAAAATGTGCATCTTAATGGGGAAGATGAAAGTAATCCCACATGGGGAGGAAATAAAACATTAGCTGCATTGTAATTAGAGAAGTCAGAGCGCTGTGTTTGGCCAGCCTGGTATTAATGTTGAATAAAAGCCCGATAGGTTTACAGTGAGGATACAAGAGGATGGTTTCAGACACCTCAGGAGATAAGAGCAGGCGTCAGAAATCATAAATCTGTTTAATGCGTTAGGATCAATGGAAATATAAACAGTAGCAAGGAGGCAAAGTTGACTGAGTTAAGTGACTGTCAAAGTCGCTCTTTGAAAAGTACATTCTGTCATGGTTGATTTTGAAAAAAAAAAGTTCTGTTGGTTTATCCAAGATGATGCATATTTTAACCTTTTATTTATTTATTTATTTACAGTTGCTGACTGTGACTATCATGCTTGCGTACTGTACTTAACTTTTACTACAGACCCAAATTCAAACTTCAAATCTTAGACTAGACTAGATTTGGATAAACTATATTGCTCCACAAGAGAAATTATTTAGACACAGGAGCTCACACGTCACAATAAATATAATAACAATAACAAAAATGTAAATGGTAATAATACATTCAAAAAATAAGTAGCAAAAATAGCAAGACTGGTTAAATAAGGCATAAGTATAGTTTATGTACAAGAAAATAAAAACATAGAAGTATAGTAAACATATCTTTTCTTTTCTTTTCTTTTCTTATCTTTTGTATCTAGTTTTGTTCACCACACTATCACAATGTGTCTTGCATGTTTTTAAATGTGGTACATGTAGCAATAACAAATCTAAATGATAAAATGACCCTAGAAGATAATAATTGAGTTCCTTTGCCCTACGACCACTACAAAACAGTGGGAAAAGTGAATGGTCTGCAATTTAGGCAAATGTTCTTTTTATGCAGATTTAGAACATTTTACACCGTCTGATTTGTTGTTGTTGTATTAAATAGCAATAAAAATACAAAAACCACAGCAAGTTGTAATCCGCTGTAATGATGTGTTTGAAGCCTGTTGTGGGGCTCTGGTGTTTGTCTGCTGTCCGTGTGAGCCTGTTAAAATGGCACTTTGAAAAGTCAGCAGGTAGCAAGCATCGAGCAAACAGCACAACAGCTTCTCCATGAATAACACATGAGATCACAAACACTGGAAGACAATGATCCTCTACTTTGAGCGAGTCAAGTGCAATCCGATCGGCAGCATCACGCAACAGCAGCAGCGAGACACAGCACAACAGGCCCTGATCAAAGGAAGCACCTGCTGGAGAGGATCCACGCTATTAAAGTCCAGATGTCTGGTCATTGGGGTCATTGTTTTTGAAAGGTAAACCTATCACAATGCAACTAGTGAAGAGATTTTAGGGGAGAGGAGTTTTGAGATTTTATCACGACTGAGCTATAACAGTGGTTGTCAAAGCGGGGTCTTTGAGCCATGAGCTGGGGGTCCCTAAAAAATTGTGATAATTGCAATAACATTGGTCATAACCTGAGTACTAAAATTTCCTATGATATACAAACCCAAAACAGATGAAAACACCTACAACAATAAGATCAGAACTATGAGGAATTAATTTTGTTATAAAAATACATGAATTTAACTTCTAAATTTTATTGGTGTGCCATTGTGAAGAACGAGGTCCTTGGGATGTTATCATATCCATAAGGCCTCAAAAAGTTGGAAAACCCCTGAGTTATAGGATATATGCTATTAGGTCAAAAATGTGACAGATGGGAGAGAGAGTTCAGGTTGCTTATTCAGTGGCGGGCTGAGCAAAGCAGCAACACAATTTTAATGAACTTTGATGTCATTTCTAAGTGGACAGAACAATAGTTGTTCTCATGTTACTGTCATTTTTTAGTACATATACGTAGAACTCATACGCCACTTGTTGAATAAGTGTTACGCCTTGTATATGATGGAGCGGGAGGTGTTTTCCTTTGTTTTGGAGTTTTAATTGTCTGATGTACCATAATTATGCAATTTGGCTCAAAATCTGGTAATGAGTCAAATTAAAACTCATTATGTCATTAAGTGTGATACTGACATTTTGGGTTTTCTGTCGAGCCGTCAAGGAAAGAGGTTCAGATCATACGGAGCTGCATTTTCAAATCCATCACTGAGTGGGTGGATGTGATCTGTTCATCCAAAAACTGTCTTGATATTGTCAAATGTTAATGTTATCCATAAACCTTTACGATCTTTCTAACCTGATGTGCTTCCCGTGTCAACCATGAAATACTGTTGCCATAAAGCCAATGGGTCCAAATAACCAATCAAAGTGAATGAAGCTCTTGCCCATCAACACTAGTTTGTACTAGTTGGAGCTAGAACCTCCACGCTTCTGGCTTGTGGGCAAATGCTCTACCACTGAGCCACTGCAAGTTGCAATTTATTTTGACTTTTATTTTGACTGGCCTCTGGGATCATAAAATAATAGTGTATTTACCTCTTAAGGCAGCTAGTAATAGACTAGAAATAGAAAGTGCATATTGTCAGATAATGTGCATGCAGTCATAATCAAAGATAGAGATTAGGCTAAAGATTTTAAAAAGTTTTAACAATACATAATATAAATACAGTGCAGATAAAAACATATTTAACTGCAAAGGTGGATTAAGCTTTTTTTGACAAGTACATCTATAAAGTATATGTACACCACTTATTTTGACCGCATAATGAGCACACATTTGTCTCAGTAACCTTTTTTCAACAACAAAAAACACATACTTGGAAAGTTTCTGGTGGTGGTTGCTGTTTTGCTTTCCCTGGAATGTTCCACAGTCTGGCATTAAACCTATCTCCATGGAGACAAGCAGATAATGCCATAAGGACAAGTAACAGGCCAGTAAGCTATTTTTGAGCACAAATAATAAAATGAAAGATAATGTCGTCTTAATCTCATCTCTAAAACTAAGCAAGGTGGCGATCCCCCCTCCAGAAAAGTTGCACAGTGTACCTTTAAATAAACCCAGTACAATACAGATGGTTGCTACTCTAAACTGTGGCTATTATTCAAAGCTGATCTGAAGAGCAGAGAGCCTGAGTGTTCTTCTCTGTGCTGCCGTGTTTAGCACAACAGTGGTTTGTACAACAGGGACCCACTCTTCAGCCTAATGGCAGCAAAGGAGGTCATAAATAATGGATTGAAGATCACTTACACCTCATGAAGCAGGCTTTAGCATTCAAGGAAGATTGTATCACGTTTTGCTGTTCCGATGGTCTTCTTTGGATCTTTACCTAGGATTATAAAGAAAAAGTTTAGTTTCAAGAGGCTATGCAAAACACTACTGACTAAAAGCTGTTTAAATCTGGCTTCCGGTGGGTAGTAGTAGTAAGTGTATGTGATGAAAATGAATATTATAAGGCAGGGTTTAAAATACATATTTGCACTCTCTTGGACGCTCAGTTTCATCTCTTGACATCTAATTTGATAATTAATGCATTTGAAATGTCCAGATCTCATAAGAAACATGAAGTATTTGTTTAGTAATAGTTCCTTTGATTGTCTGACATTTCTGTTTGCTTATTCAGATTGGACACGGCGCATCAAAGTATACATTAGGTTTTTTTATATTACTTTTACATGATGGCAAATAATGAGATAAGGGTGGGTAGGTGCACCCTATTATTAAAGTCTTTAGATGATAGCATATAGTATAATTCTGTGCTTTTCTACAATAAAGCAATACTCTGAAACATTCTGGAGAGGCAAATAGTTATAGTAAAACCACATTTTCTTCACAGTTTAATGTCATTCTGTGGAAGATCATATCCAACCAAAGGAACACGTCCATGGATATTTTTCATTGCAATTAAAAACTACCAAAATGATACATGATTTATTTTAGCCTATTTTTTTCTTGGCTAAAAAGAGTGAGACTTTAATTTGTTTCACTTTTACTTATTTCACCTCACCTTGCTCACACAGTCCTTTTGTTTTACATGAGTTTGGTTTATGCACTAAAGAAACACCATCACTTGTTTCATACTCACATTTCCGGGTAAACTCTTGGAGGAAAACTTTGTCAGGCTGCAGCAGCTGTTTCTACACTGCCCCTCAGTGGTGGATCTGAGAAACTGGCAAATACAATTATTTGGGGACAAGTTGGAGATTACAACCGAAAATAATACCTAATACAAATTGCCGTCATTTGTGATATTTGTGGAGAAAAAAATCAGAGAGGAGAAGAGATGATTAGATCTAACTGCATATCTTAATAGAATCCACTCACTCGCCATTCCCATTAATGAACCAATCCCCCAATTATGTAAATTAGCACAAGTTGAAGTTGTTCACATAAATACCAACAGTGTCATATTGCAGAGCGAGCTAATTGGGCCCCTACTTTTGCATAATTGCAGCAGTTGGGGTCACGTCCTCAGATCACCTCTCCTTTAAGTATTGTTTTTCAGCACACAAACAGTTAATGGAGCAATTAAACAGAAGCACCACTCCTGGAGGCCATTTGGCAAGAAACAGGGCAGAGTGGCGTTGAACCGAAGAGCTGTGACTATTCTGATGGTACACAGGAGTTTAGAAAATGCCCAGTATCCAGTTAACAGTGAACATATCGCCCTGCTGGGACAGACTCATCTATGGATACGGCACTTTTGTCACTTTAAAAGAGTTTGACTTTAAGCCTTTCTGCTTCATTATTAACATGGAAACATTAGTGGCAAAAATGTTACTTTTACTTTTCTCATAAAAACACATATCAATCGAGTGAGTGAGAAAAGTCATAATCCAGTACAGTATTTAGTCATTTATTAGAAGATGTCACACATACAATACAAGTCTTAGCACCACAGGTTTAAGTAACAGTTAATGGGACGTGCAATAGTTACAAACTTTAAAAATACTGTCTGTAAACAACAAGCTCAGTGACGCAGATAATTCTAATACTGAAAAGAAAATATGCTTGCTATTGTTGTAATTTTACCAATTAAATATGTAAGTGTATCAATACTTTACATTTTGAGCTGTTGTGGACCCTGTTCTGTAAATTTTGCTGCCCATCACATCTGTGACATAGAAAGAAACGTTTTTTTACGGCATCACTATGTAGCATGATGCTCATTTGCATGAAAAATGAGAGCTAAATCAAACACTACTTGACCTAACACAAAACATATGCATAAATATGAACTTGTGTTTCTCATTAACGGCCATATAATACACCCTGACACCATTTTATTATCAGAACAGTAAAAATAATATAATGTTCTGAATCTCATCTTTAATCACATATTTAGATAGGAGAATGGGACCATTCACTAATTAATAAGAAATCATTTTGTGTTGGCTTGTGCGAACGGTCTGTAATTATGGAAATTTACAGCAATACATTTTGAACAAACCTTATTTAAATCTGACAATAACAAGTTTTAACATAAATCTGTGACAGTTTTCAGATTGTCAATATAAGAATTTGTAAGCAGTGATGAGAAGAATACTGTGAAAATGAATTTAGCTACAGAATACTGAATACCTGACATAAAATGTATCTCTATTCAGTTACATGGACTTAGTGAACTGTATTCTGAACACATCGAATACTTTTACTAAAGCTTTTACATCCTAAAGCCTAACGTATTGCAACGTATTCCTTTGATTCTAGGAAAGTAACCATATTGGAATACAGTTACTCACAATTAGTATTCTGAATACGTATTCCCAGTACCATATTCAGTTACTTGTTTTGCAGCCTATGAATTCTTAGCAAAGCTCGTAGTGCTTATTCTACGTGTAACTAACTTTTAAAAAAAACATCTATTGGGTTTGGGATTTTCTTTTCCCAGGTTTTCCACTTTCGAGTCTTCAAATTCCAAGCCTAAAGTTTTGATCTCTTCTGGTGGGGACTCTACCACAGACTTTGCCCACCCTCTATGACTAAGTTATGCCCTGTCATGTAGTTGGAGGCGTCACATGCCAAGAAGACCACCGCAGCTTGCAGGTCTGTCACTTGAGCCAGTCTACCAGCAGGGATATCTGACAGCCAGTGCTGCACCAGGGGCTCCAGGCTCTCCGAGTGGATGAGAGGGGTGTCCACGATGCCCCTGAAAGAAAGTGACAGACGGTTACTAAAAGAGGAGGGAAAACACACACACACATACACATAACACACACACACACAATGGAATCACAGAGCATCACAAAACAGGCGGAGTGGCAGCTTTGGTGACAAAAATAAACCCCATTCTTCTCAGATAAAAAGGACATGGTGGCATCTGGAGTATTTATTGTGGGGTTGACATGTCTCAGAGTGTGGGGGTGAAAATAATAATAATTAGTTGATTTGAAATGATTAAAAGTACCAAAAATATCTGCCAACAGCTTGAGAATGGTTCAATACTCAAGGCATTATTAGGCTTATAAGCATCATATCATTAAGTCGTTTTTAAGCATTTTTATGCATGTGCCAAGGCCCTTACAGTTTGTGTTGTGTGTTTATTGCTTGTTTATTGATGTATTGATGAGATTATTTTCTTCCTCAGGTCCTGGAATGAATTAGATTTTATTTTATAGTACATTAATGACAAAACAGTAGCCTAATTTGTACAAAATGACCATGGTGTGGGTTTGTTTCCTACGAATCACCGAAATAAACTGGTTTGCACATCTCAATCCAAATTTAGCCTGAGAAGTAGAGGAGAGAGCAGAGTCCAGACTAAAACTGTGTTACAATCTCAATCCTGGCCTGCGTTAACCAGGTTATCCCTTAACTGGAATAACCGGGAAGAGGTTGATGACACAACCTGAGTTTATAGAAAGTCTAGCAACATTTCATTACATTTTAGTATCTATTTCTTTTTACCTGTCACGATAATTATTATTTGTGTCAATTAGCTTCAATATTATCGTTTATCTTCTTAAGACAATGTAGTCAAGTGTATTTACCTTGTTGACATGTTTTGGCTGGGTAAAAGGTAAATACACTTGACTACATTGTCTGAAAAAAGAACCTAAGAAGTTAAAGCACTAACAAGACATAATGAATATTTTTGACGTATTATTGTTTATCGTCTATTTTTTATTTATTTATTTGATGGGGACAGTACATTGAAAACAACATATAGGTCACCGATGTCCATGTACATAAGGCTTGTAGCCACAGGCTAATTCGCAGCCCCCGTCCCTGGTTAGGCTTTTAAAGGGCAGAAAACAACACAAATAACACACAGATACAGGACAAAATCAAAACAAGAACATTAAAAGCATTGGTCCCACTTGTCCCTACTATATCCAGTTTTAGTGTTCACATTTCTGATTTTCATTAAGCCACTTTTTTACTTTTGTGGAGAAAAGTCTAATGTCCAAATAGTTCCACAGATGTGAAGCCTTCACTGAGAATGCTTCACCCAGAGCTGTGCGGCACCTCCTCACTCTGCAGCTCCCACTCACAGCAGCTCGAGTCCGTCCACCTTCAGTGCTGTAAGTCTGAATATGTTTACACATTCCATCCGGAGCGAGACCATTCAGACACTTAAAAATGTTTTTTAAAAAGGAGAAATTTATAAAAATGTTCAAAATTCATCATATTGTATTTTGTAGTGATTAGGCAATAATGGGTTTTCTATCAAAGATTTTAGGTGTCGGTTTATATAAAGACACTAATGGTTTCATGACAGAATTTGTGGGATGTCCCCAGACAATAGCACAATACGACATGTGAGACAAGATCATAGCGTGCATGAAGACTCGAGCAGCTTGAACAGATAAACATGGCCGAATCAACCGAAAACAATTTATGTTTGTTTTTATAGTCTTGGACATTTTTTTAATGTGCCCATTAAATTTGAGCTTTGTGTCTAAAACCACACCTTCCTGATGTGCCTACTTATGTGCTCTTTAGTACTGCCCGTTTGAGGTTTGCAGTAGAACAACACAGACACACTTTTTGCTCAAAGTTACATGGTGTCTGTGACCTTCTACTGGGCTGTGAAGCAAAGAATAGGCTACGAATGGGACAAAAAACATTTACATTTATCACCAACAAAGACAATCACCATTATATCATCAGAATGTGCAGAAAAAAAGCTTTTTCGTCTAGATCATTGTTGTTTTCACTTATATAACAAAGTACAATTATATTAAAGTTGTTTAAATATGGAACTTATACATAACATTATAGTTATTAATATCCATAACATGTACAAATTGTCAGCAACTTTAATCATCATCGTGATTTCAATATTGTCCCATGCCAAATAAGCTACAGTAGGCAACATCAGAGGCCCATTTAAATACATTTGTCAACACGCTGCACTTTGCCTAATACGTCTCTTTACCCAGGTGACATGGAAGAGACTACAAACTACATGCTCCACCCCATTGTTCCATCTATCCACCACCTTTGATACAGAATTCCAACATCTGAGTACATTAGCACATCCAAAGGAACATGTGACACCTTGGTTAACGTATTCCACCTCAATTATATTTCTCTTCAGCTGCCCGTTATCTGGAAGCTTTCCTGGCAATCAGAGCTAGTGTTTTCCCTCAACCAATTTTCCAGATAATGCTGCTTATCACCGCCGCAGCTAAAGTTGCCAATGGAACAGGGCTCCAGTCAACCTCGCGAACGCTAATTGTGTCCCTTTTTTATGCATATTTACCCACTGTCACTTCAAAAAGGAAAACCGCTAGCCCGTTGAGACGCCGAGTTAACGATAGGAAAGAGAATTAGCGAATTAAAATGAGCAAATAAGCAGCAGATAAATAAAGGCGAGTGTTGTAGGGACAGATTTGGGGCTAAGGGATGCTCTGGTTAACAAACGCACGGCTGTCTTCGCTTTTCTCTTTTCAGCTGCACCGACAAATAGATACAAACAAGGCCCTTTTGTGGCACTTGGCGTGAGGTTGCTAATTTGATTCCCTAATTGAATAGAACAATAAGCGCGGGTGTTTGCATGAATCATCCCTCAAGACGTCATCCAATTAAGAACAGATGCATTGTTTGAAGACTTAAATTAGCATGTTGTTCTCAAATGGGGCTCTCCATTTGAAAGCACGCTAATCACCGTTTCTTTTTGTAGCTCAAACGTAGTGTGAGGATTTTTAAACAAATTGGTATCATAACATCAAGTTTAATCTAAAAAGGACTGATAGAATCTCCAGACATAGGGCTGACAGACTCAATGTGAAAAAGCCAAAACAAAACTACAAAACAAGTGATTTTATTATCAAGGAATGTGTGAAATTTTGAGGGCTTTTCACTATTCAAAAGATAATATTTAAATTGTTAATTGCTATGAAAAACTGTCCCAACTGAGCATCATGCAGATAGCCATGGATAATATAGTGCAACATAGATCTGTTTTTTTATTTAGAGGTTTAATTATGTTGTATAATCTAACCTCAAAGGGCCACAATGTCATTCATTTCCAACTTGTATGGCCAAAATAAAACGCCAAGAAATCGTAAGACTTACGGTGATATACAGTTAACGCAGACTCCTCGATCAATCCACTCAGTGCCCAGAGTTTGAGTAAGTTTGACCACTCCAACCTTTGACGTGTTATAAGACAGCTGCTTCTGTGGATGAGGCACTGGAAAAAAGAAAAACAGGGAAAATGTGTTTATAATTCATAAAACAACTGATTATTGAGCATCAGCTATGTTTACATGCACACCAAAATTCTGATCATTATCTGATTTCTGGAGTTATCTGATTATTTATTTAAATGTCATGTAAACAGTTACATCTGATGTGAGTAATCTGATTTCTTTCTGAGTGTTCACATCTGTGTAGGTTTTGACATGGGAGATTATCCAAAAACTAACATAGCAATGACAAAGATGAATGAGAAAATGTTGAAGATTACTAGAGGTATTTTAATGTTTATTGTTTTCCTTGTCTTCCAAAAACAACAGTATTTTCCCAGTACTTTCCCAACACGTGTCACCAGATGTTTTGATGATCACAGTTCTCTGGGGCATGTAAACACACACTACAAATCTTATTGGGTTATCTGAATATTTTAGTTATCTGATTTTTCCACCCGTGGGTATCTATCCATTGTTGCACTTTGAATGCATCCACATAAGCAGTTTTCAGTTGTGTTCTTGCGGACACTCCATAAAAGCTCTTCCATTAGCTGCGGGGGGACTGAAGCCATGTAAAATTAATAGCTCATAATGTCCAGTTATGCTCTGTCCTTAGCAACAAAGGCAGGACCCATTTGTTTGCCATGACCATCACAGATGCTGCACACTGCATGGGATGCCGGGACAGGGGCTGGTTTTCCGCTGGTTGATTAATTATCATAAGGAGGGCTCCAAGTTACATACAACTTTAGTAGTTAACCTCATCACCTGCCGATCTGACTGCCAAATGGCTTCAGTGTGAGACCACGGATGATGAATACAGCCCAGCTACAGAAAGGCACGGGACGGTCCAGGGGAGAGACCAGGCCTGGAAGATAAATCTAGTTCATTCATTTAAGCTTGAGTTTTAACAATGTTTTAAAACTGCTATACTGCTAAATCAATGTGTAGACTTTTAGAGGCCAAATTGGCAGGTAGCAGGAAAATTATGGATTCAGTCAGGGCTAATTTAGAAGAAGAATAAATAAAACCTGCCTTTTTAATAGTTAGTGTTAGTGTTAATGAGCTTGTTGCAATTTAGATTACTGTGTTCTACTAACTAAAATATTGTGTATACTTTACTACGTCATGGTTTTATGAGCGATTCTGATGCATGTTACAAATAAAACTTTTTATGCCACACCTAATAATACACTCTAAACATGTACAAACTGAAACGAAACCAACCCTTGCTGTATTAGAAGAAATTATTCTAGTCTAAAAGGGGAAAAATCCAGAAGTAATCCAAGACAATCAGGTCTAAACCAGGACTTAACTAATAGCTCTACACTTTAATGGATCAATGAGTCAACTGAAAGGTTATTGGGACTTGAACAGTAAAAGACTCCCAGCTATCATTAGAAAATATCCATGAACCAGCTGCACCCTTCCCACAGTTTGAGAACCATGAGTCTAGTAAGATGTTTAAATGTGCCGATCGTCTGCCTGTGCAAGTAGATAGTGAAGGCTAGACTGGGCTGGATAAGAAGAGGCTAGGACCTTAGAGGAGCAAGTGAGGAGGAGCGCAGCCCGGGGCTTACATGCAGATTGAAGGTGAAATCCCACTTATCAGGACAGGAAACACAGCAGCTCCAAACGGCTAACAGCGCTAATCCCCGCTCAAGACCTGATGATACGGCCCCAAAATACCATTCAGAAAATTCCTTCATCCTTTAAATAAACCTGCATTGATGTTTTTTGCCGTCTTAAAGAGCTCTAATCCCCAGAGAAGCAGGAAAAGAAGCATTCTCCAAAGCCCTCTTTAAGGTTCACTCTGCTACGTATTGGTTGTTTCAAGTGGGAGGAAACATGTACTTTATCAGGCACACCTTTTACATAGAGTTCAGTTCAGATAAGGGATAAAATGATGTACCCTTTCCCCAGAAGACCTGTAAGAAGATGCTTATATGCCACTGGGATGGGAGGTGTTATGTTAAGGAGCCATGTATCGAGCAGAGGGGGCACTACAAACAAAAACTCACAAGCTTGGACAAGTTTAGTCAGCCTAAAAGGTGGGGACATTTCATTGTACAAGAAATATTTGTGTATGTTTATTTCTTTATTATTATTTTTGTTACTTTTATGGCATACATGGGACATAACTAAAATAAAAATGTACACATCTTTGAAAAATTTTAAGCATTCCTAATCCCAATATAAGACAATTTTTCATTAACTTGAGAGAAGATTCAAATATTTGCAGAGTACTGTGGTATATTGGCCAATTCCTTAAAGAGTGACAGGAACTCAAACCATCTTGGAGAAACAGACAAAGACAAACATACTGTAATTTAAGGCCAAGACCAAGTAGAGTCAAGTCTTGGTCTTCGTGTAAAATTTGTCTATGCAGAAAATGTATAAACAAAATATTGACCATTGAAATGATTGGGGCTGGCATAATTTATAGCAATTCAGATGCATTCTGGTGTATTCTGTGATACAAAAATATCCTTTTACAAACTTGGGCCAATTCTGAGGCAAAAACAACCTATAAAATTAAATCTTTCTTCAAATCTATTCACAATTCTACAATGCTGCAACATCATCCCAATTTTTCCAACAAGTGCGTGTCCGCCAAACACTGTACCGATAATGCTTGCTGCTTCTATGGACGTATATCCTCTCCAGCAGATGGACAAAAAGCTGTCATTGTGCATTTTAATTGGACTTTTACAGCTGCGTTTTGGGGCTTCCACTTGGCCAGAACAGCTCCCATCTGATTACACATTATGACAATATTATAACAGATGTCCCGACCAATAAAGTATATTCCTGAAGGACTCTGTGTAATGTGTATAATTGATCATTTTCTTTTATGCAGTCTCTATTTACCAGCATGCTCCTGGTTTACAGATTGCCCCCGCAGTCTGGACAGGGGCCCATATGGCACATTACTGGCCGTTTGACTACTATACTGCTGATGAAGTGATGTAGTTCTCTGGAGGAGGAACCCTTTTTGAGGTGGGGAGGGAGGGGTTGGGGGGGACGAGCTCCAAAGTCTTCCGCCGTTAAAACGAGGCCTTGGGCTCTGTGCACAGGAACAGTCTCCTCTCACACTCACATCCTCCAAACAGCTCCATAGACTCGGGATGTTTATTATGATGCAAAAGGACCAGGCTCACATGCAATCACAACACTTTGTATTTCCTGCCATGTTGTTTGGCGCTTCAGTGGGGCTAAAAGTTATGGAAGAGAAAAGCTGCCTAATCCTTTTCAAAGGGGATTTTGTTTCTCCGCTTAACACAAAGCTTGTTCTAAAAGGATGCCCAGAAAGATTTTTTTGTAATGTTGTCCTGTTACTGTTATTTTATTTGGACCCTGCAGCAAAAGGTTGTCAAAATACTCACCATTTGCAGTGCTACACCCAGTTTGTATTTGATGCTCCCAGTAAAACCTTTTCTGACTGTTCTGGATTGTGGCTGAGTGGTTAGCATTCTCACCTCACAGTAAGAAGGTTCTGGGTTCAAAACCATGACTCACCGATCAGACTGGCCATGGAGGCTGTGTTGATTATTTTGCCATATCCCTGCTTCAGCATCACTCGCCCGGCTGCCTGAGGGGAGGATTCAGGGAGAAGAGACATGTTACACACCAGCCTATGGCTATGAAGGAGTGCATTAATTAGTGCATCCACAAATTCATTTACATTCAGAATTTTATTAAAAAGCATTTTAGTTGATCTTCCAGAAAAATTAGGTCTGATTATTAATAATGCCACAAGAAACTCTACAAATTCATGGAATTAAACCACTTTAAAATATTAGAAAATTATATATATTTAGCACTGGCTATTTTGGGGGTCCTGGCTGGAAAAGTTTTGTGAATACCTGCTTTAAATAATGATGTAATTCGTTTTTGATATTTGTCAATTTTTTTCTTAATAATAATGCTAACATCTGAATATGGATACATCAGTAAAACACAGATGGATATATATTTGTAACATTTTTGTAATACAAAAAAAGAAAAAAAAATACACATGTAAATGTGTTGAGTAACTGAGATAATAATGATGGAATAATGGTATAGAGGTCATATTATACTTTGCTTATTGTTTTATTTATTCCGCCTCTCTGTGATAAAAAAATGTATTGTATTATCAGTACTGTAAGAACAGTTGCATCCAAATCTCTGGTTGTAATTATTTCAATTTCCCAGTTTCTGTCGTTGACACAGGAGTACCCACCTGACAGCACATAAAGGTTCCTCTGAGGTTGATGCTGAAAGTGCGGTCCCACTCCTCTAAAGTGGTGTCCTCGCTGGCTGAGTTCATATTGATGCCTGCGTTGTTACAGGCAATGTGCACTGTGCCCCATTTGGACACGATACTGTCCATCATCCTCTGGACATCTTCAGGTTTACTGATATCTGCTGTGATGGCCATGCTGTGGATCCCTGTAAGAAAATGTAAGGTTGTTGGTATTTATTAGTTAGGTTCACTCAAAAAGTAAAATGGCTGAGGTACAGTCCTCATACAGTAATATGAGAAGAAACGATCATGAGGTTTTTTTTAACCTTTACAATACTGCCATCTCCTGGTCACGATAAGCAACACACCTCCTCCCCTGTTTTAATGAGGCAAGTGTACAATGCAACAATTTGAAATGTGTATTATTGTGTGCAGTATAATCACTCAAAGTAATGTACTCATATAATTTAGTATTAGAGTAGACCAAGGGTATTCCATCATGAAGCATCAACAATCCAGGCGTATCAAATCCTTAGTTCTGTTCTACCAACCATTAAAACTTAAATCAGCATGGTAAATGATATCTGTGAAATCTATATTTGACTTTAACATGTTTACCCCATACGTGGGACACAAATGGTTAATTTTTATAAAATATTATATAAAAATACTGCAACTCTACCTTTAAGATTCAATTCTTTGACCACAGTGTCAGCTTTGATTGGGTCAATATCGATTATGGCCACTTTAGCCCCTGCCTCGCCCAACGCATGGGCAAAAGCTCGGCCTATGCCTTGTCCCCCTCCAGTCACATAGGCCACCCTCCCATCCAGACGCATTCGATCCAGAACAGGACGTCCCATCACTCCACGAAACACCTCATCATCTGTGATGTCAGCCTAACACAAGAACAAAGCATTATTTTCTAAAAAAAAAACAAAAAAATCAGTCAGGTTCCCATAAGCATATCAACACAGTAACTTTTCTGCCTCTACATTTAAATGCAGAAAGATCTGGAACTGGAGCAAAAAGGTCTCAAATCATCATCCAAACTTGGGACGGTCCAACCACAGCCGCTAATTTGTATCACCATTATCATATCTTGTTAAAAAAAACATCAGGATTTGTTTTGAAATGTCAAGTTTTTCTCTTGTAGAACTCAAAGCTCTTGGGAAAGCAGATGATGTCTGGGTGTGTTGATTGGAAGTGTGGAGTACAGAAGAGCCTTGCACTTGTTTCTGGACCTAGGGCTGGGGATCAAAATCTAGAAAATTATTAACCCTCCCTACAGACATTTTTGTCTATTTTACCAGTTTTTCCATCCACATGGTTCTATTAATGCTAAATTTACCACATTATGTAACCTGTTCCATATCTTGTAAGTATTTAATCCCAACGTTTTTTTTATCTATTTATTTATGTATTTATTTTTCTACTGTACTGGAACTCTCTGAAAATATTAAACTTTAAATGCAATTTTAAAATCATCTTTAATAATACCAGCCCATAGAAGTACCCCACCTCCACCTTGCTGGCATCTGAGTGGAAATGGAGCTCTGTGCCCATTACTGATCCAGCCATGGGCCCATCCATCTGGTCCGTCAAGAGACACTCTCATCTCATCAGTCCATAAAACCTTTGAAAAATCTGTCTTCAGATATTTCTTAGCCTAGTCTTGACATTTCAGCTTATGTCTCTTGTTCAGTGGTGACTGGGTTTCAACCTTCCTTATCATGACCATGTCTCTGAGCACTGAAAACCTTAAACTTCTTGGCTCTTGGTCGGCTGCAGTTGTGGAGTATGACAATAATGAAGGATAATAGGCCCCTGGTAGCTTCATGTTTGATTCTTCTCAAATCTCTTGCAGTTAATTTGTTTCTATTTCTAAGAATTGTCAACATCAGGTATCAACAAGCATAGTCACATGCTCAGTCCCACCACAAAATTTACTACAATAGTCATCTTGTTTTTATAATGGTAAATTGGGAGTGTTTTCCCACCTTCAGTGCACTTGATAAACATCAAGGAACCACTCACATTCATACACTATAGACACTGGTGGTGACAACAGCTTTCATCTGTGGGAGTTGGAATCGCACCGTCAACCTCCAGATCATTATACAAACAAACAACTTCACCAAACAAAATAGTCTGTATTGATGCTTATTTAAGCATCAGTATGGACTATTTTGTTTGGTGAAGACATGCAGAAGGTAAGATTCTTTGTGCATTTGTGAACAAGGAAGATGACAGTGATTGTCTCTCAACAGGATGAAACAAAAGGTAGATTTTTTGTCTTGCTCTGCTGTTGTGACGCTTCGACCAATCAGATTCAAATATTCATCGCTGCGTTTTCCGATCGCTTTCGAGAGCCATTGCAGGTTGATAATGTGTAGAACTCATTTCAGAGTGACACATATATCAATCTGGTGTGAGCCAGGTTAACAGTCGCCTTACTGAGCTACTGACACCCAGTAGGTCCGTGTACCATAGCACACAAATTCCACTGCACTAACACTAAAATATCAATAAATGTCTCAGACAGTCTGTAACCAATAGCTCGGATGGTTTACAAATTCCCACTTAACTGCCACACAGAGACAAATACAGAGACACAGTTTGATTCATACCTTAGTCCTAGAGCTTTCAGCAGCAGCTGAAACACGCCGGACAACAGTGATCCCATCCCGCAGTGGTAGAATCACCTACAAAATGAAAGACATGTAACAATAAACCAAATAGTAATGGTGGATAGTAAAGAGTAAGTGCACATACTTGTTCCACACGAGGATCTCGGGCGACAAAATCATTGAATTCCTGCAGTGCCAAGGCATTTGGATCGGTGATGCCTTTTAGATAAACTTTGGCTTTAAAGAGAGAGTTGTCCACACATATAACACCTCGTAATCTCAGCAGATTATTGTCCAGGATAAATTTGTAGTAGTTGATGTAATTAGGTTTATCTGCATCAATGAAGACCATGTCAAACTGTTCTCCCGCTTCTGCAAATTCCTAAAAGGAGAATACAAATGTTGTCTTCTTTTGTCAACTCCTGTTTGAATTCGAATCCTCTAATTAATTTCTACATTTGTAATTGGTTAAAAATGAATATGTAATTCATAAAATGATGGGTTTTGAACCATATTCACTGAGTTAATTTACATAGGCTGAAAACACTCAAATAAAATGTATTTAGCTGTTCTATGAAAAAAAAAAAGATTACCTTAAGGGTGGCTATGGCAGATCCAATTTTAACCATTATCTTCTTTCCATGCTGAGATTTATCAAAAATAGGTTGTGCAAATTCCTTTAGATACGCCTCCAACTCCAAAGCCACCAAACAGCCATCGTCTGGAAGCGCCTCTGCCATAGAGAGAGCTCCATAGCCCGTGAACATACCGATCTCCAGGATTCGCCTGGCATGACTCATGTGCACCAGTGTTTTCAGAGTTTGACCTGACATAAACAGCAACATCAGAACAACAGAAGTAGCACAGAATATGAAAGTCTGCACAGTTTGTCATTAACACAATAATTGTAATAATGCATTTTTGTTCCGTGGAGAGTGTTTTACCTTCCACGTGTCCAGTGATGCACTCCTTAGGAAGCCGGAACTTAGTTTTCCCCTCCTTATAAACATGGTCCCAGTCATGACTTACAGTTTTCCTGTAATTAAAATGATTAAAAACAATTCCAACAATCTTCTCATCACCCTGCGTTTACCACTTAAGTCTTAATACTTGTAAAGCTCAGCCAGGGGTTCACTTTCTGGTGTGGTGAACTTCTCCAAGTAGTCATCCAGGCCACTGGCTATGTCCAGAGCTCGCTGAAGATGGTCTGTAAGCTCTGCAGGGACACTCCCATTTGCTGTGGCTATATCTTTAGCTTTTGTTAGAAGATCCACCAGAACCTCCACAGGGGTATCTGGGACTTCAAACGCACAGAAAAAGTTAAAAAAGTTTAGTCTCACACATATGAACCACAGGACTTCAGAAGAGTCAACCATTGTACTGTGGATCTACAGCTGCTACAAAATATTATTGAAACAAAATGTTTAAAAAGTGAAATACTCAAATACTTTTTTTTTTTTTTTTTTTTTTTTTACCTTTCCTTGAGAAATTATTTGACAAAAATATATGACTTAAGTAGCCTATTTAGTGATTCTTTAGGCATGTTGTCCAAAGAAGTGCTGTTATCAGCAATATGATGCACTTCTATTAAGAAATAATGTATTATTGATACGGAGTGTCTATTTGCATCCTGGGTGTTAATAGTTAAATGGACGGGATTCTTCTATTTTCCCCATAGTTGTATAAGATTTTATTATAGTTCTATGATTTTCACCCATCTCAAGAAAAAAGCGAATGGTGACGTGTCTGCTTACATCGTTTCCTGTGAAATGTGCGGGAAGCTGGATTTGAGAATCCAACTAAATAAAATTCAGAACGAACTGATGGATGGAAGCCTCATGGGCAGTTTATTTAGCTTGTGCGATGTACAGCTAGCAGTTATGCTAGCTGTACATGCTAGCTGATCTGTCTATTCATCAGTTCTTCCCCCGTACGCCGCAGTAGATGCAGAGTGCAGAATAGCAGCACGGTAACCCGTGTGCAAACTGTGCATCTGACTGTAATATCAGTACAGCCTGAGTTGTTAGACTAATGATGGACTTTTTAATCTTTAGAAAATTCATGAAGGAGAGAGGTGTCGCATCTGGGGAGTGAGTGTATGGCAAGCCATTTTAACATTTAATAGCAAAGTGTGACTATCCAGAATGAACATTGTTGATATCAACAGTGTCCTTCTGACTAGTCATAATTACATTTTGGATAGTCGAAATTGTCATTCAAGATATCTGTAACGTAATTGTTACTAGTCGAAATGATAGATAGAGATATCTGTAATTCAGTTTTGACTAGGAAAAAATTAATTACAGATATCTACAATTACGTCATTGAAACCGACATTCCACTCGCCACACATCTTAAATGGCAATTGAGGATATCTGTAATTCAGTTTTGACTAGGCAGAATGAAAGTTAAAGATATCTCAAACGTCATTATGACTAGTGTAAATTATTGTGCATGACGTTGCTCTATTTTAGATATCCACAAATACGTAATATCCTTTCCCCGCCAAAATCAAAGAGGAAGTGGGTTCATTTCTCTATGGTGAATGCAGAGAACGTTGAAAGACTGGTGAAGGGAAGAAGAAAAGCAGCCATGGCCTTGGGTGTTATTGAAAAGGCCACTAGAAAATGGCACGAAATTGAACGAGCCCTCGCGCAGGGGATTTGCGGAGAGAGGGAGCGTCGTTGTGTTGAAAACTGTGAAAGAAATCTCCGAAGAATTGAACATTTGCTATTCCCAGACACAAATAACGAACTTAAAAGCAGTTAAGCACGGGCAGCAGCATTAAATAGTCTGTTAAAGACGCCTTCCCCGTCTGGCCGCTCCGACATGTTTCTTACAAGTAAATATTTATCACAACAGGTGGACGAAGGCGCTCTGCTCCCGCCAAAAGTGGGGGTGGGAGTAGGGGGTAATTTGCATACAGATATCTGCAATGTTATTTCGCCTGGTCAAAACTCTAATTCAAGATATCTGTAATTACATTTTGACTAGGCAGAATTAACTTTACAGATATCTCCAATTTAAGATATCTCTAATTAAAATTCAGTTCAAGATATCTATAACTTGATAATAGATATTTACAATTACATTATGACTATCCCTAACTCCAATTTGAGATATCTACAATGTAATTTCGACTAGTCATAATTCCAGTTACAGATATCTACAACTTCATTTCGCCTAGTCAAAACTTAATTTAAGACATCTGAAAAGGAACATATAGATATCTTGAATTGAACTAAATTAAAGATATCTTGAACTGAAGTTATGACTAGTCAAAATCAAATTGTAGATATCTCAAACTGGAATTACAGATATCTATAATTCAGTTGCGGATATCCGTAATTCACATAATGGATATCTGAAACTGAATTGTAGATATCCGTAATGATGAACCCCATACAAATGAATGGCAAAAGTGACGTAATTTGCCCTAGGAAGAATTTCCTTCTGGATATCTGAAATGACAATTACGGATAGGAAGAATGTAGTTGCGGATATCCGAAATGTTCTTTTTGACTAGGCAAAACTGAATTACAGATATCTGCAATACATATCCAGTTTAGCTTTTAAATGTTAAGATGGCTTGCCATATGAGTGGACATGGCAACAGAGAGCATGATGGTGCAAGCTGCGGATTGTTTGTGCTGATGGAAAGTATTGTTTGTGTGTGTAAAATGTCGAACTTCTTTGTTAGTGTGATTACACACCGTGTGTTTTTTTTAATTAATGTGTTCTTTTTTCCCATAATTTTTATTTTTCCCTCCAGAATGCTGAGGCACTCCTTAAAGATGCTGATCCTGCTATGATCCAACAGGGGCATGTGTTAGGAGTGAGAAAATACATTCAGGAAAGACTGATTGCCCAAATAACATGTTTAATGTTTCATAATGTTTAATAATGAGTTCCTGTGTGTTTGGGCCATAGACCGTATATATGAATGGATAAAGCTAACACGCTAGCCCCGTGTGCCTAATAGGAAGAGCGCCAGGTGACTTCCGGCTGCAAGACGCCCTGTCTCCCCTTGACTTACATTGGGATCTTGTTGCCCCTCTATCTGTAACTGGTGCAATAAGCCTTGTCATTTTGGTTTGTATTAATCCGCTCTACATGATCCTGATTTTTTTTCATCATTTTGTCTAATGGCTTAATGTTTTTTAGTAAAAGATTGTCCACACACTTTGATTGTGTTCTTGAAGTGTTAGTTCAGAGCGTGCTCTACACTCATACAGTTTCCAACTTAAAGGGACTCAAGGGCCACAGCTGGCAGTTACCTGCACATTACCACTGATGAGTGCCACCTACTAGACAACAACACTAGTAACAATAGTATACAATAAATGTGTTCCATACAGAACTTGTTAAATTTCACATGTTATTTACATACATGTACATATTATTTGCATTACATGTACATATTATTTTTTATTCAATATTCTCTATGTTATCACAGTTAAATAAACGATTTTAATTCTGACACTGTAAAGCAAATAGCTTCAAATGGGCTTCAGTTAGGCTATACTGTATGTGTGAGTGTGAATAGCACTTTTGACTGAAAGACCTGGGTGTAAATAGCATTTTTGTCTAAGAACACCCGGGTGCCCGTCTGTGTGCCACACTAAATACACCCGGGTGTAAATAGCAACAATGGCTATTTGCCCTATGTGTGAATAACAATGTTAGCTATTTACACCCTGGGTGCAAATAGCATCTGCCATTATGATATTGGTCAGTGTTTCTGGCCTATAAAATAATGCCCATAACAAATAACTCAAAAAATGACATTAGGTTTTAGATTAGGCAAATAATCGCTTTTTTTAAGTGTTACTGAATTGAACTTAGACAGTGAATACCTTTGTGATATAAATCTGAGACAATCCTGTTTTTTGATAGAATAGACCAGAATAGATTGTCCACGTGTAATTCACTGCTTTACAGTTTAATCAGTATTGGCTCAAGCACTGACACTTTTCCCCACTCCTGCAGATCCATTCACTCTTGTTCCGCCTGAGTGAATGACAGGTGGAGTTAACCAATCACAGTGAGGTCTGAACTCTGAGAAGCAGAAGTTATATAATAATATAATAACAATAGAAGAAGAATATATAGAATGGAGTTCTAATCCCAATCCCAGGCCAAATCAGTTCAGAAATAGGCTGTGTCAGTCTAAGCCCCGTTAGAAACAACAGCTGCACAAAAAGTAAACTACTCTGCCCTCTGTAAGCAGTGTAGAGCCGACAAGTTTAATGCGCTTTAACTTTCACATCCAACACATTAAAAATCAAACCCCGCATGCTCAGTAAACTGTACTGCAGTTTAAAGCCCCTCTCGACATGTCCCGAGGAAAGTCGTCTCCTAATTCTACTACTACTACTACTACAGACTACTACTAGAGCCGACTGGACTTCTGCAGAGTCCGGTACCTTTTCCGTCTGGCATGGTGCGCACTGTGGGCGGGACACGGGCTGTGTTCGGCTCTCTGGTCGCAGTCTCGGTGTGTGGAGCTTTTGTTATATCACTTTGTTGAAAACCCTTAGATAAGGTTTGGTGTGCAGGGGGTAATTTTTACCTCCCCAAAACTCCAAGGGCCAACCACAACGCGCACGTGCGGACTTTGCCCACGTCACGCGTAGTTTTTTTTTATAACTGGAGGGGGAGCGTGTATATATATATATATATATATATATATATATATATATATATATATATATATATATATATATAAACACACTCTATATATATATATATATATATATATATATATATATATATATATATATATATACACACACGCTATATATATATATATAGAGCTTGAGAGTTCTGCGCAGTATCTTTGCTGTTCCCAGTACTGCACTTTTTAAATAATAATACTGATAATAATATAATCGTTAACTTAACATTGTGGAGTAGAGCCACACCTTATCCTGAAAAAGTGGACATATCCTCAGTTACTTCTCAGCCTTTCACACTTTTCCGCAGACATATTGCAGTTTGGAAGTGGGGGTGAGGCGACATATAAATTAGTTTAGAAATAATGCAGTAGTCTTTCTTTAAATCAAGAAGCCAAACAGCAATGATTATAATTTTATCATGTCATCCTGTAACCCCCAGATCAGTTCTGACCTCTATTTTAGGAACCACTGTGATGGACAACAACTTAAGGTAAATAAAGCTCTAGTAGCATATATTATGTATAAGAATAACCCAAATGTTAGATAATGTTTATGTCTAACTGCATTACAGCAGTGTTTTTGTTCTTGTTGTTTTTTTTAACCCCAGTCCACTATTATCACTATTAGATTTACTGTATAGAGGATTTTTCTTTCACATGTCCAATAGCACTGATTAGTTAACACATTTTGACATATTGTATAAGTAATGCATATAACTGTTTGATCAGTATAAAGGGAATCAAACTCCTCCCCAGTCTTGAAGCCATTCCCCAATATACTGTAGGCTGTATTTAAGAGACCTGCATTCTCATTCAGAATTCCAGTCCTCTATCAACATAATAATTGGCGAGATGGAAAAAGTTCACCTGCTCAACAGCACCAAAGAGAAGACCACCGAGTATAGCCTAGTCCGGGTCAAAAGTGCATGGAGTTGTAAAGAGAAGCACAGCCAAGTGGAATCAACTGCCTGCGTGTCTACAGCCAAGATGTAAGTATCAGTGACACTTCAATCTCTTTATTTTTATAGTATTTCCGTCAATATTGTAAATGTGATCACGTGACCATGTGAAACTTGACAATAACTACTTAAAACCCCTAGTAAAGTGTTTCATATTTTGTTTTTATATATGTTATATGTATATTTCTTTAAATAATGTTGACATAATTAGATTTACACTAGATTCAGTGATTATGTCTGTCCTAGATCACAAAGCAGTTCAAGCCATTTTCACAATGACTTTCTTAAATTACACTCTATTGTTACATATTATTTTCCAGGAATCTTGTACTGTATGTTTCTTGTGAATGCACAAATTGTACTGTGTACCTTTAATTAATTGCACAAATATTATATTTAAGCTACCAAAACTTGGTGCATATGTAACTTTTTGGTGGTAGGTAGGTCGAACGCTATGCTCTTGCTTTGCCCAGAATGTTTCAGGCATTAAACTAATCTATTTCCATATAAAGACAAAGTGACAGCCAGCTAAGTTACAGGTCAGATTTGTGTAGAGACAAGCTTGCTCACTATCAATATGCTTGTTTTTCATGCAAGTAATGCATTCGTCTATAAAAACACCTGCAATTGACTGAATACAAGATACAGCAGATAAGTGAGATCCACAATACTGCATACAGAGATATACTCCATCCATCCATCTTCTCCCGCTTTATCCAGCTGGGTCGTGGGGGCAGCTTGCTGCCCAATCCTCATAGCACCTGACCCCCCTATGAACCCCTCTGTGAGTTGTGAGCCCACAGGAGAGTGGACGTCATGGTCCTTGATGTTAGTTCATAGGGGTGTAAAGAGAGATATACTGGTGATAGTAAATCAGTCAGAAATCTGAGTGTCAAGTTCAGGTTTTTCAGATGTTTTGTTTATTTATATATTATTTGGCTCAGAGCAGGAGCCAATAGCATTACCATAACATAAACACATGACAGAAGACAAAAGAAAAACATGTGGGAATAGACAATATGCAATGACTCAGGCTTCCCATAAATTAATAAATTGTATGGACTGGGATATAAAAGAACCCTGTATCTCCACCCAGACTATAGGAGCTCATATTGTGTGTTTTGATCACTTGAGATGGATCTCTGATGATCTTCAAAGCCTGTCTCACGACTGACTGTTCGAAGATGATCTGTGGGACAGTCAGAGTGGGCACCCCATGATGTATCCAGCCAGTTTCACCAGTCTAAAGATCTGAGATTTATTTTTAACAGTCAGGTTTTCAAAGCAGTGCAAGGTCCACAGTCGCTTCTCACCTTACTTAAACTGCGGTCTTTCCTTCTCACTCTGTTTGTGCTTCTTTGACAGTTACGAAATCCTCTCAGAAAAGGGCACCAGTTGGACTGTGGTGACCCCCATTATCTTCAGCTACAAGGTTACAGAGACACATGGCCTCCTGGACCCCTGCAACAGCACCCTTCTAACAGGCCACGCACACGAGTCACAGACAGCCGACACCTTAAGGTTACCGGCCAAGCCAATGAAGCGTTTCATTGTGGTCGACCAGGAAGTGTACCGCATTTATGGCACCCAGATCACTAACTATTTCGAGGTTAACAATGTGACTTATAAGATTTTAGCTCTGCCCACCACCGAGGAGAACAAGTCAATGGAGATGGCGCTGAAGATCCTTGAAGAACTAAACAGTTTCTCAATAGACAGGAGAACAGAGCCAGTGATTGCGATAGGAGGAGGAGTGTGCTTAGATATTGTGGGCCTGGCTGCCTCACTGTACCGCAGACGTACCCCTTACATCAGAGTACCCACTACACTCCTCTCTTACATTGATGCCAGTGTGGGGGCCAAGACTGGCGTCAATTTTGCTAACTGCAAGAACAAGCTTGGCGCCTACATCCCACCAGTTGCAACCTACCTAGACCTGTCCTTCATAAAGACCATCCCACGCAGGCATATCTCTAATGGGTTGGCTGAAATGTTAAAGGTCTGTTTCATCAAACTGTAATGTATACAATGTTTACTCATCTACTGTATGTCCATGTATTGTTGTTTGGAATCATAATTACACAATCTTACATAAATCATCTCGATCTATGGTCAGATTTTACTGTAAGACAGCAGCATGTGGTGATGAGACAAAAAAACAAAGGCCATTTGCATATTTTTGAAGGGCTAATACACTTCAAAATTGTTACGGTACACCTTATAATCCTCTTTACTGGAACTGAAAATGTTTAGTGATCTGCACTTTTTCTCTTCTCTTCTGTGTGTTCTGTATCTTTGCAGATGGCCTTGATGAAGCACAAGGAGCTGTTCGAACTACTGGAGAAAGATGGGCAACATCTCCTGGATTCAAAGTTTCAGTCAGACAGCAGTGTTTTCGGTGCGAGTGGTCAGAGTGCATCTCGCTCCACGCGCCTGGCCATTGTCTCCATGCTGGAGGAGCTGGCCCCCAACCTGTGGGAGGATGACCTCAACAGACTGGTGGACTTTGGCCACGTCATCAGTCCAGCGCTTGAAATGGTAATCTATCGTCTGCATCAGCTCCAGACGAGGTGATCAAAGCTACTGATGGATGAAATCAAGCGAACATGCACTTGAATGGATTACATAGACACGTGTGCAGTGTGTTGTAATGACTAAAGAGCACAGCACGCCAAAGTGTAGTGTCAACAACAAACAAAACAATCAATATTGAATTACATTTTAATAGAGATGAGCTTGTGACTCACTGATCACTAAGGAAATCTGTGATAATAATAAGTTAAAGTATTTTTTTGTATTAATGGGTCTAGAATTGTACAGCCATTTCAGAATCTTTCCACTGTAGAAAATAAGTAAATTAAATTAAACTGTATATTTGATCAGATTAAACCACTAAAACATGTACTAATTGGTGCAAATTTTGAGACATCCAAGGAAAAGATAATATCAACTAGTCAATCTAGACCAACTGGACTCACTTGAACTCAAATGAGCGGAGGCTTACATAACTTGTCCTTTACCAACATTCATCACATTGTCTATTTATTTAAGCATTTTATGGAACAATGTTATGATCTGAGTCAAATGTTACCCAAGGGACCGTATTCTTTACCCACACATCCTCTCATTCATTCTGCATTAACTGTCCTCTGTGGCTATGTCAGAAGGTGCTGCCATCCTTACTGCACGGAGATGCGGTAAACATCGACATGGCTTACATGGTGTACGTGTCCCGGGAGAGTGGGCTGCTGACAGAGGAGGAGAAGAACAGGATAATCGGCTGCATGGTGCGTCTCGAGCTGCCTGTTTGGCACCAGGCCTGTACCATGGAGCTGATCCAGAGCTCACTGCAGGACCGCCTCAAGCACTCGGGCGGGCTGGTGAGGATGCCCCTGCCTGTCGGACTAGGACAAGCAGGTGAGCGGGAGGGGGGTATATAAGCAGGAGGGTAAGTATATAAGTCTGTGTAAAGATTGTTGGAAAACTTGATGTTGCTTGCATTTGACAAAAAGTATTATTTACCAGTTGATTTTTTGTAAGAAAGTGAGTGCATATGTTTCATCACCTATTATCCAAGTAGCTTCTTCAGTTGTGACAGGGTTCTGGTGAGATACTGTGTCTGAAGGGAGGAGTTAATTACACTGAGACTAACACTAATTGTTTTATTCCTTTCAATAAATCAATATCCATCAATCAATAATTACTTTATTTATCCCCAAGGGGCAATTAAAAGGCACAGAGAGTTGCAGTGTACAGTACAACAATATAAAATTCCAAATAATAAATAAGGCACACACATACATTCATTCAGACATATGAGCACATGTTTAAAGTGCTCTGATGTTGCAGAGCTGAGGAAGGGACAGCTTAGCTGAAGGATCAAAGGTAGATTTCCTCCTCTGAGTCCTACAGCGAACGCAGCACAGTCTGCGTTCTGATGGCAGCCATTCAAATCTGGAGTGTAAGATATGTGAGGGGTCCCTGAGAATTTTGAGAGCCGCCTTCACAGGCTGTTGGTCACACAGAGCAGGAAGAGGTCTCACTGGTTGACCAATTATTTTAGAACAAACATTAGCCGCTCTGATCAACTGAGACCTGTTATGAACACTGACAGAGAACCAGCAAATACATGAAAAAGACAGAACACTCTCAATAAATGCATGGTAAAAGGTCATCATAATGTTTTTAATGAAATCAAATGACCTTAAGTTCCTCAGAAGATACTGCCTCTGATGGTATTTTTTTTGTACACCACTGTTTACTGTAAACAACTAGGGTGTGTTAGAGTCATGTCAGATGAATGAAGAAGCCACTTAAATGAAAAATCTTTCACCCAGTCAATAAAATTCCTTTTCAATTGCTATACTTTTTTCTGTAAATAGTTCTGCCTTTTTGTGTCCTATTCTATATGTTAATAGGGTCGGGCAAAATAAGTGTTAAAACTTCAGCCTAAACCCCTTTGGTATATACAATAACTTTAGTACTATGCATAATTTCTGTGTTAAATCATTGTAATATGATTCATGATTATCTTAATTGACCAAAGAAAAATAAAATATATACCGATTTTTTAATGCACTACAGAGCTAAAACCCTAACAACAATTCCTACTGAAATTTTTACTGAAACAAAGGAAATACACAAACCTATGAAACAAGAGCAAAATTCAGGAAGCATTCACATTTTAAGCAACTTATTTAATCTTTTTATTTTTTCACAACCAGTGAACTAAAACCAGCAGTATCCCATACCATTAAATGCAGTGATTTTTATAGGTTATATTTCTTACTGACAAATAAATAAATGGTTGAATTAGCAAATGAGCGTTTGTTTTATATAGACATAGAGCGCCATCCAGTGGTCTACTTGCATATTACAGCTCCACACTCTGGTGAGCGCTGCTATTCACTGTATGGACAGTGTACAAGTGGGCCTTACAGTTAAATATTTTAGATTTTAGGATCACTTCTTTTTGCATCATCCAGCTAAAGTATATGCCCCTTTCTTTGTTTTGCAGAGCTCTTTAACAACACATCTTATGAAGTCTTGACCAGTGCGTATGAAAAATGGTGCAATGAGCATTCTTGCTGATGTTGCAGTTACTGAACTTGTTACTGAAGTTCAGTGGGTGCTATTTGATTTTGATGTTGTTTTTATTCTATTTTTATTAGTATCTGTATGTATTGTAAATTTTTGTGTTTCCATGAAGAGGTAAATAAATCAGAACAGGATCATGCCGATTTACAGTTTTCATATAATATTTTATTGTAAATGTTTCTTTGGATTGAACGGCTGAGTATCCTAGTATCTACAGTATTGAAAGTTATGTCAGTGATAAATCAATATGAAAAGTAATGGTGGTAGTTATACAGTATATGTAACAAATAATGCTTCTGCATTAATAAATGTTAATCAGACAAAGGGACTGATTATTCTACTGAATTTTATATTTGATACATTACAGATGTGGATTCACTTTTTAAACATTTTACAAAAAGATTCAACACACAAAATACTATACACATATTTACATGAATAACATAATACACAGAGGTACTAAGAACTTCAACACCTCTTTACTATGATACATGTGTCTGTAATGAAAAAGTGGACACAAATGCATTCAAGTATACAGAGATATAAAAAACAAAATAGTACAAAAATGACTAGAATATATACCAGAATAAATAAATGTGTAGTAGATATGCACTTATCAATGGTGGTTCTCAAAAGCAAGCCACTATACTAAATTCTGATTTAATTTAATGAGATTGGAATTTTAAGTTGATGTATTTCTTAAGTTTGTATTGTATTTCTTTAAATTTTTATTTGAGTTTCATTTGGCCCAAATCACCTTATTCTTTATAAACACATCCTCAAATTCAATTTGTGTTTACAGAAGCTTATGTATACCACTTGACAAACCCAGCCATCACAAATAATATTTTAAGAAAACTATCCACATATGATATCACCACATTCAGATCATAATATTTGAGCTTATTGATACTTCACAGCTGATGCCATCAATATTCAATGGGGATGTGATGTTAACTGTAGGCACTGCTCTTTAAAAGGCTTGTTAGACTTTAATCTGAGCTTTACTTTAACACAGTCTGACCATAAAGAACTGATTTATTTGCAGCATTAATTGTTGGCAAGCATTAGCCAACAGATTTTCAGTTAGACATTCTCACTTTTTTGGTAAAAAAAAAACAAAAAAAAAACAGCGCTCATATTTATCACAGGTCATGAAAATGTGCTCTTTAAATCAATCTTGTATTTTTGCTAATATGTGCATTGTGTCACCGTGGTAACTGTTGAATGTTCTGCCAATAGAGATACATGTAGAACACCCCCAACGTTATGTCACCGCAAAGTATCAATTCTACCTCATTCTCCAGCAAATAGTGTGTGTGTACGCTCCAGTCACTGTTATGGAGTCAGTGGTGGCTAACAGCTGTGGTCATGCTCTTCTGCAGTGGAGCCGTGCTGGTTGTGCTCGGGGGACATGGGGGACATGAGGGGGCTCCGGGGTGATGCTGGTGCCAGGCTGTGCTCCTTCCGTTTATAGCTGCGTGGGCTCCTGTACGCGCTGCTCTCTCCTGTGTCTGAGGGGGCGTGGTCAAAGGAAATGGTGCCGTTGTTGAGGTCCAGCGTGGTGGGCGGGGACATGTCCGGGCTGGAGGAGCGGTGGTACAGGTCAGAGGGGCAGTCTCCCAGCACTGGCTCCTGTTTGATGGCCCGGGCCACCAGCTCAGAGGTGCACACAGAGGGAGTGGGGACTAGAGTGAGGCCATGGGCGCGCGCCTGGATCTCCAGCTCCTGTGAGTAGATGGAGAGGTAAAGGGTTATTTTGTCATTCATAGATACAGTGTAGCCTACACAAATGAAACTACACATCTTTGTGATACATACAATTTGTGTGTGAAATTTAAACATTATCTACTTCATATTAGGGCTGAGAAATATATCTATTTTAATAGTTTACTTCCCCTAAATAAGCAACAAACCACAAAAGAATTGCTAAAAGATACCAAAAATATTCTTAATGATATATCAGGACAGCAGTTCATAATAACAATACCGTATCATAAAATTTTGTTTCACGATATATTCATATTTCATTATTTTTGCACACCCCTACAGCACATGCATTACATGTCAGTTTGGTTCTTATAGGTTAGGTCAGTGTTTCTCAATCTGTGGTATGTGGGCTATTTCGGGTCTTCTGCATTTCTTGTGTTTGTTCAATTTAGAGGAAATTTTATCCTTATTTTTGTCCTCCATCTGGTTAGTCTTTGTTACTCATGTCACACTATAGTTCTATTTTAGACCTGATTATAGTTCTGTTTTATGCCAACATTAGATCTGGAGACACTCTGACAAACAAAGTTTCAGAACCACTGGGTTACGTTATATGCTGACTATTTAAACTTTATTTTTACATTATTTTTACAATAAACATAATTAAATGCTCATAATAGTTTCATTTCCTTCTAATTTGAACGGATACATGCTTTTTGAATCTTTCATAAATGATATTTGCAAATGAAACCAATAAGCATGAAACATAAACAAAAAGAGTAAATAGATCCCAAATAGAGTGGACAACATTGCTCAATAGCTTGTAAGAATAACTGTGAATAAATGACAATAAAGAAAATTTCTGAATTGCCAAGTTTCAGATGACATCAATATTCTAGGCCAGTTTTATTAAATACAGATAAAGGAGGGTAAAATTAATATTGTTAAAGATGTTGAAGATCCACTAATAGAAATGATCACCTTCAACATTTGTAAATTTACCTTTTGGACTTTTTGAGACTACAGTATTATCTTTAGGGAAAACTGGATCTTGCCCCCATCTGGGAGTATGACACCATCACATTACCTGTATTCTGAGCAGAAGGTGGCGATTGGTGTGCTCCATCTTCCTCTGCCGACACTCCAGGTCCTTTGCCCTCTGCTGATCTCGCTGTAGTTTTCGAATATAGTCTACGGACGCCTTGAGAATGGTGCCCTTATTCCAGCGCATGTCCCTAACATACACACAACGCAGGATAAGTCTGCTGAAAGTTACAAGCTGAAATCATGTCTCTTGTCTAAAAGATTCACTATACATCTCCTTTGCTAATCATCAACTCAAATGTAGAGAGAATCTTTTAGATTTTAGGCTAACACTCACGGATCATTGGACTTCGGTATCAATGTGCCCAGTTCTTTGATGCGATCGTTAATGTTAAATCTTCGTCTTCTTTCAACTGCAAGACATCAGCAGAAAACTCAGAATAATTTCCCATACAAATAGAAACAAGTGATAAAAGTAGGGCTGAAAGTTTATGGGGAAAATATTATGTAAAATGTTTGTATCCACATTATAGGGATAGAAGCTTTTATGCAGAACCACTGTGGCTGCAGAACTGTTGTTTGAGAAGAAAATGTTTTCGAACTTTGCAGCCTGTGCAATCTGCTAATTGTGTCCATTCAAATTGTGATTTAGATTCAACTGTGATTAATCTTACAGCCCTAGATAAAAGTAACACATACACTTACTTAAATTGTGGTTGTCTTTTTTCTGTCTTTCTTTAGCCAGAGCGCGGACTTCAGCTTCTATAAAAAAAATTAACACAAATGTGACATGACATATAACATACAGTATTTTTTGCAATTAAATATATTTATGTTCCTACTACAATAACTTAGTATGTGCTGTATTTCAGTGATATTGTGTGCACTTCACATTAAACGTATATTGTGAATCACATTGAGTTTGATTGTTGCTTACCTACTGGAAAACCCTCTGGCCTTTGATAGTTTTCATAGTGGCCACAGGATCCAGCCTTGTCCAGAACTTGCTTCATGCCAGGAGCTAGAGTAAATTGCACACAATACCAACATTGGCCTAAATCACACAACACAGTCTCCTCTGGTCAGGTATAAATAAAGCTGGAGGAACCATCGATACAGTGGCTTTGGCAACTGCGGAGGCCATCTTGTGACTGTAAGACGAGCACTATTCAAATGAAAATATTGTAAAAACATGGCTATATATATATATAATGTCATTGAAGGCCCTTCATTCACATATGATGGTAACTTTGAAGACCCAGTAACGTAGGGAATTTTAGTTGTGTCACTGACCTGCAATAAATGCAGAATTACAGCGTGTTTGCATCTCAATACACTCTGCAGACACAACCTTTATGATTATTACATTTAACTAAGACAAATTAATAACATTTATTTTAAACATTTAAACATTTATTAGTACAACATGTTTTAAGTTTTGTTCATATTAGTATGTGGAACCTGGATATTGCTATAGGTTACAGCATTCATTGTACTACACTGAGCTAAACTACATTTACAATTTAAAGCACAATACTTGCAGTACAAGTATTACTACACAAAAAAACACACATTTGGACCTTTAAAATCAGAGGCTTACCTGTATATTCCCTTTTGAGGTGGGTTGGGCAGGAGTTACTGATGCCGAGGCCTGGCAGAGGGAGTCCTTGGTTTCCATACACATCAAGGATATTATTTGAGACCTGAAGCTATAAATTACAATAAACACACAACAATAATTACAAAAAAATGTTTTCTTTGGTGTTCGAGTGTGAAGTGAAGTGCAGGAGGTTCTAGTATCTTAGAGGTCCTCAGCAGATATAAGAGCCACAGATACTTAAGGCCATGACATTGTATTCCTGTTTGGAATGTACATAAATAATGTGTGTGTGTGTCTTGTATAAAATGTCTTTAATCTTGTACAACTCTTCTTGTCGTGTTTTTAGGGTGACCATCTGTCCACGGGCTACAGATGGGAAATTGCGTCTGGATAATTATTGTACATTTACAGAAATATTTATACGATTATAAATAACTAACTAAATTTATACTTATAAAAACTAAATAAAAAACAAATGAAATTGTGCCAAATGATGTAATATTGCAAATATTTCACACAGAGTATCTTACCCCATTGTTCATCTGCATTCCAGCATCCATGAGTCCTAGAACTTCCTCACTGTAACTCGACTCAAGGCTGATAATATCGTCAATGACATCGTCCATCTAAGATTAAAAAAAAAAAAAACATGTTTCAGTAAAACAACAAATCAGTATATTAAAAAAAGTTCTAATGTCTAATGTTTCTAATACCTCTTTTTCACAGTTGGAGCCCAGTGTGAGCAGGGCCATGGGGCTGTTGGGGGCGCTGCTGCCTGGACCGGGGGGCATGCCGTGTTCGGGGGGCTGGCTGGGACACTGGCTGCCTGTCTTACCCCCCAGTGTAGTGGACAGATACTGACGCACCTGCTGCTGCCTCTGAGCCTGCTGGAAGTGGTATTTACTGGGGTTTTCTAGGTGGGTCTGCACAAAACAAATGTCACCACTCAAGTTATAGAAGATCACGGTAGCTCACGGTCAAATCCTAAACTGCAGATGTGCCCTCGGGAGGCTGGTTATTGGTTAAAATGAGTAGAAGTGACCCAACAAAGTTCTCTGGAAAGAGCCATAGAGTGGACCATGGCACAAAAAGTTGTGAAAAAAAAGAAAACTAATCATTTACTGTTGGACTGTTGTCTCTAATGTACTGTTGGACTCTAATCAATTAAAAACTAGAGGGTGAAATAGAGGGTGGCAATTGTTCAAACATTTAAATACTTAGCAAAATAATCATTTGTGCTTACCGCTTAGTTATGAATTCATTATTTTATTTTATTTATTTTTTCAAAAATCAAATCCATTGCAATAAAGTTTAATTTTAGTTTTATTATTATTAAATATATGTCATGCTCACCTGGTAATGGCTGTATTCAAGCATCTCCAACATGATATCTCTGACTGTAAATTCACATACAGTTATAATCCCTTTGTACGGTTGGCCTACAGTGTTGGGTCCCAAGTATGTGCAAATCCAGGCTAAGTAACGAATGCTGCCTCATTTATCCTAATCTCCAACCTCATTAGTTATGCAAGTTAAGGACAGGGGAGGTCTCATCCTCCCAGTGCACTGTTTTTCCAGCTAAAACTATGAATTTATGGCTTTATAGAACCCATTTGACGTCACCATCTCCACAGTACAAAGCAGCCTTTTCTCTTCTCTGGCCAGTAGTTTGCAAACCTTAGCTTCCTCCGGGCCAGTAATGTTTAATCTTTAGTTCTGCTCATCTTGTATAAAACATTATTTGTTCTGAGTGACCGGAAAACAATCAGTGCAACTGTTTGGCTTCGACGATATGCATGAAAACCCAAATGCATTGTGTGTCTAGAAGCCCATTTGGGGATTTCTGAGGTTAATTTCATTTCAGCTTCCATTGTTGTAGGACACAAAAAGGTGAATTGTATTTTAGCATTTAAACTGTATGTGTGGACGAACACCTCCCTGGGACAGTGAGAGTTAAAATGATTTGTCATATAATCAGTTGGGATGTTTTTATTATTTCCCTATAATACAACATTAATTCACACTGATGCATTTTTAATTATACATTTGCAGATTGAATAATTTTGAGAATCACAATCTTGATGTAAAGCATGTACAGAGTTCACCACCACCAGGGTGCATTTTAGGAGGAACTGTTTTCAACAATATTATAAAAAAAACTTGTCTAGAAAAGTGTTGCCACAAAAGGCAATGCTTTGGTGGGATGAAGCTAAAATGTTTTTTCTAATGTTTAAATAAAATAAAAGAAGAAAAAATATGTATATTATGCACACCTCGCATAAATATGTCAGAAAAAACAACCCTGCAGTATATCACTTTTAAGAACCTAGAACACATATTTCAAATGAATTTTCATGTTAGTCTTATTATAGTTACTAAACTAAAATGTGTAAATTAAATGTTCACACCAGACCTAATCTTTTGGTCTGTTGCTTTTTTGTGTGTGCGTGTGTGTGTGTGTGTGTGTGTTGATGCCTTCCTTCATGCCGCATCTTATATAAATGTGCCGCTTTCTTCAATGACAAACACCCTGCCTGGAGCAAAAGAATCAGTTTCTTTTTTCACATGTGAAAACCACAGATGGAACATAAAGGCACAGTACATCACCTCTACCCTCCTCGCTGCCTCAGCAGAAGGTGAAGTGTACTACTAATCTATAGATACTATCACATTGTATGGCCTGTACACAACTCAGTGGCAATAACAAAGAACAGGATGGGGGATGGTCTGACTTCTGATCAAAAAATAAGCTACTGCGATGAGCTCACAGAGGTATGGAATCTGATAAAAATACTGTCTATAAAAATCTCCATATATCCAGCCAATAATACCTAAATAGCAACGTGTACATCTGAATATTAAAAATGACAATATTATTTGTTCCATCAAGTGCTGAACAGTTGAAGGAAGTTCTGAAGCCAAGTAGCACCGGCAGCAGGCCTGTTGCTTTAGCATGTTTGGTTTGTTAGACTGGTTTGTTTTGTTGATCTGCTGCTTCTTGATCAGGACTCCCTTGAAAAGGGAATGGGATTTTTTCCCCCAGGCTAAATAAAGGTTAAATAAAAAAAAAAAAACATCTCTTAGTGTACAACGGCCCATGTGAGATGTAATGTAATGTGTAATGTAATTGATTTTGATTTTTAAAAGTATTTTTTGTAAATGCATAGTGTTAATTAACTAATTAGCATGACACTGTCTTCTTTAATATTATATTAAATATCTTCAAAAATATTATTTAGTGAAGGTTTCACTAAACATTATGTTTTTGTTCATTGCTATAAAGTGCTCAGATATCACAGAAAATCTGGATGGGTTTCCTCCGGGTACTCCGGTTTCCCCCATCAACCTAAAACATGCCCGCACCCCTATGAACTAACATCAAGGACCATGTTGTCCACCCTCCTGTGGGCTCACCACCTGCAGAGGGGTTCATAGGGGGGGTCAGGTGCTATGAGTATTGGGCAGCACGCTGCCCCCGCGACCCAGCCGGATTAAGCGGGAGAAGATGGATGGATGGATGGATGGATGTTAATTTGATTTTTATTTGCACTAAGGTAGACTGGACAAGGTGGGTGAAGTGTCTTGCCAAAGAACACAGTGATACTGTTGTGTATTTGTCCGGACTTGTCCTCAAAGAAGCTCTGAGGCTTTCTTGGTCCTTCAAAAGGCTCACAAGGGCAAGTTTTACTGGTTAAAAATGGCATAAAGATAAGAAAGATTCAAAACATTCATTAGGATTCAGTTATACAAAGCATCGATAATTATACCCATTAGTCTTAATATAACAGACACAACTGATATTTTGGTTCTTGGATGGTTGTAATTCTGTTTCTAACAGAAGCTTACTTCATTGTTGTGTGATAGACTCTTTGTGTGTGTGTGTGTGCGTGTGTGTGTGTGTGCGTGTGTGTGTGTAGGTGTGTGCGTGTGTGTTTGTGTGTGTGTGCGTGCGTGTGTGTGTGTAGGTGTGTGTGTGTTTGTGTGCGTGTGTGTGTGTGTGTGCGTGTGTGTGTGTAGGTGTGTGCGTGTGTGTTTGTGTGCGTGTGTGTGTGTAGGTGTGTGTGTGTGTGTGTTTGTGTGCGTGTGTGTGTGTAGGTGTGTGTGCGTGTGTGTGTGTAGGTGTGTGCGTGTGTGTGTGTTTGTGTGCGTGTGTGTGTGTAGGTGTGTGTGTGTGTGTTTGTGTGCGTGTGTGTGTGTAGGTGTGTGTGCGTGTGTGTGTTTGTGTGTGTGTGTGTGTGTAGGTGTGTGTGTGTGTGTGTGTGCGTGTGCGTGTAGGTGTGTGCGTGTGTAGGGGTGTGTGTGTGTGCGTGTGTGTGTGTAGGTGTGTGCGTGTGTTTAGGTGTGTGTGTGCGTGTGTGTAGGTGTGTGTGCGTGTGCGTGTGTGTGTGTGTGTGTAGGTGTGTGTGTGTGTGTGTGTGTGCAGTTGGCCTCAGAGAGGATGAGTGGAATGTTTCTGAGGGGTGAGCGCAGATGAGCCTCTGGCTGGACACAGTCAGAGATAAACTGAGAAAGCGCTCTTTGTGCATCAGTACCAGAGCGCCTCTTTGTCCTGCTCAGCAGTGTGGCCTTTTCCTTCAGCCAGACCTTTGGCTTCGGAGCATGTAATGACAAAGAGTGTATTTGGTTTTTCCCTAAAGCATATACAGCTTTATTCATAGTGTCTTTGTGAGATAGAGGTTTATTACCTTCCTCTTAAGGGGAGCACATGGGCCAGAGTAGACGTGTGCCTTGAGGACCAATAACATTTCGACAGCTCATTGGGACCCCTTGACCCTTGCAAAGACACAGAACTATTCATGTCACTTAACCAGGAATCTCTGGACTGTTTATCATTACCATGGTAACGGGCCACAGTGGGAACACTGAGTCCAAGCAGGGTGCTAAACATTTATGATGCCCTTATAACCACAACAGAGGTGATTCTGGGAGGTGTAGTGTGATGGATCAAAGATTCATACACCTACATTTTTGTAGAAAAGAGGCAAACAAAACAAATTCATCACTAGACCACACATTGCAAAGAAAAATGTCAACAGAACGTGAAAAATCTATTCAGGTATTGTTCTTCATTTCACTGATGGTAGAACGAAGAATGGCTCTCGCTAACTGGAGCACAAAAAACAACCTAAAAACATATGGAATCCCTGCTCCAGGGACCACCAGGCGACTGGGGTGTGGCCTGATTTGTCAGGTGTATCAGTAAGGTTAGTGCAAATCCAGTGAACAGCTAAAAGGACAGTCACGACAGTCAGAAGGCCACACTGCTATGCTAAAACATGGGAAGGTAAAGTTCATTTGGCTGGAGCCCTGCGTGCTCCACCAAAGTGGCTTGGGTAGACCATAATGCTTTACTGACTGGATCACTGAGGAGTCAACTGGACTGAAAGGGCTTACTTTGAACATGTTAGGGGACAAATAATGCTATAGCATGCTAGAAGAAGTGTTTCTTTGAGTGTGGACTGCTCATGTCTCTCTCATGTCTGACCCTGCCTCAAGCTTGTCTTCATAAAGACATCATTAATTGTGCACATACACTGGAATGGAAGCATGTCTCTGTAAAAGTCAGCAGCAGACTTCCGGCGTGGTCTGAACTGTAGGCTGCCCGTGTTTTCTCTCCCCATCAAGTGACTCACTTCACTATTTTAGGAGAGTTTGGTGGTTATAGGTGATAAGCATCAAAGAGGCAGCCAACTTCAGGTCACATGCTCTTACAACTACTGTAGCACTTTGTGGAGGAACTCGAGTCTTTAGCTATTGTGAAGACATTGAAAGCAGTTGCAATGGGAAATGGGCCTATTTCCCTAATGGTAAATTATTAACTGGATTTTATTAAACAAGCAACAGTTCTGTGGGGATTATCCCCTCGATATCAGAAACACTAACCATGAAATGGCCATACCGGCTTGTCAAAGCCTGAGCTCATCAGGTCTCAGAAGCTAAGCAAGGCTGGGCCTGGTTATTGGATGAGAGATCACTTGGCAAGGCATTTCACTCATATTGCCTAGTATGAAAGTGGTGGGTGCGCGATGATGGTGGTCGGAGGGACCGATGGCACCGTTTTGATTTGCTTCCGTCAGTCTGCCCCAGGGCAGCTGTGGCTACAACAGTAGTTTACCACCACCGGATACCGGATATGGAGTGAATAAATAATGCTCTGTAAAGCATCTTTGTGACATATGTCTTTGAAAAGCACTATATAAATAAACACTTAGTTACTTAAGTTAGCTTGCAGCTTGCTAGAGGGTGTGTTGTAACATGCTGTTCCTACTTAAAAATATATATTCTAACCATCTGTCCTTGTTCTATCAGCATTCTTGGTGTTTTGCATCCACACATATATACTCAAAGATTCTGTGTTGTTTTCAAACCATGAAAGGGGGAGCTACTAAAGTTTAAACCACTTCAGTCATGTTAGCCATGGTTTTTACTCAACACAACTTTCAGAGTTTTATTGCCAGAGGAATTCTATCAAGGCCAAGTCTCCAAACACGCGCCACTATTCTAGATAGCTACAGGAAATCTTATTGCTACAGTGTGAGCTGCGAGGTTTCTCTGAGAATTCTCACTGTATCCAGTGTTTGGTAGAAAGCAACTCGAGTACTGCTACAAATGTCCTGGAGAGATTATTGTTAGAAAGGTTGAAATAAAACATGCCATACTGTTCTACGATTTTCAGCACAGTCATGGTGAATAGGCAATACAAATGGCTCAAAACTCCTAACTTAAAATATCCTTCCCAAACATTAATTGTTTCCGTTCCACAAGCTTTTAGCATTTTGTCTAAAGAAAATGACGCTCAAAATGAGATACCAACACAAACTGAACGCATTATAATATGGCTTCAAGGGGCATCATGGGAGGATGTGCTAATGTGGTGTATGAAAGTGGCCTGTAAGATAAGCCAAAATGCATGCCCTCAAAAACAAGCAGGGGTCATGTTGGGTGACAGAAAGAACACTCACTCATTTGTTTTTCATGGGACATGGGAAATGTTTATCTAACATCATATCTAAAATCATGTTTACTGTATACTTTGAGGATAAATACTTGGACAAAAACATTAAACCAGCTAAAACAAGGGCTTGTCTTAGCTGATCCATTTGCAGATGACGGCAGTGGTAAAGTAACTTTGTGTTCTTCAATAACTTAATTGAACAGCGAGCTTTAAAGTTTCAGCACCTTTTGTTTCAGGTATGTGTCCCATAACTTGCTTGACATACGAGCAAGTTATCAAATCCAGACCTACTACTTTAAGCATGCTCTTGGAGTATACCTTTGCTTTGGCATTTTATGTCTCAGAACTTTTATTACTTTTACTTTTATTAATGGTTAATCAAAAAGAAATATTAAGATTATTTCACAGCCTCAGCGCTCCTCATACTCTAATCTTGAACAGCTCGCCATCCACTGGCATTAGAGGGAATTGATATAGGGGAAAACAATTAAACTAGATAATGAATAACATGCCCAGACATGTTAACAAAAGCATGCTGTAATAATGAAAGTGATTTGATGGCAGAAATGCAAAATATCCTAAAGTCCTGAAGGCTCCGCTGCATAAATAAGACGTGAGAGTTGAAACAACTACCCCAAAAATAGCCCTGTTTGTACAAAGGGGTGTCAAATACAGTCTAATATACAAATATTAATAAAGTATGTAGGTCTAGGTCTCTCTAATTTGGCTCCAAAATGGCTCAGTATGCATGCAATTAATGTGAGTAAAAATAAATATACTAATTTGCAATGTATTTTGCATAAAAAGTGCAGTTATTCAATTGCTATCGACTAAATATTAATGTCCACCCCAAGTCTGCTTGCCCACCCAAAAAAGTCACTGCATGCTACTAGTCTCATCACAATATGACATCACAATCTTGGGATAGTTTAAATAGAAGTTTTTGAGGCTCAAAGGCAAAGGCCGACATTAACATAGGCCAACATTAACATCTGCCACAGGACTACAGATGAAAAAGAGCCTTCTCTGCTATTTCTGCCGTATTTACAGAAATGTGCGTTAATATGTAATGTAACTTAAAATAATTTTTTTTTTTTTTTTTTTTACAGGGGATTTATGAAACTTGCTTGTATGACGTGAAATTCAACTCCAATGTTTATAATCAGGGAACAATATTCTAACATGGTTTAAATTAAACCACAAACAAAAAAGTCGATCCTGTTCTTTATTGCAAAACTTTATGTATGTAAGTATTTACCCCATCTTGCTTTATGCCATTAGTTATGATTTTTTCTGGTAAATTTCATCGAGACAGGCCACTTCAAGAGGACGAGATGAGGACAAAGTTGTGCCTTGTTCTCTGCTTAGCCTACAGGGCAACATTAGCAAGAATGGAACATCCTTTTTCCAAAAATGAGAGACATTGTGCGGCCTGTGTGGGACAGGACATGCACTTGTTTAAACTGACTGATAATAGTGCCTAATTTAGGAGATACATAAACATACTGAGGCTAGTTGTCATGCTTAATGTGACCAAACTCGCTGCACACTAACAAATGTGAACATTATAGTACACAATGCTCCTGGCATCAACACCAAGGTCAAAGGTTTAAAAAAAGACCTCTCTTGGTTATTTAGCCTAACTATGTACATTGTGAGTTTACAATTTGCTCTTCCTCAGGTACTTTTACTTTCTATTCAAATCTGCAGGACTGATAGCCCCCACCTCTTTGTTGTTGCAGTTCACAGGAGCAAACAGTATATTTACAGCTTTTATATACTGTTTTTTTTTTTTTATTATTGACATTTTGTCTTAGTTTTCTTTTTGAATAATGGCAAATAAGTACTGAGCAGTAGACTTAAACGATTTCAGGCACACAAGTCTCAAATGCAAGGCAATATACGATTTCTCACACATGCATGGATCAATCAAAATACAAGTTTAAATAAGAATATGGTGAGAGAACACCACTGTGACATTGTTAAAAGTTCATAAAAGTCTATTTTACATCATATGGGGAAATAATTCTAAGAAAACTAAAATAAGAGCATTGCACTGTCTAAACTTAATTCGCGGAATTATCATTTTATCCTGTTTTGTACCAGACTGCACATTTTGGTTATATTCTGTATACACTATAAAACAAAAGCCTCTCTCTTAGCCTGCACAGGGTCTACCCTCAAAAGCAGTGCACAAAGACACAGCATTATTCCAGTGAATGTGCCCTGCAGTAGCAGGAATAGGTCAGTGCATGCCATGGATCTGTGCACGTGGAGCTGGTGCCTTTTAAAAGTCAGGGATTCCTCAGGGTTATCAGCTATAAAGATTGGGACGATGTGTTTTTGGTCGATCAGTTTAATGCACTAATGCCAGAACTTTTTTCTTTCTGGGAAAAATCAGATATTATGATTTCCCAAAATACATATTTGCAAAATGTTTGTGGTTAGGATAAGAAGAGGAACTCTGTCAAAATCTGTTTTTCTATGAAGGTGGATTGAGAGGGCAAAGCAAACATGGTTGAACCTCGCCCGGTTTCAGACAAACTTGATCCTATGGAAAGCTTAAAAACTACAACTGTAACTGCAGCTTTATTTATAATGCACTTTAAAAACAACACAGGTTTACCAGAGTGTTACAGAACATAATTAAATAAAAAAACAATTAAAAACAGGTACAGAAGAGGCCTGTCTAGGCAGCTCATTCCACAGTTTTGGTGCAGCCACCGTAAAGGCTCTGTCCCCTCTGAGCTTCCAGCTGATCTTTGGCAGCTCAGGAGGAGCTGGTCAGCCAAACTGAGGGATTGTACAGGAGTGTGAGGATGGAGGAGCTCAGAGGGGTACAGCGGGGCGGCACCATTCAAACACTTAAACAATTAAAAGCCGTTTAAAATGGATCCTAAAGTGCACAGGCAGCCAGTGAAGGGAGGATAAAATGGGGGTGATGTGCTCATATTTTTGAGTGCAGGTTAAAAGACGTGTAGTCACATTTTGGACGAGCTGCAGTCGAGAAATGGAGGACTGGCTCACCTCAAAATAAAGAGTGTTACAGCAATCCAGCTGGGTGGTTACAAAGGCGTGGATCACTGTTTTGAAGTGCTGACATGCCAGAAGGTGCTTAACTTTAGCCAGCTGCCTAAGATGGAAAAACTGGTCCTTACAACAGAACTAATTTGGCTATCAAGTTTAAGATCTGGATCAATTTTAAAACCAAGGTTTACAATCTTTGATTTAGCAAAATGACTGAGGTTTCCCAGATCAACAGCGTTGACTCCAGCACAACTAGGTCCAAACACCATGATCTCCATTTTAGACTTATTAAAGTGCAGAAAATTAAGGCTCATTCAAACTTTTAAATCAGTCCAACACATTTGGAGTGAGTTCAAAACAAAACCATCTCTTTTCTTAAATCTGAATGTCGTCTGCAAAGCTGTGAAAGGAGATCCCATGTCTCCAAAAAATTTAACCCAGGGGTAGGAGATACACTGAAAAAATAATAGGGCCTAAAATAGAGCCCTGTGGTACCCCGTACATCAAAGGAGTGTAGGAAGATTCAGAATCTCCTAACCGGATACAAAAAGTTCTCCCCTTTAAGTAGGACCTGAACCATTTACACCAACTCACTGTTCCAGTCGTGTTATCGAAATGTCATGATCCACGTTATCAAATGCAGCAGTGAGATCAAGCAAAGCAAGGATCACATAGTCACCAGAGTCAGTAGCTAAAAGAATATAATTAAAAACTTGTAAAAGTGCAGATTGAGTGCTATGCATTGCTTTAAACCCTGATTGGAACATCTCAAGTAGATTGTGCTCATGTAGGAAAGCTATTATCTGACTGTGAACGATTTTGGAATGGATTTCGGATGAAAATAGGCCTAAAGTATTTAAGATCATTTGCGTCTAATCCTGAGAAGTGGGTGCACCACAGCAATGTTTACATTTTTGGGAACAACCCCTGAGGTGAGGCTACCATTAATAATATTCAAAATAGATTAACCTCTTTCAAAAGGCGGGGAGGAAGTATTAGGAGGAGTTTTTTTCTGTTAAGATATCCATGTGCTGTACTTGTGTATGATGTTATGACTAATTTATTACAAATCCATGTGACTTCACACACCCATATGCCTAGTATACCTGTTAATATCTGTCAAAACAAGTCCACGAATGTCACTGATGGCCTTAAGAGAACGTGCATCACTCACCAACTGTTCTGAGCCTGACTGTACTAGCATCACATGCATGGCTGTGATTAATGGGAGATCCAATTCTTGCATTTATTCTCTTTATAAACACAATCAACCACAAGTCCCGTGAAGACTACACACATATTACTGACGACTCGTTTAACTGGCAGGAGACTTAAAAAGATGAAGTGTCTTGTGTGGAAATAGTGGTTATAATACAGGAGAAGTGAATTTAATTTAAAGTGTATATATGTATGTATGTATGTATGTGTGTGTGTGTGTGTGTGTGTGTGTGTGTGTGTGTTGTATTCAGAACATTATATTGATCATTATAGCCCATATTGCATCAGCATTCTCCATTTAACAGATTTATTTGTCTAAAAAGAGCACATTTTAGTCAGAATTTTTAAATATTACAGAAATATTTTTATGGCTAATACTATGTACAATAATATAGGTATCAGATGTAGCCAAATTTCACTCATCATGCAGCCCTAGTAGTCACACAAAATTCAGTGTACTTTGAACAAGTCCTAGTCACAACAACAACAACAACAACCATGCAGTACTAAGAGCCATGCTCTTTGGGTACTACAACTGCAATAGGTACTACAATAACTAACACTAACTATAAATTGTTATTTAAAAGTAAAGAGTATTACATTAACTGCGTGGATTCTTGGGTTGGGCATCTACAGTAGCTGCAAACCATCTTCAGAACTGTCACTAGTGTCTGTAGTGTATTGGTAGTGAAGTCATTGTAAAAAAAAGAAGTCAAAATGAACGTATCTGGATAAAGTGTATTACTTTTACAAAGACATACCACTGAACTGCTGCACATGCCTTTTCTGCCAAGCTGATACGTAGCCATACCATATAACCATGTGGTTCTAATGTTTTACCCCAACAGACAAGACAGAAAAAGGTAAAAAATATACTTAATTTGTTTAGAGCAATATAAAGCTTCAAACCATTGATTTTTTTGGGGGGTCATGCAAAGAACCAAATGAAAAAATGTCAGTGTAGCAGAGCAAATAGGATTAAGTGTTCTGAATTCCAAATGTCTGGAATTCTGTTTAGAGATAATCTCCTATGGATTTAATACAGTCCGCTACATGGAAAGTGGGAATATTCTTAAACCACACTCTAAAACACATACATTTAAATATTTATGTTTTAGTGTCCGTACTTATTATTGTGAGTGTGGACGTACCTTTAAGTCTTCCATTGGGTTTCCATTGGTCCGGCCTTGAACTTGGTTCGCTCTGCAGACAGTAGATGTGTGCTTGGCGCTTTGATCTAGTTTCGTAGTTCGGTCCTCACGGTGCTCCTGGACCTGGTGGGCTCACGCTGGACGCCTTGGGTCATGTGATGTGGGGGTGTACTTCTCAGGCTCTAAGCGCTGAAGACCCCAGCCCAGCAGAGAAAACAAAAGAACAGAGTAGTTAAGCATACCAAGCTAAGTAACTGCTCCACAATAGTATATAGGAGTATTGTAGTGCCACACAATGTGATGACTGAGCAACTGGCAATCCACAAATTTCTCAATAAGATTTGTCATTGTTTGCAAAATTCAACAAAATTCAACACAGTTCAACACAATTTTTAAAAATTAAGTGCACTGCACAAGATTTTTATAAATATTTATTATTATTAAATACTTTTTTGACTTTTTAATAATTTGCAGATTCAGTTATAGATTATTATTAGAAAAATATGTCTAATATAGTATAGAAATAAACATCTCTAAAGCATTTACTCAGCATAATTGATCGTTCCAACAGTGCAATTCATAACAAGTGGTTCTTCCTCAGAGCATCATCCACCAACCCAAAAGCTTGGACTAAGTTCTGTCACTGTGTCCTTAAGCAAGACACTTTACACACTTTGCTTTAAAGAATGTGGCATGTGGATGAGTGATTAGTGGTGGCTACAGGGCCGGTGACGCACACTGGCAGCCTCGCTTCTGTCAGTCTATCCCAGTGGCTACAATAATATCTTACCACAACAGTATATGAAGTAAATAATGACTGCAGATTTTTTTTTTTTTTAATGTGCACTGTGGTGGTGACACAGCTAATCTCTCAGTACATCTTAAAACAAGCCTGACACACATCAAAAAGTCAAGAGAGAACTTTGTAATCAAGTGGAAAGTTGTTGGTTCTGTCTCAAATTGCTCCTTCTCTTCAGATTAAGCATCATCAGGAAATCTTAAGCACACCTCTTTCATTCCTCGCTCACCTGCACATGGGGCAGAGAGGAGCAGTCAGTGCTCGCTGTCAGGATGAGGCATTCTTCAGATCCTGATCTAAGTGCGCTGAGCCGCTGAGCCGCTCTGCCTATGCAGCTGTGGGATAAGCACACTAATGAGACGGCCATGTCCGATGTGAGCCCGCGGCGAGCATATGCACACACAGCAGCACACACTGAGGGCCTTTATGCCCTCTTAATACCATCTCCATTATTTACAGTGAATCTAATACTTTTCCATCCTCATTTTGTCAACAACTTCTGTGTCAAATGGGGTTGAAAACATACACTGAACCATTTGTTAGGGTTGGGAAAGCTTCACATTTGTGACAGTAAACCAAATCCCAAAAGCACCTCTTCTGTACAAATAATAAGCTGTTAGAGAATATGTATGAATATGAGAAAATTTAAGAATCCTTAAAAGTTACAGAGTGTTAGTCATGTTTCAGAAAATTAATGATTAAATGTATTGATAAACTGTGACCTAGATACACACTTTCTATAGGCTATTTTGACTTTCTGTTTCAAGAGATCCCAGTTTTAGTAATGGATATTATCAGGTAGCACCACCAAATTAACAACAGATAATTGCAAATGTCATTTTAAGATAATGAAGTTAGACAAAATCAGCATAGCATCATCTGACCTCATTTGTCCCTGAATGAGGCTTTGTGTTGTCCAAACTTTCACACAAATGCAACAGGCTGTGGTATAACCAAGTTACTTTTGAAGACATTTGGTTCACATTTTTAGAACATGTTCACATACAACTGTCACTGAAAACATTAGCAAAAATACAATTATTTTGTGAAACTTTACAATAGTTATCATACATGGAGCTGATTTTTTGGAAAAATTAAAAATGTTTACAAATTGCTATCTTCAGTTATTTGACCATGAAAGACCATAAGTGAACATTAAAAGATCACACGTGAATACATAAGGTATATCTGGAAATTCATTATACATATCGAGTGAAACTAATCTGGATGGTTGATGGTTGGCTATTTTTGTTTTAAGACATATACATCATATATGTCTTACTCTATAATACACTAGAATAACTGTAAGTTGTTGAGTCTAAACATACATATATATTTTTGTTTTACCTTTTGTTTAGTTGAGATTGCCACAGAAAGTCTACATTAACTTCTGGTGAACCAAGGAGTGAAGATGTTTCAGCAAGGTAAAAACAGTACCTGGAGTTTCAAAGTTTGGCAAGTCAGGCTGCAAATTATTCAGATGATTCTTGTGAAGAAATGGAGTTAAAAACCACAGTGAAGAGCTTCCTGATTCTCAACTTAATGACAATGAGACCATGACAATGACAACAAGGTGGAAGAGAGTGTTTTCTGTTCTGTTTGAGAAAAGAACACAGCCTAACTATGCAGATTTGTGTGTTAAACGTGTGTAAATGAAACAAAACACAAATCCATGTAAGTTTTTGATGATGATATAACAAGTATCATTGGTCCTTTAAGTAGGAATTACTGGAATTTTCTTCAGTCTGTTAAATTGGGATGACCCCTAATAAAAACCACAGACAATTGATCTTTTCCAGTGAGCGATTCAATGAAGGCACATAGAGACGAGACAAGTGCTGCGGACACACAGCTGAAGTGTTAGGATGTGGAAAGGCTACAACAAGGCATACTTATCAGGCAGTTGTAAATGCAATTCACACATTACACACATGAAATGTACACAGCAAAGTTAATAATACAAATAAACTAGCAAAGCAGTGCAGAGAATAACAATACATTTTTGTGTTAGTTTTGGCATACCTTTTATTTGTTATGCTGCCATATATGCTTGTCAAAATGCTCTCACACTTAGCTTGGTTTAGATTGAGGAAAGTCTTTTTAACAGGTCTTAGGTCGTCATGACTTCCTGATGTGATACAACAATGTGTCATAGTTGTTGTTTTTTTCATTCAAAATAAAGGCAGGTTGTCCCTGCTGCATTAAAGGGTAACTCAGAACCATCTCTTTAATGATCACTATAGTTCACATCTTTCTGAAACAAGTTTCAACTGGAGTTTGATGGGATCTGTTATTGATTTTTGTTTTCAGTGTTTTCCTACCAGTGATGAAAGGCAGATTAACCTAAATTTGTTTCTATCATGGTTTGATAATATTTGTTTCACCAAAATAAAACTGTCAGAATATTAGAAACATAGCATAAGAATACACAATTTCTTGCAAATGTTGCAGCTGACCAAACCTTTGGTTGACCATTGACAAGATGATGGACTCATCTGAAGTTACAGTATGTAACATTCTACAGGTGCTCTTCACCTGCACTATTTAAAAGTCAGGTTTTTGCAGGCCTGATCAGAGTAAGGATGCATGTTTCTCACGTTTTTAGTGCAATAAACACCAACCTATAAAACATTTTATTTAGTCTATTTGTTTGTTTGAAAAGGTACACATTATATCTTTAAATAATATTATGCAAAATATGTATTTTTTTTTTAGTTTTACAGTGCAGTTGATGGAAATATATAGTAATTATCAATTATCAATGCCTTATTTATAAAATGACAATTGACCTTTCTGCACTGATTTATCTAACAGAACAAACGGAGCATTGTGGTGTGCTTCTGGATGTGAGTGTGAAGAAATGCTACTCTAACTGCGAATGAAAAGCACAATAAAAATAATCGATGAACATGGCCCAGTGTTTGCTGAGTCTGTGCACACAGGTCTGTTTGAGAGAGCTGCAAACCGTCAAATCCACCGTGATATTTAGTCCACACGCCTGCTCACAGACAGGCTGTACACTCAATAAGCTGCCATATGTTGCTTTGATACTTGTGGTTTTTGCACGTTTTACACAGTAATTACTTAAAGCACACAAAAGGAAGTGATTCTATTATTTCCAGAGCCTAAAAGGGCATCGTGGCTATTTTTGTAATGTTCCTCTTGTTGCCATTTTGGTCCTGAATGATCAATATGTTTGGCTTGTATGATGTCACTTCTACATTTTCTGTCAACACGGGTATTTTTCCTCTCAGTCGTAACATTTAAAGTCTAACAGAAGCAGGAGGAGGCCCTCCCTAAGACAGAAAGAACAGAAAAGAACAGAAAGAGTAAACAGATTAACTATAGAACCATGTAGAAAGCTCATAATCCTCATAGACTTGTACAAATATACTGAACATAAGGGAGATTCAGCTAAACTGATTAATGTTCAATAACAATTACAAGGGACTTGGGACTGATAGACTTCCCTGAAATTCCTCAGTCCTGCAAGCATAAAATACATTTTGCTGGAGGCTGAGGATGTGACTTGTTACAAGGTTAGTTGTTTGCACACAAAAGTACATGTGTTCCTATAGCTAATGAGTTTTTACACTTATTGTGGAGAATGGTGGTGTGTCAATGCTCTGCCACCAACTAATGTTCCCATTTAACAGGGCCAATGAAATCTTTTAATTGATTAAAACCCAAACAATGCTCATGTCAATCTTCCTACTTATTTTCTAGATTTTGTTATGTTCTCTTAATGGCCAAAATGCATGTGTAAAGTGTCAAGAAATTCCTTTGCTTATGTACTATTTTATGTCACCTTATTTCACTAATGATGAGTTTGGGCTGCATGGTTAGCACTTCAGACTCACAGCAAGAAGGCCGTGGGCTTGCAAAATAAAATAAATATAAATAAAATAAACATGTTTTTATTGCACTGAAAAAAAAATTGCAACTAGTAAAACATGTGTCCTCCTTACACTGTGTGGGCTTGCACCTCCACAAACCTGACTTATTTGATCCAAAGCAGGGCTATGTAAATGTTCTTCCACAGTATGGAATAAAACTCATCTCACCTTCAGAAAATTACATACTATTACTTTTTATTTTATTTAATACATGTATAAATGAGTTGTTTCCTTTACTAGCAACCAGCAACACTTCTCCATAGACGTTGGTGTGGGAAACAATCTCTCTGATACATTTCCAAGTTTTTCAGTCTTTCCCCCATACAAGCTGAATGCATAACCACACTAACTCTAGGCTATTTAGAATAAGACTGTACAAAGAAGAAAGAATACAAGAGGCCTGGATTTTTATTTCTTTGTTTTAATAAAGTTGCTGAGATGGCTGGGACATTGCCTGCAGGATGGGAAGGTTAGAGTTCAAACCGATGCCATAACGCATGTGTTCAGTTGTTTGACGTATCTCTGGTGTTATGGACTTCCCCTGTTGTATCAGGTCTTTTGTTCTACTTATACCTTTGTTCTACTCCGTGTGAAATATTTAGAATAATGTGCCTTGTATTAATACAAGCTTTATGTCTTCCCTGTTTGGTGAAGTCACATGGCCTTCTCTGCATTGTGTAAAGAAGCAAAGGAAAAGATGGTTTATCTGGATATTTTAGGCTTACACATACCCACAAGAAACAGACTGTAGATTTGTATCCTGCGTACAGTTTTCACACAAGTCCAGTCTCAGTGCTGATTCCATATGATAAAACTCATCCCTAAAGGCCCTGAACCATGAGCCACTGTGTGGGCTGGAAGTTCACCGATGCGTAATGTCTACTACCTCCAGCAATTGTGCTACAGTTTACTATAGCAAAGAACTTAAATAAATGTATATTTGTTGGATTTAGTATTTTTCTTCAAAATCTACATTCAGTTATAATTATTGCTGTCACCACTACAGAAATACATCAACTTGTTCATTAATTTGTATTTACATTAAAGCTCAAACTCAGCTAAGTGTAGGTTATTACTACGACACATTATTTAACCAAGGTTTACATTTACCTTGTAACAAAGAGTAGAAGAACCCCTAGCATTAGGTGCCAGTATTACAACTCTGGCGGAAGAAGTGCTCAGTTTTGTTACTTACGTAAAAGTATAGATACTGGAAGAAAAAAAAGTAAAAGTATCACATGAAAAAATCTGCTTAAAAAACTATTAAAGTACCTGTTTAAAAATGTAAAAATGTATGTTAAAATGTTTAAGTATTTTGTTAAGGTGTAATAGAGCTTTAAATGTAGTTATTTTAATACAAATGATGAATGAAAACAACTGATTCGATACCTTTTCTTGCAGTTTTTATTTGCATATTTTGTTTGCTCAAACTAGTGCAGGATCAGACCCATACTTAGGGATCCGAGTCGAGTCTAAAACTGACAGAGAACCACTTTTGCAGTGATTCTGAGCACTTTTTCCAAGACCAATTAACAGTGTTGCCAGATTCAGACACTGGAGGGCACCAAAGCATGTCTATGGGGGGGTGGTTCTCTGTAAATTCACTGCTCTCCACAAGAGGGCGCACTAGTTCCTTACAACCTTGTCCCATAGAAAAGCGCCTAATATGACCCATCCTCTGGCCCACAAAACATATGGTAGCGTCAACTTTGTTTTGTCTTGACTTTATTCTGAGCTGTTAGCATAGAAAATGAGTACATGTTCGAGCAATTTAATGGATCGTATTATAATTCCTAAATTCATGCCCCTTTTATCTTTGTGGGCTGAGATATGTGACCTGATTGTGGGACGCGGATTGAGGTATCGTTCAAACTGGCGACTTCTTTCAACAAGACATGTTTTACACTGCAACAATACAAACATCACCTCACCTGCTTGTTTTCAAGATTTCCACAATTTTAGGTTAAATAAAACTTTTTAACCACACCATCACACAAACATCTCTTGTGTAACAGAAGCAAAGTACTGAGTGACTGTAGTTTTTATTAGGTCTTGCCTTTGGTTACCACAGTGAGCAAATGCACTTCCTGAAGGTGTCACCTGCAGGATTCCATGGAAATAAAATGTTTATACTGTACTTCGGAACATTTTAAGATATGTTTCATTGGCATGGAAAAAAACAACAAAAAAGAGGCCAAATAAGGTCAGATTTGCGGTGATGCAAGCCCACTCAGAGTAAGGAAACATGTTTTTCATTTTTATATAAACACAGCCAAAATAATATTAAATAGCATCTAAAAAAAAGTTAAGTTATACTGTGGCTTTAAGGCAGCTCTCACAATCTGGCACATTTCTATTAAAGGACAGGCCTGTAACATAGCTGGAATAATTAAGACATTGAGCATGCTGATTGACAGGAAAGAATACATTTATATAGAATAGCCTGACAGGCAAACAGTTAGTGTGAGTCTGCTGTGTGTTTCATTTACAACACAGAAATAATTGATATCTGAGACATTTACAGACAGTGAACAGGCTTTTCACATTCACAGGTGAGACATTTCCATTTGTAGCCTTGGAAAAACGCATTAAACAACTTGAAGCTGTGTGTTATGCAGTTTTAATGCATGGCCACTAGTTTATTGCTTACTTATTTAATGCCTTGTGTAATGTAATTTGTCATATACCCAAAATGAACATAGACATCAAATGGCTCTTTACAGATCAAGCTCTCCTCCATGACCTGGAAAACACTAAAGAGTCTGTGAAATGGCTAAAGCTCAGAAGAATAACTCAGACCAGTGGTATAAGAGCTGACCTGCTTTTGCTCTGCTGATACAGTGAGATATGTTCACTTATTGTGGCTGCACCTTATGTTTATCAAAGCCCATAGTATAGTGAATATAAAAAGTCTATCAGAGCACAAAGGAGCACAACATTACCAGCCCATCAAGGTCAAGGCTGATGGAGGGAGGGGGGTTTCTGTGTTAATGGGGTAAGGGTGGGAGGTTGGGGGGGCAGTATCCCGGGACAGGATGCACATTGACAATAGACCAGCTCGTGTGGGACACTGTGTCAGTCAGTCTAGGCGGGCCTCAAGAGGTCACTGTTAACATCTGTTGTATCTGTTCTACCAGCACAACATAAACCCCCTCTTCTTCAAATTCATCGCCTCTTCCTCCTTCAGGGCAAACATGTTGTGAGCACTGGTTTGATTCAGTTTGGAGTGAGTCTTTAAAGCCCAACTTCTGCCCCCAAACAGGAAATCAATGGCCAAGTTTATCATGTAATTTTCTATCCAGAGCAGTTAGTCAGTTGGGTTTGTGCATATAAGTCGAGTTCATCTTTAAAAAAAAATAAGGAAAAATTGAAAAAAAAAAAAAAAAGCATTGAAAGAAAAATGAGCTGGCCAGTGTACTTTTGTGTGCAGAAGATAGTATCATAAAGAGATAAAAGATTAGTTAGAGATCCAAACAAGATTAGATCCAAACAGAGACAATATAAACATTTTTCAACAAAGCCTTACTTACAGGGAGCAATAAATAAACTCATTATAAATAGTAATATAGAAGATATTTGAGCTTTTATATATCACACTTGATGGCAGTTAAAATAATGCAACTTGTTTTCCTGATGAGAGCAGAACAATGGGCCGTGCGCTAATCTCAATGGAGCTGAGGCCAGGCAGATCTGAAGTGTGTGGGTTTGGAGGGAGGGGGGGCAGGGGCAGGGGCAGTGGCAGGGGAGCACTTGGTGAACACATGGCACAGGGGTGAGCGTAATCACAGTCTCTCACAAATCCAAAATGAAGGGGTACGCATGGGGAGGGGGGAAGGTGGGGAGGAGGGGGAAGGGGGTCTCCAGGGTGAGTCATTTAGGCCCAGAAGGAAAGCAGTAACACAGACAGCCTTTGACCAGACACAAGAGCTCATCTTTTGTTTCTGCTGGTCTCCTCTTTGTGTGTTTAGTCATCATGGAGTCACTCTGCACTGGATAAGTTCATGTTTTCCTTTTCCTTGCTGCTACATTTTCTGAGCATTACTGGGTTTTCCCATTGTTCTTCAGTCTGCAATAAACCACAGCACGGGGGCACTCCTTTCCTTCCCCCAGACTTCATTTTCTCTGGGCACTATTAAGTCATCAGAGTCTATATTTGTTTTAGTAGGACCATGTTTCATATTGTGACACAGTTTTGTTAGTGCTGGTGGAGTAAGCCACAGGCCTATTTTCATGGCTGTCTGCCACTGTAATAATTTGGCACAAAGGTTATGTTTTGTTGTAATCTGGGTTCTACAATACACACTTGCACCTTTTCTATAAGGGCTGAACAAGCTGAATAATTGTCTCAGGTAAACATAACATAATTTTCCATCAACACCACTCAGCATAAAAAGGTATCCTGTTCTTAATGTGATTATACAATAGACATATTTGCCATAGGGGGATCTATGCATGAAATTGTGTAGCCAAACAGTTTCTGACTTTATTGATCTATCTATAAAATATCTGCAGAGTGAAAAGGAATAAGCTAATAGTAGAGTAAAACACTGGCATTAGTTCATTTAATACAGAGGCTACAGTGACGAACACGCTGTATGCACACGCGCTTTTAATGTTCAGACAAAGCTAATTGGCTGTTAACAAAGCCACTTGTGCGCTCCGCAAACAAAGTACTCCGTGGTCAATTAGACAAAGCCCATTCGCTCTCGTCCAGCGTGCGCGTGTTTTTGTGGCGGAGCGAGGCTCTGATTGGCTCCGGGGCAGAGCGGGGGCAGCGCGGAGGAGCGGCTCATGAGACCGGCGTGTCTCCGGCTGGAGCGCCACGGCAGAAGGCGAACCATCTATGACACTGTACCGGTGAACGGAAAGCCTTCTCTGTGCGGATAATCAAGGAAAACTAACAACAATCATCCAATGAGCCAAACAGCGCGTTCATTCAGAAGTCATTTTGAGCAGCTCGAGTGGACTTTTGGACTGAAGAGGGAGCGACTCTGACAACAAAGAGTCAAGGTAAGAAACAGGAGCGCTTTCACTTGGGAAGAGTTTTCAGTGTGATGAAGTCTCATCCGGACTGAAAGCAAGAGCTGTAGGCTATGTTATGTTGAGGTTACTTGTTTAAGAGCTTTTCAAGCTTACAATAAAAGCTGATTTGATTAGCCTACTAACTTTTTATTGCAGATTGTTGCATAATAGCTTTATTAAGCTTAACTGTTGTAATAGGAAACATCTTTGGCAGCCCTGGGAGTCAACAGCCAGGGGACATGTTGATATGTCAACACTAGAGTGCTTTGCTAATCATGTGTCACTGGTTTATCCTAACACATTATGGGATCCTGTCATGGTGCATCAGAAGGACATTAACAGTGTGCAGGCCTGTGCATCTTCTGCTCTTTCTGGTTTATTATTAATGTGTAAATTGTGTAGTTGGTAGACTCTGGATTTTTTTACTCATTGAGCTATGGTTTCTGTCATTGTATTAGTAGCCTGAAAATGAATAATTTTTTTCTTCCAAGTCAAGCTTGAATGAAAGTTAACTGGACCCTTTCTTCTAGCTCGGTCTTGCTAAATTAACTTCATTTAAAATAATTAATATCATTGCTGTTTTGTGCATGTCCAGCAGTCACCTGTTTGTATGGAGAGTGTAGACCGGTTGGTGAGGTCAAAGAGAGGACTTCATGCTGACAGAAAAGACCTGAAAACAAATTGACTTGATTTGTTGCTGAGTGGTGGTCAGCTGGTGCGCTCTCGCTGTGTGAAGATCCTGTTTCCTGGACAAAACCAAACAATATGAGCCGTGTGATATCCTGTAAGGTCTGCAGTCACCTCACAACATGGGGAGTATAGCAACAGGAGGGGCGACCTACTGTGGTGCACTTACTTCAGGACCTTAGTCGTGGCTACTATCTTTAATAATTTGCTTTGAAAGTGTTTAGAGAACAGTAAATAAACATTACAAGGTATTTTAGCAAAACATGTCTGTATTAGTTGAGGTTTAAGTGAAAGTATGAAGTATTTTTGGAGCCGCTTGACACAGTATTCTTAGATATATACCAGACTATGCAATATATGCACATTTTCAAGCCAACGTTCATAATTCATCATTCAGAAATCTATCTACTGAACACTTCAACTGAACTGCTCTGGTACACTCATTACACCCAAAATATATGATATTGTTGTAGGATCCAGGGATCTACAAGGCAATATATATATATATATATATTTTTGTTTTGTTACTTGTTCCAAACTGCACTGTCATGGGTTACATTAAGCTCTACTTTCCTACTTAAATCCAGTTCAGATCCCTACTTCTCACATATTCACTGCTTTAGATACAGATTTAAAGGTGCACTATGTAACTTTCCTGCTTAAGGGTCCGCTGTCTACTTGTCTCCATGGAGATGCTACTTTCCTTGGAAAGTTCCATGGCATGAGACCTAATTTTCCTCCACAACCAAGACCAAGTTACAGGTTAGATCTGTGGAGAGGCGACTCTGCTCACAGGCAGAAATAATGTTTTTGATTTTGATACTATTGAATAGACCCAATACTCAATACTGATGCCACAATGATAATACAAAAAAAACTCTTTATTTACACAATAATAATATAATAAATAATGTGATTTTCAACATTAAATCATAGTACTTTCTTTTATAATACCACATGGTCTTACATCTGTGTGATTTGAGTGATCCAAGAGCATATACTAGTCTGTGTGGTCTTATACTTGTTCTGATACAGCTCAAGATTGTTCTAAAGCTATTCAGAAAAGGTCCATTTCTGTCCTATGAATGTGACTTTTTAGTATTGATACTTGTTCAAATGGGTATTCAGTTTTAATACTATTTTTAGTGTTGCTTACAGTCTGATTTTCAATTCATTTGACAACCCTAGTCTGTAACATCCTGGGCAAAGAAAGTAAATTCACATGGTGGACACACTGCGCCTTTTAACCTTGATTTGATTGTGTCTTTCATAGTCCAGTGTGGTTCATTTCCTGCCATTACTTTCTCATATTGTGCGGATGGAGAAAACCTACTGCATATCTCCTGTTGTTCTTTCGCTCACCCAGAATCCAGTGCAGCGCAGGCTTTGTGCACGCTCTGCTCTGGGACATTCAGCTGCCGTATAATGAGGTCAGCAGATTCAATAAAGCTATTAACTGCTACAGAATATTCCACACTCAATTCACCAATCAGTGTCCATTAACAGCCATATACGCCGACTAGGTAAACAACACTGTGACCCAGGCTCGCATGATGATTTTCTGTTTGCAAAGTTGACGATCAGCATTTTTCTTGTTTTCCCACAGATCTTGATTATAACTCAGTATGCAGTGTTTGAATGGGCCATGCGATACCATTGTGATAGGATTCAACAGACAGGCAGGAAAATAAGGTGTTTCCTGCTCGACTGGTTCTGACAATAGAAGAGGGCCAAGCTTTTATTGAAGAAGAGAGCATGTGAGAGGTGCTTATCTCATTTAATCAATGCTCTTTGTCGGAGGAGGTGAGCAGGTGATTGTGGTGAACAGAAGATATGTCGCATGACTAGTTTTGACATGGTGCTGAGGTGTGCATGAAACTGAGTGAATACTGTACAAATGTAGGCACTTTAAAACTGTAATCTCAAGGAATACTTTTTTGGGGGTTATTTTACTCTTGAAGTAGGGATGGGTGTTATGGCAAAAATATTAATCAGCACTATTTTTGTCCTCATATTTATCTGTAAATCTATCTATATTTTTTTCTTGCCACCTGCTTGTCTCCATAGGTACAGTATGGTTCTGCTTTGCTTGAAATCTTCCACGATTTAGGTTTTTTTATTTTTTTTATTTTACCTTTTTTAACCAGGAAAATCCCATTGATCTTACTAATTTCTTTTTCAAGGGAGTCCTGGCCACTCACACTCCACTTTCATTCTAGGCAATGTGGGTGAAAGCGTCTTGCCTAAGGACACAACTGCAATTTTTTTGTGTGACTTGCGCCATACTGTGGCACCTGGAATTCTCAGTGGTCTCCCATCCAAGTACTAACCAGCCCAATCCTGCTGAGCTTCTGAAATCTGACGAGATCAGGCTTTGACAAACCAGTATGGCTTGTATGGTATGGTTAATTTATAGATTAGCAATTTATCTGTCTTGATTTTATGGCAAAAAATTCACATTAACAGAACACAGTTTTAGTATGATTTTGAGTTTTATCAGAACGAATGTAAGACCTCATGGTAAGAAGTAAGTTTTAGTATTGTGACAACAACAGAACACAAATGACAACCCAAATTCCAGGCAAAGCATTTTCATGGTGGGGAGCAGTTTGCCTCCATGAGAAAAGTTACATAGTCAAACTGAATACTGCTAACAAGACATTATTTTAAAACCAAAATGTCACATTTATTCCTCCTTTATCGGACTCCGAACTCTGCTTTTGCACTAGAAGTAAGGAATAGTAAAGGTTCTTTATCACATTTCCCTCATTTTATTTGTGTTCTTTTCCCTATGTTAAGCAGAATTCTGTAATATTTTGTAGTTGTCTTAGTTTTGTCTTGGTTCTTTTCTATGTCTGTTAAATTAAGTGTGTAGTTGAGGCATTGCTGTTTAGACCTGTAGTGCTGTTTAGCATCTAATCCTAGTTTTACCCTGATTTAATTGTGTTTGTTTAGCCCTTCATTACACTATAGATGAGTCTATCATTGTATAATACATCCATTAAGCCCCAGACATAATGATCATGTGTGTAATGATGTGTGCTGTGTGTGTCCTGCTGTTTCTGTCAGGATGTGAAACATGGGTAAAGTGGATTAACCCTTGATGTTGAATAAACATTCTCAGGGCTGCAGGCCTAATTCAGGGACATGCACAGATCTGCATTGTAGCTGATGTTTTTGTGGGTCAGTACAAATCTATAAGCACCATGAGCCAATACACAATTCAAACCAAACACTGAAAAATATGTCTGTTTTTTTCTTGTTTAAATATTTTGCAGTCAGCACCTCTCTCTTCCTCATAGACCTCATAGCAGTGCGGGTCTGTGCTTTCCCTTCTGCTTTGTTGTTTCAGACAGGACATCCCTGCTAAACAAAAGAGGCTGGAGACGATTTCACATTGCAAAACACTTCCACTTATATTGTGCGTGTCTCAAAGTCTGTTGTGCATGAGAAGAGCACATGCATCACATATGTTATTATAACTGGAGGCTGCATTTTTAAACTATTGTTAGATTTTGTGGGGGCTCCAGTGTAAAGGTCATTGGGTACAGATTTTGTCCTGGTTTAACTCCAGATGTAATCCTGGTTTTTGTTGTGGTTAGGGATACTAGGATTATCCTGTTCAGTAATCAATAATCATTGTTATTCAGGTCACAACATAAATGTAATCCATATGAAGTAATGAATAAATAATTATGAGAAATAAAAAGAAGCCATTTAGGTTCATATTGTGCTGTTTTCTGATGTTATTGTATAATGCCCTCATCAAAAACATGCCTGGAGCTGTGTTTTGTTTCATTCACACATGTTTAACACACAAACCCTGCAGGTTTAGGCTGAGTTCTTCTTTCAAACAGAAAACACTCCTGTTCCACCTTTGGATGTCATGTGGTAATACAGGAAGAATCATTTCGCTAAAATCATTTGAATCATTTCCCTGCATGGAATTGCGGATCTCAGCTGAACAAAAGGTAAAAGGTAGCTGCTAACTTGAAAACTACTGCTTCATGACATCACAAGGTGGAACAGAGCATTTTAAGCTTTGGAGAAGACAGACTAATAATAAAGGGCTTCTCAAACATGTGTGAATGAAACAAAACCCATCTCCAGGTATGTTTTTGAGAAGGTAACGACATTATAACATTGCTTAAAGCTAAGAGGAGCCAGTTTTGCACAATATAGGACCTTTAATGTAAAGATAGACTGATATATAAGATGGCTGATATATCAAGCCGATATTTAGGTTTATATTGTTGCATAAATAATCATAATAATCAGTTGACGAAATAATCCTAGTTTTGATTACAGCTCCAAAATAAACTAATTCTTTCATGAGGGAAGGAAAGTGTTCTCTCATATTCCTGTTTTAGATCATATTATAACATCTCGAATAAGGACAGAACAAGAGACTAAAAACATATGGACATTTTTAAGGAGCTGATTTTTATGAGCTTTTTTATTTTCGCTTGTGCCAGACTTAGATGTGGTCCCTCATTGAAAAACTGTATTTCTCCAGCCCATCCCTAAAGGCTGAACCCCGCCACACTCTCCTCCCTCGGGACTGGGTTTCCATAGCACCCCCATAAAAGAGCTCACAATTAAACAAAGTGTGGTGAGTTAAGGACTGACAGTTTAGACACACGCTCCGCCACTCTCCTTGTGACCTCCTTATGAATAATGTACACAGTGGACATAAGGCTGGGCCATAGGCAACCATGTGCATCAGTGACTATTGACCTGGGCCCTTCACAGTTAAAAAGTCTCTCATCTCTTGGGAGTGAGGGAAAGAATTAATCACCACTCTAACAAGGTTTGATTCCTCGACAACAGCCTGTACAAATGAGCTGTAATCTTCTGCCATAAATCATCATTCACTCACCACTGCACAGGGGAAACATGACAAACCCCAAGGAATGTCAATAGCAAAAATGTGTTCTGTCTGCCCTGGAATTCAGATATAATAATAAAAGTGGTTCTGTCTATGGCTGGTGATATGGAGACAGAACTTGAATAGTGATAAGATATGCTTTTTGGTGATATCGTTGTGTTGTGATTCTCTGTTTAATGCAGCTCTAGGCACAAACGCATTCCTCTTATTGGTCAGGCTCGATCATGCTCTGAGTGACAGGTGGATTTAGCCAATTAAAGTATAGTGTGAAAATCCAGAAGCAGCAGATAGCTTTAGGAGCTTCTTAAGATAATATTAACTGCTTTGTGATGAAATTGATTATCGATAAATCTATCTTCAATAAAATAGTGATATGTTTTTGACATAATTATTGCTTCTGGTTCTGTTTTTCTGTCTTCACTTTCCTTCATATGTATGAGAAAGCATCTGTCTACTTAGCTGCTTTTTGAATTGTTTATTTTTTTTGAGACAATGCACAAACACAGATTTTTCTCCACCTATTTGCTCTGAGTGAATGACAAATGGATTTAGCCAGTCTCAGTGTAGTGTGAACTTTCATATAGTGAACTGTCTCCAGTCTGTCTCCAGTTATTTTTTGGCATATTGCCACAGCAAACCAGCTGTTTGCTGTTTGCTTTCAAATGTTTTTTTTTTCTTTTTTACGCCAGGTGCCCTTTCTATTTACAGTCAGATAAACATACATTTGGACTAACCAACTGTTGCCCAGTATAGAGTTTGCTGAACAAAACAAAATACATACAATACATAAAGAATTGATTTTATAAGCAAGTTCTAGTCTATTGCTTTAACCCATGAGCAGTATAAGCAGGTTAGTGGTGAAGAATGTCTTTGTCTGAGGCCACATTTATTTATATGCCTGTGTTTGTACATATCTTCACATCTTCATATTTTTTCCTTCAGTTTGTCTTGGTCAGAAGCCTTACTGGGTCATCCCTACCACATAGATCTTCCATCTGCCTTTTTTCCGGTCTGTTGGGAAGAGAGAACTCAAAAATAACAACAAAGGGAAGCCTCCGTTTTTTCACCTTTCCACTTGATGCACAGTGCTGCAGGCTGGTCTTGCTTGTTTTGGAGATAGATGGGAGGAGGGGTGGTCCTGTCTGTTGTAATTACATGGCTGGAGATTTTATGCTGCTTTCTATTTTTCCACTTATCTACTAACCCATCTTTTATGATTAGGCCTCAGGTTGTTTTCTTTTACCACCAGCTCTAGACAAATGAAGCAGCCGTGAGGTGATGATGAGGAGCTGCTGTTAAAGCTTGAGCGGTAACGACCACAAGAGGACACCCTACAGTGAGGTGTGAGGGGGAGTAGGTGTGTTATGGTGCTCTCTGCAGCAAATAAGCCTTGTTTAAACCAATTTGCGTAATTCTCAGTTTTTCTTTCTATTGCACTGCTGAGGTCAAGCTAGTGCTGTAGATTGAAAGAAAAATATTATTAGAAAATGTTCTAGAGCTAAATGTTCTTTCAGAAACAAGAACTCATAAATATACAGGGTTTGTGTGTGTTAAAAGTGTGAATGAAACAAAATGAAACTCCACATGTTTTTGATGAGGAAACAACATTATAGCATAGATCAGAAAATAGTGTAATATGAGCCTTTAACCACAGAAGTGCAGAAATATAACTTTATAAAGTGTTTTTTTTCTAATCAGGTTTTTTGTTGTTTTAATTATAGACAGTATACTTGTTTGAATATCTCCAAAACAGCAATTATGATATTATTGTATTTGCCCACCCTTTTGTGGTTTTCTTATAGCCTAGTGCAATAACTTTTGAACAAGGCCCAGCATTACAATGCCCTGTTCATTTTCAGTATTGAATGGAAACTCTTTGAAATAATACAGTTGTGAAATATCCCAGCAATACACCAGCAACATGAAAGTCAAGCTCCACTCAAAAGTACTGTTGTGGTCAGCCCGTGAATTCACCACTTACCACTTGTTGACTGCGTGGTTTTTGCCTTTTATTGTTCTGCCATAGTTTATTTCTCCTTGTTTTCTCATTGTTGTCTGCGCCATTCAGTGACACCACAGAAACTTACAAATTATAGGCTACGGTAGTTTGTTTGCTCTTTGGAGTTAAGAAACACATTGTGGAAAACATTATGTGAGTTTTGAACTGTATTTGCATGGAGCTGAAGATGTGAATGCTGATGAAAAGGTGCTTGTGCTTTAATGGTAATGACCGCACTGTGAGAGAAGGGAGTGCACCTATTATTATCCTCTCCAGTACAAATAAAGAGCTCCGATGGGGCAGAGTCCAACCTCGCTCTCAGCCTTAAATCTATAATGATCAATAGTACTCAACTCTTAAAACCCCATGTGAGTGTTTCGAGCCTGCAGGGATGGGACGGCATTAAACTGACTTGCTCGTCTTTTCTGAGAATACGGGCCAGCCCCGGGTTATTTGTTGGGCATTTTATTTGAAATGTTTGGGTTGTAGACTAACTGCGTGGGCGTCGGCAGACAGTAGAGATATGGCATTTGTGTGGACGCCCGGCAGCATTCATCTTTAATGGAGTGATATGTGAGACTGTTTTCACTGTGGATAATATGGAAACCTCCCTGTAGATAGAAGAAAGGTGAATGATTCAGGGAGGAGGGGAGGGAGGCCATTATCACCTGCCCCTTGAACCAAAACTGAAGGCTTAGATGGCTAGCTTAGTGCACTTCCAGCAGGCTGAATGCTATAGCAACAGGAAATGTGTACAGTAGGTGTGAAGGGTTGATAACATAAGGAGGAAACGCATAACTCAATTGAACGGCCAGCTTTGATGTTAGGGTCTTTCTGAGGTCACATTGTGCACCTAAGAGCCTGGGAAACTTCCTTTGGAGAGGTACTATCCGCTGAGATTTTTAGAGGTAAAAGAATGAAAGTATGTTTATTAAAGCCCACCCAATAGCATTGCACTTTTGTGGGACACTCACATTGATAGTTTTGTTTTGACACTAATAAACCAAATAAACTTAATGAAAACTCTAAACTAACAGCATAAAAGAAAGTATTTTTGATTAAAGGGGCTATTCCTGATTTTTACGCTCTTAAAACTGGTTTGCTGTGGTCCAAACTTATTTCTCATTCATCTCATGCATTCCAAACATCTTAATTATTCACTGCGATGAAGCTAACAACAACTAGCATGCTAACTCACACTTCCTGATTGTCAGACAAAAAAAAAGGGGTTATAATTAGATGCCGAGAGCACGCAATGAACATATTTTGACCTCAAAAGCTTCTTATATAATGTATATCTACTAGGGCAAGACAAATACATGGAGGAAAATGGGTAAGGCTTTAAGTAGGCTATATATATTTTATCATGTTCTTGTGTACCCTCCTGTGGGCTCACCACCTGCAGAGGGGTTCATAGGGTGGGGTCAGGTGCTATGAGTATTGGGCAGCAAGCTGCCCCCGCAACCCAGCTGGATTAAGCGGGAGAAGATGGATGATGGATGTTCTTGTGTAATAGCATTTCTCTCTTTATTTGTTTATGTTCATACTCTTATATTGGAAAAGTCAGTCCATCAGCCTCTACTGTATTTGGGGTTTGTTATAGTTGCCTGTCCTATCTTAGAGATCTTAGTCATCCAAAGCATGAGCCAACTCTGGTGGCTATTTGTCCAGTGTGGTCAGAATGACTAGAAAGCTGATCTGGAGGTTGGAGGCCTCAGTGTTAACAGGTGTTAGCTGTCTCCAGGGTAAGATAACACTGTATCTCCCCAGGGATGGGCAGCGCCTGCGATGACAGTCACATAAATGATGGATTACTCAGAATATGAAATGCACAACAATTTATATCACTTGCCTCAGTCACCTAAAGGTTCACTAGAGGGTCCGCTACCTACTTTTTTGTTTCATCGTGACACTCTTGTAATTGAGCACATGTGAAAAGTATAGTATTTATTTCCTAGTAAAACCAAACCTTATATTTCCATTAACAACCCTTTGAACTTTGATCATCTTTAAAGTATCACTTTGCTACAGCCACACAACATCCAAAGTCCAGAGATACATTTGTGACACAGTGTACACCCAATGTTGCTTTGTGTTTGTTCATTTGTTTGAAAAGAATTTAAATTATATCATTTCATTTGAGATACATTTTGTTATTTGTTCATATTTTAAATCATTACTTGAAACATGTGCGTTTACTGTTTACTCATCAACAGTTTAGTAGCTGTCAAGGATCCATGTTGATAACACTGAAAAGTCTGATTTCAAGGTTGTTATCGACTAACTCCCTGGTGAACTGCTTATGAACTCACTCCCCTCTAAAAATATGCCTTGTCTTTTGTTACAGTCACAAAGTTCTGGAGCTTTGAATCTACTGAGACCATCTATATTCAAATGCGGGACAGAAATACGCCATAGAAGTCAAGGTTAGTGCGGAGGATGAAGAACATGGCTCTCTTGTGCTGTGTGATGTCGACAGTGAGTCTATACAGGAAGAGCTTTTATGGCCAGATGTGATTTGTCAGACTTATTTAATCTGTGGAGGTAGGAACTACTAACTGTGCTAATTATCGCTCGTAAATAAGATTGATAGATTGACCTAGGCCATTGGGATACGATCTGAACATTATCTAAATAAGAGATCTACTGACAGACAGAGCCACATGACTTAATTATACAATACTTGTAGTTAAATTATTGTTATTATCATTAACTTATTCCGAGTATTCAAAATGCAATTGTATAACTGGATAGAAAAAATCATGAAAAAGTTTGAACTAGCTGTCAATGCAAGTTTTTATAATAAATAGACAAGATCAAAAAGCAATGCTGGCATTTTGATTGCATTTACCTAGTACAACTTATCACTATGTCAGGCTTTTTGTTTGATCTCTGCAACTGATGTTAACCACAGTTTTTACATATAGGAAAAAAGATGCAAATTGTTGCAAAGTGACCTCATTCAAAATTACAAACTAATAGGAGCCTCAGACTTTGTATAAGTGTGTGTATTAAACCTGTAAAAGTCAAATACATACAGTATATAGGCCTACTGTAACTATTCATCTAGTTCCACTACAGCTCGTAAAGAAAAACACATTGCAAGAACAACTGGGCAATTAGCCTGTAATTGTGGATGTACTTTCTTTTGGCAAACTATTAAGACACAAGTGAAGTAGACATGTGGGTGGTGCACCCTGCAGCTCAGTGCTAAACAACATCTCTAAATTAAAATGTCTCCCACTGACAGGACGTGTTCAGGACTGTGACTGGGGTGAGAAAAGGAGGAACATAATGATCCCCAGGTTTTAGATTAATACTGATGCTTGATTTGGTTTTCTTTGGTCATTAAAAAAAAAAAAAACTTTCAGTATTCATTTCCTGCACATAAACAGTATCGATTTTAAATTAGAGCTGTTGTCAACTAAAGCGATTGTAGACCGATTAAAGACACCTCCTGCTTATCAATTACTTGACTAAAATGGGGTCGTGGAAAAAGCTCGCTAAACTATGATGCATCTCTATGTATCTGACAGCACTCACAAGACAACAACTGCACAGGAGCAGAAAAAGTACTTGGAAACAGTGTATATAAAGACAGATTTAACTTGTGAATAGTCAATTAAATCTGGCTTTTTACATATAAATACAAACATTCTTCAGTTAACTCACTAACTTCTCCTTTCTGCTGCTGTCCCATAAGTCCTTATAAGCTAAACAAAATGATTAGTTGACTAATCTAAATTTCGGTCGACTAAGACACCATGAACAGATTAATTGATTAAATGACTAAAGCTCTCTCTCTATTTTAATCACTGCCATTTTGCTAAAAAATATATATATTTTTCATATATATATATTTTACTCTGAACTCTTCTCAAAACCACATGCTTTGACCTCGTGATTCAAAAGACCCAAGCATATCATTGACAATTACAGATGACTGAACCTCACTCGATTAAAATTCTGCTAATTGTTATAATCATGGGGCTCAACTAAACAGAATAATTCAAACTGCAGCATGATAATAGAGTTTTACATCTAACACACACATAAGTTTCACTCAAAAGTAAAGCAAACTGCCACACATCACATCTGCTCTGATCCATTTCATTGTCAGCGGCACATGGCACATAGACAATAAATCACCATAGACAGGTCCTTTATGAAAAGTTATCAAATGTGTGATGGAAGACCTAAAGAAAGCACCGTATTGGGTGATAAGAAAACAATTGATTGACAGCTGCATTGTTACACATATCTGCTGCAGACTGGCTCATGAAGGAACAAGGGAAATAATTTGGTAAATTTCAAATCTAAGAAATTATACAAGGGTACAGCCGTAATTTTAAGTAACTTCTTTTGTTTGTCTTATCCATGTTAATTTCCTGAATAAATTCACATTGAAAACATTATCCAGATGAGATAAACATTGCCTCAAACAATGTGGAATGAAGCATGGCCAAATAATTATCCAGCGTAATAGGAAAGTACTTGGTAGCATGCAATTGGCGATTGTATCATTAAGGCATGAGAATGTAATTAACAGGCTCTAAATAGGTTAGTAATAAGGACAAGGATCTGTTCAGGGAGACACACAAGAAATTAGTGCACTAATTCTACTTAACATTCATTTCAGACTTACCCAGTGTATTTATGACATTTAGGTATTTCTAATTATATTAGTAACCTACACATTATAGCTCTTCCCTAGCTCTAGGCACAGAGACCTTAAAGAAATACAAAAACAGCAACAGATGTACAAAATGAGCTAACAAATAATAATTTAAACACAATTCAAATTTAAAATGACACTCTCAGCCTCCAGGTGTGTTTTAGACAGGATTTCAGATTTGTATAGACAGTAATAATATCGTTTTTCTTGCCTTGAGGCTCATTAGTTCCTCTTGTTGGGGTGGATCCTTCCCCTTCCCCCCTCGCTGCTTTGTCTCCATTGCTTTCTATGTGGCCCCCTGTGGAGATGTCTATTGGAGCTATTGAGCTGACTGTGATATTGAAAACTAATGCCTTCCTTCTTTATGTTCTGAGGGCACCCAGCGTTCCCCTCTCCCTGACCTCGGCCTCCTCTTCACAGCATCTGGGTTACGGACACACGTTTTATCACGACCTGTAGTCAAGAGCATAGCCCCCAGTGACATTCAGTTTAATACACAGATGTACTCTGAAACCTCAAGGGACCTTGGATACTTATTTTTAGCATTCAAGGTTTTTAGTAGTTGTTGCAATATATGATCATTTTCATTGTTTTGTTTACTGTAAATAACAATCACCGTATTTTTCTGTTGATGAGTTTTGGCTTCTATATGCTTCACGATTCAGTGCTGATTGCCCTATGCAGTTAAGTGCTTGACTAGCCGAGATCACACATTACTTTACTATACTTTGCAAAGACAAAGGTCAAAAGTAAAATCTTAGTGGATTTCTGCAGAATCCCAAAATCAAACAGCTCTCAGTGTATTTACTATCTACATTATTATTATTATTATTATTATTATTATTATTATTATTATTATTATTATTATTATTATTATTATTATTATTATTATTATTATTATTATTATTATTATGGGAAATCAATGACTGCTTTTCCTTTGCAGCATTTTCAATAAAGCTCATATTGTCTTGACATCTTCTTTTGGATCAAGAAGAAATGGCTGCATTGATGAAACACATTAGTACAAATAAGCTCTGATCTGTTTCTAAAAGGGGTTACAGTCATGCTTATCTGAGGGTGGCAGCCCTGGGCCCTTCCTCTCGTCTCCTCACCCTACCCCCCCTCACTGCACAAAGACGGGCTTCACAGTAGCGTCTCGCACTCACACAAAAATCTGTCTATTCATTTGGTAAACGAAGCTTTGTCACATGGTGTTAATTGGCTGTAATTAACTGTGCTTGTGGTTCTTAAACAGATGTACTGACAAAATCAGAATTCAGTTAAGCTCTCATTTTTGGCATGAAACGTGCCCCAGGGACAGCATTTTGGTAATGATGTCACTGAGGTCTGTCTCACATGTATTGTTTAATAGAAAATGTAGTCTAGATGTAGTCTAGATTTATAAATTTCACAAAAGATACTATATTTGAGTATTAAAGGTGGACTGTGTAACTTTTCTGGTGAGGGAGTATGCCATTTGCTTGGCTCCTTGTTCTTTTGTTGTTGACTCCCCTAATCTAGTAGCAAGAGAAACATCCACATTTGACTTTGTGACTGATCAAGAGGTAGTACCAGAAATCTCTTATCTATCACATGATGAAGTTTTTTTTTTTTTTTGTAATCTGAGTACATGAAGTGAGATCAACATCAGTGAGAACTACATCACTGAGAACTTATGTTGACCTGTCTCTTCCCAGCAGGTTATTTGATATGAGGAAGTGAAAATGTGATTTTATATGTTCTGGGCAGTAAAATCAGACATACTGTATATCGGGTTGCTATGGTTTCAGATCCCATATGGACGCAAGCTGCAGTCTCAGTTTGTGCTTGCTTGCTTTTTTGTTGTTGGTTTTGTGCTGCTATATTGTAAGCATCCTGAGTCTTCTGTCTTTCCTTTGCCAGATTCACACATTTCTTAAGATGTGATCATCTCACTCCTTGGATTAACACATGTGGAAAAGCTTTATAGACAATGTAAAGAGTTCCATGCCCCTATGATCATATTGCTAGATTGTCTTAAGAGCTTGCATGTTTTTTCTGTTTCTAGGGGGATGGAAGGTCAGGGGTAAGCTCAGACAAGATCCCCTTGTAAGTCCACAATTCATGCACTGTGCATATATAAGATTTCTCCATGCCCGGGATGGTTGTCATTCATATTTGATGAACCTAATCTATACATGTATGATGCATGACTACAAATGATGGTGACAGCTGGGTGCACCTGCTCTGTCACTGGGCGGAGAGAGTCGAGGGGACTTACAGACAGGATGGTGTGTGCATGTGGTCTGGGCTCCTGGCAGCGTGTCAAAGATGGCGTCTCGGATGTCTGCCTTTCACATGTCAGATGCACTCCCACTATGAGGCACGGCCCGTCAGCTGGAGCCCCGTGTGTGCGACAGCTGCTGCTCTGAACCACACAACCAGCCTCAGCCCCGTACTGCACTCGGGAAAGGAAATCAACTGTGTTTGGGCTCTACAGACAGGAAGTAAATGTATAAATTAGGTGATGGTCAGTATGGCTGGTGTTTGGATCAGCAGGATTTCCATTTGGAATTTGCCGATTAATCAACCAGAACAGGGGAAACCTTTATGCACACAGCATGAGTCCAGTTCAGGTAGATCCGTGACGAATGAAATGTCATGCACTGGAATCCCCCACAGAGCAGGTATTTGGCTATAGAGCTGAACGAAGGTGTATGTCAGATTGGTACAGAATTGCGTTCCACACATTGACACAGTCTAATAATAATAAATCACTAATTTCAGTTTACAGTCCACATCTATATTGTTGCATTAACCTAGTTTATTAACTGTGACTCTTTTGAGTTTTCTGTTGTTTTTTTTTTATATTTAGAACATAATTTTAGGACATATTATAATTTGTTTGCCAGATATTGTTTTTTCATTTCAAGTAGGACATTGAGTAAATATGAGATTACATAGAAAAGACAGGACACCAGTTAGCGCTTTGTCCCCAGACAGTCAATTCTGCTCTCTGCTGGTGGTATGAGTGTGGTGCAGGTAGAGTGCATTTCCAATACAATGGATTTTGCATGAGGGAAGTGGAACAACAGTTGGAGAAGAATGGCCCTTTAAGTCCTGGGTCTTGTGTTCAGCACATGACTGCTATGACTTCACAAGAGGTCACTGTGAGCTCTTGGTGGTACCAGGATGGTGACAAGAGGCTTGTTAGAAAAGTGAGATAGCTTTTCCTCTTGAGTTGTCTCGGCTCATGAATTCACTGAATCGAATTCTAGCTGCAAGTGTATTATAAAACTCTTATAATATGCAAAATGGTCTATCTCCAAATCTCAAAATTCTCTGTTCCTTTGTAATGCCATGAAGCGGTAGTTTTCAAGTTAACAGAAACTATTTACCTTTTGTTTAGTAGATATTGGCAATTCCAGGTCTGAAATCATCCAAATGATTCTCATGAAGGCATATGGAGTTTAAAAACACAGTGTAGCACTTCCTGTATTACAACATGACATCACAAGGTGGATTGTTTTTAGTTTGAGATGTCAGCCTAAATATGCAGGGGTTGTGTGTTAAACATGTTTGTTGTTTGAAATGTAATCTGTAAGTTAATGTGATGTTTGATGCTTTGTTGTGATGAAGTCCTGATAACTTAAAGTCTTCATAGTACTTTGCTATTTAACAAGACATTGTTAAATAGCAAAGTGTACTATAGTGTAAATATGTAGTCGTAGCTGTTAGAACTGATATTTGGCCCTTTACTCGAAATGCATGGGTGGGATTAAAATGTGAACCATGCTGTTTATGCACAAAGCTTAAACCCTCCACTTGCTGCTACACTGTGGAGTGAAGGCAGTAATTCAGAGTATGTTTGTGGAGGACAGTTTGAGGGATGAACTGATCAGTTGGTTGAAATTCTGAGCTGGCGAATCTTAAAAGTGTTTTTTCTTATGAACATTTTGTATCTGAACGTACTGGCCAGTTCTCCACGTGTGTGCTTTGTGATAAACAGCAGCTTGTGTCCACCATATGTTTGGCATTGGCTTCAGGCAGCTGTGGCAACGCACGTCTGCCTTTCTAACTATCTGCCTTCCTCCTCGACAGTCCTTATGCTGGATCCTGCCCTCTGGGTATGAGCTATGGGCCCTAATCTTGTTACACCTCACAAAAACTTTTCACAGCAATAAATCTGCCTTTGTGGAGTTCACAGTGGAATGCCATTGTTATGTTGTCTGCATTATTATTCTCATGTTCATAAGCCTTTCCAAAACAGTTGAAAGAAGCTTAAATGTCTATTGTGTGCAAAATGTTGCATGCTCATGACAAGAGGATTATCATCAGAGGATTTAACTGTGTGGTGTTAAAATGTATCAAACATTTTCATGCCATATGAATATGACATCTCTCTCTACTACATATTTTGTCTATTTCAATCCGTAATAATTGTATTATATAATTAATGTATTATGCAGTAAACACCTGTAAAATATATGCAAGATAGATGAGGTTTATGCCCTACTGCAAAACATTCCAGGCAAAGCAACAACATGTAGAGTCAACAGGAAAAGTTACAGTGTGCACCTTTAATTCATGTAGGAGAAAAAATTCATAATCTGTTTTAGTGCATTTCCATAGGCCCTAAAGTCCCTTTTATGTGATGCGTGGGCGTCTAATATTAGTCCTATTAGTGAAAATGAGGAGCTCTATGTTGACGTTAGACGCTTTGTGAGAAGCAGACTCACAAACCCAAACAGCAGGATATTGTTCCAAGACTGTCCTTCACTCCCCCAGGCCTGTTTATCTGAATCAGGTCGACTTTCATTTGATATTAGTTGCAGATAAAGTTTTTCTAAGTCATTTCAAGCATCAAAGCATAACTGTATCTATTTATTGCCAGTAATACCCCATAGATTCAAACAGAAGGCATTATTTTATTTTTCCTGCTGAATAAAATGGGTGGAGATGTCTGTTCCAACTCAGGAAATTGCCTCCACATCTCAGACAGTGTGATTCCCATGCACACCCTAGGCAGACTAATAAAGCAGCACACAGAAGTGAATTAAAAGAAATAAAGTCATTTTAAGAACGTTTTGTGACAATGAGAAGATGTATTTTATGCTATTGCCCCACAAATCCATATCCATCTGTTTTAAATTTTAAGAAGCATTTTTGTTCAATACAAAAAAAAGTGAATGTGTTAATAGCTGTTGCAGATTTCTGGTGTTGGTGCCTTGTTTTTTCTACACTTGCGCTCTCATATGCGGTCCAGACAGCGCCTATCACTGCTGCCCTGCTCCTCTGTGTATGAGACAGTGCTTTGGCCCAGAGCCCAGTCCGACTCAGGCAGGGTACCGACTTCTCCCCTCTCTTAACATCACATCAGCTGGGAGACACATTGCTAAGACTCCATCACATATGCCTCTCCTCTGAAGACCACTATGGCTGTCCGTCTTTTGCGTGGAGTTGAGGACTTGGTGGTATCCAGTAGCCAGATTATTTGGACTTTGGCCCACCAGACTTTGCAGAGATGGTACAGTCACGGTCTCGTTCCATGTCAGCGACTTCTGGAGACTTGGTTCAGGGTCAGAAAGTGCTACCAGGTATGACGTCTCTGCTTACTAAGAGAAAGTACTATAGTAAGAAACTGCTTTGTGCCAGATGGATTGGAACGTTTGAGTGAACACACATTTTTTCTTGTCTGGCTCATTAGTGTATGCATGTGTTTGTGTGTGAGAGCGCAGGTCTAACAAGGCGCTCTCTCACAGCATATGGTGCTAGTTAAGGAGCAGCATGACCATCTATTTGATCTCACCGTCTGGGCGAGTCGAGAGCCTGTAAAACACTTTTGAAATGCATTGTTGTGGGCACACCTGAGCTCTGTCAGCATGTTTGTGGCCATGTTCTTGAAGTGAACAAGAGTAAATGATGCTGTGCTTGAAGTTTTATATATTTATTAGAAAGTTTGAGAATGATATGATCAAAGCACTATTTTATTGTTGCCCTGATTATAGGTTTCGAAAAGCTCTTTGTAGATTTTGAGTTTAACATACTGGTAGGTAGCAATATTTCTAAGTATTTGTGAGGCTGATTGAACTCCACTAGTGTTCTGCCGACCTCTATATAAAAGGACACAACACCTTCTTGTGTGGAGGTCTGTTGTTGTAGTTATAGTGATTTAGTGCTAATAACAGGGCTGTGTGCTGTGTTCAAAGGCCCATGTGGATACAGCTCAGTGGGAGCAGGTCAGCAGCCCAGGGTCATGTGAAGAGGGCACCTTAAAGGGCTTAATGACAGGGCTGCAGAGGGCAACCTCCGCCACACTGCCCTGCCTTTTATCAGGGAGACCCCACTCCCCTCAGCTGCACACAGGGACAGGGCCCTGACAGGCTTCAGCAAGGACAATCCATGCTTTCACAGGACTTTTCTAGTACTTTCTATCAGAGGTGTCTTCTTTTCTATAGATATATGTGCACATACACTATTACTCACTAATGTTTTTGATGTCACCTCGTATTGAGATCTTCAGTAGTGCAGTAGCAGCTTTGTTGTGGCTAAGGAAACAATAGTGGGCAGACTCTGGCTTACCATGGTGCCATAGGGTGTCTTCGGCCTGAACCACTATGACCCTCATTTTCCACTGTGGAGGCCAAGCAGTTGGAAACCACATGTTTATAGACTTACTACTGCTATTGGGATTGTATAAAACATTCATTCATTTTTTTTATTAATCATAAATTAGGCCTACTGAAAAGGCAAAGTTGTTATGACATTTTGATGTACATTGCTGGTTTGCTGATTTCAACAATAATTCACCAATAATTTCAACAATAGTCCACTAGAAAAGACTAGTCATTCATAGGTGTGCTTTTATTTAATTGTCAAGACAGGAATCATATCCACAAACCTAAACTAGGAAAATCCTCTACCAGCAAAAATAATTTTCAGAAAGCATAACCATGTGTTTGTTGTGCTTTATTATATAATGAAATATAACATAGCTAGATATTGTGTCTTTTTCTAGTCACTTGGGCTATATATTTTGTCCAGTACCTCTGGTTTGGTTCAGTCTCAGTTTGTAGCATGTGTATGATAACGGGTTTATCGTGACTAAATAAATATCTCAATAAAATCTCAATAATGTGCTATTTGTGCATTTTGCAGATGACAGAAGGACGACAGTGCCAGATCGATCTCCTTGATGACAGAAAGCTTGATCTTCTAGTTCAGGTCAGTATCTTCATTTAAAATATGTAAGAGAGTTGTTACATTTTGCCATTTTCCCTTTTTTACCCTTTTTTCTCTATTGAACCTTTCAGCCAAAGCTGTTATCTCGCGAGTTGTTAGATTTGGTTGCGTCCCATTTTAACCTGAAAGAAAAGGAGTACTTTGGGCTATGCTTCATAGATGACACGTAAGTATACCTTAAGTAGCCTGCACTTGTATTAATACTTACATGGTCCCTTTTTATTGAATTAAAGGCAAAAGGAAGATTAAAGGCACTATATTCTCATGATTGATTCTCTTTATTCTTTGTTCAGGGGCCAAAGGAACTGGCTCCAGCTGGATCGTAAAGTCCTAGATCATGCTTTTTCCAAAACGTCTGGTAATTTGGAACTTAAGTTCCTTGTAAGGTCAGTCTATTAAGAATGTACTTGGTCTGCTAATTACAGTTTGGAGCTGGCAATCCTACATATTTGACCAGCAGATGGCAGTAAGCGAATACTGTGTTCTACTGTTCTTTTAAATGCAGAGACTGCTGAACTTTGCAAAATATCGTGCACACATATAATGTTTTTATGTTATTTTGTGGGGTTTTCTTTACAGATTTTACATCGAAAGGATAACCTATCTGAAAGAGAACAACACAGTGGAACTATTCTTCTTAAATGCCAAATCTTTAATCTATAATGTAAGTTAAACGTTACACACATTTGATCTGAGGGCTTCTCTCACTTGAACTTTTTGTTTCACGGAGAGTCATTTGAGGACTGTCGTACAGCTGCAATACACAGATGAATCTTACTCACTCAAGAGTTTTTTCAATCTGCATTCTTGACTTCATGAGATAACTAATGTTGTATTCAGCCCGACATGCGCTGAGGCGGGCCTGGGGAAATTCTTGATAGAAAAACATGCGGAGGCTGTAAGGGAATTGGTGTCGTTTCTGTTTTTCCCACTGTCCCGGGCGCACGTGAGTGCAGCACGTAAGTAAACGTTGCAGTGCGTTTTTTTTTTTTTTTTCGCGCGGCAGAGCGCGAGCTGGTCGCCCTGGATACGGGAGACTGTTGAACCTGCTTTGGACTGCACCACTTTTCAGCGGGGGTACTGCCTGCGCCGAAGCTGCGATTTCTGTCCTTATTGCCCCTTCGTTAACGTGTGATCGATTTTTACTGTAGCTGTCGTACTCCGGCTGCAAGATTCGGAGTTTGAATTACTTTTGGAAACTGTTTTGAGACGCTCGAAGTATAAACACAGTGGTTCAGTCGGTAACTGTGGGACCGAGGTACGGGACGGGGCAGATTTGCTTGAGTCAAGTGTTTGGGACAGTCTGCCCTTTGAATGTGCGTCTTTTAAAAGCTTTCCGTGTTTGCGCTGTGCTCTGTAGGAGACCATCGAAGTGGAGAGTGAAAATGTCTTCAAATTAGCCGCATTCGCACTGCAGGTAAGAGCGATTCTGCCGCAGAATCTTCTGCACAATGAATTCTTTCACTCAGCCGAGACGTGAATGAAGACGCTCAGTTTGGAAACAGTTGTCCCCCGGGATTTGCTCTTTGTAGTAATAGCTTTTGTTACAGAATCTACCATTTTTATACGTGCATAGACCTACACTCCTAAGTTTTTGATTTTGCAGTTAAATATGTTTTACTTAAGTTATATGAACGCTCATTTCCTATTAGATTGATAATTTTTTTTTTGGTGAAATATAACACTAGAGCTAATGCTGGTTCTGTTTTTGCGTATCACAGGAAGCCAAGGGAGACTATGAAAGGTAAGATTTTTTTATACAATGCAGTGTTTTGAGTGATAAGCTTCTTTTCTTTTCTTATATTTTGCAGATGATTTTCAGATTTGTCACTATTTGCATGCATATCAACCTGTCTTCACCAGTTTGTAAAAGCTCTGAATTGAATCTTTTTGCCGTAAATCAGTTGTATTCAAAATGCCAACAATATCTGTCACTTTCTTTATTCTGTAAATAAGGAAGGACTATGCTGTGAGTTACTCATAAACTTAGCCTTGCTCAGATTTAGATTTGCTGGTTAATAATCCACTGTCTGTTATACTTGTGACATTGAACTAAGTCTAGTATTTAGCCCTGCCTCCATAGAGAAAATACTCAAGGGTGTATCTTTCTGACATTGTTTAACTTATTAAGTCCAATACTGTGACAAGGACGCTGTGTTTGTCCTGTTGATCTGGTTGGGAGTTTTTCAGTAGAAAAGCGTCTTACCTTGCTTCTACATAAGGTACTGTTGTTTTAGGGGGCCTTGTTCTTAACAGCTTGACCTCCTGATAAGGTGTAGGCAGAAGTTCACATGAACTTTTAAGATCACTTTTGTTTTTAGCCACTTAAGAAAAGTTATTACACCTTCAAGTTATTACAACTACAACAGAGCTCAAAATAGAATACCAAAATCGATCTGTGTGTGTACTACAGGAAAAACAATGTAAAAAAAAAAAAAAAAAAAAAAAAAAAGTAAACAAAAGAGCTGTCAAATAATCCAATAATGTAGAACTACTGGTAAAGACATCTATCATATTTTGAAATAAACTTGCAAACTTTATTTATTTAGCATTTAAATCTCCTCTGGTTTAATTTAAGGGCCCAGGATTGTGTCACATAGCCACTTAGTTCAGTTTTGGTATAGAATGTATAATGATACAGTCACTCTATAACTAAGTTATAAAATTTTGTTAAATTGGTTTTATCACCATCGGATATTGTACTTGGTAAAAAATGTGTTCATATTCTTTTCTTATTGTATATTAAGTGCACATTCAAGCAGGACAAAAAAAATATGGTTGTAGGTTAAAATTCAGTGGCTTTAAGTGGGAGGAGAAGTGTCAGTAGTAGCTAAAATGAAAATCTACCACCAGTATATTGCTATTACTATTAATGTCAAGTCTTGTATGTAACAACTGAAGGGCACTGGCTGCGCTTTGTAAACATGAGGCCTGGTGGGCAAGTGAGAGTGACCAAGCGAGTGACAGAGCGGAAGTACCTATGCTGTCCTGCTGCTCTGTCTGTAAACTGCCCTGTCTATTATCCTCACACAAAGATCTGCAGGGCTTGAATGCATGCAGCCTCATACACAATGCTGAAAATGCAGTTTAACCTCTTGTCAAACCACTGCTTTTGTTCCTCTGCAATGTAAGCAAGGTTTTTTTTCCTCCCTTTTTTGTGGCACTCATTACCTGACCCTGTATTTACAAGCATGTGGCCTGATAAATGCTGATTGTTATTTATTACAGGGTTAGAACAGTTTTATGCCTCAGCACTTTGATTTAGCGCCACTTTCAGTTTCAAGTGCAGAACACGGACTCTGAGCTTATGTGGGAGTGGGGATAGGCTGAACTTTGTCCCAACTTTGGAAGTACAATGCAAGACAAGCAGCCAGCTAATCTGAGGGAGTCACTGAGGGATGACTGGAACATTTTTCTCTGTTACGTTTTGTTCGTTTTTGTTTTTCTTTTACTCAAAGGTGCAGTACATTTATCATATAAACAAGGGAGACCACTTTGTGCTGTCTGTGTCTAATTATAAAGCATTTTACCATAATAGCAAAAGACAGTTTTGGCTTCTGAAAGTTGTGTCAAGTGCTTATAAGCTCAAGTTTATAAGAAGTAGTGTTGTAGAATTTGGGAATGTGTTGGAAATTGGTGCTTAAATTTGGTTTACTAGTTTGGTTTTCACATTTTTTAGACCGTTTGAATCAGGTATAGCACTTTTCAAGTAAGCAGGTTGCTTTACTGAATACTTCTTGTGATCACCTATTACACAGATTTAGAAAGTCTGCGTATTTTGAAGTTAATAACAAAATGTAAACTTTCTTGGTACCTGTATGTTTATGACAAATTTTGTTTTTTTGGTTCGGTTTCTTTGTCTCTAAACAAAAAATAATTACATTTTTAGGCAAGACTAGTTAGAACAAGCTATTGGTAAACTGCCTTTCCTGATACAGTTCATCATGCTAGTTAATGGGCTTTCTTTTTGCTTCCTGTGTGAAGCAGTCCAGTGAATCCCCTCATAAACATAAGAGAGATTATCTGTGGAGGAGTCTTTGGGAAGCATGGATGGACCTGAATGTCCATTAGCAGACAAGCAGGCGTCAGGAGAAGTCACTGTAGTAGAGGAGCTGTGTTGGCGTGGGCTACCCTCCCACTGTGCACCGACTTAATGCTCCATCAGGTTCCATGGTGTACTACACTCCCGTATGAGGTCCAAGGAAGGTTACCATTGTTCAAAGAAACTACTGAATGTTCCCATTGTACAGGCTGACCGAGTTGAAGGCTACAACTTGTACCGATTTGAACAGCTGCTATTGACAAAACACAATTTTTTAGACTGTATCTACTTGTTACAATTTTTTTTTAAAAAAAACACTGAAGGACATAGAGCTTTGCAGAGATTCTTAAATTATGGCAATAATGTATCGTTAAAGGCTTTTGTGCTGTAGAAAATTTCCATTCGGTTCACCACAGAAACCAAATAATTGCCCTAGGAATAGTTTTTAAATGCCATTTAACTGGACGCCTGGTTAACAAAAATAACCTTATAATAGTATAATAGATAGGGAAGGGATGTGGAAGGGCATTTCGTCTTGTTTCTGTGGTCTGGCACACAGATTACCCAGTCTTTACACTGCATCCCCATTATCATCAATCCAGAAATTGCACTGTACTGATGACTGTAATCCTACCAGATTATCACACAAAACCTAATTGCAGCCATAGTAATATCACACTGGACACATTTAGCTCGGTGCTTCTATTTGCAGGTGTAGTCGGTACTTAGTGGTTCATTCACAGCAGCAGGCTCTGTCATTGTGCCACCACATGTCAGTCTCGGGAAGAGCTGACACATGAGTATCTCTCTCTCACAGCGGCGGGGCAGAAAGGGGCGGGGCCACAGACACCCGCACTGCATGCTGTGGGGAGATAACACACAGTAATGAATTCCAGATTGCTGACGGAGCAGTGGCGGTGGAGTAGATCACCTCGACAACGCCGGGCCCCTGGCTTCCCATAAAACCTATATGCCATCAAACACACAGTGAAGTGCCATGGCAGCAGAACCCAGTCAAGCCTATAGAACTCTACTACAAGAAGAGTGATTCAAGTGCCCCTGCCCTTGCCGAGGCTCAGTCCTGTTTTTGTTTAGTAAGTTGCTTCACATAACTGCATCATTATGGGTCTCCTTCAGCCTGTTACTTTTCATTACTTAAACAGTCTTTTCACTTAAGGTCAAGATGGCACTGGTCCAACAATGCACAAGATGTTATGTTTCTGTAGCTGTATTCATTGATTTTGAAATATATGGCTCTTGTAATCTGTCCCTGCTACTCTAAGCATAGTGAATATCGGGCATTTACCCTTACTGACCTATGTAGGTCATATCTGTTCAGTGAGTCTGAGGTTGGGTCCATGATGGACAATAGCTACAGGGTTAACAAACACCACAGTGCAGTTAATGCTCATGTTTGTTTACTGTCCAGTATGGATTCACATACTTTTTAAGGTGCGTAGAGTCTGACCTGACCATTCAATGACACGTGGTTTTGGTTGTTTCTATTTCTGATGCCAGTGTCAGTGCCAGTTACCTATCTTTAATTTAAATAAAGGATTTGCGATTTTTGACTATGCCAACCATACCCAAATGAAACATGCTTGGCTAAGATGGAAGCAATCGTGTAAGTATTTGTGCTGTCAGTTGTTTGAGGGGCTACTGACTGTTTGGTAACAGCGCTGTGACTGGGACAATGCCTTTCAGCACAGAAATGCTGCCAAGTCCTTGTGAATAGTGTTTTTTTTTTTTTTATCTCTGAGCACAGTGGACAGCCTATCCACATCAGAGGTCTTTTTATCCAGCTGGACCATGTGTTTTCCCCTCAGTCCACTATCAAAGTCCTTGGTTGTGATGCAGAGGACTGTTTACAGCTCTTGTATTTATGATATTCCATCACTGAGGCCTGTATTTTTGGCTGTGTTGTGATACTATCAGGGCTTGTTATTTCTTTCATTGGCTGGCCTATGAAGATGCTCTAATCCAAAGACAAGAGTTATGTCAAGGGGGATTTCTGGAGCTATTCCTGCGCCAAATGGACTGTTCTGATGTCAAGTCTTTAAGCCGCTGCATGGGGTTTTCTAAATGAAGTTTGGCATGACATAAATGAATTTGAGTTGGCAACAGCGTGGGGTTTTAGCGATAAGAAAGACAAAAACGACATCCAGACACTGAGGTTTTTTTCAACAAAAGATTTATTACATAATTTATTACATACAGCTTTGAGATACAATCTGAAACACATTGTTGTAGCTCATACAGGTGTGGGAGAGCTTGTGTTCACATTTACACTTATATTTATGTCCAAACAAAGATGAAATAAAGATGCTTCTCACTCAAAACTGTTTCATAAATAGAATGATAATATTGTTTACATTGAATGAACTTTTAATGATTTTTGTCTTTGATTTCAGCTGTGAAACTGCCAGGTCTGACTTAAAGCAGCTGCCAGTCTTACCCACGCGAGTCCTGAGGGAGCATCCGTCGCTCACATATTGGTAAGATGTCTTTATTACGTTTTGTTGTCTTCTCAAATCATTACTATCTATTAGCGCTAAGGCATTTTTGAGTTTCTAGTCATTTGTCATTCACTGTCCTGAAGGGAAATGACTCACACAAGTCACTGAGTCATTGAGTCATTGCCCTTCAGGTGAGTTATAACTTCATTCACACACCCACAGTTGGAGATTTAAGTTTTATTGTAGACTAATATTTTTTCACAGAACAGAATTATAATTGTTATTGATTTCTTTTGAACACCAAATAAAAGTAGTTTTAGATGCCTGATGTTTATGCTGATGTGGTAATTCATAGATGTGTAGACCAGGTGTAATCGGCAATGTGGTGTTTCTAGTTTCACAAATGTCTCTTTAATACATCTGCTCTGCACACTTTAATACCTAAATAAAATTGATGGTGATTCTGGGAAAAGTGGAGGCCATGTGCAGCCCGGTGGTCTCTGATAAGCCCGTGTGCACGCTCCACCATTAGCACTAATGATTACTGTGGGAGGTGCATTAAAGCTCTGCAGTACAGACCAATAGGACACCCTGCATTTTCTGCATGAACTCACAAAGCACATAACACTGGGGATTACTTCAATGTTTTATATCTGTGTTTGCAGTGAAGACCGGGTCATTGAACACTACAAGAAACTGAAGGGACAGACCAGAGGACAGGCGATTGTCAAGTGAGTGGGTAGCTTTTAAGAGTTGTTTGCTTTACTTTTGAATGGTGACTCTGGGCTCAAACATGGCTGACACTGTCATTATCATCCTGTCCAGTGTGTTTTTTCTCTGTACTCTAACTGTGAGTGACCCTGGTCTTTTACTCTCATCTGATTTGTGCCCTTGAGCTGATCAATGGACTCTGTCATGGGCTGAAGCCGATCAATGGCCTGGCAGTGGGACTGTATCTCTGTAGTTAAAACTTAAAGCCCGCTCGGTCTCTCATACAGCAGCCAGCGGGTGACAGAGATGAAGTGTGAGTGAACGTGTGGTGTGTTTTCTCTGCAGGTATCTGGCCCTGGTGGAGTCACTGCCCACATATGGAGTCCATTACTATCCTGTGAAGGTAACAGCACTGAACTTTTATTTATCTGTTTTCTGTTTTTCTGTTCAAGCCCATTCCAGGTTCCAGTTTGTAATAGCATTATTCAGTGCTAGATTAGTCCCAGGGCTGACACTTTGTCAAGCTGTCATTCATTTCAAATTGATTTACTAGGAGCAATTTACCATTATATACACATTTTTGACAGTTTGAGTAGTACTAGCAGAAATTCAAGGGTAAAAACAGGTTCCAGTTTGTAATAGCATTAAACAATCATATCAAAACAACTCAAGTCAAAGGCTGTACATGTTTTATTGGCAACAGTTCAGTATAGGACAGTTTGGTAAATAAGACTTTATACAAAATCTGAACACAGAGCTATGTACTGTATCTAATGATGAACACAGACACAGTATATGTAATAAGGCAGGCCATATCGGTCCACTTACGGATGTTTAATAGACCAATGAGAAATTGAATTGGAAGGTGAAGACTGAAGACTAAAGAACTATACCTCTAAGACAGAATCAAATCAGGAGATCTTTAGTTTTGCATGCTTCAACTAATTCCACTAGCGTGTCTATGGGCTCGTACTAAGACAAATTAAATTAAGGTGTCTGAGGAGATCAAACAGTGGTGCTAGGGGCTGGCAGACTTTTTAAGAGCTTCTCTCTTCTTGATCTCCTCTTGTGTTGCTGTTGCTGTGAGCCTAATGGGGTAATAGTGTTGGTAAAACCCTCCCTTAAACAATCACACCAGTAAAGTGCATTCTAATGAGCCATGCTGTTATGCGTGTGCCTCCACAGGATAAGCAGGGCATCCCATGGTGGCTCGGAGTAAGCTATAAAGGCATCGGCCAGTACGACCTACAGGACAAGCTGAAACCAAGAAAGGTAGGACATTCTCAATATGTGTGTGTGTGTCGCTCACATGTGAAATAAAAACTCAGTAACATTGGGTATGTTGCAAGAAAATAATATGACACGACACCGTAGCACTTCCTTGTGTATTGTTCTTTAATTTCAGTGAATGTCCAAATATTCAATTCAAATCAGAATTGTTAAAAGTGGTTTGTGGGGTTGTCAAAAAATACAAAAAAGTGACCACATCTGAAAATATTTTTCATATATTGTTGCTATGCTTGATATATCCTTGAAATGACACATTTTACACTGCAGGAAATCAACTTTAGATGACGGTAAATGAAGGCTGGATTGGTATATTATGCTGCTTGAGTTAAATAGAGTCCCATTTTGAGTCTGTATTAACATGTCTGCAGTATTGGTCGTGTCCATGTGTGACCCTTTGCTGACCACACCAAAGCTGTTCCATTATGGCGGCACCCTGTTGACAGAGCAGGGAGTGCTGCTCCTCAGTGGAGGCTGTCATTATGGAGCTCTGTGGGAAGCTGTGGCCTGTGGGACGGGATTGGCACAGGGCCAGCTGGGTGGGTGGTGCGGGATGAGAGGAGTGGTGGGGTGCAAAAGGGGCTCATTAGTGAAAACTGTGTTTTATTGCTACATAAGGAGGTCAGACAGTCACACGGTACAGACACTGTAGTACAAGCTAACTCAGGTCAGGAAAACTTTTTACTTTACAAAGTTTCATTGGGTTTTCTGTACCTTCAGGCCACTCCCTCTCAGCTAACTGAACTCATGATGCTAATGTGAGCCTTTGTGTTTCTGTAGGGAGACAATGGATCAAACAACTGGTCAATAGCTAACTGTAGTCTCGAGAATGGCAGTGGAGGGGGGCAGGGTTAGTTGTGGTGTAGGATGTATCGTTGCACATTTAGTTTTGGAACGAGGAACAGGCCTCAGCTTTGCAAATTACAGTATATGCCTTGTAATATTTCTGCTGTGTAATACGTCATTAGTCCTGGAGTGTTGGTGTTAGTTTGTTTGTATTAGTGTAATGCATTTTTTTTATTTATTATTATTTTGAGAGTTTTCTGGATACCCCAAAGACATCTGTGTTAATCGGTTTGTTAAGAATAGCAGCACAGGATGGCTGAAGCCTTATGGACCAGGATGAAATCTGCTAAGTGAAGGAAGTTCATAGTTTATTCTTTACTGTATTCATGTTTTGATCCGAGAACGATGACTCACTGCGATTTTAATGCTTTTGCTTTGATGTTGCAAGTATGGCCTGTCAGTAGAGATGGCTAATATCCTAGTTGATAAATGGTTTGTCTGAGAAGCAGTGTGTAGGAGCCACTGTGGCAGTGTCCAAAACAGATGGTGAGTTATTCCTTTTGAATGAAACTCTCCGGCATGCTCCTCCTGAGGGTAACAGGACACTTTGTGTAGACCCTCCAAAATGATGAGCCAGCCGTTTTAAAATAAATCTTGTGTTTATTATGGATGACAAACTGTCAGCTTTGGCATGCTGGAGCAATGGAGCAGACAGACATATGCTCGAAAGACTACTTTGTTTACCACCAACACTGCTCTGAGGCTAAGTTAAAGTATCGAGTTTTGGGGAAGCTCAGGCCGGTGTGTGCTGTGTTCAGGTGCTGTCTGGACCAGATCTTGTTCAAACTGGTGGGAGTCAGTCCTTTGACACAGTTTCATTGAGGAACTGTAAATTTGAATATCCACCAGGAGCCTAGGGTCTATGGGTGTGTCTGAAACCACGCAGATTCTGGACCACTTCCACCTGGCTCTAATGAGACACAGATAAAACTGAAATACTTGCTCACTTTGTGTGAAATAAAACAGGGGCTCTTCAGTAGACTCCTGTTGTAATGGAGAGTTTGCCATGAGGGATTCTGTGCTTCTTCCATGGAAGAAGTTCCTGGAGTCTTGTGATGGCAGTGTAAGGAGTGTCACATCCTTCACATATTTTGACTGCATTAAGAGTCACTGCTTTATTTTCAGGATCCCTGTCTGTCCACAGATGTGGAGTGTTGGATTTTCTAGTAAAAGTCAGAGGTCATTCTGAGAAACTGGCTGGAAATATGTAAATCCCCCTAAATAAGCTGTTGAAGATTGTGAATTAGTTCCTTTCTTTTGAGATGTGCCTTATTTGTTCCTATAGCAGGGACTCTACCTACGTTTCCTCTGTTGATAGGAACACTACTGTCTTTCTCTATGCTTCCTTTTTAACTTGTGCGGCATTTTGGAATATTTTTGGTAGTGAGTGACACACTGCTCACTTGAAAGTGTAATAAGATAAAATGTATGTAATTATTATTACTATTTGCTAAATAATATTTAGCCTTCTTCAGAAAGAAATCATATTGTCTGTATTTCAAATTCATTATTTTACAAATTTTAAGAGTTATTTGTTTTTGTTGATTTAAATAAATACAAAATAAAATAAATTGCCATTATTAGAACTGCAATACTGTAATGTTCAATACTGTGGTATTCCATTTGATGTACAGTATTTAGCCGCACTATTCATCACCTACCTCCAGATCATTTCAAAATGTTACACGGACTTAGTGTAGTAGTGATGAAACATAAATTACAGAATTCTCCCCTGGCTTGGTTGAGGTCTAGGCAGAGAGAAGGCAAGTAGTACCTTGTATTAATGATTAGACCGTAGTAAGAGATTTTTCACATGTTTGAGCAGAGGACACAGCGCTGCTTTGTGTCACCTTTAGAGTATGGCACACACATCAGAAGAGTTTATCACCAGTGACCTAATCTTCACGGACATGGACTTGGACTTATTTTTAAACATGCTTCATACCAACGTACCAGTTTATCAAGTCTCCGAAGGAAGTGCTAGGTGTGGGAGGAGGAGAGATACTAAGGCTCGGAGGGAGCTTGAGTGAGGAAGCTGTGATGTCAGAGTGGGGGGCGTGGCTCACTCAGCTGAAACTCTTGCAACACCTATCCTACTCCTGAGAACAGACAAGAGAGAGTATTGTTCAAGAAAGCTCTAGCCCTGTGGGAAACTCTAAGTCAAAGGGAACGCTACAATTCAGCTGGGATTTGATAAGAAAAGAGCAGAAAAAAGGAGCTTATACGGTAGGTAAGCTTGGTCGTGTAATTTAGGAATCTTTTAAAAGTTAAGTTTTTTATTTCTTTTAAATTACCACAGTTGTTTATTGATATATGACTAGAATGCCTGTGTCCATATTATAGGTCTGTTGTGACGATAGACTGCGGATCTGCAGATAGGAGTATTGCATACTGTAGACTGGTTACTATCTTGTGTTTTGGTAATAAGAATGACCCTTGCTGGGAATGAATGGAGGAGACATTGGTGAGATATGAGTTGGCTGAGCAGATGTTTGACTCTGACAGAGCGCTCGAGCTTCTGTGCTCATAGCTCAGGGAGAGGGGCTAGTGCGATGCCTGAACACGATCATCATCATTTCTCTTCATGCAGTTTTCAGCAGCAGTAGAGTAATTGTCCCGTCTCACACCTGACTGACTGCCCCGCCGAGCCCTGTTTTCCGTATCAGCTGTTGTGTTTGTGCAGATAATGTGGCAAGTCAACCGGAAAATTAATTCAGCAGTATCCAGGAGGAGTCAGTGCATTTTTAGAATAACCGCCCATTCTGTAAAGAGGCTCTCACGTGAATTTTGTCATCTGGTGTGTCTTTGCTGTCACTGTTTGTTGAGTGACACTGTAAACACACATTTCACACAATGGCTGATTCTAGGCTTGTGTGCTCAGTCTCTTTAACAAACCATCCCTCTCCTCTGCAGTTGTACCAGTGGAAGCAGCTGGAGAATCTGTATTTCCGAGAGAAGAAGTTTGCAGTGGAGGTGAACGACCCGCACAGGTCAGTAAAGGCAGCGCTTTTTACAGTGCGTTCCAGGAGACTGGTTCAAGTGCCGCGATAATGTCAGAAGACCTTATCCCACACCTTGCTCTGGGTGAAGGGCATGCTCTGGCCCACTTAGCACTGAGCTGATGACTATAACCTGTCTAGTTAATGAGTATTTCTTGCTTTAATTTTCTAAGCTTTTCAGACTTTACTGTCTTTTTAACAGCATCGTTTTGTCAATGTAATTTTTTTATTAGAACCCTTCTAAAAACCTATTGCTGAGTTTGTAGAAGACGTCATGCAGCAATGGTACAAAGAATAAAGTTAGTTTAGACCCCCAGCGATCTCATAGACCCCCTTTATTCCTTTTTATGTGGTAGTAGCGGCCACAAAATGTCTGCCATTAAATATTGCTGTCTGGTTGTTTCAAATGAGCGTAATGACATACACTGTGTACTATTATTAAATAACACAAGTCTGATTACAGGATGGTGCTATATATAGATGCATTATTAACCAACTGACACATCCTTTGAAAATGACAATTTTAGTTTATTTGGCTGTCATAATAACTGCTCTCTTTTCCTACATGTGCAGAAGAACAGTAACTAAACGGACATTTGGACAAGCCGGCCTGGTTATTCACTCATGGTACGCCAGCCACTCTCTCATTAAGACCATCTGGGCCATGGCCATCAGTCAGCACCAGTTTTACCTGGACAGGAGGCAAAGCAAAGTGAGTATTCACATGCCACATTATTCTGAAATGTATTAAATGTGAAATCTCATGCAGTGTACATGTCTTGATATAAATATGAAAATGACAGTTTTCTTTCTTTGTCCATACATCATTCATATTGTGGTAAGTTTTACTTTCAGGCTTTAGATAAACACGTAGCTTGCTTCACGGTTGTTATATTAGGATAAATGAATTAATGCATAACATCGTAAATTATAGGAAATGGTCTTGGCTAATTACTTCTTCAAAAGATCTCTCACACTTCATCCAAGAATAGAGCCCACAGTGATTAATGAGGATAGGAGTGAAAGCAAATGGACCAGCCTCTAAAATAAAATATTCTCTCATTAAGCCACTGATTTTCCCTCTGTCCTGACCACTGTGTGCTTCATCTGCAGGCAATGATGACTACAGCCAGAAGCACGGGTGACATTGCAGTGGACCTCACAGAAATCCACGCTCCACGCATCACTAAGCTCTCCAAAATGGAAAGCAAAGACCAGCTCATTATGGCCAGCAACGGCAGCCTCATTTCAGCCGGTACGCCAACTTAATCAGCTTTTAATGACTTCTGGGCTATGGCACATTGGCAGGTGATGATTTATTGCAATATTTAAAGCTAATCACAGGTGCACGTCATTTAGGTTCAGCAGAGTCTGAAGTGAGCGAGGAGCAGAAGAAAGAGAAATTGTCCGAGCTGAAAAAGAAAGAGAAGAATCTCCAAGAAGCTCTGGCACTGAAGCTGGAGGAGCTGAAGAAGATGTGTTTGCGAGAGGCTGTGAGTGTCCTCTTTTCAACACCATTTTGGAGTTATTTTTAGCCCGCGTGCTCACTCTTGTCGTTGTTTGCAGGAGCTTACAGGAAAATTGCCTAAAGATTATCCTTTAGCGGCTGGGGAAAAAGCTCCTCAGGTCCGCCGGCGTGTTGGGACAGCCTTTAAGTTGGATGACCTCTTCCCCTATGATGAGGTTAGTTTGGTTTCATGAGGTTTTATGTTGTGAAATCATCCCAAATTTGTAAGAGGCTTATAGTATTCTGGATGCAAGATCGGATTTGACCATTTATCCCACGATTTTGAATTAAGTAATGAAGCTAACAGTGGGTTAGCATGAATGAACTTTTTTAGATTTGCCTTTTTAGATGTTAGTAGGCAAGATCATTTATGCATTTTGTTAATACAGTCTTTAAAAACAGCACTGTCATTTTGACATCTTGCAGTCAAAGCCTGTCAATTGTGATTTCTTCAGGAGACTTAATGTTGTAATCTTGTTTTGCTGCAGGACCCACACCTCAGGAATCTCGAGAGTAGGTTTGCCTTGCAACAGAAGATTGTAGAAGCCGCGCTGAAACTAGCCAATGAAGGCGATCTGTGTAAAACAGTGAAGAAGAAAAGAAAGGGAAACTTTTTAGATGCCATGAGGAAGCTGGAGGAGATCGAGAAGGAGATTAATGCTTACAGGGTTAAGAAGGGGAAGGCACCCACGCAGCGAGCATCTCTTATATTAGCAGGTACTGCAAAAGGCATGCGGTTTTCAGTTATTTGTGCGTTAAAAGTGAAAAGATTGTCTAATTTTACTTATCATTTTAGATGATGTGAACATTTCGGACCTCAGCTCTTTGTCAGACAGCCTCACTCTGGATGACGGTGTGTAGTTTGCATTTGAGTTTGCTCTTGCAATAGTTTTGTTTTTTTACTTAAATAACTAAACTGAAAATACATATATTTGCCAAACCATATAAGTCCTTTCAACTGAAAACAATCACATCTTCATTAATAAGATGTAAAATAAAATAACACCACTTTTTGAAGTTATGGTGAAAAGATGCATTTACTTCATTCACGCTAACAGATTTTATTTTCATATGGATAGCCCCTGGAATTACAGAGGTATTAACTATAAGTCAGGACCAAACATAAGCAATCTGACAGCTACGCCGCACATTTTACCATGAATTCGCACCTTCCCTTGAGCTCAGTTTCAAACCATAACAGCTCTAAAATGTTGCGATGTCACGTGAACACAACCTGTTTTACTTACGTTTCTAATTCAAACATGTTAATTTTGCCACAGATGAGGATCTCGGTACCCAGAGACAGAGGTCGAGATCGGTGCAGTACTCGCCACGGCCACATCACGCAGACACGCTGGACATCCACTACAGCAAAGACCGCCGATGTTCAGCCAACGAACAGCAGGCCGACAGCAGGTGCGCCATACTCTGTTGACTCAGCCGCCCAATGGGTTGTTTTTCTGGGAGCCTTAAGTTTGGAGCCAGTACAGACCTGCAGAATAGACCCAGAGCTACATTCCTGCCAGCCTCCCTCTCCTTCTCCCTCCCTCAGCAATCTTCCCCTTATCAGCCAAAACACAGCGGCTTTAAAAATAGATGGAAAAGAACACGTCGATGCAAGTGGCAAGGAAAATGGGAAGACAGGGAAGTGGCTCTGGAAAATGTTTGAAAATACACTTGCTGCAGAAGTAGTAACAGTGTGTAGGTTGAAGGCGTAGAGAGCTAACCCGTGAAGAAAATGTTAAATGGGCTATGAAATGACACTCAGCCAGGTGTTAGCGATGACTCAAGTGCTGCTTCAGAGGTGTTGGTTTTCTCCTTTTGTTCAAATGAGGGCAGATTGTAAACCTTGATGAAAGGGCTACAATCTGAATACATCTCTTATCTGCCTTTCAGATTCAATTATGGCCAGGACCCATACTACTACACAAACTGTGATGCCTTGTCAAGCCACGCCAGTCCATACAAGCCTCCCTCCAGGCAGCCACGTGACGCCCGCAGCATGCCCCCCACCCCCCTCCTCACCCGCAACGCCTTCAGCAGCACGCAGCTCAGGTACGGCCCTCCTCTGGTGTGCTTCTCTTGTAGACAAAGGTTTGCTCCCATTGTTTTGTCACTACCATACTTTTCCTACTCATTTCTATAGATCCCGTTTCTTTTCTCCAGATTACTGTTATGAATAAAATTGCATAGCCTGTCCTCCCACTTGCTTTCCTTTCAATCCATAATCTATTTTCTTATTAATATTTTAGATCAGAGGAACCCTTGCATCGCTTCCGACAGCGAAGCGGCAGTCTGGAGTCTCAGTCTCAGTTCCCTGACCCTGACCCACCACTGCCCACGTTTGTCATCAACCCTGCCCGACGCAGCAACAGCACTGAGGTCCTCGATGACGGCTCCTCCTACACCAGCCAATCCAGTGTGGAGTACAGTGTTCCCGGCAACCACAACCACCACAACCCGTGCCGCAGGATTCGCAATCGCCACAAGAGGGATCTATACGCAAACTCCGGGAGCATGCCCAATCTAGCTCAGCCGGACATGCGCTGCCATTCCTACCAGCCCAGGGCACGACCGTCCACCACCGCTTACTACGTCACAGGATACCCCTCCTACACAGAACCCGAGCCTTACTGCAATGGCACCTACATGTACGACAATGAAATGGAGGGACATTACAGTGTTAATGCGTACCACCCTAACGCCATGCCTTATCACAACAATGACATGCATAATTACTACCCCAATGATGAGGTGGACGGTATGCACAACCTCTACGCTACACTACGGCCACCCAGAAATCGCCCAGCTCCCCGACCAAATGAGGATCATATGAAGCACATGAAGAAAGCAGTTGTGGCAGGGCATCTGAGGGACTGGTACCAGCGCAACACGGCCCAAAAACAGCCCATGTACAGCTATGACTACGACAGAGGCTCCCAGCACAGCATTGGATATCAGACCTTGCCTGCTCCGTACTGCCACAGCAACCGCAGCATTGCCTACTCCACAGGTCAGTACTGAGCCCCTGTTCACGAGCTGCTAGTTCAGCTTTTAATAACTTAGGCCAGCACTTTGTAATAGACCAGGGAGTGGCAGTTGTGCTTAGTGCAGAAAAACAATATTCTCACAGCACTTTATTTTGATTATGACTTGTTATTCTTTCACTAATAATGGGTCTTTAGTGGACAATCTCATGTGGTCTTTCGGCCTCTTACATTTTGATTACACACATTGATGAAATTGCTTATGATACATTATTTTATAGCACAGAATAAAATGTATTTGACCCCATTTGACCTTGGCCTCTCTTGTGTTCCCAGGCTCTTCTACAGAGAACTGGCATGGTCACAGCAGTATGCTGGAGTATGACGTGCCTGTGCATGCGCCACAGTCCTACTCATACAATTCAGTCCCCTACAGCCATGCAGCCCACAGCAGGTGAGGAAAGAACTCTGCTGCTTATCCAATAAGCCCCTCCCTGATCCTCCTTAGCCCTCAAGCTAAGCACCTCTTTTAATTAATTACACTGAATGTGAGGCTATTGAAAATATAAGCTGCTGTTTGCCTTCTTGTCCATAAACACAGCTTTATTGGAAGCTAAGGAGGTTTCAGAGTTTTGTATTATAAGGATTGAATGCCTTTTAACAGATTAGCTGTTAGATTTAAAGGTGCAATGTGTATTGCACGTGGTGTGTGCAGCTAACCAGTGTCGAATTGTAAGTGTGCTCTTGAATGAAGAGTTCTGTGAGCTATTTTCTTCACACCAAAATGTTTGGAAAAAATACTCTTTGACTGCTTCACCAGAAGAATTTCTTTTTCAGCATTTAGTCACTGCTGACAGATACTGTACAACTTTTTTGGCTTCTACTGCAATCATATTGTTCATCTAGCTGTTGGTGCCTTTCACATGAGGCTGTCTGACATTTGAATCTCCGGTCTCAATCAGCATCTGCAGATGCTGTGCACTTTAAGACTGCTCTTCTCCTTAATACCTGCCTGGCCCCTGCTTCTCTTCTAGATACGGCCCCTCTCAGCTGTTACAGGGGCCCTGGTGCAGCCCTGATGGCCGGAGGCGCTGTGCCTACTCCCCTGCCTGTCCTCCTCCTTCTGCTCCTTCCACACTCCCCTCTCTGTCCCACTGTCCTGTCCTCCAGGCCTCCTCCTGCTCCTCACACCCAGGGCACAGGGGGCAGTCTGGGGCTCTGTCCCAAAGGTAGCTCCTAGTAAGTACACAGCACCACCAGACGCAGTGTTTGCCTCCTCCTCCATTTGCTTGTTCAGTGTTTTGAAGTGAAGTGCATTTTTGAGCTGCTTGACTTGTAACTGCATGGCTTCAAGTGACTGCCTGGACAATCAAATCCACCAGTCCAGAAAGTACACCAAAGGAGGAATGTAATGTAATGGAAAATTGTGATGGACTTGCTCTACAAACACACACAAAAAAAACCCCACTACATTTGAAACCTCTCTCAGTGCGTGGCATGTTTTGGAGAGTACAGAGCAGATTGTGATTAGTCACTTACTAAATTAATTGACAACTGTGGTAATAATTTAGTTTCAGTATTTGTGGGCTCTTTACATCTTTACTGTTTCCAAGTTTAAAAGAAGAGAAAATGACCTTGAGCAGGATTACCATTGTATTCTTTGTAACGAAAAACATGTCTTCTTTTCTTCCCTCTTTAAACAATATGCCCCCTCCTTATCACACACGCATATTTAGAGCCAGAGTCTGTCGCCTCTTGTTCGTCCAGTGTTTCTGACCTTCTCTTATATCACAGATGTCCCACAGAGTTTGAGTGGCCGAGCTCTGCTAGGATGGCACGCCCTGCTAGGCCCTGTGCCGCTCACCAGGAAAATTACACATTCCCCCAATAGACAAACCAAAGGGTGAGACCAGGAGGTGCAACAGCGCACAGGGTTTTTATGGTGGCGGTGATGACACCCACACAGAATCATTTCTTCTCCTCCTGATTGTGTTTTTCTTGATTGTGTTTTCTGGGTTTTCTTGTGGTGGTGGAGTGCACTGGTGTGACCCTAAACAATGTGACGCTAAAGCATTTACAGACTCTGGGTTCAGGCATGAGGGGCTGTTTACACACAGAAAAAGATCCATACTGACATTTATCTGCGGTAGTAATCACCATTTCATTCACTGCAGTGTCACAGTCAATAAACCCAAAAGTGCAGCGAGCAGGGTTGGGGCTTTTGATTAATCTAAATATTGCCTTGTTTAATGTAAAATGTCCACACAATATTTTAATCATTGTCATTTAACACATTTTTTGTCCTGCAGAGTAAGAGGATTGGTTGTAGACCTCTCAGTAAAGACCCAAACATAACATTGACAATTAAAAATGACAGAAACGCAATCTCTATTGAATTTTGATTCATTGCACAGTCCTGCAAGCTAGAATAAAAAGCTCCCAAAAGACAAATAGCAACTCATACTGACTGGGAGTCTAAAAGCCTGTTAGAACCGTTAAAACAATTCAGTTATTTTAAGTCTGTTGAAGGTTTTTGGACTTATCATGATAAAATACAAATTTTAGCGCCCTCCAATACTCACAACATGATCCCACTAAAGCTGCCTTGTGTGGAAACAGTGTCCGCCATGTTTGAATGTGGGAGTGTGAGAGGACTCCTACATAAATGTGGATTATCACAGGAGGACTCAGGGTTAATGCATCCACTGCTGCCTGAGATTCCTTCAAAGGGACATGTGCCTAATGTTTAAATCCTTTGTTTACTACAGGTCCTACATCGACGTCAGCCATTTGGAGGGACACACGACACCCAGCCACCAAATGCACCCCGGCATGGACCCCATGGAGCAGATTTACTGGCATGAGGAGTCCAAACCAGGAACTATAGTCTAGCCCTGTGTACAATACATTCCCCAGCTGACACTGTCATGTGCCTTAGACTGCACTTACCTGTTTTTCTGGCCAAGGACAGGCCTTTGAAGGAAATTACTTTCACCCATACATAAATGAAGTCTTTTTATACTTTTATTTTGTCATAAAGCTTAAAAGTACCTTCAGTGTTCCAAGGTTGCATCCCCTTTTTGATGCACTAAAAGCCAAAAGAAAAGATGACTGATGTCTTTATTTTTACAAAAGATGAACCAGGACCACTTTTACACACAGATATCGAGCCACAAAGAACAACCGCTCCACTTGCTTCTACACTTGATGAACACTGGAAATATGAAGGATTAGACAAGGACAAATAGGGCCTTGTCAAAGAAATGAAGGATTGAGCTCTGTAAAAGGGGTCTCAAGATGGCTACCTGCAGGGTTATTGTTAACTGGCTGAACCCTCATTCACTGGGACTGGAAAAGTATTGTGTTTGCTACTGTCAGTACTTTGATTTGAGCCAAATTCTCTGACCACCCGAGTATTACAGACATTTGTCACAGTCACTGCCACAAGTGTCCCTGCAGGACGACGGGTCTGTTTGAATGGCTCCTTCATCCATGCTGGAAATCATGGACTGGTGCTACCAATGGCTCTCAAGAGAAAGACACTGTTTGTAAATGTTGATGTTGTAAATACACCCTTTTTGTAATTTTTAAGAGCGTTTTTTATGTCACCTGAAAAGCATGTAATATATAGTAACAATGTTGTTAAGCTGGTTCTTAGTAATTTGTATAATGGAATTTGTTCGGATTAAAAAAACAGTTTGTATCACTTTGCGAAGTTATTATTACAAGCAAAATTGGGTTTGGCTGTTTGGCTGTCTCATACTATCACAAAAAATGTTGCAGTACATGATACTAGCTTTAAAGGTTTATTTTTCTATATTTTAGTCATTTCAGTTCCAGACTCTAATCGTGATCAGAATCAGAATCAAAATTACTTTATTCATCACTGAGGGGAAATTATCTTTGTTACAGATTCAACCTACCAAGTAGTTAGAATCAAGTTTTCAAAAATAAGATAAGATAAATACAATAAGATGAAAGATAAAAAATAGTTCTCTCTCAGAAATTATTTACATCCGTGACATATTTACAACTATATACATGTGTGAGCAGGAAATTGGATATTACAGTAGTTTATGATTTAAATAAGGCAAGATATCAAGATTATCAGACCAAATATTGTGTCCAAAACCTCCCGTTCTGGTTTAAATTCCATGGCACATCCCACATGTATGATCCCGCTTATTTTCTGCATACATACTTGACTTGATATCATATTGTTAAAATAGAACTTCAAAGTAAACTAAGATAAATCCTTACAGTCAGACATTATTAAGTAAAAAAAAAAAGTAATTAGTGGTAATATAATAACTCCACACCCATTTTAAAAACAAAAGTAAATCATGATTAATCCCAGTGAACGCTTACTAATACATAATTGCCATAGTATCAGTTTCGCGTCGTGGCGGTCCATGTGAGGGCTTTGCTGTGTTTTCGCTCTGTTGACAGACGAGTTTTCTATTTCCCGGAGCTACAGAGCGACCTAACCAGTCTTTAGAAGGTGTCACACCCACTGCGGCGGTAATAAGCTCTTCTTTCCCATGAATGACACACTGGTGTTTATGGCGCCTGTATAACCTCCCTGTGGGCTTCCATGCAATATACGCCTCCTTTTGGTCTCATCCCCCTTTTGAGGATTACATTTTAACCCTTCATCACATTTTCCCAGCGTTACCCCACAGTGTTCTCCACCTCGATGTGATCTTGTTTTGTCTTACAGCGCCCCTCGCCAGTATCATGGGGTCTCACACACACACACACACACACACACACTCAGAGCCCAGGCCCGAGGGGGAGAGGGCTGTTTTGGATCCAGCTGTCCTGCTCCATCTTGTAGCTCCTTCACACCAGCTGTAGAGAGGCACGTCCAGATGACACTCCACTGCATAAACAAAGAGCTTTTCTGTGCTCAGCCTGAAGAACAAGCTTCAGACGAATGTGCTGTTTTCTTTGCTTAATATGTTCTCTGCTCATAAAGGTCCTCACCTGGACTAAGCTAAGTAAATAGGTAGTCTTACATGGAGAAACTTCTTGGCAAAACTACTAGTAGGTACTTGTCAGGTTTAGTATAAAACATATTTTACTGAAACCCATATGGTTAATTTTCTAATAGAATAATATTGAATTTATTTCTATTATTGTTGTATTTATGTCCCATTATGTAACTCTGCAAATGGTTCTGTTTTTTTCCTGCCCTTTAGAGTTTTTTTCTTATTTTGAATAGCTTTAGTCTTTTCAAACTCCATACAATTCTGGTTGATCTTAATAATTCAAACAGTATTGGATTCAAACAACAAAAATACATTTTCATCATTAAAAAGTAAATCCTGTAAAATCAATAAATGTTGTGAATACAGGCACACCTAGCGTACTTACTGCAATAAATATGTTCACTTAAAATTTCTTGGTATCAGAATCACAAGAATAATAAACACATTCCTGATGTTGTTGATCAGTAAAATCAAAAGTCAATTTACAAGTAAACACCACTTGATACCGTTCCCAGCGCATACTACATGTGTCTCATTTCAGGTCAAGATAGAAATGCCCCTAAATCACACTGCGCGTGACTTCCCATCGCTCAGCACATTTCACCCGGGGTTATGGGCAGTTATGAAGCGGCCCATAGCATTAGGTGACAGGTCACATGCACTGCTACCTCTCGGTGGGGGGCACACATACTCTGCGCGAGAGGGAAAACCTGTTAAGGAGGTCAGGGAGCTCACGTGAGACTAGAGCAGACAGCACAGGTCTCTCAGGGTCGTCATTAAACCAGGGTCTTCTGAAGAACTCACAGACAGGCTGTTGGACCTGTGAGGAGTTAACCAGCTTAGGCAGAGCAAAAGACAATCCGTTCTCAGCCGACAGAAGGGCGGGGGTGAGGTGGGCCTGTTTATTGGACATACATAACGCTTAATGCGCTTTCGGAAAAGTGCTGCAGAAGTGCTCTGATGTTGATGATGAGATGATGAGAAGAAAAGTGAATTTAATAACTGTTCATCCATCCATCCATCTTCTTCCACTTATCGGGGGCCAGGTCGCGGGGGCAGCAGTCTAAGCAGGGGCTCCCAAGCTTCCTCCTCCCCAGCCATTTCCTCCAGCTCCTCCGGACGGACCCCGAGGCGTTCCCAGGCCAGCCGAGAGACATAGTCCCTCCAGCGTGTCCTGGGTCTTCCCCGGGGCCTCCTACCGGTGGGACATGCCCGGAACACCTCCCAAGGGAGGCGTCCAGGAGGCATCCGGACCAGATGCCCGAGCCACCTCAGCTGGCTCCTCTCGACGTGGAGCAGCGACTCTACTCCGAGCTCCTCCCGTGTGACCGAGCTCCTCACCCTATCTCTAAGGGAGCGCCCGACCACTCTACGGAGGAAACTCATTTCGGCCGCTTGTATCCGCGATCTTGTCCTTTCGGTCATTACCCAAAGCTCATGACCATAGGTGAGGGTAGGAACGTAGATTGACCGGTAAATCGAGAGCTTCGCCTTTCGGCTCAGCTCCCTCTTCACCACAACGGTCCGATGCAGTGACCGCATCACTGCCGACGCTGCACCGATCCGCCTGTCAATCTCACGCTCCATCCTCCCCTCACTCGTGAACAAGACCCCGAGATACTTGAACTCCTCCACTTGAGGCAAAGACTCCCCACCCACCCGGAGAGGGCAATCCACCTTTTTCCGGTCGAGAACCATGGCCTCGGATTTGGAACAGCTGATTCTCATCCCAGCCGCTTCACACTCGGCTGCAAACCGCCCCAGTGCACACTGCAGGTCCTGGTTCGATGAAGCCAACAGGACAACATCATCTGCAAAAAGCAGCGATGAAATCCTGTGGTTCCCAAACCGGACCCACTCCGGCCCCTGGCTGCGCCTAGAATTTCTGTCCATAAATACAATGAACAGAACCGGTGACAAAGGGCAGCCCTGGCGGAGTCCATCATGCAACGGGAACAGGTCTGATTTACTGCCGGCAATGCGAACACAGCTCCTGCTCCGGTCATACAGGGACCGGACAGGGTGATGGATGAGTCCGCCTCTGGGTCCCCAGCCTCGGCCTCCTCTTCGGAGGACGTGACGGTGGGATTGAGTAGATTCCTTAAGCATTCCTTCCACCGCCCGACAACATCCCCAGTCGAGGTCAGCAGCTCTCCCCCCGCACTGTAAACAGTGTTGGTGAAGGACCGCTTCCCCCTCCTGAGGCGGCGGACGGTTTGCCAGAATTTCCTTGGGGCCGTCCGATAGTCCTCCTCCATGGCCTCCCCGAACTCCTCCCAGACCCAAGTTTTTGCCTCTGCAACCACCCGAGCTGCAGCACGCTTGGCCCGACGGTACCCGTCAGCTGCCTCAGGAGTTCCCCGGGCCAGCAAGGCCCGGTAGGACTCCTTCTTCAGCTTGACGGCATCCCTTACTTCCGGTGTCCACCACCGGGTTCGGGGATTGCCGCCGCAACAGGCACCGCAGACCTTACGGCCACAGCTACGAACGGCCGCATCGACAATGGAGGCCGAGAACGAAGCCCACTCAGACTCCATGTCCCCAGCCTCCCCCGGGATCCGGGAGAAGCTCTCCCGGAGGTGTGAGTTGAAGGCCGCACTGACAGAAGGTTCCGCCAGACGTTCCCAACAGACCCTCACGATACGCTTGAGCCTGCCAGGTCTTTCCGGCTTCCTCCTCCGCCAGCGGACCCAACTCACCACCAGGTGGTGATCAGTTGACAGCTCTGCCCCTCTCTTCACCCGAGTGTCCAAGACACACGGTCGGAGGTCAGATGACATGAAGTCGATCATCGACCTCCGGCCTAGGGAGTCCTGGTGCCACGTGCACCGATGGACCCCCTTGTGCTCGAACATGGTGTTCGTTATGGACAAACTGTGACTAGCACAGACGTCCAATAAGAGAACACCGCTCGGGTTCAGATCGGGGAGGCCGTTCCTCCCAATCACCCCTCTCCAAGTATCACTGTCGTTGCCCACGTGGGCGTTGAAGTCCCCCAGTAGAACAACGGAGTCCCCGATCGGTGCACTGTCCAGTACCCCTCCCAGAGACCGGACATGAAGGCCGGGCACTCTGCACTGCTGCTGGGGTAAACTCCAACACGCAGCGGCTGAGCTGAGGGGCGATGAGCAGGCCCACACCAGCTCGCCGCCGCTCCCCGCGGCCAACGCCAGAGAAATGGAGAGTCCAACCTCTCTCAAGGATTTGGGTTCCAGAGCCCAAGCTGTGCGTGGAGGTGAGGCCGACTATATCTAGCCGGTAATTACTTATTTATGGTTACTTATGGTTATATTCCAGCACAGGTCCCTATATGGGCACCTCTTCGCCGGACTCCGAGATGTATTTTTCTAGAGCGTATCTCGTATGACTTCCGGAGGTTGACATAATGCTCGACCTCCTGCACAAGCTCAGGCTCCTTCCCCCCCAGCGAGGTGACATTCCATGTCCCCAGAGCTAGTCTCCATGTCCGGAGATCCGGTCGCCGAGGCCCCCGCCTTCGACTGCCGCCCAGATCTCTCTGCACCCGACCCCTATGGCTCCTCCCTCGGATGGTGGGTCCAGGGTAGGGCGGTCCCACATCGCTCCTTCGGGCTGGGCTCGGCCGGGCCCCGTGGGGGGAGGCCCGGCCACCAGGCGCTCGCCCACGTGCACCCACCCCAGGCCTGGCTCCAGGGTGGGGCCCCGGTACCGCCTTTCCGGGCGACGTCACTGACCTCGTTCTTGGACTCAACATAGGGGGCTTCTGAACCGCTCTTTGTCTGACCCGTCCCCCCGGACCTGTTTGCCTTGGGTGACCCTACCAGGGGCATAAAGCCCCCGACAACACAGCTCCTGGGATCATTCGGGTGCTCAAACCCCTCCACCACGTTAAGGTGGCGGTTCGAGGAGGGGAAGCAATAACATCAGTGGACAACAGTGAACAGTTATTAAATCTGATGTTATTGCTGATGTAAAACACATTTCCGGTCCCATTTATGCGGTTAACTTATTCTATACAGCACAGAGTTGCTGATTTTTCAATGTATCGCCAGCATTTAGGAGCCCCACGCCAGCAAGGACTCCACTTCTCTCTGCTCTTCTGAATGCAAAGCTCTTAAACAGGTCAACAAAGGGTATTTTATAGTCTAGGTCTAAAGCAGAATGCCTACCTATGTTGAGGAACAGCAGCTCTACTCCAAGTTCCTCCTGTAAAGACTTAACTCTTCATCTTATCATTAATTACCAAACCCAGATTACCATCACCACTATAGAAAGGAACGTTTCCTTAGACCGTGTTTTCATGTATATGTCTTATTTCCTCTCCATAGTAAACAAGTAGGTAGCTTGTCATAGAAAACACAGTTATTACTTTGCTATTAACCCTTGTATTATGTTGAAAAAAAATTACATTGATTATGTTGTGGGTCATTTTGACCCGTACTGTGTAAATCCACTCAAAACAGTCAAAAAACTGTTTAAACCAATAAGAACTTTATTTTAGAGTATATAAACATTTAGAAAAGAGACATAACAATACATTTTTCATTTCAACACTATATTTAAGAACTATTTTGTTCAGGATTTTCCCTCTGCATTTTTTTTTATTTAACTTGCCCCTTTTTTCACATTTTCAATGTTCAACATTTTCAATGCTCTCCACATGATGGACAGAATGTAACTGTGTGCTTTCTGCAGATGTAATTCTGGCATTTCACACAAGTGGTACTTGTTTTACTGTCCTCTCGGGAGGGACAGACTTGGCATCTTTTCCGTTTCTTTACACCTGTGTCCACTAGATTCATTCCAGATTGGTTGGATGACCTGATCTTGACCTTTTCAATGACAGCTGCCACTGCTGGGGATCGAGCTGGCCTGGCTCGCCTCTGGATTTTGGGAGTGACAAGTGCTTTGCCGAGTTCTTCTAGGAAAAGCCGACGTCGGTACAATTTGCCAGCATTCCATTGTTGGTTGATTTCAGTCCACAGGACATAGGCATTATAAGCAGACACATCCACAATGTTGTAGAAAATCACCAAGGGCCAACGGGCAGTCTTGCACTGGCAGCTGTATGTTGCTGTGACTTTGTCCAGATTGTCAACTCCTCCTTTGGTGGAGTTGTAGTCCAGAATCATTTGTGGCTTCATGTCTTCTCTTGTGCTCAGAGATGCATCTGTGTGCATTGTACTCATTACAAGAACATTCTTGTTTCTCTTTGGGCAGTATGAAACAAGTGCTGCCTTCTCTGTGAAAACAAATATTGAGGAATGCAGAGGTCTGCCCTGCATCTTCAGAATTTCACTGGGAAGTTCTGGCTTATTTCTACTGACTGATCCCAACATAGTCAGCATTTTTTCTTCTGAAGTTCATCTCCAAGGCGGTAGGATGTAAAGAAGTTGTCACATGTGATGTTATGACCTTGCAACCCTTCACTCATCTCCAGCACAACACGCATCCCCTGATTCTTCTCAGATGCTGCTCCAGGTAGCGTTCCAGTATACACTTGCATATTCCATGCATAGCTAGATTTTGCATCACAAGCTGCCCACATTTTGATTCCATATTTGGCAGGCTTGTTGGGCATGTACTGTCCCGAAAGGACAGCGCCCTAAATGGAACAAGGCGCCATCTACAGTAACATGTGGACCAGGATTGTACAACAAAGGTAGAATTTCAACCCATTTATCCCATACATCTCTAATCGCAGCTAGTTTGTCGCTTTCGTCGATCAGCTCTGGTTTCACGGTTGTCAAATCGGATCACACGAGATATCATGTGAAATGTCTCCAGAGACATTGGCCTTCCATACTCTTCATCCCATAGACTTGCAGTTGCTTCTCCTTGACCGGTACATTCCGCTAATACCAGAATTCCGATGTAAGCGTGCAAGTCAATCTGATCCAGTGGCTTCCATTTCTCCTGAAATACACGCTTCCTCCAAGTTGGTCATTTCCAGTATAATCTTCTCTATTGGTGGGGATATGAAGAGCTGAAATGCTGATTTTATATCATCAACTCGTGTGACAGCAAATCTTGTAGGACCGGGAGTCATTTTGATGACATTGGAAGATGACAGTCTACCTCGGTTTTGGTGTGGTGATGTTGACCATTTTATATTACCATCTTTAGATGCCCATGTCCTCTCTGTGGATGATGATAGCTGCATTCCTTGGCTTTCAACTGATGGAGAGACAATGGCAGAGTCGTCCTCTGAATCCTCCTCATCGACGGAAAATTGACAATCTGGATCATCAATTACATTGTCCTCGGTCTCTGAAAGATCCTCTATCTCTGAAATCTCTTCCTCTGTGTCAGTATCTGAATTCAAAATCTGTGATAAAGCTTCTTCAGCTGTAAACCTTCTGGAGCTCATTTTTGGTGTGTTGGTCAAAGAGATGGCATGAGAAAAGTGACGAGAACAAGGGAGAGAAAGTTCCTCCTAGACACACACCTGGGTCTCTAGCAGTCAAAATACAATTAACTGTACATCAAAGCACAGTACTCTTTGATGTAGATTAAAAGGACATCAAAAATTTATGTTTATTTTGGATCTGCACAGCTATTTACCCACATAAAAGTGTGCGGGTCAAAATGACCCACAACATCACCTTTGTATACAAACTCTGCACAGACATTCCACTAAACATCAGTAGTGCTCAGATTTTACACACCAGTTCATGACCCTAGATGAGGAAAAGTCACAAAATTTCATGGAGAAAAAGAGAGGATAACCAATACTTTGACCAACACAAAAACCGAAATGGGTCAAAATGACCCTTAACATAATACAAGGGTTAAAGTTTGTAACCACTCCTTTGTCATTCCAAACAGTTATTTTTGTGTCAAACTCACTGGCTCACATCAGTAATACCAGGCTACTGTATGATGGTTGTGACTGTTTAATGACTAGTCTGTGTGAGCTGTTGATAGGCGCTCCATTACACTTGTATTCCACAGTAAACAGCAGAGACGGTCACCTGCCGAGCTGCGGCTGCCACACGTGTTGGCAAATGCCGCAGGACAGCTGTAACACATAACTTTCCACTGTGCCAGACAAGATTTTACATGAGCAGACAGTGGTATGCCCTCTCACTGTTAATTGTGGATGGAGAAGAGGAGGCATAGTAGAAGGGTGTAAATCTTTGGAGTAAAGTAGATTTCAACCCTGCAGCCATTGGAGTACTGTTACACCTCACCATGTGGGGGTCAGCGGAGGGAGTACACACAAATACCAGGCATTCCTGATTAGGACAATGCTGTGAGGTATCAGCACCTTAAGGTTTTATATCACTAGTGTGAATTATTAACATTCTAACAAGACAATGTGACTTGAACATTGGTAGGTTTTTTTTTCTTTTGGATTTCTCTTGATTACCCATCTGAAATACATTTGGAAGTACTAATCTATTAAGTCATGGTTATTTTAATACTTCTTGAGCTTGATAGAATAAGGATGCTAAAGTAAAGATAACCAAAAGATAACCAAGACAATGAAAGAAAACCAGATGGTTAACCCAGTTACATTGACATGGCTGACTACTGTTTTACATTTTATCTGCAGCATTCTTTCTTCCCACCCACTGCTCCCTATTGTTTATTTCAGTCTCTCAAACAGCACAGTTCCAGATGGATTCGGGTTATCTGCAGTCAATTTTAATGGAATTCAAAAGAGAAAGCTCATGGCTAACTCAGCACTTTCCGCGGGTCCAGAGGTGGGAGACACTATGAGCTTTCATCTGTGATCTACTGCTCATCACTGATTAGCTCTGCATTCAATGAACAAAGTACAAGTAGTACACGAAGAACAAAGTAAGACTATCCATCAGCCAGGGGCCACTGTCAGGGCGCGCACATGGGTCAGGACCTTTACTTGGCTTTTAACTTTAATATCCACAAAGCGCACAATGTGTAAGGGGGAGTTAGAGCATCTTTTGTACTAGAAAGCACAAGTACAGTTTTTAATAAACAAAGTTTCAGTCAGTATTATGAAGAGTGCTACCTTAGCTTTACTGAAGTGCATAAGTGATTAAAGGTAAGATATTTATTCTGTTGAGTGAGGCTGCACCAACTGAGAGCACCTCCAGCTCAGATAAATGGCAGGAGGCAACACTGCAAAAGACAAGATTGTCCTTTGCGATATTCTTAAATACATTATAATGAATATGTTATAATTTGTTCATTCACTCTCAGTTACACCCTGTGATGGTACTGTAGGTGCTATAGCCCTGGGGATGATTCATACAGACAATAAACTTTCAAACTTTCACACAAACGTGGTAAAGTGTCTTGCCTGATGAAACAAGGGATGTAACGTGAAGTCTGTGGCAAGGATCAGTTCACTAACATTCTGGTTAGTGAATTACTTTGTCCAAAGAGTAAGAAAAACTACTACCTTCTCTTATGCCTCAGCTTTAGAAAGTGATCATCTTTTCCAACAAGGATCACAAGAAAGCAAGAGATGCAAATGCAAAACAATGCATGTGGGTCACTGGATCACTCTTGTCATTTCAGCAGGTTTACTCGTCATTTAACAAAGAAGCACCCTGGTTAACAGCAGGAAAGCACTGACTCTTTTATATGTGAATCTGTGCCTGGTGTTTACAAACAGTAAACACATAAATCAACTCCACTTGGAATGTGTTTGCATTGCACCCCCTAGTGGAGAAGTGGCAGAATACACAGCACACCACACACATACACCACTTAAAATCTATTATTTTATTGGTTTTGCTTTTTATTAAAACACTTTCATGATTTTGGTTATTCTCAAGACACCCTTAGAAACTTTAGGAAAATAGTTAATGCACAAACAGATTAAGCATTCTCCTGTGATGTCAACCTTAACCTATGTCCTGGGTAAGACCTTCATTGCGCATTGTCCGCTGTAATCACCTTAATGTGGCTAGTTCCAACAGAAAAGGCAGTGAGAAAGGGAGTGAAAAAATAAGACAAAAGAGAGTGCAACTAGTCCTAGTACATGTAAAATGGAGCAGTACTAGAAGGAACAACAAAGAACCCAGATAATCTCTTCCATAAAACCATTTGTCTTTTGCAGCATTTTGGCAGTGACCTCTGCTGACTGTGTGTATTCAGTAAATAGACAGAAGTGACAGCTGGTTTAGAGACTAAATAAATAGTAAAATATAGGAAACTTTCTCTGCACACAAACACTTGGCCCATTGCAGCAGTGCGTCTGAAAGTGCCCAGACAAGTTCTGGGAGGAGTGACACCCTCTGTACCCTGAGGTGAAGATGGAGCCCTTTACATTACAGGAGTACCGTTTGGTTTGCTTCTGTGCCAAAGGTAAACATGATTAGTTCCACAAAGCTTTAGGTAACAATGGACACTTTCTGTGTCCCATTCAGTCACTGTTTGAGCTTAGCCTCTAAAAAGTTCTGGATCTTCTGAATGTTCTCCTCCTGCTGGCCCAGGGCGTCCAGCAGCAGTCCCATGGGTGACCTCTTCAGGCCTGCGCACTCCATCTTGTTCTCCAGTTTGTTCTTCATGTTACGCAGACGTAAAGAAGCATGGACAGTAATTACTGAAAACAGACAGGAGACAAAAAGAGTAATAAACTACTTAAACTGTCAAAGCCTGATCTCGTCAGACCTCAGAAGCTAAGCAAGGCCTGGGTAGGTTATGGGAGACCACTGGGAATTTTGAGATGCCACAGTGGGGAGCCAGAGTTGAAAACTGTTGTTGTGTCCTTAGGCAAAGCACCTCACCCATATTGCCTAATAAGAGAGTGGAGTGTGTGTATGCGAGTGTTGGTGCTGGTCAGAGGGCTACAATCTGTAGCTATAATAGTGACTTACCACCACTGAGGGTGGAGTGAATGAATAATGCTCTGTAAAGTGCTTTGGGTGTATTGAAGGGGGGTATATAAATGCAATGATTAACTAATTTATTAAAATTAAACATTTATATTAAATAAGGAGCCATCTTTCCAGTTCAGGTTCAAGTGAATAAATGCAGAGAAAACCGTGTGCAAATGAAACATTATGATATTTAAAATTCTATAATAACAATCTTCCTTTTAATGATCACACGAATCAATGAAAACTACATTTTGAGCAGGGCAATTTATATGGCAGAAGCATATTTAAAAACATCACAACATTCATTGATGCAGAAAAAAGGCAGTTACTGTCTGTGTGAATGTTCATGTATGTTAGCTCGCTATCATTATAATGATAGACCTGAGCAATATATTACTATACTATATGTATAGATGATAAAATATAATACTAAATGCCATTATATCAGTGACACGGTAACAGTAAAGCAGGATTTCCCACAGTATTGTTATGAACATGTGCTGCAATTACGGTAATATATTAGAAATGTAATGACTACCATTGACCAAATATTGAACAATGAATAAATAAAGTAATTATGGTTTCAGGCCTATATAATAACTACTTAATATTTCATGTAGTTGGACCATATTTGGTGGCAAAAATCCAAAGTGAATTGTGAAAAAGTGAAAGTGAATCCATGTGAATTGAATCATTCTTGACATATCAAACTCACATATAAGAGGCAGGGTGATGGCCATCATGAACACAGTGACACTCCCCAGCAGAGACATGACAAAGTAGCTTGCCACCATGACCAGAATCATGAAAAGGGTGGGATTCTGCCTCTTGAAGTTGTTAATGACCACTTTGTTGTCTCCAACCCAAAGTGAGCCCAGGAATACTGCAGTCACCACAGCCATGGCAGTGAACATGCCCACAGGGTTCAGGAGCCTGCAAAGATAATATCAAACACAGACAAACTGTATCAGAGCTCTGGGGCTTGTGTGTGTGTGTGTGAGTGTGTGAGTGTGTGAGTGTGTGAGTGTGTGTGAGTGTGTGAGTGTGTGTGTGTAAGTGTGGTCACTGGTTCCATCAAGTGGACAGGGAGGAGTCTTACAATCCCTGTTTTGATGAAGATACTCAGTACTGTTACACTCATGTGGTATTTGAGAAGATATTTTTGCATACACTTTCAGTCAAAAGTTTGGACTTACCCTCTTATTCAATGTTTTTTTTTTCTCCTATATGTTTATTATTACTTTCTACATTTAATATACAAACAGAAGACATCAAATATATGACATAAGATCTACCGAATTATATAGCAGAGTAGTAGTACTATTTTTATTTGTATTTTATAACCAAATCCTCAAATTAGAAAAAAAATATTCAGAAGAGTTATTTCACTTTTTCTTTACTAAATAATTCCACATGTCTGTCCAATATTTTGACTGATGCCGTTTAAACATACATGACCAGTCAAAAGTTTGGACACAGCCTCCCATTCAAAGTTTTGTTTCTTTTTTTCTTACTACTTTCAAGATTTTAGATGCATACAGACGACATCAGATATATGGTGTAAGCTACTGTATATGGAATTATTTAGTAAAGAAAATAGTTAAACCATGTAAAAACATTTAACCTTTTTTTCTTTCTTACATAATTTCCTATGTCTTATTTCATATAGTTGATGTATTCTAGGGTAAGTCCAAACTTTTGACTGGTAGTGTATATAATAGGACAACTTTTTTCATGTGTTCATTATGACAAATGTTAAGTATTAAGTAAATGTATTAAGTAAATGTTATGTTTACAAGAATGGCTTGGCTTAGTGTTTGGAGAAGAAAACGGATCTGGATGGCTTGTGGTCTGGTGAAAAACTATCACAGTTTTAAATCTGACAACTCATACAGTCAGAATATATATATATATATATATATATATATATATATAAAAAACGCATTTCTCACCTTCCACGGTGGTTGGTCTCTCACCCTCATCAGCTCGGGTCCCCTACCAGAGGCCTGGGAGCTTGAGAGTTCTGCGCAGTATCTTTGCTGTTCCTAGTACTGCACTTTTCTGGACTGAGATGTCTGTTGTCCTTCCTGGGATCTGCTGCAACCACTCATCCAGTTTGGGGGTCACGGCCCCGAGTGCTCCGATCACCACAGGCACCACCGATGCTTTCACCTTCCAGGCCCTCTTCAGCTCTTCCTTGAGCCCCTGGTATTTCTCTAGTTTCTCGTGTTCCTTTTTCCTGACATTGCCATCGCTCGGTATTGCAATGTCCACCACCACGGCTTTGTTCTCTCGCTTATCCAGAACCACGATGTCTGGTTGGTTCGCCATCACCATTCTGTCAGTCTGTATTTGGAAGTCCCACAGGATCTTGGCCCGCTCATTCTCCACAACCTTTGGAGGCGTTGCCCACCTTGATCCTGGGGTTTCCAGCCCGTACTCTGCACAGATGTTTCTGTACACTATGCTCGCTACTTGGTTATGTCGCTCCATGTACGCTTTCCCTGCAGCATCTTACACCCTGCAGTTATGTGCTGGACTGTCTCAGGCACTTCTTTGCACAACCTACACCTTGGGTCTTGTCTGGTGTGGTAGATCTGGGCCTCTATTGCTCGGGTGCTCAAGGCCTGCTCCTGTGCAGCCAGGATGAGTGCCTCCGTGCTGTCCTTCAGACCAGCCCTCTCCAGCCATTGGTAGGATTTCTTGATATCAGCCACTTCAGTTATGTTCCGGTGGTACGCCCCATGTAGGGGTTTGTCCTGCCATGATGGTCCCTCCAGCACCTCTTCCTCTGCGCCCCACTGTCTGAGACATTCTCTGAGCATGTCATCAGTCTGGGCCTTGTCACTGATGTACTTGTGGAGCTTGGATGTTTCATCCTGGACAGTGGTTCCCACACTCACTAGTCCTCGGCCTCCTTCCATCCGGCTCGTGTACAGTCTCAGGGTGCTGGACTTGGGATGGAACCCTCCATGCATGGTCAGGAGCTTTCGTGTCTTAACATCGTGGTCTGTATCTCCTCCTTTGGCCAGCTTATGATTCCTGCTGGGTGTCTGATCACTGGCAGGGCGTAGCTGTTTATTGCCTGCGCCTTGTTCTTGCCATTGAGCTGGCTTCTTAGGACCTGCCGTACTCTTTGCAGGTATTTGGCTGTCGCCGCTTTCCTTGTTGCCTCGTCAATGTTGCCATTTGCCTGTGGGATACCAAGGTACTTGTAGCTGTCCTCAATGTCTGTTATTGTTCCCTCTGTATATATATAGATATAGATATATATATAGATATATATATATAGATATATATATATTCTGACTGTATGAGTTGTCAGATTTAAAACTGGGATAGTTTATATATATATACATATATATATAAACTGCATGAGTCAACTCATACAGTCAGAATATATATATATATATATATATATATCTATATATATATATATCTATATCTATATATATATATATATATATATATATATATATTTTTTTTTTTTTTACTGTATGAGTTGTCAGATTTAAAACTGGGATAGTTTTTCACCAGACCACAAGCCATCCAGATCCGTTTTCTGTATAATAGTGTCTGCTCATTCATTGTTAGGGGGTCTGACAGTGTAATGAATGGAGGCCTTGTAAAACCACCATAGGACCAACATTTCAACACAAACCTCATAGCGAAGGTGAACAAATATGCAAGGTTTGTCACAGGCCTAAACAAGGTGTTAACTTAGGGTGACCATACGTCCTTTTTTAGCCGGGACAGTTCCAGTTTTGAGACCTGTGTTCTCTGACCCAGCAAAATGATCCAAAACCATTTATTTCTCCCAATTTCATACAAGAAATGTCCCAGGTATCCCTATTTTTGACCAATGTGATACCTGCCAACACTAAAGAGAGGCGTACATCGTCATCTGTTTAGGTAAAATACAGAAAATCTGCTTTAAAATGACCAAAACTGACCAAAAGAAAATGTGACTATACTGGCTCGTATGTTAGTCATGAGTTCACTGAATGCATTGTCTCTGCATAAAAGTTTTCTTTAAATACGTACTCGTTTCACAATTTTATTATGACCAAACCTATTCAAACCTTATCACAGAAATGACAAACCAAACCCAGAAAAATAGCCCCACCCTTTACACGAATACAACAAAGGACTAATAGATCCATGGATTAGACTTACCCAACAATAAGAAACACAGCTACAGCAAGCAGCAAATAGTTAGTCTGATAATAAAGCAGGTTGCTAACTACTCGGTTGTTCCATCTCGACATGTCATTAAAATCTGGTTTGGCAAATCTGTCCGAACTGGGGAAGAAGTCATCCCATGACCTGAGCGGTGTAAACTCAACTTTGGCCATTTCTGCAGCTCCGTTTTATTGATTTAACACAATGATCTGACAGCGGAAACTGCACACCGCAAAATCCACATGAAAAGAAAACAACAGGTAAGTATCGCGAGAGTTTGATGACAGCGTGTGTTTTTGTTTGTTTGTTTTTTACAATAACAAAATTGACATACATGTAAACTTAAATTGATTAAATTATACATACAAGGGAATTAATACAAGAAATTGAGGAAGTGGTTAAAAATATTATTTTTTCTGCTTTCGGTAAAATCCCGCCTACTTAACGTTCTCGCACGCTATTGGTCAGCGGCCGCATGGCATTCGCACACTTCCTGTTTCTGCTGAAAACGTTGATAAAGGCATTGGAGAGATAAAATGTTTGGACATGGACTAACTTTATTGAATTGATTGATTCAGGTTATTGTAACAATATACTGTGAGCGTACTTTTCTGCATTACTTTTAATAAGAAATTAACTCCGTACTCTGTCCAGCGGGCGTTCAGTCATGTCAGCGGTGTACAGTGTTAGCTTATGGTAAAGTGCAAAGAACACGTTCAGTTCTCGGATGTGGAGTAAATTCCTCCGTCCTCTTGTGGCTGGTAGGGCAGTGTTGTACAGAAGGGGGCTCTTCACTATGCAGCTGAAAACCAGTGAGTTTCAGTGTGTGTTCACTGAAGGACTGAATGGCCTAGCAGGTAAGCTCATGGACCATGACTTTAGATTTCAGCGTATTCATCGGGCCGTATTTACTTATTTTCCTAACTTGAATAAAGATAGGACACCTGAAATAAAGTTTTCCACACTTTTGGCAGATGACAAATAGTGTAAGAAAATTAAAGGTAATAGAATGACCTTCTTGACTAGCCAACAATTGGATGCAACCAGAATAATAGGATAAAAGGCAATTGATCTTTAGTTCCTTTGCATATAACCCCCATATTGTAGTGTGTGGTTTTGTTAATTATTTGGTGTTTTACAAAATAATCAAAATATTTGCATAATATGTCCACTAGATGGCACTGTCCTTTTTTCTATTTTCTGTTTTTCTATTATGATGATGCTTTGAACCTTCATGTTTTCTTCTTGACACCCCACCATCACACAATGTTTGTGTATTGTTTTTACTTTTGTAGAAATATTTCAGAAGAATAACTATGAGCTCCGAATTGCCGGGGGCGCAGTACGGGATCTGTTGTCTGGCAAAAGGCCTGAAGATGTGGACTTTGCGACAACAGCTACCCCAGATGAGATGAAATGTATGTTTCAGGCAGCGGGCATTCGAATGATCAACAACAAAGGAGAGAAGCATGGCACCATCACTGCCAGAGTGAGAGTCAGATTATATCTACATTATATCTTAATATGTAAAAACTCTTGTTTTTAAGACATTCATCAGAACCAAATATTAAATTATAATAAAAATAACTCTTTTCTTACGACTACTTGCTACTTACTTTTTACTTCCCGCATAAGGGATGCAGATTTCCACAAACTGTTATTGAAAATGTATTTATTGTACACAAACTGTAAGTATATGTTTTAATCCTATGACTGTTTCTAGATACACAGTGAAAATTTTGAGGTGACTACACTGCGTCTGGATGTTCAGACAGATGGGCGACATGCAGAGGTTGAATTCACCACTGACTGGCAACAGGATGCAGAGCGTAGAGACCTCACCATCAACTCCATGTTCTTAGGTACATACATATGCGATCAAATATTGCATGTTGATGAATGTGGTATTCTAATGTCAAGACAAGACAGTTTCTAAAGATTTCTAAAGGTTAAGAGCTGTTTTTACATTGAAAACATGTTTCATTTTTTTTGCTCTCATCAGGTCTTGATGGAACATTATACGACTATTTCAAAGGATATGAAGACCTACAGAACCATAAAGTTCGATTTGTGGGCAGTGCTGAGCAGCGAATCCAAGAGGATTATCTGAGAATATTGCGCTATTTTAGGTTTGGAGAGCATGTTTTGAATTGCTTTTACTATTTTATGTTTGGAGAGCATTTTTTAGCTCTTTCTAAAATGTAGTAGAAAAGCATAACTACATTTTTCCACAGGTTCTATGGCAGAGTGGCTTTGCAACCAGATGATCATGAGCCAGAGACACTTGCTGCTATTAAAGCAAATGGCCATGGCCTGGGAGGGATCGCAGGGGAACGCATCTGGGTAGAAGTGAAGAAGCTGGTTGTTGGCAACCACGCAGGGCCTCTGCTAGAGCTCATCTACAAATTGGGGTTGGCACAGTACATTGGTAAGACCGCGGCTAAGGAACATTTTAGACCTTTCATTTCTACACTAGTAGAGCACAAAATTTTTCATCCTGTATTTATTATCTTATTATATTACAATGGTAGTCTGGGAGATGTATGGCCAGAATGGGCAGGCTGAATCAAATGTCAGACCATGCGTAAATATCAAATGTTACAAGCCTGATTTATGCTTTATCTATATAGGTCACATTGATACAGGATCTGAAGTTTGAACTAAAAATAACAACAAAGTTTATTTTGTTTTGTATCAGTGGATTGGTTTTCAATTCACAGTTATGATTTCATCAGATTTTGTTTCTGATGACAATTAGATATTACAGTTGCATATATATTTTTCAATTGTACAGTATGTTACCAAATCACATTGAGTTTATTTTGAGTATAAACAGGACAACAGCATTGCATCATCAAAATTACACATCAATTAAGTTGTCATTGTATATTTTTGCATATTTGCATATTTAGAGCTTCTTGAGATTCAGGTGCCTTTTGTATTCCTTAGGTTTACCAACAGATGGCGACCTTGAGAACATGCAGCAAGTGTGGGAGAACTCCAAACACCTCTCCCCCAAACCAATGACGATCCTGGCTGCTCTCTTCCACAGCTCAGAGGAGGTGGACAAAATGGACCTCCGATTGAAGGTGTCCAGAGAGGAGAAGACTTTGGCTCTTTTCCTCGTCAAGTACAGACATGAGCTCCAGAAAGACAGCGAGCAACCGCACAGCATCAAGCCTTTCACTGACTTTATTATTGATGTAAGTTTTCACTCCTTCCAATGTAGTTGGTGTGTGTTTAAAAAATTGTGCAAAGGCAAGTCAATTCTGCAAAATCAACATTCAAGAGGTTTGTACTATGCTATAATGGATTCTCTTTATAATTATTAACTGATTCATGCTTGTTTAAGTAATCTTTATTGTCAAGCATTTGAGGTACCATTGGTCTGAAAATCCCTGTTTTCACCTACCCCATACAAATTGGGTTAAATAATATGGCTCAGTCCACTCAAAAGACTTTCAATCAAAAGGCCTCACCATTCAATGTTTTACTGCTTGTATGAATTATTCATGAAAGGCAACAATAGGTTTAATAAATAAAATCATTACTTTTGTGAAATTATTAATTGAAGCACAACTTTATTACAATATTGGTCATGTGTTTTGCAATAATTGGACAGCAAACATAGTATATTACGTAAGCCTTGTTTAAACTCAAGATTGCCTTCATCTGTCTACCTTATGTTTCTATAATAGAAAGACAAATGATTACCAGGGCTATACACACAGTCACCTCCCACAGTAATGTCATTTGAAGAGCATTAAAGGCCGAGTGGGGAGTGGATGTGGGGGAGACAAGTTGTTCAATTACGTCCCTAGGCCAGAGAAAAATTGCACGGCTCTGGAAAGACCAACGCTGTATACAGAAAACATAATTTCATACTTGAAAACATATTTCCTCTTTGTAGAGCAGTGATGGTAATGTTTAGGTGATAATGCATTTTTTTAATGTTATGGAATTATTGTTCCAAACAAAAACTGTCAATCCTGGGCTATGGTTTTGGAGTATAGTATATAGTGTATTAATAGCAATTATTTTTCTCTTGTTTTTCTACAAATCTAAAAGGACAGTGTAGTGGCATTGTGTTCAAACATATTTTATTTAGTCATAAACAAAACATGCTGGTACTCAAGGCCAATAGCTGATAAAAAAGCAAAACCTACTACCGGTATTTATTATTTATTTGTTTATTTGAATAGGAACAGATACAACAAACATGGATTAACAATTAAATAATCTGATGCAAGAAACAGTGTTTATAGCCTGGGCTAATTTGGAAATGGGCTTTTAACAATTCAGATTTCACTAAAAAGCAATGGGATTATTTGTTTAAAAAGCAATAAATACAGTATATTTGCCAAAATAGCCAAATAGTATAAGAAAATACAAAAATTACAAACTCGCCACGCACTCACATTTCTCAGTATAACTCTCAGCCTCCCCTCTGCCATCTGACTTCCCATACGAACGCTATATCAGACTAGGAATGTATTTGACTAAAGAAATTCTTGGTCAGGAGTTCATGCAAAATCAACTACGGTATTTATGCAGAAAGCATAGGAAAAGCACGAGGAAACTATATATTGATATGTGTACAGACAGATTTAACGTGTGAACTATCAGCCTTTTCTTTACATAAATACCAAAAATACAAAGTACTCACTCATAAAATTTTATATTGTAAATAAAATGATTAATCGACGAATAGACACCATTGCCTGATTAAGCAGCTAAAAAAAGGCCTACAGCCCTATATCAGACAACATATAATAAATTGTCAAAAGCAAATCAATGTACATCACTTATTATCATCATGTCTTAGTTCAGTTCTTATTTAAGTTATGTAAATGATGTACACTGGGTAATAAAATTGAAATGTAATATATTATTTTTCCTGTGAAAAATGTGTTTCCGCTGTCATTAAAAAAAAACTTTTTTAATAACATACTCAAATCTTACTTAATTTAGCTGATTTTAATCAAGCTAACACATTAGTTGCTTTTATTGCTCAGTATGTGAGAAGAAAATGTTTAAATGTCTGTGTTTGTGTGCCTTTAGAGTCGAGAGTTGGACACCCAGATGAAGGTGTGTGAGCTGCTCAAGTATCAGGGTGAGGAGAGACTGCTGAAGGAGCTGTGTCGGTGGTCCATTCCTCCGTTTCCCATCAGTGGGCACGACCTGCGAAGAATGGGTGTCACATCGGGGAAGGAAATAGGTGCTACCTTACAAAAGCTTCGGGACATTTGGAAGAAAAGTCACTACCAAATGGACAAAGAAGAACTGCTCAGCTACATCAAATCTTAACTAAACGAAAGCATAAGAGCTGCTTTGGCTTTGTGCTGCACTGGTGAATTGATCCTGTAATTATGGCACTTGCATGAATCAATAGACTTGTTACAGAAAGACTGAATGTTCCCTGCGTCACCATTCATGAATGAGCTCAAATACAGTCTTAAAACCAAGAACTGGACAGATTTGCAATATTTCATATTTCAACTTGAGTGTGTGATATCTGAAAATACTATAGATTGTGAAAATATTGGTTAGAAAAATGGTTTGATTTTGACTGGAGCTTTCTCCCCAGTTCAACTGAAGTCATTTTATGTTTATTTCCCATTAAAAGATGAATGCCTTTTCACTTTTGTTTACAAGTTATATTCAAGGTTAGTCTTACTGCAATATCCACTAAAGGTTCATGATCGCTTGCTTCATGATTATTGCCTTTCACTCAAGTCAAGCATATTGGACTAATCTGTACATGAGATAACTATTTACTAACAGCTTGATGTCTTAATTTAGAAAATCTTGGAGGAAAAAATACAAATATTTAAATTTTGCTTAAGCAGATCAAAACGAGTATTTTGAATACAACCTTTTGATAAGAAAATAATTAAAAAAATTGAGCAGGACAACAATTTAATGCAGCCATATCCATATCCAATAAGCCATTGCTCAGCCATTTGGATTTTAAAACTCATCTAGAGATGATTGGACTCCACAAACTAAACAAGAAGGTTTACACTTGCATCAGCCAAGCTTAAGAAAATGCTAATCAACAAGATCCCGTGCTATTTAATACCCAGAACATGCCAAGCGGCTTTTTTAAAGTATTGAGTCACATGATCATCTCCAGCTTCAAAGAGTAAGTAAAGAAGAGAAGAATGGGTTTTGTTTAGTTTTACAGAATTTGCTTTCCAGTTGGAATATTTTTGTGATGGAAATGTATTTGGACATAACAGTGATTTACAGTGAACCAGGCCAGGGATGGCAATGAGGTGTTAGTATGAAGGCAAATACTCAAGGAATGTAAAAGCTGTGCCAATACCTCTCCAATATGGAACACAGGCACCCTGCAGCGCAGTGCTGTCCAAACCACACATTTAACATTACATCGCCAATAGAATTAAACTGACAGAACACTAAATGTGTGACATATCACATGTATACAACAAGAATCTAACCATAAAAGTTCAAGAAAAACAACATGCACTGATTCTAGTTAAAATCTACACAAAAATATTTTAATAGTTCTGACATTTGCTAATAAACTATGTCCAGAAAGGGTTATTGAAATAAAATATGTAGAGCAGGTAATAAACAATCAACAAAAAGACAGATGATTATCAATCGAGATGTGAAGTAGAAAGAGGACATGTGTCTTTCAAAATGATTTTAACAGTTTGAACAAAGGCTGCATTTGCAGCCTTTGTTCATAATCTGGCAATGCAGATGCATTTTCTGCATTGCCAGATTATGAATGTAAAAAATAAACAAATGCACCTGTGACAAAGGAATGTTGTTTTTATGATGTTTAAGTGGAGTCTGTTTTGCTCCTCCTTTCTGCAGACATATGCGCTCCCTCTCACGCTCGTCCTTCAGTTCGTGGAAATCACTACGTGTTGCGCACGCGGGAACTCCACTTGTTTCGCTAACCCAAGTTTACACTTCTTAAAAATAATAATAAAAAAACTTTGCTCTTTGTAATTCTACAGACCGGGATGCTCCTGTGACCCATGCGTCCTTGTGCAGAGCATGTCTTGGCTGAGCGTAAACGGCACAAACCAGACATTGGAGCGCGCCCTGACGGAGGATGAGCCGCGCGACGAGTACTTGGCCCGGGTGGAGATTGCGCTTCTGGCTATCATTTTCGTGACGGCGGGGGTCCTGAACGCAGGGCTCTTGTTGGTGCTGTGGCGAGGCAGAAAACAGTTGTCCCGTATGCGCGTGTTTGTGTTCCACCTGTGCGTCGCGGATCTGGTGGTGACTTTCTTCCAGGTGTGCCCGCAGCTCATGTGGGATATTACGGACCGGTTTGTGGGTCCAGATGTATTGTGCCGCATGGTGAAGTACTTACAGGTCGTGGGCATGTTTGCGTCCACTTATATGATCGTGGTGATGACCGTGGATCGCTACCAAGCCATTTGTAAACCTATGGTGACTTTCCAGCGGCGCACAGCAAGATGGAACGGCCCCGTGTGCGCAGCGTGGTGCGTATCTTTCATTGGCAGCCTTCCCCAGATCTTCATCTTTTCGCGGGTGGAGGTGGCCCCGGGTGTATATGACTGTTGGGGTCAGTTTGTGCAACCGTGGGGGCTCAAAGCTTATGTGACATGGACTACTCTTGTCATTTTTGTACTGCCCATCTTCACGGTCATCTGCTGCCAGGTGCGCATCTGCCGCACAGTGCACATCAACTTCCACACGAAGATGCACCACATGACCTCCAGGGCCAGCAGCGTGGCCGGAATGTCCAAGGCCAGGGTGAAGACCGTGAAGATGACCGTGGTGATAGTATTGGCCTACGTGCTGTGCTGGACGCCCTTCTTCACCGTGCAGCTGTGGTCCGTGTGGGACGCACAAGCACCGACTCATTGTAAGAGCCTCTATGATTCTTTGTCACATGTTTCTTGAAAGCGCTTATTCAAACTGTCCTAATAATTTAATTTTTAATTTAATTTTATTAAATGTTATTTATTACGCACATTTTATTTTAGCCCATTGCAATGTGTGTGACCTTGAAAACCTTTTAACACAAATATTTTATCTTATGCTATGTAGGCCTAGTTCATATTTAACTAAAGAAAGTCTCTTTGCTTCCACCTCTTAAACCTGCGACTATGAAATGCTCATTACTGGTGACATCAGACCAACTCAAGTGTTTTGTGAGTTACAGCTGCCACCTTCACCATCCTCATGTTGTTGTCGAGCTTAAACAGCTGTGCTAACCCCTGCATCTACCTGCTGTTCAGTGGAACCCTCCCCAAGAGACTGCTGACCCTGGTGTGTGTGTCCCAGGCCCACGAAAACAAAGAGCCCATCCAGGAGGAGCCGACCATGGTGAGCTCTCTGTACATCAGCCTCAAGACCCTGTCTGAGACCAGGTGAAACTATGCACTCCACTTCTTCAACTAAAGGCTCAGATGAAAGAGTGGCCATCACAGATACCATAACGGGAAGGGCGATAGTTTGAACCCCACTTTTGCCCCTCCCTGCTGTTGTTGTGTCTTTGGGTTTAACACCTCGAGCAGTTTGGAGACATACAAAGTTGCCAAGCTACCAACAGTGAAGCTTACCAATTGCGAAAGGAGAATGGGTCACTTAAAAGCACTTTGCGTAAGTTTGCCCTGTTAAAAGTGCATTTCTAGTGGAGTGTTTTCATGTTTGTCTCTGTGGTAATGTTATTGCTTTGTCTAGAATCTTCTTCTAGAATCTATGCCACATTACAGTTCAGATCTGTGGAGAGTCACCCCTATTCATAGAATAAATTATGGTATTTTTGAGCTATAGAAACACTCGTAATGAAGAAATGCCAGATGGATATGTTTAATGTCATACCATGGAACATTCCAATAAAGTAATAACATCTCCATGGAGACGAGAAAAGTTGTGCCATACACCTTTAAGCACAATATATTTAGATTAAACTAGTATTATTAGTCACTTCAACTGGGCATATAAAAAAAAACAATATATGAGCTGGTGTTGGAATGATGAGAGCACAAACATTTCACTTGTTACAATTATAGTAATAACAAGCTCAGCTAAAGAAATCTAAAAAAAAAAAAACAGTTCTGCAGGAAAAAAATGATTTACTTTTTATTTATTTTATTTTATTTTATTTTTTACTTTTACTATCAAGCAGTTGTTTGGTTGGATACTGCCTGATACTGATTGTACTGATGTACATTCAGTACTAAGCACACAATGTTTGAGAGATTTTTTTTTTTTTTTAATTCACCCCTGCTCCATGAGTGAGTGCACACTGGCAAATAAGGCAAAGACATTATGGTTCTAAACTGATCAGACACATTAAAACTACACAGTATTGGAGCATGTGATGTCAACATATGTGTTTTTAATCCTAGTTGTAGATTTACATAGCTACCTCCACATTCATTAAATGTGTATAAAGATATAAATATATTTAAAAACAGTATGTGTTTTTGGAATTGATTATTGTGACTCTTGTAAATTATTTTTGATGAAATGTTCATTCTATCCTCCTGTAAGACATAAAGCATTTGATGTAAACAGACCTGTTGTGATATCATGTATTATGTTACCAATGGCTTGTGGTGGTCCATATATGATGCTGTTTCGTAATGTTTTGATGATAACATTGAAAAATTATTTAGTTTTGTATAAAGGCGTTGTTGATGTGACTTTAAATAAATGTTTTGTTTATATCTATATCCATATCCATCCAAGTGTATGACAAGTGTGAAGTCTGTTTTTGATCATTTTACAAGGCAAATTACATCTCACATTACATAAATATACAACATAACTTTGAGGAACCATATTCTTATTTATTTTCTTAAATTACTTTGTAAAATGTTTGCACGTCCCACCTTTTAAGCTCAGACCATGAATAAAGCTGGGACAAGATTTAAAAAATGTTGACTGTGGATAATGGTGTGTTTAGAGAATGATGTAAGTTTGGGTCAGTAGTCAACTTTGTAAACAGAACATCCAAATATCGTCTTGTTCCTCCAGTGCCTGTAGTAAACTCTGAGTCGCCACAACAAAACCAGTTCACCAATCATTTATCATTGGATCTCTATTGTCACTAGTGTCATTAGTTATGTGCAGATACTGTAGCTCATTAGCTGTATCACACAAAGATCAATACATCCTGGGAAAGAGGCTAATTAGCTTATTTATAGGAGCAGCACCATTCAACTTTGACCTTTCACCATTTAAGGCTCAGTATCAGTGTCCAGGATGAGTCTACATCTGTCACAAGAGACAGGAGACAGCCTCAGTGCAAGTGTGCATGTGCAGCCTCACCGTAATAAATTCAAATCCACTTTATTTATACTTAAGAGCATATTTTTTCAACAGACAACAATTTTCAAAATACACAATACAGATAACATGTTTTTATACATATCAAGCAGAACAGAACTAGAAGACCAAAGATCTCCTGTATTCTTAAACATTACACCAGTATGGTCATGCTCTCGATCTGGTCGGTTTAGAAATGACTTAGAGGCCAAGGCCTTGGAGAAGCAGAATAGTTGTACCATAAAATTAATGCCTTTTAATGACAAAAGTGTAATCAGGAGAGAAAGACATAAATGAGGTGATGATTCAGTTTGGGGCTCTCCTCGGCAGGTGGATATGTCAGTGGTGGAGTGTGTGGTAGATTTGTTATGACATTTTTTAAGCTAAGCTACTGTAATTTTTTTCTGATTATCATTGTTTTAAAATGTGGGAGCAGACAACAATCCGCATAACGTGGTGTCAAGATTGCACAATGGGCTATAGTTCATATAACAGAAAATACTATTTTTTCCAACTACATAGTTCAGTGTAATAGGCTGTGAATGTTCATCTATTTTGAACAATTATTAACTTTAATTAACTTGTTGTACCAGAGGAATGTATAACACGTTTAATATAAAGTTTCATTATCAATGCCATAAATGCATGAATACACACCACACACACTTAGCTTAAACTGGATAGTGGGGTTACGCAGTCAGACGAAACATGTTTGAAGGCCAAAATGGTGATAAATGAAAGCACATCTTGATCTAAATTTCAGGAAGGGGTTTGTCTGACTGCTCCAGGCCAATGGTTCCCAATGTGTGGATAGGGCCTCAGTTCAGTTCACACACACAGTATCACACACTGATATGGCAAGGCCAAGTTACAAGTCAGATCTGTGGAGCGGTGATCCTAAAGACACTAAACATAACTGAATAATGCAGGATAGAAATATTTAATGAGAAACCACTTTTACCACTGTTTACTGATAACATGCATTTTGCCATCTTTAACACTTATATAAATGCTACTCAAGTCTGTGTTCATAACATGCCTTTCATGTAATCCATCAGCCTTGACCTTAAGTTTGCTTTTCCCACAAGAGACTTACTAAAATGACCTTTTCTATGGCATAAAAATAGAACATGCACAGACAGCATGTGGGCTGCCAAAAAGTGTCTCCATTAGGTCTCTTGCCAACCCTATTGGAAAAACTATAACAATATGTTCTAGCACAATTTCTATGCCCTGTAAATGTGGCATGGTTTGAATTTTGAAATGTCGTTTAGTGAAGTATAAGGAATTCATTAGTTAATGTGATGTATAATGCGTCTTATTTGTTTCCATTATTATAGGGGTTGAACGTGCCAGATTAGCTTTGAATAGATCCAGAAAGATGCAAAAGTTTGAGGTTTGATATTGCTGTCCGAACCAGCCAGATATGATTTGATGTGCTTTACACAAGCTAACCGTGACATAATACTATTAATATATTGGAAACTCTTTAACTGAACTTCAATGTTCCGTAAATTATTTCTTAAAACAGCTGCAGACTGGAACAATGCTTTGTTCTTATATTGACTTGTTGAGAAAATACATTTTGATCTACTTTATCCTCAGTACAAGTATATATTTGGTTTTAATAAAACTACATTCCACTGTACAGCAGGAGATGAGTGAGAATAATTACTCCAGTGTGCAGAGTTCAAATATCTGGGTGTCACCTTAGATCCCACACTTACCTTTAAAAAACATGTTAAACAAATGTGTCAAAGCTTGAAATTTAATGTTGCCACTTTTAAATGTATCAGGAACTCTCTGACCTTGGAGGCAGCCAAAACCTTTTTTAATGCAATGATAATGACCCGATTTTATTATTGTATAACATGTTGGTCACAGGCCAGTAAAACCACCTTGAAACCTTTGGAGTCCATTCACAAACAGGCTCTAAAGGTTTTGGACAGGAGAACAAGGTGGCACCATCACTGTCAGGTTCTCGAAAAATACAGTTTGTTAAGCTTTGAAAATATACAAAGACTCGCTAGGGTTCAATTGGCATACAGAATCATCCATGACACTGCACCTCCACCTCTAAAGAAGTTTGTTCAGCAAACATCTCAAGTGACAAAGAGAACGACACGCTCCTCCTCCAGACCACAGTGTATTGTAGCAAAACGCAAAACAACATTTGCACAGACAGCTTTCTCAAATAAAGCAATTAAAGACTGGAATAATATCCCACCTGAAATAAAAAATCAAACAAACGTTGCCACTTTTACTCGGGAACTTAAAAAGTGGTTATGGGATGGTCAAACCTGTCAGCACTGACACTGTGTATTTATGTCCATCTTGGACCAGTGTCAGTTGGTCTTTTCTCCTGTTCCTATGGAATTCCTTTGGTCTGTGACCAATGTGCAATGGAATTTAAACATGTGTAAATGTGAAGTAATTTGACGGATAAATGGACGGATGCAGAGTGAAATGCAGTGAATGATACAGTGGTTCTATAATTGTCTGATGGTGTTTGACTGTGACTGTATAACTGAGGTTTGAATGTTGGGGAAGTTTTAGATAAATTTAGAGACTTATAGGGGAATGTACACTGTTTATTTATGTAAAAAGGGACTACAGATGGAAACTAGCTATTCAGCTATAATCTGGTACAGTGCATCTCTGTCTTTCGATTTAATGTTTCTGTGCATTGTCCCTCAAATAAAGATTAAAGTAAAGTAAAGTAAAGTACATGCTAGACTGGAAGTCTGAAAAACAAATGAAATCACAATGCTCTGATTATCCACATGTTTGAATATAGGGTTCTGAATCGTAGACCCCTTATAAAAGTTTAATTAACTGGCACAGGGAAATGAGTAAAGAGGTGCATAATTCATGTATTTGACCTGTGCTTAATTAAAAAGACAATGAGCCCATGATTCCATTTGTCAAAGCGAGGATTAGCCCCAGATCAGAGCACACACCTACAGTCCCAATGTGGGGCGAATAATGCAACACACTTCAGTTAAAACAGATAAATCAGGATACATGCCTTATTGGAGAACACAATGTTAAAGATCTGTATGGTTTGGAGCAGGGGCAGTAATACTGCTGACTCCCCCTGGGCCAGTCACTGTTATGGTACTTACAGCCTGTGCTTTGAAGAGCTTCTGATGCACCAACAGCCGTGTTAAAATCCTGTTACAGTAACTGTTGCATCGCTCTGTAAATACGTATGAGTTTATATACAACTTAAAGAAGGGTATTACACTTCTGTAGAGTATTAATTGTTAACACATGTTTAGATCACAATATTACCTTTATTTAATTCTATAATTACCCCAAGAACAACATAACATGTTTAATTAGTTTCAGTTTCTATTTTGATGCTCTGAGATCTTCCTCACACTCACTCCCCAATGCAAGTGTATGAAGCTTTCTACCACTACGCACCAACACACCAACACCTCGATCAGCTCACTCGCTCATTTTTTTGCCTTTGAGCCGTGACTTTGTCATTTGTGGCTTTAAGCTCAAGCAGTCAGAACTCTGCTTGTAGTGGTGCTAAATAGTGTGGAATACTCTTATAGATCATTTGGGATCATTTCGCTTACATGTCCAAAACTCTTCTCTTCTCTTGTTTGCTCCACATTGTTTTAAATGCATTGCAACTAAGACTTATTGTCATGCTTCATAGTTTTAAGTTTTGTCATGTATCTCAATGAACAGTTCAGATGTAGTGCAGCACCTGCATTAACAATGTTTGTCACATTTCTCACCTTCATTTTATACTGTTAGTTTTGTTCCTGTAATTATGTGTTGTGTTAATGAGGTATTTGCATGTTGTTGTATTATTTTTTTTATTATTTATTTTATAGTAAATCATACTGATGCCTGTTGTACCAGAATAGAGGCACAGCAGGGGAGCTGCAGTTATGTACACTCTCAGCAGTGAGAAGGACTCAGCAGGAGGAGGCTCTGAGGCACTAAGTGAAGAATGCTGCTTCTAAGGTTCACACTCATTACAGAGACACAGAGGACACACTCTGCTTTTACAGATGTGTAGTACTCTAATTCTACGTTACACTTTTGTCTGGAGGCATTTTATAAGCATGTCAAATTGATTTACTAAATTAAATGTGTTATAACATTTATTAGCACTCCTGTTCTAATAGGACCTAGACAAATAATAGCCAAAGGGTTAATTTAAATCAAACAAATAAAGTCTGTACCCAAATAAAAACTAAGTATATATAGAATGTGACTTAAATGTAATTGGACGTTATCAAAATGAGTAATAAACAGATGATCTTCCTGTGTTACTGAAAGCCTTTAATGATGTTGATTTTGGCAAAACACAAGAGAAAATACATGATCAATACACAGACAGAGCTCTGGGAGTGTGGTGAAGCTGAGTGGTGGAACAGCATTTTAATGAGTGGACGCCATGATGAATAAGATCAGATATTCCTATACTCTTGTTTGATTTATCAGTTGTCATCAACCTCATGTTTCAAAGCCTCTTTGATCGAACCTATCTGTCTTATGGCACAGAAAATATAATTCACTTTTTCCAATGTGGTCAGCTTGCTAATCATATTTTACTATGCCATTGCTGTACCAGATAAATAACGTGAAAAATGTGCCATTCAAATTAAAGGCATTAGTATTGGTATTATGCAAATTGTGAGGGGCTATAAGGGGACAGCAAACCACTGCAACGTCACTGTACTCCCACCTCCAACACCCCCCAGGTGTTGGAGGTGGGAGTGGGAGTCACCAACACAAGCCCTGATGAAGCTACCTGCTAAATCCTCCATTTTTTCAGTCCTATGTGAGATTTTTTCCGTATATTTTTCCTCGTAAGCAGTCATATTGTTTTAATTGATCTTGCTTGTCCTTAATTGGCTAGTCTACCTGTCAATCATGCTCATCTGAAGAGAGATCCAAATAGTCACCAGACTTCTGTGTAAAATATTAGAGAAGTGTGTATTCTGGATGCCAGGCTAACTTCCTACTGCTTTGGAATACAAATAAATTTCACATTTTGTTCCTCAAACTTGTAGAAAGGCAGCTGTTGTGACTCACTGTGCAATAACTCATCAAACATTCACATATTCATTTATGTTTCACTTGTCATTCAGTTTCACCAAAGCCCCCAATCTTTTCAACATACATTATCATTGAATATTTCATGATATGAGATTACACTTACAGAGTCAGTCCAATACCTTAATGACCATTTGTCAACGTGAAGATGATACATCATGTCAGATAAACAATCCCAGATAAAAAGCAAGTGTATGTGATCTGCCTCTAAATGTGGTCCAGAGACGGGCATCTGCTGTAGCCCAGCTGCATGTAAATGACAACCCTGCCCTGCTTTTGGGATGCTTCATTAGCACACGTATGTGAGCAATAACAAACAAGTAGTGCTTAGAAACCTTGAATGTATAAGTGCTTCTTCCCCATCACTGCAGTTGGTTTGTCAGGTAATTCTTGAGTAGGCCTGTAACGATAATCATTAAACCAATTAACTGCACGATAACTTTTAATGAGCTCAATAACCTTTCCGGCTGCGATAGTTTCTATTTGCTTGTTTGTTTTCCTCATCCCTCTCGGTCTCTCTACTAGAGACTGAATGGCAAAAATCTTCTATCTCTATCTCTTTGAGAGCACTGAAACAGTTCATCGCCATGTGACAAAACAAGTCATGATGCCAAATCAACAGTGAGTGGGCTACGTCTCAATGGCCCACATGTGTCAACTGCAGGTGAGGGCGCAAACAACAAGAAATGGCTCAAACTCATACATACGCCATAGAACTATAATAAAATCGTATTATCTGATCTACACATAGCCCCCAGGCCTGTGGAGAGGCTGAAATCTGCTCAAATCCTACAAGCCTCTGCAGGAGACATGCGCAGCAAAGGGCGAAGTGACACAGTCCGACATTCCCTGTGTAAAGAAGCGAGTGTGAAGTCACCATGGGTGTGTAATCAGAACTAAGATTTTATTATAGTTCTATGGAAGTCACTCACAGCGTTCAGCTCCAATCAAAAGAAGCCCACAATGCTCACGGTTACAGAGGTGAGTCTGGAGCCGGGCTCCATATTATGAAAAGGTTTTTTTTGATGGACAAAAGGGCAAAATAGGATCATGTAGAGTTAATACAAACACTTCAAGACCAACATGACGAGGTTCACAGCAGCAGCCATAGAGAGGGGCCACAACAATATTCCAATCTAAGTCAATGAACAAAAGAACTTTTAAGGTTAATTTTGTTACATATACTTAATAATCCATTTTATTTATTGTATTGGTTGTGTTTGGTTGAACAATGGTTTATTCAGATGCATTTTTTTTTTTTTACAAGTCCTTGCTGTAAGCCAGACTACTTTAGGCCTATTTTTGGTTATCTTGCATTTCCTGTGTTAAATGTTCTTTAGAAAGTAAAGTTTATTGATCTCTGAAAAGGTGTATTTGCATTTTTATTACGTTGCTATTAGGCTATATTAGTTGAAAATGATCTTTTATGACAATGATTTCTTGGTGAAAACTCTGATATCATTATAGGCCTATTCTTGAGCTTCAAACTAATCATTTATAATATTTGATTTGTAAAAAGGGCGACAGTAGCTCAGTTGGTGAGTGTTTGTCCACTGAGCCGAAGGTTGGCAATTCGAATCCGGCTTTCGACATAAACATTGGTTGAGAGGTCAGAACCATTAACCCACTGGCTGGTGGTCCAATTCCAGCTCCCACTGATGAATGCTGTTGTTGTGTCCTTGGGCAAGACACTTAAACCCCCTCGCTCCCAGTATCTTATGGTGTATGAATGTGTGTGTGAATGGGTGAGTGGTTCCTTGCTGTAAAGCGTGTTGACCATCTTGAATGTGGAAAAGTGCTGTAAAAAATGTGACCAACAAATACACACAGCTGCAGGGGCTGTGGGGAAGCTGGCCCGACATGGTTCAACTTCAACAAAAAAGTGCCTTTGACCAGACAATTTATTCAAATAATCTTCCATCCATCTTCACCCGCTTAATCCGGCTGGGTTGCAGGGGCAGCTTGCTGCCCAATACTCATAGCACCTGACCCCCCCTATGAACCCCTCTGTGGGTGGTGAGCCCACAGGAGGGTGGACATCATGGTCCTTGATGTTAGTTCATAGGGGTGCAGTCATGTTTTTTGGGGGAAACCGGAGTACCCGGAGGAAACCCATCCAGACACGGGGAGGAAAATGCAAACTCCACACAGAAAGGCCTGGGCAACCCGGGGATCGAACCCGCAACCTTCTTGCTGTGAGGCCTGAGCGTTGCCACTCAGCCACAGTGCTGCTGCAATAATCTTCCAGTGTAAATAAATTAAACTGTTCAAACAAACAGAAAATATGTTACTTAAATTAAATCAAAAGCAACAACACCCAACTACACAGAAGTCTCTCCCCCAATTGACTCAAATAAGTTGCTTATATACACACTCCCCCCTAACTAAACACTAAAATAATTAACACAAATACATGAAAACAATGAAACAGAAAGGAACTGGAACCAATTTTCCCCTCCACATGGTCTGGCCCAAAACCGTCCCTAGAGGCTATAAATATGGCCGTCCTCAGGCGCCCTCCCCTTCTCCAGACATGTGGAGTAACAGGTAAGTAGGTGGATGTATGATGTAACTGAAATTAACTGCCAGATAAAGTATATTTAAAGTCACAATGTGTTATGTGATAATTTAACAAAACAAGAACCAAGTCAACAAGTAAAACTGATATGGTAACAAATGTGTCAAATTCAACAAATTAAGGTCAGTTTAAATGGGACAAAGGTCCACTTTGTCACACACCTCCCTCTTAAAACCATTCCTCAAAGAGTCACAGGATAGTTGGATAGTTTAGTTGATAGTTTTGAAAGTTATCTGTAAATTGTTACCTGTTTAAGGAAAGATACGTACCTGAGGGAGGTCCTTCCTGCTGGGGAGTGTCTATGTAAGCAGCCTATTTTTGTCAACTAGAGGAGAGACTTCTGTGTAGTTGGGTGTAAGGTGTTGTCTCTTTTGATTTAATTTAAGTAACTTATTTTCTGTTTGAACAGTTTATTTGTCATTCATTTACTTTACACCTGAGGGGTATTCCATCAACGTTGGTAAACATAGCAGAGCTTAAGTGATTAAGCCTTGTTTGGACGTCAGCTTCAGCTCAAGTCTGAAGAACGCAGTTTAGCCTCATCAGTGTTAACTTCAACCGCACACTTCAATCTTGCATTAATATGTCAAATTGTGTTATTTGCCTGTTAATTGCCTACATTTTGAGTCTTAAAAGTAAAGGTTTACCTTTAACTATTGCTTGATGGAGATATCAAATAAAATATAAAGTGTCAATGTGGCGGATGTTCGGCCAAGCTGAAATAAATTCTATGATGATATGAATAATTGTAGGTTAAATGGCATTCATTCACATTTGTGTAATGTGTGACAAATGTAATGGTGAAAATATAACAAATATTACACTTGAGCATAAATGTCATCAGAAATAAGAATCAAACCCGGGATGCTCGTGTGACATGTGGAGCATTTAACCACTCATCCAAAGCTTTGTACCTCATTTTCCAGGATGACAATTGTTAAAATATATTTTTAATTATTGGAACGTCACCAAACCTGCCCAAGAACATAAGGTAATTTATTTCTTGCTAACATTGTTATCCTTGTTTTCAGACAACACAGACAATCAGGCGCGAAGTGTGCGTAACTGGTAGGGCTGTGCCAAAAATGGAAAGATTAATAGATCGAGATCTAAAGTTTGGTTGATCTCTACGATAAAGCAAGAGCATATTAATTGACAGATAGTTGATTAAAACTACATCAGTGTCACCGCTCTCTTGTTTAGGCAAAAGCTCTGAGTCAGTGTTCTTGCATTTACAGTTTTAATTTAAATCTGCACAATGTGATTAAAAGTTTTGTCTCTCTCCCTCTGCCTTGGTGTGTGCAGAGGCACCTGACCCGCTTCCCCTCCCTCTGTCATTTCCAGCCACAACAGCTCCTCATATTTTCTCCTCTTTCTCTCCTCTTGTGCTTCTTATAATTATAATAAGTGTTTATTTATATAGCGCTTTTCACAGACAGATGTCACAAAGACGCTTTACAGAGGATTATTTACAGAGCATTCTTGATTCACTTCATACCCGATGGTGGTAAACTACTGTTATAGCCACAGCTGCCCTGGGACAGACTGACGTTTACATTCGTAATCCAAGTTACGAATGTAAACAGCTATTTTTTCACTGTTTATGAATGAAATATAAGAACTAATTTCAGACACGGACATTTGACGTGTTTTCTTTGATAGCTGTAATCCGTGTATATGCATTTGAGTTGGCAGATTCTGAAACCCTGCTCTTTATGGTTAAAATAATTAACCATAACCACTTTAAAAAGTTAAAATATTTTTTGTTAAAAATGGTCATATTTCATATGGGAAAAATGTGTTTTTATTTTATATATGCAGTTATATATTAGTAATTTCATTTGGTTTAGTACCGCTATTATCACGAGACTTAAAGAGAACTTAAGAGAACATTGGGCCACAAGTCGATCACGTTCGCCCTCACATGCTCAAAGACTTTAGAGCGAGAGCCATGATTTCTGCAGCTATGGCAGCTAACCAGCTGTACGAGGTATATTTTATTTTATATTTGTTACAGTTGTACTTGTAAAATGTATATTCTAACTGTGCGACATGTGTGCTATGTACAGAGAGAAAATGTACTGAAGTTTTCCTTTTGCCTAAAGACCTTCGGTGTGACAGGTGGCCACAAGGTAGCTAGTTTTATTTAGTACTGGTGTGTTAGCAAACCAAGAGGGAATATCTAATTGTATGTTTTATTTGTCCTGTAGTTTTCACGGCGTTTTCGGCACTTGTTAAGGCTAATAAATGCGCCAGTACTTGAGAACCGTGTGCAGTGTTGTCATTGAGGAGCTACATAAAGCATTCACAATTTCAATAAATGAAATGACATGACATTTATAGTCAATGAACTTTGGATATTACCTTGATCTCCTTGCATATTTCTCATTATATTGCAATACCTGTGCTACCTACCGCTATCATCCCACTTTACTCCAATGAGACGGTGACTGATAGGCCTACTTGAATATATGTGGTTGGCATGGATACAGGAGAGGCTTTATAGGCTCATCCCAGGGAGCCTCACCAGGTAATCATTCATGGTATATCACTCGTTTAAGATTGCAGAACATTTCAGAACCCTGCTGAGCCATTTGTCCATCCACGTGCATATGACCAGAAGCTCCAACAAGTCATGTGTCTCATTAGTAAAAAGCTTTTCATGTTTTTATTATCACATTTGGAGTGATGTGAAATATTCTAATTACAGTGAATGTTTAATGCTGAATTTCGCCATGGGGAATTGTGATGGGAATTGACATGGCATGATGAAGTTAATATATTGGCGAATGTATAAATAAAACATGTGGAAACCTTGATATCTTGCAGAGAAATGTCATTGGTGGTAAATGTCATTGGTCCCCATTTTACAAAACGGGTTTGTGAATAATTCATGTGAGCCTACTTCAGTGTTGTTTTTATCTTTTCTTTTTTGAAGCACATGATAAAATGTTTGTTCATGTAAAATGTATTTTGGCTGTATAATTAAAAAAAAAAAAATTCCAAAGTGTGAAATGATTTAGGCTTGGCATTTCTCAGGATTCTAATGATCCCTGAGGATGTGAGAGGATGTTCTGGTGGCGTTCAAAGCCATAGTTCCATCAAAGCCATATTCCTTTCCATGTGGAGCTAATTGTACTCAAGCAGGAGCTTCAACAAACAGCTCTGCCATGTGAAAGCCTAGGATGACTCACATGTGAGCACATTTGTTGCACTTATTCTTTTAATATAGAATTGTAGTAGAGCTCCAGGTGGACTGTAGATATAGCACCAAGACATTCAACAACAGCATCAGGAAATCTATGTCAACTGTAAACAGACACATACTATCTTAAAGGGCCTATATAACACATAGACTCTTGTGAGTTTGGTTTGGCTTCATCAAAGACAGACCTGGAGTTGTGTTTTGTTGCATTCACACATGTTTGAGTCCTATAATCCGTTATAGTTAGTCTGTCTACATCTCTAAACCTCAAAATGTAATGTAATATATAAATGTAATATAGTGAAGGTGTATGGCATTTATAAACACAGTGGAGCACTTCCTGTATTACCACATGACAGTACAAGGTGAAACAAAACACAGCTCCTGGTGTGTTTGTGATGGGGGAAAGTGCATGACATAGATCAGAGAATACCGTAATTGGACTTTTAACTAGGGATGCAAAGATCTGATACTGGTATTGGATATCAGTGCCGATACTGGAACATTTGCTGGATCAAATATCGGATATCAAATATTGGTTCAGGCAATTTCCTGGGTGGAGATACAAACTGAGGTATCAAGACTATGTACTGGTCATTTGGCCCAGAACATCTTGTAAAGTTTGAATTTTAATCAACACAAAGTTGTTCAGTGGCTACACATTTGGATCAGGTTTGTCTTATTTTATTTTTGTTTTAAGGAAATAAATACTGTTTTCAGTCTCTGTAGGCACTGGTATCGCTTGATGTTGTGAATCGACAAATACATAAAACTGTAGTATTGGTACACCTTAACTGTATGACATGTTAAAGCTTTGGGATTCTGTCAAACTACCTGTCACAAGTTTCCTTTAGAGCACCTTTCCAATTGATATCTAAAGTGCCAGAGCAGCTCAGAAAGCTATCAATACAATACAATCATTTGTGTTAATGAATTAATCAGTGTGATTATCCCTATGCTAAATCTACAAACAAAAGTATCTCGTAGCAAGTGCTTTCTTACCCCGTAACCCTGGTTGTAAAACACAAGTGTAGACTCTAAGCAGGCATGAGTACGGACATCCATCTGAATTATTTGTAAAATGTGAATTATTTGAATTGTGTGCTATTTTGAGTTCAGGACAGCTTTTTTTAGGAAGCTATTCTGCCTCCAAGTGGACTACTGCAGGTGCATATATATGCACTCGGACAAAGGGCTCTCACAGAGTGGTTCTTCTGGCCTCCAGGACCGACACCTGTGTGTGGATGCTTGCTGTTATATTCACCTTACTCTGTTGCCCTAAGAGCTGCATGCAGTGGTCAAGCATTTGAAAGCACTCATAAAATGTCAGTGTAGGCTACCGTATGCTATTTTGTTTCTTTTCCTTTGCTTTCTTTCCTCAGGAGTGCTCCATTTTTAGATGAGAACACATGGGAGCAACATGAGTTATTTAGTACATTCAGGGACTGTCAGAAAAGTCTCATTGTCCATTCTAACTATAGGAATCATTGGCATTATGGCTGAGTGGCTCAACAGTGGCTGAGTGTAAACCACTTCATAAAGATTTTTAGCTCAGTTGTCTTAATTTAATCTCAGTTCATCATTTTATGCTCAGTCTGCCACAATACCACAGCACCAGACACCACAATAAAAGATGTTGCACAAGTTTAGCGGTTACATAAAGCTAATCAAAGTACTTTGTCTCCGCAGTGAAAGCTGAAGGTCAGACACAAATCCAGAGAGGATGCAATCACAGCAGTATAAAGATGGCTATGGGCCCTGTTTGACCAGTCACATTATTTTTGACAAGTGAGACCCCTGGAGTCAACAACTATGCTTTTCAATAAAACTGCCTTCAAAATTCAACACAGAAATATTAAATAAAACTGACTAATCTATAGAACTCATGAATATATTTAATAGTGGTTGCAAAATTATTGTTTAAAGGGCCTGTGGCTTATTGTAATTTATTTATGTCAATGTAAATGCTCTTCACATCACACATTATGTGGGAAAATCTGCTAAATAAGGTCTATTCATTTTACATATCACTTTCTCCAGTAATAACTAATGTAGAAGCTACTGAAAGGATCACCATTAAGCACATTTCTACTAAGAATCATGGGAAAGCTACTGTCTACTCTCTATCATGGTGCAAGAGTGAAAAAAATATAGAAATAGTTAAATACAGGTAAAGATTGCTGTCCCAGACTAGTGTATTAGGGCCACTTAAAAATTAAGGAAAAATTATGTTTTTTTTAATTTATAGAATTTATTGAATAATTTTACACTCTCAAGTTTAAACCTTCTAGAAAAAGATGTCAAATTTGTGAGAAAAAAGTAAATTTTTGCTTTTATACTTTTGTTATGCTCTATTTAAAGTTTGCAAGTTTGTACGTTTAGCATCATGCCACAGCACTATAAGAATGATCAGAGAGTTGGAGACAGTTACAACTGAAGGAATCAATACAGCCTTTGAGAACAAGGGCAGATTAACCCATTGTTCAGCTTTAGTTAGTACTTTGAGGCGAGCTCCAAAAGTCGATACAAGACGCAGTTGACATTGACAAAGACCAGTTGCACAAAGAAAAAAGCTTTGCTCCAGTGAGAATGCACTGGGTGAGGATATGTTCAACCATCCATATGCCTGCCTCTAACCGTTCCCTAAATACATGCTGATGGATCTTCCTATCTTTGATGTGCATGTCGCTTTCATGTTATACATGCTTAAATGTACGCCAGGGAGCCTTGATGAGTGCATGCTGTTTATTCCCCTGGGTAAAAGAAGCACAGTAACTGCATTGTGTTGTAGAATACACAGAAGACTTCTTAGTACTGGCAATTTGCAGGAGGATGAGGAAAAGGCAATTTCCAGGATGATGAACTATAGAAAAAGGTTTACTTAAAAATAATTAAAAAGTTCTGTATCATATAAGAGGGCAGGTGCAGGTAGGAATATGATTTATTGCTAAAAGAAACCATTTATTAATATATTTACTACACTGGGCAGGCTTGAAGCTTCACAAAATTGACTTGTATTTAGCCTGGAGGATGGCCTCCTGCTTGTTTCTGTGGAAAATGTTGTTCTTTGGCTCTAATATCTACAGAATCTTCTTATCAGGAGTGCTCCATTTCCTAGATGGGAACACATGGGAACAACATGGGCAATTTATTAGATTCAAGGACTGTCATAAAAGTCGTATTGTCCATTTTAGCTACAAGTACCAGTGGCATTGTGGATGAGAGGTTCAACAAGACAGCCCCTATACTCCTTGACCCCCATTGCCTGTGTGTGGAGTTTTCATGTTTCTCCCGGGGTCTGGATGGGGTTTCTGCCAAGCACTCCAAAGCATGCACAATAGGAATACTCCTCCAGCTATAATAGTACTTTACCTTAACCTAAAAAAAATGACCCTGTGTGAACCTGACTTCATTCTATACATGACACAGATCTGTTGGTGTGGACTGAGCCATCTGCTCCCTGACATTTAGCTTGAAATGTAAAGATTACAGGTGAAAGGTTTCTCACGCTTTGAGGCATAAACCAGCCCCAAGTCATGATTAGCACTCCAGATTACAATGAAATAGACGGACCTGACAGCTTCACATTCAAATGTTCATGTAATCAAAGTAAAACACAATATGCTCAGCTAAAGGCAGAAAGAAAAAGTGTGTAACTAAAAACCATCCTGATCTGTAAATTCGGTCAGTAATCTCCAAATCTGAGATGGACTGGTGTAAAACTGGCTTTGTGAACAAAACCACAACTAAAAGACTACGATGATTCTATATTATACAACTGCATTACAACTATTTGCTTTCATTTGACAATATTATTGCCTTTTTGTGCTTCAGTAAAGCCCACACTTTCTCAGAATCAGAATCAGAATCAGAATGTGTTTTATTGCCATATGAGTGAACAGGTTCACAACATTAGGAAATTGCTGCGGTACTTGGAGCAGGATGTAGACAAACACTGACATGCAACAAATAATAATAATTTCTCCTTGAGAGTAAAGTAGTAAAAAATCACCTTGCAATGTGTAAAACTTTGTAACACTTAATAAAAAGACAATTCTTCCATAGAATTCGGGGGTGCAGCCATTTTTAAGAACGCTTTTAAATGCACTCCCTGTTTTTATAATAATTTTAATTCATTTGAGCATCTGTCTTTTATCATTTCTTCAAAAAATCCAGTGTTTGTTTTAGTTATTTATAGACCACCTTTTTACCGTGGAGGAGCGGGTCTCCTCCTTTTACCAAACCACTGATTCAATTTTAGATTCTATTGCACCTTTTAAAGAATGAAATCCAAATGGACCGGCCCAACCATGGCTCAATGAAAATACATCCATCCATCCATCCATCCATCCATCTTCTCCCGCTTAATCCGGCTGGGTCACGGGGGCAGCTTGCTGCCCAATACTCATAGCACCTGACCCCCCCTATGAACCCCTCTGCAGGTGTATGAAAATACACATAAGATAAAAAGAATTTGTAGGCAAAATGAGCGGAAATGGAAAAAGACCAATTTAAATGTGTTATACCTCTCTTGGAAGAAAAGTTTTAAAACAATTACAAGCAAGCAGTCAAAGAAGCAAGGTCCATATTTTATTCCAACACCATTAGTAATAACAAGTCAAATCCTAGAGTTTTATTTCAGGTTTTAGACTCAATCTCTAATCCCAAACCCCATGTTTTTAATGATGCCTCCGCTGAACAATGTGAACTGTTTTTAAACCATTTTATTAGGAAAGTGTCTGACATCAGGAACCAAATATCTGCCCCCAGACAGGTCACTTCTGTAAGTAGAGAACCTCAGGATTTTAATTGTTTTATTAATTTTATACCTTTATCCCTTTCTTCCCTAACCGATGTTTTAGCCTACATGAAAGTAACCACATGCAGTCTGGATGTCATAACCACCAAATTTCTCAAAGATGTTTTTAATGAGGTTGGTCCCAGTATTTTATCTATTGTCAACCAGTCTCTGTCGGAAGGCCTCGTCCCATCCCATTTTAAACACGCTGTGGTCCAGCCAATTTTAAAGAAACCTAATTTAAGCACCTCTGATTTTAACAATTTTAGACCAATTTCAATGCTTCCATTTTTATCCAAAGTTTTAGAGAAAGTTGTTTCTAACCAGCTTTTAGATTTTATGAATAATAATCACATCTTTGAGAAATTTCAATCAGGTTTTAAAGCATCACACAGCACTGAAACAGCCCTCCTCAAAGTCTCAAACGATCTTCTTTTAGCCATGGTCAGAGGAGAGTGCTCGATTTGAATTCTTTTAGATTTAAGTGCCGCTTTTGATACCGTTGACCATGCATTTTTAATAAACCACCTCAAAAACTGGGTTGGCATCCTAGACACTGAACTTGACTGGTTTTACTCCTATCTTTTAAACAGAACCTTTGTGGTCACTATAGGCAATTTTACCTCCTCCTCTGCCCCCATTGCCTGTGGTGTGCCGCAAGGTTCTATTTTAGGTCCTATTTTATTTTCTATTTATATGCTCCCTCTAGGACACCTTATAGCCTGTCATAACGTGTCTTTATGTTATGCTGACAAAACACAGATCTACCTCCCGCTGAGACCAAGCGACCCCAGGAGCCCGGCTGCTGTGTTAAACTGCTTCAGTGACGTGAACAGCTGGATGGCACAGAACTTCCTACAGCTCAACAGTTCCAAATCTGAAATTATTCTAATCAATTCCCCCCAATCCACCTCCCGTATCAGCAATAGTCTCGGCCCTCTCGCTCCCAACATCAACCCCGCTGCCAGAAACCTCGGCGTCATTTTTGACTCTCACCTTCCACATTCATATCAAAAAAGTCACCCAATCCTGTTTCCTCCACCTCCGCACAATTAGCAAAATCAAAACTATCCTCTCCTGTCCCGATCTCGAAAAAGTCATCCATGCACTCATCTTCTCACGTCTAGACTATTGCAACTCCCTCCTCTCCAGCCTCGACTCCAAATCCATCTCCCGCCTCCAGCTCGTTCAGAACGCAGCAGCTCGGCTTCTCACCGGTTTTAACAGATATCAACACATTACCCCTGTTTTATCTTCCCTTCACTGGCTGCCTGTGTGTTTTAGAATTGATTTTAAGATTTTACTGATCACTTTTAAAGCTTGTTTAGGTCTTGCACCAAGTTATATCTCAGAACTTTTAATTCCATACAAGCCCTCCCGGAGCCTTAGATCCTCAGGCAGGTCCCTGTTAGCTGTTCCAAAGTCCAGGCTCCGGACGAAGGGCGATCGAGCCTTTTCAGTCCGGGCGCCTCGGCTTTGGAACGACCGGCCTGAGGAGATAAGGCTGCACCATCAGTATCATCTTTTAAATCACTTCTTAAAACCCATTTTTATCGGTTGGCCTTCCTTTAACTGGTTTTAGTTCTTTTTGTTCCCTATTTATTTTCATTTTATCTCTTTTATTTATTTATTTATTAGAATTAATGGATCATTGGCTGTTTTCTTTGTTTTATGTGCTATTTTTATATGTTTTGTATTGTTCATTGCTGCTTGTAAACCTTGTTTTTTAAAGTGCTTTATAAATAAAGATTTATTATTATTATTATTATTATTATTATTATTATTATTATTATTATTATTATTATTATTATTATTATGAAAGCAACCTTATGTATACCTATACTATTTTTCCTTTTTTTCTTCATTACTTACCACCTTTTATCTTAGTAACAGGCAGTTGTCTTTAGCATCACGGGATAAGCATTTCTCTTCCTATTTTTAGCACACACATAGAATACAGACAGTCTAATGAATTCTGCACATATACACTGATAAATATATTCATGTCACATATTATTATACAGCTTGTGCTTGTTTGGGTCACATAGCATACAATTCAAATAAATACCTCACTTTACTTCCTCAATTATTATAATATTCAACTTTCTAAATGCAATTGAAATACTATTAATAGGCACACTTTCAGAATAATATAGCACACTTCCTGGCCCTTACCACGTGGATCTACGTCACTAGTAAATTCCAAAGTGTTACATGTCAGGGGTCTAGGGGGTGACATGCAACTGAAAGATGTAAAAAGAACCAGGCACGGAACAAAAACAGGAATGTAGAGGGTGCAGAAAAAAAGACATATTTATTACAAAAATCAAATAATTAGCACAAAATTAAAGAAACAAAAGTCACTGCAGCACAGGACCCACTGGTCGTCCAGTTGGCGGTGGCTCCAGGCTTTATAGGTCTGATCAGGCAGTCCAAGTGCCGCAGATCAGTGGGGCGGATCTGAAGGGGTGGAGGGAAGGCCAGACAAGAAACTAGGATGTAGTTTGTAACACAAAGAAATTTATTTTTAAAGACATTATTAAAGAGGGGGTATTACACTTCAATGGGGTATTAATTGCTAATACATATTTAGATCACCATGCTGCCTTAATTGTTTTGGAAATGTTACATTCGCAGAAAACAACATATGAAAATGATAATTATTCTCAGTTTCGCTTTTAATGCCCTTTCTCCCCTCGCTCAAGTCACCCCCTCTTCAGAGAGTGTATTGTTTTGTATTATTTGTTTGCATATTTATGAAAAATTTGTAGAACATTTATCTATTGTTGTTGACCAGTTTGGAATGGGCCTAATAGGTGTTTCCCTTTTACATAAGTGAATAGCAGAGAATGTTTGGAGTGCAGTAAGTAGTTTTCTTTTCCATGCAGTAAAACTGATTTAAGGAATCCTGAACACAGTTTCTTTATTACTGCACATTCAACATGGTGTCAGAAGTTGTGGTTTGGCCGTGTACTGCAGACCTACCAAAGACATGGTGATGCAACAGTTTTCTCACTGCTTTGAAGACGTAACAAAAAAACAACCAGTTAGGGTCATACAGCTATCGTAGCAAAGGCTAATCAACGGCAACGGCCATGGCTGAAAGATTCCTAGACCGGAACCACTGATGTTCAATGGAAACAATGGCGAGAAGTGGTGCGTGTTCAAGCAGGAATATGATATATTTATTGCAGCTGCTCATTCAGATAAGGATGCTCAAACTCAAGCATTTGTCCTATAGACCATATATGAGTGGACTAAGTGAGTGTGACGTCACCCACAGCATTCAGCGCCACTCAAATGAGGCTCGAGATGCTAACGGTTACAGGAGTGAATCTGGAGCCAGGCTCCATATTTGGAAATCCGACCGCAAGTATCATAGCAACCACAAGAGCCAATCATTATTTAGGACAGTAAATGTGCCCGCCCGACTCATGGCAGAGCTGCGATGCGATCATATACAGTCTATGGATGTGATATGCACCATTCTGCACGGGCCGCTGTATTTTGGTGATTCTTGAGAATAATGAAACTTTTAGCTTTTATCATCAAACTTTAAATAGTAAGCTTAAGTAATTGATTTATGTTGTATGTTCTGTTACGTGCAAACAATAATAGAGCTGGCAATTTAACGAAATTCACTTTACTTTATGCTAGTTAAATTATGCTAGTTACGATTCTAGTAACGTTAGCTATTGTAATTGTGTGATTTATTTTGTCATTTTATTTCAAAAATAGTCAATTGGGGCAGGAGGGAACTTACTTAGCAGCAAAACTAGCTGTCAGTCAATCCTGTTGCTAACGTTTGGTGGCAGTGACCTTGGGGAATTAAGGCGTCTGATTGGTCCATTATTTATGTTCATATCTTGATTTAGGAACAAGATAGCGAAATGAAACATTCAGGATCATGTAGAGCGGGTTCATACAAACAATTTAAGACCAGAATGACGAGGCTCAGTGCAGCAGTCACGGAGCGAGGGACGATAAGATCCCAATGTAAGTCAATGGGAAAAAGGGAGAGAAGGAGCCGGAAAAGCCTCCTGGAGCACTTCCTATTTGGCACACGGCAGCTAATGGGTTAGCTTAGTCCACTCATATATATGGTCTATGGTTTGTCCTGCTAAACTTAGCCGGCTCAGAAGCCATCGAGAAAGAGCACTCCTTTGTCTATGCGCCGCTGTGAACGTGGGGGAAGGAGAAAACAGACGGCTGGTGACCGGAGCAGAATCGAGAGAAGATCTGGAATGCCTCAAACGAAAATTCCTCAAATTGTGCAATCCTCAAACAAACATAACTACGGAAAGGCACAAGTTTAACACTAGAAACCAACAACCAGATGAAACAATAGAGTTGTGAGTGACTTGAAAAACAAAGCAGGGAGCTGCAGATTTGGGCTGCTGAAAGACAAGCTCATCAGAGACAGACTTGTTTGCTGCATAACCAGTCAACAACTTCAACAAACTTCATGACAGTGACTTGACTTTAAGCAAAGCAATAGAAATGTGTTAAATTTATGAGCAGACTGATCAACACACAAAAGCCCTAGCAACCTCAAAACAAACAGCAGCAAATGTGGATGGTTTGCATCACACAAGGAAAAGACAACCACAGAAATTCAAGAGAAAGCCAGGCACTGAACAGAATGCAATAATTGTGGAGGCAACCATGAGGCAAAACGAGAAATGGCCCACATATGGCCAGCAATGCTACAAATGTGAAAAATGCAATCACTTCCAGAAATGCAGCAAGTCATCGCACACAAGTGGATTTAAAAAGAGATCTGTGAATCACGTAGAGATGCAGACTCCCAGCAGTGATGAGAAAATCTTCTGTGTGAATGGAGTCAATGGGACAAAATGCAAGACTCCAACCATCACCGGGAACCAAACTGGTGGCATATGGAGATTCTCAAAATGCCTGCATCAACCTATGCGTACCATAGAGGAAGTAGCCATGCAAATGCCAAACTCCACCGTCTTTTCTGTCCTGGACAGGAAATGCTCCATCTGGCAGATAATGCTCAACCACAAGTCATCCATGCTCACAACTTTAAACACTCCACTTAGCAGATTTCGTTTTTTCAGAATGCCATATGGGATCAACTCAGCCAGTGAGGTGTTCCAATGTGCAGAGGAGCTGATCTTCGCTGGACACCCCTGTGCTGTCATTGTCGATGACATAATCCTTTGCGGTAGAGACATGAAAAAGCATGAACAGAACCTCAGAAAGTTATGTGACCGTGCAAAGGAAGTCAAACTGAGACTGAACCCCTCAAAGTGCAAATTCAGACTTGAAGAAGTCTGCTATGTTGGACATGTGTTCACAAGTGTGGGATTCAAGCCTTATCCAACTAAAGCAATCAATGAGATGCCCAAACCAGAAAATGTCACAGCCCTCCAACCCTTCTTAGGGATGATCAATTACTTAGGAAAGTTCATTCCCAATTTCAGTGAGCTCTCAGCCCCACTTCGTGAGCTAACATGCAAAGACACCCTTTGGTACTAGCTAAAATAGCATCAAGATACAGTTAATGCTTAAAAACAAAGCCTAACCAGCCCACCCACTCTCAGCTACTACGATGTCCAGAAACCTGTCACACTTAACTGGGATGCTTCACAGTACGGACTTGGAGCAGCATGCCTTTTGGAAGGTGCCCCGATCACCTACTCCTCCCGCACTTTGACACAGACAGAGATGCACTGCGCAGATCAAGAAAGAGCTGCTTGCCATCATCTTTACATGCTCCCAAGTCAATGATTATATCTATGGAAAGTAAATACAAATGGAAACTGATCATCAGCCATTAGTCACAATCCTCAACAAGCCCACACACGCAGCTCCAGCCACAGCACATGATGCTGAGACTGCAGAAGTACAACTTTCAAATAGTGTACAAAAAAGACTCACAGATGTACCTCGCTGACACTTTGTCCCGTGCTCCCATAACATCTACAGACCAGCACGGCAATGAAACAGCAGAATATGAGGTCATGTCAATCCAACACATTTCCTCCTTGAGGCTGACAGAACTGAGGGAACATATGGCCTCTGATCCAGATCTACAGAAGCTGAGTACATGCATAATAAAGGGCTGGCTTCGCAATTAAACTCAACTGCCCACAGAGATTTGTCAATACTACCCATATCGAGACAAACTCACCATTGAAGATGGTATTGTCATGAAAGGCCCAAAGACAGTGAGCCCCTAATCTTTACAAAAGGACTACATTGCTATCCTTCAGAGATGGAACGGGCACAGAATCTACTAAATGCTCGTGGCATTGTCTTCTGGCCCTCACTGAAGATTTAGAGTAGGAAACAACTGCCTGTCCAGTGTGCAGCAGCACAAGGCCACACCAACCCAAAGAGCCACACAAACCACATCCAGTGCTGAACATACCTTGGTCAACCGTTGCCACTGGTAACTTTGAGTGGAAAGGCCAACATTACTTAGTTGTAGTCGACTCCTATTCAGGCTGGTTTGAGGTAGACTTGCTTCTTGACTTAACTGCCAACACTCTCATTACCAAGCTCAAAAGACACTTTTCTGTTCATGGCTGCCTGCCCAAAGTACTATCAGACAATGGCACCTCATGTAACAAGAATACCCACAGGCCAATGGACTGGCTAAATGTGCCGTTTGTAGTGCAAAACAGCTAATGGAAAAGTCAAAGAGAGATGAAACAGATGTCTTCCTCAACCTACTAAATCTCTCCAGCTGAAAGGCTAATACAATATCAAGGTAGACCCTACCCTACCTGTGTGCAAACAACTGTTAGCCCCAAGGCCCAAAAACAATACTATGACAAGTCCAGCAGGCCCCTCTGTCCCTTACTGCCAGGAGAGGTTGGGAAGATGCAAACACATCATGGACATGACCGCTTAGGGACTATCAAGGATGTTTGCAATGAACCCAGATCATACATTGTCCAGTCAGATGGAGGTGAATACAGATGGAACCGTAGACATGTTATCCTGGTTTCTGAACCACCACCACAATACAGAGATCCCCACAATGACTCTGCTGTAGTCCAGTCATCAACCGCCTGTCCCCAACAGCACTCTGAAAGACCTGTGCAACACACTGAAGAACAGACACGTAACACAACATGTACATAACATGTCACAGGCTCCTATCCAGTCTCCCCATCGTCCTGTGGGTGGCACTTACATAACACTCTCTGGAAAAGTTTGCAAGCCAAACCCCAAGTATGAACACTAAGCATTAGGAGACGGAGTGGTAAAAAAAAAAAAAGTAATATGTTGCCTCATGTAACTGTATGCAATTTGACATTGACAAGATGAAATGTTGACTATATTCCTACCAGTGAAACAGTTAAAGGTTTGAAAAGAATGGTTCATTTTCAAGCTATTTGTTAATTGAGTATGCTGAAGATGTTCTTTATTGTTTATACAGCCCTAAGCTAAAGAAGGGGGATGTAGAACATTTATCTAATGTTGGAATAATGGGTGTTTTCCTTTTACATGTTGTAAGTGAATAATACACTGCGCATGCGCAGTGAGGATGTTTGGAACGCAGTAACTAGTTTTCCCCTCCACACAATAAAGTTGATTTAAGGAATCCTGAACACAGTTTCTTTATTATTATACATTCAACAAAATTGTCATGCGTGACCATGGGTGACGTTGGCCTGTGGGCTGAGCAGTGGACAGATTCGTACTGCCAGTCGCAAGGATGGTTCAAATAGGGCGAGATCACTAAATTACAGAAACATGTGTGTGTAACCAAGTGGTAGAGGTAAGTTCTTTGAATTAAAATGACAATAGAGACATTGATTGATTATTAAATAGATGCATGCCAATTTATTAATAGGCCACACAATTTCATGTTGAATAAGAGCAATACATTCCGTATTGTCTCTATTACATCTGAGTGAATTGTGCAGGTTAATTATACAGAAAAAGGCGGGACGGTGGGGCGAGCACAAAGAGGGGACCCTTTTTATAGACCACGGGGGTCTTTTTATAGACCACGGGGGTTTTTTTATAGACCACGGGGGTCTCACTACACACGGAAAACTCTTCAAGCATGTTTTTGATGAGGGAATAATGTTATAACATGGTAGAAAGCTCCAAAAAGCATAATACCCCTACAGGTTAGTCGTTATAATATATAAGTAAATATTAATACACGTGATTTCAATTCTGACCCAGATCATTGTGATTTTATTTTTTGCTATAATCGAGCAGCCTTACTTCATAATGTGGCGACTTACACGTTTTCAAAACTATACTAGTCAGCTCCACAAGTGATCACAGGCGAAACGCTCCTTCCAGGCTGTTTTAGACTTAAATGAAGCCACTGTAAATGACAGAACTCCCTCTAGTGGAGATTGAATGATTGTACCATGAAATACAAGCTTACACCAACTATTGATCCAGAAGGGAAAATATTTGGACACCATAGTTCACACATCACAATAAATACAATAACAAAGAGCAAAAATATAAATAGTAAAAATGAATTCAAAATAAATGGCAAAAATAGCAAGGGACTAGTGTCAAATGGGGCATATTGTATGTAACCTACAAGGAAAATAAAAATATGGAAATATAGTAAATAAATCTTGGCTATATACAAGAGGTCGTAATTTTCAGGAGCTCTCACTCAGGAGTCCAGGTCAGAATTATTGCTGATTGTTGGTGCAGTTTTAGACATTAACCAACAGAGGTCAGTATTGGATATATATATATATATGGGAAGAAGACAAGCGCGCGTATCACCCAACAAGAACACAATTTGTTCTTATTTTGTGCGACTTTGAATAATTAAGATTTAATTTGGTTTAAGTTTCAAATGAATAGTTTATAGAGTTTACAGATTCATTTGGGAAACAACTGAAGAAACCTATAATAAGTACAACAGCATATTTAGTCTAGTCTATATGGCATATATTGTGTTGTGAGTGAACATGTCTGGTTTAGGGTTCTGTGGGGCCAGAGTAAGTTTGCAAATCGCTTCTTAAGTCTTTGTTGTGCTTGGCGTCCGTCTACCATCAATCAGCCGCAGACACCTCACAAGGTCAGAACAGGACTCAAGTACAATATTACATGACTCAGCTCTTCTCCACTCTGCTGTCTCATCAGGGCTGCTTCATGTGTGCCCTCAAACACTGTTTATTGCTCATGTAATAATGCAAAACTGGTGATATGGTGTTTGCTTGAAAGTACTAGTGTCTCATATCAGTTTTCTTCAAACCATGTAACGTGCATACTTGCAAAATCAAATTGTAATGCAATTTAAGTTCCACCACTCAAAGGCATCAAAAGTAAGGTGACCAGATGTCCCTATTTAGCCGGGACAGTCCCACTTTTGAGCCCTGTGTCCCCTGTCCCAGCAGATTTATCCAAAAACCAGTGATTTGTCCCGGTTTTATACAAGAAATGTCCCAAGGGACCGTATTTTTGACCAATTTGATACCTGCCAACAGTAAAGAGTAAAGATATATTGTAATCTGTTTAGGTAAAATACAAAAAACTCCTTAAAAACGACCAAAACACAAAGAAAATGTGACTATACTCGTTTACATTTTAGTCATGAATGGTTTCAACAGTCTTTCTTAATTGCGCACTCGTTTCACAATTTTAAAAAAAACGGATGTCCCCGTTTTTAATTTTGAAATTCTGGTTTAAGACGGTGACGAATTGTAGAAAAACGTACCTCCATACTATACTGTGAGTGGGTTTGCATCTCCATGAAGCTGGCTTTTACTTGGCCTGAAGGTTTCCATGGAAATATTGTTCCTTTTTCTATGGCACGCATAAAGACAGGCAACATATTGTAATTAACACCTATTCCAAGCTGATATATAAGAAATGCTTCATAGTTATTTACATCACTGTCTATTTGATGCTTCCTTTGCTCTGTCTCTGTACCCCGAAGACACATACACAGATACACAGAGACACACACAGAAACACACACATAGACACAGACATAGAAATACAGAAAAGACACACTCAGAACCACACTGGGGGCCACGAGGATGACATACACAGACAAGCAGCGTTCCCTCAACCAGTGCTGTCCCCATCCGTCAGCTGCTGCTAAACTGATTTGCTGCAGGGAACATGTCTCTGTCATCAATTACCAGGGATTTCTGCACTTCCAAATCCGGCAGCAGCTCGCTCTCCTCTGCTGAACATGTCAAGCTACACACAGACACACATCCTACAGGATTTTCTGTTTTATTGTGCAACGTTCTCTCACAAAGTCTAGGCTGGATTAATTCTTTAAATGTCCTATATTACACAAAATTGACTCTGTGAGCTCCCCCTTGTGATGTCATGAAGCAGTTTTCATGTTACCGTTTACCTGGTTTTCAGCAGAGGTAGGCAATTAAATCTCTGAAATTATCCAAATGATTCTAGTGAAGGTGTATGGGGTTTAAAAACCCAGTGGAGCTCTTACTGTATTATCACATGATATCATAAATTGGCGCAGTGTTTTCTTAATTTTAAATTTTTTTTTAATTCAAGTGCCTGATTCAGATCTGTGCTCATAACCTCTTGTAAACTGTAGTTGATTTTCTGTCCTGCCAGGGCTTCCTGCCATGAGTCTTTTAATTGTTCATTCCTGGCGCGACTGCTCTCCTGCCTCAACTCTTGTATTGCATAAATATTCATGTGAGCAGGAGATCTCACCTCTCCTTGCACTAACCAGGGATCACTTGCTGCTGGAATCACAGAGGAGGTTGCATAGACTGGAATGAAACCAGCGCTTTCACTCTTATTCCTCTGACCACTGGGGATACAAGCTAAATTACATGTGGGCAGGGAGGGATCAGACTGAATTCTTGATGTGTTTCCTGGCCAGAGCTGGAGAAGAAGCTGGACTGTTTTTAGATCAGCTACACCTGGAATCCAGGGTCAGACCAGGCCATGCCTTATTGCCACCGCACACACGAACAACCATTAAAGTAAAACAACAACATGAAAATAAAAGGTACGCACCCTTAATACAAGAGGATATCTGGTGTAAATAGGTGCTGACAGCTGAAAATGAAATGTAAAAAGCTATTTGCACATGGTGGTTCAATTATGAGCAGAGTGAAGGTTCAGGGTCTCATCCACAGTTTTTTTTAATGGGATTGCCCTCATTTTTTTTCCTTTTATGAAAGCATTAAAGTTACTTAATGGTCATGTATTATATAAAAAATGTGTAAAGTTGATTGATTGATTTGTTTCAGTCATACCAGTTTATTATTCTCTATCTTCAAAGCTCAAAATGTTCTGTTCCACCTTGTGATGTCACGTTAACAGCTCCTTTTACCTTTACTTCAGTAGAGATAGGCAATTCCAGGGCTGAAATTCTTCAAATGATTCTTGTGAAGGTGTGTGGACTTTAAAAACACAGTTGAGCTTCCTGTATTACGACATGATCTCAGCCTAAATATGCAGGATTTTGAGTTTTGGAGATGTAGACGTGTGAATGAAACAAAACACCACTCCGGCCATGTTTTTGTGGAGGTAACAACATTTTGGCTCAATAATCAGTTTTGTTCAGTATAGGATATTTAAACAATTAAACAAAACCTCCAGTGTGAAGGTAACAAATTCTAATAATAAAAAGTATAAATATGTATGTATATTATCTCTTTTGTTTTAATTTGGTTCAATATTATAAGTCATTAGACAAAATAGGTTATTTCTTTCCATGTGAGGTGGCCAAATTTCAGGGTGTGCATGTACCACCCTTGGTCACTCCCTAAACATCCCTGCAATGCAAAACATTTACGCTATAGGGTAGGAAGTAATCTAATTGTACTCCTAATTTGTTTTTCTTAATGCATTCTTGCCCCAGGACATGTATAGCTGAAAATATCTTTTTCATCATTAATATGGATGTGTGACTGATCTGAGCTAAACAAAACAGAATGGAACATAAACATCTGGTAAGTCCTGGAGGCAGAATGTATCTGTGCACAGCGGGGAGCTTGCAGCAGTTTGACTCTCTTGGGACATGACTGTGATTAAAGAGTGTGGAGAATATTTCATGAAACATGTCTTCATACACAAGACGAGGCTCACAGGTGGCAATTGTCCTCCATGCTCAGAGACAAACAAATAGAAACTGCAAAGCAACACATATAATAACATAATAACTAATGCTGAACATCAACATAAAGCAAGTGTGTGTGGCATTTTTATACATGTGATGACAAAGCACACTAGAAATTGTAAAATATACTTTATGATACCTACCTAAAAACCTTCTCACAGCATGAACAAACTGAACTTTTAACACATAACTACATGAAAACTACACTATAAGCTTGATAAAAGCTAGCTGAGGAATGCTCAAATATGTGTTGTAACTGGAAAGTATATAGGACTTTTAACAAATAATCACTCCAACTGCAGCAATACTATTCACTGGCCCCTGTCAAATGCATGTAAAAGGTCCACAGGTAAAATACATATAAAAGGTCCACAGGTTCTGCAATGATCAGTTACTATCTGTCTTCGCTTTTACCCTTTTACACATGTTCTGGGTCACATTGAATCACAGCAGGGCTTTTCTGAGCTCAGTGCTGTAACATTGTTTATGTTTAGGTAATTGGAAAAGATGTCAGCAGGGAGCCACATGCCAGCTGTATGTTTCTGAGGCCCCTGGTGAGCAGTGTAGTACCAGTGTATCTGACACACAGAACAGTGCTGATGCCAGAGGGGCAAAATGCAGGGCAACAGGGGCATATTTGGGATTTTTTTTTTTTTTTTTTTTTTTTTTTTTTTTACATTTGTTCAGTTCAGTTTGCAGTATATTACTTTGTTGTGTCACCTGTATGATCCCATGCTAACAGAAAGTTAAAACATTGAGATAGATATGCCATACCGTAGAGGATAATAGACAATGGAACAGCTTTTCCAGGGAAACAAGCAGGAGGAGGAAGGCCAAATAAAAGTCAGGTTTATGGAGATGCAAATCCGTTCAAGCAAGACAATAACAAAATAAAATGGAAAAGAAAAAAAAATAAACATGCTTTTACTTTTTGTTAAAAAGTTACATACTGTGACATTGAATCAGCCATCTGTAAGTTTATTAGATTTTTTTTCCTGGCCTTTGTTCAGGCTCACCTGTGTTCTCTGTCTTCCTCTGTCAGGGCAAAGTTTGCACACCATCAGACCACAGTGATGTAGATAGCATCTGCATTACGCTAATATTACAAATGGAAGCTTTATTTATTTAATGACAATTAAAATTTAATTTATAAAAAATATGAATACAGTCAGTGACTGGAACATTCTGGTTCCTTGTTCAGAGATGTAAAAATATAACTGTATAACCTGATATACACTGATAAAAAATAGGCTTCATAAACAAATGATTAATAGAAATAAGCATTTTCCTTATGACTTTATTTGAAAATACAGTATTTCCTCTTACATACACACACATAATTGAAACGCAGCAACGTCAACACACTAGCAACTGGCTGATGAACTGAGATATTTTTCCCTCTTAAATTTGTCAAGTATGAGCTAATTGTTGCATATTATCCCCCACAGATTTGATGGTATAAAGTTATTTTCATGATTGCTATTTTGTCATTTGCATATGGAAAAGTCTTCATAAGGACCTAGCTGTGCCATAATATATATTGTACAGTTTAAATAATAGATCATAAACTGCTTGGAGCTCTAACTGTTGAATAATTTAATGTAAATTGTTATCTATTCAGAGGAATCTACACCTACTATATTCTCTGATTGTAAGCAGCATCTTCTTTTCAGTTGTATTGAACTTGGCTATGTGCTGTAATGGGACAGTTTAGAAAATAGTGCACACCCATTTGGTCCACATGAGTCTGCAGAGTTAGTATGTTTCTATGGCTGTATAAAGATAGTTAAAAGTTGATTTGGAGAAAAATAATAAGGCTGAACTGCAGATCAATGCACAATTGTTTGTCTAGTTTAGTTTTAACAGACAAAATAGTTTGTTTACTTTCTTGTCAGTTTTGGCTACTAGCTTTACTGCCATTTACTGCATAAACATTTACACAGCGTTATAATTTTCACCACACATTCAATTGGCACAGGTTTGCATTTGGCTGAGCAATCTACATGAGTCAAAACCCATTACAAAATCATCAACAAAAATACCATATACTATCACATTACTGAAAAATTACATAGGGCTTTAAAGGAACAGGAATAAAAATAGTTCTTCTAATAATTCATGCCTGCGCTGTAGTGATGTGCCATTTTGATTTTCTATTTACGTCGTGTCAAGTTGACTACACCATCTATTTTTGGAATGGGATCTGATTTTGCCCTGTGTTCTCTTCAGCTCATGTCAGTAGCATCTCTGCAGCGTGGCTTTCAAGAGAACATTCAAAGGCGTCAGTGGGACACCAGAGTGAGAGTCATAATTTGAATTTCAAAGAGCAAACACCACACGCTGCCTCTGCAGCAGACTAAAGGTCCTCTTGACAAGAACATGTCCTCAGAATTAATCATCTGAGCAAAGATCTCTCCTGGATACTACCATCGGTGCCAACAAGATAAACCACCAAAGCAGGTTAAGACCAGGGAATCATGTGGAATCATGGTAGGACAGGCTCATTGAATTTGGTTCTTGTTGGAATGGCAAACGATGTTATATAAAGTGCCTGACTGTTATTACCAGCACTTTAATGTTATTCATTCACCTTGTTAGAATTCAGACACCACAGAAACACGAGTTAAACATGCACACATTTGTGTTACTCTTCTGCTTGATTTAACTTCCTGTATCTCACCAGAGCAAATCTTAAACTGTGGTGTTTTCACAGTGCCTTGGGGTTGTATAAAATGGCCCATGAAAACCCCAGTGTGTTGCTTCCAGAAACGTTCAGAAATCTCATTCAGGAGACATACGGCAGCAGACAGCCTCCAGCCATCAGCGCCACCAGCTAATTAGCCATTACTAATGTGCATCAGCTTCCATTTTTACTTGCTTTGATTTACAGGGCCTATCTTTGATAAATTTGCATGGAAACAAATCCTTCATTTTGGAGTGTGGGGCTCTCAGTGCCTAAATGAAGCCAAAAAAGAGCCTTTAATGCCACTTAACATTACTGATCTGGGAGAAGTGCCCCAGTGTCTGTGAATAGCAGTGAACATTTGCACTTGTGGTTTATTATGAACTGCTTGTATTCATGAACATTATGTTGCAGGAAGAAACATCTTTGAAAACTATTCTGTAATTAAAGCCCCTCTCGCCTGGGGCCTGTCGTGTACCCCTCAGGCATGTAGCACCTGCTCAAGCCCACTGCAGGTCGGGCTTCACAGCAGGAGGCAGATGACAGCTTTTCTGTATAAGCATATGTGGTTTATTTTGAGTCCGTCTATAGTCAAAATGTAGGTTTAGAGCAGTGTTTCCCAATCTGGGGTACACAAGAACTTACCTGGGAGTACATGGAACTGAATTGTGTCAGAATATAAAATGTTCTAAATCCTTAATGCTTTTGTTTCTTTGGACATCAGTGTAATCAAGTAAATACTTCCTGTAAAATACAGTTTTACAGTATTTGCCTGTTTTTTTTAGGTTAGGGGGGTATTCAGAAGGTACGTAAAATGGTTGGAAATCATTGGTTTAGACTAAGAGTGCAGTGTGTTATTGTTTTTTATTTATTTTTTATTTCTCAAGCTCTCAAACTTCATATATATATATATATATATATATATATATATATATATATATATATATATATATATATATATAGGCCTATATATATATATAGTTATAGTTTTCCTTTTTAACAAGCCCTAACTTTTGAAAATAATGTTTTTGTCTGTAGTTGAATCATTTCCTGAAATATACCAGCCACTGTGTAAGTGTGACATGCAGCACATCCATGACGCACTATGTGACATTTCATTATCAGACAAAGGTGCAAACTCACAGTGTAAGGCTCAGGAATCTGTATCTTGTGAAAAAAAAAAAATCTTTAATTGGCTGTGAGATGCTTATTTAGTTACTTTATCAATGCACTTGAAAATGTGTTGTATTCACACATAAAATTAATGTTATTATTCTCTTTGATTTCAAATAACTTTGTCTATCTCTTGCATTAATCGGGACTATGCCAAACAAAATGCTTGATATGGGAGAAAAGGCTGTTTAGGTTTGGCCTAATAATGTGGATAATAAGGTGAGCTTCTTGCATAAGACAAAACAGGGTGGGCTTGTGGGTAGATAGCGCCCTGGCTCAACCCACATGGACTCATTACACAGCATTGAAGCTCTGCTCATTTGTTTCCATTGGACACACTGCATCTCTCCAAGGCCACCTGTATTAGCTGATGCCATTTGCATTTCTTATGGCTGTTCTTGGCACCGGTGTCACTCCAAAGGCTGTGAGTGAGGAGGGGAGAGGAGACAGGTGCTCTGCATGCCTGTCACAGTTACTCCTGTTTGAGTCAGGAGATAACGAGTTGGGCCATAGACTTTGAAATGGTGAATCAACAGTTAACTCTAAATGGACAGTTCTTACTCAGACTACCAAAAATATCCAAAATACCAAAACACTGCATATCAAAAGATGCTATGTGTTATGCAGTACATCTTGGAAATGTCTAATCTTGTCTAATCTCAGAAGTTAAGCAAGTATTATAATAGGAGACCACTCAGAGTATCAGGTGTCATCGTGGGGCAGTCGATGCAGTTGTTAGAGCATTCGTCCACCAAACCAAATACCAGTGAGTCTTCCTCTTATGGGTTATACTGAGGTTGTGTCCTTGGGTAAAACAGTGTTTTTGTGAGAGCAAATGTGAAACAATAGGCAGAGGTTAGCTCATGTACAGCCTGCATATATCTTATGTATGTTCACTGACATGCAGTGCCCCATATAAATATATTTCAGGGATTTAACACCTTCTATAACTAACCCATTAACCCCAACACAATAGCTAACCCATGACAACTGAGGTATCCTGATGCTTATTCCCTCGGACAGTCAAATATTATCAGAAATTTTGCTGAAGTGGAACCTGATATGGGGAAAATTGTGAGGAATGAAAAGAAGGAAGCACAGGAAAAGATTTCTATAACTGAAATGTGGACACTTCTGGCTTGAACTTTCAAATGCAAAGTCAGCCAAGGTAGCATTTAAATATGCACATTTTTCCAGTAGTTTCTGTTACCGCCAACACACCGTCATCTCATAGCCTCATTTCTGTCTCTTTGTTTTGCCTGCCTCAGCTCTCTCCTCTGAGGCCTCTGCTCATGGCTCCAAGCAGCTCTGCTTTGCCCTCATTTTAGTCTGTCTTCTCTCCAGTTACTTTCACTAACTGTCTGAGAAGAAATATTTCCACATGGGAATCTTTCAGTTACTTTGAGTAATGCGTTGCCATTTTATGCTCTGGGAATTGTTACAAATATGGCAAACTCCAAAGAGATGCTAATTATAAGAGTAACTACGCCTATGTAAGCATATGGTTACCTCTAATGTAACAGCTCAATAATCATCCTAAAGGTCTATTATCCAATGAATGTCAAGATGATAAACTGTGATGGACAGGGACACTTTCTGCAATGAAGACTGAGTAATCTGTGAAATTAGTGAAATTGTGAAAACCAAAATTCCATTGTTATTATTTTTCTAATATTATATCAACAATATATTCAAAGTCAGCTTGCAGTTCTATTTTCTTAATCTGTATACGCAGGATTTGGCAGAGTTGCAGAGTCATTTTGGTACAAATGAAAAAAACTACTTGCTAGCGCAATCTGCAGCTATCCACAGGAGGGGCTGACAGTACATGGCTCTTTCCAGCACATGAGTCAGCAAACTTTCAGTCATTTTAGATGAATATTGTGATTTAAAAAGCACAATGATCCATGGGTGTCATAGATTATACCTATAGCAGTACTACAGATCTTGTTTAAAGGAAAGACATATCCAGTAGTGAATAAAGTAATTCAGTAGTGAATAAAGTAATGTAACTGATTAGTGCCTATTAATATAATGGAATAACACGAAACAGATGTACATTCACTGTGTATTTGTGTATTTCAGAACAACAGGCATCTGCATCTCCTCAGCCATGTTTGCAATGCCGTTGTTAGCACAGGTTTGTGATCATTAATAACTGATAGGTGAAGCTCTGTTGGACCATAGTGACAGGTGCAGTCCTCCTGGAACATACTCAACTGACAGGTGCCGCCCTGTTGGACGATACTAATTTCATTGCAGTTCCATCCCTAAACAAGTCTGCTCCATCTCTTATGCAAAGGTCACCTCACTTGGCATTCTGTTGCACACATTGGAAATTAGCACTGCCGCCCACTGCACTGCACCCACCGGTTTAAAGTTTGAATTATGGATTATTGCACTCTTTCCATTCCGTTTTGCATGGTGATGATTTGAGTTTTCCCTGTGCTGTGGAAAGGTTAATTGTATAATTATATAGCTGTTGTCTCAGGAGAGCAGGACTTATAGAAGACGATTACCCACCTGTTCTTGTGGCATGTCAGTTTCCTGCAGGTGCACAACAAAGAACATGCAGTGAGAATCAGAGTAAACACATGTCCCAAAAGCCGTTTATAGCACCTGCTTTTCAAAGACCACTCTGGGAAATGTTGTTACTAGTGCACCAGCTAAAATGCAGATATTATTTATACATAATCATGATAAAAACAACAACTTTTAAGAACGTGGCCTAGGTTGTGTTCATGTTATAGAATTGTATGCTGTAATAGTTACTGAAGGAGGACAGGGAGGAGAGCAGGGGCTTGTGTGTAACTCTATGGGAGATTTACTGTTTTTGGAAAGAATGTTCAATGTTCAATGGATTGGCTCCCCAATTTACAGTATTCATCTTAAAATATTTAGTTTAGAGAAGACATTGAACTTTGTGTTAGTTTTTGTTTTATGTGGATAAGCCGAGGAATTACCGGTACAAAGATAATAAACATAAACTGGGTCAATAAATCTGCAGACAATTCTGACCTGCCAACTCAATTTAAACTATAGGGATCCTGTTATGTCACATGAGCACAACCTTTTATATATTACACTTAAGGTTATGTTATTATAAGGAATTATATATTCATGGGTGTCAGTCTCCATTTTGTTTTATATGGGTAATCGCTTTGGCAGTAATCACATTTTTCATTATTTTCAAACTCATGGAAAAAGCAGAGTGAGTAAACTGTAAACAAATTATGTTCAATCTACAGTATGTGTTCTTTGTATCTTTAAAGGAATGTTATTTATGATTGTTTATTTGTTCATTATATTAATATTACATTTTTAGTCATTTAGTCTTTTTCATGTATTTTTCATTATATTGCGTACCTCACATAGTCTTTTGCACAATGAGAGAATAATTGCATTCTCTGTTGCATTTTTCAGCCCTCTCTCTGATTTAAAAAGCAACATTCAGCTTTGTCACTTGCATCTTTTCCTCCTTTTAAATGCCGTCTGCTCAGGCACAGAAGCGTCTTTGTGGCGTGGCATCCTCCCCCTTCATCCATCAGCTCACATAGTTCAATTTCAAGTCAGCAGGTGTCAAGAGAATGATTCCTTCACTGCTCCCAACCAACGTCACTCAAAAGACTCGAGTCCAAAGTCTGAGGGCTCTCCCCATCTGTGGGCTAATGCTAAAACACCAGCACTTAGACTGCTCCTACTTTGCTCCCATTGAGCCCAGGTCTCAGTCCTTTAGCAGGGGTCAAGGTGAAAGGCTCATGCATATGGATGATGGACGCTCCATCTGCTGCTACACAGAGGGAGAGACTGAGTTTGGTGTTGAGAATTATTCAAAACAACATTTCTTAATCGGATTGGATTAAGATTCTGAAAACACCTGTCCAAAGTTAGACACATCTTTACCAGGAATTTGCAGATTTACACGCAGAATCTTTTGTACTGAGTCTATTTCAAATTAGATTATAATTCTGCTCTGGGAAATGTATTTGACCAAAGTACTGTTTTCTAATATACAAGGTTAGTCCTGGTTTCTAGGCACTGTGCCTGATTTTTCTTGTATTAAAAATGTGAAATACAGAACCATTTAATTTTAATTACTTCACAACTTCTTACAGCAGAGTGGAATTTTGTGAACAATTTACGTGCTAACTCAGACTTCCTGATTAGTGGATAATAAAATGCTTTATAAATAAATATCTGTACTGGGGCAACACAAACTTAGGTCATTTTTAATACATGGGGTGAAAATCAGGTACAGGACCTTTAAACCTGGTTTCAAAACATTTGTCAATATTGATATTTTGCAGTATTTGACTTTTTATCATAGCAATTTAATACAAAAATAGTCACATTTCTTCCTCTAAAACCTGAACTCTGCTCTAAACCCCATGTTTTTATTGACTGCGGTTCGGCTGTAGACCATTGATGACTGAAAATGACTGAATCTTAGTGTTGTTTCAAACTGGATGACTTGCCCAGTCCAATATATGTGGTCATGTCTGCCCCTCTCAGACCGTATACACAGTCACACTTGTTGGTCACAAAGTGGAGGGTTTATGCAAAGCCACAGTGTGCCACACTTAGTCTGCAAAAATCCCCCCAGCTTTAGCACAGTGCCAGCTCATCTGCTTTCCTCACGCCCATTGTGACACAAGTGAATGCAGATCTCATTCTTATTCCTCCCCAGGTCTGCGTTCATGCTGAAAAGAGACTGTATTGTTTCGTGATAAATCAATTTGTCACAGTGAAATGTAATTAAAGCCACCAAATGGGCAACTTGAGGGGCTTTGACCTACACACACAAACATTCATTTCATTTGACAGGAATACTGCCACAAATGATTTAGTGTACAATAAAATGCCATGAAAAGAAACATAGTACTTTTACATTCATGCAAAATTTGACTTTAATAGCTGTAGTTGTCTTAAGAGTCTGGAAAGAAGAGATTAAACAATAAACTTTACACAAATTCCAGCATAGATCATGTCTAAACTCAGTGTCCTTCAGGCTCTACTCAGTTTGATGCACTCAATTCATTTAGTTTATTTATTTTATCCATGGGTTTCAGAGTGATGAAGAATTAGGCGCTTTAGGTCATGGTGATTAACATTTGAAACTATGTGTTGATGTCAAACTCTCAGATGGAGATGGGGGTTTACACTGAACTTTGCTATGGAATATCCAAATGGTAAATACACAACTGTTGAACCCGATCATTTTTTTACTAGAAGACCCAAGCCCTCACTGTATTAAAACACAACTCTGAAATTTAACAACAGTAATTTAAACATTATTGGTCTATAGATTATTGTGATGTTATCGGAAACTTACCGATATATATTTTGATCACTATTTTGGTTTCTACATCAGAGAAATTGAATTTTATCAACTAATGGACCAGTATTTAGCCAATAGTCAACCACATTACTTCACTCCAATAACAATACTAGTATTTATAATCAAAACCTTAACCATTATAATTATTTGTCACTATTTTATAAAAATCTAGGATAAATCCAGTTTTTGTTCTGCTTATAACTATAGCAGGAGTGACTGCAGGATACTGTGTCAAAGAGTGCTGATTTATCTGTTTATGAGGGACAATATACATATATACATATACATAAACAACACCGGCAGTGTAATCTACCTCAACTAGATTCACCCCAGGGCCCCTCTCCCCCCCTCCCCAAACTACAACCCCTTCCGAAGTTAATAAAAACAACAACCTTATCTTAACACATATTCAACATCAGACCTAAACTTTCCCATTAGGCAGCTTATAGTCAGTTCTGAAGAGTAGAGGAAAATCTATTGATGACTCAGGTGAACTATATAATTGTCAATTCAACAGTAACATAGATAATTTGCGTATTCAATAGGGCTTTCTTCAACTAACTGGTGTTTCACAACATTGTCTAAACTCATTGGCCATTAAAAAGACCTATACCAGCAACAAAAAATTAGAAAAAAAAAAAATAAAAAAATCCAAAACAATATGGAGTGTTATCTTTTATGCAACAATATAATCTTGCTGTGTCTTAGATTGCATTAAGATACAATTAGTTATCATAATATTACTATAACTGCCATATATGAGAGAGAATGAAAGAGAGAGAAAGAGATACTTTATGCATCCCATGGGAAATTCAAGTTTGCTCTGCACTTTTCAAAATATTACCGTACTTTAAAGAAGGAATTTAAATATTTATTCAAACTTTATTAAAATCACTTCACCACAAACAATCCAAAAGTTTATTTCCACCTTTTATGCAAACTAAGTTAAACAAGCATCAATCATTGTAATGACAGTTTGGCTTTGGTTCATGCAGGACTTTTGGATCTGCTGTGATCATGCTGTTTACCACCAGACTGCTCAGCGGTGCGCCCATTCTTTGGTGATTTTCAAGGGTCAGCATTAAGCGCTTTATGTCTGCAGAGCCAGTCAATGGAGGCTGCTGAGGGTGGGCTTGAGGAGGGGGTGAACATGCAAAATCCTCTTTCACAAACGCTCCCCCCATGTGTTGAAATGAGCAGCTTCGGAGCACTAGGTGTAATCACTGCTGCACCATGGCATTTACAACATTTACAAATACTTAATAGCCCCATTTTGCTTTTTATCTAAGAATAACTTGTAGCCGGTGTCTGGAGATTCATCAATGAGTAGCAGGGGCTTACATCTCAGGTAAAGTAAGAGAGGAAAGAGCATAAAGCGCATTGATATTAAACTGAAATTGACCTGAATACCCATGTTAACAACCGGAGCCCTTGTGGTTGTTCAAGCATTGAATGAAAGGGCATTTATTATGAACAGTTACTGAATGAACAGATAGCTTTTACTACTCACTAAATAAATGTGTGTAGTAGGCAAGACATTAAACTTTTCTTGCCCCTTAAAACAAAGTTCCATTCAACAGAATCATAGCCAGGCTTAGACAATACCATAGCGTGTTGAATATTCAGTATTCAGAGTATTATAACCTTTGATGATGTAGTACAGGTAACAAGGGCTGATCTGGCACTGTCATTACTAATCTATAACTACATTATATTATCCTGTGCCCCTGTATTATATTATATTTCTTTCTTCATATTTTCTACACCTCCAATCACCTCCTAACCTGCACACTGAACTTGGGCTGGATGGTTTGGGTAAAATTGTGATTTATGTTGTAGTAATGGTAATTAATAGTATTTTGTTCAATGAAGTAGGCCTGTCATGATAACACATACAAATAAATACTATCACAGTATCATTAAAAGACTTGAGCCAACAAATAAATATCAGAATTAACCAATATTCAGCCATAGACGTTATTTATTCAACCCTCTACAGCTCAGATCTTATTCTATTACAACAAAAATATCAAAAATATTGAGCTCCAAAATATATTGTCCCAGCTTTCTTGTATTGAGCATTGAGTCAGTAGTAATTATCGTGACCGGCTTACAAAGAAGAATTTACAACAACTAACAAACTAATACAAGAACTTTTTTGTACAGATCTAAGCTACAAGGTTAGCTGTTTTCCTGCACGATAAGAGGATGTTTGGAAATAATTAGGGTACTTCAAAAATTGCCCCCTTAGCCCATAATTGCAGCACTACTACAGTATTTTTCAAATGGTGGCTTTGGTAAATGAATGAACTGAAGTGATTTTGCAGGCGTCGTCCACTTGACTGAGCAGCTGACCTCTGTCTTGACTGTGCCGTGTCTGGCTGCTTCATGGGCTGTAACATTCCTCTGAGAGTTCTTGTTTGGTTACTAGGCAGATGTTATAAATATTTAAAGATCACTTGTGCATACTGTGGTGTAAAATTGTTTTTTGCTGTGTAAAAGATGAGCCATCGCCACGGGACAGGGACTGTTCCTTGTGTCACTGCCGTACAATTGACAGAGTACAAAGAAAGACTCTTACTGCATGTTTGCTTATTCATACGGCTTGGAGGTGTAAGCAGATACTGAAATAATATTCTTTTTATACTGGGGAGTGATGCCTGCAAGATATTATTGAAAGGGCCCATATTATGCTGATTTCTGAGTTGTGTTTTGTTTCATTCACACAAACAATGTAAATGTGGTGTTCTTCTCTCAACAATAGCAATACAGGAAGTGCTCCACTGTGTTCAACTCCATACACCTTCACTAACATATATTTGCATGTTATCACTTTGCATATGACTATAGTGTCCAAAAATATCCTCTAATTATACATTTCAGCATATAACTATTATTTAGTCTAAAACTCAAGCCAAATAATTGTTCATTACTCAAGTAGGCCTGTCTCAATGACAAATTTTCAAGTGTGATACATTGCAGAAGTAACTATAAACGATAAATAATACTGAAATTAATTTATGCCACTGACACAAAAACCCTAAAGCAGGATTATCCCAGTGAAACACTTTCTATGTGGACCATACATGAGCTGCAATAAATAAATAGCAGAATGTAATACTTTAGTATAATGGGTCATAGAAGTGATGCATTTGACACTCTACATCTCAAATCTAATTGTAATACAGCAAAATAACAAAAAGTTCCCCACTAGTACAAAGAAAAAGCACACAATAAATACACCTTCATCAATCATTTTCCTAATTTCAGGTTGAAGGTGTCACTTCATGATATCACAAGGTGGAACAGAGCACTTTGACAGACTAATATTCCAGGATTACTGAAACATGTGTGAATGAAACAAAACATAACTCTGCTTTCATGTTTTTGATGAGAAAACAACATGTCTTAAAGCTCCTGTAGAATTAAACCTCTAAAAACATGTTGTAAAATGGATGCTATACTTGTATTAGTTTAACAGTTCATATTTCAAATACAGAAAAAAAAAACTATTGATATGTTTCCAAAAAGTGCAGCCCTAATACTGGTTGCATATGCTTGTTTTAATGCTGGATTGGGAAGAAAGTGACAGTAATGAAACACCTCCTGAAGCTGTGACATCAGGAGGAGAGGTGGGAACGAGGTGGAAAAAGCACATGTGAGAAGTAAGCAGACTTCTCTACCTAAATCTGCCCAGCAACCGCAGTTAGCTTAGTAACCATCCGCTGACTTAAGCCCTCGCACCTCTGTAAGCTTCCCACACTGACCTTTTCAATCCAAACTGTTATTGCCCCCGTCCCTGTGCAAAACAAGGCTGGTTTGTGGTCATGTCGGCTGTTAAAAATAAGTGTTAGTCAATTATTAAGTAAGTAAGTAAGTGTTGTAAGTAAGTTTTGGGATTATTAGTTCAAATTTCTTTACATCTACAGTTTCTTTACATTGATAAAAGTAAAATAGATTATATGTAAAAGGTATTATGAAAATGTGTTACAGTCACTATCCATAGGAACACACTGAAATTAAAGGCAATATGTAACTTTCTGGTGCAGGATTCTCCATTGCTTATCTCTATAGTAGTATTACATTAATTACACTTCTCTATCTGGGATTTATTAAGGTGATTTTATTGCCAAATAAATGCAATGAAAAGAATGCAATGGTACTGTGAGTTGGTCAGCTTCTGCACAGATCTGACTTGTAACAATTAAAAAGAAATCAAAATTTGTTATAAGTCAAAAAGTTATTGCTATTGCTGCCATATTTTCTTATATAACTGATGTATTGAAATATGATCTGTTTGTAGAGCAGCGTTCTCCCGGGGGATGAGAAAAGTGTGAGATCAGAGGTTGTTGGTTACATTAAACAGATGGGAGAAGTAGAGGCATGTTGGTTTGTTTATTGACCGCAGAAACATGCAGCACAAGCAGGGAATTAGATCATTAACTAGAGCCGTTGAATTCATCATCAAAGCATGATAATTCAGTAACTTGGCAAATGAGATTTCTGATCAAAATTGGTCTTTCAAACAAAATTGCAAGGAAATGTATGCAATCTGCGTTTAACCAAGTCCTCGTGAATAAAGTGTGTTTTATTGCGAGGTCCTTCTTCCAGGTCCGAGTCCTTGAGTTGATTGCTTGACCATATGGGAGCTCTGAGTATGAGGGTTTGCCCAGGCCACTCAAAATGCAAGGAACAATAACGTCAGCCCACTACAGTTACATCCTTTTTATTGTTAAATATTCTCCAATCATCTGTTTTTGCTTCTCCAGTTCCACCATCCATTTACATTTCACTAGACGTCGTCATTCTAAAACTAAAAGTCGACAGAATTGGATTTTCTTTTGCTGGAACTTGGATGACTGAAAGATTACACAGACATTTTTTCAGCCAACAGCCTCACAAGTGATTTGTATGTATTGATTTATGTAACGTTCAACAACAAAGGTTTTAAGACATTTGTAAAGAAAGCCTTATTAAGAATATTACTTTATCTAATGCCACCTCCAGTTTCCACAATACAATAACAGCAGCAGGTTATTGAAATGAGCAATACTAGTGAGTATGATTGTATATTATCACTTTGCATATAGCATCAGAAAATGTCCACTAATTATACGTTTCAGAATATTATATTAGTGTAAAACTCAAGCTAAGTAATTGTTGATTACTTAAGCAGGCTTGTCACGATAACAAATTTTCAAGTGTGATATATTGCAAAAGTAAATATAGACGACTGTAAAGCAGGATTATCCCAGTAAAACACTTTCTTTGTGAGCTGCAATATATAAATAGCAGAATGTAATACTTTAGTAGTAGATAATGGGTCATAGAAGTGATGTATTTGACCCTCTACTTCTCAAATCTAATTGTAGTACAGCAAAATAACAAAAGTTCCCCACGAGTACAAAGAAAAAGTACAGATGATAAATATTGAGCCTCATAAACTGTTCCATCTGTCATGTGTTGAATGATAAGGCGATAGAGTAAATACTGTGAGAGGCTTTTACTCAAGTGTTGTAAATTGAATATTGCCGTTAAAGAAAACAAATATTCATCCAAAAGTGTACATATGCTCTGTCATGGGTCATAGAATTATAGGAAATTACAAAGAGTTAATACCATTCACATATTGTATAGAAAAATATATCCAATTTATTACGAGGGCTGCCTGTAGTCCTGACAGTTTGCCCTTATATAAGCCTGCCAGTAAAATGCCACAACACATCAGCCCTGGCCTCATCCTCCTTGGTCCTTCAATCACATTCACACCACCTCCTCACAGCCCCTTCACACTGTCCATTCAATTAGACACCAGCAGCCGGTGTGCGCCTCCACCAATTCCATGCCGTTCTATATACGGATGCCACCCCCCTTTTTTTTTGTCTTTTTTTTTTTTTATCTTTTACCGCTGTAGCTGTTAGATGCAGTATGTAAAGCAAAGCATTCATTGTTCCCCCTGAGATGGCGGAAGCTGATAAACCACAGTGTTTATTGCACAAGTTAACACAGGAAATCAATGAGAGAGCTCAATACTTTGAATACATAATTGACTATACTGTACCTTGTGCAGACTGTGTGGGAGTGCTGCTTGCAATACTGCCACTATGAATATTTTCAGCATCTCTGGCAGTGAGTAAAAGTAATAGGTAATTTAAAAATCGATTCAAAATCTCTACAATGACTTTTCACCAATTTAGCAACCATGGAGTTTGTAAGTGATGACTATCACTATCTGTTAAAGATAAGACAGATTTAGTATGATTTTGTTTTATATTTGTTGTCAGTTTATGAGTTGTAATGTGAAGTCAAGGGGGGGACTATTATGTCAAGGACCAGGAGAGATAGAAAAGATATTAAATTATCAAGTACAATCTATTCCAAGTGAAATAAATAAAATATTGTTTGAAGGATATCAGCTGTGATTCAACTCAGTTCAACCTTCTTCCAAAATCCATGTACAACAGAAAAAAGGCAGCTATTCCTGTCTCTGTAACATTCAAAACGACTAAACTAACGCAAAACATCTGCTTATTTACATATTTAGGCCATCACTATTATATACTTTTCAAATAACTGCACACAGAGAAGTGAGTCTGCATGTGTTCTGTCCAAAGGTGCTGAATTGGGCAGTTTACATTAGCAACAGTTCAAACTTTAAAGCTAGTTTTGTAAGCAGACCTACAAACCACAACAAAACCACTTAAATAATCCATAGATGTAAAATAGTTGCACAAACATAGAATAATTATAAAAACAAACAAATAAACAGTACAATTTATAAAGACAGCTAAGAACTAGGCTGCCTGGGCTCTCTTCTCACGCATTGCATATGGGATCTTATTTTACCATCCATCGTTAAAAAAGTTAGTTTTAACTTGGGTGAATAATAATAACTAATTATACATTGATTCTGTGGTTTTCTTTTCCTATTACTGGCAGTGTTTTCCCTTAGGCTTTGTATTTGCCCCAGTGCTGGATATAATGCTGCGCTAGAGTAATCTCATAAAGGAAATGTTATTTTTTACATCGGATTGAAGCTTAACTGATGTAGTAGTGCTCAGGGATATGCTAATGGGGCTTTAATGTGGCCATGTGATTCTGCTGCATCACAGTCCTGCTGGATTTTTGACGCATGTTTCTGTAAAAGTCAGTTCTATAGTTGGTGATATCCAAAGAGAAGATAGTTTCCTGGCTATTTCAGAGTTAAAAGAGATTATACAGCCAACGTCAAGGAAACAACTGAGTGTGCTAAATGAAAAACTTGTGGCTACTCAAAAAAAACAACAACAAAAACAGCGTCTCAGCAAATGCGGTGATGCGCGCACAAAGATATCGCCTGTGGGTTTAGTTTAGCCACAGGCGAGAGGGTGGGTTTCTGTGTGCCATGTGCCACCCAACCCCTCCCCCGTCCCTTACTGCCCCCTACTGCCCCCTCTCTCGCGAGTCTCACCCCCTGCCGCCCCCCGCCTTTGTTCTCATCACAAACAAGAAGCCGAGCCGGAGCAGATGGCACTTGCGGTGGCTTGCCCCGCGGTGACAGACAGCCGCTCTCAGCCAATCGCCTGCCGCGGGATCAGCTGACCGGTCCCCTGCTCAGCGCCAGGTGTTTTGACGCTTCTTCTGCCTCTTCTTCTGCATCCACACGGTAGGACCGCAGGCAGCAGCAGCGGTGTCCGACGAGCGCGATAGAAGAGAGCCAAGAGGGGATCTATTCGCGTAAAAACGCACCATGCCGCTCCGTGCTCGGACAAAGCAGTCACTCGTCTCTGTAAACAAGCTCCGGTGCGAGCTTCATCACGGGAATATTCATCAGATCTAAAGGAGTCGTGTTTGGGTAAAGGCGTGGAGGCGCAGGGGAATCTCAACAAGGTGAGAGCAGGAAGAATGTCACAGCCTTATTGCTTTTTAGGCTATATCTAACCTTTAAAAAAAATCTGTATAGAAACCAATCTGCTACAGCACTGTTTTCATTTCACAAGTATTTCGATTTTTGACATTGGTGCAAAACATAACCCATTGTGGGATTTGGTGTGGTTGAAGGGTTTACCCATATCATATCGGCTTTATTTACTGTAAAATCATTAGTGATTTGTTAGTGATTCAAACCTAAAGTGTAGACTGCAGATTTCTTTGCTGGACACACAAAACATTCATCACTTTAGTATTATATTTTAGCCTTTTGCATGCAGTGGACACATTAGTAAAATTATTGGCAGACGTATCCAAGGGCATCTGTGAGCACGCCGAGTCGTCTGGTCGCCCTGGAGCTTATGGGGTTTGGCTTCTCCTTCGTGTGTGGTTTATCAGTCTCACCCAATGCGTCAGAGCATCTACTGAAACTTAACTTTGATGTGCTGCGCTGTAGCCGAGGCCGGAGGATTGGAGGATGGAGGAACCTTGTCTAAATGTGATTTGCATGTTAATGTCTAAGTATGTGGGCAGATGTCTGTGCGCCTCTGTGCAGTGAGGGGAGCGCTGCGTGCGTATCCAGGAGAAGCCCGGTCTGTTGCGCTGGTGGCAGGGGGTCCATTGTGGTCTGGACGGACACGCTGTCTCTGTTGCTGCAGCTGTTGCGCTTCTGTGATGCTGCCTGATGATGGCAACTTTAGGCAGACTTTAGCTATTCTAATGCGCCCATATGGAGGAGCTGGTATCAGTGGCTCACGTCAATCTGATAGGCTTGAAATTTATTTGCAGAGTCAGAGCCTGGAGAGCCACTTGGGCAATTCTAATGTTGGCTGTTAGTTTGACAGCTTCATATGATGTAGTAAGATAAGCAATAATCTAATCATTTTGCCGGTGCCATTTCATTATTCACAGTGCATTTCTGCATCTATGATCAGGTGGCATTATCACTAATACGCACTATAATCTGGGCTCATATTTGTGTACAGTTACTAAACATCAGACATCAGAATAAGCTTTGTTAATGTCAGAATTTTTTTTTTCACATACTAGAAACTAGCTTTGGTGTTATGCTGCAATATTAAACAAAGAATAATATAGCAAATATAAACTGATAAAAAATAAAGAAATAAAAAGCAGGTCATATCAGTCCAAACAAGCAAAATATATGGGAATCATCTAATAATAATAATCCAGGAAGCATTAATTCATATTATTGATTTTGTCCATTTCAGCTTGACAATTTGATTTATGGGCTTTGATTGTATCCAAGCACACTCAGGCATGGGCTCTCCAGGGACCCCTGGGTCATGTATAAGACAATGCTGAGTCAGCAGCTATACACTGACCCACTAACTCTACTGACTATCACTTTCAACAGTTTACACACCACTGTTTGAGCCTAAATAAACCACCTCACCATACACTCTTCGTATCCTCTATTCTAAAGAGTTAGCTCAATGTAACCACCGTTTGTTATTAGATTCTATTTTTTTACCAAGAAATACTCAATGTTTGGATCTTTTTCATATTTTACATTCTACACCCACCATCAAATTGAATCAAGCCCCTACACACATAGAGAATAGCATTGTCATGACAGTAGAAATTAAGTAGTTTTATTATCCTGAGGAGCAGTGGGTGAGTCGGCAGGTGATGGCCTGGGAAGCAGGCAAAAGAAAACACCCCCATCCAGTCAATGTATCAGCTTCAGGTCCCCAGGGAGAAGGATCAGGAGGGGCTTATAGCTCAAGGCCTGGTCTAGGAGGAGACCAGATATTCATGTGTTCTTGGGGGAAAAGACGTAGGCCTATATTGTACAAATACTGACAATATATATTTGTATAAGGTATTTTTGTGCAAAGAAACATTGTGATAATCTGTAGGATTTATTTGTATGCCTTGACTTTTCATTTTTGCTCTATTTCTCAGTGCAAATAAGAAATCAGCATACATAAGTGTCACACCTCGCCATTGTAAATTATTCACTAAAGAATTGCATTTAGAGAATGCAAATCTGGCTATAAATAGAGTGCGAGATCTATCTTAGACTCCAGTATAATATAAAATATAAATTGAGTTGTGAGTTTTGTCTAATCCAGGATAAATGAAGCGAGTGTGTATGTATGTGTATGTATGTATGTATGTATAGTAGCTCCTAATAATGTGTGATATGACATAGATTATCATGAGATTTAGTCCATAATTACACCCATTCTCCTAAATTATTATTAGACATGGGCATGATCTGCTATTAGGAAATTCACCTTCATTAACTTGAGTCATAAAAGATTGCCTACTTGAGTGCGTCATGTCATGTAACACCCTTTCAAACTGCATAAACAAAACCAGTCCTAATAAAAGCAAAAGATGAAAGCACTAACTTCTTTAACTGTATTGAAATGTAGTGTCATTATTCTTCAAGTTATGTGCTTCTTGTTTAATGAGAGTGGGTTGTGTTTATACTCAGTTGGGAGCCCACTACCAGCTGCCATTATTTTACCGCTTTAATCAATAGGTACACCCATTACAGGACAGGAGCTGTAAACTGCCATTAAGACAGTGGGTTTGTAGCTGTGGTTAACCAGGATTCATGTACTTTGGACAGGATGATTATGGTTATTTAAGACCCCTGTGTGTCCTTTTGGTGTATAAGTGAAGTTTTCTCACTCAAACTTAAAAATAGTAAAGCCAATAAGAAAACATGTCAAATTGTAGCTTTCCAATCATTAACCCATTCAAAAATGTTCAAAAAATAATTGTGTAGAAAATATGTGTAGACATGTTATTTGTTTTAGTATATATTTTTGAATTTCTCTCAGTTTTCTGTCAGTCAACTAATCCTGGCATGTTTTATCTCATCACTTTTGGCAAATATGTGTGGGTTGTGTTACAAGCTTCTGGAGGCTTGTTAATCTCAGTTGCTTCACCTGTAATTTGTTTTCCTCTATTTTATTTTCATCTCTTTCACCAGTGCAGATGAATAAGATCAGGATCAAAGGGCGCTTGTACATGTTTTTGAGAGGAATGCACTTTCAAAAGCTGCAGCTGTTCATGTTTATCTGTATTTAGCCTACCAAGTGATACAATTAAACCTCCCCACAAACTGTTTTTATGTATTTTGGTTGTGTTGTGCTGATACATGTGTTAGGTGACTCTAAAATATAGTGAATGGATAGAAGAGCACCCTGGCACAAATAAACAGTTTATATATAACTACAGTAGACCTATACTATTTTAATTTCAAGCAACTGTGTGTGTTAAACTCTAATCACCAGTGATCTATATATAACTTTATTACAGACAGTTAGTCCAGTTTACATACAATAAAAGAAAAGTATAAGAGTATAAAAGAGTGATACAAAATGTGTACAATTATAAGCGGTACAAACTATTACACCAATGACATCACAGTTTAGATACATATCTATAGCAGCTTTTCAGAGGGCTGAACAAAGCTGCTATTACCAGGCGACATAAAACTAAACATTAGCTATAGTTGGGGGTTTTGACTTGAGACCTCTATAGCCAGTTCTCTATCAATAGTTCAAACTCTGAAGGAAAAAAATGGGGGGTTAAATGACAAAGATTAAAAGTATGTATTGTTTATGTTCATGGAATCAGTTCTAAGAGACAATTAATTAATTTAGTTTTTGAAAAGACAAATTGAAAACTGAGATCTATCAACAGGAGGAAACTTTTTTTCCCATATCACCCAGCCCTAGGTTCAACTCTCACAAAACAGTAACAGTAAATTTGTTTATTCTGGTTTATTTTTTATTTTTGGTTCCCTTTGTCAGCTTCCTGCCAGGTAAATTGAAGTGAGGATGAATCATGGTTATCTTTAGCAGATCTACACCAGATACTAGATGTGTATTTACATGTATTCAGATCAGATATTGTTGGTAATATTGCGTACTGGCCAGGGCATGTGCAGATGTTACAATTGTTTTAGATCTTTCCCTTTCCCGACACTCTGTCTTTGGTGCTTTGAAGTGAATCCTGTGCACCTGCTGTGTGTTTTGCCCAGTGCACAGTGGCCATGTAGCTTGTGACAGAATGTCCCTGCAGACCGCAAAATGAACAGGATGAAAGCTCTGAGTATTTTGCTGTTATTTCAGGCCAACAGCTAAAAAATAGTGCACACCACCATCAAAACAACAGATTTTACCTTAACTGAAGGGGGGCAGTGTGAGAAGCTCGAAGATTAACCCCATTTTTTCCATCCAACACAGACTAGGCCTATTATAAAATGTGTTGATGTGCTGCCTGGATTAAAAATGTAGATTTATGCTGTGATAAAGCTATGAAAAGTAAAAAACATTATATATTTACATACTTTTGACTACATTAAGACATACAAAGTTCAGTCATACCTCCAAGTAACAGGCCTATGTTGATATACCTTGCCATATATTGTTTATGCTATGTAGCATAAACAGTCAATGCATATTGCATTGACTGATGAAAATGTATAAATAAATAAAAATACTGATCATTTTCAAGCCCTACAATAACAATTCATATCCAGCTGCTTTATGGGTGGAGTAAACACAGGGACTGACCCTGTATTTACTGAAAGTAAACAAAGAGTATTATGAACATTAGCATAGGCCTATGCGCTGTGGTATAGCCTACTGATTATCTTGATCAACATGTTTACTGGACAGTGACATGTCCCTGATGCTATGAGAGTATTGGTAAACATATTATGTATGGCTGTTTAGGCTTTGCTCCAATATCCCCTCTTCACTTGAGTAATAAGATTAGCAGTACATTATACTGCTCCATTTCTGTACAGTGCAGCCTTAGATACCACTGATGCTCTGATTTTAATTAAAGTACTGAATGACCTGTTTTCATCCTTTGGGTATGAATGCATTCCTCCTAGCTAATCTGCACTCCAGGATCTCTGTGCGCTAATCCCAGCGAGCACACGGGCATCACAATATACCCCACTTTAGCTTAGAGACAGTACTCTTCAGCCACAGCTCCACCCAGGCTCATGAGGGAATCCCCGGTATAGGACAAGCACTCGCTCAGCTCACTGTCTCCTGGACACTGTTGCCAGGCAGTTTGCCTTCACATGAATTAGTCAGCTCCCTTGTTTGAAAGCCTCTTAGACACTATCTTCTTAAGCTGGTGTTGACCATAGGGCTCTGTGGCGAACAGAGCCATGCCAACGTGGTGCGAGCATATGCTTTCACATGAGTGCTTTTTCAGTAAATGAACTCACTTGAGTAATAGCATGTCTTTGGTGTTGCTGTGTAGGATAGTGCAAGAGCACAAGCTTGTGCCAAAGGTGGTGCCAGAGCAACCCAGAGGAAATTAGGATGACTGTATAACTATTGCATAGATACAGGACTGCTATTTTAGGAAACAGAATACCTCAAAGTTTTTTTTCCTATTCTCCCAGCGTAGATAACGGACTTCATAGAAACAAATGATTAATTCCTTATGGGCCTGCGTGTTGATGAAAGCCCCCAGTGGAGTTTGATGTTTTTCACACTATGATGAGATGCTGACCATGCATTTTCATCAGAACTGTTGATGTTGCACATCACTCACTGAACTGAGGGATACTAAACTGTTATTCATACTAGATTTTTGATAAGCTGTTGTACAAAAGTTTTTTTCATGTGTGTGTTTAACTAAGGTGAATAAAAAAATTGTTTTTAAACACAAGTACTTTTTGAGCAGCAGATTTGTTCATATGCAGTCATCTCACACGTCTGCATACGTTTTCACAGGTTGCCTAGCCTAGCAACTGTAACCAGGGAGGAGGACAGTTTTGAACTACACAAATTACAACACCATTATGTTTGTATTGTTTTAATCACACTTACTCTTTATGTTTCAGGTTCTGCTGCTTCTTGAAGATTGCTGGACTTTGCCTAAACTGAAGCCCTCTAAGCTGCCTCACCTTAGAAAAGTTTGGTTGATGATTGTGATACACCAGCTTTTCAAGTGGACTGCCCCTCCCATCCCTCCCCATCATGGCTAAACTCCAGATCAACGTATGCCTGTTGGGACACTTATTTTCTGGAGTCATTGCTGTACTGGCAGGTGTTTCTTATGGCCAGACCAGCAGTGAATGCCCACAGTTGTGCGTGTGTGAGATCCGACCTTGGTTCACTCCGCAGTCTACTTACAGGGAAGCTATTACTGTGGATTGCAATGATCTTCGGTTAACTCGCATTCCAGGGAATCTGTCCAGCGACACCCAGGTCCTCCTTCTTCAAAGTAACTACATTGCACGGACCAGTGAGGAACTCGAGCAACTCTTCAACCTCACTGAGCTGGATCTTTCACAGAACAACTTCAGTAGCATACGAGATGTTGGACTTACCAATATGTCTCAGCTAACCACCCTGCACCTAGAAGAGAACCAGATTACAGAAATGCCCGATTTTTGTCTTCAGGATCTTAGTAATCTCCAAGAACTTTACATTAATCACAATCAAATCAACACAATCTCGTCCAATGCTTTTTCAGGTCTGCAGAACCTACTCAGGCTGCATCTCAACTCCAACAAGCTCCAAAGTATCAACAGCCAATGGTTTGAATCCACACCCAACCTAGAGATTCTTATGATTGGAGAAAATCCTGTCACTGGAATTGTCGACTTTAATTTTAGATCGCTGATTAACCTTCGGAGTCTTGTTTTGGCTGGGATGGAATTAAGTAATGTTCCTCCAAATGCTTTTGTTGGACTTGACAATCTTGAAAGTCTTTCATTCTACGATAATAATCTAGTTAGAATTCCCCAAAAAGCCCTACGGAAACTACCCAACCTCAAATTTTTGGATTTAAACAAAAATCCTGTGCATAAAATTGAAGAAGGTGATTTCAAGAACATGCTGCAGTTAAAAGAACTAGCTATCAACAACATGGCCGAACTAGTTTCTGTTGACCACTATGCTTTGGATAATCTCCCTGAACTTACTAAATTGGAAGCTACAAACAACCCAAAGTTTTCCTTCATAAACCGTCAAGCATTTCGTGACGTTCCAGCCTTAGAAAGTCTAATGCTCAATAGTAACTCCCTGAATGCCCTGTACCAGTCCACTGTTGAATCTCTTCCTAACCTTCGTGAGATCAGCATTCATAGTAACCCGCTACGCTGCGACTGTGTGATCCAGTGGATGGGATCAAATTCAACAACTGTTCGCTTCATGGAACCTCTCTCCATGTTTTGTGCCATGCCTCCAGAGGTCCGAGGTTTGCATGTGAGGGAAGTAGTCCAAAAGGGGCTGGTGAACCAGTGCTTGCCCATGATCGCACATGATACCTTCCCTAGTCACCTGAATCTGGATATTGGTGTGACAGTAGATTTGGATTGCAGAGCCATGTCACAGCCTGAACCAGAGATTTACTGGGTGACACCGATGGGGAACAAAATCATGATGGACATGCTGTCTGACAAGTACAGCCTCACTGCTGAGGGAACTCTGAGGATCACAAATATCCAAGTAGAGGACTCTGGCAGGTACACCTGTGTGGCGCAGAATTCACAAGGTGCAGACACTAGAGTAACAGCTATACAGGTAAACGGCACTTTGTTAGATACCACTCAGCTTATGAAGATTTACGTCAAGCAGACAGAATCTCATTCCATATTAGTCTCTTGGAAAATCAATTCAAATGTCATGACCTCTAATCTCAAATGGTCCTCTGCCACCATGAAAATAGACAACCCTCATATCACGTACACCGCCAGAGTCCCCGTGGATGTCCATGAGTACAATCTCACACATCTGCAGCCAGCGACGGAGTATGAGGTATGCCTCACTGTATCCAATATCCGCCAGCAGATGCAGAAGTCCTGTGTTAACGTGACAACAAAGCAGGCTACTTTTGCTGTGGAAATCTCTGTCCATGGCACAAACACGGCACTGGCAGTTGTCATGGGGACACTGTTCGCTATCATCAGTTTGGCCACGCTGGGTGTATACATTGCCAAAAGGTGGAAGAGGAAAAATTATCATCATTCCTTGAAAAAGTACATGCAGAAAACCTCATCAATACCACTGAATGAACTGTACCCTCCTCTGATTAACCTGTGGGAGGTGGACAGTGAAAAAGAGAAGGAGGGCTCAGCAGAGAGCAAACCCAGCCAGGTGGACACTACACGCAGCTACTACATGTGGTAGTGTGTGAGCCTGGTACAGGTCTGTCGCAGGAGCACAAACTTACACTTCTAAACAAGTGAACTGTGTGACTCTCACAGAATCTGTCCTCTCTTTGCTCAGACTGACATATGGTAGCAAACGTCGAGCAGACATTCCACATTTTTAGTTTAGCAAACTGCCTTTTTACCTCCTGTCTGAATTCAACTCTGGATTAACAGCTTTGTGTAGCTTCATGGACTCAGTAGTCACTCTTCTCTATTTTTAGTATTGAAGAACACAGCATGAGTATTGTCACAGCTTCAGAGAACATGAAACCATTTTCTCTGACAGAACTTTGTTTACTTGTGAAACAGTTTCACTATTGACTGTTGTGCACTGAGATATATATGCTAATTTGTCTAATATAAGATGACAAAGTTAGACTTAATATCCCGTCTATTGAAAATGTTAGCACCTCTTTGGGACTCTGTACTCTGAAGCCAGCTAAGCTATTCATCGTTTTTGTTAAATTAATATTATGGTGCTTTCCATTTAGCGTAGTTTTGAGTTACTCTTATCAAAGTAAAAGTAAACTTTCAGTTCTAATTTGAAATGAAGATTTAACAATCTCAAATACAGGGTAAAAGACCTGGTTTCAGAGTTCAAGGCCATGTAATGTTGTATTCACTTTGAATTCACAGAGCTTTTGTACACGAATTCACATGTTTGAGTTAGAGTTATGTCAACGACATGACTGTAAACCAGCAGTAGAATGATGAATGTTATTCTAGGTCTGTAGATGAGCCACATTTCTTTGTTTCTTTTCTTTCTTTTGCTAAAAACATATACAATCACTAGCTTTGTTGTGGTTTACACAAACATGTTTATTGAGGAGGAATTCAATAAAATCTTTCCTCATTTTAAAGACTGATTTCCAAATCTTTTGATATTGTAAATATAAGAGAATGTTATTTAATTAAAAGACAAAATATTGTGAAGATTAAACGACAGCCTCTGAAATAGCAGTTGTGAATGATGAACATAGCTGTAAGCTCTCATTTTCAACCTCCACTAAGTGTTGATAGAGAGAGGGCTGGGCTGTGTAAAGCAATTATCGCAGAATAATTTACATTTAAATCCCAGGAGAATATAATTACTGAACAATATGCCTTCCAGTACCACAATTTAAAAACTAAGATACCGACAGGAGAATGTTGAGAATGTCGTGTCTTATTATACAATGCATTTATATAGAAGGCTGTAGAGAGGCAGAGTACAGGTGAGCCTGGCAAAGATATACTGTTATGCTAATCAAACCCGAAAGTGATTATGGAATATATGGTGTTTTTCCTGATTCACCCTGATAAAAATATTGTTTTTCTACCAAGTGTATCCCATGGGCTGTTCACTGTATTCTAATAGAGTGGGAACAGCACAGAAAGCATAAACTGGTAAAATTATGAAAACATAAATTTGACAGGATTTTAAAAAAAAATTGTTATTATTAATATATTTTAGTTATGCAAAAGAAAAACATGTTGCATTCTTGTAGTTGTTTAAAATGCACTGGTATTGCATTGTAATATAAGTGAGAATGTTTTAAACAACATGATAAACTTGAGACACAAAACTGTATTGACATGTAGTGCTATAGTTACTTAGAAAACTTCTGCTTTAGAGTAACAATATTTTTAAATATTATAATTAGATAAACAAATCTAAACTGTAACAGTCACCAAATACTGTGGGAACCAGTGTTAGTTGTGCTGTTCTAAAACCAGCGTTAGGTGAGGCCTCTGCTACATTAGGCCTCACTGTTTCCAGGCAAACATGTGTGCCCCAAAATCATAATGCATCAATTAGATAGACATATCCATAGATTATAAATGCAAAGATTGTCCAACTAAAAATAAAAACAATTTCTACCAAGTAATCCTTTTGTAATGATGATTTAGTCCTTGGCAAATTAAAAGGTAAGGTTCTTGTCATGTGCTGACAGTGATGGGCAGAGGTGCCACAGCACTTGTGTGGCATTTGTTGCAGCTGCCCGCTGCCACTGGAGACGTCTTTGTGCTCTACAGAAGACAGCCTGTCTGCACAGTCACTATCGGCCGGATCAGCTCGCTGGGGCAGTTGTCACTGGAGGCCCTTTTAAAGGCAATGTGCCCCATCCCTGTCTGTTTCTATGACAACTTTCCCTGTATCCACCTGTGAGTCCACCAACCAAATGAAAGAGGTCCCCTGTGCCTGAGGTACCACTGATGAGGTCAGAACCAAAAGTGCCGCACTCTGCCCCATGATGTAGTGCTGACAGGTGTGGAGACGGATCTGACAGGAGTGACAGGGACTGTAACAAAGATGCTGTGTACAAAACAAAATAGTGGAAGAATGGAGACTGTTTTGCATTTCATTCATTCATTTCTAGTTTAATTTATAAATTCCTATTAACACCAGTAATCCAAGTGAAGATTAGCTTTTCAAATATCACTACAAATGATCATCTTGTTTTAGCTTATTTTAGCCAGGTTCACGGCTCTGCATGCACTGGGAATTTTTACAATAGAAGACTGTGCATATGAATATTCTTCACTGCATTAGTGGAAAACGACTTGTGATGGCAAGTTGTGCTATTTCTGGTGTGATTAAAATTATCCTATATATAATTTCCTTTTTGCCAGTAATCAACAAACTCATTTATTCATTTAAGATCACTGAAAAGGCTATGACTTAAGTCCTGGGTTTTCTTGGGAACTTGGAATCAACTGATTTGAATTTCTTTCCTTTCTATTATTTTTAATTGACTAGAAGAAACAGAAACCTTTTATTTATAATCACAATTACAATTACAGCAGCACTGAGCCCATTCATCATGTTCAGCAGGAGTTTGTTACACCTGAAGAGAGATGTAAAGTTCTGTGGCATGTTCTGCCAGATTGTGTGAACACACCTTCATGCATGGTCTGAAAAATTAAGTAAATAAAAAAAAAAAAATGCCTTTCAGAGAAAATAATTGTCAGTTTTCTTTATTCACTTTCATCTCAAAGCAAAAACAATTTGTATATTGATTTTAGTCTTACTGTATTATCTAACTGAACATGGCAAAACAGAAATCATAACAGACCTGTAAGATCACAATGCATTTCAATAAAGTTACTCACATGATAAATCCATAATGGGTTACCAAATGGGATGCGTTGCTGTTTTCTCCTAGGGCCCAATTAAAAAGCACTGCTGTGTGAATGTGCACTCTGTGAGCTTGATACTAAGAAGAAGCTCATTTCCATGCTGCAGTCTTCTTTATTTAACCTGGAACTCTGACAACAATGAACACCCTGCAATATTAAGTAGTCAATGGGAAGATACCGACACTGGACAAACATAAGCATTTATGTATAACTTAATAATTCACAATTATTATAATTAAATAAGAGTGAATAGACAGATTATTATGATCAGTTTAATGAAACTGCACACCAGAACCACTCATCAATTGTCCTTTGAAATGTGTGAATGTTTTAATGACTGTGTGAGCTGACCCCAACCCCACCCCCACCTGGGGTCAATTGTGTCCCCAGAGGGTCATAAAGGGGCAGGCCTCTTTTGTCTCAACAAATCAATACAATTTCTTTACTATATCAGAAAAAACACACAGTTGCACTGTTGTTATTTTGTTCCAGTTAAATCTGCATAAAAATATAATATAGTATAAAATATAAGCTTCAAATAAATGCTACAGTATGTATGTATTGGTATTCAAGGGAATTGAATTGGTGGCTTCTAACTAAAAACAACTAGGCCTACTAATATAATTACTTTTTCTAAATTAATCTTTTCAGTATTTTTGGCGTCTCTCTGGTTGCCTTATTCAGCAGCCAAAATAGTATCTCTCGAAAGTGTGCACAAATGTGTGAGAAAGGGAATTCATCTTAAAACCTGTCCATGCTTAGAGCTAAAAGACATAAAAAGATGATATATATGGAAGATAGATTCATTTTTGAATCAATAAACTAACTCCATGGGTTTCTCATTTCTCAAAGTGTTCATCAGTTTCTCATATGATATTTTGTATCCATATCAAATCTTTGTCGTAATGTAGGCTACTCGGGCTGCCAATGCTCTCACAAATAACTGCCAGTTGTGATTTCGCCTGGAGACAGTGATGAACAACAATTATCATCATTATCATCATCATCACCACCACCACAGGAAAAAGACAATTCATTCATCTGCATTTGTAAATGACAAATGACAATGTGATCTCAGCTCCAACTGTGCATGAAGACCACTGGTGAGTTCTTATTTATTAAGAAATACTCATTGGCAATGCAAGGAAAATATCAAGAACTGATTATGTTTGAACAAAATAAACAAATATAATATTATTATACGGTGTCACTCCTGATTTCTCAATGAACACAGTAATCTCAGATAATTGTGTCTAACCATTCAAATTGATCTAATGTCTCACTGCCACCTGCTGGACAGTTTGTGCTCAAAACTTCTCACCCAGTCACTCTATTATATGCCTATCCCTGAAATGATCAAAAACAATTTAAAAACAAAAACTAAATTAGTTGTAAAAATAATAATAGTAAAATAATTGTAAATTGTAAAATGCGTGTCAAAGTGTATGCACGCTGAAAAAGTGCAACACAAAGAAACAACGTCCTTGCCACTAGAGGGAGTCATTTTCTCTGATCTCCCGGAAGTCAATTTGTTTTCATCTGCGGCATGATCGTCCATGCCACAAATGCTTAAGACTGAGCATAGACCTCATATATACGGTCTATGGCCTGAGCAAAGCTTTAGTTATGGATGCATTTTCTCGGGATGAGCTCGATTTGAGTTCTGGATTAGAAAATGTCCCTATTTTAATAGAAAAGAATGTGGCCTCATCTACGATTCCCCATTTTCAAGTAAGATCTCTAGCCTATTTAGGCTTTCTGTAGCACTTACCATTTTCAACATGGATTTACTATTAATTACTAGATTAAGATAAGGATTCATGTTAATCTCATTTAAATTTACCTGCTGCAAGTAGTTTCTTTATGAAGTATGACCAAATCAAGCTGCATTTGTCCTGTAATTTTAAGGGAGGGAGGATATAAGACACATGGACATTTATCAAAGTATAGAAAGGCCGCAGGGGTTTAGGTAGGATCCAGTTCACAGAGTTTGTTTTGGGGGCAACTCAAAATGAGAAACTTGCATCTTGTAAATGATGCTATGGCGTCTGGTTTTGCAATATGGATAACAACCACTATGTGGCAGCAAACAACCAATTTAGAAAATAACCTATGCGGCGCTGACCCACTTCTGTGACCCAATGCCGTTTTTTTAGGGGCCTGGCTCTACATTCTTCATTAGTATTAATAGCCTACATAACATGTAAGCAAACCAAAAATGAGGTTATTAAATAAAGATGTCAACATGTAAAGCAAATCTGCATCACGCTTGTAGAGGGGGAATGCTGTAGGTATGAATAATATGCACCAGGCTTAGGCTAAAGCGTGTATCCTTTAATGGTGATAATAATCAACTACAACTTCAGCATTTATGTTATTAAGACAAAATACTCACTGCATGCCCATTAGGGTGCATCAGTTGCCCCCTTTTTTTTAAAAATCGAGAACTTGCAAACGGCCCTAATGTTTTAGTGTTCCATTCAACTAGAAAAAATTCCTGGTAAATTTTTTTGTAATTCGAATGTCATCTACCGGGTCCACATCCCTTGTAAAATTCTGGAAATTTCTAAAAAAATCGTTAAAAATGAGAGATCAACAGAAACAGTGGTAATTTTCGCTCCTAACCCAAATACTGCACAGTCTTGGCGGGTTATTGGTTTAGGCTGCTCCATGCGAGCCTTCTTACAGCTATGTTCTGACATTTCTTCTTTTAATAACTACACTGTAACACTCCAATTCTGAAAAACATAAAGCAAATATGTGGTTCTACCATGCTTTCTAAAGTCTACCGAACCTGCCTATTATGAAGTTTGGGCAATGCCCCAGTGTATAAGACAGTATAGGCCTATACTGTCTTATACATTGGGACATTGGCCAAACTTTGACCTCGATGTGGACCCGGTAGATCAACTCGGAATTTCATAATTTTTTTTCTACATTTTTTTCTCAGCGAATGGAACACGAAAAGTATAGGGCCGTTGTAAAGTTCTGATATCGGGGCAACTGATGCACCCTAATGCCCATAACAGATTATACACACAATGTTCTACATTTGTCAACCTAAAAATAACATTTTAATTTATATTCTCTTTAGTATTCCCCAGAGAATGTCCAGGGCCCCGGCTGTGCTGTTGACCCAAGTGAAGTCACTCTTCCTGGATGCTCTTGTGTTTGCCACTCCTGTGTTCTGGAAAGCTGCTCTTGTCTGCAGACTCATGGACAGGCGTATACCATCCAGGGCACACTGCTGGACCAACACATGGACCCATATGTTACCCCTGTCTTTGAATGCAACGCCCTTTGTCTCTGTGGTGACTCCTGCCATAACCGTGTGGTGCAGATGGGAGTGAGACATAAAATGGAAGTATTTTGGACCACAAACAGAAGCTGGGGTGTGCGGACTCTAGGGCCGATCCACTGTGGAGCTTTTGTGTGCGAATATGCTGGAGAAGTGATTGGATTTGACGAGGCCAGGCGAAGACAGCTCGCACAAGGACCAAAAGACAGTAATTACATCATCGCTGTGAGGGAGCATGCAGGAGCAGAAAACGTCACAGAAACATTTATTGACCCGGCTGAGATTGGAAATGTAGGGCGCTTCCTCAACCACTCTTGTCTACCCAGCCTGTTCATGGTTCCAGTGAGGGTGCACTCTGTGGTACCCAGGCTGGCTCTGTTTGCCAGACGGAACATTGAGGCAAAAGAGGAACTAACATTTGACTATTCAGGATTATACGGAGGTTATTGTAATCCACAAGGGTCATGGTCCATAACAACGAATTTCACTGTGGCCAGTGGAACAGGTGGACTCCAACAGAAAATTTGCTATTGTGGCACAGAAAACTGCACAGGGTTTCTTCCTTTAGATTTATCAATTCTCAGATAGGTGTGTTATGAAATAGTTGCACGTTATTCTTTACAAACTGTATTAGTTAAGTGAAGCATGACAATGCATTACACTTAAATGCCAGTGCATACACAAATAGCTCTAAATGCTATTGTACTTGTATGCATTATCTTAAGCAAACACATTATTTTGTGCAAATCTTGCAGATTTCAGGCCTCTGAGATCTTTGGTGCAATTTGGCACTAGCACAGGTGAGACCCATATGACTACATGTTGTCTGCTCTGAATTCACTAAACTAGTTTCTGGGCTTTTATCGTATAATAGAAAAATAAAACTTCCCTTTAAGGGGCCATATTATGTAAAATAGACTTTTATAAGCTTTTAAGTATTTTATAACAATCTCCATACACCATTAGCTTACTCAGAGTTGAATTTCAATAATTCATGCATGTTTGAGGAATCCTGTATTTCCTCAGGCTGGAGTGTTCAAAAAATTCACCTACCTCCCATCTCCACCCACTCTGTACTTCCTTGCACAGAGTAAAAAGTAGGAATGCATGTTAATCTTCTATTTCTTTGTCATCTTCATGCAGATTTTTCCCTCTGACTATCTTTCCAGTTTCTCATAGCAATAAAACCACAGGAGAGGTGAGACCAATTAAATAGGGCCAAGGGCTGTTTTTATATAGAAACATCGTCAAACGAGGGACTCTGATGTCCTACTTTAGTGTGACCATTCTGAAATCTGCCCTGCTTCTAGTCTAGACCTGCTTTCCGATTATTTATATCCACATCTGGGTTAATTAGAATGGAGACCAAGGCTGTCCCAGCCATGAGGGGCAGAAGAGGGATAGGAGACATGGAAGCAGCCACTGATCAGAGACAGCTGTCAGAATGAGTGATTTGTGTCAGACGAAACAAAACCCATTTTATTTGAGGTCTTTTCTGAGAATGTTCTTATTGAGCCATCTACAGAACTACAGCAGAAAACTTAAATGGAGTTTTAAAAAATGTTTACCTATTCTGCAATGCCCTGTCCATGTCTCAGTGACTGAAAAACAGAATCAGTTGTATCAGTGGTATGATAATGTGATTGAAACTGATTGTCATACTTTGACCTTGGGAAAACAATGTAAATGCAGAGAAACATGAACAGATTGCAAATGACAAAATCAATAGTGGACTTATTCCTTTCTTTTTTTGGAGAGTCATATGATAAAATAATGAGGAACTACACAATAATTGTTACACAAAAGTCTTGCGGTCAGTACGGACCAACAGCTTTTGCCTCTCTGAATTCCTCATCTTTCTGTGTGTCACATGTCCCTGAGATCTCCATGGTGATCGGGTGTGTGTACAGGAGGCAACTGAGCTGCATGACAGCGATTGGTTCAGAGGTACCGAGAGTGGATGAATGGCGCCTTTCCATAATGGTCACCTAGCAACCAGCGGTTAATCACATGAGGTGAACTTCTATTTCGAAGCCCCTCCCCTTTGCGCACAACAACACAATTGAACATGATCCTCTCAACATAATGCCTCCAATTAGTCTGAAGAGTGGCTTATGACCAACTTGTAATCAGGAATATTTCTACCATTTCCTCAACTACTGTCCGCTCTAATTTGAGTGTGCCCAAACGCCCTGCCAAGAGTAGAGTCCTTGTAATTTGATGAAAGTTGCCTTGTCCATCAGATTGATAAAGAAGCCAAGAACTATTGAGGATGCAGTGGACTCACCAATGTCAATGTATTGCTACTAAATTAGAGCAGCTCCCTGATGATGAAGTAGATGTCCTTGGCTTGGTTTTTCATATTATTCTATGTTGTAACAGAATTTTATAAACTGGCTTACATACATTACATTACTAAAATGTGTACGCTATAGCTTAAGGGAGTAACGTTTATTCAGGTCTTACATAACTGCCCTTTCCCCTTAAGAATGTACTCAGGTATCTGCTTGCTCAGAGTTTTGAAGACTAGTGCACAGGTCAGTGGGCAAAATGGTATGTAGCTTTTTACGCACATTTTCAGAAGTCACCAGAAATAGGGGTTCATGTACCTATAATCTAAATAAGGTAAGGCAAGTAACCTTTTTTGACCCTAAATTGTAAAATTTGTTGTAAACTACAGTGCACAAGACAGAAGATACGCACACAGTCACCCGAAGAACTTCCACAATAAAAAAAATTAAACAAACCAGATGAAAGTAGAAATCCAAGGCACTCCGATATGCCTAGTTATTTTTTATAATGTCTTATTTCAGCACCAACATTTATTGACTCGCGTCTTCATCAGGGCACGTAAAATTCAAGTGCAAGGTGTACACATCACATGCCTGTACTAAAAAATAAACAAATTCAATTTCAGTTTATTTGCCATTTGCAGTAGAAAAATATTCAGCACAATGTTCAATTTCTCAAGATGGTAATGATAAATTGGGCAAGGCAAGTTTATTTGTATAGCACAATTCGTAATTCAAAGTGTTTTACAGAATAAAGAATACATTAAAATCACAATACAAACAAATCAAAACATAAATAGTCATCATAAAATTTTAAAATAGAGATGGGACATTAAATTAGAGAGAATTAGAGAGAAGAGTGCAGAATGAAAAAAAATGAAATGAAAAGCTTTCAGTCATATGCACAGCTAAACAGAATTAAAGGGATTTAAGAAGAAAGAGCTGTATATCAACACTTGTTTAATTTGCCATTCATCAGATCGTGTGAAAGACATAACATAGGTACAGGAAAACAAACCACAAAATCTTATGGGCTATAGTGGAAAAGGCAGCATGAAAATGTTTTGTTAGCTTCAGTTTTTTAAATGGAACAAATTAGTGTTTATGTTAAATGTGTATATTTCTTCCTTAAACAACACCCATTTCATCAAAAATTTTGTATGTCACCTCTACATATGTATTTCAAGAAGTGCAACATTTCAGAAATGATAGAAGTTTAGGTAAAGGTGAAGTAGGTGAAAGTGAATCCTTGAGTCCCCCCACTCAACTGAGCCTATTGGATTAGCGATAGTTAAAGAAGCTTATACAACATGTTCTGTGTGTTGAGACCATCGCATCCTCGAATATGTTTCTTTCTATTGGATTAACTCATACGTGTAGGTGCGAGTAACTGTGCATCTGTTCTCACAGGGCAAACACCTGGCACATCCTTGTCCCCTGGCTCTTCTGTACACGGTGCCTTATTGATTATTCTGTAACCATGGTGATGATCCTTCACTGTCTGATCAGCTCTGTGCAGGTGGCCATTAAATCAATTTCATTTCCTCTGATCACGAACGATGCACAGCAGAAAATAAAAATAGTGCAATGATCAAGACTGGAAAACTTTTTTATCCAACCTGCTTTATGGTTATACCACAAAATGACAGGCCTAATTAAAATATATGCAGGTCTAATCAGCTGTCCCCTACTGGGAATATGCAGGCCATTAAAGTGGAATAATTGTCCTTATTTTTAGTGAAGAACTACCTTAAATCAGAGTGTTACATAAAGTTTCCAAGTCAAGCAGCACATTTAGTTCACATGCTGGTTAGCAGTGTGTAATTAAAGCTAATGATCTTTGTGATGGTGTAGGGACATTATGTGCATTATCGCTGACTGGAATAGAGGAAGCATACAGTATCAGTCTCTGTGGTTTTACTGTTACCATGTTTACACAGTGATATGGATAGTGAATTTGCCTTTGGTCACTGGGGCAGTCCTTTCAGTGTATTCTGCCATATAAAGCCTGTGTTACTGTTGCCTGTCGCCTGGTGGTATCTCCTTACCGGTCTTAGAAATGGGTTGAGCACAGGTATTGATCTGCAGGTGTAAATTACTTTTGTTGCTTCCTTGCCGTGTTTATAATGATTTGTGATGCTGTGGGGGTCATACCATTTACTCATACATTTGTCACACTAGGATTACATTGGGGATGCTAAACCTAAGTGCCAAAATAAAATGCCAAATCAAATGATCTATACTCGATAGTGGAGGCTAAAGTTATTAAAGATAGTTAAGTTCCCTTTCTGTTCTATGCTATAATAGCTGTACTTGTGCATTGTTATATTCAAACCGATGCAGCTGACTTCAGATCAACTATATCACACAACAGCAGCTTTGTCCACTTTTACTTTAGTACAGTGATAAAGCCGTCTTTTGTTCAGCCATAACGTTAGTGCTCGTGTATCCATGACAACTGATGGTCTCTGAATTCACTTTAATTACTGTCAAAAATGTAATTGTGATGTTTTTAATAAAGTTTTTTTTCCTCATAGTGTTAGCTAAGTTAATGGAATCAGAACATGCAGAGTGGCTACTTTGGAGACACACATTTGAAGGTCTTGTGATGTAAAGATCTCCTTTTGGATTTACAGTTGAGGCTTTATATTGTTATGGTGAGAAATGCCTACATTTGCCACACTAAGGGAGTTATTACTCTCTGTAAGTGGATCCATCTGCAATTTGCAAATGTTTTGTTGTTAGGCATTTCCCAATGACAAAACTTCGGTTTTATTGATAGGAAATGGAACATCCAGCTTCACTGGAAAACACATTTACAAACTACATTCTAATTGGTATCATTATGTCTCTGGAAAGCTCATATCTGGTAATGGACACTTGTGAACCCCACTTATTCTCCTAATGTTCAAGATCTCATTAACATCTGCTAAGTGGAATTATTTAGCACTGTAATGCACTTTTCAACATAATAGTGTTATCCTCCTTTTGTTTCTCCATATTTATATTTTATATTTTATATGGCATAAAAGGTTGAATAAATAATTGACATTACTAAAGTGTTTCATTCTGCTATTTATTATAGCTCATGCTTTTTCTAACAATATTGTAGATTTCTAATAATTTTTGTAGTTTAAATCTGCTTGGGTGGTTGTGCTGGTGGCATAAATTAATCATAATATGACCTTTATTGTATGTTTACATTATTATCGTGACAGGCCTATCACTAGTTTAACAGATGGGGAAAATATAAAATGTTAAAGACCATAGACTACAGACTATAAAACATTTTACCTAATGGATTTGACTGTAAAACAATGATCAAAGTAGACCTGATTTTAACAGTAAGTCTGTGTATTCATGCAGCCATGTTTCTGACGGCACCCAATTTTGTCCAATCACACAGTGACACCCACAGCAAGAACCCTTCATGTTAAGCGGTGTGTGAGCCTCTGTTTGTGACATGCTTTTAATCAATGGCCTAAAGTGCTTCAGCAAAGTGGGGAAGAGCAGGGGGGCTGCAGTAGATTAATTCCCCCGAAACTACCTCCTATTACGTTGTGAATAGTTACAATTATTCGAAAAATAAAAAAGCTATCTCTGTGTAATGAAATAGCTGCCTAACATTACCAAAGCACGAGCCCAAGTTGTGTTTTTTGTGTGTTTGCACTACATTTCCCAGAATTCCTTGCGGTATTATGCGGTCCATATAAATAGTAACGAAAGGGGCGTTCCTCAGTGACATGTGGAGGAGGTAAGAAGCGGATTGTTGCTGAGGGCACATTCAGCTGTCAGAGATAACGCCGCTCGCTCCGCCAGATCGCAGGTACCTGGAGTTTCGCGGCCATGGACTTAACCCGGGGATAGCGCGCTGTAAATGATCCCTCGCTGACCCACTTGAACGCCTTTGCCTGCTCTGGTCTTTTCCACCTTCTTTGCTTCGTGCCAGGTAAAATGAGCCTAGTTTTCCAGCTCATGCATTGTTCTTTTTTGTTTCAGCATCCCTTTTAAGGAAGTGGCCCACGCGAATGTTGTACAGTAGACAAGATCGTACAGTGAACGCCTCATTTAGCTGCGAGATCTCTGTGATTTTGGGCTGTCAAGAGTGTTGTCATGCCTTTCAAAGAGTAGGTTATTATTTAATGTGCCAACCGACAGTTTATTGAAGGATCTACTACAAAAGCATCATTTACTACTTTATGACAAGAGTTTTTTCTTAGGCCACACTGTTAAATGAGTTAAGACATGTTTTATCCAGTTCATTCTTTCTATTCAAAGCACCCTATGGAGCACATGAGTAACCTTGTATTATTTACCTGTTTCATCTTGCATACCAAGGATAATCTAGATTCCAAAACAACGCTAAATAGCCTTTGTTTTCTTAGAGATAGACACATAAGATTATTCTAATATTTATTGTTTGTTTATTCCATTTCAGTCCAGTCCTTAGGCACCATGTCAGACAAGATGTCAAGTTTCCTCCACATTGGGGACATTTGCTCCCTGTATGCAGAAGGCTCCACCGCTGGATTCATCAGCACTTTGGGGTATGTTGCGTTTCTAACTTTCCTGATGAGCAGTACGGAATATGATTATTGCAGGAAGCACAGTAATAGCTCTGACTATTGAACACGCATATTGTTAATATTTCCTACATTATAGCCCTGTGTGAGTTTTAATGATCGTAAATTCCTGTAAATTGTAGAAATGTCAAAAGTATCAACAATTAAATGCTAAAACTGGTGTCAAAACTAGATATAATTTTGAGCATAATGACACTGAAAAAGAAATGGCATAAATAGGGCAAAAATTGACCTTTTCTGAATATTTTTCAGCATGCTCTAGATCTTTATCAGAACAAGTAAAAAAACACATGGTAATAATGAAACTATTATTACTTTGTGATGTTTTTTTTTATTGTATTGTATTGATAATCAAGCCTATTTCATATTCAAAATAGAGTTTTTGACTTCACTTAGCCAAAGATGTCCCAATATTAATATTAGTCTCTGGTAAATGGCCAAATCACAGACCATATAAAGAAGTGGACTAAGGCAGTGTCGTCACCCACAGTGTTCGACTCCAGTCAAATGAAGCTCACCATTCCAGCAGTTACAGGGGCAAATTTGGAGCCAGGTCCACATTAGGAGTTAGAATTTATTCACGGACAAAATAATGAAATAAAAAACACCAGTATCATGTAGAGCAGGTCAATATGAACATTTTAAGACCAAAATGACGAGTCTCACAGCAGCAGTTACAGAGAGAGGGGTGACAGTTTTTCAATGTAAAGTCAATTGGCAAAAAAACATGTCGATGGAGCCAGAAGCATCCCCTATTCCTATTTAGAATATAATATATACAGTCTATGGACCAAATTTAAAAAAACTTTACTGAAACGAGTAGGTTGAGGATAGTGGTTAAGTGATAGTAACAATTAATATACGTTTAATTTCCAATGTTGACACTGAATATCTGAGTTCATTTTAGTTTGTTAGTGGTGGTAGATCCTTGGCAGTTTCCCTCTTTTTATTTGCTGTATCTTTGTGCCTGGCCAGCCTTAAATTACCCCGTCTCTTCCTGTTGCACTGAGAGCCATTAAGCACCATCACTTGACATCTTCCCTCCTCTGTAATTACAGCCTGAGTTTAGAAGTACATCATTATCAGGACTAATCAAGTGCCCAATCTGCCATGTTTGGGGAAAATGCTCCCCACTCTATTTCTATTTATTTATTTATTTTTTGTTTCTTCATGTCAGCGGTTCTACTCTGAGAGGCACATGTGTTGTCGTCTTCTTCTCCTTTACGAGCTGGAGTCTACTTCCTCTTACTGTGTCACTGGTCTGTTTACCACTTGCGAGTCCCTTTTTTTGCAGAATCCTTGCTCTTTCACAGTTGGGTGTTATGCGTCACCTTCCATGGCAACTGAATGTGTGCACATCTTTGAGGCTTGTTTGTCAAATCTCTCATCTTGTGTGGTTATGTCTGCTGATAAGTCTGCCTTCCGCTTCTTAAGTCCTCTACATTACACAGTAGCGGACACAGTTATAAATAGCATTATTCTTTTGTATCAGGTGATGCTGATGCTGACACTGCTAAGAGTGACCCCTAAACTCACACCTGTCCAGGAAGGAGGAGGACTTTTTAATTTGTTGATGCAGTAGAAAGTAATGTGATGTAAATATATGCGATAAATGATAATACTGAAACTAATTTATCCCTCTGACACGATAACCCAAGAGCAGGTTTAATTCTAAATGTACATTACTGTTAAAAAATGATGAGCTGCAATTAAAATAAAAAAAACAGCATAATGAATCTCTTAGTAGTTACTTTGCATTGGTAATGAGGTAATAGAAGGTATTCATTCAATCTTTTGCGGCTTAAATCTGAAAAATTATTTTTTAAAATCCAACTATCCAAAGAAAAAAGTACACACAGTAAATACTGACCTAAAAACATATTGCTCCAGCTTTCGTATATTGAACGATAAGTCGATATCCTAATAATTGTGACAGGCCTGGCTGAGAACAGTGTGCGTGGTCTCAAATGTATCACTCAAAAAAGTTGTCCTTGTTCTTAAAACTGTGCCAAAACACGTACCTCTGCCATTAGGAAAATTAAAAAGTTTGGTCGAGTTTGTAACGTTGTTTGCCTTGTGATGCCAAGTATAAAACTATACTTACAACTTATAACAAGTACAAGACCACATGGTAATAATGAAACTATTTTAATATCATTGTGGTGTAGATTATCAAGCGTATTTCTAAAATGAGTTTCTAATTTTCAGGGATGTAAGAAAAAATCAATTCAGTGATATTTGCGATACTTCATTGCGTGATTCTCGCATCAATCCATAATGCATCCGAATCGATTTTTTAAAGTCATGTTCTTCATAAACAAATCACAAGTTCAATTTACTGTTCTGATAATTTAAAAATTAAACTATGTATTTCCTCCAATTTTGGACTCATGAAGGTGCACTTGATCATAGTATTATTATTATTCATAAATCACAGTATATCATCCTGTGATTTAGTATTGGGAAATATCGTGATATATTGAATCGTAGCAGTGATATTGTGATATGTATCGTATCGCTAGATTAATGGCAATGCACACTCCTAGCAATTTTAGTATAGTGACAACACTACAACACTGCTCTGATGTTTTTGATAAATAAGGCAGGATTTTGTTGCAAGATTTGTTAATTTAAAGGAACTGAGATTGAAAATGTATCTTATGTGTGTTGATTTTAGGTATAATATATTTTGTTAAAAAGAGAAGATTAATTAATTAATGTTATTTTATCATAAAATTTCACATTTTTAGCCTCTGAGACAATTAGTTGCATAACCTATGTACAGTGTGAAGAAAATGAATCAGTGGTCATCCATCTAACCAGTCAAATGTCTTAAAAAAAAATAAAAATCTGTGTTTAAACTTTCATTATTTCTGTACTATTCACTGCTTAGAGTTAGACCAAAGACCACATACCACAGAGTTGTTTTAGCTTTTTGTACCTAAAATGTGTCCCTATACCAGAAAAAAAAATAATTTTGTCTCTTTCAGTAAGTGTGGGATTCTTCTGATCTTAACTTCCTTTGGTGTTCTGTTACTTTTACTATGGATTTTAAGATAAACTTTGAAACTGTTTCAACCAGTAAACGAATAGGCCTACACGTCTCACTTTAATATCACTAATCAGGTTTAGTGCTTCTGTAATTGTATTCCCTTAATAATGAGACTCTCATTATCAGCACCAGTATATGCCAGGATTGTATTTGGAAATGTTTATACGTGAGGATTTTTTTCCCAGACAAATGCATAAAACATGTAGAATCCCTTAGTTGTACCTAAGGTTTAACTTTTTAACTTTAACTATTTCTTAATGTAACGCTAATTAAAGGCTAGGCAACACTAACTGCGCTAAAGTAGATTAGTGAATACAGAAGATGATGGTTCGTGAAGGAGCCCGAGGTGTAAATGAAGTACAGACCATAAGAATTTGAGTTATTGTATGTATATTGAGTTGAACTTTTTTTTCCACAAATACACAGTAATAGTCAGGTAATAACCAACCAAGGAAAAAAAATAACACAAAAACAGCTGACAAAAGGTCAGCTCTCACTTTTCGGTTTGAATCAAGTCTTTTCCCCAAAAAAAAATATTTGCCCTTCTCTTGTTTAGAGTTCAGGGTGAGAGTTCAAGAGTCAGGGTTTAAAAAAAACAAATCCAACGGGTAAGTTGCAGAAGTTGAGTTTTTATGGGTCAAGCAGCGGTGGAAACGAAAAGCATTGTCCTACCGCTCTGTTTTGGTCTAGCTCGCCATCAGTGTCTGTGGAGACCGGAAGTTGATGAGGTAGTTGGTTCCACCCATACAAAAAAACCTGACCTAAAAAGGTCAAAACACAAATAAATATTTCATTAATATACTAATGTAAACTAATGTACTACTAATGTAACCTAACATAACAAATGAAAACAATGCATGATTAACATACATGAGGAAAAATACAATTATGGTATACACCATTAACAGACATGAATAATTAATTAATTATAATTAATATAATTATTCTTGCTGAAATTAATTCATAAAACAGATGAATTAGTTAAATACATCAACCAATTACTATAGTAATTTAATTAATTAATTCATTCATTCGAAACAAGTGCACTTAATTCACGCATTCAAAATGTCTATATTTGTACAAATACTCAACCAGAGTGTATCAATCAAGTGTTGCGCAACAATAGGAAAACACGTAGCTACGTGAATACAAAACTTCTTAAAGCATTTAGCGTTAGCTAAATAGAGCGCTTAACTTGGATAAACGTCCTGAAAGGCGCTTCTATATTTTCAATATTAAGTTAAATTAAAGAGCTGCCTGTAATTCGGCTTTATTACAATACATCATTAAATAGTGAAAGAAAACTTTTACCTGAGTTTTCCGGGGCTGACACACAAAACTCCGTGCACGCCAACCAGTTAACATGCACGGAGGCTCTATGAGAGAGATCTGCAAGGAGCAGGTGACGATTTTAGTTAATAAAATGAATTAGCAATTGTTTAGACGGTTGGAATTTTCTGAGGTAGTATTATAGGTGTTGGCAAAGTCTCACCTTAATATGCAGTTTGAATAGTGCAAATTTCAAAGTTTGATCGCTTTGTTTGCTGAAGAGACCATGCCACAGCCACAGCGGAGGGAAGGGGAAGTCAAGTAGGAAACTTAAAGGAAAGGGAAAGTACGGGCAGCTGCAACTCGAAGTGGACCCGCCAAAATAAAAGTATCCGCCTTAAATGCGGGGTTACAGGTTCCCCCCCTAAACTCATGTATGGCCTCATACATGGAGATGGCTGGTGACAGAGAGGTGGTTCACAGGAAGTCGTGTTCAAAGGAGTCTCTTCAAGTTGCAGTGCAGAGGCAAATGCAGTACTGAGTCCTTGGAACAGGGATTGGATACTGTGCAGGACTGGGTTACCAAGCCTCGAGTATTGCAGGCGATCAGGAGGCTGGCGTCTTCGAATGGGGCGTCGGGCTAATGGTTCAGACTCTGGGCTAGAGTTTTCCACTTCAGGTTGTGCCTCAGAATCACTAGAGATGCTGACAGGCTCTAGGGTGTGAAGAGTCGGGCTGGACGGAGGCACTTTCCTCTGACAGCTCCTGAATCACCGGAGCGTCGAGTTCTTGTACTGAGTCAGCATCCAAATCAACTGGGTCTCGGTCAAAATCAGGGACGACAGCAGGCTCAGCTACAGACTCCATGTCATTCCCCACCGCCACGGATTCCACTTTCTTAACACTCTGTGGTGGCTGGCCAGGCGGAATCACAGGTGCAGCAAGAGGAGCAATTGGAGGCGTGGAGATGCGTGGTATATCCATCACCGAGGTGAATTTGACAGGGTAGGAGCTGGAAACAGGTAGGTCAGGTAGGTACGTTTCTGACATATCTTCATCACTTTCTGGCAGGTCTCGAGTTACTGGAGTTGTCCAGGTTACTGAGGTCACTGACTGTTTTGGCTTGTCTGGCTTGGAAGCTGGTGTCAGGTAGCCACAAGGCAGGAGCAGGTCTCTGTGGAGAGTTCGGATGGGGCGGTCTTGCCCCTCTGGCTTGACTGTATAGACGGGAAGAGTGCCGGCTTTCTTCTCAACTATGTATACGCTGGGCTCCCATTTGTCAGCTAGTTTGTGTTTCCTCAGATTGACATTTCTGACCAGAACTCTGTCCCCAACTGACAGTTCTGAGGCCAGAATTGCTGGTCGAATCTGAGTTTGTTTCTTCCCATTACCTTCTCTGCATTTTGTTGCGATCTTGTAGCTTTCTTTGAGATGAGATTTAAGTTTTCAACATACTGTGAATGAGACATGGACTGGTTTTCAGACAGAGGCAAGCCAAAAGCTAGGTCAACGGGCAAGTTTAGGTTGTCTGCCGAACATTAGTTCGTAAGGTGAATAACCGGTGACGCGTCATTACGTGTACAGTTATAAGCATGTACCAGGGGTTTGACAAAGTCTTTCCAGTGTGTCTTATCTTGTTCTTGTAGGGTACCCAACATGCTGAGGAGAGTGCGGTTGAATCGTTTCCACCGGGTTGCCACGGGATGGTAAGGCGTGGTTCTAATTTTGTGGATTCCAGCCATTTGACAGAGCTCCTTGATGGTATGTGATTCAAAAATCAGGCCCTTGGTCGCTGTGGAGTCTTTCCGGTATTCCATAATGAATTAGGAAGTTGTCCCACAGGGCTTTGGCAAACTGTCTTGGCTCGCTGATTAGGTGTTGGCACCGCCACTGCATATTTTGTGAAATGATCAGTGATGACAAGAACATCTTTTGTGTTGCTTCGATCTGGTTCTATTGACAAAAATCCATGCAAACGAAGTTCAAGTGGTCTTGAAGTTTTGATGTTGACGAGTGGTGCAGCTTTCAGGAAGTGTCTTTCTCCCGCACATCTCTCACATGTTTTGATTTTATTACTGACATCAACGGACATCCGTGGCCAAAAGAACCGAGATCTGACCAGGTCGAGAGTTCTCTCTGTTCCCAGATGGCCCATTTTATCATGCAACTGGTAGAGGACCTCCAGCCGACACTCCTCGGGAAGGACGAGTTGATAAGTAGGCTCTCCATTGACGCTCCTTTTCTGGACTAGCATTATTGTGGAGCTCCAGACGTGTTAGTTCTCGAGCAGGAGTGGCAAGTCAGGGAGCTGTTCTCGAGAGAAGGGGCGGAGATTCTCCTTCTAATTGGGCAAGAATGTGCTGGATGACTGGATCTGCTCGTTGTTTTTCAGCAATCTCAGCATCAGTAAGGGTGTGCAAGACAGGTGAAGAGAACTGGGAATCATTGATGAAGCTGTCTGGCAGGCTGTCAGCATTAATGGAGAGAGTTTGAACAAAAGCAGTGACTTGATCTTCGTGAGGTGAGCTGTACGAGTTGTCTGTCACATATGGCTTGACTGAATGCTGGTCAATACAGATACAGGATGGATCTTCAAGATGCTGTTCAGTGAATCTCAATATTCTCTCGCTCCTTTTTGTGACCGGGCACCTTCAGCTCGCTTCTTCATGAGGTCTCCGAGAGAGTCCATCAGCATCAGCATTCAACTTTCCAGCTCGGTAGATAATCTTGAATGTGAAGGTTGAGAGAGCAGAGAGCCACCTGTAACTTGTTGCATCCAGTTTTGCAGAGGTCAGCAGGTATCGCCAGTGGATTGCTGTCTGTAACCACAGTGAATTCGGATCCATACAGGTAGTCGCTAAATTTTTCCGTTACAGCCCATTTCAGTGCCAAGAACTCCAGTTTGTGGGCCGAGTAACGACTCTCACTGCGTGACAGGCCTCTGCTGGCATATGCAACCACTCTGTTTCGTCCATAATGGTCCTGGTACAAGACTGCCCCAAGGCCAGTAAAGCTAGCATCCGTGTGCAAGATGAAAGGTTTGCTCGGATCGCAAAAAGGCAAGAACGGGGCTGTGGTGAGTTTCTGGATTATGTCTTCAAAGGCTTGTTGGCAAGCAGGGGTCCAGCTGCTTCAGCAAAGGTTCTTTGGATGGAAATAGTGTTGAGATGGTTTCATTTGCTTGGACCTTTTATGGCTGGGTGGATATCCAGAAGTTAATTCGTGAGGGGTCTGACGATTGACGAAAGTATCCCTGCACAAACCTCCGGTAGTAGCCTGCAAAACCAAGGAATGATCGGAGCTCTTTGAGGGTTTTAGGAACTGGCCAAGATGTTAAGGTAGCAATCTTGTCGGGTCGGTTTCCACTCGCTACTAGAGACAATATGGCCAAGGTAGCGGACTTGGACGCCTGGAAGAAAACACACTTTTCCACTGACAGCTTTAATCCAAACTCCTTCAGACGTTGGAGGACTTTCATGAGCCGTTGTTCATGCTCTTCTAGAGTTGGGGCAAAAACTATCAGGTCGCCGATGAAGACGAGCTTCCTTCAGGTTCATGTCACCCATGCAACGCCTCCATGAGCCGTTGGAAAGTGCTTGAGCATTGGTCACCCCTTGAGGCATTCGGTTAAATTCATAGAACCCTAGGGGGCAGACGAATGCGGTCTTGGCTTTGTCTCTCTCCTCCATCTCGATCTGGTAATACCCAGATTTCAGGTCCAACACCGAGAACCATGTAGAACCAGAGAGCGCTGAAAATGTGTCCTCCAGTTTAGGCAGTGCATAGGCATCCTTGATAGTTTGGACATTCAACTTCCTGTAATCAATGCAGAGTCTTACTGTGCCATTTTTCTTTCTCCACAACAACAATAGGGGGCGCAAAGGGTGAATTGGACTCAGATGACACCAGATTGTAACAGTTCTTGAATGTGGTTTCGAACAGCATCAACATCTTGAGGATGGATTGGTCTAGGCCGTTGTTTGAAAGCAGATGGATCGGACAGTTTGATTTCATGTTTTACTTTGTCTGTACGACCAAAGTCCAGATCGTGCTTTGCAAACACCTCTGGGATGCTATCGAGCATGGCTGTCACACGCTGCTTCCATTCTGGTGAAAGTGGCGAATCTCCAAAGTTGTACTTCAGTTTAGATGGCTCTGCAGAGTGAGGAGGCTGAGGAACATTTTGCTCTGGTTGAAGAATTGACTGGATGGCACTGAGTTCGGCGATGGATGCTCTGGCAGGTATAACAATGTCATGGTCCGACTCATTGGTGATTACCACTGGCAGACGAGCAGGTTGGATTGGAGGTAGGTCGACAAGGCATGATTTCACCATTAAACCGCCAGGAAGGGAGAATGAGACTGGATGTTGGATAACAACTTCTCTCTCACCTTGCAGAAAAGGAGAAACCGCAAGAGCGTCCAGTACTACGGTTTGGCCTGCAGGGATTGTTTGTGGCATGTTAGATTGCATTCTCAGAACCCCATGATGGTCATCAGTTGTTAACTTGTGTCTAATTTCCAAAATCTTGAGTACTGCTCTGTATCCAAAAGGCGCTGGTTGGAACTGTGACAGTGACTGGCAGTGCAGGTCATAAACGGCATCCAATGTATTTGTGCCAATGAGAATGGGGGGTTGTGAAGAACGTAGATCAGGGACAATCAATGCCAGAGTGTCAATGTACATCTCTTCTCCTAAGAATTCTGAAGGAAATGTCAAATCCAGCTCCACATATCCTATATAAGGCACACATTGCCCATTAGCCCCCTCCACTTCAAGAAGATTGTTCAATGGCTTGATTTCATGATCCGGCAGGTAGGTATTGTAAAATGACTGGGAAATTGTTGTAACTTGAGAACCAGTGTCAAAGAGGCAAGGGATCTTGGTTCCTTTGATCTTGATCTCTCCAGTGCTTTTTGGGCCAACTAACCCCCTTGGCAATGAGGAAAGTGAGTGTTTGGTGGGGGACAAGACCGGTTGTAGCTTCCACATGTCCCTCTGAAGAAGCTGCTTCTAGTTTAATGGATTTCTGGTTTCCCAAGATTGCTGCTTTTGTCTGAGTTGTTTCAGCCTCTACCAGACTGGGATTTGGCTCATCGATACAGTTTGGGGCGATGTGGCCATCTTGTTCAAGACTAAGCAAAACCACGGCTTAGGTTTGCTGGCTGGCTGTCTTTGTTTCTGTTTCTTTTGGTTATGATCAACTTTAGTGGAGCTGGGTGATTTCTTGGACAGCAGGGCGGACATTTGACTCTGAAGTTTCATCATTTGTTTTCTGAGCTCTTCAATTGCACTTGAGTCTGAGGTATGGCCACAGGAGCATGCACTGGCACTCTGAGTTTGTAGTTGAGCGGTGTGCTTGACAGATGGAATGTGTTTTTCATTAGTGTTTCTTTTGCTGCCTGCCTGTCTTCTTCAGTTCTGAGAGTGAATAGCAAGTCTGCGAAGGAAGGTGGTTGGTCTTTTTTCTGCTCCAGTTGTAACTTGTTTATTACTGCATTATCCCAGCAACCTCGGCAGAATTGCTTTAGCAGGTGTTTGTCCGTATCAGTTGCTGCAATACCACCACGCTTCACCACTGTGCTGAGAGATAATTGGAGTCTTTGCAGGTAAGAAGATGGTCTCTCTCCATGATCTTGGAAGGTGTTTAAGAACTTTGCAAATAATTCTTCTCCATCTTCAACCGTGGAATAAGCAGAATCAAGAACACGCAGGAATGTTGCAGGCAGGGCATTTGGTCCTAGACTTTTCACCAGATCAGCAGCAGGGGGCAATAGACTTTCAATAATACGTCTTGGTGATGCAGTGGAGCAAGGCTTGGATCGGGCATTCAGTAATTCAATTTGTGACTTCCAAGAATCGTGAATCTACTTCATGAGAGGGCTTTGGAAGTTTTCCGGAGAATGTGCGAGTCAATGGAGACAGAGACTGAGCGTTAAAATCGCCTTTTTCGCACAATATGTTCCACAACAACACGTTGTATCTCAGGTGGGTTCAAATCATGGCCCTGAGAGCGAAATTGTGGGCCCCGGTTGACAGCTTGTCCTGGCCGGTTAGAGGGTGAAGGTTGTGAGGACAGGGGCACTGGTTGAGGCTGACAGACTGTGGCAGTCGATAGTACATAAGCAGTGTTTTTCGCCATATCGCATCTTCATCCTCATTATCCCCATCATCGCCATCCTCCTCTCCTCCAGTGGCTAACAAGCCCAAATGTGCGCTCATTTGATCCATAGCCCCTTTTAATAGTTCTTCAAACGGTCGACCAGTTTGTTGGGAAAGGCGTCTCAGTTCTTGGAGATAGTCAATGGATTGGGAAGTTTCCGCTGTGGCTGTGGCAACTGCGAGTAATTTAACAACATATTCAACGTTTGCAGCTATACGAGATGTGTACGTGTAAGGCAAAAGCGGTTTTAGCTGTGCTAAAGCTGCAGCGTTCACAAACTCAACGGTCAGGTTTTTGTAAAATGGATTTTGCGGGTCGGCAACTGTAAACGACATCCTAATCTCACCATAACTGCGTAAATGATCAATGATTTCATCTTCTGCATGAGTATTTGTAACACCAGAAACAATTACTGCATTGGCAATAGAAATGCCAGTTTTTACAAAATAATCCATGGTTCAAGTCAACCAAACTTTTTTTTTTTTTTTTTTTGACAAATGTATTGAAAACACAGATATGGACGATAAATCACCCACACGATCAGAAGATTCTAGGTTCGACTCCTGGCTAGCTCGCCACTTGTAACGCTAATTAAAGGCTAGGCAACACTAACTGCGCTAAAGTAGATTAGTGAATACAGAAGATGATGGTTCGTGAAGGAGCCCGAGGTGTAAATGAAGTACAGACCATAAGAATTTGAGTTATTGTATGTATATTGAGTTGAACTTTTTTTTCCACAAATACACAGTAATAGTCAGGTAATAACCAACCAAGGAAAAAAAATAACACAAAAACAGCTGACAAAAGGTCAGCTCTCACTTTTCGGTTTGAATAAAGTCTTTTCCCCTCAAAAAAAATATTTGCCCTTCTCTTGTTTAGAGTTCAGGGTGAGAGTTCAGGAGTCAGGGTTTAAAAAAAACAAATCCAATGGGTAAGTTGCAGAATTTGAGTTTTTATGGGTCAAGCATCGGAGGAAACTAAAAGCATTGTCCTACCGATCTGTTTTGGTATAGCTCGCCATCAGTGTCTGTGGAGACCCGGAAGTTGATGAGGTAGTTGGTCCCACCCATTATTAAAAAACCTGACCTAAAAAGGTCAAAACACAAATAAATATTTCATTAATATACTAATGTAAACTAATGTACTACTAATGTAACCTAACATAACAAATGAAAACAATGCATGATTAACATACATGAGGAAAAATACAATTATGGTATACACCATTAACAGACATGAATAATTAATTAATTATAATTAATATAATTATTCTTGCTGAAATTAATTCATAAAACAGATGAATTAGTTAAATACATCAACCAATTACTATAGTAATTTAATTAATTAATTCATTCATTCGAAACAAGTGCACTTAATTCACGCATTCAAAATGTCTATATTTGTACAAATACTCAACCAGAGTGTATCAATCAAGTGTTGCGCAACAATAGGAAAACACGTAGCTACGTGAATACAAAACTTCTTAAAGCATTTAGCGTTAGCTAAATAGAGCGCTTAACTTGGATAAACGTCCTGAAAGGCGCTTCTATATTTTCAATATTAAGTTAAATTAAAGAGCTGCCTGTAATTCGGCTTTATTACAATACATCATTAAATAGTGAAAGAAAACTTTTACCTGAGTTTTCCGGGGCTGACACACAAAACTCCGTGCACGGCCAACCGGTTAACATGCACGGAGGCTCTATGAGAGATCTGCAAGGAGCAGGTGACGATTTTAGTTAATAAAATGAATTAGCAATTGTTTAGACGGTTGGAATTTTCTGAGGTAGTATTATAGGTGTTGGCAAAAGTCTCACCTTAATATGCAGTTTGAATAGTGCAAATTTCCAAAGTTTGATCGCTTTGTTTGCTGAAGAGACCATGCCACAGCCACAGCGGAGGGAAGGGGAAGTCAAGTAGGGAAACTTAAAGGAAAGGGAAAGTACGGGCAGCGGCACCGGAAGTGGACCCGCCAAAATAAAAGTATCCGTCTTAAATGCGGGTTACATTAAGCAATATTGAGATTCAGTTAACTCCAGTTTTCACTCTAGGGTCTATAACTAATACTCTGTCTGGAAAAGATGTGGTTGGAGCAGAGTTCAGAGTCTGAAGACAGAAGAAACTGGTTCAAACTGCACAATATTATCTGGATTACATTTGTGAAATTAATTTTGAAAGCTTTTTAAAATGTTGTTTTTGAAAAGATAATATTAAATGAAATTGAAAATTAAGATTTATCTATATTGGTAAAAATTATTGTGATTCATTTTTGCCATTTCGCCCAGCCTTATTTGATACTATTTTCTTGGATGCGTGACTAACCATTATTAAATGTTTTCAGACTTGTGGATGACCGCTGTGTGGTACAACCGGACACTGGTGACCTTAACAACCCCCCCAAGAAATTCAGAGGTAAGGGTCTGGTTGTAATTCTTACAAAATATGAGTTGTGAATTTGCTCAACTTTTAAAAATGTAAACAGCATAAAAACTATGTAGGACTGCAACAAATGATTATAGTAGTCGATTAATCAGCAATAACATTTTTGATTAGTCAAATTAATATTCCTCTTATACACTGAAGAAAAGGTTGCTGGATTTGTGCAAAAAAAAAAAAAAAAGGAAAGTGGTTTCGTGCAATAAAATTATGTTTAGGCTTTGAAACCTATTCAATCCCCTCACATATTTTTCTCAGAACGTGCACATACATTTTTCATGTTGATGAAATGTGATCAAATCATGATGAATATGCATATCTTATGTAAATTTGCCATTTTTATGTTTTTATTTATTATATACAGTTTTATTCTGTCAACACAATTACTTTAACATGCAACATCAAATGTCCTTAAAGGGTTTTAAAGTAAAAGAATACAAAAACCTATTTAGTTTTCCACATTTGTGTATTGTCCTAAACAGAATCAAACACACAGAGAGCACAGGTACAGGTGTGAAGACACATGATTATATTGTGATGATCGGCTCTGTGTAGAGCTTTAAAAATATACTTAAGCACTAATTACTCTCTAATACAATACTGGACCAGCACAGAATCACAGTGAACATTAGAATTGTACATGCAGGAACTATATTCACCATGTGCTGCTTTTCTTCCTCCGAATGCAGTTTATCTGCTATAAAGTCCTCCTACTGCCCCATCACCCTGTAGAAACACATGATAACTGATTCACTAGGAAGTATAAGTCGAAAAAATATAATTCTGATAAAATAGTGGGTTTACTTACTTTCTTTATCTGTGGTCTTCCTTTGTTCTGAAAGATACAAAGATTTTATTTTGCTTTAGTCAACAGAGCAACACATTTTTTTTTCTCTTATCCAGGAAAGTCCCATTGAGATTACTAATCTCTTTTTCAAGGGAGTCCTGCCATGCACACATCACTTTCACACTAGGCAATGTGGGTGAAGTGTCTTGCCTAAGGACACAACACCAGTTTTTTTTGTGACTGGCACCCCCCTGTGGTACCTGGAATTCCCAGTGGTCTCCCATCCAAATGCTAACCAGGCCCGGCCCTGCTGAGCTTCTGAGATCTAACGGGATCAGGCTTTGACGAGCCGGTATGGCCATTCAGATCTTAGGACTGTCACACACTTGTAGATGGACAGTCATGCTGCAAATTGTTTCATGGAATTTATAATTTTTCTCCAAATTCAAGTAAAACAAGACAAAAATGTGTTTACAATTCATTCTAAGCCAGAGAAAGCGTAAATATAATTGGGCTTTTAGAAAACCTTGCCAGTATTGAGAAGACATGTTAAATGTAAAACAGTATTTTCATTTATCACAGAAAAAAAGGTCTTTTAGCCTAGTATTTGAATAAACATGTTGTAACATAATCTATTGGCTTTTTGAAAACATTCCCAGGCTTGAGAAAACATGTTATGTAAAACCTTAACACCATTTTCATCACGCATAAAAATGAATATCATCAATGGTAGGCTATAGCCTAGGCTACTGCAAGAGCAGCTGGCAAACGCATAGCCTGTCTACTCATATATCGAAGAATTGAATCTCTGCCAGGGAGGTCTGAACGTAGCAGACGTCCATTTATTTCTGCACAGGCCAGAGTGCACATCCATAAGAATGAAAGTGCCATACGATTAATTGCGTTATTGCGTTTTTGCGTATCTCGTTGATTGGTGAAAACAAAAAATGGCCAAATTTGTTGAAAGAGCCCAAATATTATCTGCCCACCTAAGGCTTCCCCTCTCCTCTTGACGTAGTCAAAAGAAGCCTCGAACACGGCATCTGACTGTCCTGTGTCTTGAACTTTCCCGAGTTCCCGAGGGAGGAGCTTCACAACAAATGAGAACACAGTTATGTTTCCTCAGCGTGATCATTTGAAATCAGAAATGGTTTATTCTTTTCTGACATTTAGATTTAATAATTCCACAGTCATAAACTGTATCAAATGCAAAGCCTGGCCACCGTATTAAACAAATACATTTGGTATAGGTGAGTCTATACGCTTTCATGTTTATTGTTTTCATAGGATGCTTGTCGCAAGATGAAATAGTTGATGTTTTTAATCAGTATGGTCTATTAGCCAGTATTGTGACGCCATAGAAAGGGACTATTTTCATGCAGCCCTTTTAAACACATATGGCTACAGCAGGCAGGTGGTTAAAATGACTGTGTTTTGTTAAAGATCCCCACACATTGTGGTCTTGTGCTGTGACTAATCACAGTCTAATTAACAACAGGGCACGTGTCACACCAGTCATTTAGTGTTGAGCTATTTATGCTGAAAATGTTGTTGTCTTTGATAGTCTGAAAAATGTCATGAGATTTCAAGAAATACCATGGTGACCACAAGGAGGGTTTTTACTCTAATAATAAGAATATTTTTAAGGCATTTTTTAACTGTCTAAAACAACTTGATCTGATTACAGCTTTTAAAGTTAAAAGGTAAAAATAAAAAGTAAAGTGGTAGATAGAGATATTAACTGATCCCACATGTTTATTAGGCCTTTGTCCACGAACATTAGTCTTTTGATGGAAGATTTAATGTTAAAAGTCCTTTCGATGAAACCACCTGATGATAACTGAGCTTCAAAACAGATTTTTAAAACTACATTAGGAACATACAGTTTGAGCTAAACACATTTTATTTTACAGTTCAACTTTACCCAGTCATTTTGACCTCCACATCAGCTGTTTGTGAGTAGGTCTTGCCATCCCTCCTGTCTCGTCTGTGATTGGTTTCCCTCTACCCATTAATTACATTTCCATCAACTCAAGGTCATCCTCAGCATCATCATGTCCTGACCTTTGCTACGTCTCCTGTTTTTTATTTACTGTCTCTTCATTTGATAGATGGTAGAAAAATGTTAGAAAATACTTGATCTTAGTCGTACACTACACTGACTGACAAAGCTTCTAGCAAAAGCCCTGCGGTGGTATATGCTTTGGTGCGCTGTTTGAATATGTCTAAACTAAAATGCACGCAAGTAGACAGTTCTACAGTAATGAGTTTTGATAGAAATTTATGCCCTATAACAGGCATGTCCAAACTAAGGCCCGGGGGCCAAATGTGGCCCCCAGATCAATTGTTTTGGCCCTCAGGCTTCCAGGTGAATTGGCCCATACTACCGCAAGTAGTGCTTTTTACTGCAAGTTTTTGAAATCTACCTTGATCAAGCAAATTTAGTGTGTCCTTTTGAGGGGCTAAGCATGAACAAAGGTGTTATAAATGCACATATTGGAATTATTCACTGTTTTGATCACCAGTCTATGACCCTCGATTGGCCCTCACGCTGGTCTCTGTTTTAATATGTGGCCCTCGATGAAAAAAGTTTGGACACCCCTGCCCTATAAGGTCCTCAATAGCTGTTTGACCTTTATTGCAAAAGCAGCCTGGGCTAAATCCTACAGTCCCTGTAGACGAGCCGAGTAATAATAGCCCACTTAAGCTGTTTAAAAGGCTGTCTGTCAGGATCGGACCCACTGCAGATGAATGCTGTTCTCGCGCTCAGTGGTTCATCTTGTAAAAGATTCATAAATGCTCTGTGTGTTCACATTGGCTGATAGTTTGGCTCAGGTAGACAGACAGTCATTGCAGGTGACTAATCTAAATCTCCACTGAGCAGGTTAGGACTTGGCACCACAGCTCCTCTCGACCAGGCCATTGTTTGCCAAAATACATTTCAAGAAATCTAAAGCATTATTTTGGGCTTAGAAATGAATACACATTCCTTAGCTGCATGTGTGGTGAGGAAGATGAAAAGTTATGTTGCTTTGTAAAATTAATGAAAATGAATGCTGTGGTGATGCAGTGCTTAGGCCTCTTGTCTGTGTGAATGTTGCATGTTTCTCCCTGTGTCTGCTCAGGGGTCCGCCAGGTGCTCGGTTTCCCCTCTTAAAAACATAGGGTTCCCTCTTGAGGACTCCCCTAAAAAGAGACTCTAAATTTCAGTGGGACTTTCCTGATTACGTAAAAGTCAGAAAAACTATTTCAAAAATGTTATGTTATCACTAATGTAACAATTACCGGTATTACTTATTCGTTTGGATCTCATGATGTAGAGTTAGTCTTCTACATAATCATAATTAAATTGTTTTAGGAAGGACATCAGAGCTACTTACTTTGACACAACTCCCTGAAATCATTTGGTCCAGTTGATATTTACTTTCTTTGGCCCTGTCTGATTCGTTCTTTCATTGAACATCTATCTATATCCTTTCCTGTTCCTGTCTTATCTGCTCTAACCTGGTTTATCTGGCCCCATTTTCCCTCTCTCGCTTTTCCCTGCTCTCACAGCAGCACACCCCAATGAAGGCAAATCCCTGGACACACGCTGACCGCATTTCCTTTTATACCTGCCATATGTTTTTTTTTTTTTTTTACTCTCATCACACCAAATACACACCAAATAAAGTGATCAGAGACTGAAAAGGGTTGAAAGTTGAGTTGTTGGGGTTTTCTACTGATCAAAATACAAACAAGTTTAATAGTCAGTTTATTCGTTTTTTTGCCAGTTTTCTAATGTCTCTGTATGTATTCTGGGAAAGACACACCGGAAAGGAGTGATAAAATATAGGAGAGGATCATAAGTCTTAAATACACCAATTTCATTTGTTGTTTCTTGTCCAAAGTGTCTCCTTATATGGGCACAATTGATTTCCAACTGCAATATCTCACGCCAAGCTCTTCAATGTGACCTGACTGACCGAGTTTTGTAATGACCTACAAATGAAAACTAGATTCATGGCCTCATTTAGAGCTGACACTCAAGTGGGTGAAGAGAAGCGTTCGGCTCAAAGGATACTAATTTCTAACATAAATTCTGACTTCAGAGGCAGACTTTTACGGTGAGTGCAAGAGTTATGCTTCAACTTTTCATACTGTTTTAATTCCACAGCCCTTTTAAGTGTCCTAGCAGAACTGTGCATTTGTGATATATGTCCTTCTTATGTTATATTCTCTGTCATCACTCCCCAGATTGCCTTTTCAGGCTGTGCCCCATGAACAGATACTCTGCACAGAAGCAGTTCTGGAAAGCTGCTAAACCTGGAGGCAACAGCACCACAGATACAGTGCTCCTCAACAAACTTCACGTAATAACTCTTTTTGGCTTTTCTTTAGTGTTCTCAAACCAACCAGTATACGAGGTGATTCCTAGTCGCCACGATGTTTAAATAAAATGCTTTAATCTTTCAACTCAGGCAACGATTCAGCCTGTCATGATAAAACATTTTGAAGCACGATTTGTTCCTTCAGATTTATACTATGATAAACGATAATACTGAAACTACTTTATGTCACTGATGTAATAACAAAGCAAGATAATCTCAGTAAACTGTTTTTAAATAGGCAGTGGCATAAAGTGGCATGAGCTGCAACATATAAATAGCAGAATCAACCAATAATTAGCCATAAAAGTTGCAATTTGAACTCTCTACAACTCAAATCTAATCATAATAAAACAAAAATATCCTAAAATCTCTCCACTATTGCTAAGAAAGCGTACACATGAAAAATATTGAGCTCCAAAATATATTGTTCCAGCTTTCATATATTGAGTTGATATAATAATTATCGTCACAGGCCTACCGACAATTGTATTTTCAGCTTTCTAAATAATTTTTGCTTAATGATAATGATGCGTTACATTTCTATTGCAAATCTTGGCTTGATGGGTGGACGCTCCAACCACCAAATACTGCCCCAAATTTGATTCAGTCATTTTAATTTCTTCATTATTATTCATTATCCCTGCTGATATTGTCCTACTGGTGAACCACAAGTCTTAAGTCTTAAAATATTAAGTTAAAAAGACAGCCAACTTCCCGAGGTTTCAGTGCATATATCACAATAAAGGTTTGTGGCTGCATCTTTTGCTTGTGTTACAGCATGCTGCCGATCTGGAAAAGAAACAGAATGAGTCTGAAAACCGCAAGCTGCTGGGAACCATCATCCAGTATGGAAATGTCATTCAGGTCAGTTAAGATAAAACTGGCCCAGCATTCAGCGAAATAAGATTATCTGTAAAGGCCTTTTGAATAATTGCTTTAGAGTTGGACAGTGTCTGTTTTAGCAGAATAGTTCAAAGTGTGTTCAGTTCATTTCAAACAAAAAGTTACATAAGATATGATTTTTTTAGATAATGTTTTTTAGTGCTTTTAGCAGTAATTACAGTTTATGTTTACAACGGTTCAGCCATCATTACAGGTTCTTGAGAAACATTTTTGATGTTGAAATATTTAGCATCAAGTTGTCAAATCTGAATAACAGCATTTGTTTTGTCAACAGTTACTACATCTGAAAAGCAATAAATACCTGACAGTCAACAAACGGCTGCCTGCACTTTTGGAGAAGAATGCCATGAGAGTAACTCTGGATTCTGCAGGAAACGAAGGCTCCTGGTTTTACATCCAGCCCTTCTACAAGCTGCGCTCTCTGGGAGACAGTGTGGGTAGAGCCTGGTGTTCCTTTCAGCCTAATTATTCTCTGTAGGCAGCATCAACAACAATATGCGGTTTTGTAGTTATTTTATCCTTCTGACTTGAGTGTGGGATGTAATTGTACCCATAAGAATGCCCTACATTACCAAATGAACAAAATCTTTTTAAAATTACGTCATTTAAATCTATAGTCTCAAGTAGCACTCAAAATACAGTGTAAAGCTATAGTATAAATTCTTACTTCTTATTATACTCCAGCTAACAAGAAGGGCACATTTCACTGAAGTAAATCTGGCCAGCCATAATTCTATACTTTTACAATACTTTACAAAGACATGGGTCTGAAGCAGTATCCCTGTTTTCCCAATTGCAAGTTATGAACAACTTTTCCCTGTTTGGACAGTCACTTGAGCCAGTGGCTCCCTCTTGTGACTGTGTTGTGACACTACAAACCAAACGTTCTTATTAACAATAATCCATGTTGCATTATTGTACAACAACTTTTGAAATCATCTTATATATTGTGATTGCACATGTTGGTCCTTTTAGGTGGTTATTGGAGATAAAGTGGTCCTTAACCCTGTCAATGCTGGACAGCCTCTTCATGCCAGCAGCCATCAGCTGGTGGACAACCCTGGCTGTAATGAGGTATGGGCCCACTGTCGACTTTCTTCTGACAAACTAAATTACTGTTTTATGTTTTTTGTCTTTCCCTCTTTGTTTCTAGGTTAATTCTGTTAATTGTAACACAAGTTGGAAAGTTGTCCTTTTTATGAAGTGGAGTGACAACAAGGAAACCATCCTGAAAGGGGTAGGCCACATCACAGCTGTGGCTTTGCTAAAATGACCTCTTTATTTAAAGTAGGTGTTTGTGACAACAGGGGGATGTAGTCCGATTGTTTCATGCAGAACAAGAGAAGTTTCTGACCTGTGATGACTACAAAAAGAAGCAACATGTATTTCTAAGAACAACTGGCCGGCAATCGGCAACATCTGCCACCAGCAGCAAAGCACTGTGGGAAATAGAGGTGAGTAACAAACAGACACATGTGTCATGGCGTCTTGTTGATATTTGCATGTTAATTGAAAACTTAAAATGATTTAATTCTCAGGTAGTCCACCATGATCCCTGCAGAGGAGGCGCCGGATATTGGAATAGTCTGTTTAGGTTTAAGCATTTGGCAACCGGATGCTACTTGGCTGCTGAAGTTGGTGAGGTATGATCTACCACAAGAAGATTAATCAACCTAAAGGTTCCTTTTCTGTGTAAGTTTTGCTTTTGTGTTCTCCTCAGGTTAATCAGGACTTTGAAGAGGAGAGTGCTGAGCAGCGGTCTGCTGTAAGTCAACCTTTGTTCTTCCTAAATCAAACAGAGAGATTTGTTATTTTTCCAGAAACTCAAACTTAAATGGTACATGAATATCAAAGTACACACACGTGTTGATCCAGTGGTTTTCTTTTTAGGTGGCAGACTTTACACCCTTCAATTTTCAGGTAAATTTATGCATCTTAACAATAATTATAAATGTAATGTGTCAATGTATATATTTCTTTTCTTTTAAGTTTGCTTTTTATCCACATTGAAACACATGTTCGATTTTGAATCACTAGGGGGCAGTGTTGTTCAACAATTAACATCCAAGACGCAGTCTGTCCTCCTGTGGGCTCACCACCTGCAGAGGGGTTCATAGGGGGGGTCAGGTGCTATGAGTATTGGGCAGCAAGCTGCCCCCGCGACCCAGCCGGATTAAGCGGGAGAAGATGGATGGATGGATGGATGCAGTCTGTGTGATCACATTTTTTTTGTTGCACTCGTGTGTTTAACTGACTAGAGACCCAGGGGTTATTATGGTCCATGCTCTTAAACATACAGTACTTCATATGTTTGTGTTTATGTTCTACTGTATATGTTGTATATATATGTAATATAGATTTACTACTCACATCTGCACGTGCTTTGATTTTTGCAGTTAGATGCAGACAATGAAGCACTGAGGGGCCGTCTACGGGCTCCACAGGAGAAGATCATGTATACACTGGTGCCAGTTCCAGATGGCATGGATATTTCATCGATCTTTGAGCTGGACCCTACAACTCTGAGAGGCGGTGACTCTATGGTCCCAAGGTATTACACATAATTATTTTGTTTGTGACTATAAAACTGGTTTCATGCTCAGGATGAATATCACAATTGGGGTTACTGTGCAGCTCTAGATACAAGAGACAAAGGAGTCTTGTTATGGGTTATGGTTTTGTTTTCAAAATGAAATTAAAGCCACAAGCCACAAACCGTTTAATTTTAAGTTGCTTTCAATTTTTAACAGTAGTTAAGAAGGAAAGTCCCTGTATGGGTTTCTATTATGAAAGGCTGAATGAAGGCACAGTGAGTAGGCATATAGGGGAATAACTTTATTACAAAATGCCAAGTATGTCATTAAGGTTAGACCATAGACCACAGAGATGTCATTCATATAACAAATAAAAACATATGACGTGCCTTTGTTCTTTGTGTTGTCAAACAGTACCTCTAATTTTAAGTATCTGACTATTTCTTTGTTCTGTGCATTATTCCTAATCATTGTTCATGTGTGCCTTCATGTTAGTGTCAAAATTCCAGTCACTTGCTTCATTACATTAAGTGTCCAGTTGTTGGATGAGGTACTGTGCAAATGTGAGCTTCTTAGTCTTAGCAGGTAGTTATATAAAGCCGGAAAATCATCTAGTCATTGTGAATAGCCTGTCTTGTTAGTCAGCAAAACCTCATGTGGAGCAGGTTAATTTTCATTTAAATAATGTTGTAGATGTTACTGTGACTTTTCGTTTATCAAGCCACTAGTTTATTGGAAAGTTAATATGGAGGGTTTGACAAATCCACAGCTCAGTGACATTGTAAATTGTACAATATTTGCTGCAGATTGGCACATCCCAAACTCATTCTTTTGAACATTTGATTAATTTCTTCTTATTTTTTAGGAGTTCCTACGTGAGGCTAAGGCATCTCTGCACCAACACATGGGTTCACAGTACAAACAATCCTATCGATAAAGAGGAAGAGAAACCTGTGATGTTAAGAGTGAGTAACTGACATGCAGGTTGATACACGCACACAAGGGAAGTTTTGAACTCCTATGAGATAAAACAAGACTTTTGTTTTTAAAGATAGGAACATCTGCAGTTAAAGAAGATAAGGAAGCCTTTGCCATTGTGCCAGTGCCCCCAGCAGAAGTACGAGATTTAGATTTTGCCAACGATGCAAGTAAAGTACTGGCATCTATAGCTGGAAAACTTGAAAAGGGTACCATCACACAAAATGAAAGAAGGTGGGTATGATTATAAAAAAAGCAACTCTTGTTCCTGTTTCTGTCATTTTTTATTATACATTTTTTAGATTTGTCACCAAACTCTTGGAGGATTTGGTTTTCTTTGTGGTGGACATTCCCAACAGTGGTCAGGATGTTTTGGAGATTATGGTTAACAAGCCAAACAGGGAACGGCAAAAACTTATGAGAGAACAAAATATTTTGAAGCAGGTTTGGCTCTGATCACTTATCCATATTATGCAGTATATATGTTTACTTTGTCAAAATAATACAACTGTTTTGTTGTTGGTTTTTGCAGATTTTCAAATTACTCCAGGCGCCTTTCACAGACAGTGGTGATGGACCAATGCTTCGGCTAGAGGAGCTTGGAGACCAGCGGCATGCACCTTTTAGGCACATTTGCAGACTATGCTATAGAGTCCTGCGGCATTCCCAGCAGGATTATAGGAAAAATCAGGTGGGGCATAAAAAAACTTTCCTCGACCCTTAATAACAGTGACCTACTTGCTATCTCAAATAATCTCCCCTTTGTTTGCAGGAGTATATAGCTAAACAATTTCGCTTCATGCAAAAACAAATTGGATATGATGTGCTTGCAGAAGACACAATAACTGCTTTATTGCATAACAACAGAAAACTCCTCGAGAAACATATCACTGCTGCTGAGATAGACACATTTGTGACTCTTGTGAGGAAGAATCAAGAACCAAGGTGAGATTTGAAAAAAAAAAAAGACACAAGACAGAATTGAAGAATGTTTGACTTTATAGAGGTGCTTTGTTTTTTTAATATTTGTGACTAGGTTTCTTGACTACTTGTCGGATCTTTGTGTGTCTATGAATAAATCCATTCCTGTAACACAAGAGCTCATCTGCAATGCAGTGCTGGACCAAAGCAACGCTGACATCCTCATTGAAACAAAGTTAGTTATTTTTTATGAAAAACCTTAGACATTTTAGATTTTAGCAGTAATCTCCATGTTTGTTTCTCAGACTGGTGCTGTCGAGATTTGAGATTGAGATCTCACCAAATGGAGAGGCTCCAGTGGAGGCAGAGGATGAGGAGGAGGTATGGCTCTTCTGGAAGGACAATTGTAAAGAGATCAGGAGTAAGAGCATCCGTGAGCTGGCTCAGGATGCAAAGGAAGGCCAGAAAGAGGACCTGGAAGTGGTCAGCTACTATAGGTGAATATCATATTTGGAGAAATATCTACATCCATGAAGCTATGAATAACAAAGTGTGTGTTTTCCCAGATGCCAGTTGAATCTGTTTGCCAGGATGTGTCTGGACCGCCAATACCTTGCCATCAATAAGATCTCAGGTCAGCTGGACGTGGACTTGATCCTTCGCTGCATGTCTGACGAGGACCTGCCATACGACCTGCGCGCCTCTTTCTGCCGCCTCATGCTGCACATGCACGTGGACAGAGACCCACAGGAACAAGTCACCCCTGTGAAATATGCACGACTGTGGTCTGAGATCCCTTCTCAAATCGCCATTGATGAGTATGCTTATTATAGCTTGTAAACATTTTTTTTTCATGACACTTGAAATGTATTGACTGAGTGATACATTTCGTTATCCAGTTATGACAATGATGGGACCACAAGAGATGAGATCAAGGAACGCTTCTGCCTCACCATGGATTTTGTGGAGAATTACCTTCGAGAGGTGGTGTCACAGAACATCCCCTTCTCTGACAAGGAGAAAAACAAGCTTACTTTTGAGGTGCAGACTCTTGAGATTACTGTGACAAATGAAAGAAAATTTTTAAGGCTAAATTAACTTTTCATTCCTACAGGTAGTAAACCTGGCAAGAAACCTCATCTACTTTGGTTTCTACAACTTCAGTGACTTGCTTCGTTTGACCAAAATATTATTGAATATTTTAGACTGTGTACATGTCAGCACCATATATCCCATTGACAAGATAGAGAAAGGTGAAGAAAGCAAAGGTACACTAAATTACTAAATTACTAAATTGCACTAAAAGTCCTGTTACTTATCTATGTCAAACTAAGTATCTATTTGTTTATATGGGCGACCTGAATGAAAAGGTGCACTGTGTGTTTGCAGGTAGCAATGTGATGAAGTCCATTCATGGAGTGGGAGAGCTGATGACACAGGTGGTGCTGCGGGGAGGGGGCTTACTGCACACTACACCCACACACCAACCTGAGGGAGACGTGCCCAAAACACAAGTGGAGCCTGAAAGGGAGGACATCATGGTCATGGACACAAAGCTTAAGATCATTGAAATCCTACAGGTAACTCACAGTTCATCTTGATTTTCTACTTTATTTCTATCTTTAAATGTTCTTTAATCCCTTAGTTCATTCTCAATGTACGGTTGGACTACCGGATTTCCTGCCTGCTTTGTATCTTTAAACGGGAGTTTGATGAGAACAACAAACAAGATGAAAACACTGTCAGCCAAAATGGAAGCAATAATATCCCACCACAAATTCCTGGTTAGACACAACATTTTACTATACTATATTCAAGATATGGTCTTAGTAATTGCATTGCTCCATTAAAGCAACTCAAATGCCTTTCTTCTGTAGGAAATTTGGACTTTGAGAATATTGAAGAACAAGCTGAAGGAATCTTTGGGGGAAGGCAAGTTAAGAAATTGTCAGCTCATCTCTATGACGCAATTTGCAATGTAATGTTTTAAACTTTATATTTGTGTTTATAGTGAGGAGAATACCCCATTAGACCTTGATGACCATGGGGGGCGTACTTTCCTCCGAGTCCTGCTACACCTGACCATGCATGACTACCCTCCCCTTGTGTCTGGAGCTCTTCATCTGCTCTTTAGACATTTTAGTCAGAGACAAGAAGTTCTCATGGCGTTTAAACAAGTAAGCTGCTGATTTGCCCAGCTTTATACCCACTATTATTAAAGTTTCTGAAATGTATATTATATTTTTCCTCTTTTAGGTGCAGCTGCTTGTGACCAGTCAAGATGTGGACAACTATAAGCAGATCAAGTCAGATCTTGATCAGCTTCGATCTATAGTTGAGAAATCAGAATTATGGGTTTACAAAAGGCAAGGAGAGGATGGAATGGATGGAGATGGTCCTGAATCTGATGGCAAAAAGAAGGTAGATTCAAACCTCGATATGGTCAAAATAAAATGATCATCTGTGGTACCTGATTTTTCTTTTGACATTAGGGTGATTCAAGTTCAGATGGAAAGAACTCTGAAAGTACCAGTAATTATAACTATAGAGTTGTGAAAGAGGTGAGAAAAGCTTTGATTTGTATTTTGTTTTCTCTGTAACTTAATTCTTAATGTCTCCGATTCCTAGATCTTGCTGAGGCTCAGTAAGTTGTGTATTCAAGAGGGAAGCTCAGGGAAGAAGAGCAGAAAGCAACAGCAAAGACTTCTCAGGAACATGGGAGCTCACAGTGTGGTTCTGGAGCTGCTGCAAATCCCTTTTGAGAAGGTGACAAATTACCTTTCCAAACGGATCACATTTTATTTGGCAGGACTGCAATCATAAATAATGTTATCACTATTTAGTTATGTAGTAAAAGGTATGTTACCCAAATAATCCAATGCAGTTCTTCTTTATCAGGGAGAGGATATCCGCATGCAAGAGATAATGAAACTGGCTCATGAGTTCCTTCAAAACTTCTGTTCAGGGAACCAACAAAACCAGGCTCTTCTCCACAGACATATCAACTTATTTCTTAACCCAGGGGTGAGTCTGCAACTGGAATTTCTACATCACATATAACTTATGCTTCCCAATTTACTACTAACTTAACTACAGGGTTTGAAAAAGAAACATTTTGAGTAAGATCATTATTTCCTTTTTCAGATTCTAGAGGCCATCACCATGCAGCACATCTTCATGAATAATTTTCAGTTGTGCAGTGAAATCAGTGAACGCGTTGTTCAGCACTTTGTCCACTGCATTGAGTCTCACGGTCGTCACGTTCAGTATCTTAAGTTCTTGCAGACGATTGTGAAAGCCGAAAACAAATTCATCAAGAAATGCCAGGACATTGTTATGGCTGAGGTTAGAAGATAAAGTGTTATTTAGTTATCCATATTGGTAAGCTGTTGTAAAGAATATATTTGCTGTCTCCTTTAGCTTGTGAACTCAGGTGAAGACGTTCTGGTGTTCTACAATGACCGAGCGTCCTTTCAGACTCTAGTACAGATGATGCGATCGGAGCGGGACCGTATGGATGAAAACAGTCAACTTATGTACCATATTCACCTGGTGGAGCTACTGGCTGTCTGCACCGAGGGCAAAAATGTTTACACTGAGATCAAATGCAACTCTCTGCTGCCTCTGGATGATATTGTGCGAGTTGTTACACATGAAGACTGTATTCCTGAGGTGTGGCTTCATATGTACTAAAATGGAGATGTAATAGTAAACTAACTAATGCTTATTATAGCTGTTGTGTATATGTTTGACTAGTTTTTCACTTTTTATCTCTAAAGGTGAAAGTTGCCTATATAAACTTTCTGAACCACTGTTACGTGGATACAGAGGTTGAAATGAAGGAGATCTATACATCCAATCATATGTGGAAGCTGTTTGAAAACTTTCTGGTGGATATTTGTAGGGTAAGACCTGGTGCATTGTGTCAAAGTAGGACACAGCATTGTGCTTCATGTTATTATGTTATTATGCCATGGCTCTTCCATGATTATGTCAGCTTCACATTCAGTGGACATCCAGTCTGTTACCCGCTGCCCACATGGAGGAAGTGTGACCCGCTGGCTGCGCGTCATACAGGGCTTTTGATTGGCTCTGCTCTTTCCTAGGTGTGCAACAACACCAGTGACAGGAAACATGCGGACACCATGCTGGAGCGTTATGTAACTGAAACAGTCATGAGCATCGTCACATGTTTCTTCAGCTCTCCTTTCTCTGACCAAAGCACAAGTCTTCAGGTAAACATATAAAAGTATACTGTATTGTACAGTAATCGTAAGTAACTGTTACCAGACTCCAGGTGTTTACAGCAGATTTTGAAAAGCTTTGTCTGATCAGAGTGGCAGGTCATCCAGAATTTTATTTGTGCAAATTAAATAATAAACCCCACACACATGCTCAGAAAGGGGGTATAGGGACAAAATAACACCACATGTATCTATTATGTGAGGAGCAAACAGAATTTCTTTTATCAGGTGATGATTTTTTGTGGGCTGTAATGCTGGACAAATCTTCTACACCAGAATGGGGGCATCTTGCAAAAAAGACAGAGAACCACTGATTTACAATATGCTCCATATGTAAAAGCACTGTTCATAAAATCCACCTTTCCCTTTTCTTTCTGTTGCATAGTTGGCATGCTATATGTATGTAAGTATGACTTTGAGTGTCTAGCTCCAGTTTTGGTAACTTAGTCAGCACATAGAATGTCTTGTTCCCAGATGTGTGTTGCACAAGGTTTTACTAGGATATGGTACACATGATGCACTGACGAAATGTGACCTGCCCACAATGATTCCAGTGACTGAAAACTCCATAAAGCCCTTCATACTCTTTTATTACATGATGTCTGTCTCTTAGATATGGTCATGTTTGGTTTTATTAGATTTCTATGACTTCTTGCCCATTCTAAGAACTATAATTCTGTTATTGGTTCATGAGCATGTTACAACCCTGTTTTTCTTATAACAGACAGCCTTTCTTGGAAAGATATCTGAGGTATTTATTGTACTATTGGCTGTGAACAGCTGATAACTGTGGTGGTTGTAGTAATCACTTGACCTAAAAGTTGAGCACTGATTCTGTCATTTTGTGGTGGGACTGTAACCTTTTGGGAACCCTTTGGACCCCAAGCATTGTAGAACATGTACCTTTATCAAAATGTTTAGCAAGAATGAAGATTAACTTAGTTTGAGTACAGTAATCCTTAGGTGTTTGGTAGTCTCTCCCTTTTTTACATACTGTTAGTTAATTATGCTCTCAAATTTCTTTTATTTTCATTTATTTGTAGTTCCCTTATTTTTCAGACTCGCCAGCCAGTGTTTGTTCAACTTCTTCAGGGAGTTTTCCGGGTTTATCACTGTAACTGGTTGAACCCTGTTCAAAAAGCATCAGTTGAGGCATGTATTAAAGTCCTCTCAGATGTGGGTAAGCTGCTTTTTATGTATTACTTTAATGATGTTTAAAGGACTAGGCACCAAATAAAGCATACCTGTGTCTTTACCCAGCTAAGAGTCGAGCCATTGCCATCCCAGTGGATCTGGACAGCCAGGTGAACAATCTTTTTGTCAAGTCCAATAATGTCGTACAGAAGAGCATCCTCAACTGGAGACTATCGGCTAAAAACACTTCACGGCGAGACTCTGGCGTGACTACCTCCAAGGATTATAGAAATATCATTGAAAGACTGCAGGTTTGTTTGTCCTTAATATGTTCATTGTTAATTCATTGCCTGGGAGCTATTCTTTCGTGTTATCAAATTCCTACATGTTTATTTGTATACCAACGAAATACAGTGAACCATGAACATAAATTGCTGCCAGACAGTTACACCCTTTTTGTCACACATGAGTCAACCTTCTGTAGAAGTCTACAGTGACTTGCCTCATTTCCTTTATCAAACATGTGATTTAAGTGTTATTTTACTGAAAGCCATGAGGAAAGTCTTGTTTTCCTTTTATTTTATTTTATTTTATTGTTTACTTGACATGCCTCACACTAAAACTAATCTCTTTATGACACAATCATCAACATACTGTCACATCACTAGACTGAAGTGCATGGAAAAATAAATCAGTGATTCAGTCAAACCACACTATAGTTCTGTGTATATTTTCATGGTGTTGTAGCCACATTAATCCTCAAACATAATAATCCCCCTTTAGGATATTGTGTCTGCGTTAGAGGATCGTTTGAGACCACTGGTCCAAGCTGAACTCTCAGTACTAGTTGATGTCCTGCATCGTCCAGAGCTGCTCTTCCCTGAAAACACAGATGCTCGCAGAAAATGTGAAAGTGGGGGCTTTATATCAAAGTACGTTTATGCTTTAGACCATTGAATTAGCATAAAAGTATTTTAAGTTTTTTGTATAGTAATAAAATGATTGTTTTATTTTTTCTTTTAACAAGGCTTATCAAACATACCAAGCAGCTATTGGAGGAGAATGAAGAGAGGCTCTGTATTAAAGTCTTGCAGACATTGAGAGAAATGATGTCCAAAGACCGTGGCTATGGGGAGAAGGTACGTAATCCATCCATGTTGATAAAACATTACACTTTTGGTAATGTGAAACAATATCTCTTATGACAAGTGGTAGCACTAGTGTTATAGAACATCTTTCAGTATTGAATAAAATCTTTCTTTCAACACCGGTCAGTTTGGCCAAATGGGCTTTGAGATACAAAAGATATCTTATAATAAATAGTAAATAGTAGAGTCATGATGACTAAATCCCATATTATAGATCCTATATTACATAAAATGGATTCTGGTGAGCTTTAAAGCATGGCTATTAAAACATACCCAGAGTTGTATTTTGTTCCATTCACACATGTTTCAGTAGCCCAGTCTGTCTGTCTACAGCTCCAAAGCTCAAAATGCTTTGTTCCGCCTAGTGATGTAGTCGTAGTTTTCGAGTTAACAGTTACCTTTTACCTTTTGTTCAGAAGACAATTGCAATTATGGTTGTGTTGTAGGTGTATAGCATTTATAGCATTACCACATGGCAGTGGAACAGCAGGATTTTTTGTTTTTGAGAGAAAAACTAAATTTGACGGAGCTTTGTTTTGAATTTGTGTGAATGAAATTAAACACAACTCCAGGTGTGATTTGATGAAATAACATAACATAAATCAGAAAATAGCCCATGGGCCCTTTAAAGTAGTAATACGGCCAGTGACAATGAAGGATAGCTGTTTTGCCACTGTATTTTTTACCAATCTTGTAAGGAAGTGCAACTTTTATGGTCACTATTTAACCAGATAAATTACACAACTGGTTCCCTCTTGGCTTTCTGCAGTAAAATATTCCCAACTCATGTAATTTTTGCCCACTTGCATGTTCTAACAGTTTCACCTTCCCGTGCACTTCAGCTAATGAACTGGCTTTTTGCTTTTTGCTCGTTCTCTACCATATTTGACTCAAAATTGGTAGAACGCAATAGAAATGTGTAGCCCATAAAACAGTTCAGCTCGTTTTGTCACAAATACCTGTTTGTCCAGTAACAATTTAACAGTTCTTCACAATTTTACTAACTTTACTAACCGTATGCCTCTCTTGCAGCTGATTGCTTTTGATGATGAAATGGATGTGGCTGAGGTTGTCCTTTTTACCTACACTAACTGTGAACATGTGCTTGTTGCTTGTGTTAGCCTTTAGCTTAATATTGTCATTAGTCACGTTTGTCTGCCACATAGTCTTATCAGTGCATTACATGTGTCTGTTGAAATACCATTGTTATCAGAAAATAGTTAGATAAAGATGCCCCTTTGATGTAGATGCAATATTTCACAATATTACTATATTGACAATCACTATATTGACTTATCATTCAATAACTGATGGACAGAACAATACTTTTTGAGACTTATTATATATATGTAACGAGTCTCAAAAAGTATAATGATTGTTTTTTCCATTTCAGTTTGTTTTTTCAGTTTTTCTTTTTGCAATTTACAAAATGCAATGTGAGCGAACAAAAGAAAAAGCTAAAGTCATTAAGAACTATCTTCAGGTTAAAAAAGAGCAAGAAATTGTAGAAGTGATGGTCTGGCCCCACAGAGCCCTGACCTCAACATCATGGAGTGTGTCTGGGATTAACATGAAGACACAGAAGGATGTGAGGAAGCTCTATCCACACAAGATCTGGGCTTAGTTCTTCAACGTGTTTGGAACAACCTGTCAGCCGAGTTCCTTCAAAAACTGTCTGCAAGGATATCTAGAAGGACTGATGCTCTTTTGAAGGCAAAGGTCACACCAAATATTAATGTGATTTAGATTTCTCTTTTGTTCATTCACTTCATTTTGTTGATTGATGCAGCATTTTGCTCATTTGGTTCGGGGTTCAGACTGGTGCTGCATAATTTTAGTGCTGGCCTACCGATGGCTTTGTATCCTATCTTAAGCATCCCCATGTGGTACTAGCAAGTTTTTTTGTTATTTCACTTGAATAATTTAGTTGCAATGTCAGTACAGTACTTTGGAAATGTCAAAAGTGAAAATTGGTCAAAAGTCACACCCTAAGACTTTTACTTTTTTATCAGTATATCCTTATTAGCTACAGTCACTGTTCATCTGCTTCCGAATTCTGTGTTCCAGGTTGTGAAAATCTTTGCAGATGATTTTTCTTCGAATAGATTTCTTGGAAGAATTAGCTTGGCTGTAGGACTGAGGAGTGCAATGGGCCAGTATCTTTTGGATTGGTTGCTTCCTTGGTTTAAGTGATGGAGTAATCTTGCTCATCACTCTGATAAATCGATGATGAGGTTTATTAAGCAGAACTGGAAGCTAACCAGAAGGGCCCTGGTGTTTAAGATGAACAGGGGCCAGTGGTGTTTCTGTGAATTTTATTGCGTCACCATCTCTTAATGTGTGACTGTTTTTCAGGATTTTGCAACTCGTTTTAGAATATGTTTCAGGCCATGGAGTGAGTTGTTTGTTATGTGTTAGTGATGGGCTGCCTCTTTCACTTCTCATATAGTTTGACCAGCAAAACTGAGTGGCTGGTTGGATGACGGGGTTTCTACTGTCGATGCTGATTTTATTGTTGATATGAGCAATACAGGGGTGATTGGGCTGTGTCTGCTGTAGGGAATCACGCTCAGTGGCCATTTATGCTGCTGTTTGGGGTCAATACGGGTGGTATTTACCCATTGGTATGTTTCTAGAAGCAACTTTCATGATAATGATTGGCTGTGGGAAGGTGATGGGGACCCAAACCCTAACCCAGATTGTCCAGGAAGGCAGTACCGGCCGGATTGTGCACCCATCCATTGTAGAAAAGGGATTTTTTCTGTAGCAATATGTCACAGTAGACCCCATCATATTGTAATTACTTGGAAACAGGTAATATTTGCTTACAGACATCACATTTTCAGCCAGAACAAGTGAGGAATGTGAGGCTGTTATTTCGAAGTTGTCAAGGAGTTGTTTTGGCATGGGTCTTTCCCAAGTTGACAGGAAGCAGCTAATTCCCAGTTTTCATGTTGTAGGTTCTGTCCATTGATACTTCACAGCATGTCTGCATTGCACTTGGGTGCAGTGGAAATCCCCAGCTTGCACAAAAATGGGGCTGTTCAAGCTGCAGACAAGTGCTTTGTTCCTTTGGCTCCTCCCATATAGTGGATCTAAAAAAAAAGCTTCACACACTCCCCACTGGAACTTCTTGGCACATGCTGCTTGGCCGTATCATTCACCCGTGCTTGGCTAAAGAAAAGCAGAGGGGAGATATTTTTGAATAGAATAGATAGCCCAAACCTGTTGTAAGCTATCACACGTGTTATGTAACTCCATGGCCCAACTGAAGAATCTCAGGATGAGTTTAGCTGTCCTGTTGGTTTGGTCACATCATCTGTAACAGGTCGTGTGGGTATCCAGGAAGAGTGAATATAGAGCTGTAAATGAAGCAGGTTCTCTCACATACTAGAAATACAATAGAAGCTAAGTGAAAAGTCATGACTAGTCTGTCCCCTTCCGTTGCTGCCATTGATCTGATCTATGAAAAGAACCCCTTTGTTCAGAAGGCACTGGGGGGTTGGGCAGGTCAAAATGGGATCATATCTTATTCTAGTGATGTAATCTGCTGTGTTGAGGATGCTTCTGAGCTTCTGAGTACGTAACTATGGTCCAGCTTATGTAAGGAGCTATTTTAAAACTGAGTGGTGGTCTGTCCAGACACATTTCTATCACTATCTCGCACATGTCTCAGTTTTTGTGCTGTTTTCTCAACAATTTACATAGTACATTTTAGTTTAAAAAATAAACAGTAAATGATATAGATTTATTTAGAGCAAGTTCACATGAAAAGAAAAAATAAAATAAAAAGTAGCTGGTCAATTTAACATTTCAAATTACTTATAGATCTTTTAAAAAATCAAGTATTACATTATTTTGGGGATTAATTGCAACTGACTGGACTTCTATGTGTTAGATGGAGTATGCTGTTAGCTGGTCATTCACAATGGCGATACAAGACAAGAAGAATAACAAATGTTTATATTTCATTTAATAATTAATTTACTCTGTAGTATTTTTATATAGAAAAATCTTTCATGTTTCAAGCCTGAAAAAAGGTGAAAATTTTACAAATACCAGGTGTGGAGAAAATTTCTACTTCACCACCTTCCCATGTGAATCCGTCTCTTGTCCCTGTTTAATCTCTTACAGCTCTCCTACTGTTTTCTTTTTTGGTCAGAGGGTGGCGCTGCAGACATTTCTGAACTGTGCACAATGCTGCTCCACATTCCTCTCACTAAATGCTGCACAATTCTTGAACTCAGGCCAAATCCTTGGCAGCAGTTACATAAACAGAAACAGGTTTATATATTTTCTATTTTCGGAAATGTATTCACGCAGTAAATGTTCGACCTTCAGTGATAATTATTAGAATTGTTATAAAATGCACAGGAGAAATATATGTATAATTTAAAAAGACAACTGTGCGATCTTTTCTTTTAATACTAGATTGGTTATGAAGGGTGGTGTCTTACAAGATATATGAAAAAATATGAATATGATATGATAAATATGAAATTAATGTCTTTAAATTAAATTAAATTAAATTGAATTAAATTTAAATAACTAAGTTACTTTGATTGCAAAAAATAAATGCTGCTTAATATAAAGAATTATTATGTAGTTTATTTTCACACAACTTCCTTACTGACATCTGCACAATCATTGTCTATAAACTCTGAATATTGTATCTCAAATTCCTGTAAGAAATAATTGTATCTATAGCTCCCGAGCCACTCCTCGTGCTTTGTGGTAAATAACAAAACTAAGGAAGTAATCTATAAAAAGTGAGTCACATACAACTCCAAACATTATGCTGGAATATGATATGAATATATATCAAATGGCACCTGCATTTATGTTGCTTTGTGTTTCTTAAGAAGGCACTGAGCTGATGTAAAGGATGTTTATCGAAGGGAAATTCCAGGACGTTACACTTTTAATCAGCAAAACAAACAACAATCCTTGTCCATATTAGGAAACGTCGGTTTTTCATTTGTCTCTTGAGTTATATTTTTATGAAGAATAACATAATAATAATGTAATCTTGATGTCTCATCATTCAAGAAGGCAATTGTAAAACCTTTTTCCTAATCATTTGAAAGAGCAATTGCTGTTAGCATCACATTTTTATTTAATATTTCTTACAGTAGCTAGTGAAAGTAATCTGAACACAAAGTTGGATCCATGACATTATAGTTTACTGTAAGATTATCTTAAACTTTACTTATTTCTTCTTACATGCCAGATCTGTATCCATTTAATCAGACTAACAACACAACTTATAAAGTAATTTTAAAGGTTAGATTTTTTTGAGACTTTAACTATGCTGTGCTTATCTAATACACACCAGTTAGTGTTATTTTGTTGCATATATATAAAATACTTAATTTTGAAGCCATTCCCTTAAATAGCTCTATTATTTAAAAAAAAATCTAAGGATATTAGGAAATCCATGCTTGTGTTCTGAAATAGTGAAATTAAGTGCTTTGCAGACAGTGGTTTTCTGGCACCCCAGAGATTGGTTTGGGTGGCAGTGTAACTTACCGAAATGTGGTGGAAGGATCCTGAGCTTTCTTTTGTCTTTAAACATAGACACATTGTGCTTCTTGCTGCAGTAGTTGGCTGCTGCTTATCACTCATGCTTTCATTTTGTGCACAGAACATCATGTTTGTGTCTGCTTTGAGAATGTTATAGCCTCTTGTTTAGACTAAATCCTTACTGCAGCTTGAATCGTGGCTGACATTTGTAGTCTTTGGATTCCCTCTAGTGCAGTCTTATTAACTTCACACTCACACCTTTTGACTAACCTCATCCTCTGTTTTAACCAGCTGGCTCCTCCTCCAGAGCCTGAAACCCCTGCTGAGGTGTGTTCACATTCATTATCGCTTTACTAATAGATACCACTCTAAATAATGTGCCCATTACTACACTGTGTACATGTGTTCAGTGTGAAAAGAGTCTCATTATGACTTGATTATAGCTGTGTAGATGATTGTTGTATTTTTCCTACTCTTGCCTAACCCTCAGTTGAACCTTCCATACTATTCTCTGTCTTCCCTTTTCATGTCTTCTTGTCAATTGTAGTTGGGGAAGGAAACCAAACTGGTTTTCTTTTCAAACACAGAAGATGAGTCTCAGGCCAAACCCAGAAGGAGCCGAGCATCTCACCTCAAATTATTATAGACTAATTACGCTTACGCTTGCGAATAATTTAGCTGTCGATCACGTCCATCTGAACTCAGGGAGATGGTCTGATATAATATAGCAAAAGTGTGTGTTTTGACAGTTCATGGTCATACAGGTCATACATGGGAAAATTATCGACAATATTTTAACACATCACAAGAAAGTCTAAAAGTTGTACAAAATAATATAAGAGTTGCTTCATATTGACAGTGTGGCTGTTTATGTTTGTAGTACTAACTGTAACTGGCAAAGCTCTGCTGCTACATGCTGAAATTAGACTCTGTAGCTTTAACTTTTCTACTGTAATTCAGAGTCTAAACATCAGCTTTAATTGATTACTATTTTGAGCCTGTTGACCTATTGTCAGTAATGTAGTCAAACGGTCATCAAATTTGAAACTGAAAAGGACAATTAACCTAAACCCAAGTGAACTAAAGTCTAATGTAGTTTTGATAGGAATTGCCATAATGTATCTCTACATTATGGCCTAAAATTCTGTTTTTCCCACTCATTTTACTGTCTACTTTTCTAACTTTCTTGCATGAAACCCTGCATGACATACCCACCCCGTTCAAGCGTTCTCCTTTAAACCTATATATTTCCTTTGACATGCTTAATAACTAATGTGCACTGTATTAACTGGCTGTTTTAATTTCTAATCTTTTCACAACTACCCTTTGGATCTTCTTTCAATTCTCTTTTCACTGCTCACTGCTTCACGCTTAATCACCTCACCTTTAAGGAGCTTGATCCAAACCTGCCACAGAAGCAACTGGAGGATCAAAAGAGGGTAGGTGCTGGGTTTAGATTGCCTGATTAGCCAGTCCCTTCGACGTTCTGTTCGAATCCAGAAGGGACTGGAACCATTACCAGACCACAGAGGGTGAAAAACCTCCGTCCAAACTTGAGACGATACAACCACAGATGCTAATTTGTAGCACGTGTCTCTCAAATGCGGAAGACATCTCCTCTCCAAAATTCTCATAACATTCAGAACGAAATATATAACTTTTTATACCTGAGATAAGTAGTAATTTGGTGCTTCGATTGTTGATTCTGAAAACAATCCATACTGTTTCTCAGTCCTTTATGTTGTTTTTTCCCCTTTGTTAAATGCCATGTTTGTTTTTGAGACAAACTGACTATGCGTCTCTCTGATTGGTTAATTCACCTCTCAATCACGCCCTGTGAAATCGGGAGATCCACTCATCTTTGTTTTGTCAAAGCGGTTGTTTCGGGGTTTAGACTGTCCAAGCTCTGTTTCAGGCTTATCGTGTGGTCAGTCTGTTCCATATAGTGTAGTTACTAATTAGAAAAGGTATTCATTAATAATCAAGTGTAACACAGGGGTCTGAAAAGAACTACACGCCAAAAAGTACCAGAGTAAGTTAGCCGCGGTAATTAAAAAATAAGTTTGCATAAATTGGAAAGATCCAATTCCTCGTGTGACGATTTATGATCTAAAGGTATCAGATAGTGTGAGATTGTAAATGATAAAGATTTACTGTGGCAACAGTGTCTGGCCAGTCAGCAAATGTAAATTCAAAGCCATAAAGGACTTTCTTTAAATTAGAGTTTACTCACTATCTAAATATCTGTCATTATGATAAAGTGGAAGATCACTGAACTCTAGAGCAGCTTTATCTGGTCATTACATTCCTTTCTCTTTATTTGTGGTAATGAAATACTTTCTGTTGAATTTCAAGGGTGTGTCAAGGGTGAGACACATGTCAGATCTCAGAATGGAAATGGTATTTATTTTGTCAACATTTTTCAAAAAATGACCTGAACTAAATTAAAAGACCAGAAGCTTTGATATATTCGGTTTAATAATATGTCTGTGCAGATATTTTAAGTTTACTCTTACATGAAATTAATGTTGTTTTATGGTAGGTCACAGGTAGGGTCTATTTAACAAGAGTTTATAAGAAAGCTTCCGTCAGTCTGCCCCAGGGCAGCTGTGGCTACAATAGTAGCTTACCACCACCGGGTATGGAGTGAATGAATAATGAACTGTAAAGCGCTTTGGTGTCATGAAAAGGCGCTATATAAATACAATGATTAATTAATTAATTAATTAAAGCTGCTGCGTATTCTAATTTCCAGTCCCATGCCTGCAAAACTCTTGAGGCAATGCAATTTGAGATTGTCAGATAGTACAAATGTGCACTATGTGTAACTTCAAACTGCTTTACATAAATTGGTTCAGTTCAGTTTACTTGCCATGCATGTACATATATTTTTATCATGTGGAGCAGCAAACAAGAGGCTACACCTTGCACTGTCACTGCTAACTAGAGTCCATGTTTTAACCACTATCTTATATTATAACAGGGGGAAGCTCTACGCCAAATATTGGTCAACCGTTACTATGGCAATGTCAAATCTGGACAACGGCGAGAGAGCGTCACTTTTAGCAATGGACCCGTGACTTCTGGCACCCCAGGAAAATCACCAGCAGGTTTGTATGGTTGTATAAATCAAACCCCACCCTGGAAGACCAATATACACTGTGCAAGCATAAATATAGCTGTGGTCATTTATCCAGGCTTGGGTTTAACACAAAACTATAGTTCTATCTCTGACTGCCACAAGGCAGTGCTTAAAGCACTGGATGATTCCCTTTGCATCCTATGTGCTTATTTTGCATAACAGATAATAGATAGATAGGTAAGCAATAATAATAGGTAGATAAAAGCTAGGCCTGCCTTTTTTATTCTTTCGAGTGTCCTGAATGCTGAAATGTGGATTGTCTGACACCTGTGAATTTCCATATTACACAATGAATTGTAGGGGTTGTAGCACCATACTGTGAGTGTTTTCAATATTCTCCACGTCTTAATCTTGCTTTATCGAGGCTGACATTCACAATGCAACAGATTGTTTGTAAGTGACATTTCTTCATTGCAGTCTCTCCTTGTCTCATCACAGTTGTGACTCATTGTGGCTGGTGTGTTAGACTGAGAGGAGAATCTGATCATATTCACAGTCATGGCCTCGCTCTGAGCTAAGCCCTTGGCCCTTGCCTATTCTAGTGAGCCCAGAGACCGTCTCCTCAGCACAACCAAGGACGTGTTGTTGCCTGGCGACAGTGTCTAGAATGGGATGTGTTGTTGATTCAGTGGCTCATTCAGTCAGAGATGTCTCTGATGGGTGCCTGTAATCTGTCCACACATTTATGGTGTGGTGAGCCAGAAGCACAACAAATCGGCCAGATAGAAAAAGATAAGTTATGTATGCAAATAAATGTACCAAAATGTGTAGATAGCAGGAAGTAAGGGGAATCATACTGAGGACTTTCTGACATCATCCAAAATGCTTAAATAAACAGGTGACCAACCCGTCAATGCTCTCAATGTGTGTGTTCAGTTGTGGTTGTAGTTGCAATATTTTTTTTTTTCTTTTTTTACTTTTAGTTGTAAGTTCTGGAATCGGTGGCCGAGGAGAGCTGAGTTTGGCTGAGGTCCAGTGCCACCTGGACAGAGAGGGAGCTTCTGACTTGGTGATAGACCTCATCATGAATGCCACCAGTGATCGGATCTTCCAGGAGAGTATCTTATTGGCCATAGCGCTGCTGGAGGGCGGGAACACGGTCATTCAGGTGAGTGGGATTACTGAGTTCAACACAACACTTAACACTTTCTGTGACCTCTGACTCTAACTCCCTGTGATCAGTGTAACCAAACATTCTCTTCCACTGCCTCACAGCTGCAAGAACTATGTTATCTTACAGTTGTGAAGTGCTGTTAAGAGTTCAAATATTCAGTCTTAAGCAAAAGTCTGTCTCTAGATGAAAACAGATGAAGCTGATAAAGGAAAAAATACTGTTTCATAACTTTATTCCCATAAACTGCTTGTGTGTTTGGACAGTTTTTCTTTACTGAACCATAGTTTGGCCACAATAATAAATACTTGCACATGGTATTGGCTTTTAAAATTAAGTAAATGTGTTTGTAATGGATGGCTAAGCTGTTGGAAATGGTTCTTTTACTCTAACTGAGCATTTTTCTTTACGTAGCCCACCACATGTTGACACAGTCACTTTTTTGCAACCCCACAGTAGGGTGAGACACGACTGAACTGCTGCAGTGTGCATGAATGTTTTCAGTCAGCAGTGCATACGGTTTACTCAGGTGTTTGTGGTTTTGTTGTTTCTGATCCGTTGTATAATTGGTAGAACAATTACTTAACAAAGGCTGAAATTGTGCACATCAAAGCACTCACATGGCGTCTTCTATGCAAGGTGCTGCGCAAGTGAATGATGATCAAGGCCTCTATACATTCCAGTTGGACTCAAACATGCTCAAAGGAGAGTAGTAAGAGACATTGTAGGTAACACTCCTGTACTAAATATATACAACACTTTGCAGATTATTTAGGTTTTAATCTATTTTTTCTCAAAGCCTGGGTCTATATGCTTTATCCAGAATCAAATGTTTTACATCTGTTTTTTCCATGATGTGAACACAAGTGTGCTTTGTTCAGGGATCATGTAGGGTCCAGGGAGAATTTACAACATATCACCAGATGCATCACATTTCCCTATCTTACATAACCTGCGCTGGCCTGGCCTCCTTTTTGCACAGAAGACTTCTTGTTGTCTCCAATGAAAAACAGGACAAAAACAAGCAGAGCGATTTCTTCAAGGGGTCTGTTTGTTTGCTTTTTGAGGTAATACAGGGTCGTAGCCCAGCAAACAGAAAATATTCTGGGAAAAGGGTGGCAGGAAGAAGAATTTGGCGATATTTCATTGTTGTTTCTGGAACTGATTTGGCAAGTCTCAGGGATGGGTTAAGTGTTACTGGATTTAAAAGGAAATGGGTCAGAGCTCCCACTTCTTATCAGGCCTCCATTATCATTGTACTATGTCTGAGCAGACCCTGTTGTCTCACTTACCACATATCTTTCGTAAACTCTAGATCTTCTCAGAACACCACAGCCTGAGATAGACACGTAGCACTTGTCAGTTAATATATATTACACACTTATGATCTATATCCACAAGATATTTTTGGTTTGGTTTTGAAAGCCCACAGTGTAGTGCCATGAAGGTCAAAGTGAAATAAGATTACATTTAAGCTTTTCCTTTGGATCATTTCAAAACTCCTAAGATGATTGTACAACAATTGTAGCATAGTTTTTTCTTAATATTGAATACATTTTTTTCAAATAGACATTCCTGAAAGGATAGAGCAGCTAACATGAATTAGCAATATGCTAGATGTATTTCCCTATGCTATCCAAATGTCAGTCATTTATGAATGACCTAAATATCTGTGATTTAAATAACATACACACATAGATCTTCCCTGGAAGTTGTTATTCAGAGCTTCCACACAATACGTTGCCTCCTGACTCACCCAAGCAGACACGTAGTTCACATTTAGTAGCATGCAAGTCTACCACAGTCTGTAACTTCCCTGAATACTCATCTGGGCAGCCCATCAGCACATGCACACAGGTTATACTTAGTGACTAGAAATCTCTTATCCAAAAGCGCTCCATAGAGAGACTGTTTATGCGGCTTATATAAGAGAAGACGTGCCAAAGAGCAGCTCTCTGAGCCCCCCCCTCATCTTTCTACTCAACACCATCCTTATGACCTCAGATCCCTGAGCTGTCACAAGAGCAGACAGGTGCCACTGCTGTTACTCAATAGGCGTGTTGTGGCATGCTGCTCCCTCCAGGCGTGTGTTACACTCCCCCACTCCCTGTCAAATTCACTGTACACTCCTCTTGGAAAGCTTTTAAAAGACTGCACATAGACCTATAAAGTATCTGCATTTGTGCTTGTCACAAGGTGCATGGGGGAAACTTTTACTCTTAAACATTTTTAAAATAATGTGCAGTATCTGGCACATATGTTGAACACACTACCTAAAGGTCAACATGCCACACTGTCATTGTGTTACTGGCAAGACACTTCACTTGTCCTTCCTCCATTGTCTTTGTGCAGCTGTTATTTAATGGGCTGGTTTGTAAAAATAAATATTTATTAAAGAAAGCTAAACAAAAACCCATTTTCTCTTCCTCTGTGAAGCTTGAAATGCTGCTTCTCATAATGCATTTGTCCGTATCAGTGGTGATGATCATCATTGTGGTGTCTGAGTACCCTCAGTAGATCTCCATTAAGAAACAGCCCTGCTTTGTTACTCACCAAGGCGTGAAAGGCCGGATAAAAGGAAATGGATGGAGTGCTATTGGTATAAACAGAGCTTACATAAGTGTATTGTGTTTATGCCAAATACTGGGGTGACTACTGATGTGCAGAAAAAACTGTGGTCTGCTACACTGACATGTCAAATCTACAGCAGGCAAAGAATAAGGAGCCCCTTCATGGCTGGCTCAGTGCGGTTCCCAGGGGGCTTAAAGCGGTAGGCCATGGATGGACAAGCCTCTCTTTGAAAATGGCTGATTTAGACAGTATTTTTATTTTTTCCACAATGACACAGCAGTGAACAAGTTTGAAATTTGATCTACATATTTCAAGGTAACTGTGATCTGATTAAGAGTTCTTATATAAGAAAAGCAATTCAATGGCAATCAACTGCTGGGAAAATATTGAAGTGAAAATGTTGCATGTTGCGTGTGTGCAAAGTTCTATTAGATTGCTATCTGTTAATTATGTAACTAATATGTACATGCACAGTGTTTCAAAATAAATGTGCATTGCTTCATATATGTTTTTATTGGCTTCAGATTGCATATCATCCAATTTCAAACATTAGTGCAGCAATTGAGTTAAATCTGGTTCAGTCATATGTCATATTAGCTAGTGTTGCTAATCTGGCAATGCTTCTATCCCGCAGTGGTTGTTTTTGTCTCGAGAGGTTGGTGTTATTGCATAAGACTTCTGCAGACTCTAATCAGATCTGTATAACTGAATGACCCTCTCTTGTCAACCAACACAGGAAAAACAACGTTGCATAAAAGTTTGGATGGAGAAAAACAGCCTTAATCTAATAAATTTTGCTAGTGTCATGCAGCCAGGAAATGCAGTCAAGTGATCTTGCGATTTTTGCAAATCCTCACTTGCTGTCTCACAGTTGCACTAAACCTGGAAAGAGTATTATGTAAGAGACTTTTTCAAAGTGCCCCAGAAACCGTGTATATGATAACTCCTGCTTACACCAACCTCTGCTTCCACTTTTGGACTCCACCTCTCACGCCACGCACTTGCTCCATGCCGTTCTGGCAGTAAAAAGTAGGGCAGGGTTTTCCTTTCTCCCTCTTGCTGGCCCTGTGTGCTCTGATGTAACAGTGTTAGCAGTCAGGCACACTGTGCCCTCACTGTAACCACTCAGCTGATTACAGGCAGTCTTATGTAAGGAGGGACTGTCGACAGGAAAATGGGACGGACATGGTAGAGCTGCTGGAAAACAACTTCTTAACCAGTTTGGCTTTCTGCTTTTTGCTTTGTTGCCAGATGTGTTATTCTGTCGTGACACATAAATCACATACACTGACAACATAATTCAAAAGAATTTGAAGCTTGTTTTATGATTCTTTTTGACTGATATTTTGGCAATGCCTGAATGCAACAGTTGTTTGCAATGCAAGAAGAATTTTGATGTTTTGCATCTATAAAATGTTGCATCTACAAACTGAGCCTTTCATTCAGTAAACTATGACGTGCTGTGTGATAATTTTACAGAGAAAAACTAATGTTGTTGTTGATGGACTTTTGATGGACACAAACTCTGAGTAACACGATCACCTTCTTATCTTGTTTGCACTTGTTGCATCTGCACAGTTGTCTGATGCCCATGGCAATTGTAATGCTGCCAAAAGTGTGTTGTGACCAAAGGGCATGGAGCTAATGGTGTAGATTCAGGTGAACACACAGAGCTCTTGGCACTGCCTGATACGGTTTATACGGTTTATCTTTGAATAGATGCCTGGCACCTAACTAATAATAATGACTCGATAAAATGATGCATCCTGTTGTATAATGCTAATTAGCCTTGAGCATTTCAGTATAAAGATTAATCTTAATCTCTACACATTTTAGCACTTTTTCACATTATGTCCTTGCCGTAATTAAATGTGCACATGATTACATAATATTTCCCATTTTTCCAGAGGTCTTTCTACCATCGTCTAACAGGTGACAATAAGTCTGAGAAGTTCTTCAAAGTCTTCTATGAGCGCATGAAGCTCGCCCAGCAGGAGATTAAAGCCACCGTGACAGTCAACACCAGTGACCTGGGCAGCAAGAAGAAAGACGAGGAGCCACCTGACAAAGACACACCGGCAAGGAAGAAAGGCACGTGTGCTACAAACAAATAACCAACAAAAAATATCATAATTATAATAATTTCATCATATAATCATTATAATCATCACTACATTTAGGGTAGTACTCTGCTAATTTCTGTGCTTATATTTGTAAACTTGTTACATGAGAGTAAACTATATTTATTAAAGACACTAAGTAAGAGCATGTTTTTTTCGTTGTTGTGGTTTTTATTGCACTGAAAAACACAGAAAAACATGCGTCCTTACTCTGAGTAGGTTTACATCTCCCCAAATCTGATTCATATATTTGGCCTGTCGGAGGTTGTCCTCCTGCATGCTTCAGTAAAAATAATGTTTTTTTGGCTATAATACTCAGTCTAGCATAAAACGTATATGTCCATGTAGAGATATGAGCTATATAAAGATATGTATGGTTTTAGCTTTCATCTTCAGAAAGTTACATACAAACAGTATCATTTAAGTATTCAGTAAAAACACTTTTATTACCTATTAGGATCATGTACTTATGGAGTCTATTAATAGGAAACAATTAACCACGTACATGTTTGTGTATTAATAGCTAGTTAGATGTTAATAGAATTGATTTAAAGTCAAATAAAGTGTTGCTATTAATAATTTAAGATGACAGTAGCTATCTTGTCCAACTGGTATGGTCCTAATAATCACTCCCAGCGACAGCTGAAAAGGAAATGGGGAACTGCAAAGTTTTACACACAGTAAAAATGCAATATAAATATGTACAAGTATTATATAGTCCTCTCTGTTACCAGTGAAAGATGTGCCAGTGGTGGCGGTGGTAACGGAGGAGATGAAGGAGCAGCTGGTGGAGGCTTCAGTTGTCACCAAAAAGGCCTTTAACACTTACCGGCACGAGGTAGAGGCAGAGGAGCATCAGGCAGGAGCAGACGGCGCCCCCCTGGCTCCAGCTGACAAGAGCCAGGATGAGAACGAGATGAGCGTCATCATCACCATCATGCAGCCCATCTTACGCCTAATGCAGCTGCTCTGTGAGAACCACAATAGAGATCTGCAGGTCAGGCACTGCCTCACTCTGGTCCTCATGGAACTCAGAATAACATTTTTAACATTGCACTTGTCTTGTGTTTTGTTTCATTCACTCATGTTCTAACAATCCTTTATTATTAGTCTGTCTGGATCTCCGAAGCTTAAAATGCTCTGTTCTACCGTATGTCATGAAGCGGTGGTTTTCAAGTTAGCATCTACCTTTACCTTAGCCATTCCAGATCTGAATTTATTTAAATGATTCTAGTGAACATGTACGGAGTTTAAAACATAGTGGCGCACTTCCTGTATCACCACATGACATCACAGAGTGTTTTCTTTTTGAGAGAAGAAGTCAGCCTAAATATGCCAAGTTTGTGTGTTGAACATCTTGTAAATGAAACAAAACACAACTTTGGTATGTTTTTGATGAGGAAACAACATTATAACATAGATCAGAAAATAGTGTGATATGGGCCCTTTAACTGACATTGTATAAATATCACGACAATATGCAACATATTCTGTAATTCTACTAGAGGGGGGAGATGTATGAAAAAATGTGTAATATGGCTTCTTTAAGGTTGGAGAAATGCAAAATTCAGCAATGAATGTTGGACAGGCCTGTTTAGACCCAGCCTCAGATGAAGTGAAAAACATTGATGGACGGATAGTTCATCATTAAAACATATTAAGAAAGCTGGAGGGAGAGATGATTAAAAATAAATTTGATCTTTTAAGTAAGGGTGAAAAGTCATATTTCTGCTCGGTCCATTCCATTGTATGTGATTGTGTGATTTACAGGTAAGTTTTTGTACATTGGATAATCACAATGTAGATAATCCAAATAAATATAAAAAATCTATCATCAAAATCAATATTGCCCTCCCCTAGATGCTCAGAATCACGTATACAGAAATGAAACATTTAAATTTAACACCCTAAGCAGCTGCTTCCATGTCTTGTTTGGTCTAGTTTCACTATGAAGTGTAGATCTGTCGGCCTAGACAGGAGACTTCCTTTTTGCACTGTTTGTGTCTGACTCGTTGCACAAGGATTATGCCCTTCCAGTATGATGAACAGGGCAAAACACTGCTATTGAGTATTTAGCAGATGTACACTTAATAACTTATCATTTTTATTATTTGCCTATAAAAAGTATAATTGAGTAAGATTATCAGTTAATTTAATGTTATGTTTTACCTATGAAAGAGTGGTACATTATGAAACAACACAGATAATTACTGTCAAGCATGGTGCAAGATATTTCAGACTACTTGATGTAATGATGAAGTAAATGGTCTGGTTTGTTCTCTTCAAAACTGTTGTAAATATTATTTTTGACAATTGATCTATTATTTATCTTTTAACTGTAGTGCTTTAGTACAGTCACTTGCCCTTTTTTGCTAATGATTCTTGTTTATATGATCTTACAGAATTTCTTGCGCAACCAAAATAACAAAAACAACTACAACTTGGTGTGTGAGACTCTTCAGTTCCTGGACTGTATTTGTGGCAGCACTACTGGGGGCTTGGGTCTCTTGGGACTCTACATCAATGAGAAGAATGTAGGGTTAATTAACCAGACTGTTGAGAGCCTGACTGAATACTGCCAGGGCCCATGCCATGAAAACCAGGTACTACAACACCGCTTTCTTTACTTTGAAATCTGTGATGCACTTTCATAATGTTACTTACTAATGAGTTTGTACTTAATACAGTTGAAGTGAATGATTAAAAAAACGTTATGACAAATCTGCCCTTACAGACTCCCATCAAGGTCTATCTATAATTTTGATATACCGTACTAATTAGGTGATGCTATTAAACATAAACATGAAAACATCATCAGGGAACATTACCTCATCTTTTACCAGTGCCATGTTTTCAATCTTAGTTACGTGCTGTTCAGTGTTTGTCCTGCTTGGATGGCTTCCATATCTGTGACTTGTTGATTGTCATTTGTTGCTTAACCTCCTTCGCCTTCTCTGGGCAGTGTGCCTGTGTTTGCGCTTTGGCATACATGACTGCTTTCCGGCTGCTCATGTGCGGTTGTTTACTGGTGACCGTGACACTGGCATGACTAAACTAGAAACTAGCAAAACACGGGACCCATTTTGCTGATTTCAATTCCCCATAATTTAAATGGGCTGGAGGTGGCAGACTACAAATGGTCTTTATGTCAACACAATAGTTATTTTTGATCTTTTGCATTTCCTTTTTTCTCATGACAGATTTTACTGTGGAATTTGTTGGTTAATTGTTTAAATACTACTTCCTGCCTGAACACTGAGCTGATGTGTTTTTCTTTTTTTTATGATTTGATGATGTGCTCATTATGGGCAGTACAGAGAAAAGTAATATGGCATAATGGTTATCCTTTTCCAGAACTGCATTGCTACTCATGAGTGCAATGGCATTGACATAATCATTGCCCTCATTCTCAATGATATTAATCCTCTTGGCAAGAAGAGAATGGACTTGGTGCTTGAACTCAAAGTGAGTAAACAATCATGTTTTATGGAAACTGATTGTGTGTTTCATACATTTTTTACTTCATTTGAAATGTTAAATAGAATTTTTGATAGCTGCACAAGAAGGCACACTATTTAGTATAGTACATAATATATAGAGAATAATTTCATTGCCATCTCTAACTCTGCTTCTGGTTTGTAGAACAATGCCTCCAAGCTTCTTCTTGCTATAATGGAAAGTCGACATGATAGTGAGAATGCTGAAAGAATACTTTACAACATGAGGCCCAAAGAGCTGGTGTGTATGAAACAAGTCATGGCTTTTAATTGGGGGAAAAAAATTGTTAAAAATGACTTTCTAAAATAATTTTGCACTCTAGAACTTTTAACTTTTTATTGACAGTGATATTTGAAAAATGTAATTGTCAGAAAAAATATTGAAAGGTGCATAAAACATTTCTTGGAGGTATTTATTGGTTTACTGATTTTAGTTAAGTTAAATTAGGCTTAAAATGATTTTTTTTTTTTAAGAGACAATGCACATTAATGAACATCAGTACAAAAATACATGTGTAAATGTGCCAAAGTTAGCGTACAGCTAATTTACATTCGCAGTCTCTTGACAGTGCAAAACAAACACAACAGTTAAACAGTTCTACAAGTCATCAAAATCACATTCACTCAGGGTATAAAGTGCCTATTTTCTAAAGTGCATATAAAGGTTAAAGTGCATTCAGTGATTTTAAAGTGTTGTAGTTTTTAATCTAATAAATCAGTTAATTTAATTTAAAGCCAGTTCATATTCACCTGTGTTGGTCCTCTCCTGCCGCACAGAGACGACCAAGACACTGGAGTTACGGAGTGCCCTTGGGTCATCAAACATTCATACATATTTACATATTTACATGGCAACTATTTGACACATTTTTTTCATGGTTGTAATTTTCAGGTGGAGGTGATCAAAAAGGCCTACATGCAGGGTGAGATAGAGGTGGAGGAACCCCCTGAAGGTGAAGACGCTGAAGAGGAGCACTCTGCATCTCCACGCAATGTTGGCCATAACATCTATATACTGGCACATCAAGTAAGTATGAGATACTCTATAGACATACTGTTCTGGCATATACACAGTATACGCCCTAAAGAACACCTGGTCTAATAGAGCTTAATAACAGTGCTCATTTGTCACTATGATCACTTGTATAATACTGCTAACAGACTGCAGACAATGACTGGGCTATGTGTCACTGTCAAACTGTTTTATGGTGACTTCATTGCAGTTGGCCCGACACAACAAAGAGCTACAGGCCATGTTGAAGCCAGGAGGCACCTATGGAGAAGGAGACGAGGCTCTGGAGTTCTACGCCAAACATACGGCTCAAATTGAGGTTTGTAGTTTGGTTCAAACGCTTTTCTTCATATTTGCATTCATAAAATTAACCCTGTGCATGAATGTAAGTGTGTTGTACTAGTGTGTCTCATGAAATGACTCTTGCCTGGACTGATGATCTACAGTTAGTTTCACATCCCCAGAACATATTAATGACATCAGCCGCAAAATATCAAAGAACAAGATTCTCTTGATGTTAGGAAGACTATGCAAATAATTTGTCCCTTTGACATTTGCTCATGAAATCCCTCAGTCTTCACTTGGACAAAGGTTTTTTATAGTTTCTGTTTGTTAGCTAGTTTTATTGAATGTCATGTCAATGATCATGCTAATATGACTTAGGTACAGTCCCTACTTAGTGCAATAGATCTAGCTAACAAAGAGAAACTGTAAACAAGTAGGTGTGTTAGTTTCAGAGTAGTTTCAATGTAGCCTCCCTTTAAATTTATGCAGATATAAGGCAGTGTCCACCAGCAATCTGACCAGAACTGAAGAAGCAGTGTGGATGAGCTGCGAAATGTTTTCGATCAAAAATAAAACTTTTGTCCAGTTGACAGAATCGAATTCCTCCTTTACTATGTCCATTTGATAGACTTTTTAAATATGGTGATAGTTGTAGTTTCTCTTTAAAACCGCTTAATGTGAATTAATGATTTGCTTTCTGCTTTCAGATTGTGCGTCTTGACCGCACCATGGAGCAGATTGTCTTTCCTGTGCCCAATATCTGCGAGTTCCTCACACAAGAGTCCAAGCTGCGTGTCTATTATAGCACAGAGCGCGACGAGCAGGGCAGTAAGATCAATGATTTCTTCCTCCGTTCTGAGGACCTCTTCAATGAAATGATCTGGCAGAAGAAGCTGCGAGGTACTCAAGAGGCCACTGGTAGCACAAACAACGTTCCCTGTGCGTCTTTCTCCTCCCTACTTTTACCTTCCATTTATCTGCCTTTTTCTTGCATCCCTCTGAATCCCATGCCATTTCTTAGATCCCACTGCACTTAGTTAACTTTAGACACCATGAAAATACCCCCACAGTTGTTATTTCAGTATGAAGACCTATATAACTATATTAGTTTGAGTTACTTCCTATTGATGCATGATAAGTGGATAATAACCAGGTGAAATAGAAAAGGTGAGGACCTAGAGGGATGAAGAAAAAAGCATATAAATGGGAGATAATGTACTTTGCACATGTTTATATTGCCATATACAGAATACTAATAAGAAGAGACAGTAATGGACTCAAAATTCACTTTATTTATGTTGTAGTTGTTTATGTTTACCTGTGATGTCCTGCTGTTGTGTTTTCTTATTGTTGTGTGTGCTGTGATCAGGCCCCAAGAAGGTGCTTCTTCTAGAGTCCCAACAAAGACCAAGCAAAAAGTAACATGTACATTTTGCTCTGAGGCATCAATGGCAGATTTTAAGTACAGCTTTTACATGGTCCCAAGCGCAATACATAATTCACTAGCAAGGATCATGCCACAACAATGGAATATGATAAAGATATTTATTGAGGGTGGGTAGATGCAATGGCTGAACTTCAGTTAATCATACACGCAATACACTGTGAACACTGGCATTTTTTGTTGTCAATACACAGTATATAGACACCTAGTGCACATAATACTTCATGTAGAGTAATTTATCAAGATTTTTTATTTACTATTGGTTATTTGTGTTGATATTTTGTGGTTTTGTGTTAATATTTCATGGTCTCAAGATATAGTTGAGCTTGTATACAGTTATTTTTGAACCACAACCTCTACTGCAACATAAAGGGTTAAAGCAAGGACACAGGTTGTGGTGCACATACAGGTGCAGCTTTTAATGTTCCTGTGAAAAATGCACTTGACTGATAGTTTTCTGTGCCTAAATAAGGGATTTGCCCCACATAACCTGATCAGTTTCCCTTTGACATTTTGTCACCCTAACTGGTGCAACATGTGACCCTATAAATACCCATTTTAGGCAGAGACCCACCTGGCCTAATCAGCTTTCTAATGCAATACGTATGCTTAATACAATTTCAGAATTTCTCTCCAAAGGAACATATAATTTGTTTAACATTCGTGAACAAACATCCTGTCAGTCAGTTTGTGCTGTGCCTACAATTATTCATCATTAACAACATAATAATCAAAAAATACCATGACATTTTCATAATCATTCAAAGAAAGTATATTGCAGATTTAGTTCTGTTTTTTGTTTGTTTTTTATTAGTAACCTGCTATTATTCACAGGAAATGTCACAGCACATTATCATTAACTTTGATTTAAATGAAACTTTGCTTCTGTGTCCAGCTCAGCCCATCTTGTACTGGTGCTCCAGGAACATGTCCTTTTGGAGCAGCATCTCTTTCAACCTGGCTGTCCTCATGAACCTGTTGGTGGCATTTTTCTATCCATTGGAAGGTTTCCGTGGAGGTCAGTCAATTTCCAACACAGACAGCATACAGGATAAATCATGTAAATAGTGGTGTTACGAACAATATATAGAGCTCCTGCATGCACTCCAAACCCCATACTGGCAGTGGAGTGGCAGAGAATTTCCACAGAAACTAACCATATCGGTCATAATTAACACATTTTATCGAGATCGTGGATTATTGTTGCACACCAGGATCTCCGTATTATCAAGTGTAGAAGACAGAATGACCCTTGTAAGTGATTTACAAAGCTCCAGACTGATGGTAGAAGTGAATTTCTGCTGCTAAATGGGCTTGCAGCTAATTAAGCCATATATGAATTAAGCTACGGATGTTTTATTTGAATGATTCAACTATTGTCTCATAACAATTCCAAAGCTTACGTCTATTAGCATTGTGCAGTATTAATTAGGCAGAGAGTAGTTTGAAGAGAAACAATCAAAATGCTTTTAGCAAACTTTAACTTGCTAAATGTGTAAATATTGGTAAATGCTATAAATACAGAACCTTATAATAAAGTCTATTTTTCACAAACATTTCCAGGGATCCTTTTTGATGATATAAGAAGGTGAAAAATAAACCAGATGTCCAGATAGTGCAGAGTTAAGGCAAAATCTATGCGATCTATAGTCTTTCAAATCACATCTGTGCCAGGTAAGTGTCAGTAATGTTTAATCTGATTTATTTTAAGATAAATCAATAACTTGGTGCCATTCATTAATGTTAATTCTCCACTGCCAATATGGCGTCCCTATCAAATTTAGTCATGCAGGTACAGGAGCTCTATAGTATTGGTACAAAGAGGTTTTAATTTAGTTGGTAGCTTTACTAAATATTTTATGGTATATTCTCTGTGTACATTTACTCATCTTCTGACTGAAATAGAAATCAGGCAGACAATTTGGCAGAAGGCATTAGTTAGTCAAAATGTTGATGCTGAGGGCTGTTATAATCACCTAGATTGGCCCATTGTATTAGCTCGAAAAATGAATATCAGTGATTTGGTTTGCAAGAAAATTAAGTTGCACAATATAACTGAAGTAATCTGATCGTACTGTATCTATAACTGAACAGAACAGTCTGAACGGAAAGCCATTGTGACCATAATTGCCTCTTCATTAAACAGTGCCTTTATAGTTGAACTTGGGCCATTGAGTTCACTGCGTGCTGTGGTTTGGGTGTAGCCTGACAGCGCCTGTACCACAAGTGGAGGTGTGAAGAGGCTGTAATACAAGCTGTAGATTTGGATCTCACACTGCAGTACTCTCACAAAGGGCCGTTCTGTCTATATTCCAACCTGACCCTGTTTACTGACACTGTACTCTGTCGATTTGAAACTATAACCTCTTTCTCACTGTTATTTTTTGTATCACTTAGGCTAATTAGGAAACAGGATAACATGGACGTAACTAGCAGAGATACAAGAGGACTACGAAGCCAACTGAATTACTTGCATGACCAGCTTGTCCCTTCTCCATTTTGTTAGAATCCAGAAGAGACTGGAATCGGACCATAGAGCATGAGTCGATCCAACCACAGCTGCTCATTTGTAGCACGTGTCTCTCAAATGCAGAAAATATCTCCTCTTGAAAATTCTCACAACATTCAAAACAAAATATATAACTTATTTTACCTGAGATAAGTAATAGTTTGGTGCTTTGATGGTTGATTATGAGAAAATTCATGCTGTTTCTCAGTCCATTATGTTGGTTTTTCACCTTTTTTACATGTAAAAAGCATCTCTCTGATTGGCCAATCCACCTGTCAATCACACCCTCTAAAATCAGGGAGACAGGGTTCTGCTCCAGATCCAGTTATTTTTGTAAAGTTTTGTCAAAGTGTGTGGTTCTGGCTGGCCATGTAACTGAATTACATGTGATAGTTACTAAAGATAGGTGAGGTTTGCACAAATTCACATTCTATCCACATGATAATATTTTTCTTAAAATAAAAAAAAACATGCTTGTGTTAAATATTTTTGATTTGATTTTCTACTGCATTGTAAAAATGAAAAAATCTACATAATCCTTTAAAGGTGCTGCAGGTCTGGAGGAGGGCCTGTCAAATGCTTCTTTTTGGCATTTACATGGTTGACCTCCTTCCCATGTTCTCCTCTCAAACAGAAAACACTCTGTTCCACTTTGTGATGTCATGTGTTGTACAGAAAGTGCTCCACTGTATTTTTAAACTCTTTACATCTTCACTAGAATCATTTGGATAATTTCAGACCTATAATTGCCTCTACTCAAGAAAAAGTAAAAGGTTGCTTAAAAATTACTGCTTCATGACATCACATGGTGGAACGGAGCTTTCTGAACTTTGGATATGTAGACAGACTAATATAAAGTGTTAATCAAAAATGTGTGAATGAAACAAAACACAACTCCAGGAATCTTTTTGATGAGGTAACAACATTCTTATGTAGCTAAAAGCTCACAAGAGTCAGTTTTGTGTAATTTAGTACGTTTTAATTTTATCTTTATTTCGATTTGTCTTTATTTACACATCCTCATTAATGAACAAACCCCCTTTTGCCATGCTCCGGATTAAAATGTGTTTAAATGTTTGCTGTATTATGCAATCTTAAGCCTAAACCGTTAATGAACTGCTACTGACCTTTTAGAAATGGCAGATTAAGATGAAATGTTGAAAAAGGCACGCACGCCCAAAAACTTCTAAGCCCTATGTCCTTGTGCTTGATCCCATGGTATTTTGTATCTGAAGAAGACCTTGTGGTGTGAAATATTAAATTCTATTTTGTGTTCTAACTTTGATTAAAGGGCCCATATTACGCTATTTTCTGATCTATGTTATAATGTTGTTTCTGCATCAAAAACATACCTGGAGTTGTTTTGTTACATTCACATGTCTAACACACAAACCCTGCATATTTAATTATTCTCTCAAACAGAAAACCACACAGTTCTATATTCTGGTTTTAAACTCCATACACTATCACTAGAATCATTTAGATAAGCCCTAACATTTCCAGCCTCTACTATAATAAAGGTGAAAGGGTTAGGGTTGCTCTTAACCTGAAAACTGCTTTGTGACATCACAAGGTGGAACAGAGCATTTGACATTTTGACTGTGAGCGGGGTTACTTCTTCACAGACCTGACCTGTTGGTCTGGTTTGGTATCCATGAGGATAGAAAGGTTAAATGCCATACTGTGGAATGTTCCAGACAAAGCAATAACGTCTCCACAGAGAAAAGCCTTTGACAGACTCTCCACCAGAAAAGTTACACAATGCACCTTTAAGCAAAAAGATATGATTTTGTAAGTAAGTTGGGAGCTCCCATTCAGATATATTCATTCACTAAGTGTACACTGACGGCATACACTGGCGTACTCTGGTTTAGTGTTAAGTGGTTTACAGTGAGGAATAGAATCATCTGATTAGAGCTGCGACGTAAGTGAGGTAAGAGATGAATGGGCTTAGGTGTGGCGGCATGAGAGTCTGCTGTGTGTCTGGACCATTTGCCAAACTTGAGCAGGGTTGGTCATTAACGATATAGTACTGCAGTCTGCGGATAATGAATTGAGCTGAAGTATTTTTAGATGAGTAGATCACTAGATTTATGTAACTTCTGTCATGTGATGTTTACACTACACTTACACTATATTGCCAAAAGTATTCGCTCATCTGCCTTGACTCGCATATGAACTTAAGTGACATTCAGTTCTTAATTCATCGGGTTTAATATGACGTTGGTCCACCCTTTGCAGCTAAAACAGCTTCGACTCTTCTGGTAAGTTTGTCCACAAGGTTTAGGAGTGTGTTTGTGGGAATTTTTGAAGCACATTCGTGAGGTCACACACTGATGTTGAGCAAGAAGGCCTGGCTCTCAGTCTCTGTTCTAATTCATCCCAAAGGTTTTCTATCAGATCGAGGTCATCCCTATGGGATGTCACTTATGTTCATATGCGAGACAAGGCAAGTGAGCGAATACTTTTGGCAATATAGTGTACCTCAAAGGGAGATGCATATGAATAGGCCTGTCACAATAACAAATTATATATATATACACCGGTATATACTACAGAGAAGTATTGCGATAAACAATAATATTGAAACTAGTTTATTCTTCTGACACAAAACAAGATAATCGCAGTAAACACATTTTTAAACCGTATCATTAAAAAGCCTATGCTGCAACAAATAAATGGCAAAATTAACCAGTAATGAGCCATAACAGTTATGTTTTCTACTCTCTACAGCACAAATCTTATGTTATTGCATAAAATAGCAAACATCTCCCCACTATTCCAAAAAAAAGTACCCACAATAAATATTGGTTCAGCTTTTATATAATAATAAGTCGATATTGTGATTATAGTAACATATGAACCGATTAAGATCTCTAGAAGTATCTCATCATTTCTTTGTCCAAGTAGATTATAAGACATGATGTCTAATGTGAAATTATCGTTTACCTTTACTACTTCTGTGATATACAATCAAATCAAATTATTGATTTAAAAGTACTACTTCTGGTTCCTGGTGCACAATAATAGAAGTGTACTCTCTCTCAGAACAAAGAATTAGTAAAGACATTTGTTTAGTTTAGTGAACTTGAGCTTTTGCAACTACAGTACAGTATTTTATGTATTTCTTGTTTAATAGGCATCTTGGAGCCCCATCTATCTGCTTTGTTGTGGGTGGCCATGTTCGTGTCTTTGGGGATTGTTATTGTCCTGCCTCAGCCTCATGGGATCCGGGCGCTTATAGCATCCACCATCCTCCGCCTTATATTCTCTGTGGGATTGGAGCCAACACTGCTGCTGCTTGGGTGTTTTAATGTGAGTAAACTTCATGTTTGGACAAGTGCTTCATCATTACCCATGTTATGTAAATAAAATGAAGAATGTATTGTCTAGTGTGTCTGGTCTAATCCACCTAGTTTCTAAACAGTTTTATTAAAGTTTGCACAAGAAACTGGTTTGACTGTAGAAGCTGGTAAGTATCCACCGCTGTATTCAATAGACTGAAAAAAATTCAATAGGTCCATAGATAATGGTGTGTTAATTAGCTACAGTTTTTGAAATACCATAAAATCCTCCACAAAACATCCCGTCTTATTCAATAAACTGTTAATTCTGTAATTTAGATCTGTACAAACATGTTCTGAAATGAGTTTAACAGTTCATATTTCTGTCTTTTTCTTAAACAGAATCCTATCATCTTATTATTACAACGTACATTGCAAATCTAATCACAATCGCAATGCTTGTCCATTATTTCCCCCAAATCATTCAGCCCTACTGTTAAAGTGAAATGTTAAAGGTACACTAGTTAACTTTTTTGTTGGGGGTCTGCTTGTCTCTTTGAATGTCATTGCACTATGCCATTAAACAGCTCTACGTTATATTAATTACAGGTAGTTCTATAGCTAAAAAATACCTAGAAAAACAGGCATTCTGACTGTGAATGGGGTCGCCTCTCCACAGATCTGACCTGTAACTTGGTCTGGTTTGGTCTCCATGAAGATAGAAAGGTTTAATGGCCTACTGTGAAACATTCCAGAGAAAGCAGTAACATCTCCATGGAGACAGACAAGCATTTGACACAACCAGAAAAGTTCCACAATGCACTTTTAAATGTTGGTGTGCTATATTTATTTATTTGTTGTTTTGTTTGGTTTCAGCTATGTAATAAAGTGATTTTCCTCATGAGTTTCGTGGGAAATAGTGGAACGTTCACAAGGGGATACAAAGCCATGATCCTGGATGTGGAGTTTCTCTACCACCTGCTCTACCTGATCATCTGCACTTTAGGGGTTTTTGTCCACGTCTTCTTCTACAGCCTGCTGGTGCGCATGTAATAATAATAATAATAATAATGCATCAGTTTTATATTAAATTATATTTTATATGTAGACAGCTCATAAGTGACTCTTTATTTGAATTATGCCACACAATTATCATTAGGCCTGTCACAATAATTACTATATCGACTTATCGTTTTTTGGGGGGTTCATATTTATCATAGTATCCTTGTACTAGAGGGAATATTGGTTATTTTCCTGTGCTACGATGAGATTTGAGTGTTGCAATGTGTTATTTATTTATTGCACCTCGTATTTTTTTTGTAATATTGTACATTTGAAATATGTTTTGGGAGATAATTCTGCTTTATGGTTTGGATTCAATATTATTGTTTATCATCTATCTTTACTTTAGCAATATATCGCAGTTCAAAATTTGTTATCGTGATAGGCCTAATTATTGTCCATATTGATTTTTTTTGCAATCTCTAACATATTTTCTCCTCTTGCATAGCTCTTTGATCTGGTTTATCGAGAAGAGACCTTGCTGAATGTGATAAAGAGTGTAACCCGCAATGGCCGCTCCATTGTCCTGACCGCAGTGCTGGCCCTCATCCTCGTGTACCTCTTCTCCATTGTGGGATACATTTTCTTTAAAGATGACTTTATTCTGGCAGTGGATAGGATACCCAATAAAACACTAGGTACGGACCAAGTTTGCTTGAATACATATTTTGCATGAATCAGCCCAATAAACCAGATACATGTTAAAATTACTAAAATGTAAAAGCGCAGTTTTTACCTTCAAGATCCCCAGTTGATTTTTCATTGACTTCCATAAACAGAGCATGGAGCGAGCATGGTTGGAGAGTTCTTCTCAGGAGGTGTGTGCCGAAAAGAAAATGGTGAAAACTGCTCATCTCAGACTACAACAGATGGTAGGTCATATACAGAAAAGACATCCAGTAGTATGGTTTTCAGCATGCCAAATAGTGGTGTGGTTCACTATCGGGTTCAGGATTATGTCACAACTGGAAGAATTTTAAGTTCTAATGCTAAACCAGTGGAGATTTTAAGATACTAAACTTTGACATTAAAAAGTTTACACCATAGTATAATAAATGCATTTACCAATAGTGACATACATTATATATACTTAGACTTAGACTTAGACTTAGACTTAGACTTAGACTTAGACTTAAACGTCTAAGTTCAAGTTGTTCCATGTTTGTTTTGGATATTTTTTTAGACCTTTTGCTTTATGAAAGTTTGGCACATCCATGACCACTAACATAAAGTTTTTGACATTCGATCCTGAGCTCTAGTGACCCAAAGTGCATTCAAGCTATATGCAGTAAGAACAATAACCTTATCTAAGGTAATTGTGAAACGCTGTTCACTATGACTGGTGTGGTACCTGAAAAAAATTGAAAATATATTAAATTGTTTATCATGAAATAAAATTGTGTATAAACCGGGTCAAGGAGTTCATACTACATTTGTGCATCTATGGGGGTCTTTAAGTGTTTTTGCGTGACCGTCTGCGTATGTGTCACTCAGTTCATCTACCAGAGCTTTAAATGTAGCAGTCTGGTGGTCATTGGATTAGGTAAGATTTGGCTATGTTTTGTTTTTTTTCCTTCAGTGAAACTCAATCTAAAGCAGAATGTGAAGGCTTGTGGGGTGAACAGGTCAGCGATTAGTTTAGCATCAGGTCTATAAGAAGCTCAAGGGGTCTGCTCTGTGATTCCACATTTTGCTGCTAGCATTGGCTTCAGAAAACTTACTGACCCTAACCAGGTCCACTAAGTCAACCGTTTCAAATCCTCCACAGGTCACTAGTGTGGCTCCTGAAGCAATCTGCTGGCTAATTGGGGCAGTCTGCTGACTTGTCTATGAACGTATTTCAATGACACTTAATATGTGGCAAATTTAATCTTATTCATTATATAGAGCACATGTGTCAAACATGCGGCCCGGGGGCCAGATCCGGCCCTCCAAGACCTTTAATCTGGCCCTCGGCTGATTTTTCTATTAAAATACTTAAAATTTTCAGATTTTTCTGTTAATTTTCTGCACCGTTTAGCATAGCAGCGTCTCCGCCGTTTCTGTACATTGCGACTCCCACCAGAGCAGCACAAATGAAGACTTTCCTCTTTCCAAACGCTCTTAAAGGACGATCGTTTTGACTGTCGACCGTGACCCTCATCAGCAAAATGTCAAAAAATGAGAAAAGCAGATGCTGAGTTCAGGATTTCCCAAGAAAAATTGTCTAATTCTTATTTGTTGACAGAGGTGAATGGGAAATCTGTGTTCAGTGTGTTTGGAACAAGTGGCGTTGCTCGAGGAATATAATCTTAAACAAAACTACAAGACACGGAGAAAAATACAATAACTTGAAGAGAGAACTGAGTTTTCTGATCCGGCCCTTTTGGGATCAAAGTAGGTTGCATACGGCCCCCGGACCAAAATGAGTTTGACACCCCTGATATAGAGTGTATTTAATTTATTTTTGTTCTATTTTTGAGTCTTTCTGTTAAGTGTATTTTCATGGTTGCTGTTATCAAAGACATGTCCCGTGGGTCGTGCCCATGGAAACAAAGCTGTGTATTCAGCCCCATGCAGGAAGTGACAGTTAATTCGGTTGATATGTCTTTTATAGCTGTTGTTGCCGTCCAGCCGTCAGCCGTGGTCATAGAAGACAAAGAGAGAACTTGTGACTCTCTTCTCATGTGCATTGTAACGGTCCTGAGTCATGGCCTGAGGAGTGGAGGAGGAGTGGGAGATGTGCTGCGCAAGCCCTCCAAAGAGGTAAAAGATAAAATTTGGATGTTGCAATACCTTGCGGCACAAACTGGGTTTCCGGGTTAGGCTGCTATAAACAGGCTTCTGGGAAAGTGAGGCGTGGCAGAAGTGAGCTGTGATTCGCTGGAGAGGAGTTGAGGGCGGTTGAGGCGTGGTCCTGCTCCTGAACCTAAGTTAATCATATTAACTACATATATTACAAAATATATGCATTAACAAGCATGATTTAAAAAAAAAAAAAAGTAATAATAGTACTCATCCAGCATGAAGACAAGATTATAACTGCATTGCATAGTACATGTAGTCTACATTGAGCCATACCATGACATGACTTGTGGTCACTTACATAAGAATCTGTCACCTTACCATTACCTATTGCCTACTTAGAGTTTAAATGTTTAGTTTTAATTTGACTATTTGCTGTCTGATTAAGTCTTAATTCACATATGAACAGAAGTTAGAGAAGCTTTGAAACAACCAAAGAACCCATGCTAACTGTTGGAGAATAAAATGAGATGCAATGTAACCACGGGGAAGTGGGGTCATGTTATCATTTGTGGCATTTCAACTGTTGTGCAACTAGTCCACGTATTTTAGCAGTGATTTGAGTCCCTCAACTGTGAATGCTTTCTATTTTACTCTTATGTTCTTCATGTCTTTGCCTCAACAGGAGCCCCTGTTTGCAGCCAGGGTCATCTACGACCTGCTCTTCTTCTTTATGGTCATCATCATTGTCCTCAACCTCATCTTTGGTGTCATCATTGATACATTTGCTGACTTAAGAAGTGAGAAGCAGAAAAAGGAGGAAATCCTGAAGACCACTTGTTTTATTTGTGGTGGGTGCATAATCTACTCATAGACTATTCTGACTACTTTGAAAGATTCAGAGAAGTTTCCTATCAGTGGTACATTTTAAACAGACTTGACTGTAAGGGAAATTGTATGTATTGTAAAAGCGATACCTCACCTTAAATCTGAGTTGCGCCTGTGAGCAGCAGGTGTGAATTGGTAAATGGGTGCATATGTTGTGTTAAATCAAGTATGTTGCGGACAAGTCTGCAGACCTTTGATTTCATAAAAGGTCTGGTTACGTATGGAGATGTTTTTCAGAGTAGCATACACCAAAACGCCTCCTCTTCCCAGAATGGCTTATTAGTCATGACAGGTGCTGCTTTGGAGGAGCTCTGTTCCTTCCTGTCGCCATATGGGTTTTGACCATGCTAGACAGTACACTCTCTGTGGCCAGTGTTCTCCCTGTCAGTAGCATTGTAAGCATTTAAATCATAACTGCTTATACAGTTTTAATTAGATTCATGGTTCTTTATAATTGGTTGACTGTAACTGGGATTTCCCTACATAAAATGCAAGACAATAATTGAATGTGATTTGTCTAAAGGTCCAAGAGAAATAATCCACAAACTGTATTTTCATTATATTCATAGAATAATAAAACTTACTTTGAAATTGCACATTGGTCATGTTTGCATGGATTAATTATGTTTCTTTCCTCAGGTTTGGAAAGGGATAAGTTTGACAATAAGACTGTGACTTTTGAGGAGCACATCAAAGTTGAGCACAACATGTGGCACTACCTGTTCTTCATTGTCCTGGTGAAAGTGAAAGACTCCACTGAATACACTGGACCTGAGAGCTATGTGGCAGAAATGATAAGGGTAAGGACTATACACTGCATCTTCAGCCAACCCAGTCAAATGTAGAATAGAAAACAAAGGTAAATGTGACCTAATCTGGCCCGAGACTCTGTTGTATAATTCCACCCTGACCATAGTATTACCACATTAGTCAGCTTTGTGACTGGAGAATTAAAATCAAGACAGAACCACTGCTTAAAATATGTTAATCCTCAAAGCAGTCACCTTTTAATCGTTACACTCAGATCTTAATTTGCATCATTTGTGGCTCATAGCCTTCATGGGATAATATGCATATTACATGCATATTATGCATGTATAAATTCTCATTCTTTTTTAACCAACTGGATCTGGGATAAAGAGGCTGTTTTTGCATACAAATTACCTGAGGCTGTGCATAATATACATGTACATGTCTGTTGTCATTTGGTCTTCAAAATGGACCCATTTTCTCATTTGCTACCACAGGAGACTTTTATTGCTCTTCTTAATCTGGCTCTTGTGAAGAATCACCTGATTTGGGATCAAAGCCCATTCTTTTCCCCCTTACTCAAAGTGAGTTCAGCGCTATGTTCTGAGCAGGAGGCACACAAGGTGCTAAAGACCTCAGTGACCCGTCAGCTGACCTAGTCACCCCTGGCATTAGCCCAGCCCTTCACAGCAGCCTGACACTGGGCTCAATGCACCCTATGTGCTGTCTACAAAGGCCTCTGTCTCTCTGTGGCTGCGTTTATGTTTATTCGCTATGTAGGCTACATCAGTTTTCAAAAATCAGCAATTCACTTCAATTAAAGGAGTGGGCTAAGGATGACCGTGGTATAAACGTAATTATCATTACACAATCCAGCATTACCGTATTTTCCAGACTATAAATCGCTTTTTGAGGGAAATTTGTTTTATAAAATCAGGGACCAAGAACCAACATTTCATCTTGAAAGGCAAGTTATAGAAGTTATAGTAATAAAAACAACCGAATCGAGAACAATTTATGTATAATTTGTTTGTTTGTTTTTCAATATGGAACCAAAAATAAGAAAATGTTAAAAAACAACTCTTTTCTTTATTATTTGTCTCTAAAAACAAATTGAAAAAAATAGATAACGATTTGTTTTTTTCATTTTTGATTCATATATACGATTCATATATTTGGTCTATGAGCTGTTAGTGTGAAAAATTGATTATATAAGTCGCACCTGAGTATAAGCCACCCAAACCCTGAAAAAAAGTGTGACTTATAGTCCAAAAATATGGTAATTATCATTTACTGAAAACAACAACGTATGTCTCTGTGCATCGCCTGGTGTTAACACTAAATCCTATACTTTACTTTATGATGATCAGAGCTAACAGTCTTGCTTCGGTAGTTTGTAAAGTCCCTCTTCTGCCATGATGTTTATCTGATGCTGCAATAATGAGGAGGGAGACTGAAATAAAAGGAGTAGATGGAGTCATACTCTGACAATGACTGGGACTGACGTCAAGCTGGTTCTAGGTGAAATGTCACTTCAAAGGTGCCAAAAGATAACAACATATTTACAATTGTTTTTCATTCTGCAAAAAATCCCAAGCAGAAGCAACACAAACCATATAATCATTCTCTTTCTCCATAAAAGCTACCATGACAATTAACACCACTGTGTCGAAATGTGTGAATATTTTGGTCATTATTTAGCATATCGGCAGTGAGTGGGCGGTCAGGTGGTTTGTGGCATGACTGTGACGTTTTTTGTTGCTGTTTTAACCACAGAGCATCCTGTTTCCCTGTCATGGCCCGTGCGGTTCTAATAATGAAAACTGAACTTCCGTCATTTCCACAGAACGCAGCGATGTGGCGTCTTAAAGTCCTGGCAGCATTTCTCCGTTTACTGGAAACACTCGCATTTGTCAACATTGGAGATGGAAAGAGGGTCTAAGCGATCAGTGAGCACGTCGTAAAACAAACATAAGTGGGCTTTTTGGCACCAGGGACGTTTTGGTTACAAATGACCACTAGCACTAGACCATTTACGGATCTTCTCAGTGACACGGGATTTTCATTCAAACTTTGATGTTCTGAAATAAATGGCTCATAATAAATTTAACATATTCTATTTAACTGCAAGGCTAGCAATGATAATTATGGACATTATTAGACCCCACCACCAAGGGGTGGGCAATTGTGCATGTTGGCGATCCAAGTGTTGTCCTTGTCAGCTCTACAAATACTAGTCAAACGCAACATTATATAGACCTAACAGGGAGGTCTGTGGTCCTCATCCAGATCCTTTTTAAATAATAATGAAATAATGATCTGGGTGTATGGTAAGGAGAACCCAGAAGGAGGTTAAGCTTATTGGACATGCAAGCCAAGATTAGCACAAGAGCTAGGGTTTCAGAATTATGAATAAAGCATTTACAGTTACCTTCCTGTTTTTCTGCTCAATTTTGCATATTTATGGAAGAAGGTAAACAGACAGCATTCAGGAAGTGGAACATGTTCACAGCATCTTCTGGTCCTCTCAGAATGACTCTTCTGTGTGCATCATTTTAGTGTTGTGTGATTCCCCTGGGCCTTCTGTTTGACCCAGGTCGGGTTTTGTGGTGCGGACACCACCTTAACCATCTCCAAAGCAACCGCTGAAAGCTGGGGGAATTTTTCTACAGTTTGTTAGTATCTGTCGACCTTAGTGCGTACACTTCAACTTCTCTTTCATTCATGCTACTGTAGCACTTGTACTTCTGCAATCTAAGAGCCATGATACTTGTGTGTAATATCTGTGTGTGCTATGCAGTATAAATCAGGGCTGGGAATCGCAAGGTCCTTCATGTTTCAATGATACACAGTATGTGGCTCACAATATGGCGATACATGCAAAACATGATATATTTCACATACTCCGAGATATATTGCTGTTTTTTAAGAACCAAATACATTTTACCAACAATATTACTTGGTTAGTTAAGATGACATACATCTGTTTTAATCATCAAAACAGTGAAAATGTAAAGTGTATTGCATAAAGACGTTTCCTTCCTCTAAACAAGCAACAAAATTGTAATGTGGTCACAAAAAAATGCTAATCGATACAAATACTTGATACTCGATACAGCAGCCCACGATAACAATACTGTATCACCGTATATTGATATTTCAATATTTTTGCACATGCCTAGTATAAATCCAAGGGAATGCTGTCACATGACTTCAAACAGAGCACAATAACAATGGCATGTAGTGGCCAGAGAAGATAGCAGTGTGGAGGAATGTCACCCTTGTGTCCGGTTTCACTTTTCACAGTACAAATCCGACACAGACTTGATGAACTACACAATGTTGTAATGCCTTTATTTTAATTTCAATGTTTCCAACTTGCAGAAAATATGTTGCGCAATAAAAAACAACAGCCCGATATAATCACAAGTATTTGAATCAAATTAACCATGACTTCTGCTTTGTAGAAAGAAATTTATTACACTACGTAGGTGTCAGATTGGCGTGGAAATGCATTGTGGTAGTGCTTATTGCTAAAAAAAAAAAAAAAAGAGATCTTATGGAGAAAAATAAGTGCTAATAATGTGATAGAATTTATGCATTTTTGAGCTTTTCCGTAAAAAAAAAAAAAATCACATTTAAAATGCAATTGTCTGTAAGTTGAAAATGTTTGTTCATAACTTCACTTTGGCAGTCTGGTTTTACTTCATATAGTTTTTACCTCAGTTGCTTGTGTGTAAATTCAACAGGGAAATGAACAACCAATTAACCTACATTCTGTGGTGTACATGTATAGTGAACACTCATACGATTGTAGTTAAATAGTTTGTATGTGCTGAGGCTGTTTCTAAACATGTTCACATACCCATGTGATTACAGTATGGAAAGCCCCTGATGATTATACATATTTTATTAACACATATAGAATAATATTAGAATTGTATATTTTAGTTTATAGTGAGAATTATCAAATAATCAGGCCATATTTGTAAACATAATGAAAATAGTGATAAATATTGTTTTGTTAGCTACATGACAGCTGTTTGTTATTGACAGGATCATAACCTGGACTGGTTTCCTCGCATGCGGGCCATGTCTTTGGTGAGCAGTGATGCAGATGGAGAGCAGAATGAGATCCGAAACCTGCAGGAGAAGCTGGAGTCCACCATGAAGCTGGTGTCCAACCTGTCGGGTCAGCTGACCGAGCTCAAAGACCAGGTCAGAGCCCAGAGAGGCGCGGTTTATTTGTTTATTTGACAACCTTTCGATGCTCTGCTTACTAAAAGAGAATGAGTCATGCTACACAACACATCCTTTGCCTTCAGTTCTTTAAACAGTCTTATGCCTAAATACTTATATTGGGGGGTTCGGATAGGAAAACTTTGATTTAAATTTTTATTGAATCTGAAATCTATAATTGCAACAAAGATCATCTCTGATTCTGAATATATTTAAAACATCACTTTTATGTAACTAGTCCAATGTCTGTAATTGAAAGCATTTTTTATATTTAAATATTTGTTGATGCCCAGCTAATTTCCTAATTTTAAACCAAATTTACACAATCGCTTCTTTTTCCAAAGTTCCTTTATGTAAATGTCTTTACCCTTGAAATGAGAACTCTCTGTGAGGAAGTGAATGTCACCAAGACATTCTGACCCAGACAGATTGTTGCTTAAAGTTGCACATGAGCTAAACTCCAAAACAATAAACAAAGTAGTAGTTTGTCATTTGAATAACTAATGTGAACTTTTACCTTATTTCTAATAGAAACAAAAATCTGTATAATATAATATCTGTGCTGCCATGCTTTTGTATTGACATTTCTTTGACCTGTATTTCTTTGCCAAATATTTCTCTTTAAATACTCATTACGGAACCTAAATTTCTTTTCAGTTTAAATCATTGTTTCAGTGTTGGGGAATAAATTGATACTAATTAAACGAACTTAAATTTTAAACCTAAAACAAAAACTAATGTGGAATGACTCATTGGCTGTACTTGATCTCTTAAATTAAGTTTCAGTCTTAGTCTGAATATACCACTGCTTTCGTCAGAAGAGAGGGGTGATGGTAAAAGATTGACTCAAGCTTCACTTTTGCTCTTCTCCGTATAATAAATAACAGGAGAAGATGGACCAGACAGTGGTGAGGATTTTTTTTAAAAGTTGCAAGTTCTAATCAGATATTTCTTACCTTGTTTTGTAGATGACAGAGCAGAGGAAGCAGAAGCAGCGGATTGGTCTCCTCGGACACCCTCAACACATGAACATCAACCCACAGCAGCCTGCTTAGAAGATAAAACGGAAAAAGGAGCGCCACTGCATATAATGTACATTGTAACGGTAGGGTAACCTAGCCTATGTGTAGCTCTACCCAAGCACTCAAACTCTGTCCATTTTGTTCTGTGTTTTAATTGGTGCCAAATGAAATAGTTCGATCAAGGCCTTTCCTAATTTTACTTTGCGGTCTTTTTTTCAGTATTGAATCTTTTTTTGTTTGTTGTGCAATATCTAAACTTATGCAAACTCGTGTGGGTCAGCCGTACATAGACACAAAATTATGTTTGTTTTTTTAACTGGATATTATAAGGGGATGTTGGGTGTATTTAGTTAAAGGTAGAGGTATTTAATAAGCTGGACTTTTTAAGTGTACTCTTCTTTTGTCGATAATAGAGATTAGTATATTGGGCAAAAGCAATATATTTAGATTTTTATATGTCAAAAAATAATAATTGACATATTTCTGTGATAATCTGTTTTATAAATTCTGATTTATGTAAAATGGCTTGACATGTTTTAATTAATTTTTTTGTCTGTTATTGTCACCCATGCTTTTATGACTCAGGAGTTGTGAAGTTATAAAGTTAAGCACTTTTTTTTTTCTCTGTTCTCATATGTGCCTCTTTTGTCCATATTTCTTTTTTTGTAAATGTTAAAATTGTGTTATTTTGCTATTCCAATTATTTTTTAGAGGAATATGTTGCTTTGCGTGTATAGCTTTGTATAGACAGCAGAAACGAAAAATGTTTCACAAAATGTATGTTAGGATAAATTTGAAATCACTACAAGGAAATTTGTATATTGAAGTAGAACTATTTATTAAACTGTTGCATTTATCCTTTGTGTTTTGTCCTTTGTCTGGATATGATTGCACTAAATATGTAACACTGTTTATAATTTTTTTTTAATATTGCCTAATGTCTACATTTGTGTTTCATTATATTTCTTTAGATTTTGACATTTACTGTCAGTTATTACAATGACTAGAGCATTATCAAAAATATTTGGTCTGTAACACATTTCCAATGCATCTTTCTTTCTGGTCTTACTAACTTAATAAATAGTAGCTTAGTCAATGCACAATGATGTACTCTAATCATCTCTCATGTTCCGAAGATCATGAATATGATATGGGCAGCTTCACGTGGCCTCCTATGAGGTCTAAACAGCACTGGATATTTCTGGATATTTCTAATCTGAACAGGGCCATTTATACAGGAAATATTTTATCTGTTTAGTAGGGTAGGTTTATTTTAAGAAGGGTTCTTGCTACTGTAACCCATTTCAACTCTTTATTCCTATTTTTTAAATGTTATTTATTTATTTATTTATTTATTAACTGACAACATTATTTAATTGAAACACAAAACAAATAAAATAAGGCACGCAGTAACAGTGATTTGGACCACAGTGGTTGTTTACTGGAAGCTTTGTCCATGCGTAAAGAAGAGCGTGTTGGCTAACTTTAACGACGCTTCCCTGGACAAAGATAGCTTCCCTGGTCATAGATCGGGATCACTCGGCATCTGTGCGTCTGACGTCACCGTCCGCTCCCGGTTGTGCCGCCGCCATGAGGATATCAACGTGACAGGCTGCTGGGTACACGGCTTTAGTGCTTCCAGTGGAGTCTAAACACACGCAGACACAGCAGAGCATCCCACCCGCAGCCTGGTGCACGTGCAGCACTGAACTGGTACAATATGAAATGAGTGCGCGAGACGCGTGCCACGCGCAGATTTACACCAGAGACCTCTGGTGGCATGCGCTATTTTGAGTGGCCCACTGAAGTTGGTTTGTTTGTTTGTTTGTTTTGGGTACTTTGTTTTGGCCTTTCCAAAGACAAATAATGCCGTGTAAGGAACCATGTGCATAAGATGCTATTTGCCTATTCCACGTGATGATCACTAATATATTGGTCGGCAAATGTTTAGTAATGTTTTGTAACGTTTTGAACTATGTTATAACAAGTTATCTTCGTTAGCTTAAAGCCTAAATGCTTGATGAGGCTAGTTTATAGCAATAGTAATACAAACCGTGTATTCGCCGCTAGGCGTGTTACATTTTCTGTCTGCGTAAACACCTTGGTCTTCCAAAGCGTGGTACAGCACGGGACTCACTCTGCCCTAGTACTACAGCAGTGAGCAGTGCTGTGAGCGCGCGGGGAGGGAGGGTGTTTGTGCGCTGCTCGGGCTGGGTGGACGCCAAGAGGAGGGAGGGTGAGCAGTTGAAAGCGCCGTCCAACACGTGAGGCTCATGTGACGGAGAGCGTGTGTCTCTCGCCCAGGGACGTGCCTGCAGTCACAGGGTTTATTTAACACGTAGTCAAAACCCACCCCGCGCGCTCTCACATTGAATCGGGCGTGGATACTCCTCTGACAGACAGAACTGTTCGGACCTCAGTGTGACAACAGCGCGTCCAGCTCTCTTCGGATTACAGGACGTTTAACTTAATTTTCTTGCTTTTGGGAGTTTGAAGTGCAGGAGCAGGTGGATATTTGGATTATTTGAAGGTTGTTTTTTTTTCAAGTTTTCGCGACATGGAGAGGATAACTAGTGCGCAACCGCCTCCTTGTATGCCAAAACACCCATCGCTGGATATATCTGACATGCAAGGGTAAGTAAGCAAAGTAACACTTAAATATATATTTTAATTTGCCTTTAACGTTCTTATCACAGCTAATAATAACTAATACTTTTCTCCAAAGAATGGATTTTCCTATTTATGTGTACAAGTCCAGAAGAGGTATGAAACGTGGGGATGAGAACAAGGTAAACTCAGAAACCACACCTATGTAATCTTTAGTTTGTTTTTATTTCAGTGGAATGTAAATAACATTTATCCTTTATCTTCAGGATACATATAAACTGCCACACAGGCTGATTGAAAAGAAACGACGTGACAGAATCAATGAGTGCATTGCCCAGCTCAAGGATCTGCTTCCAGAACACCTAAAACTCACTGTAAGTCCATTTTTCTACAACCAGCCACATCATGCATGCATGGAACTGCATTATATTCATTCAACCATATTGGTCTGTGTATCAGTTGTAATACAAAATAAGCAAGCATATTTAAGAAAAAAATATTCTTTAAGTTTGAATGTCCAGGTAATTTAGTAAAAATTTAACCAGAATTTAAATAGTCTTTGTATGTATGTACGTGGATTGCATGACTTTACAGGCGTTCTAGACTTGTCCCCAGTTCAGCTGCAGAATGTGTTACATAAGAAAGATCAACATGCTTATCGAGGTGTTCCTGTTTTAGACGCTGGGCCATTTGGAGAAAGCCGTGGTGCTGGAGCTCACTCTGAAGCATGTGAAGGCCCTGAGCGCCCTCCTGGAGCAACAACAGCAGAAGATCATCGCCCTGCAGAAAGACCTGCAAATAAGTATGTTTTCATATGAAGACATATAAACTCTACGGTTGATAATTCATTATTTTAGGCTGCACATTTACTATATACTTTAACAAGGCAATTTTTCTGGGCATTTACACCATATTGAAAGTTTCAGATTAAAAAAATTAAAATAGAAACACCAACATCTTTTTATCAAATTATCTTGAAACACCAAATGGTTGTTGAATAAAATATATTTATATACTAAAATATAGCAAACTGCATATACAACCGCTTCATAAATAAGCAAGTTACAAGGTCATGCTTGTGGCACTTGTCCTAATTCTTGTTTTTATACTACTACACTAAGAGATCAGCAAAACTGTATTATATTAAATTTCTTATTTTGTCCTATAAAGGTGACCATGGAGGTGACAGCTCAGTTGACAGCGAGGAGATGTTCCGCTCTGGTTTCCACCTCTGCGCTAAAGAGGTTCTGCACTATTTGGGCAACCAGGAGAACCGAGAGCTGAACGTGTCCCATGTCATAAGCCACATCCACAAGGTCGCAGGCGAGGTCCTCCATCACCAGGGCAGAGGTCATCCTGAAGAACCACCAGCCCTTCACACAGCAGAGAAGAAAGCTGTCACTGTGCCCCCCCAAGCACAGGCTAAAAACTGCGTTCCAGTCATCCAAAGGACTCACCCTCACGGGATGGGGGAACAGAGCGGTAGTGACACAGACACAGACAGCGGCTACGGGGGAGAGCAGGACAAACGGGACCAAGCCAATGAACGTGTCAAGCAGGAGGGCAATGAACCTCCCACCAAGAAATCTAAACTTTCAGAAGAGGCTGCTGTCAGGGACAGCTATATCAACTTTTCCCCCAACCAGCCGCCATTTTGCTTGCCGTTCTACCTCATCCCGCCTACAGCCGCTGCCGCAGCCTCTGCCTACCTGCCCATGCTGGACAAGTGCTGGTATCCGGGGGGCATGCCGGTCATGTACCCGTGTGTGAGTGGGCTACCTCAGGAGACACTGCCCTCTTCATCTCTCGTCTTGTCCCCCCGATCGGGTTCGCCACAGCTACATCATACCTCAATGGACTCTGCTCTGCATAAAGCTTTAAAGAAAGTCTCTCCTCTTAATGTGGAAACCAAAGACTAAAATATCAGAAGTGTCAATGTTCAAGATTTATGCACTGGTATCCTCTTAAAAACCTGTTTGCTGACCATCCCAAAATGGCTTTTTTAGTTGCTCCTCACAGTCTAAACTATTATGGCAATTCATAGTGCCCTTGTGAAGGCTCACAAAGATGACCGGTTATTGCATGGAATCACTGTGAAAAATGAAAAGAGGATTTTGCAAGTTGCAGACTTTTTAGCTTCACTATTGAATGAACTTGAATGACTCAAGTGGAATGTAAGGCACAGATAAGCCCCCGAATGCATTTGCACAGTGGTTTGTTATGAATGTACATTTTTTTAAAAGCCCCCTGTAGATGCTGCTTAAGCTACTTAATGTATACAGTAGGTCTAAGTGATCTACTTCTTTTAGTATTTATTGCTCTTGTAACTGCAACTTTTATTGTAGAATGTTACCCAATCTGGTTATCAGTGAGGACCAGTTGTAGCCTCTCTCACTCCTCCATTTCCCTGGAACTTTCTGAGACATTTGACAGGTCTGGAGTCAGGGCGTTGTCACTGTAAGAGGCGTGTCACTCATATCTGCCGAAGAGAGCTGACCACACATGCTTTTACAAATACTCATAACCAGTCATGTGTATATTTTCTGTCAAGTATTGTCTTTATTTTTGATACAGTGTTTCAGTAGCCGAAGGTCGTTTGCTGTTTGCCATCTGTATGTGTAGATAACAATGTGATTTTGCCCATTTCCTGGTCAGTTCACGACCTCCCTTTAGCTCATGCTGTTGCCTTTACTCACAGACACAACAGTGGCAGATGTTTCGGTTATGTTTACTTTATTGTCTATGTGGCAAAAGAGTGAATGTAATATTTCAGACAAAAATAATAGTTTTGTAAAAAAAAAAAAAAAAAAAAAAAAAGTACTTTAGATTTTTATTTTGAAAAGTAAAATGAAGATTTTTGTTGTATATATATTTTGTATATAATGTATTATTGATATACATTAGAATATTAATAAAGATTTTTTTCCCCCTGATGAATCTAGATTTCATTACCTGATGGCTTAAACATGCTGAAGCCTGCTAACCTGACAGCTCCCCATAACAACACATACTTACATAACACTTACATAACCCATAAAGCGTCAGAGCCTCTGTAAATCAATAGCGTGTCTTAAATTACAAGCTGTAAACAGTTCACATTGGACTGGATTTGAGAATTATCTAGTAAATATTACATCACTCTAGTCCAAGAGTACTAGACAACCAACTGTGAAGCGGAAGAATATTCTTTTACCATTGATGCACCTGTTACACGTTTAAGATATAGTGTAGGGTAACAGTGGAAGTACTTTACTTTTAATAGTCTAGTAATTTTACAAGAGGTCAACTACTTTTACTCTTAGAACAAGCATGTAGTCTAATTTTAACTCAACAACTTATTCTAGAAAAACAAAGTACTTTGAGTCAGCGTACAAAAGTCTTTGTTTACACGGCCGTCACTGTAGATATGTAGAACCATGCTGGCGCTGGGGATTCATGTGATATTTTACAATTACTTTGTAAGATCAATCACAGACGAGGTGCATTAATGATATTTGAAAGTTAATTTTATGTTAATATCAGTTTCCATTATAGTTTCCAAATCAAGTAAAAACTTCAGCTTCAGCTCTGCCAGTGTCAGTCACTATCACTGCAATAATGAATTAGTGAAAAATAAATGGTCTCACCTTACCTTCATAATGTAGACCCATGTAAGGCTGCCTCTAGGGGACATTATGGTGCAAGCACGCCATCTAGTGGTGTTATAGTGGCCATTCATTGCACTGGGCTGTCGATGCGCATTTGCATTTTAAGCCTATTTGACCTAGTACAAAAAGTTACTCCAGTCACCGATCTGCTACACTAAGCAAAGTTATAACAGTCGCTTTTAGCCTGAAGTGTTAAGTGTTCCAGATACAGATCTATTCCACATCAAGAAACAGGACTTTGAACATTTCACATTACGCATTACACATCTAGACTAAATCATATCTGTGTGATTCTGTAGCCGACTGTTTGCCGATTTAAATTGATTTAGGTTCATCATAAATAGCCTATGCTGTGCTGCAATTTATAGACAAATGTTATGCTCCACGAAGCATTGCATGTAAATATGACTAAAAATAAGGAAGCAAATAGGCCTATAGGCTACTTTTTTGTATCTGTCTACTTTCACATTCGGCCTCTTTGTTTGGGGAACATTTATGCCTATAGTTGTTAAATGATTTACGTGCTTGACCTCTAACATACATCCTGTTCTTTATTGTGAAACAAGGAAGCAGTCTGCTTCAGAACCTTTGAGGAAGTGTGGAGAGCTGGAGTGGAGTTGGCCCATTGCTCTGTAGAGTTTAGCCCCGGTGGCCATGCTGTTGTCCGTGCTGCTGCTCTGCGGGCTTCCCACCTACTGCGCCGCTCTCAGGCAGAGTGAGTTCGCCCCACCCACAGTCAACATCAGCCTGGAAGACGACCCCGAGGTGCGCTGGAAGCCCCTGAGCCTGTACTTTGACCCAGAGTACCTCAAAAACGCGTCTGCACAAGTTATTGAGTAAGTGCGGGATACGAGTGTTTCTTTTCTTAAGTGTTCAGTGCTGGAGTTTCCAGTTACGAAATAGTTAATTGGCCAACTACGTGAAAAGGACTTAAGGACTCTCTGATGATGGCGATCAATAACACAACAGTTCTAACTACTTTTATTTAGTTATAGTCTCCTTGTCTAATAATGCCTTGCACCTGCAGTGCATTTGACAGTTTTGTGAAGCCTTTCAAGGCGCTACATTATAGTTATGCATTCATTACACACGCGGTGGTGCTAAACTATTATAGTTGTCCTGGGTAGACTGATGGAAGGGAGGCGGCCAATCTGTGCCATCAAGGTGGGTGAAGTGTCTCGCCTATGGACACAACAACATAACTTGGTCTAACACAACAACAGAACCTCTGCTCTAACCACTGAGCTACTGAGCAGTGGTTCTTAAACTTATTATACCAAGTGCCACTTAAGATAATATTTGACTTTGTAAGCACCACCATATCTAAATCAGGCCTTTATCAAGACTAAAGTAAGGTTACACCAAGGCTGTTAGGCTCTTTCCCATCATTTGTAAGTTAAAAAAAAGCAAAAAACTATGGGATAAATCAGGGGGACACTATGCTGTTTTCTGATGGTTTTCTGATAGTTTCTTTCTGATCTGATTGTTACTGTTTGTAGCTCCACAGTTCCCAGATGGGTGCACCAGGCTGTTAAACCCATTGTACTGGCACTGGAGAAGTACATTCCTCAGCCATATGCAGGGGAGATCCGGGGCCTTGCTGAACACGTTGGAGGAAGCCTTTCAGATGCTGTAATTCTCAACTTTGCCTATGAAGTATCTGCGTATGTATTCTGTACTTTTCATTCCATTGACTTAAAGGTGTCATCTCTGTGTGCAACATTAAAAGGTGCTCTGTAACTTCTGGTGGGACCACCATTTGCTTGTCTCTCTGGAAGTTGACCTGAAGTGTTCCAGAGTATGGCATTAAACTAATCTATGTCCATGAAAAACATTACTGGTCAAATCTGTGAAGAAATGAGCACTTTCACAGTACAAATGCATGTTTTCCAAGACATTCTTATTAGCAATGACTTACCTAGTAAAATATTGAATAAATAAATAAAAATAAATACATGTTTTTGAGTACATGAAAAAGAAAAGTTTAATGCCATACTGTGGAACATTCCAAACAAAAGCAATGACATCTGGCACTTACACAGGTTATTGATTTATATATCTTTTCTTTAGATTTTGCACAAGTATTGTAACTCAGGACCAAAATGGGAACGTGTACCACGGCCGAAATCTTGACTATCCACATCCAGTTCTCAGAAACCTCACCATCAATGTCAATTTTCTCAAGAAAGGAAAGGTTGTTGTTATTGTATGAATTGCATTCCTGTTGTAAAAGGGCAACGCATAACCTGACTAATAATAATAATAATAATAATAATAATAATAATAATAATAATAATAATAATAATAATAATAATAATAATAATACATTTTATTTATAAAAGCGCTTTTCATGATACTCAAAGACGCTAATCATTTATTTTACTTGAATCTCACATAGATTGCATACCAAGGCACATCATTTGCAGGTTATGTTGGCCTATGGACTGGCCAAAGTCCAAATAAATTCACTGTGTCTGGTGACCAGCGAGGTAGGAAGCACTCTTAGTACTATTTACTTTAAAGAGGAAAAGTCTAAATATGAACTGAGCTTTATTTGTGGTTCAAAATTTTAGGTAGTGAGCACTGGTGGAACTGGTGGAAGAACTGGGTGTCAGCGTTCCTCTTTCGAAGGTCTCCTGTCAGCTGGTTGGTGAGGGAGGTGAGTATCAGAGAATAAAGCTCCTATTTATTTTTTCACAAGCAGTGGTGAATATAAACAGGTTATATTATGCTGTTTTGACCTTTAGTCATAGTTTAATGATGCTTTTAATCATAATTGTCAATGCACTGTCACATCCAGTGTTTTTTTTTTTTTTTTGTCTATTCCCCAAAGCACTTCAATTCAAGGAACCATGCATCTATTCACACACATCAATAAACCAGTGTACAAAGACACAATGTGCCATTGCATGTCAATCTATTTTGCTCTAATTTTGTGTTTAAGATTGAAGAGTAGACAGCAATAATGTTGTGTTCTTTTTGTAATAAATTGTATAAATTTTTATGAAATAAAACAGCTCTACCTTACATTTATTTAATTACAGGTGCTTTTGTAGCTCAAAAATACCTAGAAAAACAGGCATTCTGACTGTGAACTGGGTTGACGGACCCTCCACCGGAAAGTTACACAATGCAACTTTAACATTTTGCAAATCAAGCAGAATGATGCTTTGTACTTATTAGTCAGCCCTATAATAAGCAGTATAACATAAGGCAGATTATGTTCAGTCCACAGAAAAATGGGCAGTTTTGCTCTCCTTGCAGACTCTGGAAAATGCTGAAGACTTCCTGGATGCAGTAATCCGCCTCTCTAAAGTGCCTATCATTACTGGGGTGTACTACATAGTAGGCGGTGTGCGAGCAGGTGAAGGAGTGGTCATCACCAGAGATCGCACTGGCCCAGCAGACTTATGGCCCCTAGAGCCCGTCACTGGAGGGTAAGTACATTTTTAGAATACATGGGGTATTCTAAAAATGTACTGGGAAAAGTAACAATTGTTATACTGTTTCATATTACAGATGGTACAGAGTAGAAACAAATTATGACCATTGGCAGCCTCCTCCAAAAAGAGATCACCGAAGGTCAGTATTATTTAGCAAAAATTTTAAAATTATATTTGGGCAACTGGACAAACGTTTTTAATTGAAGATGTTTTGCAGCTCATCCAAGCTGCTGCTTCAGTTTTATTAATTATTAATAATGATTAACTATTAACTTAAAAACACAGTATAGTGTAAAGAGAAGTGCTGCCCCATTGTAAGAGTTACTGTCAGCTAGGGAGTCAAAAGTACAAAACGTGTGCATACAGCGTACAATATTGCGCAAATATATGATTTGATTTTTTCCAGGGAAGTGGCCAGTAAAGCCTTAAATGTAACTGGACAAAATCATATCAACATGGATACACTTTATCAGGTAAATACAATTATGCCTACACAACCAATTTGAACACGTTTATAAGTGGCATACATTATACTATTTTGTCTCCAGGTTTTGTCACTGTACCCCGTGTGCAATGGGTAAGTTTACATTTCAATACTATCCAGTTTTTGACTGGATCACTTGACAGTCGTTATGTTGCATACTTTCAGTTCTCATTCCTCAGCACGAAGGCCAATTCACTATTGTCTGAGCACATACTTTAGCAAAACACAGAAATAGATGAAAATGCATTACCTGACCACAGTTTTGACAAGCATGGTGCTAGATGTTCCCGTTTGTGTGGTTTCAATAGAAAATGTGTGTTATTTTAACTGAAGATACCATGTGTTCTAGTATAAGTGTCTATACAACCATTATGAGTGCAGCAACACCAGATAAATACAACACACTGGTCAGATCACAGGTAATGTTGATGTATTTTACTCAAACCTCGTCCCATTCTAAACACATTGCCTTTTCTAAATAATAGCATATTGTTTTGCTTTTACCTAGGGCTGTTTGCCGGAAAACCAAGATTTAATAGACTACTGAACTGACCACACCAACAAGGGCATTTGAAGAGAAAGCACTTGAGTCTTGTTCTTTCTGGGAGGTTTTTAATTCCAGTAGTTAACAATAATAATAGTTACACAACTGGGTCACTCTTGGTATTTGTGTCATTTCACACTTGTACCCATTTAGCTGCTTTGATTAAAAGAGGCTAAACACTTGCCTCTACTGGAATGAAAGGTTTAAGAACCAGTTACCATTATTATAGGTGCTTTGGGGATGGCAATTATAACATTTACAAATGTATTGTTGCCACATACAGGACAGCCCTACGCTTAAAACAAAATGGGCAAAATAACAAATATCTGAGTAGGCGTTTCTCATATCTAGGCCTAGCCTATTTTAAATGGGACTAAGTTTAAAATCAATTTTGTTATTAAATAAAATTATATATAAAATGTGAATTCTGAATATTTGAGCTTGTTGTCGGCTTGATTTTTTTTTCCGACTGATGGTACAATACTTAAATAAATGCACGTCTTCTGTGAGTGCTGTATCTGCCCCCTGTGGTGCTGTAACTGCCCCCTTTACTGCTGTAACTGCCCCCTGTGCTGCTGTCTGCGCTGCTGTATCTGCCCCTGTGCTGCTGTATCTGCCCTCTGTGCTGCAGTATCTGCTCCTGTGCTGCAGTATCTGCCCCTGTGCTGCTGTATCTGCCCCTGTGCTGCAGTATCTGCCCCTGTGCTGCTGTCTGCGCTGCTGTATCTGCCCTCTGTGCTGCAGTATCTGCTCCTGTGCTGCAGTATCTGCCCCTGTGCTGCTGTATCTGCCCTTGTGCTGCAGTATCTGCCCCTGTGCTGCAGTAACTGCCCCTGTGCGTGCTGCCGTCTGCAGAGGAGGCGGACCATGAGGCGGACTGACGCTCCGTCACATGACCTGACAAAGCACTGGTGACTTCCGGAGTGTAGTGTTAGCCTCTCCTACGCTGTCATCCAAGATGCTGGCTCTAATAAACAGGCTTTTGGACTGGTTCCGCGCTCTTTTTTGGAAAGAAGAGATGGAACTAACATTAGTGGGGCTTCAGTCTTCAGGGAAAACTACGTTTGTCAACGTAATAGCAGTAAGTAGCGCTATCAAGGCCCCTCGGCTGCTGCTGCCCTCTGCAAAGATTTAAGACTTGTTTACTAATCAAACTTCTCATTATATTATGTCTAATATTTATGCCGGATACGTTTTTGTTGTGCGTGAGCACCACCTACTCCCATGAGCATGAGCTAAAAAGCAGTGTCATTGCGAACGAGATTGTCGAAGTTGTATCGGGTATGACTGCGCTGACTTACGAATGAAGTCATGTGAACAGAAGAGCAGCCAACATCCAGGATATGGTGACAAAACTACTGTCAGCCTTAAGCACTACTTGACTATGAATCACCCAAGCATAAGCTTTTTGGGCAAGATTTTACCCATATACCTTACAGTTCAGGTTAGTCTACCAGCAAGGGCAGATTGTCATGTGATTGTAACTCATCTATATTATTTATATTAACACTAAAACAAAATTCTACCATTGACCAACTGAGTAAACCTAAAGCATAAAAAGTAAAATACTGCAAGGAAACTATTATACATCAATCATTTAATGGAGTAACGATTTTTATCTGTGGTATGGTGAGATCTTACTTTGTTGACAGGTAATACGTTACTATTTAACATTATTACACACAAATATAACAATGTTGAAATAAAGAATGTGCATGAAAGAATAAAATGTGTGTTTTCCAGTCAGGCCAATTCAGTGAAGATATGATTCCCACAGTTGGCTTTAACATGAGGAAGGTTACCAAAGGGAACGTGACAATAAAGGTAAGTCAAAGAGGAACTTTTATTATTTTGGTCTGTACTTTCTATTGCTCCAGGTTTCTGCAACTTATCATAAGTTGAATTCTTTTTCAGCAATTAAACATGCAACATAGTGTCTATCTTAACAACTTCAATGTTTGAAAAGAGGACGGAAAATTATGCAGCAAAATGAATTGCCTTGAATTGTTTTTTTTTTGTTTTTGTTTTTTTCACTTTAGATATGGGACATAGGTGGACAGCCACGATTCAGAAGCATGTGGGAACGCTACTGCCGTGGAGTCAATGCTATAGTGTAAAAGCATGTTTCTTAGTTATTTTTACTAAAATAACTTTGGTATTTTATGTAATTCCAACATATTGTATCAGTTACATGGTAGATGCTGCAGACTGTGAGAAGATTGAAGCTTCCAGAAATGAACTGCACAATCTTTTAGATAAGCCACAATTACAAGGAATTCCCGTAAGTACGCCTTGGTGCCTATTGATTTTTAGTGGTCTGTAGAAATGCTATTTTTTGATTGGTCAGATGTGCAGTGGTGAAGGCACATACATACCGTACATACTATTAAACATCCTTTTAATTTTCAGATCTTAGTACTTGGCAACAAACGCGACTTGCCAAATGCTCTTGATGAGAAGCAGCTTATTGAAAAAATGTAAGTGTAGTTTTCTTACTTCAAATAAATGAATACATTTGACTGTGTTGTACTACTCATTTACAAGAGGAAATATGGGTAATACAGCTTTAATTGAATCTATTAGTTGTATATTTATTAGTGAACTAAGTGCAGATCTTTGTTTTGTTACTTTTCTATAGGAATTTGTCTGCCATTCAAGATCGAGAGATCTGCTGCTACTCTGTCTCCTGCAAGGAGAAAGACAACATAGGTAAACTAACAAGTGAATTCTGAAACATCCCCTTAACGAGACTTGATTACATAAGTATTACATATTCATATTATAAAAATGACCAGCTACTATATTTTCTAATGACTTCAAGACAATTGTGATTGTCACATATAAATGCTTACAATAAAAAAGTTCAGTTCTTCTATCAAGGATTGTACAATTTATAGTAAGAAAAACAACAACACATTTTATATCTACACAGTTGTGGGAAAAAAATAATTAAGGCTAACTAACTACAGTAACTGCAATAATCATTACTAATTTAATGCTGAAATATGTGTTGGCCATTTTCAGTCTATAAAAACTGGTTTAAATTACAAACTGCTTCCTTTATCATTAAACCTTTTATTCCACAAATGACACTGGAAGCCCATTTAACTGCTTACACTTTACTGATGAAATCAAATTAACATTAGAAAAAAATAAAGAATAAGACACTATAGAAATTGTTTGACTATAACTAATCCACAATTGATGCTGAGTAGCCAAATACAAAAAATAATGGTTACATTGTATGCCTGTACACAGAAAAACATGTAATTGTAAAACCCTAATAATTATTAATTATTTGTAGACATCACTCTGCAGTGGCTTATCCAGCATTCTAAGTCCCGGCGGAGCTGAAAAGTGAATCCACTAGTTGCTGTCCACTGTCTCCAATCGTTGGTCCTTGACAGACACCCTGCCACTGCCTTTGTGAAGTAACTCATGTGTCTACACTCTCTCTGCCACTACATGCCCCCTACACAGCCTACAGCACTATCAAAGCGCAGACAGCTCTTCATCCCTTAGGCAAGGGTTCCCAAAGTGGAGGTCAGGACTCCATGAGAGGCCACGAAGCTTGAACTGGATTCCCAAGACAAAAAAAAAAATATATATATATAAACATTTATGGACCTGTATTCAATGTAGAGTAGAGTAGAGTAATTAACACACTATCGGTTCGTAAAACAGAGGTCAATAACACAATAAACAGTTCAAATAAACAACATTCCACCCAATTAAACATGTTTTGCCACCTCAAAATGTTTTGCCACCTCAAAATGTCACATTATTGTTGTTGTGATGAGGAGTCCACGCCTGAAAGTTTGGGAACCTCTGCTCTTAAATGTTTGTCTGAAGCCAGTAGAGCGTGATTGTCTCATGTCTTATCACACATTACACACACTTATTTTCCGTGTGTATTACAAGTTTGATGTTATTTAGGGATGTACCAATCCAATATCGTATGTATATCTAATTCTTTTTTCTCACAGATCCAACTTCTCATGGTGTCAGATTTATCTTGAGTTATGTCCATAGATGGTCTATGGTTATGTCAGCTAAAACTGTAAGCAGTGGCAAGCAAAAGCTGATCTGTCGCTCATGAAACAAATCATGGGTCTAGGTCATGCACATAGCAGTAACTTACATAGTTCCAACCCTGTACTTAATTATTTGATGCAAAACGTTGCTGGGACAACTACGAGTGAACTTACACAAAATAATAATTTCTTTGCTTTTTCATATTACCGCAAACATTAGATGACATTTGGTGGTTCTGTCCCAAACCAGACAGAATGGTGGCTGATGAAGCCTTATGGTGGATAAATATGGGTTTTGTCTTTGTGTTGGTATGTGTATATTTTCAAGTGACTATTGTGACTATTTAATGTTTACATATCACTAGTGGTTGTATTTGAAAGAGGAGTTTTAAGTGCCTTTGGCTAAACAGGTAAACTGAACAGTTGACAGTTTATGCTCATCAAACTAAACTCTACAGACAGGAGGAATCTCTTGATTACTTTTAACCATCACCACTAGACAATCTTGCTTTAGGTCATCATAAAACATGAGGATTAAAGCACTATAGATGTATGATTTAAAGAAAAACCTTGGCAGTAAATTAGTTTGGTCTGATAATTAGTCATATTTTAATCTTCACCTGTTATTCACGAAGAATGATGATGAAGTATAACAGACATTGTGTTTCAGAGATTGTTACTGAAAAGTTTTTTCCTAGCAACACATGGGTGTGCCATAGGTTTGTTGTCTTTCTATAATCCCATGACTAGAAAACAGAAATGTACAGTACTGTTAGTCAGAAGACAGAGATTTCTACATTTGTCCCAGTGACACCTTGGTTCACATCTGGTGTGACACAATAAGTCACATGCTTGTGTAGTGTCAATGCATAAATAATAGTACACTGCACTTCAACAACTCAGACATTTGTAAAATTAACAGGAAAATTACGAGAAGTGACATAAAATAGTTTCTTTTGTAAAACAGGATGATGATAGATTAAAAAAAAAGTATTTCATAACACTGTAATCTGGAGTTAATTTGTATATCATCTGCCCAGGTCTGGCATTACTTCCAGAAGAAAATAATCTTGAATAATAAGTTATAATTGTTCTTATTTTGTTATGATATTTTCTTTTTTTTTTTTTTTTTTACTTTTTTATAGTTTCACATGAACAAAACCTTTTTGTATTGTTTAAACACCACATCATGGAGTTATTATCTTATAATATCTCTGTAACTCTACTTAATATATCAACTGAATATGTTATGAATGCTGCATTTGCTTCCACATTTGCTTTATCTGTAATGTTCCCTTGACAATGGTAATGATCAGCATCTTGAATTTGAGTTAGGCTTAATCAGTTCAGAGCATTGTGCAAAAACCCTGTGTTACTGATCAGTACAAGCCAAGAAAACTCTCCTACATAGACTGCACAGCTTTATATCATTACCAAAGTTCAAATGTAATGCCTGAATATTTTAACCCAACCCAAGTGTGTAATCCACTTGCTATTGTTATTTATTATCAATCATGTTAATCCATCCATTGCTGATCTGAATCCGTCATCACCGTGTTGCCATGTGGTTTGTGTGTCTGCTGGTGATTGGTGTAACCTTAAATATCCACTGCTGGGACCACAGTAGCAGAGAGGGGCTGTTAAACTGGCTAACTCTGTGGTTAAATGGAGAAAGCTTTGTTATCTGTGTATTAATAATATAACAATAATTATGATAACCTATTTGCAATTTGTATGTGCATGTGCTAAATCTGTTCACATCCAATTGCAGACTTTGTAAATAAAATGTTAGCTTTTTTATTTCTGATAAATGCTCTTGATGTCATGTTGGCCATTCTTTTTCTGTGATTGGTAATAAAAATGTTTATTTTTATCAATTTTAAGTCCGTCCTCAGGATTCATTACTCTTGCAATATTCGTTTTTTACCAGTAGATGGAGGCAGAGGTATGTCTGAGTAAAACAACTCACCACAAAGGCTTTCTGAACCAAGCAAAAGAAAAGTGTCCAGTTCTATCCTTGAATTGTGCAAATCGGTTACGGTTCTCATTCATAAAAAAGGTGGTGGTAATGATTTTTTTTCTTTTTTTCACACCGCCAGTTTTAAGGTATTTTTGAACAATAAAACTAACTAGATAAATACAAGACAGACAAGTAAAACGTGTTTGCAGGGGTCAAGAATAGTTGATATAGTATAATAGTTGTAAGAAGAGGTCCTCAGCCTAAGCATTTTTGACACTTTTAATGAAATATTTACTAACATTTTGAAACCCATAAAATTTGAACCCCCAAAATACTATCAAATTTTATAATTTGTACAGAATTTCACAATCCTTGACATTAAGTCTCAGGGCATGGTCTTCATCTGAACTAAGACTTAAGCAGGTCACAGTCCCATTTAGTTTGTATTAGAATTCTGTGCAAACAGAGGCCTAATCATCCACCTCAGATACAGTATATTCATTGTTGGGCTTCTTTAATTTCTAGAGACTTTTTCAGATGTAGCCTCTACACAGCAAAAGGTGGTGTTAAAATGAACTCTCACAGAATCAATTTTAACATTTTCTCAGACTTTATATGAGTCCAATCCGTTCTAGAGTTAGCATTTTAGGAAATGTTAATTAAGTAAAAGTTCCTGTGTCACCCTGAAATCAAGAATTATTTTAATGTTCTGAGAGTAAACGGATAACACTTTGTAGGGTTGTCCTGATTTAGTTAAACAACACACAGATGTTTTATTTTTACGCTTTATTTTAGGTAATTTAAAATGAAATTATGCACAAAACTGGTTCAAACTGGTCTTCTCTCTCCGGAGTTTGAAGTGGTGGGCGGGAGGTGCCAATTAACACTAAGGGAAGTTGAATTAACTTCAACTATAAAAATGATAATAATGATAATCCCAACTCAAACCTCCTTTTAACTTTCAAATAGTTAAAATAACACTTTTTGTGTTAAAAACAACTATTTTACCCTGAAATTTTAACTCTCCAGTTTTTGCTGTGCAGTCTTAACAATTTGTTGTGACACAAAAAACACATTTTGTCTTGTGAAGCTTTAGTTTTATTATGGAACAGTCCTGGGTAGAGATTACACCACAATGTTGTTACACACCTTTTTAGTTCATAATTAGGCCATTGCACACCAAATTTGTCTTAAATGCTTCCTGAGTTAAGAAAAGCGTATTGTTCCTATGCACAGACATAAGAGAAGCTGAAGCTGAAGTACGGAGCTGTGCTGCAGGTGCACTGGACAGTCTGAGCCCCTCTTTCCCAACACCTTTAATGAAGCTGTTTGAGAACACAGCTGCTGCCATTCAGAGGATGCCAGGGCACAAGTTGGGAGGTGTGGATAGATCTGGGTTGGATTTAATAGATTCCACAGGTCACTGGAGGTATATAGCCCAAAGTGTGTGGTTTACCTTTGCAGTGACCCCAAGGATTACTGATATTACATAGAGTAGATTGTTCCAAAGATTATTCACCCGTAGACTAATTACAAGCCCTGATGATGCTGTATTGCTCCAGACATGAATCGCTCACACTCTGCGGTCCATTTAATAATTATTAACCAAATGTAAATAATGTGAAGTTTTGAAGGACGCTGCTCCACCCAATCTTTCAAATGGGTTTTACACTGATGTCACATAAACTAGTTATTTCCAGGAGTGGTAAAAGAGGGGAAAAGAAAGTTGTCACAAACTCTGTCAAGAAAATGTACCTTATTGCTATATGACAACTAAATCAGAACTACAAAGTTATGCCTATAGCAGATTCGAGAAGAGTTTTATTCATTCCCTTATTGCATGTGCTTGAACCAGGTGTAGGGCTTTATGGATGCGGAAACCAGCAAACACTTCATTTAGGCACTTGTTTAGGAACTTGACACTAATTGCTGTGTGGAATGTCACCATTAATAAAGCACAGCATGGCACATGTTGGTACACTTTAATGGGCAACAGCCTGTAAAAGACACAATTATAAGGGGTTTACAGGTACTCAAGCTATAGGCAGCTGTTTACATTTATTATGATCATTTAAATATAGGAGGTGGTGTGTATTTAGTCACTTTAAATCTACTCTAAAACCCTTTTTTAGCACAGCAAGATAGCTTATTTGTTTGCAGATAATGGACATTCATGGGTATTATCAAGAGTGCAGAGCTGGTGTATTGCCTTCTCTTATTAAATTTGGATAAGGTTAGATCTCCTTCTTATTGCACTTTACTTTTTACTGAGGCATGTGGAGAGAAGAGCACTCATGTCCAATCATTTTAAAAGAATGTTCTTTGTTTGAGTTTTGTAAAGTACATATACATGCGGTACAGCGATGGACAAGCAAACCAAACTTAAAAGGAGCTGATCATGGTCAGACATGGCGCAATGTTGCAATAGCATGACATGGTTGAGGATTTAATCATGTTTCAGTTATATAAAGTTTAATAAATGCATTTGTTCTTCTGTTTAAAATGTTTTGTTTCTTATATTTACTTTAACTTTTTTGCTGATGGCAGAAAAACTGACTGTATTTCCTGTGATTGTAAGTTGTTGTCTTTTCCGATAGTTCCTTTCCCATCCACTCACTTACCCGCTTCTCAGTGCATTAAAAATCACCACTTCAGCTCCTTGGGCACTGATCAAATAAGCCACCTAATGCATTTCTTCACCATTTTATTCCAGTGTAGCATATTTACATATAGATTGAGTATTTATCAGTGTGCGTTTTAGGGCAGATTCACTGTAGTCCACTTTATTAAAGCGTGTTGGATTGATGTATATTTAATGAAAGGTTGATGTAGGCAGTGTAATTCTCTGAAGAAGGGAGTGGACTGGTATGTGCACTGAATACTAATGCAGTAGACCGCAGACTGTTTGTTTAGTGTCTGCCTTCAATAGTCCATATCTTCCATATTTCTGTACTCTAGTAATTAGTATGAGTAGTTAATAACGGAGATTAAGTTGCCTGAAATAAATGATGAAACTATCCATGTAACAGGTAGGTCTACAGTAATAGTTCCAACAACAGCTGAAACACAATACTCCATTTTTGAGTGCATTTGTCACTATAAAAAACATGGTGCAGTGGTTTTACTACCTGGCCAGCCAAAACCACACCCGTAAGATTTAAGACATGTGGATCTGGAACCATTTCCAGGGTCCCTGGTATCAGAGGTGATTGACAGGCAAATTAACCAATGCATTCTCCATTTGTGCCAAACAAACACGCCTGCTTACATGTAAAAAGGGAGAAAAAATAACACAGAGAACTAAGAAAAGCACAGAGTTTCATCAGAATCAACCATTAAAGCACCAAACATTATATATTTTGTTCTGAATGATACAAACATTTTCAGCAGGAGTTGTCTTCTGCATTCACATTTGAGAGACATGATTCAAAGCATCTGTGATTGGACCATCCCACTTTAGGACAGAGACGCTCTGTGTTCAGATTCCTGACTTTTCTGGATTTGATCAAAATGTAGAAGGGGCTGGTCAGGCAAGTGTTAGTTACCACCTGGCAACACGGGTTTTTCTCTTTACTGTTACAACTGCTCGTCTCTTCCCTTTTTCACGCTATAGCTGTCCTGTGCTGTCATACATTAATAAATAATACAACTATGAAATCAAGTGCTCATGAATATATAAATGTTAGAAGATTTTTCTTAAATAAGCAGTGTTCAAATTTGTATACACTGTTCAAAACATTTTCACACATACATTTTGGTATATTGAATGTGGAGGCAGTCTGGGTAATTGCATTGTGAGAAGAAGAATAGAACTTATAATAAGTTGTCACAGCGCGTCCACAGCGCACTCCAGTCTGTGGAATCTGCTCTTTGTTTGATTGTTACATCAGGTGAGCTGAGAGGGGCCCTGCATCTATCAGGTCCTGGCTTCACCTTCACAATAGCTATAAACAGGATATTGTGAATGCACTAATGGAAAGTGCTTGACATGTTTTACAATAGAAGGTGCAGATAAATGAAACTACTGAAGTCTGAATATGTGTACTATAGTATTACAATTTTAACATTATTGTGAAAAATAACTAAAAAGACTGCCTTCTCTTTACTCTAATACATTATATAAGGGCTTAAAACTTAAAAGTTAGTTAATGAAAAAATTTGAGGGAGCATTTCAATAGGACTGATGTAATTAAAATCTAAAAAATATGTCTGTATATTTCACAGTAACACATTAACTTTCATTGTCTTATTTAAGTGTTCTTATTGCTCATTGCTAAGCTACCTTGAAAACCTATATTGGATTGGATGGATTTCACAGATTTGACCTGTAACTTGACTTGGTGGCACTATCTGCTTGTCTCCATAGAGATAGTTAAGCTTCATATCACACTGCGGAACATTCCAGGAAAAGCCAAAACATATTCATGGAGACAAGCAAGTGATTGACAGTGGGCATCTTTTTGAACAGACAGAAAATGTGACTTAAGATAACTGTTCCATAACATCATAACTTCTTTCAAACAGTATGACAGCATTATTAACGTATTCCTCCGAGTCGTAACTCTTGTTTCCAAGCCTGTGGTTGTGGTGGTGGTCAGATGAGAGGGACAGATGTTCACACAGACAGTAGCGACAGCTGGCCTCTTTGATATGAGCGCAGGTAGCTGACCTTGGCACAAAACACACGGCATCCTGGTCCTTCTACTGCCTCTCATCATCTGCCAAGACACGGTAGACCTGCCGCATCTTCCCACACTCGCCGATCTCTCTGAATTCATCCAGTGTCCACACGGAGCCATGATGATGAACATATAGCATTGTTAGAGGATCTTTTTTATATTTGTGCAGTATATGTAGACAGTAACATAATAATAATCTAGAAAAAAAGTTAAAATGTACACTAAACAGTAAAAAAAAAGACAAAAACAGACAAAAGATTTATAGCATTCAAGATTTATAGCATTCACCTCCTCAAGACACTATATAGACATTCAAGTTCAGGACTATTCAAGAGCTTTGCTTCACAATAAAGTCCATAATCACTGGTGTTTTAGAAGGAATTACTTTTAATTCAATGTCCGTAGTGAAGAGCACAGAGCAATAATTGTAGTGTTTTAAGTTAATATATTTTATATTAAAAGTACATGTCATCTGCACAAGTCGATGAAAATAGAAAGTTAAAACTATGCTTTTACATTTTACATTTTCTATGGATATAGATGGAAACAAACAGGAAGAACCCCTCCTCAAAGCCAAATAAGAGTCATGTTTATGGAAATGCAAGCCTGCTCACAATATGCATGCTTCTCTGTATTTCAGTGTGATAAACAAAAATAAAACAAATCATGCTTTTATTATATTTTTTGCTAAAAGTTACACTCTGTGGCTTTAAGGGAAATATCTGCTGCAAAAAGGCATCCTCTAGAGGGAGAATCATCCTTGAAGTCTATAATAAAATCTTCAGTTCAATTTAATTAACAGTTCAAAAAACAATAAGAGTTACTGATGTGGAAAGAAAAAAACGATCATAGTCAGTCCAAAGACGACCGGTTGAAGTATTTTTCAGTCAAAGAGTTGAACACAATATTTTGGCAGAGGCAAAAAATCACAAGAGCAACTTGATGGCATCAAATGAGTTCAAATGTATGCCCACTGTATAGCCGACCACAAATTGTAAAACCAACAGAAGTTCACTGAGAAACAGAAACTGCTCGTATACTTACAGTACACCTCAAAACCTGCAGGGTAGAAGCAGAGTGACAGGTCTAACTAATGCACATACTTATTTCACCATGACATCCTCTTTCCTGTCCATAACATGTTCAGCTTTTCCACTGTATTCTTTGTGCTAGTTTAATGGAATGCCTTTTTCATTTCAGCAACACGCCTGCAACCGTTTCCAGGTTTCGCTTTAGCATGTTGTAGTTGAAACATTTCCAACGCAAACTTTCCACCTCCATCCACTCCCCATGTTTTGTATGGCCCGAAACACCTATCCCCTCTCATGTACGTGTTATGGTGTAATTAAGCAAGTGTTTGGATGACTAAAAGCGCTTGGATACACAGGAGAGGAGATGAGGCATAGCAATCAGAACTGAAGAAAGAGTTGCATTCTTTGCTGCAGTTAGCATGTCCTTCACACTCCCATTGATGCCAAGTTTAAAAGCTTTCTGATTAAAGGTTGTCTGTGGAACAATAGAGGAGTGTGAGGCTGGTCCGAGATGAAGCAGGGCAAGAATGTGATTGTTTGAGGAGAATGCCGTTCCCTTGCTGTTGGCAGTAGATGTCTCTTAAATAAGGACACGTTTCTATTTGCGGATAGTTTTGACTTTAAATCTGTGTTCCAGGCAATGGTGAAAGTGACAAAAGAACTGGAGTAAGCAATGACTTGGTGACCTACCGTGCACACAGGAAACTTAAACAGGGAAATGCAGACAGTGTTTATAGACAAAAGTGATTGAAATTATAATGTGGATATGGAACTACTGATCAAAATGAATAATAATAATATACCGTATTTGTATTTGATTTACATAGCACTTCTGAAAAGTGCTATGACACTCAAAGACGCTTTACAGAACAAATATTAAAACCGTCTAAAGAGCAATACACAAATAATGCAGGAAAGATTAAAAAAAAAAAAAGTGAATCGTATTGAGTTAAGCATTAAAATCTGTTCTACATAGATGGGTCTTGAGATTTTTCTTGAAGGTGCCGAGGTAAGTGCAGTCACGGAGGTAGGGAGTTCCAGAGGGGAGAAGGCTTTCTCTCCCCAGGTTCTAAGCTTGGTCTTACATTAGAGGGACAGGAGCAGAGGCAGGAGCAGAGACAGGAGTAGAGACAGGAGCAGGGGAGGGACAGGCGGTTGGTGTCGGAGGAGTGAGGTGGAGTGTGGAGGAGCAGCAGGCCTGAGTGGCAAGAGGGAACCTGCTTGCGGAAGGCATTGAAAGTGATGAGGAGGAACATAGCCAAATGACAGCCCTAGGCCACAGCATAGACTGAATATATGAAGGAGACCGTTGTTAGTTATAGTGAGTTTGAACGGTTAGGGTTAGGGTTATAACAAAACTTTCTTCTTTCAAATATACACAGCGAGACTAGTTTCTGAGCAGCACTCGGACACTGAAATCGCAGTACAATTAGATGATTACTTACAGTCAAAATACTCACAGGTTGTTTGGGGCATTTATTATGTTATGGTAAACACTAATTGGAGTTTAAGTGGAAACTAATGAGACCTGTTTTGGTAATTACCACATTACTACATCCAGAGCACATGTGCAGTACTTATCAATAACAGTACACAGCCGGAGAGGGCAGGAGTGAGCATGACCTCATCCGGAGTAAACATGGTGAAAAAAAATAAACAAGACAATTTCAATATTGATGAACACAACTGTTTTTTTTTTTGTTTTGTTTTATTCTGTAGAGGATGTCTAGGAGTTGTAGATAGACAGGGATAAAGAAGTAACATTTGTTTATTTGAGTCGGGCACAGTTAGACATGATTGTAAATGATTTCCCCCAGATTCTTGACCTAATACAATTACAAAAAAGTTTGAGCAGTCATGTATGGCATTGATACTTTGCATGACGTCATTAACCTTTCCTGGGAGTATCTGTCTAAAGCTGTTACTTGGGTTAGAATTTAATCTGAGTTTTAACACAATCTGACCAGAAAGAGCTGGTTTAGTTGGAACTACGGCAGGTGAGCTGGTACGTGCTGTCAAACTCACCCTTTTTGTTAACAGGAAATCCTGCACTGATTACATGCTCCAGAAAATGTGTTTTATGTTTTTCTTTTTCTGACTTAAAACTTTTTGGGATTGTTTGCTTATGTGTGTATTGTGTCACCATGGAAACTACTGAACATTCCACCACTGACATACATGTAGAACCCCCCACCCCCGGTGTGATGTCACTGCAAAGTGTCAATGAGGAAGTTACATTTTACTGTGGTATGACTGACAGTTCTGACTAAAGTTTAAGATGGCAGAGGACGTTCATTTTAAAAATACGCTCTCAAAGCATCTCAGGATCCAGACATTTCTGCGTTGAGACAAAATTAAAAGCCATGCTCCCATCCTTAAATACCTTTCATTGTGTTGCATTAGAGTAGAGAGTACAGATACTGTTTTCCCCAATCTTATTGTGGCCCTCCTTTGTCCCCCTATAACATCTTGACTAGTGGAATGTATTGAATCATGACATTTGGAGTTTTTTCACAGCGTATAGCTCTGTCATTATGTCTCTTTGGTGTCGACCTCTTTATTTTGCAGTCGCGGTGGTCTCTCAGGGTGGGGACATGCTGTCAGCTCACACACATGGCACCTCTGCTCTCAACAGCACCCATCTAATCTCTATGCATGAGAGAGGTCCCATGTACGGCCACCTCACAGCCTCTGGAGAGCATTCCTGGAGCGGTTGGTCATTGAGTTGTTCCACTGAGGTGGGAAAGAGTGGGTTTGGCATGTTGTCTTGGCCTGATGGATGACCTGCCTGACTTTATCTAAGCAGGACGGACGCTGTGGTGGCTGCAGCCATCAGATTGTCAGTGTGGATGCCTTTATCAGGGCCGGGTATATGAGCTGTCATCCTCTTAGAGCAGAGATCCCGGGCTCCCATATCGGCCACTATGTCAGGACGTGGGAATGAGCCAAGTATGTGCTCACACAAAAGTCAGTCAAGTGCTCTTAATTTTTACATTTTAATTCTGTTCTTTATTAATTATTCTGTATCTGCACTGAAAAGTACTCAATCTAATAAAAGTTGATGTTTTTATTTCATTATTGATGCTTTGCAGTGACATCACGCTGGGGGTGTTCTGCATCTATGTGTTTTGGCAGAATGTTCACCAGTTACCATAGAGATACAATGCACACATCAGCAAACACTGCCAAATAGGATTTAAAGCCATAATTCTATGACACAGTAACTCCTTTACTTCAGCAAGTTTTAAGATCGTCTGGAAACTCAAGAAAAATATTCAATATTCAAACACATTTTGTATTTTTTAGGAGTCTGTGGTCAATATGAGCATTCATGGTCCTGTTTAGGTGTTTGATTTTCAGCCAAAAAGGTGAGAGTGACTGAAAAACTGATGGTTAATACTAGATAACTTGTGACTGTGATATTATTTGGAAGGGACTTGTTTAACAGTACAAAATCAGCTCACCTGTTGCAGTTCCAACTAAGTCTGTTCTTTTTTGTCAGATTGTGTTAAAATAAAGCTAATTTTAAAGTCTAACAAGCCTTAGACAGAGCATGCCTACAGTTCGCTTCACACCCTTAGGGAATGGTGATGACATTATCTGCAAAGTGCCAGTTGTGAATGAATGAAGCTCAAGTCATTCCCAGGTCAAGTTCTATAGATTGGTCAGTTATTTTGGGTCCAAATGTGCCCATCTCAATGAACATGAGACTATTATGATCAATGTCCAGAAGTCAGTGCAAAACAAAGGTACACAAATATCTTTACAAAATGTGACTACAGTCTTACAAATCTGTCCAGTCAATCTATGTAACCTTAAAATGGAAGACAGAATAGTGCTTAAGAAAATATCCTTTGTGTGTACCTCACCTGTCATTCGTCACTCATAAGAAAAACACATAGTTCTAAATGTAAACTGTAGATCACCCACATGAGGTGCACACTCATCTATAGTCTTGATGAAGGTTCAGATGAGTTTTTGTGCCTTGGTGAGGTCATGTTATCACTGCAGGTGGAAAGAGATGCTTTGTGATGATTTTGACTCATGTAAACATGATCTTACATATCCTGTGCTTTGTATTCACACTTCACCTCACAGCAACAGAACTGGCACAGGGTAAATTAAATGTTTTATCAACCACAGAAATAAATCTTTGCCTCCAGTGAAGTGGTCCCAAGTAATTTGGCAAAGAGCCACAAAAACCAACACTGTAAAGCTGCTGGGAAAGTAGGCCCTGTCAGTCCAAGTCTCAAAGGTTATAATGGATGGGGTATGTGGTCTAGCCTAGTTTATATATTTGGCATTGAAGAGATTAACTACTATTAATAACAATAATTCTTGCTAGAACTGCAAAATAAATGCAGATACCAGCATTTATTACTATTGTTAAGTTATTTTGTCATAATACACATATGCATATAATTAACGTTAAAATATTGATACATTTTGATAATGTATTCCAATGTCCTAAAACAAGGTCTTAAATTATTATTTGCTGAGGGTGAGTTGACTATCTGATATAGTGCCATCCTATGCCAAGGTGACCTGTCAGCACTGGCTCTCACAGCAGTGTGTTGTGGCCGCACAGGCCCGGGGGAGCTGTAAACGTGTTAACACTCCATGCACACTGGGACCACAGCATTACTGAGAGAACAAGACGCACCACCTGTTTCATCCTCTCCGGGACCATTGGCCTCTCTCTCCACAGAGCCTGTGAGGGGCAAAGGGGCAATGCAAACCAAAAGACACTCACTGTGGCCTGTTACTGTCAGAGGTGCTTATGGGGCCTGCTCACCTCTCTAGAAATCCAACTCCAATCAATATAGATCTCTGCTGAAAATAAATGAATTGCCAGGCTAAAAATCCATTATGTGAACATCAAGCCTCTAGAAGAGATTGTAGCAACATTACAGTCAGTTAAAATGTACAGATCAATAGCTGTCAGCAGCATGTCATAGTATCTGACATTGTAATAACTCAAAAGAAGCTCAAGCTGATGATCTAGTCTATTGGGGTTTAAGAAATATCTGCTCTCCCTCTTTTGAAGATGAACAGCTGAGGCCCTTCTTCATCTTGTGGAAAGCTCCAAAACTGAGACTCAAGACTGCTAGAAACATCAAGTGTACTATTGTCTATATGGGGACATGTCCTGGGGCCTGAGGACAGGGGATGCTTTCAAAGAATCCATTAGTGATTAGTGCTTCCTGTGAATGTTGTTGTGATTTCTCTGTGTGTCTTTTATTGACCGATGACCGTTTCATTGCTAGTTCTGTCAGTTAAATCAACAGATTTGTTAAATGCACGGCGACTGCTGTGATTTTAAGATATTCTAAAGAACTGAACTGAAAATATGATCTATTTATTCAATCATCCTGCAAGTTTAGGATTTGATCACATAATGTTATGAGGGTACGACCCAGTGTTGGGGCGTTTGTGTTGCTGCAGCTGTTGGTGGAGGCCTTCACTTTTAGCCCATTATGTCAGTCGGGTTATGAAAATATCATCAGTCATTATGTATGTGTGTGAGGACACAGGGCAGTGCGTCACCCACAGCTAAATCTGGACCAGCACTGAATCCAAGCAGGCACCACATCCTTGTACCTCTGTGTACAGAGACAAGGAGAAGGGAATATGGGACAATAAACAATATCACAAATTGTGATGATAAAATAATAAACAGATAACACATTTTTTATCATTTTGATTAGTGACAATACTTTCCTTATGCCCCCACCAGATAAATAAAACATAACTTCAAGATCATTGTTGTTAAATTGTATGTTTTTCACTCTTTACATTAAACCTATTTGACCAAAAAGCAGCCTAAACTTCATTGTAGCAGCCAGTGGCTCTATCCCACCAGTTACTCACAGAGTTTAAAGTTAGAACAGGTGGATAAAGAGCCCAAAACTTATGTGATTACTGAAGAATCCTTTTATTGCCATTTTCTGCACTAGAACATGAACCATGGTTAAAAACTGTATCCTCTATCCTGACTTTCCTCTGTAGCACTGAGGCCACCTTAATTAGCCTTTCAGTAGGCATACCTGGGAACACCCAGACTAAATGGAAAAAGAAACAGCGCCTCACAGTGACTGGTGGTGCAAATGCATAAATGGCCTCATTCATCTTCATTATAAAAAGAATATGTATGGTGATTTCAGTGTATTTGTTATTTATTAAACATCAACAGTATTAATGATTATTGCAATATTATTTTCAATAAACTGCTTTTGTCCAGACACAAATTATTCTATCATCACATACAAGAAGGAATGTTTTTGAGTCATTATTTCCATTTTCATCCCACTTAGCCCATAAGAGTTAAAGAAGCTTTTAAACACATGTTTGAATTATGCTCCAAGTTATTACACTGTCCCATGCAGATCTAATTTCATGTCTAGTGTTCACAGTAACAGTTGTGAGGCCAGCTGAATATCTGAACTTTTGAACCTTCTAATGAGGATTTCTGTTTGTTGGAATTCACACTCATTCATGGATAATGGATAATCTTCTACAATTATTCTAATTTAGTCATGCTGTTGCTTAAGGCTTTATGAATGAAAGGCATGCACCATTGAGCCCGGGAAGAGCGTCCATTAAATTTTGTTTAGTTTGGTGCCTAAAAACAACCTGAAAGGTACTTTGTGTACAACCTTTATTTCATAGTAAACTGGTCCTTATTGACCTGTAGCCTGTTTATGGCTGATCCTGTTTATTTTCTTTTTTATGACAATGCATTTTTGAACGGTAGTAGATAGGTAGGAGTCTGCTTGCCTTTATCCAGAATGATATTGCTTTGTACATTTTTTACACAGATGTCAGTCTGGTCCCCACGCCCACTGCTGAATCTCAAACCCTGACAAATGTGATGTGCATTCAGATTTTTTTTTTTTTTTTTACATTTTTTATTGACACATTTGAAACAAAGGAGCTCATTGGTCACCTGTGGTTTACAAGTAAAATCAAATATATCTCACCTCAAATTTAGTTTAGACAGAGTTTAATGCTTCACTCATTGATTCTATAGAAATTTACAATGCTTTTCAGTCTCCTTATTCCTTTACTTTTTCCAATACGGATGGACCAATGCATGTCCCTGATTGGCTATTCCACCTGTCAATCAACATGGAATTCAACATAATTTACAAAAAGTCTTGAAATTACAAAAACTGACTCCAATAGTTCAATTTAAATCTATGTTGAAAGGTTTGGAAATTAAGTCTATGATTTGTAATTGTTTTTAAGAATCTATTTTGTAATGTGTTGAAATGTCTGTGTGTAATGTAATGTAACTGTGCTGCTGTCTTGGCCAGGACTTCCTTGAAAAAGAGATTAGTGATCTCAATGGGACTTTCTTGGTTAAATAAAGGTTTAATTTTTTTTTTTTTTTTTTAATCGTGCACATTTGAAAATGGGAGATTCACAGGTGACCAGACTCACATCTTCATAAAGTATTGAAGAAGTGTGGATTCTGGATCCCAGGCATGGAGACTGCATGCAGAGGGTAAAATCTTGCACTAGCCGACCACTACCCTGTCTCTTTCTTGTCAGCATAAGGTCTCTTGAAAGCAAACTGCAGTGTATCGTAAAAAATGAGAAAAAAAACAGCACACAGTGAGAAATTATAGAATGCACTTTTTCTGATCACGTCCTAACCTTTGACACAGATGTGTAGCCACTAGGGATTCAATGATATGGTTTTCCCATGATTCAGTATGTATTTCGATACACGGGTCATGATATTGATTCAATTTCGATATGTTTTAAGACGCAAAAAAAAAAAAACATGTAATTTTTTCTCCTAATGAGTATAATATAATAACACTATGATGTTAATGAAACAATACAAACATTACATACAGTATAGTACAGTACAACTACTGTACTGTTATAGTTTATATGTGAAGTGTTTTAGTTCATTTGGTTGAATGATTCACAGCTCAGCTCTTTTTATTCAGTGAAATAAGAGCAGAGCTTTCTCAGGCTAGTTTATATTTTATAATATAGCCAGTCTGCTCTTAATATAGGGTGGTAGGGGAGCAACACTCTCAGACTTTTCCTTCTTTGATGATGATTTGTTGATTTCTTTTCCTCTCTGTCATCAGCTGTAAGTCCCTATGGAGCTGTTTTCTTGCTACATCTGAAAAAGTTGCTGCAATAACTGTTTCCCTTTCGGACCAAAATAATTAACAACACAGAGCACATGGAGGATCACATACATATCAACACGTGTATCGAAACTAACACATGTATCGAATAATGAGCCCAGTATCGAACTATTCAATATTATATTGAATATCGTTGCATCCCTAGTATCCACTGACTAGACCCATCATTGGAAATAAGCTGGTTTATCACAAGATCAAGTCAATGTTAGTGAGTTGTTTTTCAGTGAAAACACTTTTTACCACACTGCTCTACTCTGTATCACCCCCATGGAAAAGAGGCTTGTAGAGCTGCTCCAGTGCATTTTTATTTTATTTCATGACATTTCAAGTGGATAGGCTGTGCATTTGAATACAAACTACAGACTAATACACAAACACTGGAGGCAACGCTCATTAGGCTTCATATGTATAAATAACACATGTACTTTTCTAATTTTTTGGGAAACCAAAAGTAAAAAAAAAAAAAAAGAGTTCACTGAAAAGTGATCCTGTGAATCATGTAGACTACATTTCTCTCGGCTGTGGTCATTCCTCATATTATAACTTGTGGTGAGATACTGTAACAACTTTAAGCCATTAAAATGTCTCTAATCTTACCTTCCCTCCAAGAAATATGGCTATAATTCTGTAGTCACTGAGTGGAGGTGATGGGAGATGTGCCCTGGAGCAGCACTCCTCCCTCACTGCTGAGGCTCTGGCACTGTACACAAGTCACTTTACATGTTCAAAGTGCCCCTCGGTGGCTTCATGTGGGCACCACTATCACTCTGTGTCTTTCATACTAAGTCAACCTCAACAGCACCTGCAAGTGGCTAGAGTTACACTTCATATGAGATTACTGGAAAATTAAAGCCAGCAGCCAAGTTGAGGACAATGGTGCGATTTTACACACCATTGCCTCAGTGCAAAGACAAAAACATACACCTTTGTTCAAATCTGACACATATAAGAAGAGCCACCTATACTCTATCTTCTATCTTTAGCCTGTTGTGTCAGGCATAGTGTTCACATTACTGCTATGAACAGGAAACAGTAAAATACCCGGTCTTTAGACAAGCTTGTTTATCATCCCTCACGAAATGTGCCATAGGATCACTGTCAGTCATTGTGTCTATGTGCTGCAATTTAAGTATTTTTTATGCCTCAAACCTAGATAAGTATTTTCTACATGGACTTACTGAAGGTTTTGATGTGTCATATGAGATCCTGTTCATCACTATACTTATTTATATTTGTTTGTCATGATGAAAATAACATGAAGAGCAGATAATATCTCTCATGCATGACCTCATCCTCTGTGATTAGACCTCATGTTTTGTCCAAAGCCCTCTGAAGACACTGGCTGCACATGCCTTGGTCCCTGTGTATCTTGATTACAGGGGCAGGCATGCTTCTTTCATGTGCGGTGTGGTGATAATGCTGCAGTGCTGATGTCTACTGACAAGCTGTGAGCTCACTTGTGCCTGTGTCTGTGACAGTTATGCACAGGCTCTTTGTTTACCTCTGATGCTATCTGTCTGTCTGCTGCTATTATTCTATGAGTGAGTGACACCACAGGAGTCTCTGCACAGACACAGAGACCCTCACATAGAAGGCAGTGAGTGAAGGAGGAGCAGATGGAGAGATGAGCATTAAGCTGCGCAGCTCCATGCACTCAGTGAAAGCTTGCTCTGTTCACTTAATACTTTAAAGAAGACATTTTCACGGTTTAGTATTTAGTATTCTATAACAAACAAACAGCAAAAATAAATTAGGAGTAAAACGTTTTTGAGTTAAATAATGGCAGATGTAGGGGTTGTCAGTTACTTGAACTCCCCCAGTGTTGATTTGTGGCTCCTTTCACCATTTGTAATTCATAAATTCCCTGGAGACAAAACCTACTCTGCATTGTTTTTCTTTATTGTAATGTTTGTGTATAACAAATCTAAATCCTGGAACAAATTCACTAAAATGCATGCATAAACCTGCCCATATGTGTTCTGTCCATGTTACACAGGGAACATGCCTTAAGCGCGACCACTTAAAATCCAATTACGACTGTCATGCGTCGCAATCATCATAAATGTTTTCATATTCATGATGCAAAACAAAAGTTCCTCTGACCTTTTCAAAGTGACAAGCTCATTCAGCCACATATTTGAAAGTGCTGTCAGCGTTGACTGAAAACAACTAATGCCCTCTAATTATAGCATGATAATAAAAACATATCTGTGCATGATTGTAATTATAGTGTATAAAGAATGTTTCAGATGAAGGGAGCCATTTGGAGACATTCCTGCCAGCAGTAAAGGATGTGCCCCCTGCTGTATGTGGGCTAATAGGCTGGGAGTGAGTGACAGGAGCAGGTCATGCCTTCTGCCCCTCTTGTGCTCCATCTTGTTAGGATACATGGTTTGGTGAACACATCAGGCCTCACTCAAAAGGGAGAAGAACACTGACATTAAAAATGAATGCCCTATAGACAAACATACCACATTAATAATGAATGAGATATACCTGGAATACTGATGCCTTTACTGTTGTATATGATACGAAGAGTGTGTTTCAAAACCCACTAAAGGAAATGGTGGTTCGCCCATGGTTGGTTAATCAGAGACGTTAATCTGTACTGAATGTATCCAGCGGATCTGCAAGTTGACCACGGGCAGTTCAGAATTTAACAGGTCATTTATCATCAGGTAAATATCATTATCATTTACCTGATAATTCAAACACATAGGAGTTTAGTGTTTATTATATTGAGTATTTACTTTGGGAAGCCATCCTTTAATCACTGAAATATCACTGAAGTCTAGTTAGATTACGCTATAATCTTTTTGGTGGAGGATGCATCACCAGCTTGTTTCCATGGCATTTCCTGGAATGTTCCACAGTATTTTATATGTATTCAGTTACAGGTGTCAGGAAACAGACAGACGAGGACCCAAGTGCGTCACGTTTAAACAGTTTATTTAGGGGTTGAGGGGAAAAAGGGAGTACGTGTGTGTCTCGGTGGTGGAGCAGTCTCTCCAGGGCAGCAGTACAGACAAGGGCTAGGCAGAATATCCAGGTCAAGAGCAGAAGGCAGGTCGGGTTACCGGGGCAGAGGAGCAGAAGAGGGTACAGACAGGTCCAGGTTCAATTATCAGGAGTCAGAGGTAGAATGCAGGGAAGTTTGGCAGCAGGTAGCGGATCCACACGAGCAGACGATCTGACAAAGGGCAGGCTGAAAAACAGGGCTTTTTATATACAGGTCAATCAGGGGTGTATTAGGTGCAGCTGGTTGGTGAGTGAGGATGCAGAGTGGGGACAGGTGGATCAAATCAGCTAGAGTGGAGGGTGAAACAGTTAGGTGGGGGGCTCGTTAACAGGAACTGAGAAGGAGCCCATGACAGAACTCCCCCAAGGGACGGCCCCAGAAGTCCCAAGAGGAACCACCAAACCGGGCGGGCGGCGGGGGAAGCCGGGCGGAGGGTCAGGAATTCCTCAGACCGGTCAGTCTCTGCCCCATCCTCAGAGGGAGCCAGAGAGGCCACCATCATCAGGGACCAAGACAGGGTCAGGTGCAGGGCGAGTCACGCGGCGAGGCCCCTCGGACGACCCGGCGGATGGAGGGCTGATCGGGATGCTGTCGGTGGAAGTCTGCTATGATGGTCCGGTCCACTATCCGACTGGCTGGCACCCAAGATCTTTCTTCAGGCCCATAGCCCTCCCAGTCGACGAGGTATTGGAGACCCCTACCCCTTCGTCTGGACCTAAGCACACGCGCACGGTGTAGCCAGACCCCGTCGGCCGAAGCGGGGAGGTGGAGGAGGAGGTGCTGCTGGAACCAGTGGGCTGTCGTGTACAGGCTTGACCTTGAAACATGGGCGTGGGGTGTACCTTCATGGACCTTGGCAGCTGGAGCCGGACAGCAGTTGGACTGATGACCCTCTCGATGGGGAATGGTCCAAGGAACCGAGGTGCCAGCTTCCTCGACTCCACCGAGCGGTAGGGTCCTTGGCCGATAGCCACACCTTTGGCCAACGCGGTAGGTGGGCGCAGGGGTCCTTCGGACGGTTGGCTCCAGTGGTGTAGCTGGCAACAGATCTGAGGAGGTGGCTGGCTCGTGACCAGGTACGTGGCATCGACGGGCAAAGGAGAGGGCAGGCGGACAGGTGACCTCCCCTTCCTGGCTGGAGAAGAGGGGTGGCTGATAGCCGTAAACACACTGGAAAGGGACATACCAGTGGCAGAACAGGTGAAGCGAGTTGTGGGCATACTCCACCCACGTTAGCTGTTGTGCCCAGGAGTGGGGGTTGCGTGGCGCCATGCACCGGAGGGCCTTCTCCAACTCCTGGTTCGTCCGCTCAGACTGGCCATTAGATTGAGGTGGAATCAGGCGTTAGGCTGGCCGTGGCTCCCAGGAAGTTGCAGAACTCCTTCCAGAAGTTGGAGGAAAATTGTGGACCTCGGTCTGAAACCACATCCTTGGGCAGCCCATGGATTCGGAAGAGCGTGTTCCAGGACCACCTGAGCTGTCTCCTTGGCTGTCGGGAGCTTAGGCAGGGGCACAAAGTGTGCCATTTTACTAAAACGGTCCACTACAGTGAGTATGACCTTCATACCAGCAGAAGAGGGCAGACCTGTGACAAAGTCCAGGGCAATGTGGGACCAGGGCGCTTGGGTACAGGCAGAGGCTGGAGGAAATCAGCTGGAGGCTGGCTGGAAGCCTTATGTTGGTTGCAGGTGGGACAGGCTCGGACGAACTCCGTACATCCCTCCTAACTTGAAGGCCACCAGAACCGCTGGGCAAGCAGTTGGTAAGTGCGAGTAGAGCCAGGGTGGCAGGCCAGACGGGACTCGTGTCCCCACTGTATAGCTTGGGACCTCAGGGTTTCCGGGACGTAGAGGCGGTTGCTGGGGCATGCGCTTGGGCCTGGCTGATTACGTAGAGACTCCTGCACCCGCTCTTCGATCCCCCAGGTCAGGGCTGCTACAACACAGGGACTGGGCAGAATGCTTGCAGGATCCTTGGAGGGAGCGTCAGTCTTCTGGAACTGGCGAGAGAGGGCGTCTGGCTTGATGTTCCGTGATCCAGGGCGGTAAGATAGGGTAAAGTTAAATCTGGTGAAGTACAGAGCCCAGCGGGACTGCCTGGGGTTTAGACGCTTGGCAGTGCGGATATATTCCAGATTCTTGTGGTCAGTCCAGACCAGGAATGGAACTGTGGACCCCTCCAGCCAGTGGCGCCACTCCTCAAGGGCAAGCTTGACAGCCAGCAGCTCACGGTTCCCTATGTCGTAGTTGCATTCGGACGGGGATAGCCGGCGAGAGAAGAATGCACAAGGATGGAGCTTGTTGTCCTCCGTAGCCGCTGGGAGAGCACAGCACCAACTCCGACATCAGAGGCATCCACCTCCACAATGAATTGTCGGTCCACATCAGGCATCTGGAGGATGGGGGCAGAGGTGAACCGAGGCCTTGAGGGCACAGAAGGCTTCGTTGGCTGCTGGGAGTCCAGGCAAAGGGCTGCTTAGTGCTGGTCAGGGTGGTGAGAGGTTTGGCTATGGTGCTATAGTTCCGGATGAATTTTCTGTAAAAGTTTGCAAACCCAAGAAATTGCTGCAGCTTCTTTCGGCTCTCTGGGACCGGCCACGAAGTCACTGCTGAAATCTTTGCAGGGTCCATCTGAATGCTCCCGCAGCCACGATGTATCCTAGGAAGGCCACAGTTTTGGCATGAAACTTCGCACTTCTCTGCTTTGGCGTAGAGGAGTTCTCAGAAGGCGGCGAAGGACTTGCTGGACATGGTGGGTATGTTCGGACAAGGATCTGGAGAAAATCAAGATGTCATCCAGGTACACAAAGACAAACTTGTTTAACATGTCCCGCAGCACATCGTTTACAAGAGCCTGGAATACAGCTGGAGCATTGGTGAGACCGAACGGCATCACTAGGTATTCGTAGTGACCAGTTGGGGTGTTGAGCAGCTGTTTTCCATTCGTCCCCCTCCCGTATTCGCACCAGGTGGTAAGCATTGCGGAGATCCAGCTTAGTGAAGACCGTGGCTCCCTGGAGCAGCTCGAAGGCGCTGGTGAGCAGAGGAAGAGGATATTGGTTCTTCACGGTGATGTCATTAAGGCCCCGATAATCGATGCATGGACGAAGGGATCCATCCTTCTTCCCCACGAAGAAGAACCCAGCACCAGCAGGGGAAGGCGACGGGCGAATTATCCCAGCAGCCAGGGAGTCACTGATGTACTCCTCCATGGACCTCCTTTCTGGAGGCGATAACCCAGTAGAGGCGGCCTTTAGGAGGAGCGGCACCAGGGAGGAGGTTGATGCACAGTCATATGGTCGGTGCGGGGGCAGAGAGGTGGCCTTGGCCTTGTTGAACACCTCCCAGAGCTCAAGGTAGCATTCGGGAGCGTTGGGCAAGTCTGGAGCTGGACTGGCGGGAACTGAGCGAGGGTAGTGTAGCAGCAAGCAGACAGGTCTGGTGGCAGTCCTTGCCCCATGCCCCAACCACCCCGGTCGTCCAGTCAAGGAGAGGTTGTGCCGGCGAAGCCATGGGTAGCCCAGGATGAGGGGTTGGCCTGGGGAGCGGAGCAGGTGGAACTGGATGGTCTCCTGATGGTTGCCGGAGATCATCATCAAGACAGGGGCAGTGACACGGGTGACTGTGCCGAGAGGGTGTCCATCCAGCGCGAGCAGGAACAGGAGGTGACAGGCGATGGCTCTCAAGCTTCAACTGGCGGGCGAGCTCCAAGTCCATTATGTTGGCTTCAGCGCCAGAGTCCACAAGAGGCGACCAGAGAGCGTGTAGAGTCAGGAAGGTGGAGTCGAACTTGCAGCAGGGGTTTGCGGTCATTGGAGGGCTGGGTGAATGTAGAGCTCAACCGGATTCCTCCTACACCGGGTGAGCTTGGGCTTTTAAAGGGCAGGTGGCAATTCGGTGTCCATCCCCTCCACAGTACAGGCAGAGGTTGGATGTGATGCGGCGCTGACGCTCTGCAGGGGAAAGAGAGGCTCGGCCAATCTCCATAGGCTCCGACTGGTCTGGCTGGAGTTGGAGGAGTAGACAAGGGGGCAGGACGGGCAGCTCGACTGCCTCGGGTGCTGGTAGCTGGAGGGTACTGGTGCCCCCTCTCTTGATGGCGGGTCTGGATTCTTCGATCGATTCGGGCAGCCAGAGCAATGGCCTCGTCCAAGGGTTGATGGTCGTTCATGGGAGACCAGCCTCGTCCTTTACATAGTCGGCCAGGCTGTGAAGGAATGCGTCCTGCGCGCCTCCATGTTCCAGGTGCTGCGTGTTGCCAGGGTCCGGAAATCGATGGAGTAGTCAGCGACAGTCCGTCTACCTTGCCGAATGCTCATCAGTGCCGGGACGCCTCTGCAGAAGAAGAGTCCAAGTCAAAGACCTTGAGCATCTCCTCAGCGAACAGGTCAAAGGATGTGCAGGTTGGAGTCTGGCGCTCAAACTCGGCTGTTCCCCAGAGTCGGTGCTCGACCCGTCAGGTGAGTGATGACGTCCCTACCTTGGCCCCCTCCGTGGCAAGGTTCTGGGTTGCAGGAGAACTGGAGACGCGGCAGCATGGGAATGCCCGGACCTGGGTTGGATCGCCATTGAACCGCTCAGGACTACCAATCTTGGGTTCCGGGGCACCGGCGGTGAAGAGAGCAGGCGTCATGGGAACTGGACCACCTGGCATGCTGGGTGGTGCTGGAATGGCCTGTAGACTGGCTGGGGCTGGACCGGCGGGTGGGTTGGCTGGCGACGGGGTCAGGTTGGTGAGCAGTTCAGTTATCTGGGCAAGTTGCTCTTGCTGCAGCTGGATCTGTTGTTGTTGCATTCGGCCCAGCTCCAGCAAGGCGGCGATGTCACCCGTCAGGCGATGGACCTCTCCCTCCGCAAGCTCAAGGCGCTGCATGGCAGATGGTGGCTCTGGGGCATTGAGGTCCATGTCAGGTGAAACGTGCGCTGAGTCCATGATGGTCAGATCGTACTGTCAGGAAACAGACAGACGAGGACCCAAGTGCGTCACGTTTAAACAGTTTATTTAGGGGTTGAGGGGAAAAGGGAATGCGTGTGTGTCTCGGTGGTGGAGCAGTCTCCAGGGCAGCAGTACAGACAAGGGCTGAGGCAGAATATCCAGGTCAAGAGCAGAAGGCAGGTCGGGTTACCGGGGCAGAGGAGCAGAAGAGGGTACAGACAGGTCCAGGTTCAATTATCAGGAGTCAGAGGTAGAATGCAGGGAAGTTTGGCAGCAGGTAGCGGATCCACACGAGCAGACGATCTGACAAAGGGCAGGCTGAAAAACAGGGCTTTTTATATACAGGTCAATCAGGGGTGTATTAGGTGCAGCTGGTTGGTGAGTGAGGATGCAGAGTGGGGACAGGTGGATCAAATCAGCTAGAGTGGAGGGTGAAACAGTTAGGTGGGGGCTCGTTAACAGGAACTGAGAAGGAGCCCATGACAACAGGTGTGTATTGCTAAAATATAATACCTTAAGAATGTATGTAGATGTATCAAGTTGATACATACAACTACATGTGGTATTCTTACTTTGAATGGGCTTGTCGCTCTCCACAGATTTTACTGACCTGCTTGTCTCCATGGTGTTAGATATGTTTAATGCCATACTGTGGAGCATTTCAGGCAAAGCAACATCTCAATGCAAAAAGGTGGTAAACACTCATCAGAAAACTCATAGTTCACTTTTGAGTTGGGTTCTAATCTAAACTGACTAAGTGAAAATTAAAAGAGTGTCACAGGGGTGAATTTTATTTTATGGTTGAATTTGGAAAGATTGTGGCGAATAGGGGAACCAAGGTGGACTAAAACTAATTGTAAGTGCGAGCAATAACAAGGTGTGCATAATAAAGAAGAAAGCCATTTTTAATCAAGTATAAAATTTGGTTTAAAGTTTAATTAAGAACAATTTAAAGTACATGTTCCAAAAATAAAACCATTAGTAAGTCTATTTTTATAAGCCGGTCCTGTCCGGGGCTCTGCGCTGTTCTCTCCCCTTGGATGTTTCTCCAATAGGCTCTATTCACGCTTACATCACAAAACCAGGAAAACATTTGGAAAGATGCAATTACAACTTCCAACGGGTTCTGTTCGTGGTAGTAATTCTGAATAAATCTAGGAAAAATTAGAAAAAGCCCCCATTTTCTTTATCTATATGTCATTGAAGTGTTCCGTTATGTTCGGCTAATCAACAATTACAGCCAGTGAAGTTTATTTTTGACGCCGGTACTAACGGCAGTACTTTTTTCAGTAATGGGTAATCTAACTTACTTTTTCTATTGTTGTAACATCATTACCGTTATCACCACGCCGTGATTGCGTGTTACTGAAGCTACTCATTTGTTGTAAGATGTATGTCTAACTCCTATGTGTATAGAGTGTGTGTGGCGTGAGTGTGTGACTCCGTGCGCCTCTGGGGCAGGCGCAGAGCGTAGGCTATAGGTGTGTCTGTGGGTATCTGTTTGTGTGTGTCTGGTGAAGTAAATGAGAGTACAGCGACTGGGGCAAGTTAGGGAGCAAGTGCCTTTCATTCACGTGCATTGCAGCAAATAAAGCCACAAACTGGAGAGGTTATTGGACTCACGCACTCATGACTACGGCGAGGTTCAGAACAGGGAGTTAAACCCAGCAGGACGAGCAGCCACTGCGTCCCTCCGGCCCTGGAGAAAAAGGCGGTTCTCCTCACTGTCCTCTGACCATGGTCCAAGGACCAAGACAGGAACACATTGAAGCTGTCATCCGACATGGCTGTCTCTCATACGAAAAAATAAAAAACAAACTGTAAAGGACTGTGCGCGATTTGTGCGCCACACAGTGCTCAAAATCTGTCGTAGGTCGATTTGCGGCCGCCCCCCACCCCCACTGCCTGTTCTCTATTTCCATGCTACACGAAATAAACGGCGTCATTGGGCTGTGGCCCTAAAAAAAATGTTTGTTTTTTTTTTTACTTTTCCTGGTAACTAGTTACTTTTATAATGGAGTAACTCAGTTACTAACGAGAACTAGTAACTAATTACTTTTTCAAAGTGACGTGTCCAATACTGATTACAACATACCACAGTTTTCATAATTTCCCCACTGACACACAACTCCGAGCGCCCTGGGTACATGCGATTAGAAGAGATGAGGGCACCAAAATCATTATTATTCCAAAGAGCACATTTGTATGCAGTCTTCATTTTACTGCTGATGACATTTACTTCAATGGGTTTTATCTAATAGATCCATAGTTTTATCACAGTCTTACCAGAAGTTGTGATCGCATCTTTCCAAACATCATCCTGGTTTGTGACGTAGTCTTCACTTGTGACTGGCCAGGACTCATGTGTCCATTATCACTAGCTGGATGGAACTAAAAACATGCAATAAAAATATCCAAAACACCAAACCAAAAGAAATATAGCAAACTAAAAGTAACCATTCCAACTTTGACCCCATCACAGGAGCAAGGAAGCAAGAGGCATAATCAAACCTACACTTAAAAAATTATAGGTAAAATAGGTAAAGCTATGCAGTAATCCAGTTTGTTAAAAATTAAATTATAGTGTTTTTGGCAGTGTTTTATAATAATGGTGCTTGCATTAGTTAATCAAAAGTCATTATTCTTATATTCAGTACATCAGGTGGCCCTGTTCCAGTGTTTTGTGCGATTCATCACAAAACCCATTTTCACATCTCATGTTTCACCAAAACTCTTTAAATCATAAGACCTGTGGCTGTTTCTTATTATCTCATTAGTGACTTTATGAAATTGCATACTGAGAAAAACTGCTTTAAAACCATGTTGCATAAGAGCAAGATGTTGACAGGGTCCCAGAGTAAAACATGATTTGTGTTTCTGCCTGAAGCTGACAGTCTTATGAAAAGAAAAACTACCAAAACAGTTGTAAAATTGTCATGAGTTATCAGCCGAGGTCACCCAAAAGGAGAAGGCTTTGATCAGGGACGAAAGTGATCTGTAGTGACATGGTGGAAACAGTTATATAGTTCTGACCTTACCTCTGAATTTGTATCCCCGTAAGAATCTAACACTGATTCTACTAATGTATTAAGACAAGTGGAATTCTGGGTATGGGGAATTGCACTGGAGTGAAAACACTGCATGTCTTGACGAGTGCAAACTCTTTGCCAAATCTATACTGTGGACACACATTATGTATGTCCAGTTGACTTAACGGCATTGCTTAACAATGTTATTTTCTGATCTATATTATAATGTTGTTTCCTCATCAAAAACATACCTGGAGTTAATTAATAAATAATTGCATTTATATTGTGCCTTTCAAGACACCCAAAGCGCAGTTTACAGTTTATTGTTTGTTAACTCCACACTTGGTGATGCTGGACTACTATTGTAGCCACAGCTGTCTGGGAGCAGACTGATGGAAGTGAGGCTGCCAATCTGCGCCATCAGCCCCTCCGACCAACACCAACGCTCACGCACATTCCACTTTCTTACTAGGCAATGCAGGTGAAGTGTCTTGCCTAGGACACAACAACAGTTTTTGCCACCAGTGCCCCATGTGGCACCTGGTATTACATGTCTCATCCAGTCCATCCCATCCAAGCACTACCCAACTCTGGCCTTGCTTTGCTTCTGAGATCCAATGAGATCAGGCTTTGACAAGCTGGTATGGCCACAAGTTGTGTTTTGTTTCATTCACACGTTTACCATACAAATCCTGCAAAGCAGCACTCTGTTCCACCTTGTGATGTCATGTTGTAATACAGGAAGTGCTGCATTGTGTTTTTAAACTCTCTACACTTCCACTACAGTCATTTAGATAATGTCAGAATTGCCTACCTCTACTGAACTAAAGGTAAAAGGTATCTGTTAACTTGAAACCTATTGCTTCATGGCATCACAAGGTTTGGATATGTAGACAGATTAATAATTCAGGATTACTCAAACATGTGAGAATGAAAGAAAATACAACTCCTGGTATGTTTTTGAGGTAAGATCATGGCTTAAAGCTTGCAGGAGTCAATTTAGCATAAAATAGGACCTTTAACATTGCAAAATTGGCAGCAAACAGAACTGCTAACTACTGAAGGCTCTAATTCATACAGAAATAATTCATCTCGCAACTTATTTCTGGTAATTAAAATGACTGACAAGCAGCTAACATTCTCAGTGTTGCTCCAAGTGTCCCCCTGAGCTCTGTGGTCCCAGGCTGTGCTCCTGAACACATGTGGAGTCCAGATGTGGCGGGGCTGGATGAGGTGCGGCGCGTGGACTACTCCCAGTAAATACTGTGAGGTTACAGCACTGACACTGTCACAGCCCCAAGGGTGGACCCAAGCAGCACCCGGGGCCAACACACTGACAGTGTGATTTAATGGATGGCCTCAAAAATATGATGATAGATACATAGCACAAAAACAAAGTCATGAAATATAGCTGAAGACATTTTGGTGCATTATACAGCTCATCTAGTGTCAGATAATGTGTTACTGCATATAGTGTAGACCAAGTTTCAATACAGCACAGATTATACCATTTTAACAGTGAAGGAGTAATTTATAGCCTGTGCTTGGATGAGGTGCCACTGACAAATATAGCAGAAGACAAAAATTATTGTATTGAATATATTTACCAGTTTGCTCCCTAAAATGTTTGTGACTTGATTCTGAGCAATAGTTTCACTATGTGAACTCGACACTACCAAACCAACCAAACAAGAGACTCAGAATTTCTTCAAAGGGCTAAGAAAAAAGAAAAAAAGGGTAAAATCTATAACACACGGGGTGGGGCCTTTCATCAATATCACATGGGGATGCCACAGTGCTCTCATATGCAGCTGTCCAGGGGGTCTGTTTTCTTTTTCTGCAGCTTTGACTGAACAAGGGTGGGTTTGGGGGTCTGGAGCAGTGGGAATGTGGTGGCAGAAGATATGATGCAGACGTTCTAAGCTAATTGTGCCTTGATTCACACTTCATTTAAGTACTGGGGTTGAGTAACAGACTATTGACAATTTTTTAATTTTTTTTATGACCATTGGCCAAATTGAACAGGCAGTAGACAGAATAAAGTTGTGTAGAGGTTTCTTGTATTGACCAATGGCCATTTTCTGCTCCAGTGAGTTTCGAAGGTAGACAGAATGAGAATGTTTTGCAGCAAGCTAATCAGTTAAACCAGGTACTGCTATATGAACATAGTGCATGCAAGGGGATTGGCAAAAGTCATTTCATATACATTTTCCCATGTACATGTAATCTTGTAATTGACATTTGTAATCAGTTCAACAACGTGAACTTGAACTTATATGTTCAAAACAAGACTGCTGTCTTTAACTGCAGAGGTTACAATGCAAAATACTGATTGAAATAACAAACTTTATCAAAACTTTAACTTACTAACCAATTGTTCTTTGAGGTATCTTTGTATCCTTTGAAAGCTGCCAGAGGTCAAGTATTATCAGTGAGCAGAGTGGCAGCTCGTGGACAGCTCCACACCTGTGTGTCTGTCAGTGTCCTGACCTGTGCTTAGCCCTCAGAGCACAAAGACTCTCTGTGATCTGCCACTCACGGAACAAACAACAGCATTCATCTGCAGCGCTGTGTCTACGTCCTGATGTCCTGTGACTGCGTCTCCATCCTCCAAAGTGTCAGAGCTCAAAAGGAGCTCATTATCTAGTGCAGGGCTAAATGAGCCATCGCTGACTATGATGACAATCCAAACAAATGATAAGTCCTGCATGAGCAGCTCACTCTGGCTGTTGTGCTCCCAGCAAGGATGCATCCAATGGGAAATATGGAGAACTGAATAATCAAACCAAATAAAGGAACCATTGTTATGCAATAATCTTTGGACTTAGCTTTGTATATTGTTATTTGCAGACTTGGCCTTCTGTCCCATTTATGATCAGAATGTGCAGCAGAGTTATAAAGTAGACTTTTCACACAGGGATATGCTATGTGAGCTGTTATCAGTAGATCTTCACCTCCGCATCGGGGGCAATGGCTTCATTCCTACAATTCCTGCTTATACCTTCACTGTTGTGGGAATGGCTACCTTTAGCGGTGGTGGTGGTAGACAAAGCCTGGTATGTGCAGAATTCACACTGAGGGATGTTGACCTCAGCCTGGGTTCTGTCAAATGCCTGGAGCCCTGCGAGCAGGAGGGGACAGCCCTACCTGCTCTGCACTGACCTGGCTGCCTCCACGCTGTCTCCTGGTTTGACCCCACAGGACCTAGCAGTGGCCCTGCCCTGTGATTCAAATACTTAACAGTCTCTCATTTTAAATTCACACCAGGGCGCTTTAAGATGGATGCGATGCCGGACGTCTGCTGTCTATCAAAATGAGTGTTTCCTCTTTTAGTTTGACACATGACAAAGTAACACCTGTGTGAAGGCAAGCAGACCTGCTGCGCAGTCAAATTAAGACGTGTCAAACTGCAGAAGGCAAATTAAGACTTTAAAAATGATCTTGTGATGGGGACTATGTTAGTCTTTCCAGACATGAAACATTTACACAGGTATAAATATTATCACATATAAGATTTCACATTCACTTTTAAAAACATTATAGCACGTATGCCCCTGCACGGGTCCGTTTGATGTGACCATTTTGAGTTGTGTCTTTGTGTCTCCATGCTACAGGCATGGCTCTGGGTCCAACTAATGTTTTCTTTATAAACAATATTTAAATTTAATTATATTTTTAATCATAAAGCCAATTAAAGTTTGTAGCATGTGTAGAAATGGCTTAATATGGAGTAAAGACAAAATTTTAAAACAGTAAATTTAACATTTTCCATCTTGTCACGAGTGTTGTGCATGCATAAACAGGAAACAGTGTTGTCATGCACTTGCATGTTACTTCTCAATTTTAAGAGGCCAGAGCAGATTTTTGCCATTAGAGAAATGCTAAATAATTAAAAATAATACAAAACTAAGAGCTGCTTTTACAATATAACTTCAGGTTATACGTGTTTATTTGATTCTAATGGCTCATCCATGTGACTAAATGGTTTACTGTATCAATGCTTAGAGCTCATGGTTACTGGGGTATAGACTCTGCTCCCACACAGACTCTAACGGGAAGAAAAGGGTGAATGTATGTTTGGAGAGTTGTAAAACCCCATTTTAATTTATGGTGATGATGATCTACCTCCATGACTAACATACTAAGTGTGCTTGAATAAATAAAGTTTAAATGTGTTCAAGTGGGGTGGGGCATTGAGGGGATACCCACTCAGCCAATAATGTGCGTCCTTGAGTAAACACACAGTCATTAGCTACTTCCTCCTTTACCAGCTCTGCTCTCCACCAGCACTTGACCCTCATAAAAGTGATGGACCACGCGCCAACTCAAGCTTACTCACAAAATGCTTAACTTTCTCTCGAATAGTGCACTAAGTCCTGCTGCCTCATCGTGTGCTGACAGAGACGATAACTTCTGTGAGTCAACGCTGTCTCTCCATGCCTCCTCCAATCAGTATTAGTAAGATCTCCCGCTGTTTCGAGTCTATAAGTGGTATGATAGTATTTATGTGTAATGCTGTGTAAACATATGTCTTTAGTTAATGCTCAGCTAGCCAAGTTTCATGAGGTCGACTGTAATGCGACACCACAACTTTGTGACTTTATTGAGAACAAGGGAAGAGATGAGGCTGCTATACTTTTCCACATATGATTATGTGTGCAAACACTTTAACCCCAAAGACACACTTCCACCCTGCATCTGCTAATTGTTTTTATAGATGTCACTTGTTGGAGCATAATCTGCTTAATAGTAATACAGGAATTTAAGACATACCGATAATGAGCAAATCTGCGTTTGTAGAGCTAAACTTATGTCTAGTATTTGCTAGAGGTAGTATTTGAGGTATTGAATTATTAGTATTAAAAAGAGTAGTCAGTAGATCCTTGAAAATCATGTTCCAGAAAGTAAATTGTACATTTGTAATTCACACAATAACACAAAGCAAGCTCCTATTAATTTTCTATAGATAACAACTATTAATTGTGTATTACATTATGATTTTTCTGTGGAATGAATTAAAAAATGTGGAGGTGTGGGTGGCCAGTGGTCTTGTATGTATTTTATGACAGACAGAGAAGAAAAACTTTAGAAGCCTTATCATGGTTCATAAACAGACCACATGCAGGTTTGACTTTCCACCAGGTGCTGTGGAAACTTATTTCACTGTTGACCCAAATAATCTGACCTTCACAACAGCCATTCCTCCAGAACAACCAGGGTGAGAACAGGAATTTTCACTCCAAACTCTGTCTCTTATCTGTTTTCTATTATATATTGATTATTACTGTTTATTAAAATGTGGGAGCACTTTGTTTGTTTACATTTACCTATAAAGGCACATGCTTTCAGGCTTTTATTTGCTTTTCCCTTTAACAACATGTCTCTTGACACACACACACACACAGTGAACGCTCACAGCATGTTTTATGTCCCTAACTGTGCTGAGAGCAAAAACTGCATTTTTGTGCTGTGCCGGCCCCCACACTGCCAGTGAGCCTAAGTCATCAAAATTATAATATTTACTGCAACGGATCCCTAGCAAGAGTGGACTAGATTTGAATGGACAATATTATCACAGTGTTTTTTGTACTGATGGCAATTAAACCTCTGCATTAGAACTCCAGCTTTGTGCTTTTTTCCCCAACTTTCTGCCTACTTCAAATTATTCTACATGTCCTTTCAGTCCACCTCATTCATCGACACGCGGCTATGTATCTACAACATTCTCACCTTCATCTCCATATATTACTTTGACATTGTAGTAACTTAACACTTGAGCTGGCAATGGCACAGACCGCACGGAGGCCTCACCTGATGCTGTGTTGTGTGGCTGTAGACCTCACAGACCAACGGGCTCATTACGGCTCACACGGGGCACCAGTGTCATGCCACGACTCATAAAAAACATGGCTGTCAAAGCTATGGGGGGCTTGGCGGCTCACTTACATAGACATTACTCAAGCAGGGGGTGTGCAATGGTGCCCTGTCCGTCACGCCACAGGGGAGGGCATAACCTAACCTGGACTTTTATAGGTGCTGGTACTGGAGGCCCTGCTCACCTCACCGTGGGAAAGGTGCATTGGGTTATGAGTAGGTTTTTATGGCGATTGTCCCAAATAAGTAGAAGCAGGGAGGCTACGGGTCCAAATATATGACCCCATGAACGGTACATGGGCTTGCATTCTCACCATTTGGATAGCAAGCTTCAAAATGATCCTTAAAGATACATTATGTAACTTTTCTGGTGGAGGGTCTGTCACCTGCTTGTTTCTGTGGATATGTCATTACTCTGCATGGAATTGGTCTGGGTTGGTCTCCAAGAAGATAGGCAGGTTTAATGCCATATTGTGAAACATTTAAGACAAAGCAATAACATCTCCATGGCGCAAATTATATGACAGACCCTCCACCAGAAAAGTTACACAATACACCTTTAACAAGACATATGAAGATGTTTTAATTTGTAAACAATACATATACTATATAAATAATAAATAATACATCCATTCATTATCATGTGAGTATAGCTGGTGCTGACAGAAAGGTCATTTTGTAGAGTTATACAATATTTATATATTGGTGAGAAGAGCAGCTGTGAGATAAAATGAGTGTGATTCTAAATTATTCAGTCATCAATCCATATTCTCTCTCTATCTGAGCCATGGCAAAGATACATTTTTAGGTTTTTAATGAGAAATAGGTCTGTTCCTTGTACTAGTACTTTCCTTCAGTGGGTAGGAAGTCAAGTACTATAAATAATGTTTGTGATTAAATCATGACTCACAGTATCAGATTCCACATTTACCTCATGTTAATTTCAGTGATGGTGTTTCATGGATTTTAAGTGTAGGGAAATGTACGCTATCTTAAATGTTTTTGTGGTTGTATAGCCATTAGGGAGTTGCTCATCCAACAGTATTCAGTCAGAATGTATGCTGTGTTTGGAAAGTGAGCACTCTACCACACATTCATAGTTACACATCAAAATGTGTCTGTTACTTTGCAGTCTGTGCCTTATTAAATGATCTACAATTTGGTGAATGAGTCAGCTGTGACTAAATGTGAAGCAAGTAACTAAACAGAAGAGTCATGTAATGCAGTCTTTTAAACAAGACTGAAACATGGATAAAAGCTCAAGAAAGTCTATTTCAATTATGAAACATATAAAAAGTCCTAACTTACATCATATCTTTAATTTTGTGTATTAAATCATGTTTTGTAGCACTTACTTTTTTCAAATAGATGTTTCATATTTCAACCATCCACAAAAACCACACAATCAATCTGGGCACTAGGATAGTGATGAGGATTCTTGAATTGTTTGGACTGTCTGAAGGAAGATTACACTGATAATACTAGTACACTGTTTAGATGTGTCCCACTCAAAATAAGTGGATCAAGAGGCACTTCCATCCATCTTCTTCTGCTTTATTCAGCTGGGTCACGGGGGCAGCAGTTCGCTGCCCAGTTCTCTGTGCACCCGACCTCTATGAACCCCTCTGCAGGTGGGCCCACGTCATCCAGGCACCTGGTGACGTCACAGTCCTTGATTTCAGTTCATTGGGGTGTTTCCCAGAGAAAACCCATTAAGGCCAGGAAACTTCTTACTGCGAGGCATGAGTGCTAGCCACTCAGCCACTGTGCTGTCACACTTTTATTTCCCTTAATTTAAGTAGGAGTGTCCTGCCTGTAGTGTCAACATGTATAGTTTGTGGCGTTTGCAATCTCTTAAATACAAAATAGATTGAACTTGAAAAACCATATCATTCAATGAGTTCACTAAGTGCTTCTCCTTGTCCTGGTGCAGGAAGGCAGATGTTACTGAATACACATTTGTAAATATTTATTCTGCTGAGGCGGTTGTGTGAGACAGAGGGAGGTGTGGGGTCTGGGGTTATGCTGACAGAGCGGCACAAATTGGTTCAGAAATTACCCTGGTAATGGAGAACTGCTGACCGAGTTCAACAGGCTGTGTAAAGCTGAAATACCCTAAACAAACCACACCAAAATATGGACAATAGGTATCAATCCAATTGGGACACCTACTGCTCCTGGTAGTTGCAATGGACAAATGTACCTACATGGACAATTAATTATACCTTAACGAAAATGAAGTATCCACTCATGTTCTCTCTGTATTTTCTAATACTTGGTCACCACCCATATCTCAGGCTAAAATTGAACAGAGTGATGTTTTTCTTATTCACAACTGGCCATGTTTGTTTTGATGCAGACAGACCTCTCATGAATTTCCACTAGAAAGTGACTTGTATATACAGCGTAACAAACCGCACAGATATTTACAGGCCTGCAGTTATCCTGACTAAGTACTTGTTTTGTTTTTAACAAAAAAATAACTCCTTCTTTGTCCCTGAAAGGATTTACCTGTACAATATCTATTCTTACCTTGCATGGACTGTTGCGCAGTTTTTGCAATTACTTCTGAAAGCCCCTCTTTTCATGTTGCAAAATCTTGGTGTAAAATACAAAGTCAATAGTGAAGATACATTGTACAAATACAGACCTTATCTAAACTTGCATTGTGTGCATTGGTTACCACAAGACTCAAGTGCGTGTTTATTCTAAGAAGGGCTTATAAATGTCCCTGGAATGCTGGGAGCATTGCTCAAGTGCCTCCACTGTGTCAGGCATGATCTTGCATGTTGTGTCCATGAAAGCTGGCAGAATTTCTTAGCTTGCCAACATGGTTCTCCAAGCGGGAATAAAGGCATTAATTAAACATTATTTGAAATGATTAGACAAGCATAGGAGATTAGAGCCTGCAGTGATCTTTCCATGTAGCAACAACAGGCAGGCGATGTCGGCACAGTGCTTCTCATTAGCACCGTTCCCACCGCTGGATGTAGGCTAACGCTCCTGATTTAATTAGCTCCTCTGGTATAGCCTGCCTCCTTCTCCGAGCAGTGCGGCCGGCTGCACTATCGGGACCCTGCCTCGCCTCAGCACGCCATGGGGTGAGCTGTATTGATTATGCTGCTTTCATGATAAATTCCCTTTGTGCTACACAGTTGGGCTTGCAGGTTGATTGAAAACTGAGGAGGGAAAGTCAGAAAATACAGTAGGTTAGTAGCAGGGTGAGGGTCTCTCATGGTGATTGGGTGCATGTTTTATTAGCTTGTGACTACATTACATTTGTTTACTTGATGGACCCAATCATTTTGACTTTAATACCTTGCTGATAATGTGGTCTGAACCAGTCAGAAAAATCATTATCACTGAAAACTTCAATGTATTCTACACATTATATAAGCATGTATAACTTTGTACTAAAACCCTGTTTAATTTGATAGTCTTATGTGTGTGAGTGTGTATGATAATTTAAAAAAAACACACAAAAAAACACAATCCTTTGTCAGTGCTAACTGTCTTGACATTGCTGACTTAACATGCTGTAAACATGCTTGTTAATGACAGAAGGCCATGCCCTGCTGGTTAGGAGCCCTATGTTGGCATGCTGGATTTGGCCAGTGTCATCAGGGTGGTATAGGTCCTAGAGTGAAGGGGATAGAGGGGTTAAGAGGGTGCTACATGGACTTCACTGGTGCTTTCACTCAGGGTGTAGGGTGTCTCCCCACAACATGCCAGCGTTTATATAGCACCAGGCAACAAGTTGTGGAGCAACTGGATCTTGTTGGCGGCAGAGATCGCTTCACCTTCAGAACGCGCCGCCTTCATCTTGGTAGCATGTCTCTGTGCTCCTGTATGGTTCCTGCCTGTCTATCACCACATGAAGTCTCCTGTTCATGACGCAGGAGGCCCCCATACACCACCCCAAGCTGAGCTCCCAGGTCAAGTCCTCCCTTAGTATTCATTAGATGGTAGAAAAGGATTCAAATGTAATCTGAATAATATATTTGAAATTGGAATAGAAGATTGAATTTATACTGTCCTGAGCTAGATTAGCCCTGCTCTAAAGTGGGAAGTATAAACTCAAACTGCTCTACTTTTCTTTATTTGTTGTTCTCTGCTGTCCTCTCCCTCACACTTCTGCTAACCTAGTATTAGATCATTCTTACTTGTCTGTGTAATCCCTCAGTCATCCAGGTAGGATCCAAGCAAAGAGAAATTCAATTCTGTCAACTGGATGTTTCACACTTGGAGTAGTTCAATAGACCTAGCTAATAAACAAAAACTAAATAAGTATGTGTTAGTTTCAGAATAGTTTCAGTGTAGTTAGCTCCTCCCTTCATGCAGATATAAGGCAGTGTCCACCAGGAATCTGAACAGAACTGAAGAAGCAGCTTGGATGAGCTTCGAAACGTCTTTGATCAAAAACTTTCATCCAGTTGACAGAACTGAATTTCTCATTGCTATTGTTCTTACTTCTTCTTATTGTTCTCTGCCGGTCTCTGTCTCACAGAGGTTAACAATCAAGGTTAACACAAGTAAAAATTCTAATTGATTTTTGGATTATAAAAATATTTATCACACGCACTGTACATCCTTTGCAAATGCAAAAAATGGGATATAGAATTTTTAAGCAATTTTTCACAAAATAGTGTAGACACTTTTTTTTTTATCAGTATATGTGAAACTTAAACTTGTTCCCTTCTCCTCCGGCCTTTGTTCAGGGTCACCTGTGATCTCTGGCTTTCTTGTGTCAGGCCAAGCAGGCGTATAATCAGACTATGGCCAATGGTAGCTTTAAACTTCCTCCAATTATTTTAACATTTTTTATATTTCCAACTCCCACTGTAGTCACTCTCCAGTCAAAGATCGTAGAAGTGAATTATCCAGATGACCTCTGCTTCTGTATTTAGTATCAAAGCTATTAACGTATGCAAGCCCCTCTCATCTGTTGCCAAGATGAAGGGCTAATGACATAACTCCTTTTAAAATAGTTATAAACCAGCTCAAGTTCACAAATGCACATTAAGAAGAGTGACAGCTAGCCTTGAGCAGTAGATTGACAGGGTTAACCTTTCAGCGAATCATATTTTATTAGCATATCCAGCCCTGATTAAAAAGATAGAATTGGGGAGTTTTACTGTAGCTTGGTCTTATTTGGGGGGTGCCTGTCAGACGCACGCAGGGCCATGTCGGGTGGGCTGATTAACGATGGGAAAGGTCAGCTCCTCCACTCTCCATTTGCAGATGACAAGAAGAGGTGTAGAGTTCACTGTTTTCAATCAGCAGGACGCTATCAGGACTGGAGTGTTGTCGCCACAGAGACTGTAGGAAAGAATGAGCAAAGCCTGTTTATGCAAGGTTTACATCGAATAGGTATGGTGTAATATGCTGTTTTGGTAATAAAACAGACAGTATTTGATGTTAAAGCTGGTTTTACAAGAATTTATGGTTAAAACCGGAGTAAACCAAAGAGATTAGATATCCTCCCACATGATCGTTTCTCCCAGGGAAATGGTAAATTAAGTCAAACTAAAATTAAAACACTATTACCGGTAAGTTAAATAAGGTGCAATATATTTTCGAATGCAGAGTTTGCCACCTGCTTGTCTCCATGGAGATGTTATTGCCTTGCCTAGAATGTTTCACCATCTCAGAGTAAATTTATCCCCATGGAGACAGCACCAGATCAGTGGAGAGGCAAGCACACTCACTGTAAATATGCATGTTAAACAAATGTAAGATAGTTGTTTAATGCCGTACAGTGGGGCAATTCTGGCAAAGCAGTAACATATCTTCAGAGACAAGCAGGTGGTGGGATCCTCCATTCTAAAAATTACATGGTGCACCAGTGTTTTGGTGTTCACTTAACAAACAGGCATCCATAATCTCATCCATGGGACTTTGAGAGTGTGAAAAACCTCCGTCCAAATTTGGGATGTTCCAATCACATCCGCTAATTTGTATCATGTGCCTCTCAAATGCAGAAGACTCCTCTCTAATATCCTTGTATCATTCAGAATAAAATATATAACTTCTTTAACCTGAGATAGATAGAGCCTGGTGGTTCGATTATTGATTTAGCAGAAATCCATGCTGTTTCTCAGTCCTCTGTGTTATTTCTTTCCCTTTTGTTTAAACATATGACGCAATGATTGCCACTCTCCAGAAGAAAGGTAAAGAGCTAGACAACCAAGTTACTGCATACAAGGAGATAAGATATTTGTATAACAATACAGTGAGAGACTATGTCCAGCTCAAACAAGAGCTCGCCAACACCAGTGAAGTTTATGAGAAGATTAAAGAAAAACTTAAATCACCTATAATGGACACTCAAACCACTTGCATTGATGTTGGTGGAGATACCACCAACAAAGAAAATGAGAAATTGTCCAGGAAGGTAAAGAAGCTGTCATCTAAACTCTTCTCTGCACGAGAAGAGCTGCATCTCCTGAAGTTGTTGAAGGTCGAAGGTCACAGCAATCCAGCCGCCCAATGGAGCGACTGTAGTGGTGGAGCAAAGGGGGGTGACCAGGCGTCAACAGCACTAAAGCAAGTCCAACCATTACCCTTTACACTTGCGTTATTAAAAATATTAACAAAAATGTGTGCATTGACCTTTATTTAGTACTTATTCATGTTTTGTGGTTTGTTTGTTTTTTCACATTGTTTAATTCACATGCCAGCCACATAGCATAGCATCACTTGATTTACATGCACAAATGAGTAAAGTAGATGTACAGAAAATACATGATAAAAAGAAAAAAAGATTAAAATGGCAGTGTACATTTTTTTCCCCTCAGTGCAATGCAAATGTAATGCTTACTCCTGGAGGAGAGTAACCAGTCCAGCAGTGTAGTGCAGGATTCTGACTGCAGGGGTGGAGTTTGAAGTGAGGAGACCTCACTAGACAAAACAATGCGGATGTGGAGTTTCTGGAGCCAGTGAGCCCTTTCCATTTCTTGTAAAATCGTCTATTGCTTCCTTTTGGAGAGGACAGGCACCTCATCAGTAGTTTGCAAAATACAACACATTTTCAATCATTGGCAGCATGAGCACCTGATAAGCTGATGATTGTCCTTTCATTGAGGATCTTAAATGGAGACCAGCAGAGGCCTGTAACAAATCAAGTGCAAGTATTGGCCTGATGAGAAGCAGATGCACAAAAAGAAAACAGAAAGTGATAGAGAGGATGATATACGACGTGTGTCACAACCTCAGTATATCTATATATACAGTCATCGCGGGCAAATGGCACAGATCCTCTGACTAACAACTCTTAGTAAGAGTGATAAAAGGGGAGGATTATATAGTGATGAGCCTGTCTGTAAAACATCATGATAAAAGCCAACACTGTGGCATGCACATGTATACTGACATACGTAGGTGATTAGTTTGAGACTGATTTGCGTCTGAGTCAATAGATTCTAATGAAAAGACCAGTTCAGATGTGTCATGTCAAACAAAACAGCTGCAGTACAAGAGTTTAGGTCTTGGATTATATAGTGATTATAGAGTACACTGTGCTGAGACTAAAAGTACACTAGAAACTGTTAGCGATTTCCTATCCAACTCTTTTCAACGATGTGGTTATTTTCAATCGGCTCCAAGTGGAGTCACCTTCCTGTTTATTATTTATTTTTCAGAGCATTTTATATAATATTATGTCACCATTTAAGAAAAAGCTCTAAATTATATATATATATTTGCTTATTTGTTAGACACTTAAAGAATCAGTGTGTAACTTGTCAGTTTCACACTTATTCTTTTCAGTTCCCTTATAATAATGATTTTTATGAACTATTGTAGGTATGTCTTCACAAGGTGACTTTTCCGATACTTTAAAAAAGAATAGATTCTATAGCTGGATGGGAGCTGAGTGTTCGATTGTGAATGTAGAGTTGTTTTCAGATGTAACCTCCTACTGTTAGTTTGTACTTCATAAATGAATGCGTCTGAACTTCAGAGAGGTTGTATTTGTAGAATGACAGTGACTTCTCAGTTTGGGCAGGGCAACTAAAGGATCTGATCATTTTTGAGAGAGAACTATTTTTATCTTTTATCTTATTGTATTTATCTCATCTTATTTTTGGAATACACTTGATATTTTGATTCTAACTACATGCTCTTGGTTGTTTGCATCTGTAACGAAGAAAATTTCCCCTCGGGGATGAATAAAAGTAATTCTGATTCTGATTATCCCACTCAGGTAGTAACAGACCTATAACCTTATGGTTATGTCTTTGTCACTTGTTCATTCACTCATGTACGTCAATGTGGTACATTAAAATGTTGTGTCTTGTAATCCATTGAGGCTGCAGGGGAAAGCCAGATCCAGAAAATGGCGTGCATCTGCCCTTCAGAAATCACGCACATCTAAGTGAAATACCCCTATTTCTACCACAGCACAACAAAGCTTTTCCCAGCAGTCACTTGGTTTGCCCTGGCTCTTATTATCAGTTATTGTTTTACATTTGTCTGCCTGTTGTTTGGAAGAACAGAGATTAGGCCTCACCGCAGACAGCCCAGGTAATCTTCAAAGCTACCCTGCAATTAAGCTGATTACACAAAACGATCCGCTCATGAAATATGCTTGTTTTATTAGCACTTACAACTGGGGAGATGGGCCAGGACCTGTGGGACATGCAGGTAATTAACAGAGCATGATAGGTGTAAACATCAGCCAAGCACATGGGACGTTCCTCTCATACAGGTCTGTGCCGGATTCAAAGCTTTGGTCGGTGTGTCTATTGTCTGAGTTCTTTTAAATGGGACATGAGCCAACATTGACTTTTGAGCTTTTTAATGTTTGAACATTGTTCCCTCATCAAACACTACAAACTTAGAGTATTTTTTGTTTAATTCCTACTTATTTTATGAATCCTTTTTAATATTATCTGTCTTTGAGAAATCATTGTGATTTTGCCATAGCTGCAGAGGCCCAACCATTTCATGAGGTTATGGATCCTCTCATTGTTAACTACTGTTTCCATACAAAGCTCTGGAAAAGAGCACAGTAATACTTACAGACTTTTCGGTTCTCCCTTGTAAACAGCTGCATTCAAGATGCAGAATTAAGTCACTTTTATGCTTCTAAATTACTACCACTGTAACTTCTCACAGTATTTCAAAGAGCATTTAAATTAAAACCTGTGATTTATTACATATGTTTCCGGATCTTTTTGGATGAAGAATGAACTGTTGACCTTATCTTGCTTAGCGTCAGAGGAAGCCCACATTATCATGTCCAGTCTAAAGTTTTGGAGTGAAGGTAATTAGACCTTGCATGCAGTTCTTAGTAAACACTATAGCGTGCAGAGGATGTACTTGAGTTGTTTTCCTCTTGAGTTATGACTGTCTGATAAGAACAAGATACTTTCCCTGATAATCTTATAAGAACAAGATAGTTTCTGTGATGATGTGCTGCACTGCTAGTTAAGACTTCAGCAATATCAACCAAAATTAATTCTGGGGAATTAAAAAAAAAACAGCAAGAAAAGACAATAAAGAAAGTTGACTATACAAATGGTGACCTCCACATTGGATATCAAGCAATATCACACTGGAGCAGGATTTAAAATGTAAAAACATGTCTTATTTCCTAGTTACAATTTAACACAAAGCATGTATTATTTCAGGGGTCTCAAACTCACATTACTTACTACAACCTATTTAGGTTATTCAACATAATAGGATTTCAAGTATATAAATAAATAAATCACAACTGTCCAATCTTCTCAATCTTTAATAATAGTTGTTCAGAGCATGAACAAAACATTTCATCCTTAATTTCATGAAGGAGAAAACAAATGAGATCTTCAGTAGAGCTTGAATGTGTTCATTAGTGAATTGGGACCTGTGCTTTGACTTAAAAGTTCATGGTGGAGAAAAGCTTTTCACCTGTTCTGCAGCAGGTAGTGAGAGAGAGTGTGGAAGGGCATCCGGACGGCACATGAAAACACATCATGTGTGCCTCTGTGCCTGGCCCGCAGTGCGCTTCATTCATTATGCTCATAAAGTAGATAGATTTTTGCTGAATGGTGCATGGCGTTGCATTGCCAGCCAATTATGCCCAGAGAAGCGGCTACATTGAGCAGGTAAACAGGCTGTCAGTGACTCTTTTTTATTCCTTATCACCCCCAATTGTCCCACACTTATGAATGAGAGATTCTTGTCAGCACCTCCCTTGCACTGTAGACACGGCCTGTGATACTTTTTGCCCTGATACCGTGGCTGCGGGATTGAAATGCTCCAGGGAGCTAGCAGAAGCACATGTGCTAGCAAGTGCAAGTTGTTTTGGTTCTTCAGTGTTGTCTTATGTGCACGTGCATAAACAGATCCACCTGGACTTATAGCTTCACAACTCCTGAAAGTTGAGTTTGGGATATTGGTTGTCAAATCTGCTGTTATGAATCTGTGTCTGTCAATACGGCCCCCTACCACAAGCCCCCTTACCACGGGCCACACTGACACTAAATTAAAATTTCAAGTAGGCGGCCGCAAAATATCACTCTGCAGGCTGCAGTTGGCCCCCGGGCCGTGAGTTTGAGACCCCTGTATTAGTTTAATCAATATATGGCAACTGAATGTATAATCAACATAGTTTTCAGCCACTATCTACTGTTGTTAGTGTTTTTTTCCCCACCCTCTTAATATGATCTGTCACCTTTACACACTTACTATCTCAGGAGCTTCTCTTGGCTTGAGTTCTCATCACATCCTCTCCATTCATGTCATTCAGTGAATACTAAGTGCTCTTTTACCGCCCTTATGTTGACATTCGTGCTCCTTAGTCTAATCACTGGGCCTTGTTATGCCAGGACTAGAGTTTCTGTACATCTGTTTTGAATTCCTCTTGAGGAAACAGCAAAATAAATGTACCACTATCAGTAAAGATTTAGAGCTGCAGTGTAATTGAGATGCAGGGATTTAGGATCCAGTTTCTTCTATAAAAGCGTTTACTTCGACTAAGAGTAATGGCCTGCTCCTGCATATGGAAGGAAATTACTGCTGTCAGTTTCAAACTACGTTGTTTTATCAGGACAACTAAGATGACTGAAAAATATTTAAAAGAAAAAGTTGTGAACAAAAAGTAAATGATTCTGTGTTTTATTGTATTTTTGTGCTGCCAATATTCACCTCACAGAAGCTCCTGGGTACTGTTGGGTTCTTTTCTTTCTTTGGGTTCTTTTCATGGGTTGTGTGCAACCTATAAGTGAGGAGTCAGCATGTGCTAAACCTAAATGTTGCACAAAAGTAACCCTGGACATTAGGGAGTGTTAAAATCAGAAATTGTGTCAAACAAGGATCTGTTCAGATTTCATAAACTCTTGCTGAAGATCCAAAAACACGCAAGTATACCAATGAAATGTGTCAGACAGATTTGAAACTTTTTATGTTTTTATATATATTTTATATTTTTATATGTTTTTTTGTCTTTTTGATTACAGTCTTTGAAAATATTTGATAATAAATGGTCCCATATACATATGCCAGCTGTAATTTTAATCTGAAATGTCACATCAGTAGAAACAGATCATTTCAGCTGCTGTATGACTGTGAAGTTTGTAAAGAATCGGAGTACAGACATGAGAGTTGAAATGAGTTGAATTCAGACAGGTGTTGAATGCAGGATAATGCAAGATTTCTCCAACATCAGTTAAGATACAACTCAGAGTAAACTAAACAGTTAATCTAATAAAATTAAGCTAATAAATAATGATTTTTAATGTCTCCTTTAACACATATGTTTTTTTTTGCGTGTAATAATAAATTCAAAACTCAGACGACTGTAATGGAAAAAGACATAAGGGAAGTGTCAGCCTCATGTGTGTTCAGTGATACCCAGCAGGTACGTCCTAACCCTCATGCACACTGCAGGGTCCCTCCCTGATTACACACTCAGCACCCTGCTCCCTGGTGCCTGATCACTGGAGTCACTGGTTTGCTTTCCCTGTGAGTCTCCCTAAAGGTCAGAGTGGCGTGTGATAATCAGTGTGAGAGGGAGCGAGGAGAATACATGCTCTTTGTATTGTGGACCCTGCTGTGCATCAGCCAAAGTGCTGCTGAAACGCTGTCACATTGAGGAAACTGAGCCCCGGCAGAATACTCAAGCACTAACTCTACTGACTCAGGCGCTCTAACCTTTACCATGACACAAAACAAGTATTTACTCTCCGCCCAAAAAGGATGAATGTGAGGTGAATCTTTCAGCCATAAAACGTCACGATGAGACAGCCTCCCTGAGTCCACAGTTATTGTTATCAGTGAACAAATTGGGCAATACTGAACACAATGATAATGTTTTTGAGTGCAGTTTGGTTTGGTAAGATAAACTTTCAAATGTAAATGTCAAAAATTAAAATATTAAAAGCCTAAATTAATTGGTGTGAACATGTTGAAAAAAAGAATAGGTCCAAGGACAGACCCTTGCGGCTTTCCCTGCAGTGTCCAATCCAAGCCTTATCCCAGTACAGTACTCAAACTAAATTTAAAAATTCACATTTCTAGAAAATGATAATCTTACTCCTCACTTGATAAAGTTAACAGTCTGTGGCCATGTACACATGTAGCCGGGTATTTTTGTATGTATGTGATGCTGAAAGTATGGGCCTGAAATAAATTAAGGCCTTGTCCACACGTAGCCGGGTATCTGATAAACCGAAGATGTTTTGCTGCGTTTTGACCTGTCATCCACACGAACACGCATCAAAAACGAGTATTCAGGGAAAACTCCGGCCAAAGTGAAGATTTTTGAAAACTCCGTTTATGCCTGTTGTGTGGACAGAGATAACTGGGGTTTTGTGTTTTAAAACGTCACTGTCTGCGCCAAAAATTAATGAATCTGCCCTGACGTCAAACGTGCGACCTTTGTTTAGGTTACTGCAAAAGCCAAAGCAGACTATGGATCGGAGTCGTTTCTTGAGAGCTGTGGTAGCATTAATTATTGTGCAGGTGCTATGTACATGTTTAATTGCAGAAGTCCAACTACTGTTGCAAGAGCAATAAGATAAGTTTAGGCGGAAGTGACGGCGAAGTGAGGGCTCAATGGAAATAACGCCATCTACAGGTTTGGAATGCGTATGAATGTGGTTGAAAACGCAGATGTTCGGTTATGTGTAGAAGGTATTTTTTTCGAAGACGAGGTGGTGTGGATAAAACAATTTTTATAAACGGAGGGGGGAAATGTTCGGTTTTAAAAATACCCAGCTGTGTGTACATGGCCTAAATCTAATCTAAAAATAAAGGTACAACAATAATATAGTGTATTGTTTCTGTATCGTTATTGCTACGTGTGTGTGTGTGTGTGTGTGTGTGTGTGTGTGTGTGTGGGTGTGTGTGTAGGTGTGTGTGTGTGTGTGTGTGTGTGCGTGTGTGTGTTTGATATGAACGATTACAGTGGCAAGTGATCACCCAGACCAGTGTTGGAGGTAATCGTTGCCATGCCACACATCTGTATGTGATGATTCTTTCAAGTTCAAGGTAAGGTCACTGGAGATTACAAGAAAGGCCATGTCATTTCACTACTCAACATGACTGTTATTTTATATATTTATTATGATTCCTCCCACCATCCTGTCAGTCCTGTACTACACTAATCTTTATCTGCATCTAACCCTGAAACTATATTGAAATAACTTACATCATTCAGGCTGTCTTCACACTAGAGCATGATGCAAAAAACAATTCTCTGTTTATAAGGGCCTCAAAACCAAACATGCAACCTCAGGTAACCTCCTCTAAGTTGTTGTATTTTTCCTGTGATCCTCTTACTTTACTCAGGTAAATTTTGTGGCAAGACTTCCCAGTCTGCTCAAAGGACTGCCACTCTCGCATCGGCCTGCACAGCCACAGCAGAAGATGCATCACCAACAGTGACCCAATCTAAATGTGCAGCCATCATCTTTCGAGATGGAGTGAGGCCAAAGAGAGAGACAATGAAGGTTGCTGCTCGGGTCCTATAGAACCTAAAAGTACGAACACATGTCCTATCCTCAGGTCTCTGCACTGGCAGAAAACAGACGTCAAAGCAACTCTCCATGGCCTAGCACCAAAGTACATCTCTGACATGATAGTGCCATATGAACCATCTCACACTCTGAGGACCTCCTCCTGAGTCAGGACCAAACATGGGGCAGTGTTTCATTTGTAACATTTCTTTAAAAAAAATAAATAAATAAAATTAAAACCTGGAACAGCCTTCCTAAACATGTGAGACTCACCTTTACTCTGACAGTGTTTAAATCCACAATCAAAATGGTTCTTTTAGCTGTGCATTTGACTGAAAGGTTTTTATTTGGCACTATTCTCTTTTAATGTTAATTTTATGGTGATTATGTATGTTTTGATTTGTCTGTATTGTGATTAAAGTGTCTTTCTTATTCTGTAAATTATGTTTGAATTGTGTTATACACATGAACCTTTTCTTGCCTTGCCTAATGACATAAGAGGACTGGGTTACAACAGCAGCCAAAGAAATAGGGAAAATTTAGGTTGATCTTTATTAATTAATTTATTTTTTAAAAGTTGTTATTGTAAATAAATCATGGAATACCAAGGAATGTAAAAATACCTTTTGGTCGTCCTTGATGCTTAACTGTCATTGTGATGGCCCCTGTGATCTCTGTGTAGGCATTTTTCACAGTTACACGCTGCTTTGGAGCTAACCTTTTAAACTGATGAAATATGACAAGATTCTGTATTGACCACAAGTCCAGTGAAGCAGAGGAATGCAGCCAACTCTCCTACAGTAACAGCTGTGTCCACGCTGAAGGATGCTCTCTTTTGAAGTATGCAGAGCCATGCAGTCTCTTCAGGTTAAAGTAATTACAGAGCAGTGAGCATACAAAGGTCATAAGTCACAGAGAAGTGCCTCATATTAGAACCCGCTATGCCTGACCCAGCTCCAGGTGGAAATTCACGACACTCACCAAAATAAGCATGGACAAAAATGTGTTAAACCAAGGTAAAGTTCACAGGAGAAGCACACTGCATTGTGATAAATTTCTCGTGTCATATTTGAGTGCTGTGATGAAGCCCATAGCTGTCCCTTGTGCAGTATGACAGAACAGCTGCCTATGATAAAGGGCAGTAACATGTGTCTCTAGTGAGAGGAGTGTGTGGGAAAAGCTTGTTCTGCAGTGAGAAGAACGCACACAGAACATCAGACACACTGTGACGGATACAGACAGCAGTTGTGACACAAGTGGTCATTAAAGATGAGCATAAATTAAAGAGACAGTATGTAAAAATTTAGATTTGACAGTCCATAAGCATGATCTATGTATCCCCAGTAAACATGTTCAAATCAAATATTGATTTTACTGAATTTGAATGCTGATTTATTCTTAATTACAAAAACATTAAACATGATGGCCAAATTGTTTAGGTTTTAATTGAATATTTTGGTTTCCAAGACAATTATCAGAATAAGCCTCTCATGACTTTGGTGCTTTGGAAAAGTTAAATTTACAGTAAAAATAACATGCCATACTTATATAAAGCTTCTGTATAACTCTTCTGATCTGAAAGTGTTAAAGAGGTGGTATTGTACTTCAGTGGATTAACTGTTAATACATAACATCATCATGTTACTTTTTGTTGTTTAGAAAATGCTATATTTGCTGAAAGTAATGTATTACCATAGCATGTTTTATAAGTTTCACTTTTGTTTTTGATAGTCTGAGTCCCCCCTCCCTTTGCTATCTGCTCTTTGTCGCTCCCCCTTCAAAGTGCTGTCACATTACAAACATATGCATTCTGCTAATTAAACTACCTGACGCTATGTGTTATGGCATCAGGTTAGTAAAGTTTTGTGTCATGCTTTTGTATATTTATGGAGAATTGCCGCATGGGAGCATGGGTGATCTAGGCTTGTGGGCTGAGCATTGGACAGAATCTAATCTAACTCAAAACCTCTTCAGGCATTTATTTGATGAGGGAACATTATAACTATGGGTGAAAGCTATAGATTTAGCATAACATCCCCTCTTTAAGCTGGACATTTTGCTAATTTTAAATATATGCATGTTTTAGAGAGATAAAAGCATCACCACATTCAGACTGGGCCCACTGGATAATTATTACACAGCCAACTATGACTTAATGTGCCATTTTAGTCTCTGTATATGACCTTACCACAATGCATTTCCTATGTGCATATCTTTTCCATTAGCTCGTCCATCACATCCCGCCTGCAGGTGAGCCCAGTGGGTAACAGCCACATGTCAGCCCGGGCAGTGCAGCTGAGGTGGAGAATATAAAATGTATTTGTATGTAGCCAGACCAGGACAGATAAAAGCAGGTCTAGGCTTGAGATCAAAGCCCTCGTCACTCAGCTTCCACCACTGGGCGGCCCACCTGCTCCCAATACCGCCACACAACCAGATCGCTAATGAGATACCTGCACATATTAGCACAAAGGATGCTCCCATACTGTATGCTATTAAGAGTTCATGGCTGGTTGGCAGATTCCCAAAGAGCTCCAGTATTGATGAGTGATATGGCATAGATGCAGGACAATGATGTGATTATTTCAAACTGACTACTGCTGCCAAAATACCAACCATGTGGTGCTGATGGAGCAGTAATCGAATGCCAGGAACAGAACCTCAAATGTGGGGCAGTTATTAGCCATTGTGTACTCAACAGCTGTATGGGATAACAGGCCATAATGTGGTAAAAGCCGAAGAAAAGAGTCTGTAAACACTCAGATAATTAACTGCTAATTGCTCACTGGCTTTAACTACTTCAGACTTGACATTCCAGACCACATGCTAGTGCAAATATTATGGAAGTAATAAAATAGAAGGCATGGCATACCAACCAAACCCCATGTAGTTTGCATGGCATTTTAAAATTAATTATAGGTTTATGACTTCAACTATAAGTGGACATTTGGTCTAGATTTTCCATTAACTGCTCCCATACCACACTACAGCAGACATACATACAATTAAATGATGACGCAGAGGTGGACATCCTTGCATATTGTCCTGAGATTTAGTTCTCTATGTCTCTCTGTAGGCCTCAAACTTTGTGTAGTTTCCTGTCCTGAATTTAATAAAACAAAGTATTTGAACTATGTATTGGTGTATATAGATCTAATGTAATGTGTATATATCCATAATAATGATCATTATAATAACACATTTATTAAAAACATGGAAATATAAGACATGACCCACAATAGTAAAATTAAAATACTTAAAATAAAGGGATTGATATCAAGAAAATAATAGACAATATGCAAACACCACTCCCAGTTCAGCATGGGCTGAGCAGCCCCCTGCATCAGGACCACATTAAAACTGGTTGCCATGGTATTGGGGTGCAGCATTAGCATGACTCTGATGTAGAGCTTAAAACAGGCAGCCTGCAGACTTCTTTGAGCACAGCCTACTGTACACACTTTCTTCTCAGTCTAGACGAGTATTGGCAGAGAATCCTTATCTTTAACTATGGGGCGGTTGCCATGGATACAACATACTCCAAACCAGTGTCTCTCCAGCGTGGTTGTGTGAAGGCCATGCTGCCTTAGAAATACAATGCTTTTACAAGAATGACAATGTGAAGGGTTGAAGTCAACAGCTGCATACAATAGAATAGATATGTTTTAAAATCTTTTTCTTTTCTTTTTTAAATCAGTAACTGACAATGTGTCAGCTTCTATAAACCTACAATGCATTTTATTTATTTTATTTATAATGCCATGACATAGGCTACTATGGTTTATCAGCAACCTCAGAAAACCCCAAAAGTCAATGTCTTATATGAATCCTCCTCCTTGACAGCCACTTTCATTCCACTTTTCATTTCCCCTCCTAAAACCTAGAGGATCAAGTAGTGACATCCCCGCTGTTCCAGCACACCTAACCTATGGCCCCTGGCACTTCAGAGGCATGGCTCCATCAGAGACACTTTGTGTCATTTCAGTAATGTCTTAGGATAAAGATAAAATGGTCTATTTCCTTGGTAGACAGCCTTTACAATACAAATATTTGAAATAAAAACTTTGACACACAACCAACACAAGTAAATTACATAGATTCCCGTGTTGTTCCAAATGATTATCTACACGACACAGTTAGTTATGTTCATTTTCTTTCTTTATACAGATGAATCTTCTTATACACTATATACATTTGACGGTGGAGCCGGTGCCGGGCCCATCATGTGCTAGGATTGGCCCCCCTCCATCCAATTTTCCACCGTCCTGAATTGCGTCCCCCCTTCCCCCCACCTGGTCCACGCTTGCAGCGAGGCCTTGTACAACTATGCTAGGCCACTGCTATATGCACTATTATATACTCATGAAACACTTTCCTGACCAGCAGCCAGACACTCCTACATTCTGCTCGAATGCAGAAGGCTTTGGAACAGAACCATAGGGCATCAAACAGCCATCCAGACTGGACTGGTCCAACTACAGCTGCTAATTTGTATCACCTGTCTCTCAGATCTCTCTCTCTCTCACAAAAATCCTCATATTATTCAGAACAAAAATATCTAACGTCTTTTACCTATGAATAATTTTGTGGTTTTGATATCTGCCCTGTTGCTCAGTCCTTGTACCCATATTTTATTCTTAAACAGCCATGTTTGTTTCTCTGATTGGTTAATCCGCCTGTCAATCACGGATATCAGAAATAGGACAGCATATGGTTTCAGACTCACTCATCTTTGTAAAGTTTTGTCAACATGCGTGGTTTTGGCTGGCTAGACAAATGAAGCAGTTTCTACCCACTTGTGAATCAAACATATTTGAAGTGTCAGCACTACAATACAACCTCAGTCATTTCACAAGACAATGAAATCTCAAGGAAGTGTAGAATCTCTGGCATGTGGATTATGCAGAAATACATAAAAAGCTTTAAAGCGAAATAAACAGCCTTGTAATCCATCTAGTTACAGAGGGGCTGAGTGAGTGATCTTTGTTTAGAGTAAACAAAGCTGCATTTCCAGACAGGAATATTTAATTACCAATGGAGCAAGACTGTTGACCAGATGCTTGTCATGTAAATTCCCCCAGCAGGACGGCCCGTGCAAAGCAGAGGCACAGGTGAAAGACGAATCTGTGTGTGAGTGAGTGAGACAGGGGGAGGTCCAAATGTATGGTGTATAACAAAGGCTAAAAGAAACAAGCCCAGGGGAGATGTGGGCTGGCAGGATGTTTCAGGATGTTTGAGGTGTGTAGGAGACAACGCACAAGAGAAGACCAGGTCAGAGGTCAACTGACACAACCTCTTCTGGTATCCAAGCAATGCTAAGACCCTGACTATTTTCAATTAAAGTAGTGAACACGAGATTCACATTTTTCCAAATAATGACAAAACTTCAACACTGAAAGTACCCCCTGCATGCCTTTGTTTGTGATATGCTTCTTAATGCGTCCTCTGGTGGTGAGTATTGTCGTAAATGATTCTCATGTTGTTGCTGATGTCTTTCCTGTCACAATAGCTTCTCTCTCCAGTACAGACCTCCATCAGAGAGGGTCCTGCTGGTGCCTGAGGGGCTCATGCTGGGATAGGGGGATTATCTCATCACCTGTTCCATGCTGCATTCTCACACTCCCATCTGGCAACACTGCAGGTGCTGTATTTACCTCTCAAACTGAGACTGGACTGTTTTTGAAGATATGCCTGGCCTGAACAGTGACATGAACATTGAGGACTAAAATTAAACAAAGATTATGTGTGTCTTTCAGGTCAGTGATGTGCAATGGATGTGGATTTCATAGTGTTGATATAATTCTGAAACACTCTTGACTCTAGAGGTAATGAATTATTGGAGTGGATTATTTATACGTTCACACATGAATATTATCCCCATCATAACTGTTGGAGAATATACTGTAGTAACAAGAGAGCTGAAGAGAAAAGACCTGACATTGGACTTGAGTAAATGCCCAAGATACAGCACCAAAATGCAATGGAACAATAAAGACATCATTTAGAACAGAAAATAAATGGCAATATTTTTATTATTGACATCTATCACATTTTTCAACCAGTGACAACGTAAAGGTATTGCGCAAATGGACTCTTGCTTAAGCCATGTAATACTGTTGTTACCTCCTCAAAAACATGAGTAATCCTGCATTATGAGGCTCAGAATGTTCTGTTCCACTTTGTGATGTAAGTAAGTGCTCATTTTCAAGTTAACAGCTCCTTTTACCTTTAGTGGAGGTCTGAAATTATACACATGATTCCAGTAAAGGTGTATGGACTTTAAAAAACTGGAGCACTTCTTGTATGACATCACAAGGTGGAACAGAGTGTTTTCTGTTTGAGAAAAGAGCTCAGCCTAAATGTGCAGGGTTTGTGTGTTAAACATGTGTCAATGAAACTAAACAGCTATGTTTTGCTGTAACAACATTATAACATAGATCAGAAAAGAGCATAATATATACCCTTTAATATTTCTAAGCTTGATTTTCAAACTCTTATGTTAGAGTTTTATGAGAAACTTAAATTACAAAATGTCCTTGACACCACTTTTTAACTTTCCCACAATTCATTTTCCAACTTAATTTTCAATAGTTCTGATTGGTTACCGTAAAATGCTGTGGTATACATCAGCGCCGCTCATGTTTTCCTTCAGGCAAATCCTTCTATAATAAGTGTGGCTTATGAATCCTGCGTTTCACCTGTTAAGAAGATTTTCAATTACCCACTGTGGAGGGTCCCTGTGGGCAGCATGCATTAACATACATTCCTCCAGGTAATCTCACAAGAGAACGTTAAATGTTAGGGTAAGGGTACCACTGTGCTACCACAAAACATCCTTTCATGGCATTCATATTCGAGTGGGAATAGTCTATACGCCTCCAGGACATCCACAGTGGTGTTCTGCTTTGGCTCATTTACTACTCTGATATTTTTACTATTACAAATACAGAAATGGAATTACAGCAGATGCTATAAACATCTCACTAATGGAACAGCCAAGTGAGTTATGCTCATTTCTGTTTGTTTTATGGGATAACTGGGTTGTTTAACACACACTCTGAGGGAATTTGTGATCCTTTGAAATGGCATGGAAACATTTTTATATAATTTTAGAAGGATAAATGTAAAAAAAAATTAATGAATTAATTAATTTATATATTCTCCTTATCATTTCTGCAATGATAGTTAATGAGGCACATTATCCAGTGGTAAAAATGTTTAATTCAAACATCTTTAAAATGTGACTGAAACCATGATGAAAAAAAAAATCTGATATCATAACTAAATTACATAAATCTTAGCCATTTCCTTCCTATAGTCCAACTTTTGAAATTGTCAGATGGATCCATAGGGCAATATGGCACACGGCTTTCAGTCTGTTACAGCTGTACACTGCACTGAGCCTGAAAGTCACTCCCATTACATCATTCAGTTCATGCAAAGCAATGTGTATTATATTAACACCCACATAAACCACTTGTTGGGATCCACTGTGTTCCTATCTGTTTGCATAAGTTTCCTTCAACAATTATTAAATCCAAACACCAGTCCCTCTGAGCTCTACGATCTGGACATATTTCTCTGTTCCCAAAGAAATTAATTCGATCCAGGCTGTGTACTTGGAGGAGTTGGCGCTGTGCAGTCTGCGTACATGGAGGCGGAGAGGCCCAGACATGCAGGGCCCTTAGCCCCTGCAGCACTCTGGCACAGCACCTCACGGGAGAGCCCAGGACAACATGAGCAGCCACTGTACAAGCCCCTCGTCCCCTTCTCATGCAAGCTTGCGTGCTATCTGGACCAAAATGCTGGGACATTGTTGTTGTAATGGGGGACATCAAAGACCATATGCAAGAGCTACAGTTGCGTTTGATTAGGAGATAATTTGAAGATGACTTGCCCTGACAATGTGTGCGTGTCTTTTAATCTCCTATGTTTTATGTATTATCTAAGTTGTGCTCAGATTAGAGAGTGGTACATTTGTTTAATTTAATTTAGGGAAATATTTATCTTGTTTATTACATGATAACATAATATTACATATTCCCATATATACAGGAATATGCACAAGTTGGAAATGATTGATTCCTGTTTTAGTACCTATTTGAGCCCTGGTTTTGTCAAGATTCATAAGCACATTTTAGTTCCAAATTTGGTTCTTTGAAACTAAAATATTGTCTTTAGTGGTTCATGGGTCTGAAAACTTTCCACACTTGTGGTATCTGGAAAAAAGTAAACACTGGTAAAATCTTTTAACAAGGAAGATCAGGATTAGTTTGAGCATTCCAAAAATGAATTTCCATCATTATTGGGTGGTGCACTTTAGTACATAAGTCACCCACTAATGGGAAGCGGTAGCACACCCTTATATTGGAACTGTAACCATGGCACAACATGCTCAAACTTTTGGAAGTTTTGAGCACAAGGATTACCATTATTCCTCTTGTCGATATTAAGAAATAGTCTATGATGGGCTGTCATGTGAGAGCTCAGAACCTTTGGTAATTAAGTGCTGGGGTTAGCAATGGTTCAGATCTGGGAGACTCTTTTTAGTTTTAAACCAACTGGACTTTAGCATTGAAACTGGCAACCCAAATGGTCTTGAGAACAAAAATACATAAGTGCATAACTAAATGGGCCATCATGTCTAATGTCTTTGTAATTAACAATAAATCAACATTAGAGTAAACGTTATATTTGATTTGAACATGTTTACCTCATAACTAGGCACAGATTGGTCAACTCTATAAAATTACATTCCAGTTCCATTAATATGCAATGTGTATGCATTAAAACAAGACATCATGACATCAAATGTGCTAATGTTCCTGTTGCAAATAATACATTTTGTGCTAAGTAACCGATGTAAGATAAGTTGCAGGAGAGGTTTCCTCTATAAGACACGGAAATGAACCACATTGAGGGAAGTTGTTGCCCACTGGAGATATCCTCAGGAAAGCCCTGAGGTGATGCAGAACCACGTCATTGGGGCAAAATATAACATATTTAAACATCATCAGCAGTAGCAGCATCAGTGTTTATTTGGGCATAATAAAATAAAACATAAAAGTGTAAGCAAAAATAAAAACAGAGCAAAAGAAGCACAATGCTCAAAAGGAGTAGGCTGAAGCAAACAGCATATGTGTGCAACTAGATCATACTTTTCACAGTGTTAATGATTTTGTTTTGTTTTTTCAAGAGAAAACTATATAAGTTGGCACTAAATCAAAAATATATCTATAGAGCCCAATCAAAAACAGGAACAGACCTCCTTAGACTTTCAATTTGTCATTTCTCAAAAGATAATCACATTTACTGCTTGTTCATGATGTTATATTCATGGCAGAAAGATGGTGTGCACTACAAATACACTGTCATCATTTTGAAAAGACATTCTTTCATTCACTCTCCCATTCTCCCACTATTTCCTTAAAAAATTACGAACAACAAAATACCCTGAATATTATGTAACATCTCACACAGTAAACATCTATGTTTGGGATTTTGACATCACTGTTTTACTCTTCTGCACTGACAATGTGAAAACCCTCTAATCCATATCGGATATAAATGATTCTAAATAAAGCCAAAGGACAGTCCCGGTCCAGTGATGTTAGCCATGAATCATCACATCATCCACCAATTGTTTCCCTGCCCTTCCCTTCTGCCCTGACCCCTCAAACAATGTCCAAGCTTATTTTACAACTCCTGACAGGGATTGTAACATATAATTATAGAACGTGTGAAAATGGTTTCTACCACACATGCTGATGTCAATTTGTCCCTATACAGCTGTACAGTTCAAACTCTGTCCCAGCGCAGAACCTCCCTGAAACTTGGTGAGAAGTGGAAGCATGACGCATTCGAACTATGAATCATAACTGACCCACCTTTTCTTTTTTCTTTTTTTTTTATAATCACCAGCTCCATGCAAAGTGAAATCATCATTTAACTGATGGATTATTTGTTGTACTTCAAATTTGCGGTGACAGCCAAGAATGGACTCCAGAACAGAGGAGTATTGAAAAGCTCAAAGTGGCCGAGCTAATTCTCTCCAGGCCTATAATGTCTGCTCTTGTGATTTTATTCAATCACACACTATTTACCTTTGCGCATAATGTCAACACTGATGGAGGGCAGTCGTAGTGGAAATGAAATCACCTGTTCTACCTCAATACACACATTATTCTGGGCCTGACCACAGACATGGCAGGGCTCTGGGTTTGTTTATGCAGTTGGGTCAGCGTTTTAGCATTTAGCATGTTCTGCCAGTATGCCTGGCTATATTTGATGTGAGAAAAGTGGAAGGAAATCAAAGTCATTTCTCTTAAGTGGTCTGTGTTCCAGTGGAGTCTGGCTGCTTGTTGTGCGAAGGTGTGTGGAACTACCTACAGGAACTAATGGGTTTTAAGGGGATGTAAGATAATAATGGATTTTATTTAAAGGCGCCTTTCTGGGCACTCAAGGACACCATAGGATATTAAGATGTTAACAGAAATCTTTTTATTACTGCTCATTTTATTCACTGCCATAGCTGCATCTGATGTGTAGGGTACACAGGCTCCATATAACATACAAATTGCATTGATTTCCTGTCATTTTAGCTTTAAAGTTAATTGAAGAACTTATATGTTACTTGGAAAAATTAATGTACTGTATTTGTTCCATGTTGATTGTGCATGTGACCTTAAACCTGGGTCAGGGATCAGTTAAGATTATACTTGTTGTGTTCAGTGTTTTATTACTTTATGTTTTCTCTGAGCACTTACATGGGCATAGTATAGCCATATACATAATGGTGCATAAAAAATAATATGGTTATTTGAGGTGTTTAACATGAAAGCAGAGTAAACAGAACTGATGCAGGTTGTGGTTGCTTATGTGTCCACTGTCTGGAAAAGTGCAGTGGGTTTCAGTGAGTGGCCAAAAACAACAGAGGAAACTAGTGGTAAAGGAAAGGACTGTCCAAGTGCAGCATTGTGCTGTCTGAGAACTTTTCAGCCCCATTATGAAAAACCTCTTCCTCTTCAAAGACATTTACCCATGCTTGTTTAGCTGATTCAGTGCTTCACTCACCACCTGCAAACACAGTTTGTACTGTGGAGAGTTCTGCTGTCATCTAGACATGCCACTCTTCTTTTCTCGTTTAAATGCTAATAACTTTGAGGACATTTTCCACAGAAAAGTGCCCAGAGCAAAGCTTTTTCCTATCTGCCCACAACACAAGGTGAACCACCACCTGCACTGGAAATTAGCAAGTCATGTTGTTGCTGCTTAAAGCCTCATCTGACTTTGGCTGGCCAGCTTTGAGCATGAATTTTGTGTCACAATTATATTTGTTATGTGTGTCATGATTCTAGTTGTACCATTTGCTGGAACACTTTCTCTTTTATATTTAGGCTTTGGGATGTGTTTACCCGGTGAGCACACCAGTCCAAAAGTGCTCTAGTAACGACGGACTTACAACTTAAACACTGTTAAGTAAAATTTGGTATAGATGACATTGTTCACAAAGAATGCAAGCGTTGTGGCTGACTGGTTTTAGGTCACCTGGTATAAACTTAAGGCCACTCACATTTTTCACATTTGATTTAAATTCCATCATATTCTTTAAATTGTACATTATGAGCATTAGGCAGAGGTTGACCCATCAGGAGCCAAGCTGAACATCACAAAGTTACTGAAGACATAGGACTTACAAAAGCTGCTACCACACCTGCCCATCCTTCATACCCTGCAGCCAGATCTCCATGAAGAGCACTTTTCATGTTGAATGCCTCGAGTGCACCACATTCACACAGCTTCATACACCACTTAGATACATGTCAGCAGCAGCTCACAGCCCAGGCTTTCAGGAGATTTTATCACTAATCTAACTATTCAGAACCACATACTGTACAAATAAGAACTAGTGATGCACTATCTCAGAGCCCTTTCAAGCGGAAAGCATTCACACCCTGCAGAGAACCAGGGTGACATGACATGTTTGTGTCTTTTAGCTAGTGTCACTGAATAAATGTGTCAGAACAGCCTCTGCAAAAACTAAAATCTTGCCAAGTTAAGATGACTTGAATTAAGAAAGTTTTATCACAATTTGAGTAAATTTCACTTGACAAGTAAAATGATCTACCAATGGAACAAGACTTTTTCTACTTAAAATATGAAAATACATCTTGCTACACTTGAGATAAGAAAAACTTTAACACTGGTAGATCATTTTATTTGTCAAGCTGAATCTTTTCAAATAAAGTAAAATATTTTTCATTTTACTTTTGCAGTGGCTTACAATCATGTCTGTACTTGGACCCATTTGAGTAAATCCTTGTGCCAAACTTCACTCTCAAGAAGAGCTTCTAAGTGAAGTATGCGTTATACAATATACATAGCATAAGTGATGGGTTCTTATATAAAATGCATTTTTATTCAAAATTACACTCCAAACTTTCGCTCTCAACTTTGTACTGAAGCAAATGCAAATTGAACAAGAAAATGAAGGCCTGATAAGACAGGTGTGAGGAAACTGAAAGGACTATGATTATAAAGGCAAAAATGAGCTCTTCCGGAGTCTCCAGGCACTAAGTCTGTATCCAATCAGTGTGTGAATAGTTGACAAAATGAGGAATTTTAATTGGCACTTTTTCTGGCTATCAAATTAATTCCACCTCTTTTCACAGTAAAACAGGCCCCGATAAGAGTTTTAATTTCTGATAGCTTTGACTGACTAATAATGACATTGTCCGAACTGGTCGCCACCAAATGGACTTGGCAAGTGCTGAGTGGACAAGGGGTGATAAACTTGTACTTCAACTTTGTGAATAGAAAAGGACTTTAATAATCTCATATCACACAACTTTAGGTCATAGTTCAAACTCCTTGGACCCATATGGACTCTAATCTAATTATTTAAATGTTCAAAATAGTTTTATGTGGCAAACTATGAGATATACAGCTGGGGGTATTTACTTCTTAAAGCGAGAGAGGGCATTCCGCGCAGATGTAGATCTGAAGTCAATTCCCACTGAACATCTCACTGTTGGTGAGATGATGTACAGCCAAGTTCTTATAATGTTAAAATAACAGGCTACTGAAGTTGTGAGCCTATCGTGACAATGAACTGCAGCAGTAAACGCTGTGACTTATAGATTCTGAATATCACTTGGACTTCATAGTTAAAGAAATGAATAAATGAAATCAATTTGCTGTGTGTGATTTGCAGGCTTAATTTGAGGTTAGTTATTTGACACGTAAAACTCACATTTACCTACACAAATACAGTTAAAACTAACGCTAAAAGAACAAATATTGCATTCTAGCTTCTATTTCCACTTCTAAGAGTAGCCTAAATACTTGGCACACATGAGAGCGTACTCCTCATAGACACTCTGGAGTAGAGTGCGCGCAGTAAATCACTGTGCCTACATAGCCTACATGCCCGCCCCGTGGGTGTGCTTAAGCGCATCCACCTGCTAGCGCCTGCCTCCCGCCCCACTAGAGTCAGGATCAGCTTGGAGCGCACAACTTTAGCCGAGCAGCAGCCTGCGCTACACGCTGCGTGCCTGGATCGCTCTGTGTCTCTCACACGGGACTTAGTTCCAGCGCGCCACTTTTCCCACGAGATGGTGATCGTTTCCGTGCCACAGAGTGTGCTCGACACACGATAACTACTGAAATAGTTGTGTCTGAATGACGTGTTTTCGCCCGGACTCTGTGTGAGGACTCAGGAATAATCAAAGTGCGCGCAGGTAGGCTCCAGCCCTGTCCTGCGCTGAATTGGATTTCTATCTGGAGTGGCTCTTTTGGGATTGTTTTATTAAATGTTTTGTCGGACCGGACTCTACTTTTCCACACATCAGTACTGACAAGGTAAATCCTTTTTGCTCTTTCTTCTAAATCTTGACCTTTTCTGTTTACCCAGTCAACTGCTTTTGTTGAGCAGGGGACATGCATGTGGTCATTTTGCACTTATAGCTTATGGTAAATCACAAAACCATATACATTTAAGACGCCGGTCTACACCACAATTATACTACATGTGAAACGTTTTTTGTTGGCACTCTTCATTAGTGCGCTCTATTTGCAGTGGAGTGTCTCTAATTCCACACCAGACTGTTTACAGTTCTGTCGTCCATGTGTAGCCAAGGCTGCCAGGCTGTTGCGCGCACATCTACTCCATAGCATAGTGGAGCACAGTTAGCATACAATCACAGTCAAGTATAATTTAGTCATCAGCTCAAATTAATTTCTTTTTAGGCACATTTATTTTCTTTCATTTCAGAAATAGCCTAACTTTTTTACCTGGCAAAAGGCTAAAAACAAAACAGAAAATAGTTGTGTCATTATTAGACTCATTTGAACCTCAGCCTCCATGTGTTACTGTGCATTTGTGTCTGTGTTGATGACAGTAAATCTGGCATTAACTCTGGGACACAAACAATGTATAAATTGACAGTCTCATTAGGTGTGACATGCCTCCTCACAGAAGGTGTAAAGCAATTTCCACACGTTTTAAATACAATTCTGTGTTTATTAAGGCTCTTTTTTGCTCCCATTTACTCCATGAAATGATTGACTCAGTAGCTTTGTGTGTGGCTCCAGCATGTGCCACTGTGCCTTGTTTGGTGATTCACATGTGTGAATGGCTTGGCCTCCCTCAGAATAAACAGCTGGATGCCTCATAAGTGGTAAACATCCATGATTTGAACAGGTGCTTACAACAATAATTTAGTCCAGATATACTCGGTGTTCTTTCAGGACCCCTTTAGGCCATTAATGTACAGCAATAAATAAGTCACTAAATGTGTTGTAGTACAGAGTTGCCTCACAGCATATGAGAAGAATCTTACATATGTTTCAATTTAATGAGCAATCTGGCTTTAATGGGATGTATGATTTGCACATGGTAAATGAATGAATTTCTTTGCATGTATGAGTATTGTAATATTTAAATTGCACTAATAAATGCATCTTCCTAAAAGTGTAAATCCATGTCTGACTCAAAGATGAACATTTGGACAACCGATAAGCAATTTGCAACTATAGAAAGTAATATAGCTAAGTACATAATACTTAAATTTAGTTCAGTTAACTTTTAACATACCAGTCATAACAATACTACAAAAAACTACAAAACTGCTCCCATTAGTCATTTAGGATTTCCACAGTGATGTGTATAAAGGGAACATGAGGTTGGAACTGCCAGCTACTGTCTCCATAAAAACACAATATAGATTAATGTGTGGTAACATAGGGAAATAGAGGTAACAATATACAGCTTCTATGGCTCAAGGTTGAATATTCATAATAGAACAGTTTAAAGATTCACATTTGTAGAAAATTGGGGCACTGGGCATGAGGGGACATGTTAGACATCTTCTTTTGCTGAGCTGTGATGTATCTTCTTTTTTCTTTATACTTCTTCAATGCAATCTGCTATTTATTAACCAGACACATAATGTTGACCAGGATAAGTATTGTCCCATGTCTTGTAAAAGTGCCACTCTGAGTCTTTTACATCATTAGTACCTCTTTCCAGAAATACCCTTTTGTAAACTAACATGGTGTTAAACAAGTGGTCATGCTTTGTTTAGTAATAAACATAAGGCTGCAACACAGACCTGGTATTAGGTGACACCGTAATTACAGAGCAAAATCCAGTGTCATCATGGGTTGGGAATGTTTGGAGACAAGAAAAGTGACTCCTTGTATGGCACAATATAAATGCAACTCCTTCCAAACGGGAATATGCTCGGAGTATATAAGACTTGGCTCTAATCCAGTGAAACTTGATCATGAAAACTGGCTGGTGGGAATGGAGCATGATGTTTTTATACTGTAAATTAAAAATATCATGATCGACGGACGACACTATAATATTATTAGCAACCAGATCTAATTTAATTTCCATAATCATTTCCAAAATATATAGATGTGGGACATATACAAAAATAATAATAATGGAATTACTGTTTTGGAGAAATGCAAAATTAGAATATCAAGTATATGATCCATCCATCCACAATTAAAACTACAAAAAAAAAAAAAAAAAACTCAGAAAGAATGCATAAATTAATTTCAAACATGCAAACTATAAAACAGAAATCTTGTCACAAAGAATGACATCTCAAGAGTAGTCACAGACCAAAATTACAGATATTGCACAAAGCTACAGACCTGTAAGTTCTAATGTAAGCTCCCAAACCAGTGCACAAATTTTGTGGTTAATTTCATGGTCCATTCATGATTTGTGCAATTTCTTTACCCTGAATGAATTTATTAATGAAGAATGTATTTATTAACAATCTGAATGTAATTCTTCTCATAATTCTCTCCACAGATTTTTTCCTTGTACCAACATTAGGAAACTTGCGGTCCACCATGTATCTGAACAGTCTATGGACAGCCCACACCATTCTGGCCCTGTGTAGTTTGGCCTCAGGGAACATCATCACCACCGCCATCACCACCACCACCAACCAAGTCATCAGTGATCCGCTCGCTGCACCCCGCGTCTTCATCTCATTCAAAGGTAAAGCCAGAGAGGGAGATCAGTTGGGATATTGCAGAGAGCTCCCATAAGGCTTCTCTTCTTATTTGCTCATGGGTTCTTTAATAACTGCTGTTTGCGCTGCTGCAGATAGAATTGTTGTTTGGTATCTGAGGTTGGGTTGGTGCTGTGGGCTGTGGGTTGTTTGTGAATGAAATTGAAGCATGTTTTCCAGAAGTGGGCAATATCTGCTGCTATTATAGTTGAATACATTGATTTGTTTTGATATGATATGTCTATGTGATTTTGTGGTATTTATGTAGCTAGCTCACAAAATCATGAATATGTAAAAATGTTTGTGTGCCATAATGAGAAAGTGCTGCGTATTCTGCTATAAAAGCTCAGTCATCCAGGTATGATCAATAGCAAAAGAACTGAAGTGGACAAAATTAATACAGTTGTAATTAGCTTCAAACGGGTAGGCCTGTCATGATATATTGACTTATCATTCAATATATGAAAACTGGAACAATGTTTTGGGTCAATATTTATTGTCTGTATGTTTATCTTGCATCTTTGGGAGAATTTTGGTTATTTTTTGACTATACAATAAGATTTCAGCCATACAAGTTGTAATTAATAACTTCTATGATTCATTACATATGCATTTTTGTATTGAAACTCATGTTTTTTAACAATATTGTAGATTTAAAATAGATTTTTGTGGTTAAATCTGCTCATGGGTTATTGTGTCAGTGGCATAAATTAGTTATAATATTATTGCTTATTGTCTATATTTACTTCAGCAACTTATCGCACTTTAAAATTGTTATTGTGACAGGTCTACCGTTGTTCTATATAGTCAATAGACATTCATTACTTTCAGTAGATTTGTTGATTGATCTGCTTGTCCCTGCAAGGCTTCCACAGGTGTTGTGTTGTGTGAGCTTTGCAATACAATACAATGTGTGTCTATGCTGTCTATTTCTATAGTATCCACTCAAACACATCATGCCCTTTCCATTTGCTGCCCCTTCCTCTGACCTACAGCCCATAATCCTCACCAGATGCTCTCACTGGACCGTACTGTACAAACAATTAACAAGTCAAACATGCAGTTAGCAGCGCCACACTCTGCAGATACCCTGATTATTGTTTTAGCTAATCAAACGCACTATTGTTTCTGTAAGCTATATTAACTTCCAAATCCTTCAGCGGGAGACGGGATAATAGGAAGCATGTAATAACTCTAGCCATTATGTGATTATTCCCTGGAGAGAAGAAGGATGTGGACTTTACGGGGGGCTGTAGAAAAGGTAGAATGGGTTGCCAGGTTGGTGGAGCGGACTCTTGAAGCATCTATTGGGAATATAGGGAGCAAATTGCCAGGATCATCCATGCAGAGCCACTGTCCCCAAGGCTGGTCCTGCTGAGATGAGGACTTTTGATTAGCGGCAGAGTGAGAAGAGGGCGTGGAGGAGAGCCGAGGCGCGCTTGTTTGCTTTTGCGTTTCATTTCCCAGAGCTCCTGAGTACAACTTGACTTCATTAAGTGGCGTTTCCCCGCTTTAATCAAGTAGGATTTAACACATCACTAAGCACACATCCAGAGCTCAGCATTTCAGCTTTTTAAAAAATATCTGGGACATTTTAGTCACACAAAAAACTGTTGTGTTTTTGCTTTTGAATGGTTTGTAAAGTTCTTGTTATTGTTATGTTTTTTTCTTATTGAAGCAATGCTGTTTTCTCCATGTTTTACTGCTTTCTCCTAGAGCCCAAAGTGTGATACAAAAATAGATTTGTTTATTGCTGGAAATGTCAGTGTATTTCTGGTAGGTTATTGAGGTTGGCAGCAATAACGGAATATACAAACAAAATGTGAATCTAAATTGTCCTAGAAGAATAAGTGTGAGAGCGAATGTCTGTCTGGCTCTTTGTTCATCTGTGGCCACTCTGTCATACTCAAATTAGAAAAAGGATTTACAATATTTTAAACAATCTTAAACAAAGCTTTTGCTGTGTATGCTGCTCTATAGACCCATCTGTGACTTATTGTAAGGCCTTGAATAGGTGTAGGTGTTCGGATGGCTGAACTTGGGCAGGTAAAATGCGCTGTTCTGTGCCTTAACAAGCCAACCGGAAAGAGCCAGGTTTCCTTGCTTCACCTGTGTGTGTTTGTCTCTCCAGTCAATATGAATTTCACAGTCTGCTGCGGCTGCATCTCTCAGTGGAATGCACCCCTTCTTTGTTCAATATTATGACTTTCTCTGCCTTAATTGCTTTTTAAGAGGGCCTTACCTTGGCGAAGCCGGTTTCACTCCGTCCTGCTGCATCATGTGTTTTGTTATTGCAAGTATCGGTCAATTCTTACGACAGGTTTCGACAGAAGCAGTTTTTTTCATGGGAAGTTTATGTGAGTGAGTGAAAGGGAATGAATGCCAAAAAATGCTTCTTCACTTTGTTGGTTGTGGTTAAGGCAGCGTGTCACAACCAGGGATCAAAACCACAAATGTGAAACTAAATAAACGTTCACACAGTAGCTAAGGGGGGAGGTTAAGAACTTTGACCCCTGTTTGGGAGGCCCTCACACCCTTAAAGCAGGTAGAGTCAATCATGGGACATAATTACTTGTTTTTGCATAGCTTGACGTTCCAAGTGTGCCAGGGGTCAGCGCCTCTGTGCTAATGAAAGTCTGGCTTGGTTATAATTCGTGAGGGTGTATCCAAAACTATTCAATAAAAAAATGAAAATTTGGTTCTTTATAATGGGATTACAATGCGGCTGGATCATTTGAGATAAAGATAAAGTTTCATTTTTTTTTTCATAAAAAATATGAAACTACATAATATTATCACAGCAGTAATTATAGCCTTCCTCAGTGCATGACCCATTTTTAAGTTTTTAAGTCTAAATTAAGTTTAAGAATGGACTCTTTATGATTGCAGCTGCTCCCTAATCCAAGTGTACAATACAATATTTAAAATTTCATGCCACAAAATATTACATTATCACAATTGAATGGCAATTAATAAATAAAAATAAGTACGGGTTAATTGTTGAGTAAAACAATGTCAGTTACATGGCTAGTTCCAGCTTTATTTTTCTTGTGTGACACATCTGGCTTAAAGTCTGTGTTTAAACCTTGGAAGCAGACTTTGTTCTTTCTTATCATGCCTCAGTCCCATAAGCTACACTAGAAATGGCAGAGTTTGCAGTAATTCTCCCACCGTAGACAGCAGTTGTAATCAGTGACAGATGAGAAGTGTTTTGATGGGAGCGAAGGAGTCCATTGCACCGTAGAAAATTGCCTGACATTTAAGGTTTACTCTCGATGAGACTGCTGTCGCCAGTAAGCCCCCAAGAGTCGTATCATTCTTGACATGTCACCTGCAACTGCTCACAATGTCCCAGTGTCAGTTTTAACATGCTATTCAAATCACAGGTGAAGTCACAGACATTTAAGCAGCCCTCTTTAAAGCTGGAATTAGTGCATGAAAAGCCTCTATAACCATGATGCCATTAATACTTCACTCTACTTTTCCTAGCTTACTTTTTATGAATGGACCTAGCCTGTTTTGTACGGTGTAATGCTACCCTCATTAGCCCACATTTCCTCCAACATATTTGCGGTCGTGCATAACACTGATCCAAATCTTGATCTCTGTTCATGACTGTTATGTCAGGCTTTCCTCACATCAAACCCTCAGTTTCCTTCTGCACTTTTGAAATGAAATCCAAATGTAGCAGCTCAGTTAGTAGAGTGTTTGTCCACTGATCCGGAGGTTGGCAGTTCAAATCCACTAACCTACAGGTTGGCAGAGCGATTCCAGCTCCCACAAGTAAATGCTGTTGTTGTCTCCTTGGGCAAGACAGTTAACCCCCCTCGCCCTCAGTGATCTGCATACACTATTGTATGAATGGGTGAGTTGTTCTGTGATGTAAAGTGCTTTGAGTACTTTGAAGGTGGAAAAGTACTAGGGCTGGGCGATATGGACCAAAAAATATATCTCGATATATTTTGCAATATCTCGATATACGATATATATCTCGATATCTTTACAGGATAAACTATTGCAAAAACAACAAACACATTTTATCTGATTAATATTCATTTAGTACTACACTTAAACACTCTGCAAAGAGAACTTCCAGTGGCACTTTACACAAAACTGCTTCAAAGTGAAAAAAGTGGCTAGGATTTTTAAACCTGTATTTTCAAATTCCAAACTGGAGTTACTTTCTCTTGTTTTAAAGTGGTATTTAGCCTCTGCACATTTACCAAACCAAACGCACATTGTGACAAACAGATTTTTGTGGCATTTTATTAGGCCAACTTTAGCCTGCTCTGTGCCATAGGTCTGCTCTGTGGGGACACGGACATAAAATTAGTTTTTGCTTCGGGTTTCGTCTTGCTCTTCTAATCAGCGCTCATTGAGGAGGAGCCTATGGGCGCTAATGAAAAATAACCGCACTCAGTATCCAGACCTGAGTCCATGACAAGACTGAGTCCAAATGTGCTCGAGTCCGAGACAAGACCAAGACAAAGCTCTCGCTTTAGCGGGGAGGGAAGTCCAGCGGCGTGGGGCTGTCTAATGAGTGGTGGGACAGGTGTGGGTCCTGCTGCAGGGCGCTCCTCGTTTAAGGGGGCTTGGGTGTGTTTTGAAGCGGAGTTTGTTCGTATGAGTGATATCGGCGCACACGCGGAGCTCGTGTGCTGGAGTCGTGCGCGTTCGGAGGTGTCACGTGGTTGCGCTCGTGCTGGGCAGGTGCATTTAGAAAGTTTAACTCGTCACGTTACGGCTGTGCGCAGTTCTGCTTATTGTGGCTGCAGAAGCACTGGCACAGATGCGCCTGTTTTGTTTTCCACCTTCGCACGACGAAATATTTGTTCACAAATGCAAGTGAAATGTGCGCACTGTAGAGCCCAGGTCCTAGTTCCGGTTTAGTCCGCGGACGAGCCCCGGGCTCTGCGGCCACGTTTAGTCCTGGTTTCGTCCTAGTCCTGGTTTAGTCCGCGGCCAGCTCCGGGCTCCGGGGATGAGCACAGGGGACATAAGCGAGGAGGCGGAGGCGAGCGCGGCACAGAGAAGGCGAAACAAGCCGAAGCGGCGAAACCAGAAGTAAACATAAGCATTATAGCGATATATCGATATGTCACAATTCATATCGAGTTTCAAAAATATCTCGATATATTTTAAATATCGAGATATCGCCCACCCCTAAAAAGTACTATATAAAAATTGGACCATTTACCATGTACTCCTCATTCTTCTATGCTGTACACTGGATACACACACTGGGTAAGTAGTCAGTAAAAATCAACTAGAATTATCAGATAATCTGATTCCAAATCATATTTTTGGTGTGTGTTGCCTTTGTCACATTAGTTAGGACTTATACACATGCCACCACATCTCATGAACCTGGACATATTTCTGCTGCAGTAAAATAATAATACTTATACTGTAATATAAAACATAGTTGAAAAAAATATAGCAGATGACCTTATTGCTGCCTTGAAAGTATTAATGTTTCATATCTTGTATGGTGTAAATGAGGCGACATCTCTATCTGTTATCTTGTCAGATAGTAGCTGCACAATGATAAAGGTGATGTGGTGATGTGTGAATTCTCTTTTGAAACATGCATGCATAATATATACACCCAGAGTCATGCCTTGTTCTTCAAAAGAGCCCAGTGACAATTAGCACCTTTCACCTCTCCTGCCTGGTGATAATGAAAATTGTTCCTCTGTTGAATCATACAACAATCATACAACGCACACACCTCCAATACCAATAATATTATTAGGATTACGCATGCCCGGTCAAACTCATGAGTCGAATTGTCTGGGGCAATAAGGAAATGTGGGTCAGTTTTGTCCACAGTATGATTAGCAACCAAACATGTGCTCAAACAATATAGAAGAATACCTCCCATACTTCTTCAGAGCAAAATACACTATATGTCTTTTTAAAAAGTTATGTTATGGTGAAAGAGCTCAAATAGGATACAAAACTTGCAAACAGACATCTGAAAATGTAGCCCCAGTATAGGGGTGCACTATTTGGGGAAAAATAAAAGAAATCAAATTTTGTTTTTTCATATTAAGTTATGCAAGTCACAATTTTAAATCCTCAATTTATATTTAAAAATTATGATTTCATTCACGGCACGGTGGCTGAGTGGCAACACTCAGGCCTCACAGCAAGAAGGTTGCGGGTTCGATCCCCGGGTCGCCCGGGCCTTTCTGTGTGGAGTTTGCATGTTCTCCCCGTGTCTGGATGGGTTTCCTCCGGGTACTCCGGTTTCCCCCATCAACCCAAAACATGGACCGGACCCCTATGAACTAACATCAAGGACCATGTTGTCCACCCTCCTGTGGGCTCACCACCTGCAGAGGGGTTCATAGGGGGGGTCAGGTGCTATGAGTATTGGGCAGCACGCTGCCCCCGCGACCCAACCGGATTAAGCGGGAGAAGATGGATGGATGGATGGATTTCATTCAAAATGCACTTTGCAAACAACTTCAGAAGCATTAACATTTGAAAGAACACTAAAATATGAGCTGATAAACTAATACCATGCATTTAAGAACATTTTTGTAGATGCCTAAATTCTAGGCAACACAAGATTTTAGATAAATATAGTTACTTTGCTGAGAATCCTGGTATCTATATAATTGCAGCATTTGTGGTTTGATAATTGTGACAACTCACATTGCGATATTGATTTGATTGTCAGTTCAAAGGCTGCATTGATTGTTTGAATATTTACAGTAAAATGATACAGGATGAGAAGACTGCCGTCCTTCTGCCCGTTTCTGTTTCCAGGAAATACAGGCCTTAGCTAGTCTGAGCTGACAACTCAAAGTGTGACTGTTGTTGTCATTTGTGATTAGTAACGGGCTTTATCAGTGCGACTCTGGGTTTGCCTATTTACAGCCGTATGCTAGTCAAAGTTTAACCCCTCATTACAGTTATATATACACACATACACACGTTTCTGGTGGCCACTTTCTTCTTCAGCGCTTGTCAGGTTTATATGTGAGAAAATGCTTCCAGTCTTATCAGCAATGACCTTATTATCTTACAACCCACTGGACGCAGCTATAGATTAAGAAGTTCTGTTTTCCTTATATGATCAAAATGACACACCCTGTTTGTCTTCCAGTAGTTCTTTATTATCATCTTAATAATGTAATTTTAGTGAAGTCTAGTACCGTAGTTATGCTGGAAAAACAGCCATTACAGTCTAGCACTTCAAATAAATACATAAATAAATTATAAAAACCAGCTAATACTCAAATAATACAGATGTGATTTGGGTTTGTCTCTGTCTCTCTGTGAATCATTAGCTTAGAGACATCAAAAGAATACATTGCGAGACAACCAAAACTGCAGACACTGGTATGTCTTCTTCTGCCACACCCTATTGTCTTCCGGTAGTTCTTTATTATCATCTCAATAAAGTCATTTTTGATGAATCAAGCACACTAGTTATGCTGTAAAAACAGGCGTTGCCATAACAAGATCTCAAAATAAAATAAAATAAAATAATCACTTTCCTCTTCATGGTTGCTTTGCTGTCCTCTCGTGGGATACCTTTACACATCCAGGCTCCCGTTTCCAACCACATGACCAAGCCACAAAACCACTGGCCTGCACTCTGGCTGTGATCTCTAATTACTGTTTGTGCATGCTGATTCTGTACACTGCTCCCCACAGCGACCAACACAATGAGTGATGAAGTCTGCAGAATACCCCGACTGGCCCTGCCCCAGACCTTAACTTTATTGCACCACGGTCAGTCTTGGTTGTACAGCAAGCAGTCATTAGTGTGGCTGTGGTTAACCATTGAACCTAGTGGGCAGGGTGGTGACGCGGCTAATGTGAGTTCAAACTGGGCTGGGATGTGGCTGTCGACACAACATGAAAACATCAAAGTCAAAACCATTTCCATTCCGCAAACATTTATAGAGGAATTTACATGGATCTAATAAATTGTCCTTAAATTGGATAAGGAAGAATACCAGTCTAGTTTTGATTGGGTCACAGTGTATCCTTTTGATGTCTCCAAGCTAATGTTTTACAAGAGACAAGACCAAATTACTTATGTATTACTTAAGCGTTAGTTGTTTGTTAATAGGAGACATCAAAAATACAATTCCAGACACTTTATAGATGTGGTTTATACCATGCCAAATTCCAACATTTGTGGAACGTGGACATGTAGGCTCCTCTTTAACTTTCTTCTGTCTCTCCATTGTTTGGTTTTGTTCATTTTGTGTGTGTGTGTGTGTGTGTGTGTGAGAGACTGCATGACATTTTGCAATCAACTGAAATCCTGATTAAAGCATAGTTATTAAAATAATAATAATAATAATGTCCTCTGCAAAGAACAAACTATTCTGTATTTTTATCGAAATATCTTGTACCTGTAATTAAGACCTCTACAAACATTCTGCAATTCGTCTTTGAGTATTTTATTATTCATATTTGAGTCCTCAGTCATTAGTATTGCTCTTGTACCTGCTTGAAATGAGCACACCGAGAAGCATCTTACTTTTTAAACATAAATTGCCCCTCTAAACACAGTCGCAATTCAATTTTTTATTTTTTTTTTGCATCCCTAATTCTCTGTTTATACTGAAAAACAGTGTATTAAGTATACACATTTCATAGGCTTGTCACAAAAACACAATTTATAGCATGATATATTTCTGAAGAAAATAGAGACAATAAAAGGTCATAAAACTTGAGAATGAAACACTTCAATAGTTTGTTTGTATCTATAATGAGTCAAGGAAGTGATTTATTCATCGCTCTACAGCTCATATCTTATCAGAGAACAGGAAACATGACAAAAAGTCCCTGCGATAAGTTCAGAGCCCCAAAAATGATTGCTCCATCTTTCCTGTATTGAACAATAAGTCATAGTAATTATTGTGACAGGCCTAACATTTCAATATAATGAAATAGGCACAATATTATACCACAGTTCCTGCTTTGGTTGAATAGGTTTTCCAGCAGTAATCTAATGGACAGTTGGTCATGTGACCTCGGACCTGCAGGTCAAGAATCAGGAATTGATTATCTGTCTGTGAGGTCTGTTCATTTTAACTACTGGCTGTGGTTTGTTAGTCACACTAATTAGAATTTATGTCTGCGCCAACTACCCCAGAGTTAGATCAGTGCATTATAAGGAATATATTGTTGAAGATTTCTGTTTTCACATTATTCTGTCTGTATAATATGTGTGAGATGAACGTGTGATATTTCAAGGACATAACGATCAGAAAGAGGTTGTTTCTTCTTTTCCTAGAAACGCTGGGATCTATTCAATTCTTTCTGGACGTTGCCCTTGATAATAATGCAATCTCATCCAACCATTAATGCAATTCTTACCTCCTCCCCCAGTCAAACATCACAGGAGAAGACCATGGCATATCTCTTCTTCTCTTCCAACTGTTGTTACAAGCGGACAAGACTTCCTTTATTAAGCTCATGAATTGGAGGCATTGTACTGGACTGCTACAGAATATAGCAGCTTGGCACCTCACTAAACATGAATCTCACGACATATGGCCACACGGTTGTAAAAGAATGGCGGGCTCCTTGGGTGGTCGCTAGGTTTTATTCACAAGTCAAAGGTATCAATGAACGGATAGCTTTCGATCAGCACCTGTCCTGTACTTGTCTGTGGAGGTTCAGGTGTGACAAGGTAACCATAAGATTTTGTTCTTTCAGTGTAATTTGCATGAAGTTTTTGGTTAAAGGTCCTATATTACACAAATTTCACTCTTGTGATCTTTAGGCCATGTTATAATGTTGTTACCTCATCAAAAACCTACCCAGAGTTGTGTTTTGTTTCATCCAAACATGTTTGAGTAATCCCGCATTATTAATGAATTAATTGAATTAATCATTGCATTTATATAGCGCCTTTCAAGATACCCAAAGCGCTTTACTTTTTATTATTCATTCACTCCACACTTGATGGTTGTAAACTACTATTGTATTGCCTAGACTAACGGAAGCGAGGCTCCCAATCTGCGCTATCGGCCCCTCTGACCACCACCACCGCTCACGCACACACCACTTTCATTCTTTTTTTATTAGTCTGTCTTCATCCACAAACCTCAAAATGCCATTCCACGTTGTGATGTCATGAAGCGGTAGTTTTCAAGATCCTTTTTACTTTTAGTTCAGTAGGGATTGGCTATTCCAGGGCTGAAATGATCCAAATGATTCTAGTGAAGGTGTATGGAGTTTAAAAATACAATGGAGCACTTCCTGTATTACCGCATGACATCATAAGGTGGGATGAGTGTTTTCTGCTTGAAAGAAGAACCCAGGTTTGCGTGTTAAACATTACTGAATGAATGAGGGGTATGTTTTTGATGAGGAAATAACATTATAACATACTAGATCAGATAATAGTGTAATATGTGGATGTGAAATTGGGTTGATTCTTTTGCAATGTGCTGAGAGTGCTCTGGTAAACCTCTGATCAATAAATAAGCAGGTACATTTACTGCTTATACTCTTAATCATTCGGTTGGTGTTTCCTCTATCCAATTACTGACCCTTAGAAGCTGTAGTTTCTTTGTCAGTGGTGAGCGTGAATTATTTATAAAACGAGACAGCATATTAAATTACTTTTCACAAAATTAAAGAACTACGAAGGATGTGTTTACATGTGACCCCCACAGTGGAGTTTTTAAGTCTATTTGAATTTACAAGTTCGATTGTCTTAATTAGACTAGTGGAGTTACATTTTATATTGTATTGTATTTTTTATCTGCGTTCTGCAGCACTTTGGAAACTGTTTTGTGAAATGTGTTCTATGAATAAAGTAGATTGGATTGGGCTTAAGGGTTAAGCACAGATGACTTATGTTTTGAGAAGCCATAGTTCCAAAAAGGTGTGATACAATTACAGGACAAATATAGAATAAATCTAAAATGTTTTGTCAAAATTGTGAACTTAACTGCGACATGTAATTATTCTCACTTGCTTTATTCTCACCATGAGGCTCATTCCATCGCTTATTTACAGTTAAAACTATCTGTGACCAACAGACCATGAATTGGGCCAATGAAGGTGACAAAAGCCCGTCTAAATATAGCTATCTCTCATCGTGCACTTGTCTTTGCTGGAACTTGTCTAGCCTGTCTCAGCTTAGCAACAGCAGAGAATGAGAGGACGAGAGGATGAGCACAGTTGGGATTCCTGGCGTGGTGATGGGCAGTGGTGAAAGGTAATGAAGTTCAAAAGTAAAAGTGCAATACTTCAGTACAATTTTTGAGTATCTGTACTTTACTTAAGTACATTTTGAAGTGGGTACTTTTTACTGTACTTTCTACTCATTTTTAAATAAGTACTTTGTGACTTAAGTTGTTTTTTCATGTGATACTTTTACTTTTACTTGAATAAACTTTTGTCCCTGTATCTAACAAAATTGAGTACTTCATCCACCACTGGCAATGTTGGGGTTATGTTGTGTTGTGCCCTCTCACCTGTGGAGCTGTCCCCTGGGTCAGTTTACACAGCCTGTCAGAGCTGCCCCTGCAGTGAAATCCACACGGTTCACTTTCAAAGACCCATGATGCAGTGTTGTCTGTTAGCTGCTACACAGACTGGGACATGGATGCCAAAGTATTCAGATGATTCCATTCACTTTCCTAGACTTAAATATCTATAAAGTGCATTGAAAGTGCATAGAAGGTGCATTGTGTAACTTTTGGTGGAGGATCCATCAAATACTTTTCTCTGTGGAGACTTTATTGCTTTGTCTGGAATGTTTCACAGTATGGTTTTAATGCTTTCTACCTTCATGGAGACCAAGCCAGACTAAGTTACAGGTCAGATCTGTGGAGAGGCAAGCCCACTCACAGTCAGAATGCCTGTTTTTGAGCACTAAAACCACCTGCAAATGAATAAATGTAAAGTAGAGCTGTTTAATGTCATACTATGGAACATTCCAGGCAGAGCAATGACATATCCAGGGAGAGATGCATTGTACGGACCCTGTGCCAGAAAAGTTGCATAGTGCATCTTTAACCATTCTTACAAGGTATAAAGTGGTCCAAGCATTCAAAACAGAGCAGAACTGATGCAGTTTTATATGCCATGGCAATGAAAATCCAAAAACTCTATTTCAAAAGTAAGGAATGTACTTGAGTTGATACACAATGCCAATTCCAATACCACAATGATAATAAAAAACAGACAATTTAATGGGTTTTCCAAGTTTAAATCTTAGTACTTTCCTTTATATTACCATGTAGTTTCATATCTGTGTATATTCGATTGTAGTCCAATGGGCATATACTAGTCTATGTGGTCTTATACTTGTTCTGACACAGCTCAGTACCATTCTAAAGCTATTATTATTATTATAAGAACATTAATTTCTGTCCTGTGAATGTTACTTTTTTAGTATTAATACCTGCTCAAATCTAGTATCTAGTTTTGATACTAATTTTAGTATCAAATAGTATCTGATTTTCGATACTTCTGACAATCCTAATATGGAGATTACAGGAAAAAAAAGCTTCAGAATTGTATTTCAGTTTATGGGACCATTGTGAAATATAATTATGCTGTAATTTCAGTCAAGTGAAGATCCTGTTAGTTTCTTTGTTATTGTTTTCATCTTTGTTCAGTTGGTTACGATGCATAAGAGTTTTCCGGAGTTATACTGTCATAACCGTTCAGCCCAGTGAGGTCTGTGTATGTCCACACCTGCCAGTCGTGAACGTCTGCTGCTCTGGCATCACTCCGACTTCCTGTGGGATTTGATGTCTATTCTCACCTCGGAAAACAAAGTATTAATGTGGACTGGATAAACAGGTTGAGGACTCAGACGTGCTTTGTTCCGCTGGGGCTATAAGCTCTGTGCTCTTAGCACTAATGTTTTTGTTCAGGCGCTTAAGGTGTCACCCAGAACAATGGTCCAGAAGAATTACCTGAGTGTAGACTAAAAGTTTATAGTTTTGTTCACGAATTGTCAATGCACAAATATGACAGTGATACACCAGTTGCTGCTCAATGCCTAACTCTGACCACACCAACTTCTGAGTGAACATTTTCAAACTTAGAGTGTGTTGCCCAAGGACACAGCATCAGTAGATTAGTCATTGTGTATTGCTGAGATCAACATTGGCATAAGGTTAGTCAGAAAGCATTTACTGCCTTCAATTTAAAGCATCATTTTAGATCACACAGTAATTATTTGTCTGAGCTGTAGCCATAGTCGCTTGTCAGTCATGCTGTCTAAACTCTGCCTTTGGCCTTGATGCAGCTCATCCAGCAAGCTACAAACTGCCTTGTCTTTAATCTTCGCAAATTATCCTTCCTCCCCCCTCCCTCTGCGCTCCACCCCTCCTCCTCTGACTCCTGGTATCACATTTAAAGCAGTGTACCGGCATACCGCTCTTTGAAGACATCCACTCCCTGTGCTTCCAGGCTTTGGCTGCCGCAACCAGAACCTCTTCTGCACCAAAAGCCAACTCATCACTTGTTCACACTTGCTACTATTACGTGCTTCAAAAAGTTGTGTCTCATCTCTTATTGTTTGGAAATTACATGGGAGTTTTATTTATTATAATTCCATGTAGGGCTGTACAATTTTGAAAAAATAAATAAATAAATAAACATCGAACTGCGATTTTTCTGACAAAGGATTCTGTTCAAAGTTCACATTTAAAAATCTAGATTGGATCGTGATTTATCATGCAGCTCTAATTGTTATTTAATTCTAGTAGTTTATGCTTAATTTTTCTTTTTCTCAGTGAATATTCCAGTGGAAGTTGAGAATGGGCAGGTCAGTGTTTTCAAAGTGATGGAGAACCTTCCCATAATTTCTCACTATGTGACAGTGACAGATTTGGTTGCAGATGTATAGCACTGACTTAAGACATGTACTGTATAGAGTGACCAAGGCCTCGTTGGATCTGTTTGCTGTTTGCCTTCACACATGGAACACTAGGCCAGTGCTTCCCAAAGTGGGATCGCAAAGCTCTGAGCTGTGGGTTGTGAGATAAAAAGTAATGTCCCTGTATTTAATCAGTTTTAATATATCTACTTTCTATGAAAATCAATATTAATGAAATATTGTAATTAGGTCACGTAACATGATTAACTACTAAACTACACAAAACTTGAATACATATAAACCTAGTTTTGAATGTTTTATCACTTTATTCAGTTTTCCTGGTTGAAAAGCTCTGCTCTATGCCTGTAGTACACCCACATGCCCATTCCTATATTTAATGTCAAGATTTGATTTTCTTTCTGATTATTAAATGTAGGGCCAAATAACTGCAATACTCATCATTTACTCTAAACTTTGCCAGTAACAGTTTGAGATTTACTACTTGTTTCAAATGGCATCATAAAATCTTAATAAAAATCTAATGTGGGAAATAAAAATCTTAGCTCAAACTTAGTTCAAACTTAGAGTCTTATAGTCTTCTATAGAGAATTGTAGGACAAATGTGGCTTGTATTGAAGACACACTGCAGTCCACAAGAGCACTCATCTCATAACACAATGCATCCTTTTTGATGCTTTTGAACTGGTGTTTTTTTGTCATGCTGATGGAGAGACTTCCTTATGGTCTCCCTTTAGCTGCTCGTTGATGGCGTAGGTGTTAAATTGCCATGTGTGGGGATGGACTCACTAATGGCTTGCATCCATTGACGCCTGGCCCGCATCTTTATAGCTCCAACCCCCCAAGATGCTATAGTTTTTGTTCCAGCGTCACCATATCCATCGAGGCCCCCCTGGAAGCCGATGGATTCTCCTCATAGGGTGAAAGTGAAGAAAGGTTGAATCCTAAAAGGCACATCTCCTTGTTGTTGATGATGTGGTTGTTTAGCATCGCCCACACTGGAGGAATTCCTATAGCGAGTAGGTTTTCTCATTCACAGAAGTTCATTCACATTCTTGGGAGACCTGGGGGTGGGCGTCAAACTGGCATCGGAGGCTCTTTTCTGTAGTGAATGTGGCGGACAGCATCCCGCGGGCCTTTCTGTGAGCGGCCTATAGATTCTTGTGTCCAGGTCAGGGGAGCACTGCTGTGGTGATGCAAAGGGAGGACAGAGCTTTAGAATTTAGAAAAGAAGGGAAGTGACTAATGGTGATTCTTCATTGAGGCGCACAGAAAAGTCAGTGTAAATCCCAAACCAAGGGCAGATACTATGTGTATTGTTTACTGAAAGTTGGTGTTGATCAATAAATAAATGGGACAAATATCTACAAATATGTTTCAATGGTTTGTATAGGTTCTCATAACTAGAATAAGACCACATAGACCTGTCATGATAATTACAATACTGATTTATTGTTCAGTATATGAAAGATGGAACAATAATTTTTGGGGTGAATATTTTGGGGGGTTTTTTGCTCTAGAAAACAATCTTTTCTCTTGTTCAGTATGATTTGTTGTATAAAAGGTTGAACAAATTACTTCTATTACTCACTTTGTTGCAAACTAACTCCTGAATTATTGCAGGTCAGGCTTTTTAACTCACTTAGAGTAGTTTTTGGGGAGATAATACTGAAGTTAGCTAATTTAATTTCTACATTATCCGTTAATCGTTTGTATTTCCATGAGCGATATATCTTACTTCAGTTTATCATAACAGGCCTACACATGGCAATATTAAAGAAAACTAAATTAGCATTGAGGTTTTCCCTTAGTATTGAAATCAAGTTTGAAATTTTAGTATCGTGACACCATTACTGTTTTCTGTGGTTCATGGAGACATCTTGAAACCCTTAAGCTCTTACGTATGCCCAAACACTGCACACGTCTCCATTACTATCCTAACCAAAGTCTCTGCTTGTTCGTCATGCCCAGTCATTGTTTTTTTCTGATCTCCTAATGAGTAGGAGTGGTGTTGTCCTGTTTGCCTTTTAATACCTTTGCTTGTTTTGTTCCTAAGCTCTTCATTGGGAGAGTTAATGAATACTTTATAGGCACTTTTGGAACTGAGTGGCTGTATTTAATTTTACCCCAGGGGGACGTCCTGTGGCGTTTCCCAGCATTTTGGAGAGGACTACTTTGCATTTCCTTTTAATGGAAGACAAACAGAGGAGCTAAGGGGCGAGGGCTTAGGGAAGAGATGAGGTTACACTTGGGTGTCTTTCCCTGCAGGCGTTGAATTAGGCCAAAGTCTATAGGTCTACAATGTGGATCAGATTCTAGCACCGGTAGACCTCGGGCAACTTTTGACAACTTGTGTGTTCTCAAGTATAACACATACTTCAGTTTTCTTTTTCCCTTTGTCTTTCTTTTAATAGTTACTCCATTCAATCATAAAAAAAAATATTCTTTTGGTTTACAGTAATCAAAATTAAATGATGAATGATGAGATGAAATGATGAAAATTAGGACCGTTACCATAGCAATAAACTAAATGTTAGATTTTTTATTTTCTCAAAATGGCATGATATAACAGGAAGCTGAAACCCATAGGTAGAAAAGAAGAAAATAACTACTGTATGTAAAACCAACCTTGTATTTGTAGGATTTATGTCTGAGCAGCAGCAGTGAGTTGTACTTCCTGATAGAAAGCTTGGCAGCGGCGGACTGATATATGAGAAAATAGTCCCTCAACACGCCACGATTTATGCGATGCAAAGGTTAGTTTTATTTCAAACATTTTTCTATCGGAACAGACATTTACATAGATAGTGGCGTAATAATAGATTTGCTTTGGATGCTTTGTGGAGACTGTTTTTGTGGCAGGATAACTATGCCCACTGACATGCTCTAGTCTAGCACCAGCAACCTAGGATTACAAGGACTGGATGGAATATTTAAAAAAGTGTCTCCACACGTCTCCAACACTCTGGCTCACAAGGAAATGAGGCCCTAAGTCCAAAATTCTGAACTGTCCCTTTAACCAACCACATGTTTTCTGCTGTAAGAACCAACTTCCTGATTCCCCTCAGGTGTTTTTTTTTTCCTGTCTGATACCATTTCTCAAATCGAACGCTAACTCAACTGTGACTGTATTTGCTATTTCAGCTCTTGACATTAACTCATTATTATTAAGCTATTTTTTTCTGTCATGGAGCATGACTAAAGCTGGGTTTTCAGGGAGTCCTTGTACCCATTGCTGTCATAGGGCTGGCTACACTGTGAACAATGACTTTTTAATGTAGACCTCCAAGCAGAAAAAAAAAAAATGTGGCTAGTGGAAGTGGCCCAGGGGAGCTTTTTAAAGACTAAAGAGTGGCACTTCCGGTTTCCCTAATTGTGTGGGCAGCATTGAGTGAAGGTAATTGATTGGAACTAATTGGCCACAGAGATAAATGATGGTTAGATGAGGTGCACTGACTAATGCACTGAGTTTGGATGTACTGACTGCTATAAGTGTGTCCCAAACACACATGAGCCATAGAACTAAGTGGTATCAGCAAATGAAGCCTGGCAAGTTTTAATTTTATTTTGATATCGGTTCCAAGATATTAGTTCAGTCGATATTCTGTTTTGGGCTATAAACTGTACACAAGGTCAATGTTTGCCAAAAAAACATCTTCTAATATTACACATGTATTTTTACAAAGCTGTTCTGTAGTTGCAAAACACTCTTGACTTGGATTTTTTTTTTCTACCTTATGCTGTTTGTGTTGAAAGGAAATTACCTTTACTTTCAGGCCCTGCTCTGGTAATGGCAGATTGGTAGAAGTAATGACATTGGTATTGCTGCATCGGTGCATCCATAAACTGAACACAAATTGTGATCTTTAATAAGCCCTAAAGCCAAATTCTGCATTTTGTCCTAAATCCAAAGTTTCCTCATGTGCCAAAGATTTAAGACTTAATCTAAATCTAGTCTGGACATGCCTTAAAAATGACTGTCTCTTCTGCCGCTTTAGCTGTCAAGCTATTTCCTCTTTATTTGATTTCGGCTTTTTAAATGTGTCTTTTATGATCTGATGAATGCGAGTTGAAATCTCTCTGTCGAAATTGCTCAGTGGCCCGGCCTGTTACATAGTGAAAAGAAAGACTTTAATCCAGTTTCATTTCAGAGAGCTACAGTTAAATGCACTGCTTCTCCACTTGTATTCCGCAGACACTTATTAGGAGGCAAACGCAGCCTTGAGTCTGACTGTGATAAATATCATCTAGAAACAGCCTCCTTGCCTTCTATATATCATAGTTAACCTCCGCGAGCTGCTGCCAGAGAGCTTAGGTATTACTCATCGCTCCTGCACTGCACTTGTAAAATGGCTGCTGTAAAGCTTCATCCTGTAAAACTGCTTTAAATCTTGATATGAAACAAACTGTCATTATATTTAATATCACCCTGTTGCTTCTTCCACACTCATTGCATTGCTTCATAGTCCTCCTTAAACTGTCTTCTATAATGTACAGCCTTCTTGAAGAGACCTGTTGATCATGAGACTTGGATTTCAATCAAATGGTTCATACAGATCTTCTCTTTTCTCTGGCCAGCACATCTTCACAGAAGATAAGGCTCAAACATATAGTGGAGCCCTTGGGTGCTGCAAACTGTTCACTGCTCCTGGTTTCAGTCAAACAACCCACTGAGGAGTTTTGTCTTATATATCAGGGTATCATTTGCCATAATTATGTCAGGCTCATTTTTCCATCAGTCTAAATTGTATTAGTTTTCACCAAATAAAATGTACATTAAAGTTTATGTCAACCAGACTAGATCACCGCTTCTTTGTGTCAGAAATCCTTAACTTTTATGTAATTCAAATATTTGTATTCACAAACAATTAGAAACATACAACATGGAAGTTCAAAAGCTCTGTTTTTACATGGTAGTCTGTTGTCCATCAAGCCTTATTTGAGAGGAATGCAACCATGTCAACCCACAAGTTACTGTTGTTTGGAGATATGCCACAGTTAATCCCACAATATCCCTAATATTATCTTTACATTATGTTGACTGTTTTACCACAACACTGCAGAAGAGTTAGCTGCCTGTGCCTGAGGATGCACATTACACTTTGTTTGGACTTGTCAAACTTAATTGCAGCATCAATTAAAATATTTTGTAGCAGAGAGCCCCTGTCTATGGGAAACACTTCAATGATGCCAAAAGGCTTGTTCTAAGTTGTGCTTGGCCTGGAGTGCCGGAGTCATGTTGTTTGCTAACCGATGTGGCACGCGTCCAGACAAAAACTGTGTCCAAGTCAGTGCTGGAGCCAAATCAGATTAGCACATTTATATGAGATAAGAGTAACCAAGCGGGCCTTTATCAAGATGAGAATGTGAGAGAGATAAGGCATTTGTTAGTGTTTTTTAAATGGCCATTGATATGTTATGCAGTGTTAGGTTATCTGACGGCCCCTGGAGCATCTGGTGTTCCCTAATGGAGCCAATCATAACACACAATGTTAAGTGGAGCCCAGTATTATGATCTATTTGACAAAACAAGCCCATTACATTTGGTCTTTTCCATTATGCAGAGTAAACCTCCCATAATGGCGTTCATTCCATTTTGACACATAATTGTAGAGCACTGCGGGGCATGTAAGAAGACTGAGGGCCACTTTCTTCTGCCTCCATACCTCAATGCAAACCAGGGTTCTCAGAGGTTTAAAATGCAATAAAATGCTTCAAATTCTTATATATATTTTGTTTAAGTTGAAAAATAATTTGATGCTTTTACATGTTCTATGTATTTTTACTATTATTATTATGATATTGTAACAACACTGCATGCAAAACCTTCTTTTAACAAATGGAAATACATATGGTGATAGCAATGTAAAATAAAATAAAATGATCATATTATTTAAATTCAACGTATATTTCAGTCTCATTTCAAACTTTCAAGTGTTTTCAGGTACACTAAAGTGGATTGAACATAATTCTCCCAGTAATAAATCTGTTATTGCTATCTTTAAATACTTAAATTTGCCATGAGCGAATATATTTAGTGTCTATTAAACTCAGATACCGTCCTCTTTGCTTTCTTGTCATCACCATCACAGAATTCTCATTTAACAAGCGGAAATTGTAGCTGCCAGAGAAGCCCGATTTGCAATCCATACTTCCGACTGTTCTTGAACCTCATTACGGCCCTCTAGAGCTGCTGTGGGGCGTCAGCGAGGTCACTCAATGGGAAATCCGCCTGTCTGTCAGTCAGCCGCCAACCCGGGCAGGTGTGTCTCAGGGCTGCTGGGAGATTGACTGGTCATTAAAATCTCACATGGGTCTGGGTGTAGCCTAAAAAGCAGGGGTGTTTAAAGGCCTGTGGAGCTGTCGGCTGGAGCCACTAAACCAAGGAAACAGGGCACGGATGGAGCAGAGACAAGGGAATGACTGATTTGTGTTTTTGCAGCAACCAGTAACAATGAACTGGCAAAGAAAGCAGCTGTGAATGGAAGAGAAAGGACAAAACAGTCAAGTCAACTATGCAAAAATCAAATGAGAGCTGCTACCTGCTTGTCTCCATAGAGATGTTAGTGCATTGTCATCCATATATGGCACTGAACATATCTGCCTTGTATTTATTGAATGGCAAGTGTTTTTATTAGAAAAAAACACAGTCTTACTGTGAGCAGGATCTCCTCTGCACAGATCTGACCTGCAACTTGGTCAGGTGGCTCCTCCTGCTTGTCTCTATGGCGATATATAAGTTTAATGCCATTTTGCGTAACATTCTAGGCAAAAAGCAAAAGAAAAATTCAATTCTGTCAACTGGACAAAAATCTTTTTTTTTGTTTTTGTTTGTTGGTTTGTTTGTTTGTTTGTTTGCTATGGATCCTACCTGGATGACTAAAGGATTACACGGAGATTCCAGGCAAAGCAATAAAATCTAAATGGGGACAACCAGGTAGCAGACCTAAAGTTACAGAGTGCACCTTTAAAGCACTGATCCAAACATAAGTTGAAGTACACATACAGCTTATTCAACCCCCTCATGTGGGTTTACAACTTTGATCTGGTTTATAGAAATTCTCTTTCATTTTATTTGTAACATTCAGCAAAATATGTTTCCAGAATTCATGGAGTGGTACTGACTGTTGTGTACCCCAGAGGATGCCCCGCTGAGAGACATGTACAAGCAAAGAAGACTTGTTTGCTCCTCTCTTCACTCCCTCGTCCCTCCTCACCCCTCCATGTTGGCCCTTCATACACTCACTCCCTGTGGTGTTGCTGCTTTCATGCCCTTACGCTAAAGTTATAAATGGCTGTGCATTTGTGAGCCTTTCAAGACTTGTGTAGGGGAGTCCTTTTGTAGCCTTCAAATGTTCAGGGTCAGTACAGGGCTATCAGGAGCCCAAAAGAGTTATGGTTACGTGAAGTGCAAGTTTGTTATTGCATAGATAAAGGGCTTCTATTTCATGTGGACAAAATATATATGTACCTGCATGGGTCAAACTTAAAGGGATTTTGCGCTTGTCTTTTTTTCACTATATGGTCCTTAATTCTGGGTTTCTCCTTTATACTTCGACTACATTTTGTAAAGCAGAAATGTGAAAATGCTGTGAACTGTGTGATGACAGTTGAAAACCTATACTTCTTCCTTTCACAATTTGAAAATTAGGCTCCCCCACATTGACATGGATAAATTATGTAAATAAGTCATATTTTATTGGTTTATCTCATCATAAGATCAGTTTGAGTTGTATTTGATTGGTTTATTCATGTTTTCTAGTATGCGCTGCACTTTGGAATCTGTCTTGTTTAAAAATTGTGTTGTACAAATCAAGTTGGATTGGATTTGTAATCATGTACAGGAGCTCATAAAATTGTATTTTCATGCATATGTGAGATTCAACAGTGCAGCATAAATGTTGAAACTAAAGGTAAATCTGTGCAAAACTCGATTCCAATACTGATGAATAAACTCAATACTCTGATTCTGATACCACGATGATAATAAAAAACAGTGGAGTTAATGGAGTTTTGTGCATACAGTATATCTCTGAATTGTCTGAGATTGAACCCATCACAACAATAGTCATTATGCCCTTTCCCACATGGACACAGAAAAGCCCTGACACTGACCTTGGGCTGCCCTGAGAGATTGTGGCCCTGGTGATGTACCATTAGCTTAGATAAAGCAGGCAGGGATTGAGGAGCTCAGATCAATGAATCATTATGAGAAGTGCGATGGCATGTATGTGTGACTTAGCAGTCAGTGCGGACAGCAAATCTCCCCTGTGAATTCCTAACCAGCCTCCACTTGGCGATGGCAGGATTTTCCATGGATTAACTGGTGATTCCATGTCAAGTGTGCAGGCCAGGAATAATGAGGCAACACCTTTCACCTTGATTCACTTTTAGCAGGTATCTTTTGAAAATGTGTTAATATTTTTTTTATTATTTTAGAACATTGGAATCAAGTAACAGAATGGACTATAACATTTTCATATGATTTTAGCGTCTTTCTCGTTGAGTTGAATTAGTTAGAATCAACTAACAAGATGCCAACATGCCCCAGAGACTTGTCCGTCTAATAGCAATTTGCATTTTCCTTGGCAGTGTCTATACACCAATAAATGTGTGAATACATAGAAATTACATTTTTTTTATGTATTTATGTATTTCAGGGGCAGCGCATATTAATGAACATTTGTGTAAATATGCCAGTATTAGTCAAGAAGGCTATTTTTCATCTGTAGCCCCATGACAGATGTTAATGCCGGTCGGACACAATCTGTTTTATTTCAGCTTCATAAATTGTACTTGAAAATTACCCAAGAACATACAATAGAAAAATAATGTCCTATTGTGGAAATAAGTATGATTTTTATGTTAATTGTTTGTGACTCTCTCTAGATAAAAACATCAGTGCAGCTTGTGGCACTGGCTGCTTTAGTCTTTCCAGATGTGTTTGTAGATCATTCACACATGTCACTCGAAACTCATTTGACAAGAGCACGTTAAGGACTTCTGTTTTACTAACTCTTTGCAGTTGTTTAAAATATCCTGTCCTCCCCAGGGTTCCATAGGCTAACTATCTCTGTGGCAGCATTTGGGCTGATATTGATCTTGTATGAAAGCAGAACCCTTAAGTGAATGTGTTAAAAGTGCAGATAATCAATGATTGACAGCTGGCGTTCACCCTACCAAGGTCACTTTGCCAGTTTGAGTTCAGAGGCGAGCTGCAGGGTGCTGGGGATGACAGCAGAGTGGGGAGGGGACTTGTGGGCTTTGTAGGCCAGATAGGATAGTGGGAATATGTTGACTATTTGTGTTTTATGAGCTTTACCAACATTTCCTTGTTTGCTTATTTACAGTGAAAGTTAATGTTAGGGTAGAGTACAAGAAAAATATGACCCAGTGATGTAACAATAAGCATTCACTTAGAGTTCAGGACGGGATTTGGGTCAGGGAGATCAAGGACATCACATTATTGTGCCAAACTGCCGCACGGACTAGTCTCAAATTAAAAAGGAGGTATTATGCAAAACGCCTTTTTAAAAGCTTTCTATGATGTTATAACGTTGTTCCCCTTGTTGTTCTCTTATTCAAAATATGCCTGAAGAGGTTTTAGATGTCATCCATGCATGTTTTAGTAATTTAGCAATCTCTCCCGGACCTTATTTGACCCCTCCTTGCAGTTTTCCATAAATACAAAAAGCATGAGTCAAAACTGCACACAACAATTTCAAAAATTTGATGTGATCTGCCGTTTCATTTGCAGGATGCAGGCTGATGTGATGTGATAGCTCTCTGAAGGGCAGTAACTTAGCGCGGGAACAAAGGGAGGGGAGATTCAGCGTCAACAACGAAAGTCAAAACAATAGAAGGTAACATAGTGATCTAAATATGTTATCGTTAGCAGTTAATACCTCATAGAAGCAAAACACCCCTGTTTAAAGATGTTAAAACAGGTGAGAAGTCCTGAAAATGTGCAGTAGCTCTAACCACTGAGCCACACAACAGAGTTAGAAGACATTTTGATCCCTAAAATGTAAATAAACACATGCAAACATTTTGATAAGTTTGATTACTAGACATAGACATGATTATTATACATTACCAATGAATAACAATGAGTAACTGTAAAACATACCATTGCAAAAAGTATGATTTAAGTCTCTTGTAATCATATTATTTCACTTCATGCTAATGGGTTCCAGTTGTATAACAAAAAAAGTATTTAGTCACCATTCACCAGACACTAGAATATTATGTTGCTGAGGTTAAAATCAATTAGTATTTTCACACTGTTTCAACAATGTCTCTATATGTTAAACACCATTCTTTAGCTAGATTTATACCATGTCGATGCAATGTTGAAAGCTAAATTTATGGGTGTCTGTCTTAGCTTTTCATTTGAGCAACCTGTGGAGCAGCACTTTAACCCACTCCATATTTCCACACTTCACAGTTTAACCTTCCTGCCGTTCAATCTCTCTATACATTTTGACAGGCATGGTTCCATTTTACAGGCCTAATTGGGTCCTGCTGAGCTGTGGGCTGAAGGTAGAGCCCATCACGCTGTTCGCCAGTGACCTCCGTCATTCACATGACATATCGCATTGCCACTGGGTCAGAGCAGAGGCAGACTACCACAAACTCTGTAATTCAGTTTGGCTGCTAACATGTGAATTGAGTAGGAAGCCATGGCTGATGTGAAAAGCATATTCCGGGCCTTGGAAAGTGCGTGGTGGGACAGGGGGAGGGGAGACTCGGGATGTAGGGGGAATGGGGTGAGGAGGGCTTTGGCAGACGAACTTTCTCTTTCACTCCAAGCGCTGAAGTTGTGTTGAGCTGTGCCAAAACCAACATTGTGTATTCCACCTTGAAGGGACTATAAAAGTGTCTTGCTTTTCTTCAGCTCTATGGATTTCTTTCTGGAGTTACCTCATTCATGCAGAGGTTGGTTTTGCAGGCTGAAGTATTGGTAGTCTGAAATATTGTTCTACAGAAACACTTAATGGACTGTTTCAAATATGTTAATATTGAATAAGACCAGCAAAATATGCACTGCGGTGGACAGATTTAAGAACAAACTAAAGAAATGCCTTATTGCTGTTGATATTATTGCTGACATATAGTTTTTGGTAATTTTTGGGCCTTTATTGTAATACAAAAGCTTCACTATATAAATTCTGGCATAACCTTTTATCGTAATACTATTAAATACAATCAGTCAATTCAAATACTGTCTAATACATTACTAAATACTAATAAAATACAACAATAAATACAATCAATCAATTAAATACTGTCTCACTTCAATTGTATGCTTTTAACTGTATGTTTTAATCGTACTTAATTTGTTTATTTTGTTGTAAGGCGACCGTGGGTGTCCAGAAAGGCGCCTAATAAATAAAATGTATTATTCTTATTTATTATTATTATTAAACATTTGTACATATGGTATAGGTATGGTTTGATATTTGTTGCACCTTATGTTTGCACAGCCAGAAAGTCCTGGGGAACAGATTTCATTGGGTTAATACATATAGTAATACAATAATCAATTATTATTAAGATACACTTACAATCCTAGCATAGTAGCAGTAGCACCAGATCTAGTGGACGTATTTTTGTCAGCCCAGTGCACATCTCTCCTTACTTCACACTTGATCCATCTCCTGCTATTATCAGGCTGTCTTTATCAGAGGACACAGAGATTACTAGCGGCAAACTGGAAAGGCTAAATCGGCGTTAAACCCAATGACCTCCCTACTCCTCCTTTTGGTTTCCACTATAAAATCCATGTACAGAGGCATCATAAAATAACAACAGTGACACAGATAAAGTGTGCACGCAGTCACACAAATTGAATTTAAGATTAAATAGAAAGTGAAAAAAATATTGCTATCACTTATTTACAGCTTACAACAATGGCACATTTGACACAATATTTAGTAATGGAAATGATTGTCTATTATACTCCACAAATGTCCCTGTTGAGCAGATTGTCACAAGAAATGGATTGTTGAGTCTTTTGGCCTTGTTTTTGTTCATTTCTTGATTTAGTTCCTGGTTTAGTATCACTTTGGTCCAGATTTTGATGTGGTGTGTGTGAAAAGACTCCAAGCTATACGTTTTTACTCTCATAACTTTATATTAGGGTTCCACCAAAATGTAATAAAAATGCTGTGCTCTTCTTCCAATTCAAAGTGTTACATTTGAAAGACCCAGAAACATAAATTGGCCAAAGAAACACCTGTTCTGGGGTCTTAGGGGAACTCATTACCTGATGGTGTCAGGAAGGAGGATAAAAGAGCAGTCTTTAAAACAGAACTGGTTTAGGCTGAACAGGCAAAGATCACTTCTAACCTTTGAGCTATTTCTCTTAAATTGCTCACCTATAGGGTAAGTAGGTGATGTTGTGTTCTCATGTGGCTTGCACACAGAGGTCTCTGGAGGACACTGTCTGCCCCCAGCACGGGCTGTTTATTTGAAGGTAATCGTTTTCATTTCGGATGAGCAGCGTTCAACAGGGGTGCATGGTCACTGCGCTGACATATCCAGGGGAGAGTGGGATTTGTGTTCTAATCCTGTTTCCTGCCCCTAAGGCCTGGGAATCAAAGTAGTATCCTGACCAAGGCATGAGCACAGATGTACTCACCAACCATGCCACCAAAGCAGTAGGAAAACTAACTTTAGATCTGAAGTGTATCTGAAAGAATGAGTGGAAAACTGAACTGTTCCATAATATTTTTGGTTTGTTTATACATAGTTGCCATGCAGACATTGCTAAAATAAACAAATACTTTGAAAGTAGCATCTATCAATAGTTTAATATGATTGCTTGTAAGAATTTTGTATTTGTACTTTTGTTAATGCTTCTTCATGCCACTCAACAAACATGGGCTAAGTGCTGAGGTGGCACTTAGTGCTCCCGGAAGTGGAACAGGAAGAACTTTGCAGTAGAACCACAATGGTCGCTGTCGTATTGTGTCCCTGTACAATGTGTAGCTCTCAGGAAGAGGCTGAATCAGTCGTCTCTCACACGCCGACCCCACACCAGCTCAACAAACAATCTATTCACAAGCACTGTCACATTCATTAGCTCCATATCCTCTGTCCATTCACTATAACAGCTCCCAGCCTGTCAAAATGTACCTTACAAGCACAAATATCCATTGTGGTTCTGGGGCTGAAGAAAGCGCTTTAGCTTATACATTTGATACGTTTGTCATTACTTTCCCTTGAGGTCCAACTTTGTGGAATGTAGGAGACAAATGCAGAGAATGCACATTTTTTAGAGAGAAAAACTGCATTCCAAACTGGATTTTTTTAAAATAAAAAAACAATGAAAAATTGTGCCACAGTGGCACAATGCAAAATTTCACTTATACTTTTATTGCAATTGACAGTAATACAAGTGATTTTCAGTAACATCATAACATTTTTACAAGACAGTATAGGCAAAAGCATTGTTATGAGAAACTAGATAACTAATAGTAATGCTAGTCCAGTGCTAGGATAAAATAGATTTTTGGAGGGTATTTCTATGTGAAAGGTAAGTAGAAGTTAATAAAACATGATAGAAACACGCTGGAAAAGGGTATGGCTTCTTTTTAACATTTACTACACATTTCTTTTGTATTCTGTACTTGTGTTCTGCTTGTGGCTTATCTCAGTCAGTTTTTCTGTGAGTGAGACATACACAGATATTCATCTCCATTACACCGGGCTGCTCTGCCCTGTCTGTCTGTGTGGGTCCCAGGTGCCCACAGTGAGTCGAGGGTGCATGGGGTGAGGTCAGGATTACTGCTGACATGAGTCTGAAACAAGCCAGATTCAGATAAACCCAGAGCACCAGGGGCTTTACTGCTCTTTTAACTTCTTCACTCTATAGATGTTGTGTGCTCATGGGTCTGGTTTAAATTTTCAGCTTGTACAATGGATACACTATGCTTTAATGTGTCTATAAAAACAGGAAGCATAAAAGAAAGACATTTGAATGATATGATGTCAGAATAATAATAGCAATACCATTGTCAAATATATATAAGACTTTTTGCACAATTGTAGGCATCGGAATTAATCATTGGTGAACCTCAAGAGGGAAAAGACCAAAGGAAACACATTTTTATTACAGTAAATATTGTTATTTGACTAGTTAATGCATAGTTTGCCATGCACTAAGTGAATGTCTTCCACAAATAGCAGAACCTAAATGTGGTGCTGTGTTATCTGAGTTGTTGGCCTGACAGTCCACAGTCGCTCTCTATCAGCTGTGACTGGACACAGCCGCAGTGGACAGGCGCTCACTAATGCCACTTTAGCTCAGGCAATCCCTGTTTCCTGATTCCACTCAGCCTGAGGAGAGATAACCCTGCACCACAACTAATCCCAGATTAAACCAGAGCAGAGAGCATTGCCACTACTGCCAGTGACCTTTGACCCCTGCATGTCTCCAAGCTCATGCTGACTTGCACATGTACAAACAGTTCTAATCTAGGCCATGCTAGGTTAGGGTTGTGAGCTTTTATTCAGATCAGTCCATTAATGCTGTTCTGGGAAGAGGAGAGAATAAAACACAAGTAAGAAGTGTTGTGTCATACTCAGAGTCTAGTCAGACCTTGTTAATAAAACACTTTGTCAAAAGAGAACGCTGGGTCAGATGTGGCCCTGACCTCTTCAAAGAGAATCTGATTTATTCACACAGGACTTTGTAATGCCTTAGTAATGTTCTGGACTGATAAGAGAGGGTGGTTCATGTAGCTATACCTGAAATTCAGAAACTAGTAAACAAATTAGCTAAGTAATTGGCTTTTCTGAACAAGCTAAGTCCTAAACTATACACCTTGTGGATGTACAACACTAAGGCTTACAGTTTTATACTACTGTACTACTTATACTACTGCTATACATTGTTTATTAATTGAACAATGTACAATATATCAAATCATAATGTTATCATATGATTATTAGACAACTGTTTGAGTTATTCTAAAGCATAACAATAAAACTATATTCTCAAGAGTAACAACATATATACATAATAAAATTCAATTTGAGCCATTTTATTTACGCTTTATTGAAAGGCGTGACAGAGAGACGTCAGGAGTGCACATGGAAATGGAGATAAATGTACCTCCCCTGACCCCCCATGAGTCCATCACACTGGCCTGGCAGTCAGCAGCAACACAGGGGCTTAAGCGACAGGGCCCTGTGATTAGACCATCTCTCCGCATGAGAGCTCATCAGCTCTGACAGTGAATACAAATTGGTGCCATTAGTGGAGGATGGGGCTGAGGGGTGAGGGGCGGGGGCTGACATTGGCTCCTAATTATAGAGCTGGTATAAACACCCTCGTCCTGGTCAGTGGGAGTTAGGAGATGGGGTGGTGGTAACGAGGTGTTGACAGCAGTAAATAGTAAGGTGACAGAGAGAATGCCATTGTGCTTTAAAAGTGTCTCAGCTCAGAAGTGCTGCTTAATGACGTGTGATACAAGCATTTAGTGCATGGCCATTATCAAGGATCACATTCGGTGTATGTGTGGGCAAATGATCATCACAGCAGCACCCTGGGGAGCCAACTCACAGCAACGCAATACAAACAGCATGCCATCAAGAGCAACAGAGTCCCATAGAGTGGTCTGACACCTGGTCAACAGCAGGATCGAGACTTGCGCTCATAAACAGCCACACTGAAGGCATTTGCACCGCGAAACTCTGTTCAAATATTGAATTCAAATCTCTTATGAAAGTCAAATGTTCAAAGTTATCATTTTTAACCACAGCTTTACAAAAATTAAGAATAGAATTTTGTAATAAAATAAATGTATGAATGCTCCTTAATTGCATCTGGCATTAAAGGTCCTATATTAAACAAAATTGACTCTTGTGAGCTTTTTGCCATGTTAGAATGTTGTTACCTCCTCAAAAACATGCCTGGAGTTGTGTTGTGTTTTATTTCTTTCACACATGTTTGAGTAATTCTTTATTATTAGTCTATCTACATCTGCAAAGCTCAAAAGGCTCTGTTCCACCTTGTGATGTAATATAGTAGTAGTTTTGAAGTTACATTTACAGTTACATTTTACATTTTGTTCTTTAGAGATTGGCAATTCCAGGGTTGAAATTATCCAAATGATTCTAGTGAAGATTGAGTTTAAAAAGTGGAGCACTTCCTGTATTACCACATGACATCACAAGGTGGAACAAGAACTCAGCCTAAATATGCAGGGTTTGTGTGATTAACATGTGAATGAAACAAACCACAACTCCAGGTATGTTGGTGACGAGAAAACATTATAACATAGATCAGAAAATAGCATAAAATAGAACCTTTAAACAAAGTACTACATGAGTCATTTTTTGTGGAAATATATAAGGAAAACATATTTGCAGTGTAAGTGTTCGTATTTTACCATACAGCACTGCCTTATAACGTGCTATGACATTTACCAGTATGCTGTAGGCCAGGCTCTTTGGCATTGCAATTGGGTCAGCTCTTTTCTGTGCATTCACATGTTGTGGGCTGTGACATGTCCTATCTGATGTGGCAGCTTGGCCTGTGACCGCTGTATTATTATCCCACAGTGACTAAGCCAAGTGGACGAGCTGCTGGCTTCACGTGCTGCATTAGTTATCACAATGGCATTCTTTTACAACTGTGTCACTTCTGCGCTGCCTTTGAAGAGAAATCCTAGTAAGTGCCATGAACATCGGACATGAGGAGAACGGGTGTGGAGGGAGCTGTTATAACGGGAGTGGCCTATGGCAGTGGATGCAGAGCTGAGTGTAAAAGGCTTCAGTGGGAATAGTCATTTTGTATTATTGGCTGTCCATGTATAAATAAAGGACTTCTATTGTGTATGCAGATGTATTTTAGTACATGCACATTTTAAAGTTTTGCAAGTCTTTTCTACTATTTCCAAGTCATTTTTAAGTTATTGTATGGGGGAAAGTGAGGTCTTGGCTTCAGTGATCTTGATGCTGCATAAATGATATCTAGTTTTTTTTTTTGTTTTTTTTTTGACAATTAACAAAATAATACACTTGAAATTTGGAGACATGTGGGAGATACCACTGTACTGTAAAGTCTCAAAGCCATAAAGCGAGTAGGCCATGCATGTATTTGTGATCTAACCCTTGAGCAGGTCAGTTCATTTTTTATTAAAATACAGAAACAAACTCAGCCCTATCTTGTGGTATTTGTTTTTATTGTATGTCATTTATGCTTTATTTAATTTTAGGCAAAAATGAAAAAATACTTACTACTACCAATTAATACAATGCCATTATTTATTCCATGGTCAAAATGCCATGAGAAAGAAACAATCCTTTTCTTACTTTTTATTGTTTGTAAATGCATACATATAGCAAACTGAATCAAATCAGAACCCACCCAAAATGGAAACCTTACCAGAATTGTCAAAACCTCGACTCTCTCTTTATTGAAAATTCTCGTTCCCACCCAAAAAACCCCATTGTGCACAGCCCCCTTTTGTCTGTTGCTGCTGAATAAGTCATGTCTTAACTGGGGTTTTCCTCCATTAAACTGACATGCTTCCAAATATTTGCCAGTGTTTGATGTGGCACAGTCTGACGCCGCTCCTCCTCCTGTAAATGCCCTAATTATGAGCTACTGCTGCTCCTGCTGCGCTCACCTCGCCCTGACAGGAGCTGGAAAGAGCCTCAGGACTATGTGAGACGCTGGGGGCTAAGCAGGTATTTCTGTCACATTATTATGCACACCTCAGTCCCTATTGGCAGTCCCTGACGTACATACCACGTTTTTAATTAGGTGCACTCAAATATAGCTCCAGCCGTGTTGGAAGACATCAGGTTTGGCATGTGATGGAACAGGGGGTAATAGCATGTATCTACAATCGGGTGGCGATGGGAACATTACACAGTGATCCCAGGTCTTGGCGTATGCATGCAGTCAATCAGGAGCCCAAACTGTCATGTTCATGCATAATGTGGACAGTCAAGGGCTGCATAGTTTCAGCTGACACGTTTGCATTCAAAGATCCACAAACCCTATATAGTGTAAAGTTATAAAGACAGAAATTAGAAAAAACAATTGAAAATGAGAAAAATTGTAAAAGAAAAGAAAACTCCATGATGTGCTCACTGTACAACTGGATGTCCTTAGTATTAGTGCAAATGAAGTTCATGATGGATAAAAGTTACGTGCCAATATGTTACAAATCCAATAATCCACGCATGCATGGATACATTACATTCATGCTCTGTGCTTCCTCCTGCAGTGTTCTTTCATGACATTCACATTTACAAGATAGAAGAGCAGCAAGCAGCAACATGCTCCACAATATTATTGGCTGCAGCTTGCATTGGATTTAATTTCTCAACTTGGGAACCTCACAAATATGTAGTCGGGCGGGGCCCCTGTATGGGTGTTTCGTAGCTGTTGCATGTTGCTCTTTTGGCCTTGTATGTGCAATTTGCAAAGGTATTCAAAATAAGACACTGGCCAAGAAAGCCATATTTTATGTAGTAATGATTTTGTACAATTCTGGTGGTACATGTCACAGTACTATATGTACCATCCTTGAACGATGGCATAACTTGATCTTAAAGCAATGCAGCAGTGTGCTTTATGTCTGATGATTTTTTAGAGTGCAGTGCGTGTCTCTGATCTTTCCCTGTCCAAGCACATGTCTTAAGTAAACCAGGCCCATTGGCTATTTATTCAGGAGGGAGAGGTTTGCTATAACATGCAGAGTTAGGAGAGCTCCACTGGTTAACTGCTATTCTCTAAAGAGAAAAGTTAGAGCAAAGAGAAAGTCATCTCTTTTGGGCTATGTCTAAGAACCTAGAACTGCTTAAAAACAAAGTTTTGGCAGTAACAGCATTTGTGGCTTTTCATATTTAATTATGCAGTTTGTAGATTACAGCAATTTGCACGTTAATTTTAAAACTTTTACACCAAACAAGCACCTTCCAGGCACAACTGTTTAGACAGAAAGGAGATCTAGAGGAATACATGTTGGGTTGTTTATGTGATGAGACAGAAAAGGGAACAAAAGAAAAGTATGACATATATAAGTGTCACACATCAGTTCAAGTATATGTTATTCACTTGAAAGGTGCAGAGAAGCTAAAACATACTCAAAGGTTTTACCACTATGGGAAATGTGTCAATCAAATCTGAACTAACTCCTAAAGTAGTTCCTGGTTGACTTTATTATGAGGTTCACATTGGCATCTACACAGCATGTTCTTTGTACTTGGAAACAGTGCACTTCCCCTCTGAGAAACACCAATTGCTCTATTAGCGGAGAAGGTAGACCACCAGTGCAATCTAATCTACCCCTCTCCACATTTACAGACTATGTTACACTGACACAGCAGCTCTTGCAAATCAGCCAAGGGCCCCAGTGAGATCTCCAATTTTCTCCTGCTTTGTGTTCTCTTGGTGTTTCTGTACATGAGTGAAGTAGATACAGGGGGTGATCCGGTCCACTCTCCTCAGTCTGATGGACACAGACAATCCCTACCTCTCATCATTTCTAAAGGTGATGCTAGTTCCCACATCTCCAAATGCAATACAAGCTAGTGTCCATGTGAGAAGGTAGGAACCCAAGGTGAGTTCAGGAAATGGGATAGATTGTGTAGAATAGAGAGAGAACACTTAAAGTTCCTGCCCATTTAGCATTCCTCCATCACTGTCCCAGGCCTCTATAAATGATACAAAGATGACATATATAGCCAAAGGGCTTTATGGTGTTCAAGAATACCCAACTATGTCTTTCCCCAGCAAACTAGGGTCAGCTTTACCTGTCTTCCAACCAAAGACTGTATATAATTAGACATAGATGGCACGTTACATCTAGGAGGTGAGCATGGACAATTCCGGTTCCATCGATATCGTCATTTTGGTCTTAAAATGTTTGTTTTAACTGTTCACACGATCCTGGTATTTTTTATTTCACTATTTTGTCTGTAAATGAATTCCTATTGCTAATATGGAGCTAGAGTCGTGAGTGTCATTTGACTGGAGCCAAAAGGTATGGGTGACATCACACTCCCTTAGTCCATTTCTTTACAGTCTTCCAACCAGTCATTCTTCATTCATATAAGTGCACTCTCTCGCCTCTCCATCATTTCACTGCCTCAGCCTACCTCTGTCCCTGGTCTCTACTCATCTCTCATCGCCTCATGCATTCTACCTGTTGAGGGCCAAGTGCCAAAGATATATGTAATAAACCTTTCACCACAACTCACTCTGTTTATGTCTGTCCAAAATTACACTATAGACCTTACAGCTGCATGGCAATCACATCAAAATTTGCTGCAAGTTACAAACAGATGTAAAATCATATAAAATCTATAAAAAGCTGGCATCTGGCTGAGCTTTACAGTCATGACCCGGTTAATAGCGGCTCCCTCTCAGCACGTTGCCTTGATCTGTTTTTCTCAGATTTTGCCTTGGCACCTCTCCTTGGGCTGCTCGTGTCCTGCTGGGTAAGTTTCAATGGCTACCCTGAACTCTGGGGCAGCTGATCCTCTTGCCCAGTCTGCTGCTAGGCTAAGTCCTCGGTCAACATTTCATTTAGTGGCACTGCCTGGAGGGAGGCCTGACTTTGGGAGTGGGCTGAAGTCAGCACACAGAATAGGGAGTGATGTGTCTGACCGGGAACGCTTTTACAAATTTGTCCCTAGTCCTTTGTCTGGATCTGGGAGAAAAGCATTTTGAAGTGGTAACACTGATTTAACTGCAATTAAATGTTTTGTTTTAGGTGAATGGGGCAAACCAGAGCACCCAGGGGAAAGCCACAAACATGGGGACGTTTAGTTTAAGTTTAGTTCAAGTTTAGTTCAAGTTTAAGTTTAGTTTAGTTGCTGAAAGTTCATTTTCTAGGGAAATTATTCAGAGCAGTATTCAAAGTTGCATATTATAGTTCAAAATAAAGTGCATTATGCCCAACCAATTGCCACATGGTTCTATGAGTACAACATTACTGCTATATCTGCATGATTATAGTGCCCTTGCTTGAACTTTTTATGGTAGTAAACGGCTTATATCTCAAATATAAATGTTATTGTGTGTTTGGTTCTGTCTTGTTTGGTGTGTAGAATCCCCAAATCCCTCATTGTCTGTCTGTAGGTTTTTGTTATGTAAACTTAGCTTTATTTAATTCATGTTCTTAACAAAGGATATTGGGGATTAGATTTCTTCATGAACGTTACGTTGAATCCTTGCGCCCAAACTTGCAATTGTTTACAATAGTAGTACTTTTGATCTAATTGTTCCTTACACTGAGATCTTCAAAACTACAAGACCAAGCTGCACTACTTAAGTATATTAGTGTTAGTAGGAATACATCTATTACGATAACAGATTTTTAAGTTTGATTATTGTTGATTATTGATGATAAATGATAATACTGAAACTAATGTATACCGCTGACATAAAAGCAGATTTACACCATAAGAACTATTCTAAATGTACAATATAGTTAAAAAACATGACCTGCAATAAATAAATAGCATAATGAAACACTTTGGTACTTAGTCTGCATCTGTAATGAATCCTAGAAATGATTAAGTCAACATTTTACGGCTTAAATCTCATCATATAGATAAAAAATAACCACAAATTCCCCTGTAGTGCAAATAAATGTACATATGATAAATATTGACCTCCCAAAAATATTGTTCCATTTATCATGTATTGAATGATAAGTCACTATAGTAATTATCGTGTCGGGCATATGTGGGAATGCCTTTTAAGTTGTGCTTGGGTACTCCTGACTGTGCAGATTTTCATTGGGTGTGTTGTTGTTGGGTGTTGTGTTGTTATGTTGTGCACATTCCCTCCTCCAGCTTTGACTGATGGGCCCATCCAGCTACATTATGACAACAAACACATTTAGGAGTTACTGACAGTTTGTTGGAGGAGTCTTTGCCCTGGCTGTGTGTCCACGTCACATAGTCTCCCTTTGTGGCTCCTTCCACAAAGCAGTGTGTTGGGGCTCATCATTCAACTGGAGTTTCTAATACAAATAATCACATGGTATGACCACATGCTGCAGTCCACCAGTGTGGCCATCTGACAGCTGTCCGTCACAGAGCCGCCCCAGCGTTATTAAATAAAATTAGATAAATATAGCGTATCTAATGTTATTAATGCATGCTTATTGATGTAACCTCTATGTTAAATTTAGCTGTGGCTGAAAGGAAGGGCAGTATCAGATTCCATAGGGTGAGTGTTTAAAAAGGTCTGGAGAAGATGTTTATTTTAAGACCCAACGGCGGACATGATTGTGGCTATACATGTTTTGGTCTCCGGACTTCTTCCTCAAAAGCCCCTCTGGAATGTTTGGGAGAGACAAGCCGTAGCAATAAAACAACAAAAATACACATGTTGGTTCCTTGTGTCTGGCAAGTTTAGATGTTGAGATTAGAAAAGTTCATTAATCATTTGTCATTTGAAAATCTTAGTTTCAACACATAATAGTGCCTGTGGTTACAAGCACATTCAGAATCAGATTATCAGATTTCTTTGGAGTTATACGATTATTAAAATGACATGTAAACAGCTAAATCATCTGATATCTTTCTAATCATGGTCCTTCTAATTACTCACATCAGATTTTGTGGTTTGCATGGTACTTAAGCAATTTTAATGGGCCAGAAATCAGATTAAAATCAACTGCAGCCATTTTTTCACTGTTTAGGTAATTGCAAACCATTACATTTCATATATGCCCAGTGCTTGTCATGCTACATTTCCTTTATTTATATCAAAAAGTGACTAGCCAAGCACCGCTACCTGCATTTTACAGTTTTACAGTTGGATTACCTTTACCACCCTGGAGTTTGTTAAATCAACACATATAAACTTTGGCTTGTCTCAAAGTTTACTTCTGATCCCGAATGATGAGAAGTGGTCCTGGAGTTTGGCTGAGACCTCAGTGTTTGTCCAATAACAGGCGACTGCCACCCTCCACTGCCTCTCCCCACAGATAGTGCAGGAGTGTGTTTGTCTATGGTGTGGCATGGGGCCCTGTGCTGTCTCTGTGGTGGCCTCTCTGCCTCGGCCTGTACGCAACTGTTGAACCCGAGCGAACATATCAAACAAACACTCCAACGCAGTGCTGCAGGGAGATTGGGTTACTGTCGACATGAGGGGACGTGCCAGGAGCTTTGTGTTCGGAAAGGTGCACACTCCTATGACCTTCTAATGGCTATGGTGATCTACTGTGAAAGACGTAAGGGGTGTATGAGAGATAGCTATGCAGTTATAATAATAATGTTTAAGTATTGTGTGAATACATGGTTTTATAGGTTTGTGCTTGTCTATTTTGGTCCATCTAACTTACAACAAAATGTATTCATGCACCACTTTGCAGTAGCTGTTGTAGTAATGTGGAGACAAGACCATAGAATGATTATTGTTGTCAGAATCTTGGTTTTTGGTTCTATTCTTAAATAAACCCACTTAGTGATGCACCAATATTGACAATTTTGGTGGATTGGATATTAGCTTCCAAGTTACTGGTTCAGCCGATATTCCATTTTTGGTCTATAAATTGGTGTAATAAGATGATTTACTGGCCAGTGTTGGCCCAAAACATGCCATAAGATTAAACTTGTGTTTTTACAAAGCTGTTCTGTTATTAATACATTGTATAAATGATAACTGTCACAAAACATATTCGGATATTTTTTGCCTTATCCTGTTCGTGATTAAAGGAAATAAATTATATTACATCTCAAAGCTAATTCATCTTTCCAAACAGAGTTTGGCAGGTTTGTCAAAAGAATGTGCACTTTACTTGTTGTTAGTGGTTGTTGGTTGGCAAAGGTACAGTTTCACATCTGAGGCCAACTACAGGAATATACTAGTACTTAGGGCTGCAAGCTCAGTTTGAATGAATACTATTAGCAAAAGACTGTAATATTTATTTAAGTACTGTCATTTCTTCCACTAATAACAAATTATATTTTTTTTAAATATAAAAAATATATATAAAAACTGGTAGTTTAGATCAGTACAAACATGTTCTAAAAAGTTATTCTTATTTGCTATATTTCAGTTTTGTCAATTTTTTTTGTCAATGTCTGTCAAAACTTAGAAGAAAAAAAAATGTAGTTCGATATTTTTCTCAAATCTTTCAGCCCTAATGCCCTCTAGCAGTTTATAGAGACAAGGCACCCTACACAGCATAAGCAGCAGATGAAAGTCCATTGCACATGAACAAACATAACCGGCAATACTGAAATTTTGAAGCCATTTGTCTCTGTCTGGCCATCAAAGAAGTCTATTGTTGCATGCTCAGAGCTCTCTTGTCTCTGAGGAGGTATTAAGCCGTCAGCACTATATGACGGACACTCAGTCGCACTTGTCTGGGATGTGCAGGGTTGAGTTTCAGCCGTGTTAGTGGAAAACCATCAGATAATAAGAGTGGCTGCAGCTTGGGGAATGTCTGCAGAGTGTATGTACTGTCAATGTCATTAACGCTTGTGTATCTGTCTGTCTGTGTCTGTGCAGAGCTGAGGTCCACCGGCACTGCCCATCACTTTGCCTTCCTCCTCAACACCACCGACTACCGCATACTGAGGATGGACGAGGATCATGACCGCATGTATGTGGGCAGCAAGGACCACATCCTGTCTCTAGATCTCCATGACATCAACAGGGAGCCTCATATTGTAAGTTGTGTATCACTTCTTAAGATGATGATTTATATATTGTCTATCATGTTCTATCAAGGCAAGGCTAATTTATTTGTATAGCACAATTTGCACACAAAATAATTTAAATTGCTTTACAGATTAAGAAAGACATTAAAATTACAATACAGACAAATAAATATATAAATAAATATAAATAGTGCAGAAAAACCTTTCATTCATGCACAGCTAAACAAAACAAAGTTGTAGAGGCCTGTCTCTTATTTCAGGAAGACTGTTTCAGATTTTAGCTGCATAAAACTGAAACATTCTCGATTCCCGATGTTTAGTCCTACGTCTGGGCACCAGCAGGAGGCCAGTCTCTGAGGTCCTCTGAGTGCGAGATGGTTCATATAGTCAGAGATGTATGCATGATGTATGTACACATGGAGACTTTAACACAAGCAGAGCTGCTTTAAAGTCTATTCTCTGAGCCACAGGAAGCCAATTTAGAGACCTGAGCATGGGACTCATGTTTTTGTACTTCCTGGTTCTAGTACAGGCAATGAAAAATATGTACACCATTTTATTTAACCCACAATGTATAGATCAGTCACTCAAATCTACTCAGAGCTATAAATTCTTGTTACCTCGCTGTATACAAATATCACTATGGCTTGACAATAAGAAATCATGGACAAAGTTTACACGCTTTTAGTCCTCAGCCTTCTTTTTTAGAGCTACATCCCTAGTTAAGATGGAGCTAATATAACATTCCTATATAAGTAGCCTATATTCTTACTAAATTATACTAAACTAATTATGTTTTTTTCCTGACCATTTATGGTTGTTTTTAGTTAGATGTACTGCAGCTGCAAAGTTTTACATACTTTTGATCAAATTGTTATATAGTATAAATGCAATACCTTATTACATTAGTATCTCACTATATCCCTAACATAGTTTCACTTACGACATATACCTCAAAATACAAAGATTTCCCTTGTGTCAAATATTCAATTGCATAGTCTTCCACCAACTGCCTTTTTTTTCTCTTCTTTTTTTAAAGCAAACTCAATTTGAGTTTTTGTTGGAACTCTTTTTCTCACATCACCTTGTTAAAACCATAATTAAGTTATGACAATCCCTCTAGGTCTAATATTGGTCTGGCTGGATATCCCTATTGCAATTGTAGCCTTGATATGCAATAAATATCAGCGATGTGTGACAGGTTAGGCTGAATAACCACCTCATTTCGGCATTTACAGATCCACTGGCCAGTGTCTGAACGCAGAAGGATGGAGTGCCTTGTGAGTGGGAAGGAAGCCAACGTAAGTAACTGCCCAAACCTCAGTAGAGCTGTTTATCAGACATGATTTAACATAAAGTCAATGTCCTGTCACGAAATAGAATGGTGCTAGCATGTTTTAAACTGCTGTAAACGGATTGTGCTAATGTGAAAGTGTCATTAAATAGTCTTTACCTGTACAATTGGCACTATAAAAATCCTGTTTCCCCACTTTCTGGCCAAGGAGACGGAAATGATATGCTCTAGTGACAGCTTTAATGTAATAATCTGCATTATAAACAGTTTTTACCGTAAAAGTGCCATTTTACAAGTGTAGTGTTAATATAATGGACAGTTTAGTGAATTACCTCTTTATTTGGGAACAGGATGAGTGCGCAAACTTCATCCGTCTGATCGAGCCATGGAACCGGACACAGCTGTACGTGTGCGGGACAGGAGCGTACAACCCTGTGTGTACCTTTGTCAACCGTGGACGCAAGCCACAGGTGAGCTAATGCTACTGTATGGAGAAATAAGTGAAAACTGTAAGGAAATATTTGGGGATTGAGATTAAACATTCACAGAACAAGTTATTAGATCTATTAAAATACAAAGCTAGATTCCAATTTCTGAGGATATGTATAGTCTGACGGTATCAAACCAAATGTGGCTGCGAAGAAAAAACATTGCATACTTCTGCAGAATCAATGAACAAAGCACTAAACTTAACCTGAGGCAAGAAATTAGATTTTATTTGTAAATGTCAGATGACCAATTTTTCCATTTCACATGCGTCACAAAAAAAAAAGAAAAAAGATGCACAAACATTCTTGATTCTGGATCAAAATGCAACAAAGAGACCAGTTTGATATCTCTGTATAAAATATAGATATCACTCAGGATATGGCGTTCAGGGTGTATAATCGATACGTTTTAAGATACATAACCAAAAGAAAAACTAAAATGTGGTCTATTCTCATGGTACTTTTGAATTTCACCTTACATCAGATTGACTTTACAAGACTTTTGCTCCATCATTAGTGCAGCTCTCAACTCCACATCTCCAGGTTTGGCAGAGCAGAGCCTGACCACCACACAGCTGTTGTCCCCAGTGAGCATTTAAGGCCATACTCTGTTTAGTCTCATAGCACTTTACCAGGAGCACTTGGATTACTTAAACAGGGTCAGCCATTACTGCATTACTGCTTCTTGATACTCCCTCTAAACACCTCACTCTGACTTAAATATCCCACTTGTTCTTTAATCCTGACCTGGGGAGTTGAGAATAAAAAAGTGTGCATTCTGCTCCCTCACAGCAACAGTGTTGAGTTTACCTTTTGTGCCCCTGGGCTTTGGTATTATTGTATTCTGTATTTGCTCACCGGTCCCGCCAGCCTACACCAAGGGCTGTGGTAGTTGGAGAGTGGGGAAACTTATTAGCTGCTAATGGAATGTTCCAGATTTAATGAAACAATGTACATACACCTCAAGAGAATACTTTCTATATAAGGTTTTTAATTTAAATTTTTGTCCCTCTTTGATTGAGCTTGGAAAGATGGTGTAAGGATGCATAAAAGAGGAGAAACAATGATCCTTTTGCCACTGCAACACTGTCACATTTCTTCCAATGCGTATCTGTTAAGGTTGTTTACACTTACTTCAGTTGGCGCGGTCTTCTCACTGGCGGGGTAACTGGTAACTGGTGTTGATGTGTCCTGTTATAGAGCTCCATGTATCTGCAGATGGCCCAGGCCCGGGGGAGGGCTAGCCGCGCAGCAGAGCCCAGCGCGGTGCACGAGACTCTGGGAATAAAGGTGCGACGTGGGCCCTCGCCCTGTTTTCAAACCGCGCTCGTACTCACCAGCAGCATGCTAACTCACTCCATATTCCCCAGCATGCTCATTTCATCATGTTAATTAATGTCACATTGTCTTTCTGTTGACTTCTTTGTTCATTTGTGCCTGTTTTGTGTCATTTTTGTGCATTTCATTTTTGCTTGCATGTGCAGATGATTATTTGAAAAAAAATATACAAAAGAGACCAGAAAGCTAACCTAAACAATGGCACTGGGCAGTTCTTTTATCTTGAACAATGGAAATGTCTCTCATTAAAACAATTATGATAGAATATAAGATAGATAGTATATAAAGTGTTATATTAAGATATTATCCTGAACATATTTGCGTTTGTACAGCCATGGCCCACCACGTAAAACCTTCTTTTATGTCACCTGATAAATAAGACGACACACCACTATAACATTCACTGTCTTTACACTGTTTTTTATATATATATATAATTATGACCAATGAGAATGCACAATTGGATAGCACAGTATATGTATCATCCTCTCTTCTCTGATCCACTACTGACTGACAGTCACAGAGATGCCTCCATTTCTGTTCAGGAGAAGTTCACGGGGGGTTGGTCCTTTGTTGTGCTCGGTGAGGTGGGCCAGAGGACGTGAGCACTAATTCGCCCCCTTGACAAATGCTTTCTCCAATACGAGTTCCCTGAATCCCAGCTGTTGTGCATGCAGCTATTCCATGTGCCCTGAGCCCTAGTCACTCCACTGCACTGTACCAGATTATATTGTCAGCAGTGGTCCCAACAGCCACAGCACTGCAAGACTGGAAATGTGGCGTGCAGCGTATTATGACACACTGTCACAGCAGAGAGCCATCGCATAGATTAGATATTCCTCCTTTTCTCTGCATGTATTTTTCTGTATGAACACTCGCTCATTATTCAAATACTTTTTTCCCATCAGGCCATGGAGCTCCCACAGGGTTAGAGAGCTGCTCCGCTCTAACTACACATGGGAATCGCTGTGACAAGATAAAGACCACTGAATTTATTGCTATCTCGCTCTGATTTTCCCATTTCAGGAGGAGATCTTCCACTTGGAACCGGGCAGAGTGGAATCAGGGAAAGGGAAGTGCTCGTACGATCCAAAACTCAACAGTGTGTCCGCCCTGATCAGTGAGTATGAGAATTAGTCTGCTTGACCTCTCATGATGTTTTAAAACAATAAAAAAACATTTGTGCTTGGTGTTGCTCCATAATAAGTACATAATTGGTCAAATTGTTCAAAAATTATTTAATTACGAACTAAATACATTTTCTCAGTGCACACTTAGGTCAGACTCAAGCATCCTTGCTAGTTCCCACGCAATGAGCTGCTTCAAAAAAATCACTCAGGAGTTTTACTTTTTAATGTTCAATATAAAAATAAGTGATAAAATAATTGGTGAATTTTGATGGACAAAAAAGTGATAAAGTATTGGGACTGCTGCCATACCAATTACCAATTCAAAACATAATATTTATCTTACACAGTTGTCTAGTAATTTACCCCATGCTTCAAACACATAAACATTAAGGACCCGCACTATTACTGCTACTAAAAGATGCCATAAAGTGGAGAGGCTGCATTATTTTTTCTCACCTGTCAGTGGCCACTGTTGTGTTGTGTGCTGTTCAGTTCTCACTGGGCATGTGCCGAAGTAATGAGGGCAGTTTTAGAGCACACAAGCATTTCATAAATTGTGCCGTTTTTGAGCCGCATGTTAAATCAGCCAAATCATGGTGTTTTAATTGGCTCCCAGTCAACAGCTATGCACATTCTTCACCCATTTAGAAAGGTTGTAAGCGTCTATAAACGTGTTTCTTTGTAATAAATGACCAACTTTAATAGCCTATACAGCACTCTTTCTCAGTCCGTTAAAACAATATCGGTGCACATAAATCTTCCCAGGAAGTTATTAGGAAACTGCAGGCGGGCCATACTGTACAGTTTTGTTGCCCCAAATTTGCAAACATCCTCTACCAGCGCTCCATAAAGGCATAAATAATGAGACTTGTGTATGTGGCTGCTTTGTTAAGCCACAGGAAGGCAAGGTGTGGGTATCCAGCTGCTGCCAGGGAGCTTTGAGCAGGTGGGACTGTCATAGCTGAGAAATAGTCTGAAAAACTGTCCTCAAACCATTCTCCTCAATGCCATGGTCGTCAGGGGAGATTGATGGCATGTCGTTAAAGCATGTGTGGATGGAAGTCTGTGTAATGCGCTAGCCCATGGTCAGTATGCTATCTATTGTCAGGATTCTTAATCTTTATCTACAGTAACAACAGTGTCCCTTGTGTGATGCTAACTCGTGGAGCAGGGTGGTGTAGATTCATCTCGGGCTGTCACAGTGTTAATGTGGGGAAAGCAGTGGCTGATTTACTCCCATAGCACAGAGTGATCGCCTTACAGGGTGGCAACTGTGAGAAAAGTGGGTCTGAGGGGGTGACCTTGAGCAAATGGACAGAGGACAGCAAAAATAAGCAATAGATTAGTAGTAGTGTGATGTGTAAAGTGGGGGTTTGTCTCTACACTAGATGCAGTAGATATAGATAGTAAATATAGATGATAAACAATAATATTGAAACTAAATTATGCCAATGACACAAAAACCCTAAAGCAGATTTACACCCCAAAAACTAAATCTGCAATATTGTTTGAAAAAATGTAATGTAATGAGTCATACAAGTTATTAATTCAACATTTTATGGCTTAAATCTTATTATATAGCCAAAAAATTACCAAAAAATAATAAAAAAAATTCCCAGTAGAGCAAAGAAAATGTGCACACGATAAATATTGACCCCAAAAATGTTCCATCGATCATATATAACGATAAGTCTATATGACAGGCCTACCTTTTTTTTAATTGTCAATTTTGGACCATTTTGGACACAAATTTGACATTGTGACTTGGAAATAACAACTGATGATGACTTTGCCGTCTTGCAATGTGGAGACTGCAGATGTACATTGAGTATATGAAACAAAAGCTGAACTGTCTTGTGCCAAGGGCGGCGCTGGAATAATGTCAGAATGGAGGAATGTAGCTCAAGTGTTTTCTCTCCTCCTCAGATGGGGAACTCTACGCGGGAGTCTATGTTGACTTTATGGGAACGGACTCGGCCATTTTCCGCACTCTGGGGACAAAGACGGCCATGAGGACAGATCAGTACAACTCCAGATGGCTCAACGGTAAAAGTGACACTGACAGTCCTTGAATACTCTGTTCTACTTTCAGCAAAATGTGTTTCACATATGATACACTGTCATTATTTTGCTTATTTCTACGATATTATCACAATCATTTCTACCTACTGTTACTATCTTTATATTAATACTGCAGTGCTTACAAGTGTTAATACTATAACTATAACAAGTATTTGCTTCTACTATAATTTCAGACGGCACTATAAACTTTATTGGCGCATCTAGTACTTTGTAAATGGCGACCTAGAATTTCCCCAATGACAAATAAAATTCTCTTATCATAAAGCCTATCCACAGGTCTAGAATGATAAAAACTAGGACAATTACCATAACGATTAACAAACAAGAAATAATTATTTATTTTGAATTGGACAAAGCACTCAAAATGTTGCATATAACAGGAAGCTGGAACCTATAAATAGCCTATATAGGGTAGGGCATATAGGGTATTTATTCTGTAACTATCTAAAATATAAACAGATATTTTAGTAGGGTGTAAAAATGTACACAAGAGTACCTTCTTTCAATATTTAATGACCACATTGTCTTTTTCCCACATATTCACAACAACATTAGCTATGCATTTTCACTGTAACCCAAACATGACATTCTAAGTGTTTTTACTTCTTCTTCGCAGATCCCACATTTGTTCACGTGCACCTCATCCCTGACAGCGCCGAAAGGAATGATGACAAGCTGTATTTTTTCTTCCGAGAGAAGTCGGCGGAGATGGGCCAGAGTCCGGTGACCCAGTCTCGGATTGGTCGCATCTGCCTGGTGTGTACACAGTGGACTCTCTATTTGTTTTTTGGCTGTAAACATTAGAGAGGGGAAAGGCCCTGCTCCAAGATGAAAACAGTCCTCAGGCAAGCGAGCCCTGCATCCGAATGTTTATGAGCGCAGAGATAGTGTTTGGCCAACGCTGACGTGCTGGAATCCACATGTGTCTTTAACCTTCCTGTCTACAATGCGTCCCTCTGTCTGAGAGATCTGACCTTTGAACTCTGACCTCATGATCTACTAACCTCTTCGCAATGCTAGACAAAAATATTTCAAGCTTTCAAGCATAAAAAGTCACATCCAAATAACTTCTAACCCAAGCCTTCAGCTAAGTATAGTCACTATACTACTTATGTGTTTTGAGGTGTAAAAACTGCATTTTCCATGGAAATGTGTCTGACCCCATGACAAATACTGGCGCCCTCGAAGTGGGCTTCACGGTGGACCTCCAGAAACAATCTCTTGTGATTGTTATTCTGCTACACATCTGGATGTTCTTATTGCCATTTTCCACACACACCAACAAAATTTGCTCAGCTGTATGTAATTGCTTTGTGGATGGGGAACAGCAAATTGTACATAGAATTATTTTGCAACATAAGAATTTGGTTTTCATACCCAATAGTGCATCATGGTTAAACTAAAAGTAAAAACTTCCTCTAACACTAGCGAGATTATTTGCTAATACCTTATGTAACTGTAACTAAACATTAAACTACCACATACTTCATATTCACTACCTTGTCCTTGGTGCCAGATGGACAAGTGTGTATTGCTCATCCCATCTCCTCCTTATATCTCCCTGACTTTATGAACCATACATTGGGCTTTAAGCTGTGTGTAGGAGGAACCACCTGGTCAATGTATGTATACAAGAGACTAAATGAATAGCGTTGGTTGTGTGTCCTCTCGTACAGAATGACGATGGAGGCCACTGCTGTCTGGTGAACAAGTGGAGCACCTTCCTGAAGGCCAGGCTCATCTGCTCTGTCCCCGGGGCTGACGGCATGGAGACGCACTTTGATGAGCTCCGTAAGTTCAAACAGTTGATAAGAATGTTACTGTTTTGTGTTAAAGGTGCACTGTGCTACTTTTTGTGGTGCAGGGTTCGCAAACTCTTTGTTTCCATGGAGAAGTCTTTGTTTTGCCTGGAATTTTCTAAAGCATGGCATGAAACATATCCGTTTCCAAAGAGACACAGCAAGTGAGGCTACAAGGCCAAGTTACAGGTCAGATCTGTGGCAAGGAAACTAAGATAGACTTTGCAGGCAAAACAGTAACATCTCCATGGAGACAATTAGGGGGCAGACCTTCGGCCGGAAAAGTTGCATAGTGCATTGTGCAGTTATTTCTGGTATTTAAACGTAAGCCAAAACACACATAGATCATGATTTCTCCTTTTTAATTGGAAACTGTGATTTTTATTTACAACTTAATCGAAGTGAATCCACGGACTTATAGTTCAAAACTGAAGAAATGATCCTCTGCAGCCGGCCGTATCTCATCATAATCGTTGCAAGCAGTGGATTTACATGTGCCTTCATTTTGTTTTTAATACATACAGAGCTGTAGGCAGGGGTAGGGGATAGGTGAAAACAGAAATTCTGAGCACTAAGCAGCTGGCTGATGTGGTGTTCTTCCTCCTGCTTTTACCATTATATAGGTCATATGACTGTGAACATACTCTTTGCACTGAACTGCACTTCATTTTCAGATTAACTTCTTCATGTCGGTTTGAACAGATCAGATCCCTCCATTGGAATGTCTGAGCGTTCACTGTCCCTCTCCGTGTCACCCATCTAATATAAAGATATATTAGTGATAGCCCTGGGATTTCTTCTATTTTTAACCTCCAAGAAATGACTGACTGCTATTGCTGTTGATAATTGTTGACTCTGACCTAACTTAAATATGAAATATGTAAAAAATGTTTGAAGCAACAAATAAATAGCTGAAAGAACCAATAATTACCCATAGGAGTTAGTTATTCAACCCTCTAGAGTTCAAATCGTATTGCAAAAATGCCCAAAATGTCCCCACTTTTACAAATCATGTCCCAAAATATATTATTCCAATATATTATTCCAGCTTTCATGGACTGGTGCTAAGTCAATATAGTAATTATCACGACAGGCCTAGAAATATGTCATTCTCTGCAGGCCTGTTGACAGAAATGTCAGGCCTTGGAGCAAGAAACCTCATATGAGCCCCCTCTAGTATAAATTATAAGGAAGAGGGGCCCCCCGATCTATTGTCCTGCTTCTCTGTTTACGTCTGAGTAGAAAACTGCTCCTGAAATGTTTTTGTTTTGCTATTTTTATTGTATTTCTTGGAGCACATTGCTGCTGCTGGCCCTGGATTGTTAGGCTATTGGTAGGATTGGTCATTGGCAGAACACTGGGGCTGGAAAATGAATGAGCGGCGACAGTCTTGACACTTGGGGCATTTTGGTAAAGGAAACTTCCCAGAGAGACGTCAACTTTACCAGGCAACACTGGAGGGGATAGTAAAGTGAATGTGACCGGGTTTTATAGTAATGGGGCCATGTTTACAGTCTGTTTATGAAGCTTTTAAACATGCACTATTTGGTTTCATTGGTGAACACAAACATGCTAGAATGGTAAGAAGGAGATGGTAGACAAAACTTGAAGCAAAACCAAAACTATTTCTGCATCAAAAATCAAAGGATATTGCAATTTTTTATAAGAAAAATCACAATAGGGGATGAAGGAGTTTTGTTGCATGGGCAAATATTGTTTACTATGTAGTTCATAGGCCTCTGGTCCTTTAGTCGATGGTGTTTTAATCAATCAAAATTTGTATTAATCAACTAATCACTTTGTTTATATTAAAATGATTTATATGGAACAACAGCAGAAAAGAGAAGTTAGCGAGTGAGTTAGATGGTATTTATATGTAAAAAAAAAAAAAAAAAAAAGCAGATTAAACTCATGATTCACAAAATTAACCTGTCTTTATATACGGTAAATGCATTCTTTCTTAGTAGTTTTTCTGCATACATTGTTGTTTTGCAGATGTGGTCTTGTGAGTGCAATTGGGTCATATACAGATAGAGATTTGTAATACTTTTGGGAGCTTTTGCCATGTCCCCTGTTTAATTAATTACCGGTAATAAATCAGCAGCATCTTTTGTCGACCAAGACTTTATTTAGTCGACTGCAGCCCTTTGTAGGTAGTAGGTTGTATTAAACAGGCTATAAGAATACAAATTCAATGATGAAAATTTTATAGTTTTTTATTGTTTTTTTTTTCTGGGCAAACATGGAGAAAATAGAATCTGGTCTTGCTTAAGTCGTCCCGGTTCTGTTGGCAGAGCTGTTTCTTCAAATAATCAAAATTCAAAAAATTCAGTATAACCTTCTTTTAAAAAAATGAAGATAAGAACTAAGTAAATAGTTGTATTTCTGTTAGAGGGGTTAGTATATGAAACAATCTGAGTGGTGATCAGAAAAAGTTTGTAGAAGTCTTTAAAAGTCTTTAAAAAAGCTCTTTAACGTGTTATGTTTTGATAACTATAGAGCTCTGGAGTGATTGAATTATGCATTAAGTTTAGTTTTTTTAAATTTATTTTGTCACTGATATATACAGTAAGTCATAAGTGAAATTGTGAATACCAACTTGCTGTTTGCACGCTGCTTTCTTTCTTGGAATTCTGTCATTGTTTAATAGGGTTAAGGCATTATAAGCACTTTTTACTTCAGCCTAAACCCTTCTGGTCATGATCCATGGGATTGTAGTCTATGTTTTTTGTTTTTTTGTTTGTTTTTTTGTAGTTCTGCAAAATTACAAAATAAACTACTACTGCTACTATTATCATCTATCTACTATCTACTATTTTAATCATGTGCCATTGCCCCTAAATATTGATCCACTTTGTATTCAGAATAGTCAGTTCTGTATTCTCTGCTATGCCCTACCAAGGTTTTGACCACTCGTCGTAGTGATGGTAGCCTGTCTGTGGACGGGTGTGACTTTGTTGTACCTTGCAGAAGAAGAAGGATGTGCGGTAGTGGCTTTACTTGTCCTGAAATGAGCGCATGGCTGTAGGGAGTCCTGCAGGAAAGAATCGTCCACACTCCTCGATGTATCATTCTATCTGTACAGTGTTCTGACAGCTAATTCCTCATGCTAGTCTATATGGGACAGCATACATAAATCTGAATAGTACTTGCTGTGTCTGGTTCTTTCACACATACAAGAGTGGTATATAGTCATATTTTTAGCTTCTCCCCGATGCCGTGCACTTGTTGACTTTTTACAGCACAATCATTTCCCTCGCCACTTCCTGTTCAAGAGCATACTCCATTTTATATGGAATGTCCTTGTCCCACACTAAAGCAGAATAGCCGAGCAGAAAAGTTGCTATTGCTGGTAAACATAAAAAAGAAGATAACTATCATTTGTATTTGGCAAAAACCTATTATTTTACACTGCTCATGTTGTATATTGTTGTGAAATAAGGATTAATAATCCCTAAAAATATTATTGAATATATATATATATATATATATATATATATATATACTTTTATATATATATATATACTTTTTTATTTGTTGATTTCAAATAACTAATATACATTGTTGTTGAAACCATTAAAATTGAGGTCAAGAACAGTAAATAAGAGTCTCTATCATGAATACAAATGTTATTTCAGGACTGTCACATGTACTGTATTAACATTGTCTAAACCAGTGTCCAAAGCTCATGTCTATTAAATAGATTTAGTTTAAATATGAAACATGTAAAGCAGGTAAACAAAATCTCATGTCTGGCTAAAAGAAATGCATTTTTAAACTAAAGACAGAATGAACCTTTGCCAAAGAAAGGGCACATCTGTCTGAGTGATGCCTCCTTGAAAAACTCATGATTTGTACTGCAACAACACAGGCTGGAGCGTGGATGTCTTTTGGGACAGAGGAGACATTTCCTTTCTCTCACAGTTGTAGACATGAAGGATGGGCCCAAGGTTCCCCACTTTTCATGTTTAAATGTTCACATCTTTACCCCAGAACGCTCAGGTTCCTCACCGGATATGTTTCTCCAGTCTATTCCAGTCTAGACTGCAGAGAGAAACTTACTGCTTTGTTTGGATTTGGTTTTACCACCAGTATGTTAAACCTCTCTTGCTTCATGGCTTTAATTTATAGCAAAACGGAATGGATGAAAACAAAAACAGAAACATTTAATTCATTTTCCAGAAACAAAAGTGTATTCAAGTGCTAGAGAATAACGTGTTCCTAGAAGTGGCTGCTAAAAGTCATCTGTGACAAAAGCCTTTCTGAGTGTGTAAATATTAGCAGGGCCTCTTGGCGTGAATGCACCAACATGATTTCTCTCTTCTCTTTGCAGGAGATGTTTACATACAGCCAACACAGGACACAAAAAATCCAGTCATCTATGGAGTGTTCTCTGTCTCCGGGTTAGTGCTGTCCAACAGCCAGTAAAGTGTAATAAATTCAGCTGTATTGAGAATGAATGGTAAGACTTTTATGCCTTTCTTCTCACAGCTCTGTGTTCAAAGGCTCAGCAGTCTGTGTGTACTCTATGGCCGACATCCGCATGGTCTTCAATGGACCTTTTGCACACAAAGAGGGTCCCAATTACCAGTGGGTTGCCTATACAGGAAAGATTCCATACCCTCGCCCTGGGACGGTCAGTATTATCACACCATATACCAAGACTCTCCACATTCTCCATTTATATTTGGGTCATCTACCATTTGTTTTGCCTTACAGACATAAGGGGGCAGTTACTAATAGTGTTCACTTAAAATTAAAGGCTCTGTACCAGATTTATTTGAGCAAAATTTGTCTTGCAACTGTACAGATATATTGTATAAGCAGCTCTTGAGATCAAAATAAGTCTACTGTGTGCTGTCTGCATTTCATTAGCATGCTAGTTCTTCCTCTCTGGTCTCAGAATTGTAAAAAGTGCATTTACACACATGTTTAATGTATAAGGAATAACTTTGTACCATTGCAAATGGTTTATAATTAAGTAGTTCTGTTTTTCACATGATTAAAAAAGTAAAAATGAGGTACATCACCGTTAAATACTTATTCGTGAAACACTGAATTTAGTTCAGTGAAACACTGAATTTAGTTCATCATTTATCACAAAAAATTTTGTAATCAAAATGCTGCCTCATAATGCTTGATTCTTATTTATTATTTTCTGTGTGTATTTTCTCTATATCCACATGTATTTATTGTGTTTCATTCTGTCCTTCAGTGCCCCGGAGGTACCTTCACCCCGAACATGAAGTCAACTAAAGACTACCCCGATGAAGTGATCAACTTCATGAGGAACCACCCAACCATGTACAACTCTATCTACCCAGTGCACAAGCGCCCCCTGGTGGTTAGAACCAACGTGGACTACGAGTTCACCACCATCACAGTGGACCAGGTGACTGCAGCAGATGGCAACTACGAAGTCCTCTTCCTGGGAACTGGTAAGTGTATTTTGGGTTGTAGAAAAACAAAGGTACAATATTTAGGTTCTTTTTGATTGACAATTGCATGTCTTTGATCATTTTAAATTGTGCATGCCAGTGTCACAGTGAATAATGGTTCAAAATCCCAGACTCAGAGATAAAGCCCATGTAAGCAGCGGCCTGTCTTCTCTACAGTCATTTATCATTTAGAGCATTCTTTGTGCCACTGCAGACCCCATCTCAGGGTGCCTTTTCATCTGTGAACTGACTGTACCTGCAGGGCATGGAGGGGCAATTACTTCTCTTAGAAATACCACTTGTTTTCAATTCTTATTTTCTCACATGGTCGCTAATAGCAACATTTGATGGATGTGCTACAACTATAATGATCAATGGTCAAAACTAAAACAATGGACTATCTCGTGGTGCTGGTTGTTTTGTTCTTTGCCCTGTTTCATCCACAGTATCATTTCTTACGTTTACTATGAAAACATGTTGGTTGCTCCTGCCATCACCATTTAAAACACCACATTCTCATTTATAAAATGACAAAAATCTTAGTGTATATGATCCCTCTAAAGCAGGCTTTTTGTTCATTTGGCAGCTTTTGAGTCCTTTATTCAGAAGTCAGAATATATCTCAGTTATCCCACCCAACTGGGACACTGGATGAATAGGTGAAGTTCCAGGATGACAGAAGAGGTTTGTCATGGTGGTAGCAGTGTGCATTGTAAAGCAGAACAGAGCTGGTCGTCACTGAACTAAAGTGAGGCACATGACCAAGGTGGAGTAGACAGCAGTGGATGGGAGGATTATAGAAATGAAATGTGATGTTGACAGAGGTGGTGGGTGTAAGCTGACAGGTGTGATGTTGTGATCTGCAGATAAAGGCACAGTGCAGAAGGTCATTGTGCTGCCCAGAGATGACCTGCAGACCGAGGAGCTGGTGCTGGAGGAAGTGGAAGTCTTTAAGGTATATCCTAAGAGAGAAACTGAATTCAGCTCTCAGTAATATCCAAACATATTCACTCGTGGCACATACTGTATCTTTTGTTTATTTTTTATAATTGTTTTTTTTTGTCAATCAGGTGCCTACTCCTATTACAACAATGAAGATCTCCTCTAAAAGAGTAAGTTGATTTGCTTAAATCATAGCTATTGCTAGACATAATATACATTTTTTGTTACGGATACAGTTTTAAAGCTTTAATATTTAGTTAAGCTTAAGGCCTGTAAGCATGTTAGCATTAGATCTAGTATAGAATTGCAAAGATTGCTTATCTTATTTTGTCTCATAGCCTAATTACTTAATATGTCATCATATTAATCCAATATGCATTATATTTACAATGGTACTACACAGCTGGCCTATAAATTTCAAACATCTGCTAATATGAACTGAGCATGAAGACCTGAGTGGAGTATTTTTCCAGATGATTTTCAGGCATGACGCATTGTGCTTTGAAAATACATATAATTCATTCACATCTTTTCTATTTCAAACAGCAACAGCTCTATGTGTCATCTGCCATCGGCCTGACCCAGTTGGCCCTGCACCGCTGTGATGCGTATGGGGAAGCGTGTGCAGACTGCTGCCTGGCCAGAGACCCTTACTGCGCGTGGGACGGCAAGTCCTGCTCCCGCTACTCCTCCTCCCAGAAGAGGTGAGTACCTGCAGCCTGTTAGCCTGTGTTAGCATGAGCCCTACTAATAACAAACCCAGGTGGTGTTATGCGTAAGCTTACTGGATGGCTCTATGGCTGCACTGAATTTTGTTCTAATAATATTATGTTAATCCAAAGAATTACATCAACTAATGTATGCATTTTTAAATGTCCTGCCTGTTTGTGATGTGATGACATACCAGCCAGAATAACATTTGATTTAATAATTATGTAATAATCAATTTAATAATTTAATAATAAACAATTATTTGATGAGATTTCTTATTTTTGCAGGTGTCATTTAACCTTAAATACCATAAGAAATTGAATTGAATTGTAAGACTGAGAGGCAAAATCTCTTCTGAAACTAGTAGCATTGATCACTACTTGTTGAAATATGTACTGTATAACTAGAAAATAACAAATATGACTATAGTGCCCTGGGTTAGACCATACAGAACCTATTTCTAGAGCAGTGGTTCTTAACCTTGTTGGAGGTACTGAACTCCACTAGTTTCATATGCGCATTCACCGAACCCTTCTTAATTGGAAAAATAAAATATGTTTTTTTTTTTAATTCAAAACATAGGTATATATATTTTATTGATGCACACATGTGAATCCATATTGCACATATTCGTCCGACCACTTTCTTTTTTGGCTCGACATAGTTAGTATGAAAATATTAAGAAAAAAATTACACAACGTACCATCACGACAGCCACAAGACTATTGCGTGCACAAAATTTCCTGCAGCCAATAACGGCCAAACGGGGTGTGTCATCACCAATCAAATGAGTTGGATGTGAGTCTTGACCCCTGCCGAACCCCTGAGATTGACTCACCGAACCCCTGGGGTTCGATCGAACCCAGGTTAAGAACCACTGTTCTAGAGGCAGCATCAGCAGTAGTAGAGGTAAATTGGAACAACAGCATTAAAATAAAATAAAATCTCTATGGATTATTATTGAAATTACTGGCTTTACTGTTTACTGTAACTGTGAAATGGTTTGCTGAATGGCTTTGGATGGCTTTGCGGTTGCTTTATGCTCTTTTTCTCTCCTTATTCGGCAACACTGGTCTGACCCCTTTAGACGAAGCCGGAGACAGGACGTCAGGTACGGGAACCCCATACGCCAGTGCAGAGGATTCAATTCTAACGGTACATATCTACTTAACATCATTTGCCCTTGTACGCTTTAAATACTGCAATCATAAAGTTCAATTTGCTGATTTATGATGGTGTAATTGTATTATTTGCCCTAATGCAAGTCATAGAAACCCTCTGTCTCTCTGCCCCACAGTCAATAAGAACACAGTGGAGATGGTACAGTATGGGGTGGAGGGCAGCAGCACATTCTTGGAGTGTCAGGCACGCTCCCCACACGCCGTGATCAAATGGCACCTGCAGAGAGACAACAGCGACCGGCGGAAAGAGGTCAGTCCAAGCAGTCCTTTCAGTTGGCTTCTTTGGGTTCACAATAACAACATGTGTCACATATATTACCTACTATTACTCCATCCTCAAACCTAAATCAAAACAAAAAAAACAGCCTGTATGTTTAGAAGTGTGAAAGCACCCATTAGGGGTTGATTATGCTCATATGACTCAGGGACCGTTCCCACTTAGTGCAGTTCAATCAACCTACTTAACAAAACTGTAAACTGAACTGAAACTGTAAACAAGTTAGGTGTTATTTTCCCTTCAGGCAGATATAAGGCAGTGTCCACCAACAATCTGGCCAGAACTGAAGAAGCAGCTCGGATCAGCTGCGAAACATATTTTATCAAAAACCTTTTTCCCAGATGACAGAACTGAATTTCTCTTTTGCTTTTACCTAAGTAGAATATTTTTGGAGTCAGCTTGAAACACATTCTACATAAATGTAAAAAGTAGCATATGTTTGAAAGAGCCACCCCAGTGTAAATTGGAGACAATCCTGATCCGAATAATGTCAGACCATCAACTGTCCTGAACATGTGAAGACCCTGACCATGATCTACGGCCCTGAGGCACTAGTGAAAGTTTTATAGTGAAGCTGCGCACTGCTGCAGCCTTTTTATTGATAATTCTGTTGGATGATCTTTGTTGTGAGGGAAGTTTCAACTTATGTTTCTTGAAGAGGCCGTCCGCAGAAAGAGAAATAAAAAAAAAACTTTATTTTTATTTTATTTAAAGCTTCAGTCAATTTACTGACACATTAATATAACCATCTCAAGCGTATGCTCCTATGCTCATTGTAGGTGAACCACACAGCAAAATGCACCTTAGGGAGGTTGGATTCGGAGAAGGCTCATTGACCTGCTTTCTGGATCATTTCACAGCATGATTAAGGGAGTTCTTGTTCTTTACAGAGAGACTCCCAAATAATAAAATTAAATTTCAAAGGGATGAGATCATTTAATAATATGTGTCAGTGGCCTTTTACCTCCTTGGAAAACAATTTGGAAAACTGTTTGTTTTATTTTTACAGATTTATTACACAAACATAAACAAGTTCATTTTTTAATCATCCAGATGACAGTATGACAGTATTATTATAGTTCAACTGGAAATGTACATGAACACTGCTGACTTCATTGACTGTTTGTATTCACCTATCTGAACTTTCTCAAAAACTAAGAAATTATCAGACTTTAAGATAATCTGAGACATTATTGTTTCTGTTCCTGCAGATGCGTTCAGATGGACGGATCCTCAAAACAGAGCAGGGCCTCCTCCTGCGCTCCCTGCAGCCCTCAGACTCCGGCCTGTACCAGTGCACAGCCACGGAGAAGAACTTCAAGCACACTTTGGTCAAGCTCCAACTGGTGGTGCTGTCAGGCCGCGCTGTCAACAACGCCTTGGTAGAGGGCGCCGGGGGTCTGGTGCCATCGTCCCTCCACACCAGCACACAGTGGACCCCCAGTGCGGGGCAGTACAAGGACCTGTTGACCATCCTGAGCCAGCCCGAGATGAGTCTAATCAACCAATACTGTCAGGACTACTGGCAGTATGGAGACCCGCTGATGGGGGCGCTCAAGGCCAAAGACCTAAAGGAACTGAAGGAGCAGAAGAAACCACGCAACCGCCGGCATCACGGGGACCATCAGGATGACGAGGACCAGACAGAGACATGAGGAGGCGTTTAGAGACTTACTGTATACTTCCTCTGTCCCGCCCCTTTACCTTGTGAAAACTGGGAGAGACTCGTAGCAAAAGAAAAAAGATCAACTCCAAAATCAAACTGAGAAAAGAAAAAGCTTACAGATACAATACCATACACTCAGATATATGATACGCAGTATTTATTGTAGGTTGTATATATTACCATCTGTGGATTCTTTGTACTTATAAAACATGCTCTTTGTGTATAGGTACCTTTTGGGGGCGAATATTAATGTTATTACTGTTGTTGGTTATTTTATTGTTGTTGCTGTTACTTCTTTGTTAACATCATGTGTCTCTGCACCAGTTGGGAGAGAGCTAAGGGGTGATGGGATATGTAGTTTCCTGCTTGTTTTGGACTTGGGACCTTTTTAATTGTGGACGCAGTGGGACCCAGTGTTGCAGTATGTTCAGATGCATGGACATGGACTTAATACTGCGAAATGACTGGATTATTATGGATCCATGAGGAACAAGGCATTTCTACAGAGACTGCATTCAGCCCACAATATAAATGTGATGTTTTGTGTGCTGAGTGAGAGACTAACTGGGGAATCATGCAACATCTGCCAGGATGAAAAATGACTTAAAGGGTCTGTGTGTAATGTTTTATTTTTACTTTTGTACTTTGATGATGGCCCAAAAAAGCTCTTATTTCCTTTTATGTATGACTAAATGGATTCCTCAGCAGCATGATCTGAGAAAATGTACAATGAATACATATGGAGGAAATACTTTTGTAAAATCTAGTCCTGATAATTGAAATATAAAAATGCATATAATTCCCTTTGAGACTTAAAAATGCAGGCAAATATACTATACTTATCATAATGTAACTACAATTATTTGCATTTTACAATTTGATTGGACCAACCTATAACAACTTCCATGGGTTTCACGGTGAGAAAAAGTTAATTTAAGTTAATTGCAATTCAAAAACAAAGGATTAACAAAAGGACTGGCAAAAGTACTCAAAATGGCACCTTTAAAGAGTAAACTGAAACCCATAAATACGATGGTGCCTATTATCCCACTTATGTCATCTGATTGCTTTTAGAGGCAGCTAAATTTTCATACATTTCTTTTGCCCCTTCTGCCACCAAGACCAGAGTAAACATTGGGGTAGATCAGGCTAATATAGACAATATACTTTTTCCAAATGCAAAACTGTTACAAAGGTTGTCAAGGTTTTGCATGGAGGGCATTATTCTTTTAATTTAAAGGGACGACATATGGAACAAGCACAACTGTATCGCAGCTGATGTTGGTGGAGAGGACAATGAAACTGGTGCTCAGACGGGACTGCAGCATTAAACCTGAGCATAAGACATATTCCTGATTCAATTCCTTTGTGAAAAATGCCCATGTATACAACAAAGCATTGTAAAAAAAAATGTTGTGACTTTAACCAAAATGTGGGGAAGCTGGCTTTCATTGTGTGCATGAACCTGTCCGATGTGCTGTAGTTCTGATCCTGTGTGCTCATTGTTTTCATTCATGTCACAGGGACATTCTTCAGTGAAATGGGTGGATCCGATGCTTTAAGTGCACCACACACACCTCTGTACATAGACATAAACAGGATGTGTCTTTTTAAGGTGTGTTGTTGTGTGTCATTGTCCGTGTGCAACGTGGAACATTTGTGGCACATAATGTTGGAGAGAAAATAAAGTATTGTCTATGGACCATGGAGACGTTCCATCTGTTTGCATCGGATTTGCACATGGGGTTTTCACCACAAATCAAATCAGATGTGACAAAACCAACAGTGGAGGCGTGTTAGTACGTTATCTAAAAAGGTTTGTGTGGTTGTGATTTAATTCAAGTACTTAATAATTGAAAATGGTGCACTGTTTGCCATGTTATCAGCTAAGGCAGTAGAAGTGATTTTACTGATTATTTTCTACTGTCTAGAAATGTGATGTGAAACTTATTGTACAACATTGCTTTACCTTTGTTGTAGATTATTTCCAAATTATGTACAGTGTCCTTATCTTGTGAAATTAGTCCATTGATTGAATAATCAGCCACCAGCTATATAACCAGTTATAGCACAGCACAGTAGAAGCCCTCAGCTCATTAGTCAGTACATTAAGCACAAATGCACTGCTCAGTGGTGTAACTGTGAACCCACAGGAGACTGTAATGTGAATCTATAACCATTTAAACAAAAAGGGTGAGGCAGAAATCTATGCACATTTTATTTTGTTGCTGAGCCACATAAGAATATAATTGCATTCAATTAAACAAAGCCAGTATGATAAACAGCAGCACACTTGATTGTATTGATTAATTTCTATTGATTCACTCATGGTCTGGCAAATATTACACTGTGATCTGCAAACAAGTTAGAAATCAGAACTACAGTAAATAAATTGATTGGGAAGGTGTTAAGAAACTATTTAACTTCCCATGCATAGAAATAATAATTCAAACACACCCATCCATTCTTCACAATCTTAATCAAACTTCCCTCTCCGGTTACACCTTTTCCATGCCAAAGCCTTGTCACATCTCAGAATCTCAGCAAAGCCAGGCCTGGTTAGGTCTTGGATGGGAGACTGCTGGGAATTCCAGGCGACACAGTGGGGCACTAGTGGCAGAAACTATTGTTGTGTCCTTAGGCAAGACACTTCACCCACATTGCCTAGTATGAATGTGGTGTGTATAGTGGTGGTCGGAGCAGAATGTTGTTTAAGCCGGTCTACCCCAGGGCAGCTGAGGCTATAGCAGCAGCTTACCAACATAGAGTGTGGAGTGAATGAATAATGCACAAAATTGTAAAGCTACTCTGAGTATCTAGAAAAGTGCTATATAAGACTAATGTATTATTATTATTATTATTATTATTATTATTATTATTATTATTATTATTATTATTATTATTATTAGACATACATCTTAGTTACTTGTGCATGTGTGAAGGAGTGGTGGCTCTACTCCAAGCTCCCTCTACCCTCTACATGATGGAATGACTCAGGTCAGCCATTCGTTCCCACATATCATACACAGTTTGCCTTGTCCAATCAGTCGCAAAAGACCAAACACACAGAATTTACACAAGGTAAAAATGTCCATGAGAAATTATATATTTAAGGCATTAGTGTAGCCTGCTCTAATTTAATATTACAACAGTAGCAAAGAGTAGAATCATTGTCAGTGGACTGTGGCATCTGGATTTGTGAGCAAATAGCAGGTAATATAACTGTATATCTCTATCAAATGAAAAATCATAGCCTTGTAATGCTGTGCTAATGCTAATGCTAATGTAATGGATAATGCATGGAACAAAATTGCAACATCAATCATTGGTAGTAATCTTGTAAAACATCGTGCAGATCTATATGCATAACCTCCTTGCTTATAGTGTTTTTCAAACAATGCTAGCTACAATAACTGATCACCATAAAGATCAACATTCCACTTATTAGGACTCTTAGTTGTTGTTTTTCTGAATGAGAGCTCCCAGTGCAGTGCTGACATGGTGTAAAAGGTGTAGATTAGAGCATACCTGTTCCTCTGCTCTGTCTCCAGAGCAGAGGAACAATGGGTCAGAAGCAGAACAACAATTTCAGGGCATTCCTGGCTGCACATGACTTCTGGACCGATTTGGACTCAGCTCTGTGGAGCAGGCTTATCTCATCTGACCCAGGACGGAGGAAGTACAAAGAAGGCATTCCACTTCACAGGCTCAAATGGACAAATGGTCAAACATGAAATTACTGCAGTCCAATTCACCTTTTATTGTGTTTTTTTTTTTTTTTATTAAAAATAAATACATTTGAACAGAAAGTGAAAGAGTGCATGCACATGAATGATGACAGAATAGAAATTTACACTTAAAATAAAGGAAAGCAAAAAACAAATGTACATCATAAACAAAACTTTAAAAAAAAAAATCAAACTAAAGTAATTTAGGTTTAGGCATAACCACCAAAAGTTAAGTATAAGTATTCAGGGCAGATTATTTGTATAATAATAATAATAATAATAATAATAATAATAATAATAATAATAATAATAATAATAATAATAATTCAATTTATTTTTTGTAGCGCCCAAAATCACAACAACAGTTGCCTCTAAGGGCGTTCCAAGATTCTGATGAGTAAAACATACACACAGACATATCAAGACAGGAATAAACAACATTCATGTAAAGCAGCAAATGAAACATCGTCCAGTCATCCCCTGTCCTTAGACCCTTCTTCTCAGCAAGGAAAACCTCCAAAAAACCCAGGGTCCAGGGAAAAAGAAGAAACCTCAGGGAGAACTACAGTGAAGGAGAGATCCACTCCCATGGACGGACAGGCTATAGATGTCCAGGCCCGTGGGCCAGTTCGGTATGGTCTCATCTACTCAGGTGGGGAAGGAGCCGGGGAGGAGCCAGGCGAGGAGGAGGAGGCCGGGCGAGGAGGAGGAGCCGGGCGAGGAGGAGGAGAGTCAGGAGAGGAAGAGGAGAGGGGTCCAGCTGTCATCAGAAGTCTGAAAGAGTTACACTCCACAGGGGGAGTGGGACAGGGGACAACATGTGTATAGCAATGAATGAGCTACAGATGAGAACATAGTAAGTGATGCTGATGAGAAAATAGGAGGAAACAGAGGATAGTGCTCAGGTTGCCACACTTCCCCCAGCTTGTTATCTCCTGCAGCAGTTTATCTTAGTGACATCAAACTAAGTAACCTGGTCATAAGCTATTCCGAAAAGGAAGGTTTTAAGCCTGGTCTTAAATAAAGAGACTGTGGGTGCCTGGGCAGCACGGTGGCTGAGTGGCAACACTTAGGCCTCACAGCAAGAAGGTTGCGGGTTCGATCCCCGGGTTGCCCGGGCCTTTCTGTGTGGAGTTTGCATGTTTCTCCCCGTGTCTGAATGAGTTTCCTCCGGGTACTCCGGTTTCCCCCATCAACCTAAAACATGCCCGCACCCCTATGAACTAACATCAAGGACCATAATGTCCACCCTCCTGTGGGCTCACCACCTGCCCCCGCGACCCAGCTGGATTAAGCGGGAGAAGATGGATGGATGGATGGACTGTGGGTGCCTGTTTAACATCAACAGGGAGTTGATTCCATAACACAGGAGCTTGGTAACTGAAGGCTCTCCCCCCCACTGTACTTTTAGACACTCTAGGAACCACTAATAATCCTGCATTCTGAGCGAAGTGCTCTATTTGGCTGATACGGGACAATGGCATCCTGAAGATATGATGGGGCCATATTGTTTAAGGCTTTGTATGTCAGGAGGAGAACTTTGAATTTAATTCTAAACTCGACAGGAAGCCAGTGAAGTGATTTTAACACAGGACTGATGTGATCACTTCTTTTAGTTCCTGTTAGGACTCTGGCCGCTGCATTTTGGACCAACTGGAAGCTTCTTAAAGTACCTTTAGCGCAGACGGCGAGCAGAGAATTACAGTAATCTAGTCTGGATGTAACAAATGCATGGATAAGTTTTTCAAGCATCATTTTTAGGCAAAATATTTCTGATTTTAGTTATGTTTCGCAGGTGAAAATATGCAGTTTTACAAGCTTGGTTTATATGAGCTGTGAATGAGAGATTTCGGTCAAATACGACTCCAAGATTTTTTACAGTAGAGCTAGAGGCTATACTCACATTGTCAAGTGAGATTATCTGGTCGGACAGAGAATCTCTCTGACCTTTAGGACCGACAACAATGACCTCTGTTTTTTCAGAATTTAAGAGCAGGTAATTCAGGGTCATCCAGGTTTTGATGTCCTTCACACAGGCACTGGCTTATCGATTTGATCAGTCTGATTTGGTTTCATTGATAGGTACAGCTGAGTGTCATCAGCATAGCAGTGGAAATTAATGCCATGTTTTCTGATAATGTTACCTATTGGCAACATATACAGAGTAAAGAGGATTGGACCAAGCACAGATCCTTGTGGAACACCGCAAGCTACTTTAGAGCAGGGAGAGGTGCACTGGTTTACACTAACAAACTGGTACCTATCTGATAGATAGGATTTAAACCATTTGAGGGCGGTCCCTCTGACACCTATGTCACATTCTAACCTCTGCAGTAGAATGTTGTGATCAGTGGTGTCAAACGCTGCACTGAGGTCCAGTAGGACCAGGACTGAAGTCAGCCCGTTATCAGCAGCTAGTAGCAAATCATTTGTCACTTTAAGCAGAGCAGTTTCTGTGCTGTGGTGAGCTCTGAAACCAGACTGAAATTTTTCAAATAAATTATTGTCCTGCACATGGTGACAAAGCTGTTTCACCACAACTTGTTCCAGGATCTTTAAGAGAAATGGAAGATTCGAGATAGGACTGTAGTTGGCTAGTACATCAGGATTTAAGATAGGTTTTTTCTAAAGCGGTTTAATTACAGCATATTTACAGGACTGAGGAACATAGCCATTTTCTAATGACATATTTATTATGTTATGGATGGAATCTATTATTAGGTGGAGAGCTTCTTTGAGGAGTTTGACTGGAATAGGTTCGAGCAAACAAGTTGATGGTTTGGACGACATGATGACTGAGGTAATCTCCACCTCATCGACAGGAGTAAATTTGTCTAATGCTGTTAGAGGATTCATGTGGGATATTGGTGTTACAGACTGGATTTGCTGGATTTGCTCGGTGCTGATTTTTGGAGTGGCTTCGTTGATCTTGTCTCTAGTGGTTGTAATTTTGTAATCGAAGAATTCAAGAAAGTCATCACAACTGAACTTCGAGGGGAGAAGAGACTCGGGGGCAGTATGCGAGTTTGTCAGCCTGGCTACAGTGCTGAACAGAAATCTGGGGTTACTTTTGTTTACTTCTATTAGGTTTGAATAGTATCTGGTTTGCGCTTTTCGCAGAGCGGCCTTATAAGAGAGCAGGCAGAGCTTCCATGCCTTCAGAGACTGCTCGGAGCGCGAGCGGCACCAGAGCTTCTCTGTGCGTCTCACGTGTTGTTTGAGTGATCGCAGTTCTGGAGTATACCATGGAGCTGGAGGTCTTGGTTTAATGCTTTTCTGTTTTAGCGGAGCTGCAACATCGAGAGCAGATTTTAAGGTGAGCATTGTCCTATCAACAAACTGATCCATGATAATTGGATTAAAGTTGTTCTCACGTGGCATATCATTTAATACTGGCTCAATTATTTCTTTGAACTCGGCTACCGATTTTTCTGATATTGTTCTTTTCATTACAGTTTTCTCCTGCCGAGCTGGATAGTCTTTTAGTATGAATTGAAAGGTGATTAAAAATGGTCAGAGAGTGTAGGGTTTTGAGGAAAACAATTAAATCATTAATCTCAATACCATAAGTTAGAACGAGATCAAGAGTGTGATTGTGACAGTGAGTCGGCTTGTTCACACTCTGGGTAAAACCGACCCCATCCAGGAGAGCACCAAAAGCATTGCTGAGGCACTCACTGCTGTTATCAACATGTATGTTGAAATCTCCAACTATAACAATCCTTTCCCATTCCAAAACTAAACTTGAAATAAAGTCAGAAAACTCTGTGAGAAACTCGACATATGGACCAGGAGGTCGGTAGATTGTTATGAATATAACAGCTTTTTGGTTTTTCCAGTTGGCGCACGTAATAGATAGTGCGAGGCTTTCAAAGGAGCGGAATGTATAATTAGATTTGAGGCTGAGAATTAGGCTGGAGTGAGAAATGACGGCCACACCGCCGCCTCGACCTGTGCTCCTGGCACTTTGAAAGTTCACGTGACTTGGAGGTGTAGATTCATTTAATCTAACATAATCATTTTCCTGAAGCCATGTTTCAGTCAAAGCTAGAAGATCAATATTAAAGTCGCCAATTAATTCATTTATTAAAAGAGATTTGGAGGAGAGGGACCTGATGTTTAGCAGTCCACATTTTACACACTTATCATTTTGTTTATTTGCGACACATGTATTTATTTTTATTAAGTTTTGAGGTCTGACACCTTTCTTGTCCGAGTTTAGTTGAGTTTTATTTGTGCTTTTTACAGACTTATCATTTTGTTTATTTGCGGCACATGTATTTATTTTTATTAAGTTATGAGATAATAAATATAGCCGCAAGCGGCGATGATCGGCCCTCGCGTGCGACTACGCTGCAACACGCAAACACCGTGACCAGGAAATCGCGCCGTGCAAACGCCATACCGTGCAAATGCCGAACCCAGCAAACACCATGCCCCACACTAATCCTAATAATCGTAAACCCCAACCACACTTTTCATATGCTTTACAGTGTATTATATTCAGGCCAAGATCATGCATTAGTGATTCAAATTTCCCAGGCCAACACATCCCCCATCAGAAAAATTACATAGTGCACCTTTAAATGATTTTTGAGGAGTCTTTGCTGGCCAACAGTGAAAAATTCCCCATGTCCGTAATATGTTTTTTTGCTCGTATTCATGCATAGAATTTAATTCCCAAATTTGACACTTGTGTGTCAGGGATGGTGGCCATAATAATATTTTTTACTCATCTTTTTACTCATATTCCCTAATGCATTTTTGTCTCATTAGGGGGCGCTGACGAGCCATTTTAAGAAGAAGACGAAGAAGAAGAAGAAGAAGAATTTATTGAAAAAGTTAAAGATCTGGAGTCTTTAACAGGTGGCCAAATTTTGTGAGTTTTCGTCATTGTTTACTGGGTGAAAAATGCAGTTTAGTGCATTAGGAGAAAAAAATAATAATAATAAAAGAATATTCTGATACGAGAACAATGTCACGCTTTTTTTTTGGCCGCCAAACTATACATTTTCTGAAACCTCTGGCGCATTGCTACGTCATGTCGAGGGTCCCTGGTCACTATGGGCGAGTCACGTTGCGTCATTTTTTTAGTTACCGCTCCCTATGAGCATCGCTATGTGATACTAATAGGCCTTCGCCAGCCTCTGGTGCTCGGGCTTAATAACAACAATATCATTAGAATGGTAAAAAGTTTTCAAATTGTCGCTTTTCCTTTGGCACCGTTGCATGAGTTCCAATGTGATGAAACACCAGCACCATGTCCATACTAGCTAACAATTCAAAGCAGAATATCATATCTTCTGAATGGAAAAAAGTCCTCAAAATGTCCCCTTTTCAATGGTGCTGTTTCCATAGTAATTAACAATTACAACAATATCATTAGAATGGAAAAAAGTTCTCAAATTGTGGCTTTTCCTCTGGCTCTGTTTTATGACTTCCAGAATGTTGCTGTTCTGGCACCATTTCCATAGTATTTATCAATTCAAAACATAACATCATATATTTTCAATGGTAAAAAGGCTTCAAAATTTTCTCTTTGCTCTGGCGCGGTTTCCATAGTAATTAATGACTCAAAAGATAATATCATTTCTTTTCAATGGTAAAAAGGCTTCAAAATGTCGCCTTTTCTCTGGTGCTGTTTCCATACTAATTAATGATTGTAAATATAACATCATATCTTTTCAATGGTAAGAAGTCCTCAAAATGTCGCCTTTTCTCTGGTGCTGTTTTCATAGTGTGGCGGACAGCAGGGGGAGCTCTCGTTTTTTTAGGCTACCTGGCACCACCTTCCGGTGCCAGCAGAGGTCGGGGCTTTAAAAGGGTGCCTCCGCAAGGCCGCAGTCCTGACTTCTGCTGGCTGGTGACAGGTATTGTAATACGTGTTTGTATTTTTAATGATTTTTAGTTTTTAAACTGGTTTAACTGTTTTTTTTAGAAGCAAGTCAACACTGGTGGCAGATCTTTACCCCCAGGATTTTAAGAGATTGGTCTGCTACTGTTTTGTATGGGTTTCGTTTACGGGTTTTGTTTTAGTGTTTTGATTAAAATTTTGTTTGATTTTTAGTTGACTTGCACGGATAATACATCCTGTTTTTAACAGTTGCCGTCCCTGGGCTTTTAGCTCTCATTTGATTTAAGTTTCCCGGGCCGTACTTGGGAGGGGTTTAGCCCAACTTTTTAGTTTCCACTTTGGGGTTTTAAGTTATTTTGCTGTGAATGTACGGTAGCACTTTCTGTTTTGTTTCGGGTGGGGCTACCCCCTCTCAAGTCGTCTTTGTTTGGTTTTTATTCTAATATTTATTTCTGTTTCAGGGCTTGTTCCTCCGCCCAGGGGCTGCAAGGTTTTATTTTGAATTTTATTATTTTAAACCCAAATTGGCCATTTTCTTTTATCATTGAAGAAATAAAAATAATTTTTAGCAATTTTGACTACTTTTAGACTTTTTAATACATTTTAATTACCCTTTTTTAAAGTCACGTCTCTGTTGGGTTTTTTTTTTTACAATTCTTATCTGTGGCCTTTTAATAATGTATTTATTGGTGATACAAAGCGTACCTCGGGTCACAATAGTAATTAACAATTACAACAGTATCATTAGAATGGTAAAAAGTCCTCAAATTGTGGCTTTTCCTCTGGCTCCGTTTCATAAGTTCCAGAATGTTGCTGTTCTGTCACCGTTTCCTTAGTAATTATGATTCAAAACATAATATCATAGCTTTTCAATAGTAAAAAGGCTTCAAAATGTCACCTTTTCTCTGGTGCTGTTTCCATAGTAATTAATAATTATAAATATATCTTTTCAATGGTAAGAAGTCCACAAAATGTCACTTTTTCTCTTCTGCTGTTTTCATAGTAATTAACAATTACAACAGTATCATTAGAATGGTAAAAAGTTCTCAAATTGTGGCTTTTTCTCTGGCTCCATTTCATAAGTTCCAGAATGTTGCTGTTCTGGCGCCATTTCCATAGTAATTACTGATTCAAAACATAATATCATATCTTTTCAATGGTAAAAAATGTTCTCTTTGCTCTGGCGCCGTTTCCATAGTAATTCATGATTCAAAACATAATATCATATCTTTTCAATGGTAAAAAATGTTCTCTTTACTCTGGTGCCATTTCCATTGTAATTAATGATTCTAAAAATAACATCATATCTTTTCAATGGTAAGAAGTCCCCAAAATGTCGCCTTTTCACTGGTGCTGCTTCCATAGTAATTAATAATTCTAAATATATCTTTTTAATGGTAAGAAGTCCTCAAAATGTCGCCTTTTCTCTTGTGCTGTTTTCATAGTAATTAACAATTACAACAGTACCATTAGAATGGTTAAAAGTTCTCAAATTGTGGCTTTTCCTCTGGCTCCGTTTCATAAGTTCGAGAATGTTGATGTTCTGGTGCCATTTCCATAGTAATTAATGATTCAAAACATAATATCATTTCTTTTCAATCGTAAAAATTTTTGTCTTTGCTCTGGTGCCGTTTCCATAGGATTCATGATTCAAAACATAATATCATATGTTTTTCAATGGTATAAAATTTTCTCCTTTCTCTGGTGCCATTTCCATGATAATTAATGATTCTAAATATAACATCATATCTTTACAATGGTAAGAAGTCCTCAAAATGTCGCCTTTAACTGGCGCTGTTTTCATTGTAATTGACAATTACAACAGTATCATGGTACAAAGTTCTCAAATTGTGGCTTTTCCTCTGGCTCCGTTTCATAAGATCCAAAATGTTGCTGTTCTGGCACCATTTCCATGGTAATTAATGATTCAAAACATAATATCATATCTTTTCAATGGTAAAAAATGTTCTCTTTGCTCTGGTGCCGTTTCCATAGTAATTAATGATTCAAAACCTAATATCATATCTTTTCAATAGTAAAAAATGTTCTCTTACTATGGCGCCGTTTCCATTGTAATTAATGATTCTAAATATAACATATCTTTTCAATGGTAAGAAGTCCTCAAAATGTCGCCTTTTCTCTGGTGCTGTTTTCTTAGTAATTAACAATTACAACAGTATCATTAGAACGTTAAAAAGTTTTCAAATTGTGGCTTTTCCTCTGGCTCCGTTTCATAAGTTCCAAAATGTTGCTGTTCTGCCGCAATTTCCATAGCTTTCATGATTCAAAACATAATATCATATCTTTTCAATGGTAAAAAATGTTCTATTTGCTCTGGCACCGTATCAATACTTATTAATTATTCTAAATATAACATCATATATTTTCAATGGTAAGAAGTCCTCAAAATGTCACCTTTTCTCTGGTGCTGTTTCCATACTAATTAATGATTCTAAATATAACATATCTTTTCAGTGATAAGAAGTCCTCAAAATGTCGCCTTTTCTCTGGTGCTGTTTTCATAGTAATTAACAATAACAACAGTTTCATTAGAATGGTAAAAAGTTCTCAAATTGTGGCTTTTCCTCTGGCTCCATTTCATAACTTCCAAAATGTTGCTGTTCTGGTGCCGTTTCCATGGGAATTAATGATTCAAAATATAATATCATATCTTTTCAATGGTAAAAATTTTTCTATTTGTTCTGGCGCTGTTTCCATGGTAATTAATGATTCAAAACATAATATCCTAACTTTTCAATGATAAAACATTTTCCCTTTGCTCTGGCGCCGTTTCCATAGTAATTAATGATTCAAAACATAATATATCGTTTCAATGGTAAAAAAAAAATTCTCTTTGCTCTGGCGCCGTTTCCATAGTAATTAATGATTCTAAAGATAACATAATATCTTTTCAATGGTAAGAAGTCCTCAAAATGTCGCCTTTTCTGTTTTTATAGTAATTAACAATTACAACAGTATCATTAGAATGGTGAAAAGTTCTCAAATTGTGGCTTCTCCTCTGGCTCCATTTCATAAGTTCCAGAATGTTGCTCTTCTGTCGCCGTTTCCATAGTAATTAATGATTCAAAACATAATATCATATATTTTCAATGGTTAAAAAAAATTCTCTTTGCTCTGGCGCCGTTTCCATAGTAATTAATGATTCAAACCAGAATATCATATCTTTTCAATGGTAAAAAATGTTTTCTTTGCTCTGGCACCATTTCCATAGTAATTAATGATTCTAAATATAACATCATATCTTTTCAATGGTAAGAAGTCCTCAAAATGTTGCCTTTTTTCTGGTGCTGTTTTCATAGTAATTAACATTTACAACAGTATCAATATAGCTGCAAGCGGTGATGATCAGCCCTCGCTCGTGCCTCTGCTCCGCCCCAGCCATGCTGCGCTCTGCACATGCCGTTCCACCCAAACGCACCTAACCTCTAGCCCTAACTCCTAAATAAACCCTAACCCCTTACACTAACCCCTGACCCTACCTGAAATCCTAACCCTAACCCTAATCTAACCCGAGCCCCAACCACAGACCTAATCCTAACACTAGACTTAACTGTACCCCTAACCCTAACTCTAATCCAAACACCTCACCTTAACCTTAAACCTACCATTTTTCTCAGTTTGTGTAGGTGATTTATTTATTTTTTAATCCAAGATGGCGGACAGGCAGTTTGGGAGGGGGCGTGGTCATAATATACTTTTTTGTTCCTATTCCCATGATGCATCTGTGTACCAAATTTGGCTTGGCTTCGTCAAAGTTTTTTTCAGGACGTCACATTGGCAATGGCAGATATTTGGCCTGTTGCCATGGCAACACGATGAGAAATGGCGTGGGGGTGTCATTGACTTTTTTCATCATGATCCTATCACGAATGTGTGTACCAAATTTTCTATGTCTACGACAAAGTAAAATTATATTCTGCCATACAAATTCCCTAGGGGGCGCTATAGTGCCCATTTGAGGTTTTCTTATATAATTCTATTCAGGGTCGGGGTGTCCACCAACGATTAAAGTTTGAGTGATATCGGCCAAAGTTTGTGTGAATTATTGCTCGTTGAAGTTTGATGGCAAGCCACAAAAATGAACCCAAAATTTTAGCCGATGTCACAGCAACACCGTGAGATCTTTTAAAAAGCTTTTAACAACTTTTAATGTTCCACTCGTCGAGATGACACAGAATGATTCTGGTGAGGCTGGGTCTAAAACCTCAGGACAAGTTTGTTAAAGTATGAGGACAACAAAATGCGCCTTTGCCATCAGGTCCCACAATCAACCCAGTATGGCTGACTTCCTGTTGGTTGCCTAGCAACCACGTAATATACTTTTTTGTTCCTATTCCCATGATGCATCTGTGTACCAAATTTGGTTTGGCTACACCAAAGTTTTTGTCTGCGTCCTATTGATGAGGACAGATGTTTGGGCTGTTGCCATGGCAACACGATAAGAAATGGTGTGGTGGTGACATTGACTTTTTTGATCGAGACCATGTCACGAATGTGTGTACCAAATTTTATATGTCTATGACAAAGTAAATTTTTGCTGTTCCATGCAATCTCCCTAGGGAGCGCTATCGCGCTAGCCCATTTGGGATTTTCTTATAAAAATCTGTTCAGGGTCGGGGTGTCCACCAACGTTTAAAGTTTGAGTGAAATCGGCCAAAGTTTGTGCGAATTATTGCTCGTTGAATTTTGATGGCGAGCCGCAAAAAAGAACCCGAAATTTGGGCAGTTGTCACGGCAACACCATTTGATTTTTTTTTTAAAGCTTTTAACAACTGGTTACACAGTCTATCCAATATGGCTGACTTCCTGTTGGTTGCCTAGCAACAGCATAATATACTTTTTTGTTCCTATTCCCATGACGCATCTGCGTCAAATTTGGTTTGTCTACGCCAAAGTTTTTGTCGGGCGTCCTATTGACGAGGACAGATGTTTGGGCTGTTGCCATGGCAACACGATGGGAAATGGAAAGAAGAAGAAGAAGAAGAAGAAGAAGAAGAAGAAGAAGAAGAAGAAGAAGAAGAAGAAGAAGAAGAAGAAGAAGAAGAAGAAGAAGAATTTTGTTCCATCCTATCTTTTGGGATATTATATAGTATTATATAGTTTTCTTCCTTATTATTTTAACAAAAGATAGTATTGTGGGATATACTATGTATTATTTTTTTAATGTGGGATAAAGTGTATTGACCCAGTCCATCATATTGCGTGACTCAGTACAAAACGACAGTCTGTGACACTGTTGTGAAAAGCCTTGGCATTTTATCTATAGCCACCATCACGTGACCAAGCTGTGGGTACATCTCACTGTTCAATAGACTGAGGTCACCCAACTACTGTCTTATCTCTGCTGATCTGTGACAGACAGTGGGCACCTCTGTACTCATTCCAGTCAGTGAATAATATGCATTTGTTAAAAGTTGTCACGTGAAAAGGGTTTCACAAAAGCATATGCTATGAGTAATATTCATTCAACTGTGTTCTGTACAGTGTCGTTTCTTCATATTAAGTTATTCTTCAGTTTGCTTGAGATATTTGTTCATTAAAACCCCAACGTGTTACTTCTCAAAACCACGATGAAGGTTGCAAAATTCACCACTGCAGGAAATGTTTTTGTTTTGGCTTCTTCACAAGACATGCGCCTACAAACCTACAAAGTATTTTGTGAGATCTTACTATTTGGTTTAGAGTTGAACCTCCAGATTCCCCAGAGAGAGAGGGGGGCAAGTCAGGACTATGTGCACCACACCCACACCACCTCACATGCACATGGACCCTATGAAGGCACGTTACAATAGAAAGACGTGAGGAATAATTATTAATATAATATAACTAGCTATATAAAAACAGAACGTTGCTGCCCTCTGGTGGATTTCCCATAGATAAACCTTAATGTTGGGACTTTAATAGGCCCATGCGAGGCAAAGTAGTTTAAGTAGATATAGTTAGCTATTTTCACATGTATTTTTGCTATCAAGACATAGCATGTAATGTAATTATACTGAATCATACATTTAGTATGTCTATTTATCTCATGTAGTACAATGAAGACACCACCAGATGGCAGCCAGTATCTGCGCTTCACAATGTGCCAACAGAGTAGTACAAAAAGACAAGATAAAATAAAATAAACTATTTTATGAATGTATCATTTAAATAACAATACCATGTTTATTAAAATTATGAACATGTAACAAATTTAAGTGTATACTGGAAATAATAGTAGAAATAGCAACTTGACTAATTGTCTTTATCTGATAGCATTGTGTTCTTTTTTACATATAATAGGCTATGAATAAATTATCTTAGCAGCTGTAGAAACAACTGACCATAATCAATCCACTAATATTAAAATATGTAATGTCAAATAGATTTATAGAGGAGAATACATCCCAACAAAGAGGGCATTGTTTCGCTTCCCTTCTGCAGCAAATTGAGAACGTGTACCGGTTGTACCCTTGGACAGAAAGCGCGTCCTGGCTGATTTATTTAGCATTGATCACTGCTTGGTTTGACCTCACAATCTTTCATAATCTCTTCACATGCTTGTTGTTCCCCGCCGCATGCTATATTTGGGTATCCCGTGCATTTCCCTCACGGGAATCTGTGATGCATCTTACCCATTCACCACTTTACAGCTGATTATGAGGCTGTCCTGTGATTTTGAGATATAGACTTCCTGCAGATGGAGAAGGGTTAGTACTGAGGGGGACATTCATTCATTTCACTGAAATTGCTCCCAGTGGACAGCCATAAACCCAATATTATACACTGTAGAAAAGGAGATAAGTCCCACAGGAGAAGTGTCCATGGAACTGGTGACAGCTGTTTCAAAGCTTTATTTCTCCACTGTATCACTCCTGAACCTTCTGAAATCACTGGCCTACACTGAAAAAATCCACAAAAGCAGTAGAGATTGTAGTCTCTAGGTATATTGCCATCCAATCTCCTTCATCAAATTTACTCAAATCTGTAAACTTGCTCCTTTGTGTTAAAGTAAAGAAAATATGTCTTTTATGAGGCATTTCTGGTAATGCTTGCGTTCATTTATTAAAAACTAGAGAGTCTTTAACAGGACATAACACATCTGTGTAAGTACGCCTTTTAAACAGGTCATATGATGGTCACATGATCATAGAAACATTACTTGTTCACCACAAGCATTACTAGATAAGCCTCATACATTTTTTCTTTATTGTAAGACTTTTGTCACCCTCTCTGTGTCCTTGAAGAGCATCTGGTGGCTGCACGTTCACTCATCTTAGCTCTTTGGTGAATGTTAATACAAAATAGTCTGGAAACAAGTTGGATGAATTAAGTTTTATTACCATCAAAGTCATCAACTTTGTCAATAGATTACAACAGCTGACAGATGCTGGACAGACCTGAAGACCACTGGTCCAGCTTTAGACCACAGAGTTGGTACTGTACAGCGAGACATGGATTGGGGAAGCTTTGTCTTTAGTTTATCAAAGTCAATACATATAATACATGAAACTATGTTTTCACAGACATCTCTGAATAAAATAAAATAAAATAATCATAATCATAAAATGTACATTTGTATGTCCAAATAAGGAGGGGTGAAAATGTACTAGATGACTAAAATAGAAACATTTAAAGAAACATATCTCATATGAATTATTATTTCTTAGTGCACATTTTCATACAAATGGACATCTGTGCACAGTGAGTAGAGCGTGTGGCGTGTGTGAGTCACAACTCTTATTGTGGCTGGGTCCAAAATAACTTCACTATCGCTTCTCTTCTGATATACTAAGGCCAATATCTACAACCACCCAGTAAAATCAGTCCTGGGCTCTCATTTTGATGTGTGAACACTACATGTAGTCACTTAGATACTGTTATAATCGATAGGGTTACTACCATTTACTTAAACGTGCACTGTGTAATTTTTCTGGAGGAGGGTTTGTCACCTGCTTGTGTCCTGAGAGATGTTACTGCTTTGCCTTGATTATCACAATGGAGAAACAAGCCTGCAAATAGTAAGAATTCAAGTTTTTCATGGTATTTTTAATGCCATACTGTGGCAACATTCAACGCAAAGAAATAACATCTCCATGGAGAGTCAAGCGGATCCTCCACTTTAGAAGTTGCATAGTGCACCTTTAAGCTATAACTCTGGGGTATACTATCAAAAACACTATACAAATTTTGTTGATCGTTGTTTTAGCAGTGCTTGTGTCAAATTTAGCAAATGCAAACTCAAACTTTTCTTTTACTCTTGCTCTTTCCTCTTTCTATTTCATCAGTTCAGACTGCAACAAAGTCATTCTGGTAAAAGAGACACTATTTGGACCCAGCCTTATCGTGTGTTAATGGACTGCTTCACTCAGGGACGTGGACGCCATCTACGGGACACCAAGGATCACAGTTTCTATAGCCAGTCAGTATTGCTCTATCTCCTCTGGGTGGGTGATCTAAGTAGCATGTAGCATATTATTGAAGCTTTGGAAAGGGACAGTCTTATCAAGTATTTCCTCAAACACATTAAGAAACAATAAATGGCAGCTAATATGATCTGTGACTGCAAATATTACAATATACAATAATTAAACATCCCTTCTAGACATTTACTTAACAAATACAAGCTAATACAAAAGAAGGTAAACTTTACATGAAACAATGGCAAATGAAGAGCTAAAAATAAAATTACTGCAAATGCACAATGCTAATTCAACCTTTTTGTAACAATGCAAAAATGTGCCTTCTCCTAGCCTTAGAGAGTATTCTGCCTTTAAAGGAAGCTATGGCTTGTGGTGAGACTACACTGGGGCTTTGGATCGTCTGTATCCAAGTGTCTGTACATGTGGGGGGTACATGTGGGGTGGGGTAAATGTGGGGTTAGGGTACATGTGGGGTGAACATCCATGCTGTTTTGGCTACTTCTAAACATCTATATACAGATTCGAGTGAGGTTCTTTCCTGAGCAGAAAGTTAGCAAAGAATAAAGGTGTATCTGAAAGCTGCCGGATGGAAATGTAGCACTGGCCATTAAAACTGAGCAGACTTCTCTGTCAGAATCCTAAACATGTACAGTATTTGACAGTATTAGCACTAATGCAAAATATTTTGTCATTATTAACAGGATTTGATTTCAAAATATCCTTAAACTAACTTTGAGAATACTTTATTTCATTTAAAACGACGTATGCCACAAGAAAACTAAAACGCATAATTTGGCACAAGTAAACTATAATCTTCAGTTATCAGTTGTCGCACCCCTAATATTATATAACTCTATAAAGTAATATGCATCTTTAAATATTGAAAACATCTCTGTTGAGGACATGAATAGTGAAATGTGAGCCACAGTTTTTTCGTGATAGTAAATTGCACTCTAGGAATAAAGTTTTGTTCTTAAAAATTATAAATAGGCTAATACAGACCGAGATGTTTACAGTGTACTCTTGACTCTATGAAGAGAAATACCAGAGCAGGTTTTGTTTTTCCTTGAGCTATTTTATGTTAATTCATTCACGTATTTCAGCTATAGGATTCAGTGTGTTAACTAGAAGATTCAATATATGCCATTAGTTTGCATAAAGACTATTTGTAATAACCATAGTCCATAGGTAACTGCTAATGTAGAACTGATTGTTGGACTGACAGAGGAGTTTCCCTGGTCACCTCATTAAAAGGGAATCAAAGCAGCTTTAGCACAATTAGCTTTGTTATAACTGTGTTAGCATGGGGACTTTAGCTCCCAGTCACAGCTTGTCAGGGATCTCTGTGAGTGTTTCAACACAAGTGAACACAGTATAAATGTCATAAAATACCACAGGGTCAGTGCAGAAAGACAAATTGTAGATGAGAGAGAGAAATGATGAGCGCACAGCACTTAGGAACACAGCACCCCCATGAGGTGATGCGGAGAAGCAGAGTCAGTGTCACCATGCTAGCAGCTAATGTACAGTTTGTAGAGAGGACGGCTCAGTGCACCTATCCCTGCTCGTCCCCAGCCTGAGCGCCTGTGGAGGGGACCGGTGCGTCCCCATTGCAGCGGGACTCTGGAGGGGCGTCCTGGACCGGAGGCTGTGAGGGGCTGACCTCCACAGTGGGCACTCCCTCAGTGCTGGACGGGGGTGCGGAGGAGCCAGCAGAGGCCTGGGAGTCTGCAGGAGCCTCTGCTGAAGCTCCTCCTGCTGGGCTGGCTGCCTTTGACTCGCTGTCAGGTGCTCTCAGGCGTTTCATGATTGTGGTGACCCGCACTGCTTTCTGAGGGTGAACAAAACAAAGCAGTGGTCAAATAAATGTCGCCACCTGAACCAGAAACCAGGATGACAAAATGTTTTCTTATGGCATAATTGAAGGCTGGACAGCCACTAACACATGCAAACACAGCAGGTAGTTTAAAATAAGAATATTTGAACATTTTTACCTTCCACTTGGCTCTAGCAAAGTTCTTCTCTATTTGAGCGCACACATTTTCCTTGATGTTCTTATCTGAGGCAGCTCCACCTGAGATCCTGTTGAAGACACATAATCGCACAGGCTGTTACATTTTCTCTTGGAAGTACAAACCAAGCTTAGTCTTAGTCTGACTGTCACATATGATGCATTTATACAGTGAAGTTAGTCTAGATCAGTCATACATAATTGTTTGCATGTTACCATTACTTGCATAGTGAAAGAAGTAATTGTTGGTGAATTATGTTTTATAACATACAATAGTGCTGTTCCCATTAGAATTTTCACTGTGACCATGGTATATAATGAGGGCTGATTCAGATTTTAGAGGCCAATAGAGGCTGTCTTGTGAGTCTGTGTGAACTGAGCTCTTAAGATTTGTTCAACAGCACAAATCATCTCATCTGTTGTAATTCCAGCTAAGACAATTCTTTCTGGTCAGATTGTGCTAAAATAAAGCTCAGATTAAAGTCTAACTGAATAGTTCTTTCAGTTAGCTTCACACTCTTAGGAAATGTCAATGACGTCAGCAGCAATGTATCAATAAATCATGTGGCATCAAGGAAAATTACCGTGTCTAAATCACAGAGCCTAAATTACTACGCCAAAATTTACTGTGCAGGAAAACTAAAAGCATACCACTCGTGGTTTATGGCCTCCTGGGCTGTCAGCCTCTGGTCCTGGTCCACCTCCATGAGACGAGCCACTAAACTTTTAGCTGTCAACAAACAGCAGCCAAAAATAGGTTTTTTTTTCAATAAGCGTAAAGTTTGATATGTCTGCACACTTGGTCAGGAATGTACCTGAATCAGATATTTCATCCCAGTATGGAGAGTCAAACTCATAGTCTCCTGCTAAGATCTTCCTGAAAAGGTTTTTGTCATGGTTTTCATAGTCATCATCTTCAGTTTCATCATAGAAGGGAGGATTGCCGGATAGTCTGGGGAAAAATGGATGAAACCTTCAAAAGGAGGCACTTGGAAGAAAGGTTTTCCATGCAAAATGCAGACCATTAGTGACTCTTTGTGTTAGTAAACAGAATATTGTTCCTTCTGTGTTCTAAACTTGGACTAGACTGTGAAGCGCTGTGTAAATGTTGCTGCAGCAAAACTTGAATTTCCCTCAGGATCAATAAAGTATCTCTCTCTCTCTCTCTCTAAAGGCTGGTACAGTGGTGGAACACATGCTCTAATATATTTTCAGTGGAGATATCAACATATTATCTTGATATCTCCATTGATGATGGAGGTGCTATGAGGATTGGGCAGCAAACTGCCCAGCCGGATTAAGCGGGAGAAGATGGATGGATGGATATCAACATATTAACCAAATATTTCAAATCATTACTTTCATGAGTGTTTTGGGAATGACAAACACTTGACATGCATGTTGGCTTCTCACTTACAATATGTACATGATGACCCCGATGGCCCAGCAGTCCACCGGGCGCCCATACCGCTGTCTGCCCACCACTTCAGGGGCTGTAACACAACATGAACATTAGGTGACCAGCATACATAGATTAGACAGCAGTGTAAAGAGCAGTATGTCTTACCCAGGTACTCTGGTGTGCCACATGGCTCTTTGATCAGTCCATTTTCCAGTTTGGCCAGATGGAAGTCACTAATCACTATTTTGGAGTGTTTCAGTCGGTTATAGTACACCAGGTTTTCCAACTAAAGATATCAAATTTAACATATTTAAAGCAAAAGTGCATCTTAAAACTATACAAGATATTGCATTATACGCCAGATATTTTGTGAATTTTATTGCAGAAAAATATAATGTAAATTTGAGGGCTTTTTAGTATATGTGTCACATACAAAAATATGGACACCAAAAAATTTGAGACAAAAATAATCATATTTGTTATTCAGTCTCAAATAATTCATAGTAACGTACGGATATTTTTGCCCCAAACTTTGGTAAATCAGCTAAGCCTTTATATCTATCTGCTTTTTATGTATCAGTTGTGGTAAGTGTACCTTGAGGTTTCTGTGGACAATATGCAGTGAGTGAAGGTAGGCGACAGCTTCCAAAACCTGGCGCACCACATTGCTGGTGTCCTTCTCCGAGTAGTACCCCTGGTCCAGGATCCAGTCAAACACCTCTCTGCCTGTTGCTCTGGGGACACACAGACAACAGTGTGACTCAGGGTAACACGGTGAACTCTACAGTGTGCAGTACAACATGCATCATACGTAACAATGGTCCCATAAGAGATTATTGATGTGCCTATCTTGTTTAGCAAAACCATAAAATGTATAATCAAATTTACACTGTAATAAAAACCAAGTTCATTTTCATTTTTAAATAGCCTTTGACTAAGAAATTTATGGATTAGATTAAGTTTTATTGACGTCGTACAAATGCAACAATACTTTGATAGCTTGGGGGACAGGGGACAAAACCTGAGGAAAGCCATAAGCTGAAAAGCGTCGGGACTTTATAAGTTGTCCATTAAGACATGCCGTGAATTAATAAAGACATTTTATTTTAACCAGTGAGTTGGTTTGGGTTTTTTGCATCTTTAAAGTGACTTCGCTTCCCCAAAGAGCACCACTGTGTTTTATCTGCTGTCTATTATCCTCGGGAGGTCCAGGAAGTGCTCCTTGAAACTTTTTTATAATACTTTGATAGATGTTGCTGTGACTGAGCGAGCCAATAAAAGGGTGGATTTAAGGATCAAGAAATAATAAGTAAGAAAGTATGCGGGTATTTTACTATAGAAAAATGCTGCCATCTTGTTTGGATGTTTTTCTTGCAAATACGACAGTGACTCCAGGACAGTACAGCCTCATTTTGAAGAGCTTGATAATTGTTTCAATTTTTTAAGTGCCATTTATCTCTCCCAGTTGTGTCACCACCAGTTTCTCTGTCACATTTGGAGAAACCATTTTCCTCTCCATTTTGTTTTTATTTATTTTTTTGTATATATGATGCATAAACTCTTCATTGTTCCACAATCAAAAGTCAACAGCACCTGATTTAGGATGAAAATTAACTCTCTGAAGAAATGCAAAACACTTTTCATTGTGCTGATTTTCTTAATCCACAAATACTCAAAGGACATCATAGTTTTAATGCATCTGTGAAAATTCAGTCATCCAGGGAGTTCTCACAGATGAGAATAGGGCTGCTAAAGCCATCACCATATCTGCATTCCAAATGAGTGGAGTTCACAGCCGTTCTTATATCCACAGGACCCCAGGCTACAACAGCTTATTCCCCAATAGTGTATAATCATCACGCACACCTCCCATACACACACACACACATGCACACATGCATACATGCACACACATGCACACACACATGAACACTATACAGTCCAACTCACAGCTCCAAGAACAGGAAGTACTCCTTTTTGGTCTCATAGACATCCACCAGCTGGAGGATATTGGGATGCTTCACCCTGAGGAGATGAGTCACACAGCACAAGACAGAGACGTAAGTCGTCATGTACCTGAATGTGGAGCATCTCATGAATAACAAATACAGTCAACATACAGGCCTGGGGCTGACACATGCACAGAATAGGCACTGAGCTGTGGTCCGCATGTCACTTTATCATTATAGGGGAGGAAATATGAATTAAACAATTGTGTTGTTGACATCTAGCCATGAAAGATGTTGGGACAGAGTGTGTTCCTGCTATTGTTCCACACCACAGCACTGCTTTAGTCCAGAAAAGACATGTTGTTATTAGCTTTGCCTCTAAGCTGTAATAAAACGCTGACTTCAATACATGGATAGAACTCTTGCCTAGAATGTAGTCACTCTAAACATCTATTAGTTGTTCATCAGTGTGCACAGTGCTAATTATCAAATAGCATTCCCTTGTTCAAAGGGAACAAGGGACTTTGACAAGGACAGACATCCTCCTAAAATAAGCACTAATCTTCTTTGAAACACTTTGTGCCAGCCCCAAACCCGTTGCTTAAAAGTAAAAAAAATATCTACAAAAATATAACTATGGCTGCAGACTAAAAGAATTAATTTCAGTGTCAAATAAAATTATTTATTTAAATCTTTTAGGTGTGACTGTTATTCTCACATGCTCATTTGCATCCTCCTGTTGGTTTCTAATCGAACCAAACTCATAATACAGCTCTGCTGAGGAGTTGTATAACAATGGAATGTGTGAAATCCGTCTCACAAGTCTCCAGCAAACAGTGATTGTGTGATTTTTTTTGTTCTTTTGTTGTGCAGCCATTTCTTTTGATTTTAGTGAATTACATGTTATGTATACAACTTACATCTTTAGGATCTGAATTTCGTTTTTTGCTGCTTTGCGTACTTTCCGTCCATCTTTCTTAAGAAACTTCTTACACGTATACATTTTATTGGTGGTTTTGTCCTTAGCTCTAAATATCTCGCAGAACTCCTCCCTGAAAAAAAAAAACACAGCACACATTAACTTCTGTTCTTGTGCAGACAGTAAAAATGTAATTCAAGGTAAGTAAAGTCAGGCATGTCGGTGGAACAACTCACACAAGTGTCTCATGTGAAAGGTCAGAACCTCCAGAGTTCACTCACTGAGCTGCAGAGGCTGCACTAGCTCTGATTCATGATTGACTGCAGGCAGTTTAGGTAGAGACCATTCAGATCAGAGAGATTCTTTTTAGTCTTAAATTAACTGGATTTCATTTGGAAACTGGAAACTCAAGAGACTCATGTGAAGACACACTGTTGTATACCAAATGTTGACAATGAAAAGCAATTATAGATGAGGGAAGTCTTCTCTGGTTTACCATTGCCATAGGGAATCCTTGTTTCTGGGCTCCATTAATCATTGCTTTTCAAAACTCAGTATGTGTAAATTCTGAGTGGTCTAACTCAAATAAATAGGGCCAGAGGACCTAGGGTTGCTGGCTCTATTTATTTGAGTTATTTTTCTAATAAAAACATACTTACGATTTGACAATCTGGCCCATGTCATATTTGTCTGTAACATCTGTGGGACTGTGGTAGTCCTTCTTTTCCCCCACTGGGAGACAGCCAAATGGCATGGCTGTTTCTGACCTGAAAGACACACAGGAGAAAATGAGTGGACAGTTAGCAGTTTGTCAAAGCGAGACATTCCTATTTGGACTCATGCTGAGGCAAGTTATTACATGGATGATGACCTGCTGTTGTTTATGAGAAATGGATGGGTAACACTGTCAGGAGAGTAAGCAAAAGAAGCATCAGAGGAGACATTGGTCCTGCTGTAATCAAATACACAGTTAGGGTCTAGCTTTTATTGAGCTGGGGAACAGGTCTGCCATGAAATCTGCAGTTTGTCTTCCCTCATTTTATTTCTACAGTGGAGTTATGTGAAATGAAATTAAGTTTGAAAGTGGTTTGGTCTGTGAATGTACAGTATAAACTAAATAGCCATAGCAGCAAACATTGTTTGTTTCTATTAGTGCATAATTATACCTTATGCTATGGTAGTATGGTTGTTTGGTTCTTAATGTAAATCATTAAATAAAACAATTCTGCTGTGACTTTGAAGGTCATAATGTAAAGATCGGGCAGTACATTCTCATAACAAATGGAAAGGCGTTAATGCTTTGCCATTTCTCAGGGAGGTTTGTCCATAAAACATAGTATATGTTTCACTGCAAAAACAATATTCTGGTATATGCCTTGGAGTGGCAGTAAAAGGTGAAAACTAACCTTAAACCACAACACCTTCCACTGAATTTTGGCTTCAAAGACAAACTTTTCTGCCTGATGATGTGTTTTCAACAACTGCACAAATCACCAGCAACTTAAAGGAATTCTAGGTTGGTTTAATTTTTTACACTTATTGGTGGGAATACTGGAACATTAGAGATGAGGATACGTAAACATGACTATTAAATTGCACAAAATGACAGAAGTATTTAAAATTTTCCTGCATCACATACATAATGTCCATGTACACATATCAGTGTGTAAAGGGAAATTAGAAGGACTCTAAGTTGTATAAAGTTAAAGAATGAGGTTTCAAACTTCAAATGGAGGATTTTATGAAACACATCAGATGGAAAGGTCCTTAAGAAACCAAGACAGAAAGCTTAAAAGTCAGAAATAGACAGAGATCACTGTGTAATATGGGAAAATCTTTACCAAAAAGCTCCTAAATAAAGAATTGTGTCAATAGAGTAGTACGGTAAATGAACATAGGCTTTTTGTAGAGATTTATAACCTCACAAATTGAATTAAAGTGAGCACTCACAGCCAGATAAAAACATTTACTCAATAACGGAATGGACTTTTCCACTCAAAGTACCATATGAGAAATAATAAGCTATTTGTACCAGGAGGAGGCAGACAGCAGGTCCCACAAACCAACAAAACAGGCATTTAGACACCATCAACCACCACACTGCAGCATTTTCCTCCCATGTGTGAAAAGGGTTAGCCAGCCCAGGGGAGCACAAATCAATGGTTATGCTGCCCACAGTGTGACCTGTCAGGCTAAGTACACCACTCAGGGAAATGAACTGGAATTGTCTCCAATTAAAGAAGTGTTGAAGAGCAATTATCAGATGTAAAACAGCAGAGTTCAACCAGGGTAACACCATGGTGTTAAATAAGAGAGGAGCCAACAGTGCAATGAGCTACAAACATGTATGTCATTCAGTTATGTGATAGAAATCATGTTTACAGTGCGCTAAAAAAAAGTCTGAGCAATATTTTGAATTTAGTGAATTGTTGAACAGTATACAGCGCATTATCATAGTAGCACATCCAAAAAAAGTCACACTTGAAGTTTATATGACAGTTTCAGTAATAGCAGAGAGAAAAATGTGAAAATGTAGTCGTCCTCTTTTAAAAATGTAACACAATTGATCGCAATATATTGAAGTAATATGGTTATAAGTAAAAAAAAAAAAAAAAAAAAAGGGACAAGACTAGATACAAGAAAGGTTCTGTTGGCTGAATATATTGTACTTTCTAATAGTGTATTATCATTAACTCCCACATTTTATAACTTAAGGGGAAAAGCTACTACTGTGGATTCTGATTCAAGTGGTGTAATTCAGTCACTGGAAAAACTAGCTCCAATCTTTAGAACCCAGACAACTAATTACAACCGGTGAACCAAAAAAAAAACCTTTTATTTTATTTTAAGTCACAACTTGTAAGCCAATTCTCTTGGCAGGGAGTCAGCTAATTGCAGTCAAAAAAGCAATCACAACAGATACATCTGGAGAGAATCATTTTAGTTGGAAAACATGGTGAATTATTATTACATTTCCGTGCTCACATACTTTCCCTGAAGCAGACTGTGCTGTGCAGTGTCACTGACAATCCCTCATGCTTTTCAGACAAGCCTCTGCTCTGCCTTCTAAAGTCTCAGCTCTGGATCTTGAGGGTCAAGCCTAAAGAGGACCAGCAAATCAGACATCAACATCCTTGACATTAATTTTCTCTCATTCACAAATGATCACTTGGAATTACCCAAGAGAGTTTGCTGCTGTAACAGAGAGGGTCAACACCCAAAACACTGAGATGGTTGAAGGATGCTCATCATATTGATATTATATCATAAGATTTATTTAGCACCTTTCAACATACCCAAAGAGCACAGTGCTTTATTCACAGTGGGAAGCTTCTATGGCCACAGCTGCCCTGGGGTGGATTGGTGGAAGCATGGCTGCCAGTCTGTGGCACCAACAGATCAAACAACAGTTTTTGCCACTGGCGCCACACTGGCACCTGGTTTTTCCAACGGTCTCCCATCCAAGTACCCATCAGGCCTGGCCTGGCTTAGCTTCTGACATCTGATAAGATCTTTGACAGATGGTATGGCCAACAAAGGCACGAGTGATGCCAAAACACATGGACTATTCATATATATTTGATTGCACGAGGCTTATGTTAGTTATTTTTGCTAATAAGGTACAACATGGTCTAGTGCTATAAATCAAATTGTGCTACTGTATATAGAAAGTTAAACCATACTTCACAAACATGGATAAGATGAATGAGTTTTAGTTTATAACCTTAAAATAGTAAGTCTTTAAATGGTAAGTCCAAACATGGCAACAATTATATAGTGCTGCATATCACATCATTTTCCACATGATAATTAAAGAAAAGACCCTACGCCCCCAAGGCTAAACTGGAGCCAACAGGCCAATGAACGCTATTTGTCACCAGACCTGCTATTTGGATGTGTTATTTATGATAATACCATGACGCGCACTGTGCTCCAAGAGGTCAGGCTAAACCATCGTTTCTGAGGTGACATTTGTACTGAATAAATTACATGTGCTACAGAGTGGCCATTAAAGCACCTACTGGAGCATGATTATGTAAGCAGTGAATTCAAGCAGCGACAATATATGGGCTGTGGTGTCAGGCCATCTGAGGTGCAGAAAAACCATCATCCACACATTCACCAGGGTAAATATGATCAGGGGTGTGTAATATTTTCTCATTTATATTGAGGACAAGTGAGACATACTAAACCTAATCTGAATTTGTTAAGGGTTAAAGTTATCCCAAATAAACTAGCATCAATCGCATCCAACAAAAGATTGACACTGCAATTTCTTATTTGTCAGAGCTAGTTGTGATGGAAGTTAGTCGCAGATTGGACAGTAAGTACTATATTGTTCAGTATGATGGGACAATATATTTTGGGGCTCAGTAATTATCATGCGTACTTTTCTTTGCAAAAGTGGGGACATTTTTATAATATAATAAAATCTAAGTAACTTCTATGGCTAATTATTGGGTCTTTCTGCCATTTATTTGTTGCCTTTTGATAAAACTGTATATTTAAAACATGGTTTTAAGTAAAAACATTTACTGGTGTAATCTTACTTAATTGCAAAAACACTTATTGCGCCACTGATTTACCATATGCAGCTGAATCTGTTTTAGGAGAAATTTCAAATATTTTGCTTTTGAAAATGGCGGCACGGTGGCTGAGTGGCAACACACAGGCCTCACAGCAAGAAGGTTGCGGGTTCGATCCCCGGGTCACCCGGGCCTTTCTGTGTGGAGTTTGCATGTTCTCCCCGTGTCTGGATGGGTTTCCTCCGGGCACTCCGGTTTCCCCCATCAACCCAAAACATGCCCGCACCCCTATGAACTAACATCAAGGTCCATGACGTCCACCCTCCTGTGGGCTCACCACCCGCAGAGGGGTTCATTGGGGGGGGTCAGGTGCTATGAGTATTGGGCAGCAAGCTGCCCCCGCGACCCAGCTGGATTTAAGCGGGAGAAGATGGATGGATGGATGGATGCTTTTGAAAATTAGCAAAAGGAAATTCTGAAACTGTTTGCATTTGTAAATAGGAAAGATTACTGCATGATTTCTTCCAACTGGACTAACCAGCTTGTGCCGCTCTTTGCGACTGAAAGGAAGCCGTACAAGACTGAAAATGTCAAACTAAATGGAGCACTTCACACATCAGTCTGACATCTGCAAGTTAAAAATAAGGGGAACATGCAGATTCCACCAGAGCCAACTGCTACAGACATTTACAGTGTTCTACATGTCCAAACTCTTCACAGAGAACTCATGTTATGGACTAATGAGAGATGCATCTCATCCATAGATCTCCTCACTACTGTTCGGGGATGAGGTGGAGCTGGAATACTGACGTGCCATAAATCAGGATGTTTCTGAGCCTGACCCTCACTGCAGTGTCTCAGCCAAAGAGTTATTACACACCTCTGTCAGGACGTTCTATTAAAAGGGCCTTTGAGAGAGAAACAAATTACAGTGCCACTATCTCCCACGTTTTAATAGTGCAGTGGTATTAATAATGTGTTAATGGACACATGAACATTGACGTGTTATAGATGTGAGTGGGCTTGTTGGACAATATAGGCCTGCGGTGGTCACTATAGCAAGATTTTATTGAAGTCTCAATGGAGGTTATTCCTTATTGGAGAAGGTCACAGCACCAGGCCAGGTTACAAGTCAGATCTGAGCAGAGCAGAAAAAATACTTGTTTGTAGAGGAACATTTTTAGCAAAAAAAAAAAAAAAAAAAAAACTGTAATTATTTTACGTATGCTTAATGTCATACTATATAACATTCCAGACAAAGCATGAGGCTCTCGGTGGCGGCAAGCAGGTAACAAACTAATGGCGCTATGTAACCATAAAAGTTACCTAATGCATCTTTAATGATTTAATTTAATCTTATACTAAATCTGACTTCAGAGTTTGTGCATCTGAGTGCAGGCGCCTGCTGATTTAGAGGAGGATGAGTTTGGTGTATAGCCTTTTGAGGAGTGGGTGCATACACAATTGAATAAATTATTCATGTCTGACAGTATCTTCTCCCTCACAGTCTCAGTGGACCTGTGCTGTACGTGTGTCGAGGAACAGCAGAGTCCCAGAGCTTCTCAGTGCACTCACAGACAGATTTGCAGCACCAGAAACTGTGAAAAGAACAAGAATTTGAATCTATCTCTTTCATATAAACTCTCCCTCTCTCACACAAACTCGTTGGCACAAAGCTAGAATTCACAAGCATGGATTTTAGACCTGCTTTTTCAGGCGGCAATGAGAAGAAGGAGTTGACCATTATCGTACCACCAAACATGTGGGGCTTTGTTTTTCACATAGAATGGTTTTGTCTCCTGCATTTTAATCTTAAAGGGTGTGTAGCAAATAAACACGCCAAAAACTATTACAGCATGAATCAGGCATCACTATAATTTACACATAATTTTACCTTTTATGTGTTTGAGTCACTGTAATTTTTCAAATGTATCTATGGAGCATGGATCGTAAGTCAACTGTTACATTAAAGAACATGATTAATATGGTTATTATGTTCACACCATAGACTCTATAAAGAAGTGGACTTACCGGAGTGTGCCATTACCCATAAAGTTTGGCTGAAGTAAAATGAAACTCAAGAGGCTAGCAGTTATAGGGAAGACACTTCACCCACATTGAAAGTATGAAAGTGGTGTGTGCGTGAGTGATGGTGGTGGTATTATGGTATTATTATGGTATGGTATTATTATTATTATTATTATTATATTAGGAATAGAATATTATTTATGGACAAAATAGCAAAATAAAAACACCAGGATCATGTATAGCAGATTACGGTAATACGGACATTTTAAGACAACAATGACGAGGCTGACTACATCAGTTACAGAGAGAGGGGCAACAATTTTTTAAAAATGTAAAATCAATTGGAGTCAATGGAGCCAGAAGCGCCCCATGCTCACTTCCTATTTGGAACATGGTGGTCAGCAGGTTAGTGAGGTCCGCCGCCTATTCCAACATCCCTTCATTATGACATGTCCCTATTTAGACATGCCGGTATTACGACATGCCACTATTTAGACGTGCTGGTTTTCCAACATTTTTTATATCACTATTCCAACACTCCTTTTACATCCTACCACGGAGTTGCAGGCAAAGTTTCTTATCTGTTCTGTTGCAGTGCCATGGAGTGTCCAAATTGCAATACGTAACCAAGCTTGGCCAGCAGCCACCTAGAGGGAATTTATTTGGCCAAAAGAAGTAGGGCCTAATGCATATACAATCAAATTTCATTGTCATATGTAGGTAGTCAAATGTGTGTTTTGGGTTTTGAGTGTCATCTACTTGAGCTGGCACAATGAACTTATTTATTTAGGCTTTATGGTGTTCTCCGCTGATAGCCTACATGACGAAAGGAATGAATGCAGCCTCCATTTTAGATGAGCTATTTTCCAGAAGGCTGGTCTCTGCTTTTTTAAATACATGACTGCTTTCCACAGCTATCATTTAGGACATTTTTCCCACTGTCTGACATCCTATGTGGCTGAAGTATTCTCTGATCAGGAGCTTTGCATCAGCCCAAGCATCTTATGATATATGGGAGAGCAAGTGTAACAGGCTATCACACTAATATTATTCATGTTGGAAAAGCAGAATGTTTGAAAAATACTAAAGCAGCACTATGTCGAAGTAGTGAAACGCTTGAAAAATAATGTTTATGCCGCTACTCTGACAATGTCTAAATAGTGGCATGTCGGAATAGCAGCATGTAACCCAGGTAAGCTATGTCCATTTATATATACAGTCTATAGTTCACACAGAACTGATGAGCAGGCTTTTTGTAACACCCTGGGAATTGTAACTGTCAAAATCTCAGATTATTCCAAAAGTAACTGTAGCAGCAGAAGGCCTTCAGGTACTTAGTTTAAACAAAAAACAAGTATATCTCGGTCTCATGTCAAGGAAAGTAGTAAAATAATAATTTATTGCAAGGAGCTTACTCAAAAACATCAGTTTTCAACAAGCTGATGACATCTAAAAATTGGGAAAAAAGGTACAGGCCTACAGCTACAGTTTAGGAAGAGATATATGCTCAAAACATATAAATGTTTAGCATTAACTGTCTAGTCTCCTCATTGTTGGTGGTTCAACTACTCTCCCTCCTTTATATTGGGATATTAATGCATTTATTTTGTTTTATTTAGTTTAAAAAGGCTGACTGAAAATTAAGAAATGAAAACTTTCACTCTTATATGTGTCAGCATATGTAATTTTGTCATAGATACAGTATATTGTCTTCCCCTAGGTGCCATTTTCTTGGTGGAAGAAAATGTGTGTGGGATTGGGTTTCATCTGGGATCAATCAGGCACTGTGTTAGGGGAATACTGTGACCTGTGTAAAATACAGCAGCACATGCCTCAATGGACTAACACATGCATTACATTTATCCCACATAAACTGTGTCTTCCTAAGATTCCTGTCCCCTTCCATTTACAATTCGTACAAACAACTATCTAATTTTAGACACAGAGAGACCAGGCCTGTCAACTCTCTGAGTACACATGTGTCCATACGCAGTAAGTGATGGAGCAACTGTGGTTCCTAGCATTGCATGAGAGGAACAACATAATAAAAATACATTATTATGAGCATTTATTTATATATGAACTAATATATTCACAGTTACAGTCAGTCCCTGAGAAGCTGTTTGCAACATTTTTCATGTTGCAACATCAAAACCAATACAACTGCCCCATGTCCGAAAGATAGGATATAGGATAAAGGTGTATATATATATATACAGTTCACCTCAATATAATACATTATCATCATTGTGACCCATGGATACATATAGTGAATTGTAAGAAAACTACATCATTGAACCCCTAGAAAAAAAAAAAAAAGAAACAAAGTTGTTGCTGGCTCAAAAGTCAGTTAAGATCATAACTACACTTACTTTGTCTATGTCTATCTATCAACAGTTTGATTTCAAAAGGTGTCAAATTGAACCCATGGTCTCTCAAATGAGTCTCCCAGAAGGCTTTGCAAGAGCGTCACTACATTTCTCGCATGTGAGCTGTTTCAGCAAAGAGAAATTTTAATTGAAGCACATAAAATCGACATTACAAGAAATAGTATCATCTAAATGTCAGGCTCAGACTAATTGAAAGTCTTCTCAGAGTGCTGACTGGGAGACTGACCATGCAGAAGAGAGACTGTTAAATAATGTGCAAAAGCAAACAATGCCACGAGACAAAATGGATTCAGTGATTTTCCAGAGCAGCTGCACTAGTGCTTATGGAGACTCCATGCAAGCCTTGACTTCAAGTTCATATGGTCTGTTTTGCATAGAATTTATGCATTTTAAAGACGCCATATATGCAAATGTTGTGTAGATCAGTCATATTTCCACCTCAAGGCCAACATGTTATGCCTGTAATAATGCAGTTTAAACATACGCATGAATATTTATCAGCTGTAGCGTGGCACTTTCACATATTCCTTTTTTTTTACTTAAAGGTAATTTGGCAAAATTCAACTTAATAGCCACCAAAAAGTTTGCAAATTAATATGTCACAACTAAATGTCCAGTTAGGATGTAATATAAAGTCACTGGGTGAGTAAACAATCCTGGCCTTATGCGTCTAACCCAAGTCATCTTCAACACAGGCTTTGTTGTTGAAAAGTTCATCTATTTTACATTTTGCTGGTTCTTAGCCCATAGATCTTGAAAGCACTTCGCAGAATCATTTATATTCTCTTTTATTGTGCGAGAGCAAACACAGCTCTGCACCAGGCTCTGGGATTGTGCCACTGCCTTATACATGTGCGCTGAAGGAACTGACTGCTGCCGAGCTGTTGTTTTCTGTATGTAGTGAAACCAAACAGAGGACTAGATACAGTGCCTTGCAAAAGTATTAGCCCCCCTTGAACTTTTTGACCTTTTGACATATTTCAGGCGGCACGGTGGCTGAGTGGCAACACTCAGGCCTCACAGCAAGAAGGTTGCGGGTTTGATCCCCGGGTCGCCCGGGCCTTTCTGTGTGGAGTTTGCATGTTCTCCCTGTGTCTGGATGGGTTTCCTCCGGGTGCTCCGGTTTCCCCCATCAACCTAAAACATGCCCGCACCCCTATGAACTAACATCAAGGACCATGATGTCCACCCTCCTGTGGGCTCACCACCCGCAGAGGGGTTCATAGGGGGGGTCAGGTGCTATGAGTATTGGGCAGCAAGCTGCCCCCGCGACCCAGCCGGATTAAGTGGGAGAAGATGGATGGATGGATGGACATATTTCAGGCTTCAAACATAAAGATATAAAATTGGAATTTTTTGGGAAGAATCAACACCAAGTGGGACACAATCGTGAAGTGGAACGAAATTCATGCCATATTTTAAACTTATTTTACAAATAAAAAATGTAAAAGTAGGGCGTGCAAAATTATTCACCCCCTTTTCTCTCAGTGCAGCCAACTGACTCCAGAAGTTCTCTGATGATTTCTGAATGTTCCAGTGTGACCTAAATGACTGATGATGATAAATAAACAGAGTCCACTTGTGTGAAATCAGTCTCAGCATAAATGCACCTGCTCTGTGATGGGCTCAGAGGTCTGTTCAAAGAATATTGGGGAGCAAAGAGCATCATGAAGATCAAGGAACACACCAGGCAGGTCCGGGATAAAGTTGTGGAGAAGTTTAAAGCAGGATTAGGATATAAAAAGATTTCACAAGCTTTAAACATCTCGTGGAGCACTGTTTGATCAATCATATTGAAATGGAGAGAGAATCAGACTATTGCAGACCTCCCAAGAACCGACCGTCCCGCTAAACTTTCGGCCCAAACAAGGAGAGCACTGACCAGAGAAGCAGCCAAGAGGCCCATGATCACTCTGGATGAACTGCAGAGATCTGCAGCAAAGATGGGGAAATCTGTCCATAGAACAAATATTAGTCACATACTACACAAATCTGGCCTTTATGGAAGAGTAGCAAGAAGAAAGCCATTTTTCAAAGAAGTTTGCCACTAGCCACCTGGGACACACCAAACATGTGGAAGAAGGTGCTCTGGTCAAATGAGACCAAAATTTAACTTTTTGGGCAAAATGTTATGTTTGGCATAAAAGCAACACTGCACATCACCCTGAACACACCATCCCCACTCTCAAACATGGTGGTGGCAGCATCATGGTCTGGGGATGATTTTCTTCAGCAGGGACAGGGAAGATGTTAGAGTTTATGGGAAGATGGATGGAGCCAAATACAGGGCAATTTTGGAAGGAAACCTGTTGGAGTCTGCAAAAGCACCGAGACTGGGATGGAGGTTTACCTTCCAACAAGACAATGATCTGAAACATAAAGCAAAATCTACAATGGAATAGTTCAAAACTAATCATATCCAGGTGTTAGAATGGCCAAGTCAAAGTCCAGACCTAAATCCAATCGAGAATCTGTGGAAAGATCTGAAACCTGCTGTTCACAAACGCTCTCCATCTAATTTTACGGAGCTTGAGCTGTTTTGCAAGGAAGAATGGGCAAAAATTTCTGTCTCTAGATGTGTAAAATTGATAAAGACATACCCCCAAAAGACTTTGTTATCGCAGCAAAAGGTTGTTCTACAAAGCATTGACTCAGGGGGGTGAATATTTTTGCACACCCTACTTTTCAGTTTTTTATTTGTAAAAAAAAGTTTAAAATATTGAATAAATTTCGCTCCACTTCACGATTGTGTCCCACTTGGTGTTGATTCTTCACAAAAAATTCCAATTTTATATCTTTATGTTTGAAGCCTGAAATATGTCAAAAGGTCAAAAAGTTCAAGGGGGGCTAATACTTTCGCAAGGCACTGTAATTGTACAAAGAGATTGATAAATAATATATAAAACACCTTATAATTGGAGGATTGGTAATAATACAAAAATATGAGCCAAAGTTGAAATCCTGAATCCTTACCAGAGCCATTAGGCAAAGTGTAGGCGGCCGCCTACAGCCCCAAACTCTATGAGGCACTGAGAATTAAACCCCATCATATATACTTATCTTAATTTACCTTATTACCTAAAATAATTAATTTGTGTATGATTAAAATGAATTGGAACATAAAATGCTAATATAAACCATCGCACTCATGCTACACAATGTCAGGGTTTGGTGTTTGTTGTGTGTTCCCCCTCCCTTCTGTGTCTGTCTGCTCCTCTCGGGGGCGTGGCTGGGCTAATGCTGCAGTGTGGATCACCTGCTCGGTGGTTCACCTGCAGCTAATTGTCTAATCAGCCCCACTATTTAGTTCTGTCCTCATCCTTTGTTCTTTGTCAGTTCTTTCCTCCTCTATCCCTTGTCTACATCCTCGTCCTGCTTGTCCACGTCCACGTCGTCGTCCTGCTTGTCCACGTCGTCCTGCCTGACCTTGTTGTCCAGTCTGTCTACCCGTGAGTCTACCCCTGTGTCTTCCCTCCGTCTATGTCTCCAGCAGGTTTCCATCACCACATCCTTCTATCCCGGCAATAAACCTGTTTAAACATCTACCTGCGCCTATGTCTCTGCTTTGGGGTCCTCAACCACACTCAAACCGTGACACACAAGTTGTCAAAATTTTAGCTCACCCCTATGCTTTCATAGTAATGGTACATTCCCTGTATGACATCAGCTGCTGAATACGCCGTATAGCGCAAAGTCGGTAGAGGCTGCCACTGTGATTGAGAAGCAGGAAGGTCAAAGTAAATAAGCACTATATCAGGGGTATTTATCTAAAATTTGAGGAGGTCCAGTTAGAGAAAATCTCCTTAAGCAGAGGTCTGGGAAATCATAATGTCTAACTTGTGTTATGATTAGGGCTGCAGCTATCGATTATTACAGTAATCGATTATTCTGTCGATTATTTTGTTCGAATAATCGAGTAATCGTTTGTTATTGTCGCGTCTACTTTGCACATGTTAAGTACACACCACGTGCATTGACAGATACACATGTTTTGGACATGAAAAATGTAATTATCGCTGGGCTAAGGTTGACTCACCTCGCGGTTTCTTTTCCACTTGATGTAATGTACGGGGCTTTCTGTTTAGATGTTGTAGCATCAGTGTTGAGAAGGTGACTTTTAAAATGTAATGTAATCCCCTACAGATTACAGTTTACATTCCCCAAAATGTAGTTTGTGACATAATCAATTAAATTACTTAAAGTGAGTAACGTAATCTGAATACTTTGGATTACTTGATATTGTCATGATTTTTAAAACTACATAAATGTAGCAACCAACTCCTGCAAATTCTTGTTTAGTTTTAGACCTGGATTAGTTCTGGTTTTAGATCTGTTTTAGTCCTGGTTTTAGATCTGGTTTAGACCTGCTTTAGACCTGGTTTAGTCCTGGTGTGAGTTCTGGCGCGGTCCACGGAGTGTACGCGACAAGACACAATCCACGCGCAGAGTGCGCGGCGTACGGGAGATGCGGAGCGCGCGGCGTACCGGAAATGCGGGGTGCGCGGCGTACCGGAGCGTACCGCGCACGAGGAGGTTATGCTCTTATTATACATTCATTATACATCCATTATACATCCATGGGCGCCGCGCTGTTGTGTGTACAGTGAAGTGCAGTGGTCGTGCGGAAACTTTACCTCTACCACAAAAGGTTCCGGCCATTGCCGAGCGTATGAAAATAAAACAAAGCATCGAGGCAAAAAAAATAATCGATGCATTTTTCTAATCGATTTAATCGATTAACTCAATGAATCGTTTCAGCCCTAGTTATGATTGTGATACAGAAGTCGCCTAGTTTTATCCATGTCTAAATGTATGAACAATAGACTGTCAAATCAATGAAAATACAAGTTAAAAACATTTAGTAAGTAGAGTCACGTGGGTGGCTTAACTCCACATGATTGGTTTGTATGTTCCTTGGTCCATTAATACAGTGCTGTAAAGGCCGACACACACTACAAGATTTTTTGGTGTTAAACGATTTTTTTAAAAAGCGAACACCACAGACATGAGGAGAATCTTATGAGACCTGAAAGACTATAAAGCTATAAAGCTGTGAGTGCACCTCACCTCATGCACGTCTGCTGTTTCCTGTCTACAGTAAAACAAGTCGCTTTGAGACTCTTAAGTGTTCAAAATGTCAGAGCTCTGCACTTCTAGTTTAGATATAAGTCAAAACTGTGTTATTATTTGTGAAATGTGGTGCAATACTTCAGATACAGGATTTTTAAACCATAAAAGATTGCCGATAAAGTACACAGGAAATAGAGTCAGTATCGCTCATCTGCAGTTTCACTTCAATCAGCGCACTGTCTGGATGTAAACAGACACACATGAGGAACTAGCCTCGCCTTTTTACTTTCAAAGCAAGCCGGAAACTGGATCAATAGCATGGTTTTGTGGATGGGATGTAATTATTTGCAGAGGACATTTCTATGGATAATGAGAATGAAATGCTGCACTTTAAATTTACCACTTTACAAGAGATGTTACTGTAGCATTGCTGATGTTTGATGGTTAAGATCTGACAGAGCAGCTCAGTCACACTGACACCACACATGAGGAGCACAGAGGCTTCATAATCGCACACGATGACACAAAGTCAGGTCATACCTCCCCGGGAACTCAGGGAGAAGCAAATCACAGCCAAAATCGAGCAAATTCTCCTTCAGTGTGTGGCGGCCTTAAAGTTTAGAGATTAGCTGTAACGTTATTGCTTAAAACTTAATCGCCCCATCATAAAAGTAATTTAATAATTTGTTAACTATAGGTCTGGGTCCGTATGGGATGGCGTCGGGGTCCAGACTCGGATCCTGGTCCACCTGTTAGTGACCCCTGCACTATATAATGAAGTGGAATTGTGCAAACGAAAAGCTCAAGAAAGAAAAGTAGGAAGGAAGCAATAGCAGTGATGCTGAGACATAAATAACAAAGACAAACAAGACAAAAAATAAGGATGGAATATGGATTGGAAAGAAAACTGGGAGAATAGACGAGAAAGTATGTATAAATAAGAGGAACTTAGGAACACATGCTGTGAGGCCAAATGTGAGAGCATAACAGTAAAAGGAGACAACAGAGATACCAAGAATCAATCAATACCAAGAATCAATCAAACTTTATTTACAGAGCGCTTTTTGTACAAAAAATGCAACACTAAGCACAGAAAAGTAAAACCTGCCTGTGCTGACCTTTCTGCCTCAATGAAAAGGTATCATATTTAATAGGCATGTTCACACACTGTTTATTTTAATATGATCCCCTGTTAACCACCTGTTTGTAACTGCATTTGCTATCATATTGACCCAATTTGCATTTCCTTACTTTGAGCAAAGGACAATTAATACCTTCTCTACAAAGTGCTAACCCTCCCTTGTGCTGACCCTTCTGCCTCAGTGAAAAGGTTTTACATTTAATATCCATATGTTCACTGTTTATCTTAATATGTTTTGTCCCTGGTTTGCCTAGAGCCCCAAAATAGCTAACTCCACCACTGATCCTTACTGCACAGTAGGAGGCAGGATGTGTAATCTTTTCTGACACAATGTTCATGAAAATTACGACTGTACCACTGTTCAGTGTGCTCAGATTTGTACATAAAGAAGTCAGCATTTCTAATGCCTTACAAACCACAGGTTTTCTTGTTTTTGTTTTTTAAGGCTCTCTATTATGCAACAAACACCTATCAGCAAGTTTTGTTTTTTTACTGTAATTACATAAAGATCAGACAAAAAATGCAATAGAGGACTAAAATATAAGTTACGCCATGATGCCCGTATGGCTCACGCTCACCCCTCATGCAATCTGTCCCAACAAAACGGCAACAGGCAGCAGGCTCATGCAGGAACAGATCGAGGGACAGTGTAAAGTGCCAAACACTCCAGATCCTTCAAAGGCCATCTGAAACAGGCACCAAGCATGAAACAGTCAGTCTATGTTCATATCCACTTAGAAAGAATATTTACCGTATGTCAAAAGATCTGCAGCTTACAGACTTGGCTATTGTATAAATGCAACGTTTAGGTCTATTTTTTAAAATTATCTTCAGTATCAGTGGTTTGGTGTATTTAATATTAGTTAAGTGGGCATATGTAAAAGACTAAATAAATCCAGAATGTACACATGGCCAAGTTTAGACAAAACAGATTTAGGAAGTGGATCCTATCACAAGAATCCAGGTGTTTGTCAATGTCTGGCAGAATAATACCAACTTAATGTATGACCCTGTGCCATAATATGTTGTAACAGTACTAGGGATGTAACAATAATCAAAATATTGTGATATCGTATAGTCAAAGGTCTCAATAATATTGTGAACCATCACAATATATCGACTCACAAGTCTCTTTGCTTAAATGAAGTTATGATGCAGAAATAGTTAAAAACTGAGGGAACTACGTAGACCATGATCCTTTTCTCCGTTTCAGTACAGACTACATGAAGAAAGAAGTGTTCTAAGAACTTTTAAATATTCATTGTTTGGATTAAGTCTTGTGAAGGTATTTTTAAAGGAAAAAGTAGCATATTCACAGTTTTGTGAGGCTCCACAATATATTGCAATAAATATCGTACCGTGATATGTACATCATGAAAATATTGTACAGAGAGATTTGGATATCATTACATCTCTAAATATAAATGTCGTACCAAATGACTGGTCAAAGCATTTTATAATGTCAGTCTTGTTATTATGTAGAATATCGTAATATCATAAGCTTTCCCACAATATCACAATAAATATCGTACCGTGAGTTTCATACCATGACAATATTGTATCATGACACTTGGATATTGTTACACCCCTAAACAGTACGTACGATTTTCTGGACCCCCTCATGTAGCTGCAGACAGGTCTCTTTCTCACTAATACAACGCTTTGGCACCCATCAGCAGAGTCTGAGGCATCACACTACAAGGGGTTATACTATAATAACACTGCATGTCTATTTATAGAGCGCTATTGTGCAAGAGAGGTAAAACAAGATAATGACTTGTTGAGATGTGCATCCAGAGATTCCCACATCAAACACTTTACTTTCACCTTTCCTGTAAAAAAACTGCTTAACCACTGAGAAATATCTCATTCACGTTTCGAACCCTTGGAGGCACTGAAAGATTTGTGAAAGATTTGAAAGAAGAAACAAAAGTCATCTCTGCTATGCATGCAGGGAAAATTGGAGTCATAACACTGTACGCCGGAGGGGCTGCTCCTCTGATCTCACTGTGGCCTTTCTCACATAGTTAATGCAGTTGTACGGCAGAAAGGAAAAATAAGCTCTACAAAACAGTGTCTTCTCCAGTCCTCCCACAACAATGCAAAAAGCCCATCCTCAAGATTGTTCTCCAGTCAATAATAGTCTGTAGATAAATATACTGCAGTCTGGGCACTGGTATGGGAGTGTGTGGACAGATACAGGCACAATATGGCCAAAAAGCTGTAGTGGAGATGCAGGCAATTGCAAAAGAGGTGTTACTAGCAACAGAGTCGCAAAAAAAGGTGGTGGAGGTAGCAATGACTCAACTCTTCGAAACTTCATACAAATTTTATTTACAAATGTTATAAACTTAATAACATTATTTGCAATCACATGATTTTTCAATGGAAGGTCAATTTTAACTGACAATGTTAAGATTTCCTTTGTGGGTGGTGGGAGGAATTACACACATTCAGTCCAGGAATTTAACCGTAGTTGTCATACACCTGAGAAAATACAAATACATCTGAGAAAGTGGCTTTTTAATAATCAAACCTGTACCCGGCATTCTCAGTATTGTACTTTTTAATTCTCTGAATCATTGAGATGCAATGCCATGTTTGCCTTGTTATGTGTTTTCTAAAATGTATTTTTACAATGTTCTTTATTGTATATCTGTATCTGGTTTTTAGCCTGACGTTTTAACTTTGGTCCAGGGATAGTAGATGGAAAATAGTAATTTAGGCTAATTCTGCTACATTTATATAAAATATGTACTAATGTACATTGTCCGTTAAATAAAATATTAGATAAATAATAAATGAGGCATGAGTGCCCAACACTGTTTATGTAACAAATACAGGGTGAGAGGTTTTATGTTTTTCTATAATAGCCTGTCACAGTCATGTAAATGAGCTGTAGGGCTACTGTCTTTTCACAGATGAGCAGCTAATCGGACTATTCTGCGACTGCTGTTGTTAGTTGCCATGGTTACAAAGCCCTTCAGTGTGGCATCATACTACAGAGCATCTCAATGCAGAGAAAAGCATCATTTGTTTCAGGGGGAGGCTCTGCATATTTATTCTTGTACATCATCAATTAGTCATACATATGGATCTATTAGATCTGGATACCAGTCTGTTTTAACATAATCATTTGTTGTATATTAAAACAAAATCTAATTTGATGTTTTTGGTGATAATATGACACCTGAAAGGCTGGGAAAGGGGCATTTAACTGTGAAGAAGAAACAGCACGGTATTTATACATAAGGATTACACAATGAGGCGCAGCCTGTTCCAAGTGGTTTGATCTGCTTATACCATGGTCCCACAAACTCAAAAAAGTTCACTTTTAAATCTGACAACCTTTTGGCAGTCCGTGGAAGTTCAAGGTATTTGTTACTTCTGTTTTAAGCCTGGTGCCCACTGCATCGTGTTTCTCGTCTTATAAAATTTTTGGATGTCACAGAATCCAGAATCCAGTACAGACCCACTGAAAAATGCCTTTAAAAAAACTGCACAAAGTAAATTTGAAAATTTTTTGAGTCAAATTGCCTTCTGTTTTTGGGGTACATATCACATTGCAGAATACTGTCCAATTAATGCACTATTTAAATGTGTTCTTGCGAATGCAAATGTTAAACTGTACTTTGCTTGAATGGGCAGTAGGAGCTGTAATGAATCCAGCTCTGATTACTGACTTCTTTAGGGAATTGTAGGTTTGCAGTGGACTAAGGAGTACACAATGTCAGTCAACAGCATCATGAAAATGTGTTTTTTTTTCTACTTCATTTAAATACAGAGGAGAAGGAGAGCTTGTATTTTCTGCCAGTTTTTAACCTGCTCTCCAGTGGCCATGGGACCCGCTGCACCACCAAATCCTACACCGCTGCTGCTCACCCATAAATGAAGTGTAAAACTAGCATGAGAGTCTTGAGTCAAATCAATATGCCAATTACTGAACTGGAAGATTTGTTGTAGCTTTCCAATAAGCCAAGATAAAGGAAGAAAACATCCCAAATTAGATTTTGGAGAATTGCAAATTGTTTCCTCATTATGCCCTTGATTTCTCAAACTGCTGTGTTTGACGTAGCCGTAATTTATCATGTTGGCTCTTGAGCAGGTTAACAGCACCATCACCGTTCTATATCAGGGTCATCTCAAAGCCTACCACACACATGTCCCAACAGAAACCAGGCAGTCGAGCATAAACTGTAACCATTGATCGCCTCATGCAACCGTCAGTGCATTCATGCAACTTTAATGAAAATAGATTCAAGCTGCATCTTACCTGTGGCCAGATACCTACACCTGAAATGCCCAAAAGTCTATGAACCTATTTTTATGTAATTATGTGATTACATTTCTGGGTATCTGTTTCATCAGCGTTCTTTTGGATAATGCCCATTTAAATCATATTCAAATGACACTTATTTTTTCGAGCACAGTCTATACAAATCAATAATTATAGCCTGCATCCATCAGCAGCAGCATGGGTCCGACCTTCGCAATTTGTACAACCACTGTCAATGAGAAACTGCCTGTACTTACCACTGAAAGGTCTGTTTAATGTACAGAGGAAATAGATCAAGAACATCACCGCCTCCCATAGCGCATACCATGGCTCTATATGAATCAATGTTGAGGTGAAATATTCATCCACTTATTTAAAATTCCCCTTCAAATTTTCTATTTGTGGAGGCTAGGCAGGGTAGCGCTTTGAAGCTGCGTGGTGCCGTAAGTAACCCCTGCACAAAGATGAGATACTGAGGTGGAGAAGACTAGTTTTCTTTACTTCCACCATGTTTTAACGCTAAGTGGATGATTCCGTTGTCGAGATACAAGTGGGTGAGATATGCCGGGTGATCAACATTGTTTTTCATTCATACGCAGAGCTGCTGGTGCTGCTCATTAAATGTAACTGCTGTAGTGGTGAGTGTAATGGGAAGTGGCAGCGAGCGACACTTACTCTTAGCTGTAGGCCACCAATGCGTTTATTGTTAAAAACAGCTACTGCGTGGCATGGAGCTCTTCTAAATGCACTGAATATTGTCTAAAGTTTAGGGAAAATGCATTGTAAGAAATTAACTAATGACAAATTACTCACATTGTAATTTTTAAGATAATTGTACATGTATGACTAGATTTTTAAAGCTGTACTTTTATTCCTAATCGAGTACAAAGAATAGTACTTAGTTGGAATTGAGAACAGTCTAGATTTTAGACAATCTGAAGAATGAAAGAAAAAAATCTGTCATGGTTTGAGTGTGGTTGAGGACCCCAAAGCAGAGACAGAGGCGCAGGTTTATTGCCAGGATTGCAGGATGTGGTGATGGAAACTGGCTGGAGACATAGACAGAGGGAAGACACTGAGGTAGACAGACTGGACAACAAGGGCAGGCAGGACGACATGGGCAGGCAGGACGAGGACGTAGACAAGGGATTGACAAGGAATGAACTGACACAGAACAAAGGACAAGGACAGAACTAAGTAGTGGAGCTGATTAGACAATGAGCTGCAGGTGAACCACCGAGCAGGTGATCCACACTGCAGCATTAGCCCAGCCACGCCCCCGAGAGGAGCAGACAGACACAGAAGGGAGGGGGAACACATAAACACCAAACCCTGACAAAATCTGCTTTAAAAAGGTTTAAGATTTGTATAAAATAATTATCAAAAATGTAATTAAAATTGTGATAAAAGAGATTTGTGAGTATACTTGATTGAGTGAGTATTTTTAATGGATATTTGCACTTTTACCACAATTTTGGCAGCAGTACTTGTACTTTTTTATTTTTTGCCATGTAAATGTACTTTTACTTGAGCCCACATTTCTAGTGCTGTAGTGACATCTCCAGAATTTATCCATAAAGTGCTCAAATTAGGTCAAATTTGATCACCACATGTGTGAAACTCAATATGTGTGAATTCGACTCAGTTCATTTGGTCATGTTATGAATCACTGCACTGGCATTTACTCCAAAACAATTAATTAATGAGGGCTTCAGGCTACAATAATGTATACTGTAAAGTAAAGTAAGTTCTGGTGTACAGCTCAGTTTGCTCAGTGCATTTGAATGTGTCTAATATCAACCTGCCATGCCTTTTATTGATTAGCTGTGTTGGTTCATATGTAACCTGTTTCACTATTCAAAAGAAAAGATAAGCCCAATTTATTTCTCAGTTGAATTATTAACTGCTACAGCAATGGGTTTATTCTTCTCTGTGCTGTACACTGAACAACAATCTAGCATTTGTTATCTTGTTGGAATCTTCCTCTTATTGTTTTAGTCCTTTTGTTTGCGTCATTCGGGGACAGCATTGGTCTGACATTGTGAAGCTGTGAGATAAAGCCTGTTAACTGGAGTCTAAACAGAGGATAATGGCGGCGCTTTACACTTGCATCATAATTTGACTCATAAACAGCTGTGTACTCTTCATGGTGATTCTTTAGCATATTCACATTCAGTTACATAATGTCACAACTGTTCTTCTGCATAATCATCACTAACAACTTTGACACTCAAGTTCAGAACTAATGTACAGTTTGCACTCAGACACTATCAGAAAAGTGAGCGTAACCAGTGTTGTTACCTTTGATCTGTAAGATGGAAAGTGTACGTTCTGTTTCTGTAAATCTTAAACATCGTAAAATCCAAATCACGTACCACCTCAGGAAATATTGAAAAGTATTATTCTTTATTTTTGGATTATAATTAATAGAAAAAAGTCACTTTGAGTGCAAGTTGTTTTTTTTTTCACTTTTCACAGAACGTTTGTGTGCCTGTCGCTCTCAGCAGGCAAGTGTGGAGTACGCGGAAATGGCTTATTAGCGGAACTGCAATTAGCAGAAAGCTTCACATTAAAGACAATGTGTTGTCATGATCAGGTTAAGGTGTTTGGACTTTTGGAAGCTGATCAGAGGGTAATGAGATCAGCACACAGGCATTCTGAATCATGCATCAACAAAATATAGCTCCTGATGTGAGGCTCAAAACAGCAGAGCTGTAGTCATCAACTAGATGGGGTGCCTAAAACCCTCTCAAAACTATTCATTATCTCTAGAACTTGACCATGCACCTAATCCAAACTGTATTCACTAGATCACAAGTGAACACAAATCAACAAATTTTCATCAGTAAAAACATATTCTCTGTGTATTTTGAGATTCACTTTACAATGAGGGGAACCACTTTAGCTGCGTTTCAGAGTTTGTCGTCTGCACAGTTCATCTGCTGAAATGTGCAAGTGAAATGAGCCATTTCACTTCAGAACATGCAACATAAAAACCAGTCTTACAACCCTACAAACGTTTTTTTTTTTACATACTTTTTTCATACTGTGACAGCTAGACCAGTAAGAATAATACATTTGTACGGAGCAGTAGCAATCAATAAGCAATACAGTCAGTCTCTTCAATACACCAAACTCTTCAGTATTAACAAGACAAAAGCCACAAAGTTTCTCTATTGCACCGAGGCTGTATATTACCTCTGCAAAGAAATAGAGTGAAATGAGGTGAAAGATGTAGGTTACATAAAGTCAATACAACAGTAGAGCTGCAGTGGATCAGTGCTTTTGATTCCCTCTTCAAAGCCTGGTTCAGCGCACAGTCCACACAGCAGCACTCAAAAAGAGTCTTCTTATTGCTTTAGATCTAACACTTCCGCACTCTCATATCTCATAGTTAAAGCGTCAAACTTGCCCACAGTACAGTATCATACAGGAGCCTCACTCACCACCTTCCTCCTGGCACTTGTGATAATACAATAGAGGAGTACTTTGGGGGCTGCTATGATGACTAGACACAATCATGTGTCTCTGAAGACAGAGTAAGAGTCAAAATGTGCCCTGAATACCTTGGAAAAGGTGAGCCATGTTTCTTCTCCATTCTTTTTCTGTGCAGTTCTTGCACAGCAAAGTAAATTCATGCAGAAATCAAGACTTGGGTGTACTTGCTTTCAGGGTTGTAAAATGTTGGCAACTATTGCTATTCCAATCTCTCTGTGCATTACGATTGATAAACATTGAACAGCATATGATGTTATTGCAGTTATTATCTATGAGCTTAAATTCCTCAAGTCTACCTCCATGTTCCACCATAATAATGTGCCCTTCTTTTCTACTATTTGAGATGATCACCCTACCCCCAGTAGGAGGGAGATGGGACCAATCACAGGTCAGCAGTGCAGTTTTGGTAGAAGCCAAAGATGTGCCCAAACAAGCCAAAGCAAGCATGCAACGCCAATGGGCAATGTTTGATTTCCCTTCTTGTTCCACTGTTGCCATTTGGCTTGATGCTCTGTTTTTCAGCGAGAGCTGTCCCAGACTAATGATGCATAATACTCAAAACAGGATTCTGCACATCTCAATATGGCTTCTACCAGGTTAGATTAACCATAACATTGCTCTTTGTTATTGAGCTGTCGGTGCAGTAACTTAAAGGACCCATATTAGGCTATTTTTGGATCTATGTTTCCTCATCAAAAAGATACCTGCAGTTGTATTTTGTTTCATTCACACAGTGTTTTTCTCTCAAACTGAAAACACTCGGTTCCACCATGTGATGTCATGTTGTATTAGAGGAAGTGCTCCACTGTATTTTTAAACGCCATACATCTTCACTAGAATCATTTGTATAATTTGAGCCCTAGAATTACTCATCTTTATTGAACAAAAGCTAAAAGGTAGCTGTTAAATTGAAAAATACCGCTTCATGACATCACAAGGTGGAACGGAGCATTTTGATCTTTGGAGACGTAGGCAGACTAAAAGCCTAATAAAGGGTTACTCAGATATGTGCGAATGAAACAGAACGCTCCAGGTATATTTGTGATGAGGTAACAGTCCAGCCTGACTAAAAGCTCACAAGAATTCATTTTACGTAATATAGGACCTTTAAAGGGTCACAAAAAGTATTTTATTTTACCATGAAAGGATTATGTAATGCATGAACTGTGTAAGCAATTGTGATAGAGCTTCAGAGAGGTTTCTTCCAAACAATCAGACATTGGTATCTAAACGGTGTTGTGTGGTTTGACATGGTTTAAGTCCATGTTGACCACATTTCCATATTTCTGTAATGGAGTTAGAATCTACATAATTACATACATAAAACACCCTCTCAAGGCCCAGTGGTGCATGTGCAAGCAGTGAAGCACTGACCAGCTGAGCTCTACCAGAGGTCATCATGATTACAGGTCACTGAAGGTTCACTAGAAACTTAAAAAGCCTGTAGGACTTTATCAAAACACTCTTAGTTTCTAAAGCTGTGGCAGTGTTACCCCCGGTGGGATCTGGGGCGTCCTCAGGCATTTAAGTCCAGCTTTCAAATAGCATTCACCATTTTAGCCATTCCATCTTAAACCTGCTTTAGTCCCCAATTGTTGTATCATAAATAATGGTATATTTGGAAGCTGGGGCCTTATCCTTGCAGCTCTGGTTCATTTGTTCTGCTTTGCTTCAAACCTGGATTCTGTGCTTGGAAGAAGATATTTAGAATGCCCAAACATTTCCTGAGCTGGTGCTTTGTGTGCCATGTTTCCATTGCTTAAGGGTATCCTTTTGGATTAGCACCTATAGATGGGCTAAATCCCCCTGTTGAGCACCCATAGGTCCCCAGTGGCATCAGAAAGGCTGGGAGTCACTTATAGGTGCAGATCTAAAGAGCACCTCGTGTTAATGAATGTCATGAGATTTGCACAACCTGCACGTTCTCTGTTGGATTTGGAGCTTTGAGCTAAATGTCATCAAGTCCCTAAAGCGTAGATAGGCTAGGATTCAAAGCGATTAGTGGCTCAACACCCACTGAACTTAAATGTAACATCAATACATGGGGTCTTTGTGATAAAAGCCCATTTAATTCTAATAGAGGGAGTTGGTCATTAGGTGTTTATATGGTCATGAAATACAACTGATGTATCAGTTGTATGCCATTTGGCATGTAAAGCTCCTCTGAAACATATTATACAATTGACCAAACCATGTATAAAAAGAGGACAGAGGAATGTAATTCTAATAGTGTGTTAGCATATTAATAGCATACTAAATCTAAATGTATGATTTGTTGTCTCAAAGGTTTCTTTTTTATAGAAATCACCTATACACTGGATCAATTTTAATTTAACAGCCTTTGAAGGCTGCATGCCTGCCTCCCAGCAGATGACAGCCATAGATCTTTTTGTGGCTGAGCTGCTGAATGAGTATGGAAATATCCCTCTACAGAATTACTTCAAACTGTAACGTCCTTAAAATGTAGGTTATGTTTATGCCTTGTTTTTCAAAACCAAAGTACGTCTTTTTCTCCATCCACAAGTATATGTCAATATCTACTATCTCAATTGCAATACATGTAACTATTTAAATGTTTTTTTTCTCCAAATGTTCCTTTTCAGTGTTTTAAGAACTGTGATATTCTACTTATTCTTCTTCTATATCTTGTAGTCTACTACAAAACTTTAAAAACAACCAAGAAAGGAAAAACCCTTGCACCAAACGGTGACAATACGTCAACACTGTAACTTGATAAAGGGACAAACAGCTTCCATCTCTTCAGCATCAATAACTTCTAAACTCCTCAAAGTTTATTCTCACGCAGTAGAACTGCTCTTTTTTCGGAAATATGAAATGTGTTCCGCTCACTCCCAGATAAGTCACTAAAATGATCCCTTGTATTTAAGCCCTTGGCATCCCGTGATGCAGGATCAGCACGCATGTAAAGCAGAGGAAATAGTGGAGTTAAACTCCGTGACTGACTACAATAACGGTTTTGAAATGTACTAGAAACAACGTGTAGCGTTAGCGTTTAAACCTGCTTTTACGCATAATTTATATCAACCATTAGAAGTTTTTAAGTTAATAACAAAATCATTGCAATAGCACCAGACAAGATTTATGTAGTGATACGGAGGGACATGAGCGCTGAATTAAACTCTTCTTCAGTCTACATCAAACATTGATGTGGATCAACTATTTCAACAGCCTATGCATAAAATATAGGCTACAAGAAAATTAAGAGTCAGAGCTAAGAGTATTCCCAAATTTCTTCATCCTTGAGAAGAATAAACAACTTACCTTGTCACCAAAGTGAGCGTCCAAAACGGTAGACTCCAGGGACTAGCTAAGTGGACTGAACTCCCGCACTCGTGTCGCTTGAAGTTGGCTGCAGTGAAAGTATTGAGATGCGTGTAAAGCGGTGCGCTCCTGCAGACTGCCCTTCTGTACCATCAGTGAAAGTATTGTGATGCGTGCAAAGAGGTGCTCTCCTGCAGACTGCACTACTGTACCATCTGTTGTGCCTGCGCGCGTCGAGCTGAGCGCCGAGAGCGCAGAAAGAGGAGAGGAGGAGCGCAGCGAGGTGAGGAGCAGGGTCCGAGACTGCCTGGCCCCTGCTGTCGTAACAACATGCTATACATAGATTACCCCGTTCTTTTTACGAGTAAAATGTCAATAGAGTTACAAGCTGTAGACACGTGCACATGTTATGCTCCTTTTTTAGCTCACCATTCTCCATAAATTGCTAAAATTGTGACACTAGTGAAAGGAAGACAAGTAAAACACGTGTTAAAATAATGCGGATTATTTGTTGAAAAGACAGTTAAATATAGTTGGTTGGAGCCTTCTTATTTAATAGGTTGTTGAATGAATTTTAGGCTAGTGAAAATATTATCTTAACAGCCTTTTGCATATTGGTTCCCAAAAAGAAAAAAAATGTTGCTTTATCTGATGTGCAGGCAAAAGCGTTCGTGTATCACAAATTGACTAAACAGTGTTTTTGTTTTGTTTTTTCAAAATGTAAATAAATGTAATTGTGCAGAATTTATTATGTATCCAAGCATCAAATTTTGGCCAGTCAATCATGGTTCAATATGTATGTGCATAATGTCAAATTAATAATAGAAAAAAAAAAAAATCATGTAACCCTGTAACCAAGCTGTTCCAAATCCCAGGCCATGGTTCTCGACCGGAAAAGGTGGATTGCCCTCTCCGGGTGGGTGGGGAGTCTCTGCCTCAAGTGGAGGAGTTCAAGTATTTCGGGGTCTTGTTCGTGAGTGAGGGGAGGATGGAGCGTGAGATTGACAGGTGGATCGGTGCAGCGTCAGCAGTGATGTGGTCGCTGTGGTGAAGAGGGAGCTGAGCCGAAAGGCAAAGCTCTTGATTTACCAGTCAATCTACGTTCCTCCCCTAACATATGGTCATGAGCTTTGGGTAATGACTGAACGGACGAGATGGTGGATACAAACAGTTAAAATGAGTTTCCTCTGCAGAATGGCTCCCTTAGAGATAGGGTGAGGAGCTCAGCCACACGGGAGGGGCTCGGAGTAGAGCCACTGCTCCTCCAGGTCGAGAGGAGCAGCTGAGGTGGCTCAGGCATCTGATCCGGATGCCTCCTGGACGCATCCCTCAGGACGTGTTCCGGGCATGTCCCACCGGGAGGAGGGCCCAGGGCTGGCCTGGGAATGCCTGGGGGAAGTGTCTGGGGTGAAAGAAGTCTGGGAGTCCCTGCTTAGACTGCTGCCCCCACGACTCTGCACCAGATAAGCTGACGAATATGGATGAATGGATTATGTAACCATGTCACGGATGCTTGACTTGAATATATAACATGGTGCATTCCAACTTGTCTTGGTTTGCTCCTGATTTGAGCCCATGTTTTGCTCTGGTGTGGACTGGTGGATGTTTGGTCGTGTTCTGGTCCTGTCTTTTCTTAGATCAGATTTTTGTTAGAACAACATTAAAAGGTAAAGTGCAGGTGTATGTGTATCAGAATGTGTTGGTTTTGGTGAGATGGGGCATGTCTTTAAGGTAACTTTTTCCCTGACCCTGTGTTTTCTGGAACAGGTCAGAGCATCACGGTCTGGACATATGACCCCCAAAGAAATGAAAGCAGAAAAGCAACCAGGCACTAAGTTTAGATGAGGTGAATTATTTGGATCTGTGAGGGATGGATTATGAGAGCAGACATTGCCATGAGGATATAGTGTCACCATTTGGGCAAACTAACTCTGAAGCACAAACATGAGGCTTCAGGGCTTCATGGACTGGTCATTTGTGTGCTCCACTCCCACACAAGACTCAAGGAGATACTATCATGTGACTCCAAACTTATATGAAACTAAACTGTATTATTACTGCTATTAACAATTATGAGTGCTTTTGTTTTTTTTGTTTTATTTTGTCTTATTTTATTTTTATTCTTACCTTTTCCGTGTTTCACAGTGATTGCTGGCGTGTGGAAGAAAAAGATGCTGTGAGTCTCCAACCCCCGAGGGTCCTCTTGTCCACATGCATTACAAGTGATCCACCAGAGAAAGCCTGACAGGAAGCTGTAATCCAGGATGCTCATACGCTGACATGTCAAACGTGTGGACATGTTTATGCAGCACTGTGACAGACACTGCTCTACAACTGCCCACACACAAAAGGTAACAGAAGGTTAAATATATTCAGAAAGAAAAAAAAATACTGATCATGTTTATGTCTGTAGAAGTGATAAATATGAAGGATGAATTTGACTAACTTTTTATATATGCTGTGTTACATGTTTTGACAGAATCACTTGGTAATTTGCCATTGTCCTAAACCTAGAGGGTAGCCAGGATAATTGTTAAAAAGAATTGTTTTGGCAGTTCTAAAAGAAAAGTATAAGTCATTTCATCCATCACTTTTACTGAGACGGTGTCCTCACTCGCCCAGGAGTGGTTCAAAGTAGAGATGTTTCACCGGTGGTTATCTGAACAAGGTTTTTCAGCTCCCATCCAGAAGCCATTTTAAATTTGATGGAACTTCAAGCCAGTTTTTAAATGCATTCCCTCATTTGGCCATTTTATGATTTTTATTTTTGTTGTGAAACATTTTGAGAAGACAGCCTCCTCTAGTTGTCCTGCCAAATCTTCTATGTATGTTTTTTTCTATTTCTGTATAACAAATTCCACTTACACACCAGGCAGCCTTTAACCCACATGAATCTCACAGAGGACTGAGCTAATCAAATTATAAGAATTTCAGCCAGACTGGAACAAAATAATTTGACCTATGAGTTTTCAAACACCATCTGTGAGCACCCAAAGGAGCCAGAGCCATATTGACCATTTACAGTGGGTGCCAAGTCTGTGAATTTTAGAGAGAAGGGCAGAAAGAGTTTACTTTGATCAGTTATGTACTTACTGAGTTCAGCATGTGTTAAAATAAGGATCTTATGGGACATTATTATTACTTTACTGACCCATAGGTTGGGAGCTATTCCCGCTTGGACCAGTGCACACTGCTGTTGTGTCCTTAGGGAAGACCCTTCACTCTTTGTACAGTATGTGGTGTGTGATTGGTGATGGTCAGAGGGGAGACTGGAAGTCCTGCTTCTGTCAGTCTACCCTGTGGCAACTGTAGGTAGTAGCTTACTACCACCAGGTGAGTGAATAATGTGTTAAACTATATTTGAGTCCCCAAAAAGAGCAATATAAATGAAATGGGTTTGGTTTGCAGTGTCTGAAATTCTGCCTGTTCTTTACCCAGCTGAAAGACAGCCTAATGTGTAAGTAACAAAGCACAAGCTTTTATAAAGTGTGAGTTATGACAAATAGTGGCTACAAATCACTGTTGTAACAATTCACTGTTGAAAGAATTAGGTAGGCCTAATACTTTTGCAGATTTTTTTTTTTCTTTTAATATTCATAGTGCTCTTTGTAATCCCTCACTGTTGTGAATGTGTTTTCTGATAATCATAGGCAACGCTGCTCACAATATTTTTCCCTTATTAAAAAAATCATTGACTTTCCATGCCAAGTTTTGAGGCTCGCAGACAGACTCTGCCGATTCACATCACAACAGCCCCCGTGGCCTTGTGGCAACACAGAGCTGGAGTAGGAGTTGCCATGGTAACGGGTGATCAGAGGGCTTATTTCTGTGAGTTTGTGAACATATTGAGGAGGTGAAGGGGGAACGATGATTTCATAATGAGTTAGTGACTCAATAGTACCTTCAGTGAGGCTGTTAAATGTCTCTAGAGAAATAATACCTACACTCCCCAGCCTTGTTACAAAAGGATCACAATGGCACTCCTCTCTGGGTAAACACGTTTAAATGGATGTTTTTCTGACAGATTAACACAGTGAGCAGCCTATATCAAGTGTAATAGAAAAGGTGGTCTGAGGGGAGATGAAAGCAAAAAGGCCAGAGATATGTGCCTAATGCATATTATATATATTTGGAAAGTATAATGTGCTTAGTTCAGTTTGTTTACTTAAATACTTTTCTTTTCCTTACTCTGCATTTGTTGCTCTAATGAGGTGGGGGCAGGAGTCAGCATGAAGATTTAAGTCTGAAAAGATCATTTAGACAGGATACTAGGGTCTGTTTATTTGTTTTATAGTTGCTTCAATAGTAGCAGTATATTTTAATGCATTAGCAATAGCTCTTTTTAGGCACTCAGTTACTCAACAATCATTCATGCATTATTTAATCAATTCTAACATAACAAGCCTAACCTCTGAGTTGCATCACTGAACAAAAGTGGATAGGTTTTAGATTTTACTATTACACTTGAAATATGTGTTATGGATTTGTCGAAGCCACTTATAGTTGTCATGCTGTTGTCATTATTCATTCACTCATTTGACAGAGGACTAAGGACACAACAACAGAACTTGGTCCGAGTAGGAATTGATCCTCTGACCTTTGGGTTGGGGGACCACTGCTCTAACCACTGAGCCACTATCACTTAGTTGTTATAACATAATGTGGGTGATTTTGCACCGACAATATAATCCACTTCTGGCATGTCCATTTTTCTCATTCACTGCAGGGTTTTTATTTAAACCACCATAGTTTAAATAGCCTATGGTGGTTTATATAAACCTCCACAGGCTATAAAATGTAAAATTAGAACATAAGAAAGACATCGTTATCACTCTAGCAAGAATCATTATAAAGGGGAGACAGACATTTTAGAACACTGCACTACTATTTTGGTATTCAAGATGAAAAACAAAACTGTGACAATATTGCTTTGTCTCTTTTAGCCTGAATTCGTTCGCAGCAGGTAAATGTGTTTGTATTGAGTAGTTTTAGAGTAAAAAGCAGAGGATCATTCAGAGCAGGCGGACGTCCAAGCCCTAGTGTTGGTGGACTCTGGAGTGTTCCCAGTCTAGTGATTATTTATGGTAGGTTGTGTTGTGTGTGCTTTTGCCTGCCAAGATTTTCTCTGCTATTTTTGACGGCACTGAAATAACACAGTAAGCTTGTTTTGTCTAATGCTGGGGGCTTACTTAAAGAAAGATAACATGAATGAATAGACATGGTCACTGCAGCATTATGAGGCTCTTAACTGCAAAATAGAAAAGATATTATATTATTTTTTATCCTTATAAAGAGATGTAAACATCAAGTGACCGATACAGTGTACAGTTCATCCACATAGGTTTTCTCATTGTATCCATGCAGAACCATTCAAATTGATAGGGAAGACAGTAATAAAAATACAACCAGAGGTGTTTCACCTAGTAACCCATTTCCATTGTAATTTGATTCTTAATTGAATCTGTCAGTTATTGAATTTTCATATTTTCTTTTGATGTAAGTAAACAAATATAAATAAATACATGAAAAATTACATGGAGAAGGAGGCCTGAGACTGTAGACTTCTGTAGAAAGGCAGAAGCACTGCACAGTGATAATCTGAGGCGAGAGACATTATGGGTTTTCTTGTAAATGCTCTTGTAAACATTCAAGGGGAAATGTCTTCTGCATTTTAGTGATCTGCACTACAAATAAACACTGAGCAGAGTTTCAGTGTTTAATTTACAGCCAAATAAATCAAATTGTTTGCGATATAAAATAATTCTTGCAAATTATTGTTTTTAACTGTATTATAATAAACAAAATTGAATGCTACATAAAACGTGATCAAATCTACAGTCTCAGTATATAGTAGTATGCCCCTATGTGACCCCAGTAAATCTATCAACTCTTAACACCTCGCCCCATGCAAACAGCTCTCTTTAACTGAAGGCTCCACCAAAGGGTCATGGCTTGGCCATAGCTTAATTGGCTCAGCTCTTATCCTCTTAAGGATTTTCAGTGACCAAGTTATTTCATGAGAACCAGTGAAAAGCCCTTGAGGTGCATCTGAGACAAGAGCATGTGCGACGGGAGAGGTCATGCAAGAGCTAATTGTACTTAAATAATCTATGTTACACCAGCACCCTTCCATCTGCATCACCATCCATCCATCCATCCATCTTCTTCCGCTTATCCGGGGCCGGGTCGCAGGGGCAGCAGTCTAAGCAGGGGCTCCCAAGCTTCCTTCTCCCCAGCCACTTCCTCCAGCTCCTCCGGACGGACCCCGAGGCGTTCCCAGGCCAGCCGAGAGACATAGTCCCTCCAGCGTGTCCTGGGTCTTCCCCGGGGCCTCCTACCGGTGGGACATGCCCAGAACACCTCCCGAGGGAGGCGTCCAGGAGGCATCCTGACCAGATGCCTGAGCCACCTCAGCTGGCTCCTCTCGACGTGGAGGAGCAGCGACTCTACTCACCCTATCTCTAAGGGAGCGCCCGGCCACTCTGCGGAGGAAACTCATTTCGGCCGCTTGTATCCGCGATCTTGTCCTTTCGGTCATTACCCAGAGCTCATGACCATAGGTGAGGGTAGGAACGTAGACTGACCGGTAAATCGAGAGCTCAGCTCCCTCTTCACCACAACGGTCCGATACAGCGACTGCATCACTGCCGACGCCGCACCGATCCGCCTGTCAATCTCACGCTCCATCCTCCCCTCACTCGTGAACAAGACCCCGAGATACTTGAACTCCTCCACTTGAGGCAGAGACTCCCCACCCACCCGGAGAGGACAATCCACCTTTTTCCAGTCGAGAACCATGGCCTCGGATTTGGAACAGCTGATTCTCATCCCAGCCGCTTCACACTCGGCTGCAAACCGCCCCAGTGCACGCTGAAGGTCCTGGTTCGATGAAGCCAACAGGACAACATCATCCGCAAAAAGCAGCGATGAAATCCTGTGGTTCCCAAACTGGACCCCCTCCGGCCCCTGGCTGCGCCTAGAAATTCTGTCCATAAATACAATGAACAGAACCGGTGACAAAGGGCAGCCCTGGCGGAGTCCAACATGCACCGGGAACAGGTCTGATTTACTGCCGGCAATGCGAACACAGCTCCTGCTCCGGTCATACAGGGACCGGACAGCCCTTAGCAAAGGGCACCGGACCCTATACTCCCGAAGCACCCCCCACAGGGCACCACGAGGGACACGGTTGAATGCCTTCTCCAAGTCTACAAAACACATGTGGACTGGTTGGGCAAACTCCCATGAACCCTCGAGCACCCGATGGAGGGTGTAGAGCTGGTCCAGTGTCCCATGACCAGGCCGAAAACCACACTGCTCCTCTTGAATCCGAGGTTCGACTATCGGCCGAACTCTCCTCTCCAGAACCCTGGCATAGACTTTACCGGGGAGGCTGAGGAGTGTGATTCCCCTGTAGTTGGAACACACCCTCTGGTCCCCCTTTTTATACACAGGGACCACCACCCCGGTCTGCCAGTCCAGAGGTACTGTTCCCGACCGCCACGCGATGTTGCAGAGGCGTGTCAGCCAAGACAGCCCCACAACACCCAGAGACTTAAGGTACTCAGGACGGATCTCATCCACCCCCAGAGCCTTGCCACCGAGGAGCTTTCCGACCACCTCAGTGACTTCGGCCAGGGTGATGGATGAGTCCGCCTCTGGGTCCCCAGCCTCGGCCTCCTCTTCGGAGGACGTGACGGTGGGATTAAGGGGATCCCCAAAGTATTCCTTCCACCGCCCGACAACATCCTCAGTCGAGGTCAGCAGCTCTCCCCCCGCACTGTAAACAGTGTTGGTGGAGCACCGCTTCCCCCTCCTGAGGCGCCGGACGGTTTGCCAGAATTTCCTTGGGGCTGTCCGATAGTCCTCCTCCATGGCCTCCCCGAACTCCTCCCAGACTCGAGTTTTTGCCTCTGCCACCGCCCGGGCTGCAGCACGCTTGGCCCGCCGGTACCTGTCAGCTGCCTCAGGAGTCCCCCGAGCCAGCAAGGCCCGGTAGGACTCCTTCTTCAGCTTGATGGCATCCCTTACTTCCGGTGTCCACCACCGGGTTCGGGGATTGCCGCCGCGACAGGCACTGCAGACCTTACGGCCACAGCTACGAACGGCCGCATCGACAATGGAGGCCGAGAACGAAGCCCACTCGGGCTCCATGTCCCCAGTCTCCCCCAGGATCCGGGAGAAGCTCTCCCGGAGGTGTGAGTTGAAGGCCGCACTGACAGAAGGTTCCGCCAGATGTTCCCAACAGACCCTCACGATACACTTGGGCCTACCAGGTCTTTCTGGCTTCCTCCTCCGCCAGCGGACCCAACTCACCACCAGGTATTGATCAGTTGACAGCTCTGCCCCTCTCTTCACCCGAGTGTCCAAGACACACGGCCGGAGGTCAGATGACACGACAACAAAGTCGATCATCGACCTCCAGCCTAGGGAGTCCTGGTGCCACGTGCACCGATGGACCCCCTTGTGCTCGAACATGGTGTTCGTTATGGACAGACCGTGACTAGCACAGAAGTCCAATAACAGAACACCGCTCGGGTTCAGATCAGAGAGGCCGTTCCTCCCGTGCGTGGAGGTGAGGCCGACTATATCTAGCCGGTAACGCTCGACCTCCCGCACAAGCTCAGGCTCCTTCCCCCCAGCGAGGTGACATTCCATGTCCCCAGAGCTAGTCTCCATGTCCAGAGATCCGGTCGCCGAGGCCCCCGCCTTCGACTGCCACCCAGATCTCTCTGCACCCGGCCCCTATGGCTCCTCCCGCGGATGGTGGGTCCAGGGGAGGGCGGTCCCACGTCGCTCCTTCGGGCTGGGCCCGGCCGGGCCCCGTGAGGAAAGGCCCGGCCACCAGGTGCTCGCCCACGTGCACCCACCCCAGGCCTAGCTCCAGGGTGGGGCCCCGGTACCGCTTTTCCGGGCGACGTCACTGGCCTTTTGCATCACCATTATCCTGAATCAATAGAAGCCCTATGTTTTTAGGTTACTGAGTCAGCTTTATTGATTTGTTGGAATGTTTTTTGTTCCTGCTGAAGACATTTTGGCACTTCAGCCAAAGAGCAAAAAGAGACTGAATTCACCATTCTGCCATTCTTATATATTCATTTGTAGTTGTACCCATATTTGTCATTATAAAAGTAGACTAGTGCTTTTATTGGAGCACCCCAAGATTGATCTTGTTTTGTGCAGTATTTTGTTTTCATGTTGATATAATGAGGTTAATGAGCCAAAACTTAACTTTCACTGAAATCTTCTCTATCAGGTTCATACTCGAGGTCATGCATTTTATACTTTATGATCTGAGCGACTTTTGAGTCACCTCACCAACAGAGGTACCGCACAGACAGATGGTTTCCATGACAACATTATTTGATAAGCTTTGTGGACGTGATCAAAAGGGGAAATAAAAAGCTGCCTATTTAATAAGTCATAGAGCAGCATCAGCGCTGCGTGAGGTGTGGACGTCAGGTTATTTCTGGCAGGCCTTTGTTCAAATGCAGAGTGATGAGTGTGTGATTATGTCATCGTAAATCATAACCTCACCTCCATCGGATGTGGAGGCATCAATGTATCAGCGTCAGGAGCAGGCAGGTGAGTGACACTACACCATTCAGCCCTGTGTGATACATCTCAGGGCCTGGTTTTTTCATTCATACTTTCTAAAATCTTGTCAAGGACAGCTAAAGTAATAATAATCTTCAGTGAAATTGAATATTTAATTGGAGCCTAAATATAGTCTGGTTTCCCCATGACACTGTTGATGTTGTTTTAGAGCAGAGTCCAGACAGTCTTGTTTATGTTCAGGACAATAAAAAAGAAAGCCTTTTTAAAAAATACCTTTTTTGTAGTTTTCCCCCAGAAAATGGCCCTTTTAATCAAAATGAAAGGCAGCATTGTGAATGCAGTGGCCAAGGCAGCATAATAATTATTTTAGTTAGGCACTAGCTTGTTTTTATGTAATCCCAAAATGTCTCATCCCCGTCCATCAAAGTATAATTTATCCTTTTCATTGTATATTAATAGGATGCAAAAATTGAATTGAAAATGCAAGAAAAAAAAGTGTGATTTGTTTTTGGCAATATTGCTACAGGCGTGCTTACGGTGCTCTGTAACTTATTTAGGGCTGTGTCTTGTAGTGAAAGAAAAATACAATCATTGCATTATTTTGTATTATTATTATTTTTAAAAGTACTTACTGTATTCCACTTAATAAGCATAATTCCATATTATTTTTAAACATATTTAGCATGATTAGCTACTAATAATAGCACATACTCATAACTTATAAATACTGAGCAAGCATAAATGTGCTAGTACTGAAGAAGAATCCCATGTGTGTGTGGGTGTGTTCCAGTCTGGACTGCTGAGTGCACATTCATTCAGAAACATATCACGCTGCATATAGATGGCATGTTAGTCACTTTATATTTTAAGCTTTATAATCCTGTATACGTAAATCAACACCTTTAAAAGACACAAATAATGGATCATGGGGTACCTTCCACATTAATTTACTTGGTCCTTCACTGTGTCTATTCAAATGTAATATTTGAAAACTACTAGATATAGGGATTAGGTTGCAAAAAAACATAATGGTTTTAATGGAAATCTTTTAGCATCTGAAACATATGAAAATATCTTAGTATTGCCAAGTGTAAGGCTGTAAACAGCAGAAATCTGACTGATTTGCAGTTTTGTATGTATGTATTTATTTGTGTACGTTCTTCAGTTCAATGTGAGGAAAATGCCCAAAAATGTAACTTTTATATATTAGCCCTTATGCAATCATGCATGCTGTGTGTGCATCACATGTATTCTCCTGCTACAACAAAACAAATAAGGAAAAATATTTGTTTGTGCAGACTAAATTGTGCAGCTACTTATCCAATGGCATAAATATTCGACTATAGCCATTTGTGAAAAGTGAATCCCATCCTTCTGTGTTGCATATTCAGAAAGACTATACATGCGATCCTGCACATAGAGGAGGTGTAGCATGCACACTAAAGCTCATGTATGAGGAGCAGTGACAGTGGGTGGGTGTATGTAGGGGGATGGAGAAGACAAATGACAGAAATATCAGAATACATTGCCTTCCCCCTCGCATGTTCACCCATTTATAATCATGAAATCTTATGGTTTTACTTCTTTGCTTATTTGGCTTAAATTTATTTCTTTTAAATCATTACTTGATCAGCCAACCTGTCCATGCATTATATATTATGTAGCATTCAGTATGTTGATGTGCAAAACGTACTACTACTGCAGTTAATCCTTACTTTCTTATTCGGTCTGGGCTGAATACAGTGCATGCAATGCAAGCTAGTTACATTGCAAATAGCACTTTTCATGAACATTTTTTCAGCTTTAAAAACATGTCTCCCTGTTTGGAGGGGTAATTTAGCTCCTTTTGATACTTAAATGAATGAAAATTACTCTTGCGTGAACATGTAGCCCTAATAGTCGACACTGGAAGCACTGGGAACAGCGGTAATGAGGAGGCTGCTGTGGCTGGCGTACAGGCTGATATAGAGAAAAAGGTGGTTCACAGTATATACCTCAGAGGACTCTTAATTACCTGCCGCCCTCATCCGCCAAACACCAGCTATACACTGCCGAATTGCACCCTCAGCCTATTGTCACCTCCCTGTTTTAATGAATCTCTGCTGGAAGGAAAAGAATGAGAATTTTATTCTAGCCAGCTCCCAGATTTATGAATATTTCCTGAGTTGAGCTAAGGTTTCTGCTGAGCCAAGCCACCAAGTGCCACTGCCAATTGTGGGTCAATAGCTCGGATCATTGCTTTCATCCCATCATCATCTGCAGATTCAGAATTGTCTCTGCCAACCTGTCAGCACTGGCAGTGACCAATATATCCTGACAGTACACAGAGAAACAGTGCGGGCCTTGTTTTAATTTACTACATATTTGGGAACATATATTTTTAGGATGTACTGCCTGCTTCTAAATGTGTACAATGGTCTTAAACTTACCCAAAATGGTGACTGGTGTGTGAGTCTGATTTTGATAGCATCTCGTAAGATTCAATGATGGCCTAAATATTGTTAATAGACCAACAGATACAATACCTGCAGTGCCCCCTCCAAATGATGCTGCAGAGCACACGGTTCAGGGTAGACTAAAGGGACTCATAAACAAATCAAGCGTCACAAAAGCAAAGCTCATCTAACGCTTTAAATAGTAGTAGCAGTGTCTTTATTTAAAGTCAGAGTGACTCAAATTGACCTTGGAGCTCAACAAATACTATCTCACGGCGCAGATGCTGACCTTGTTGTGCAACAAATAATTTATACTTAAACCAAGTCAATATGGCCCTAAGTGAAATCACTGTGCTAGCAACTTGTACTATGAAGATAATGCATCAAACCAGCTGAATCCAATTTTACAAACACTTTCCCTCAGGGTAGGAGTGATAGCTCCACCGCTGATCCCTACCACTATCTGTGAGGCGAGTAATACAGCACGCACTTATGGTTTTCCTACAGATATCAGAGGAATTGAATTTTTAAAGGCAGGAGCATCTTTCATTCGGCCTCTATCTGCTGAACAAAGCCAGCTGCAATGGATTTTCTATCTATGAGTGTATATCTTCCCAGAGTCAGGCATGCACTGAAGTGACTCTTTATTGGCCGGGTAATTCTACACACACAAAGCTTTAATGTGAGCAGAAGAAGATGAAATCCTGGAAGAACAGCCACGTGGACACACAAGTGCAGTCAATAAAGCACACAGGTGACACATAAAGTAAAGAGATTATGCTCACTGTGAACCTACTCCTGTCAGAATAAGATGGCCTAAGGCTTTCTCGGGTTAAAAATTTTTAAAACATTAAAATGGGATGGATAAATTAAGTACTGATAAAACCCTTGTCATGATCATGAAACTAGTCATGAAACAGTCATGGACCTGATTTTTAATGTGAAGACATTTAGGTATTCAAGGTATAAGGTATCCTTTATTAGTTCCTTAACCTCCTGAGACCCTGCGACCACATACGAGGACATTACATTTTTGCCTCTTGGCACAATGATACTCAATTTTTTAAATCTTTAACCTGTTGGCCACATTCAGGGACATTGCCACGCCATCTTGTGGTGATATCACAACATAACACCAAATTCAATAGAAAAAAAAATGGCGAGCATATCAGCAAAAGACTTCTACAACAGTTTCTGGAAGAAAAATGACCCAGGTAAAAATTCTATCCAAATTTTATGAATGAAACCAGTGTATTTATGTAAAATACTGTCTCTTCTTCATATGGAGATTAAAATTTGACAAAATTTAGTAATGGTAGCAGACTGGGACATCAGTAAACTTGAAGCACTCATTTGAGGACAGTGGGACTATGTTACATTATAAATTGTATAATGTAGTTAGCTAAACTTGGGAATATATTGATGAGTTTACAGTTGTAAAGAGTTTTATTTTGATTTAGAGTTTATTTTCCACATTATCATTACAGGGAACTTTCCTTGTCAAAGTAGAACAATTGCTCATGGCAATTTGCAGACAACTCTGAGGTGAAAAGCTTCTCAGATGGGGAAGATTATGATCCTGCTATGAACAAAATTATTCCACAAAATGTTGACCTCATGGATGAACAACCTGATACCTCACCACCTAATTCATCAGATGAAGAATACACACCCTGATGCAGCTGAGGACAGCAACTCTGTCAATGAGAGTCAGCCACAACATCCACAAGTGCACAGAGGTGGCCGTAAACAACAGCATGTGATGGACATGGAGCTCAGACCAGAAGGCAGGAATGATGGAGAGCGCTGGAGGTCTGCTCCATTTAACCCAAACTTAGTACAGTTTCAGATTGGAAATGATGATCAACTGAAAGATGAGCGAACAGGTTGGCAGCCACTGGATTATGTAGAGCAGTACATTGACTCAGAGCTGATGAAACTCATTGCTGACCTCACAAATGTCATGTCACTGGCTAACAGTGGGAGATCTCTCAAAACTTCGATCGATGAGATGTATCACTTTTTTGGAGCAGCTTAATCTTGATGTCTTGTGTGCCTAATCCTGAGGCGAGGATGTTTTGGTCAATGCCTTACGAATCCCTGCCATTAGTGACACAATGTCATGTAATCGCTTCTTCAAACTGCGAAGCCATCTGAAAGTAGTCATCGATAATGATGTTATAGGAGACAACAGGCAAAATGACAAATTCTGGAAGGTGAGGCCTTTTATGAACCGCATACTTACCGGCTGTCGCCTTCAGGCTCGTCAATGTTGTGTCTCAATTGACGAGCAGATGATCCCCTTTACAGGGGCCTGTCCATTTAAACAATACGTGCCACTAAAAAGCCAAATCCAGTGGGAATGAAGAATTTTGTGCTGGCATCTGTGGATGGACTAGTTCTGAACTTTGAAGTCTATCAGGTTCAATGTCACTGGCTTCGGAGGTTCAGGACTCAGATGGTTTGGGTCTTGGAACACTGGTCATCAAGCGTCTGTCTGAAACCCTCACTGCTGGCACACAAGTTTATTGTGATCGATTTTCTACCACCATACCAGCTGTTGATCACATGTTGGAAGGATGAGATATATATTACTGGTACAGTGGTGAAGGGCCGAGTCAAACAAGCAATGAAGAAGTTACATGATGACAAAACCTGAAACACCAAGGAAGAGGTGCCTTTGCCACAGTAACCAGGGCAGATGGGAAACTATGCGTGGTCAAGTGGTTCAACAACAAACCAGTTGTGATGCTCTCCACTGTTCACTCAGAGCAGCCTGAAGACACTTGCCAGCGGTGGTCAAGAAGGAAAAAGCGGTATGTGACCATCACCGCGGCGAAGCATTGTGCGGCAGTACAACTCAAAGATGGGAGGAGTTGACATGTCGGATAGGATGATGAGCTACTACCGAATGTATGCTTGGACGAAGAAGTGGACAATTCACATGCTGATGCACTTCACAGATCTTGCTCCTGTCAACAGCTGGCTGCTGTATCACTTAGAGATAACCAGGAAAATGGCACCCGAAAAAGATATGAAGTTTCTTGAATTTAGCATGGTAGTGGCTCAGGTATTCCCTACACAAGTCTGATGTTCTTCATGAAGGTGTTTATGATGCAGAAGAAGAGAATCAGAATGGTCCACCACCAAACAAAAAAATCTCGAGTTGCTCAATCCCCATATCTCAGTTCATTCTAGTGCAGCTCATGTGCCGGAGATGGTGGCCTTGAAAAAACCCATGCAGTGCAGAGCACAAGGCTGCACTGGAAATCCGTGTACGATGCATGACATACAATGTGAGCATAACTGCTTTGCAGGATTTCACACAGGCCAATAAGGCTTTTCCAGACAGGCAGACAGACTGCTTTCTGGAAGATAGAGGAGCTAGTTAGAAAAAGCCACAGTTCAAGGCTGCTATGTTGAAATCTACCGTTTTTGGACTGTTACCATCAAAGAAAAATGAAAAAAAAAAAATTCGCTTTGCACTTTTATTGTTTTGGTTAGCCATGTTTAGGGCATGAAATAAACAACTGTTTGCATTTCATGCATAAACTTTGATGTTTACATTTTCAAATAAACTGTAATGCACTTTTTGACCAATGGAGTCTATTCATACAGTAAGATTGACCCACTGTACTCATATGAGGACATTGATTTTTGAGAGAATTACTTATTGTATTAAGTTGAAATTTTGAATTTAAACTAATTAGGAACTGCTGACCCCAAATAGCAAAGAATGTTTGTTAAGGTTATGATAAACCGACTGTCCTCATTTGAGGACATCATTTTTTGCAAAAACTACTTCCTGTACAAAAACACAGTTTAGTTATTATACTTATTAGGTCCTTCTCATCCCAAATAGCAAGAACAAATGTAAAATGCACACCAGACAAAAGCTCGGGTCTCAGGAGGTTAAGAAAGGGAAATTCATTCTGTGCATTTCACCCATCCCTCAACCAAATGCCGCTGGGGCAGCCAGTGAACAGCTGTTGCTCCAGATCTGTAGCTTGGCACGGTCAGGACTACCTTAGCTGGAGGTCTGATTGCCTGCTTGTGCATGTTTTGGGTTAATGAGGAAACCAGAAGAAAGCCTATTCAGATGTGAGGAGAAAATGAAAACTAGGCACAGAAAGGCCCAGTAGTCAAACAGAGCCTTTTTGCTGTGAAGCAGCTGACCACTGTGCTGCCATTAAGGTAAAACGTGGGGTTCACAAGTTATATCTCAGAGAGAGGTGGTAGTGGCTCAGTGTTTATAAAGTAGAAGTTAAAAGACAGCTGACTGCCTTACATGTCTGAATGTGATGTGGTAGACTGACAGAGGCATACTGGGCTATGTGAGTGAAGTGTCTTTTTCAAACCTGCTTAGCCTCCGAGATCAGGGGCCATATGGAAGGAGTGAATAATGCATGAAAGTGTAAAGAATTTATTGAGAAAGTATTTGGAAAAGCACTACATGTTTGTAATAAAAGCTGTAACAGCAACACATTTTTTCTCACTGCTACAAGACATCCCCCTGCCCTGATTCTTAAGTGTGACATCAATACAGGTTGACTGGGTCCAAATGTTGTGAATTCCACAGGCACAAAAAGCAGAAATAGGAACTTTGTCTGAAACTCCTGATGAATTAAAGACATAACAGGCAAAAACTGTTTTAACTGGGTGCACCTACTTTTTCCAGTAAAAGTTATAACTGTAGCATATTTATATTTGTTGGCCTTTAATTAAGGACCCTCCTGTGGGCTCACCACTCGCAGAGGGGTTCATAAGGGGGGTCAGGTGCACAGTGGACTGGGCAGAGAACAGCTGCCCCCGCGACCCAGTCGGATTAAGCGGGAGAAGATGGATGGATGGATGGATGGCCTTTAATTATAATGGCTTCTAATAATAACGGTAGAGGAAGACCAGACTTTCCTTATTGTTTTTGTGCCATTTTAAAACTGGAAATGGCTTTATCATTATACCAGAACCAGAAATAAGACATCATCACAGTCCCATAGGGTGTGCTTGTGGCTTTTAGGAGATGTGTTTTAATCATACTGAGAGCTAAATTTTCCATAGCACTAGAGAAAAAAGAAGTTATTCTGAACTCAGTAATTAATTCTCAGTAATTCGGTTTAGGTATTCAGATTTCTTCCAATTCCAGGAGCTTTTGGACTAATCATACTGGCCAAATCCAAAAGTATATGACACTGTAAACAAAAGATACTTATGTGACATTTATCTTTGATATGGGGGGCTGATTTTTTGATGATGTGTATGACATAAATATAAAATACAATCATTCATTTGCAGAAATAAAACCAAATCAACAATGGTATGAAAAACTGGAGAACTCGAGATCGAAGGGTTAAAGTTCGGCGGGAATCATCCAAGTACACATGATTCATACATAACCACTGTTTTTTATTCTCCTACCTGTCTCATCCATATTAATGCCTGCTTAAATAATTGACTTTTTTATCTCACAAATCCTCCTCCTGTTAGGCAGAGGCAAAACAAACACTTAAACCCTTATCTCCAGCCTACGAGTCTGGCACTGTCTTATAAAAAACAATTTACCATCTTGTTCTCTCTGATCTCATACCTATCTCATTATCAACAGTGGAGGTGTATACTTTTTCATGGAGTTTAAAAATACATTTGAGTACATTTCTGCTGTGTTGCTCTTGTGCGTAAATGAAATACAGTATTAGAAAAACAAATTCTGTGGAGCAGAGCAAACTTTTTCCCCAGGATGCATCTTATTTTCCTTTGAAGGTCAGGATGATTTTTGTCTTGGACAGCTGTGAGAACTGCAGCAGAGTTAACTTTATTTTTGTATGTATTTATTTATCTATTGGGAGAGTTTGAATTTAGCTAAGTAACAAACTGCTGATAGGAGGAGAGGAAGGCAGTTACATTTAAATATTATACCATATGCTATACCGTATTTGATCACATTTCTTGTAAATAGCTCTATTTCACGTTTCACTGCCTGCATCTTTAGTGGCCTCCTATATGTGCCCTATTTCACATTTGCTGGGCTGTTCAACCCCTTTGGTGGAACTTGTTAAAGGGCCCATAATAGAGCATTTTCTGATCTGTATTATAATTTAATTCCCTAGTTTCCTCATCACAGCCATACCTGGAGTTGAGCTTTGTTTCATTCACACAAATCCTGCATATTTAGGCTGAGTTCTTTTCTTAAGCAGAAAACACTGTGTTCCACCTTGTGATGTCATGTGGTAATACAGAAAGTGCTCCACTGTGTTTTTAAACGCCATACACCTTCAGTAGACTCATTTGGATGATTTCAGCCGTGGAATTTCCCATCTCTACTGAATTTAAGCTGTACCACTATATGACTTCATAAGGTGGAAAAGAGGATTTTGAGCTTAACAAATAATACTGGGATACTCAAACATATGTGAATGAAACTAAACACAACTCCAACATTATAACATGGCTTAACATTCTCAAGAGTTAATTTGGTGTAATATAGGACCTTTACACCAATTACAGAATGGATCCCTTTCATAATCAGGCCTCGTGGTCATTAACCAATCTTATCAAGTGACAGTTTTCTTTACTGTTACATTTTACTTTGTTGTGAATTCTCCAAAATAAAATGCACAGATTTTGAACCTGATTAATTCTGATTAACTAGACCCAAGAAATCATTGTTAGAACAAAAGGCTGCATCATAACCCAGTTCATTTTAAGTGCCCTCATCTGTATTAAATTGTTGGCTTATAGAGTACTGCAATGTCAATTCTCGCCTTGCCTGCATCACTTTCCAATTTAAAACAGTCACAATGAACCAATCCTGCATGTATTACTTGACTCTATAGCTCTGGAGAAAAGAACAAAAACTAAAAAATAACTTCTGACCGCAGAACCAGATAATAACCTACAGTTTGCAGCTGAATATTAGTGAACCTCAGGCAGAGCATTGATTCAAGACAGACACATGACCTTTTCCAGGCTGGTTAATGACATATCTTGCTCATTAAGAACTACAGATCATTGATCTATTGGAGTGTGTTTGGACTATCTCCTGCTCCTTCACATGCAAAAAAGAGGATAGTGAGTGTTCTCAAACGTTATTCCATTAATGTCCTATAATGACACAAATGGCATCCTTTCCTTCTCCAGACCCTCTCCCACCTCCTCGGGGGCTCTACGGTTTGACAGTGGATGCTAGTTTGTCCTGGTGGTCCTCTTCCTCCATCCAGTACGTCCCTGTAGGGAGTGTGTGACTGACATGGTTCACTTTGGGCTCTCACTGATCTATACTTCTCTGCAGCACTCGGCTATAAACAAAGATTAGCGCATCATTCACATACGGCACACATAGGATGATTGGTGCAGCTGTCCGGGTAAATGGGATCAAGACATTAATAAATATATTTGCCACTGTGGTGGGAAGAGTCGAGATCTCATGAGGGTTCATATACAGAAATCCTATTCTGAAACATGGTTAAGGTGGTCTACTATTCTAGATTTGGTTTAGTTTTAGTATAGTTTGTTTGTAACAGTAAAAGTATCTGTGTACACAGCTTTGTGTTCCTAAATGAGGCAGAAAACTGCTGTATAAAAGTGACATGGACATTAATTAAAGAAGGTTTTACAAATATTAGTGTATTTGCTACTATATAACTATATAGCTATAACTACCCTTTAGCCTTAATAAAGCATAAATAAACGCATAATACAATGAAATATAAATAGTTTATTTAAAATATTTGAGGCTTAGAAAAATACCCTAACTCCTAACTCTAAGCCTGTAATTAAATGGCCTGTATCAGATTAAATCTGTTTTACCCCAGATCAGATGATATACTGTTTAAGCAGCTCTTTTTCATGCTGTCTGCATCTAATTAGCTTTAGCATGCTAGTTGTTGTTAGAATTACTGCTTCGACAAAACTCTGCACTGATAAATTCAACACAGTGAATAATTAGGATGCTCAAAATGCATAAGAGAGGTATAACTTTGTAAACCATTTAAAATGAACTTGTTTTTTCATGTTTTTAAAACTGTAAATCACTGTGAATCATTCTTACTATCTACAATCTACCTGTTTGTTATGAGAGTGTAGAGTGAGAGAGTGTAGAGTGTAGTTATAATAAAGAGGTACCATGTGTTTTCTTTTCTATACAATCACAAAAATGATGGTTAAAGTGACATACCAGTACTATAACCCTGTACAATTGTGAACTTTAACCCAGCCCAGTCCTTCCATAGCCTTGAGGTGAAATGCCAGTGACCCAATATACACACATGCAAATCGCATTCACGGGGGGCGCTGTCTGCAGGTACATCGTATGCATCCAATGTCGAACAGCCCTTAGCTCCTTGTTGACGTCATTTTTTGAACAAACCTGGGAGTACAAACGCCGATGGCCCTGCGCTCCCTGCTCGGCCCCCACGAGAGCAGTGCTAAGCATCAATCACACTGGGTCCCCAAAGCCTCCCTCACCTGCAGACTAGGAATCTAATGAGGAAAACAACAGCGCTTAAACCTTTTCCCACGCATTTTCATTCGAGGAAAATTTATCTTGCCCCAGTACAGATGCATTGTGTAAGACAAAGCATTTCATTGTATCTGTGGCCATACCAGCTTGTCAAAGCCTGATCCCGTCAGATCTCAGAAGCTAAGCAGGGCCGGGCCTGGTTAGTACTTGGATGGGAGACCACTAGTAATTCCATGTGCCACACCCAGGTCGTTGTTGAAAATGAGAATTGGTTCTCAACCGACCTACCTGGTAAAATAAAGATTAAGTAAATAGAATAAATAATGTCAGGAAGTGTGTGATTAGCATGCTAGTTGTTGTGAAGCCTAAACACATCACAGTGAATAATTAGAAGTGAGAAATAAGTTTGAACCACTGCAAACGGTTTAAAATGAGCTAGTACTATTTTTTCACTTTTTTAAGACAGTAAAAATCAAGGAGGCCTATTGTGTCATTAGGTATTTAAGGATAATTTACACATTTCATACACAATATGGGCCCAAGAACATTAGCCATGGCATTTGTGAACATGAGTGTAGAGCTATGTACTCTGTTACATTTACTTTACATTTACTCAGTTGCATTTACTTGAGTAACCTTTAAAAGATATTTCACTTCTTTGTGTAGTTTTCAGACACCATACTTTTACTTCTACATGGGTAACTATTGAAGGAAGTAACTGTATTTCACCTGAGTAAAGTTTTTGTTTACTCTGTAAGTTTACAAGTGACAAAAACTTCATGTTGACAATATTAAATGATTTGAACACTTCTCATTATTATAACTTTGCTCCGAATATAATTTAGGATTTTCTCATTTTTATGGTCCATCCAGTTACTTCAAGTTCAAACAAAAAAAATATGTTATGTCCAGTAGTATGTAGTACTTTCCCAAATACTTTTTACTCTCAGTAACTTCTTGGACCACTAGTAGTAGTAGTAGTAGTAGTAGTAGTAGTAGTAGTAGTGAGGAGACAGACTGAGATGGTGGGGAGAAGATGTGAATTAAGCTCCTTCACAGTGCAGCCGTCATAAGCAACCAGTGGGTGGTGAGATGCGCTTGACGTCTGCTTGTGGGCAGATTGTCTGTAAGATTTTCTTTCTGTTTGTAAAATATGAGAGATTCTCCATTGACTGAGAAGATGCTCTGACTACTTCACAGCCAAAAGTCAAAAGTGAACATCTGGTATTCAGTTAGGTTTTTTCACCCTTTCTTCTGTCATGAATTAAGACCACAAATATTGAAAGTTGTAACAAAGCAGCAGAGAATGGAAATATTAATAAAATGACACAAGACCTTTTGAATGAGGCTCTCCACACAGAAGTGCATGGCATCATTATTCCCAAAATAAACAATCGTGCTTTTGAAAATGGTGCTCTCTTTGTTGTCCTGGATGCTGTCCATGTGGTATCTCATTAATTCGCCGTACTAAAAATATTTTTGGCTGCATTTTTGGCTCTATTGTTAATCCAAGCTTCAATCAAAATGTGATTTATACAACTCTGAAAGGCAAAAGGCGTGCATTAGTGTGGAGGGACTGTGAAGCATGGGGCAACAGTAGAGTGTTTGTCCACTGATCCAAAGGTTGGCAGTTTGAATCCCACTGTCGACATAAACATCATTAGTTGAGTGTTACACTGACAAATAGGTTTGCAGTGCGATTCACAGATGAATGCTGTTGTTGTTTCCTTGTGGCAAGACACTTAAACCTCTTGCTCCGAGTGTACACTGGTGTTTGCACGTGTGTGTAAATGGGCTATATAAAAATATGACCATGAATGAAAACAACCTCAAAACAATAGTGGCTAATTCGGAAACAGAGATCTGCATAATTAGTGTAATAGTATATGTTAAATTATTAAATGGCCCATGTTTTGATGGCCACAATTTGATTGTCTTGGTATGGGTCAGTTCACTTAGGATGTTGGAAAAACTTTTGAGCTGTATCGATCCACTCCAAAGCAAAACCAATGGAAACAAGCACATTCAGAGGGTAGGGAAGTACGAGGGGCTGGCTCACCATAAAATTATAAGGAAATTAATTACATACTGGGAGACAAAATAGCAATTTGCTGCATCAAAGTCTTGAGTAAAAGTAATTATAACATGTTTCATTTTGGTCAGTTGTTCCATTGGATGTGTAAATGAAACAAAATTTGGACTTCAGGATACTTAAGAGGAACCTCCCTGAAGCGTGCACATACAAGAGCTCTATGGCTCTCCTCAAGCATCAATTTACAGTAATGATTTTCTCCAGTGATGAGTGGCTCTCTGATCGAGCCATGTAATAAAGAGGACACTCAAACACATCCACACAGAGCACTTCTTAAACCCATATAGACCCATCAGCGGGTGGCAGTCATAATCTGAATCTACATTGTATATTTTAATGAGGTGTATTTTCCAGAAAACAAGCAGACCACAGCAGATCACAAGAGTAGAGAGGTGCGGTGTGGGTGCATCCGTGGGTGGGCCGTGGACATGATGGGAGGCAGACCTGATGAGTGGAGGTGGTAATTGTGTTGCTAATGGTTGTTCTAAGGGGGAAGGGTGGAGAGGGCTCTTCAGCGCACTCCTGTCAGTGCACTGGTTCAGATCTGTGGTTGCTGCAGTTATGTAAAACATCATTCACTTTCAAATCCCCAACATAGTAGATAGAAATGTTGGTTCATCTGTTTGTCTGTTATTGACCAATGACTGTCACTTCACTTTTCAGTTTTCTAACTTTCTCTTGGTTAAATCAGTAATTTTGCTAAGCCCTGTGAGGTGACTGCTGTTGTGATTTTGGACAATGCCAAAGATAGTTGAATTATTCTAACATGCATGAGCCGGTCTGGGCACAGTGTTAAAAAAGCCTTTATGGTGCACCACTTATTGTGTACCATTTATCTTTTCTGGTGCAGGGTCCAGTACCTGCTTGTATCCATGGAAATGCTATTGCATTATCTGTAATGTTGCAGTTTGGCGTTAAACTATTGTCTCGATGGAAAGAAGCAAGTGACGCCACCAGGCCAATTAAGTGAAGTCAGATCTGTGAGAGGCAAGCCTGAATGTGTGTTTTTCAAAGTATGTTTTAAAACATTTGAAACAGAATAAAGAATAAAATGCAGGCACATACTTTGGAACATACAGGCAAAACAAATGGTGCCATTTCATCTTAGTATATCAGTTTGGGATCAGTGTAAATAGAGTTAAATGCACTCAAAACTGATTCTTGTGAGCTTTAAGCCATGTTATAATGTTGTTATCTCGTCTCAACATGCCTGGAGTAGTGTTTTGCACATGTTTGAGTAATCCTTTATTATTAGTCTGTCTACATCTCCAAAGCTCAAAATGCTCTGTTCACCTTGTGATGTCATGTTGCGATAGTTTTGAAGTCAACAGCTACATTTTACCCTTTATTTAGTAGAAATAACAAAATCCAGGGCTGAAATCATCCAAATGATTATAGTAAAAGTTTACAGGTAAGGTGTTAAAACATACCGGAGCACTTCCTGTATTACTACATGACATCACAAGGTGTCACAGGGTGTTACTGATTTGAGAGAAGATCTCAGCCTAAATATTCAGGATTTGTGTCAGAAGACATGTGAATGATGAGGAAACAACATAACAAATCAGAAAATAGCATCATTTTTCAGTGATTGAGAGTAGAATTGATCATATGGTACATGATGTTAGCTCACATTTTTGTGTAACAAAGCATTTTGAAAGGCATTTGAGACTGAAGCAAAACACAGGCCTAGATGAGGGGGGACATTATAAATTATATATGGTCTTAGAAAAGTCTGTTCCTTTAAGTAAAACAAACTAAATTATTCAATCTTTCATATTAAAATGCTGAATACTGCTCAATACTGAAAATGCAGAGGCATTGTTCACACATTCTAGCTAATGTGAATGTGTGACATGATTCTTCTATTGTTAATATTCAATAGAGATCAGTCTATTTCTAAAAGACTGTGGATGATGGATTGGCAATACCAGATGGCATTGTTTTTACAGCACTGAAAATGACATTTCGTTTGTTGCCGTCTAATTTATGAGCTGTTATTTGGAGTGTGAATCCGTGTAAACAAAAGTAACCTGCTTAAGTCTGAAGTGAGCACTAAATCATGTTTGTGTGTAGAAAGGAGCAGCAAATCTGAGATACGGGCTGGTGATTTATATTCACAGCACATTAAAGTCAAAGTTTATCTTAACATCTCACACAAACTGCACTTTACCAACTAAGAACTGTATAACTGTATAAGAACAGTTAACTGTATAAGAACTGTATAACAAACACATCCTATTTCCCACAAAATCGGTGGCAATTCAAGACCATACATCACTTAAAGGTGCATTGAGCAACTTTTCTGCTTGTTTCTGTGGATGTCACTGCTCTGCTTGATGCACCTTTAAATATGGATGTGGCATGTGTCTATTGTTTTCTTAAAATGTTAGTCTTCACACTGTGAGAAGCTGTCTCTTTGAAACAGAAAACTCTGTCATGGTTTGAGTGTGGTAGAGGACCCCAAAGCAGAGACATGGGCACAGGTAGATGTTTAACAGGTTTATTGCTGGGATTGTAAGATGTGGTGATGGGAGCTGGCTGGAGACAGACGGAGGGAAGACTCACAGGTAGACAGACTGGACGACAAGGGCAGGCAGGACGACAAGGGCAGGCAGGACGACGTGGACAAGCAGGATGAGGACGTGGACGTGGACAAGCAGGACGGGGAGGACGAGGACGTAGACAAGGGATAGAGGAGGAATGAACTGACACGGAACAAAGGACAAGGACAGAACTAAGTAGTGGAGCTGATTAGACAATGAGCTGCAGGTGAACCACCGAGCAGGTGATCCACACTGCAGCATTAGCCCAGCCACGCCCCCGAGAGGAGCAGACAGACGCAGAAGGGAGGGGGAACACACGACAAACACCAAACCCTGACAAACTCTTTACCTAGGTCAATTTTATCAACTCTGGCAATGCCTTCATTACCTTCTGTGACTTCTCTGAGGTCCATCAGTGCTCCAAGGACTCTGCTGTATACTCACTTAATAAAAGTACTTCACTGGACATGGGTTAGCAATTAGCATGTCTCGTGTACTACTCTAGGCCCTGGGGAGGTGCCCAGAGGAACTCCCACTCATACATGAATGTTTCAAGCCTGGGAGTTTAATTATTCAACTGGACCATGCTTCAGGAGGGACTATCATTGAGGAATGATTCTCATGCCAGGTATCAGTCTGAAAGGTAGATAACTTTACAGATTTGGAAAAAAGATTCCAAAAGTCATGGGATATGCAAGATAATGAAATTTTCTCAATCATCAATACACATAAAAAGATCAGCAGGGTTTACTGCTCAAAAAATGTTCAAATGACAGATGAACAAATGTGATGTTAAAAGTGAGTAAAAGAGAATCAGGGAGTCAAAACGTCTTTGTCTTCTTCTTCTATCACAGCCATATTTGTAATGAGTGTGACAGTCAAGTGTTCAACTGCTTTACCCGGGATTGAGAAAGCAATTCCTCACCCCAGTTTGAATAATATTCAGGTACTCATACTGAGCAAGACTGTAAAACAATCCTCTACCTCCTCCCACTTGAAGAAGGAACACATAATTGTTTTTATTTTTAAGCTCAAAGCTCTCACTGTGTGTCATATTCCCCCACATTAGGTTGGCCTGATTCACAGGATATAATCAGTTGGAATAACTATTTCGGTCCACTTCCTCTTACCGCAATTTCCACTTTGTGGAAACAGTGTTAATCTCCCCCCTGTGTGTAACAATCATTTTATGGCAGCCTGCTGACGACAGACATTTTGAAAATTATTTGTATAAAGAGTCATTGGTTAATGTTGTTTGCAGCACAAATAAAATAATAATTTGAACAAAGGCATACAGCATGGCAAGACTGCTCCTCTCAATCTGAAAAAAGTAAAAGGAGATTTTGCATGGTGGTGAAATGTAGTTAGAGCCCATTTTCCCCTCTCCTTGACTAATACTGATGAATAGTAATGGGAATGCTGTGCTTGCACTTGAACAGTATAGATTTCTCATCTCTCTTATGATGAATGGAGGGTCGTTTGGGGGTTTTAATGCTCTCATTCTGTGGCATTTTCCATCCTATTTATGCATTAACACATATTACTATACAGCTTATGTCACATCAGCGTTTTAGAAGTAATTTAGAGTTCACTTTAGTCCATGTGTGTAATATTATTCCACTGTGTAAGAGTGGATGTAATGTACTCAACTCAAAATGCCTCAAACCTCATTTTATCTGTTAGATTTTTAAAAAATAGCCACCTTTATGGTTATTTTTTCAATGTATCAAGCTTTTTCATGTCACTTCATTATAAAGCTCACTGAGAGAAGGCCATGGGTTTGCAGTGCTGCAACAAAGCAAATGGTGGCTACTAACAAAATATTCTGTTGGGTTAATTCTTTATTTTTAACTCTGATACACATTTTCATTTGTCTTTCATACCTGAAAAGTAGAAAGTAGTGAACATAAAAGGAAAAAGAACAATGAATGACAATGAATGTCCATACTTTTAACTGGTAGTGTATATGTTAAAACCATATTGGGTCACATTTGATTAATGGTTAAAATAGCACAGATTGGCAGTCTTGCTTAACCCCGAGTCCTCCCGGCAGCTGTAGCTATAGCTCAGAAGTTTCTTACCATCACCAGGTGTGGAGTGAATGAATAATGACTACAATCATTATTCATTCACTCTAACTACTCACTACTCACCTGGCACCTCCATATCTTTCTGAGCTCCTCCACACCAGCCCGCTCTCTCCACTCCTCTCTCCAGCTCTCTGCTCCCTCCTTTCCTCCTCCACTCTCCAGCTCTCTGCTCCCTCCACTCCTCCTCCTCTCTCCAGCTCTCTGCTCCCTCCACTCCTCCTCCTCTCTCCAGCTCTCTGCTCCCTTCACTCCTCCTCCTCTCTCCAGCTCTCTGCTCCCTCCACTCCTCCTCCTCTCTCCAGCTCTCTGCTCCCTCCACTCCTCCTCCTCTCTCAGCTCTCTGCTCCCTCCACTCCTCCTCCTCTCTCCAGCTCTCTGCTCCTTCCACTCCTCCTCCTCTCTCCAGCTCTCTGCTCCCTCCACTCCTCCTCCTCTCTCCAGCTCTCTGCTCCTTCCACTCCTCCTCCTCTCTCCAGCTCTCTGCTCCCTCCACTCCTCCTCTCTCCAGCTCTCTGCTCCCTCCACTCCTCCTCCTCTCTCCAGCTCTCTGCTCCCTCCACTCCTCCTCCTCTCTCCAGCTCTCTGCTCCCTCCACTCCTCCTCCTCTCTCCAGCTCTCTGCTCCTTCCACTCCTCCTCCTCTCTTCAGCTCTCTGCTCCCTCCACTCCTCCTCCTCTCTCCAGCTCTCTGCTCCCTCCACTCCTCCTCCTCTCTCCAGCTCTCTGCTCCCTCCACTCCTCCTCTCTCCAGCTCTCTGCTCCCTCCACTTCTCCTCCTCTCTCCAGCTCTCTGCTCCCTCCACTCCTCCTCCTCTCTCCAGCTCTCTGCTCCCTCCACTCCTCCTCCTCTCTCCAGCTCTCTGCTCCTTCCACTCCTCCTCCTCTCTCCAGCTCTCTGCTCCCTCCACTCCTCCTCCTCTCTCCAGCTCTCTGCTCCCTCCACTCCTCCTCCTCTCTCCAGCTCTCTGCTCCCTCCACTCCTCCTCCTCTCTCCAGCTCTCTGCTCCTTCCACTCCTCCTCCTCTCTCCAGCTCTCTGCTCCCTCCTTTCCTCCTCCTCTCTCCAGCTCTTTGTTTCCTCTGCCCATCTCGTCACTGCTCTGGAACACTCTTCCTCCTGACCTCCAAAACTCTGACTCACTCCCACATTTCTAATCCAAACTCAAAACACACCTGTTCAGACTGGCCTATTCGCTCCACCACACCACCAGACCATAACTGCACTCTCTGTGGCGGCACGGTGGCTGAGTGACTAGCACTCATGCCTCACAGCAAGAAGGTCCGGGTTTGAGCTGGGTCGCCCGAGCCTTTCATTGTGGAGTTTGCATGTTCTCCCCGTGTCTGGATGGGTTTCCTCCGGGTACTCCGGTTTCCCCCATCAACCCAACAACATGCTACATATGTCTACAGGGAATATAGCTGATAACTAACTGTAAGTCAGTTAAATACAATCAATTCAAACACTGTCTAATACATTACTAAATACTAAATACTAATAAACTACAACACTAAATACAATACTAAATTCAATCAATTAATCAATTAAATAATGTCCCACTTTAACTAGGCTTTTAACTGTATGTTTTAAATTGTACTTAATTTGTTTATGTTGTTGTAAGGCGACCTTGAGTGTTCAGAAAGGCGCCTAATAAATAAAATGTATCATTATTATTATATTATTATAGCATTTTGAAAGGCTTGTCAAGCTTAAAAGTGTGTTTAATACATATGTCAGACAGTATTACTGCTGTAACAATGACAAACACTTTTAGGTCAACTTAAACCTATTCATTCAGAAGTTTATAGTAGTACACACAGCGTATCTCAGTCAGGTAGGTTTGGGGGTTCTGATTTGCTCCCTGACTCACGCAGCTGCTGAAAATGACACATTTGAACACAGAAATTAACAAATTTGCACCAGGGGATGATTTTACCAAGTTACTACAATATTTAACCAATTATTCAGCATGCAGTGGAAAGGCTGGTAATCTTTATAAAACCAGACACTGTCCCATTGCATGTGGCAGCACATGTTACCATTGTGAAAACAGCAGTTACCTTGGAAACAGGGGCAGTGCAATAAGAGCATATTGGAGACAAATCATGCTGTGGAACGACGGATTTACATCGAGTGCAAGTGCAGCCATGAGCTGCCAGAGCCACCCTGGCAAGTATGTCTATAGGCAGAAAACAATGGTGCATGCTGGGACACTACAGTTACTTTGACGTTGTGCTGCATTTGTGTGGTCATGTATCACACTTTTTTACCTGCATTAGTATTACCATTATGTTTCCAGGCCTGTTTGTATTTAGAGTACCAAAGTCAAATGCAACAACAAAAGTATAAAGTTGTTTTGTTTTTTTATCCTGTATGAAAAGATTTATTTCAGTAACAAAAATACTGTTTATATGTTTACATCACTGAACTTGGCACGCAGTATAAACCAGGCTGTAGCCTAACAGCCAGTAAATGCCAGCATATGGCATTTCCACACCGTGCAGTCGAAGCACAAATAATGTCTTTTTAATCACCACCAACTACAGGATTAGCTGCAACACTATTATTCTCCAACTAAAACAACTAAAAATATATACAAACTAGACCCTACTTCTAAATATGTTGTGATACCATATACTGAGTCAAAATAACAACATACGCTGGCAAATCCCATCATTGCACATTATGCATATGTGCCGCTGGCCATCTTGATTGGCTAATTGGATGAGTTTGTTCACTTACAAAAACAGATGTTGCTATGTAGTCCCAGCTGTTAGGTTTATTTGGCAACAGAAGTCATTAAAGAGTATTTTCTGAAGCTCTTGTCTCCACAGAAAGCAGATTCATCTCTTCATGCTTCACTTCAGCAGCTGAGTGTAAAGGAAAGTGCACAACAGCACTGCATATTATTTTCACAATATTTTGTGTCACCAAAGCCCCAAATGAAGCCCCCTGAAGAAGTCGCCTCAAAGAACTCAACCAGTCAACCTTACTTCACACCAACTTTACTCTCACAGTGTATGAGAAGTGTAGGTAAAGGACACAATGCCAGTTTCCACTAGAGCCACTTGCCCTGATGTGGCACCTGATATTCCCAGTGGTCTCCCATCCAAGTACTAACAGGCCCGGCCTTGCTTAGCATCTGAAATCTGATGAAATCAGATGAAATCAGACAATCACAAGTATAGCCACTTATCATCCTTGAAGCAGAAAATCTGGTTGTGGTCCCATAGCTTTAATTTTTATATTTTTGCTGAAGACCGCTCAAAGGAGATGGTAAAAGTCAAGACTAAGAGTAATGGCCAGATCTCCTTGCCAAAGCCGGATCTCTTCATATCTCAGAAGCTAAGCATGGCCAGGCCGTGTATTTATTTATTTATCCATGAATCTCTTTTCCAAGATTGTCCAAGCATTTCACAATCAAACAGAGACAGAGAAACCCTGGGACAATCAACTATACATGCTTAAGATGATAACATGGGTTCATTTTACATTAATGGAGGCTTATTATGCATGATTGACTTTTGAGATGCTATAAAGGTATTTCCACATCATAAACTTGCACATAGTTATATTCCTCTCTATCCTCTTTATTCTTCCACATTTAGGGTGACATACTATAAAAAGAAAGGCAGATGTCCTAAATAATTCTTAATGAATTTGTTCATTATGAATAAAATCTTTCTTCATGCTTTAAGGATAATGTCATGTGACAGTCATTTCAATCAGATTTACCATCAGTAACAATACAAAGGGTCAAGATGTATTATTAAGTTATTATTGTGATGTGTAACAGATCTAAAATGAAAATCGTACATTGTGATGTGCATAGCACTAATTTACAGACACATCACAAATACAATGCAAGGGCATTCAGAGCCTGAAGATAGGCTTGAAAAACATATTGATTGTTTCTTACATGATTTCCATGAGGTCCCCAGAGCTGTGAGATGCCTGCATGTCCAAGGCACTTCCCAGATTCACTCTATAAATGCTCCCTGTGGCGACAGATGACAAACTGCCTGTCCTCTCTTTGACACCCTGCCAGAAGAAGACGTCCTCATGGGTCTTTGATGCATTTTATCCTGAATGAATTTATATCTAAAAGTGTGGATAGGTCAAATCAATGGCACTATATGTTATTTCTGAATTATATTGATATAGGCCCTACATCATTACAAGATTATTACATACGTGGTATTACTACATTATTTTACATTAAGAAACCATTGATCTATTCACACTCATAACAACTAAAACATGTAAACATATTTAGACAGATTTACTTTGGTGGAATACAGCAATGCAATGATGGGAGCGGAGAATCACCAATTCAAATGTGTTGAGCTTAAATATGTACATTTTAATAACATTTTAAGTATCTTTTTGGTTTGTTTAAAGGTCCTCTATGCTACGTTGAACTCAAAGCCATGTTGGTGTTACCTCCTCAAAAACATACAGTTGGGTTTTGTTTCATTCACACGTTTGATTAACCGTTTAATATTACAATATGATGAAGCGACAGTTTTTAGTTACCTTTTACCTTTAGTTTAGTATAGAGACGGGCAATTCAAGGGTTGAAATTATCCAAATATTCTAGTGAAGGTGTATGGAGTTTAAAAACATAGTAGAGCACATCCTGTATTACTACACAACCTAATGCAGAGTTTATGTGTGAAACATGTGTGAATGAAGCAAAACACAACTCCAGGTATGTTTTGATAGGGCCCTTAATTCTGTTATCCTCAAGTACCCTCCAATACTTCAGGGTACATTGATGTGTAGTAGCTATGAACTTTCTTTACCTCTACCTCAGTAGAACTGAAATGAGAATGAGACGTGTTGTAATGGTGCAGCTTCTTCATGCCCATGACTGACAGCGGGGCCTTCAGTGGGAGTTGTGAGGTGAGATGCTGTGAAACAAGGTGTGAGCCCACCTCCGGAAGAACCAGAGAACAAGCAGCTGCAGCAGCTGCCTACAGAGACTCGTTTATATGTGACAGCCATCAGTAGGAAGATTCCACCTGTTATCAAACGGAGCTGTATGGAGTCTGTACATTTGTCATTGTCCCATAGTCACGTTACGTAATGTAGAAAATACAGAGGATTTCTGATGTATCATTATTGAAGTTATCGGAGCGAATGGAGAAACACTCTCAAAATTACATTTTTCTCACTATATGAATTAAAAATGTATGTGGCTGCTGTCTGGATTGAGTTGGTGATTTGACTTTGAGATGAGCATTAAGTATTATGGCCTGTTCAGCACTTTGTGAACTGCGCATGTTTTTAATAGATAGAAATAAAGTTTGACTTGACTTGTCTTGACGCTTTATGCATAAAATCAGCCTGTAATCAAAAGTTCTCACTGTGGTGTTGTGGCGTGACCTTATCATTGAGTCACACTGTCCCATTGAACATTGTAGGAGGAGGGAGTCTGATGCTGGTGTCATCTGGTTTGACATCTTAATATAAGCAGTCACACAGATGAGGCCCTCCTGATGGGTCAATGTCTGTCTCTCCTCGTCAGCTGTTGCCATGGCGCCCATCATTCATTGTACAGTAAATGCTCCTGGTGACACTTGCCTCTCAAACATGCTTTCACATTCTGCCTATGTTGCATAAAAATATGGAGGAGGTGAAGGATTCCAGCTTGAAGTTCTAGATATTTCTATTTTTGATTGTTACCAGAAGATGCATAATGAAAATAATTTACATTAGATGTTTCAGATATTTCTTTTACGCTACAAGTTCATCTGTTGTGGCACACTTTTCCCTCCTCCAGTTACCCTCAACATGTTAATTTGATACACAGAAATAGTCATGGTTTGTGCCTGGAGCTGAGAGCGCCAGTTCCCTGCTGCTTCAGCTGTCACACGGCCTCCTCAAACGAGTGCAGGATTTGGGCACTTCCAGCAGGCAGTGGTCCTCCGGAACTACTGTGTGTTCTGTGGGGGCTCAACACACCACCGGTCTACACTGGGCTCCCTGGGGATTCTGGCAGTGTACAGCAGCTTCAGTCATAATCAGGCACGATGACTCCAAGCAGCTCACCAGTAATATGAGATTTTTCTTCTTATCCTCTGACACTGAATGTTTAAAGTTATTATCTGTGTATGGTTAGGGCAAAGGATAATACTTAAGGATTAGTTTTTAATTCATTTTTAACTTATTAAAGTCTCAATGACTTGGGCTTTACCTGTGTCCATGGACAAAGGCTAATGATAGAACTAATTTAGAAATATTAGTTTGCAATTAGTGGTCATCAATTCATCCAACACTTACATTTTAATGTAGAGGGGGAGCAGTCTGTAACTCAAAGAACATTTCAGTTACGCTGAAAGAGTATGAGTTTGGCTTCAAAGTCACACGTGTACTGTGGTAGATAACTGCATGTCATACAGAGACAGAGGCATTTATGAGCCTGTGTTGTGTTTGTGAACTAAGTGGAGAAGTTATAATGTAATGCAGGACATTCACTGACAGATATTCAGATGTGGGGTGGAGTGTTATGTAAGGGGAGCAGTGTACTCTACAGATGGCCCTGTACAGGTGGGCAGAGTAGCACACAGCAGCAGCAGCAGAAAGAGCTCCTCTCCAGCTTCATGTAGGCCCACACTCACAGCACACTCACGCACTTGATGAGCCGCAGCCGAGCCAGAAACCAGGATTAAAAATGGATGCTGATGGGAGAGAGGATGTCAGCATGGTGCTGCCATAACACAGTGTAAGAGACAGAAAACAGTGGAGTGGATATGTGCATGGATCTTATTGCAGTTATTGATTAAGGGGAGCAGCAGGCTATGCTCTGACACAAGCCTATGACTGCACAACATCTGCATGATGGATGTTTTGGTTATAAGGCTGTATCCTGCGCCTGTCAAATCGTTAGCTCAGCAGAAAAACAGGCAGAGTACCTGAAGATAAATGGGAACATGTGGAGATGTGATCTCTAAAATATTGAACAGCACTATGGGCCCATACACAGTATGTGTGAGAGTATAGCAGCGTGAATAGGAAATGCATCCTCATTATCAAATGCTTCCATGTGTGCGTTTTCAGCAGAGGAGATGTCACAGCTCTCTGCATCAGCAGCCTGAGGAGAGAAGATACTGCAGATTTTGCTCCTACTGAGAACTAATAATAAAAAAAAAACAGGAAATACAAATGATGAAGTATTACAAATTAAAAATGGTAATTTCTGCATTAACCCCAGTAAAGCAGGGAGACTTTATACAGAGGCTGGTATACATATACCAACCTCTGTGAGTATATATTAAAGACGACCAAAAAAAATAAGCCTTATTAGCATTATTGTTCATTGAAAAACAGTTTTATAATAGAACCAGGTCTATTGAGTTCGTTATCAAAACTTCAGAACTGAGACACCCTTCACTGAAATTTCACCATAGATATCAGTGTTTTTATTGTTTAGAAAAGGCTATGTGACATTTCTGAACTTTACATGTTACAAATACCTATATTTTTTTAAGAATCACAAGTATGTACAGAGCAGTGGTTAAAGATAGCGGGTAGGTTAAAATATACATTTTCTGAACACTTAATCCTTGATGCAGGGTAAACAGGATTACTCAAACATGCATCAATAGAAACACAACAACATGGTTAAAAGCTCATAAAAGTCCATCTCAAACAATATGTCACCTTCTAAATCCATTTGCATTAAAATGAATGAGGACAAAGCTAGTGTCAATGTTCAAATTTGACCCTGAAATAAATCCAGTGGTTTGCCCGTGCATTTGGTTTGAATAGAGTCGCACTAATAAAAGAGAGCTGAAAAATGGAGAGTGGAGAATAGTCTGTGTTTGGAGAAAAATGTTTTTGGCTCTTTTTGTACTCCTGCTATCACCCTGTGCACCCCAAGAGCACAATTAGTGACGCAAACAGAGAAAAACAAGGCAAGAGAGTGGAATAAAGGCATATATTTGGCTTTATTTCTCTTGTGCTGGGGGAGAATATCTAATAGAAATATAAAATAATCAAAGAAATAGGATTCAATGAAATTAGGAATGCACAAATTGAGGGGCAAGGGGAGTCTGGTTTGAATTTTTCAGGCATATTACAATTTTCTAACAATGCACATGTTAAATACTTTCAGGAGCAGTATCATTTGAGAAGGACTATTAAACTATTAGCTGCTAAGTACAAGAATGCCAATGTGAGAGACAGTTTATGCCTGCAGCCATTGTATTTTTGAATATGGTCATTGGGCTAATGGCAAAAAACATTGTTGTGTCCTTAGGCAAGACACTTAAATAATAGACTGTAAAGCACATGGAGGGTCTTGAAAGGAGATGGAAATGCAATGATTTAAAAAAAAAAAAAAAAAAAAAAAAAAAAAAAAAAAAAAGTATAAGTGGTTTAAATTCATACCAAAAGCAAATCTCGTCTTTTTGTACAATTAAAGCTAAATAAGTGGACTGAGCACCAGGAGTAAATGTGTTTTAACTGTGACAGATGCAATGAGACACAAGAAAGCAGCGGTTTCATTATTGGAATATTGATGATGGCATTTCCTTAAAGTGAGCCCTGTATCATGTTATGTGCAGCTGCAACTAAAGGGCATAAGGATTGAATAGCCTCTCTGCTAATGAACAGAATAAATTTCAGTGAAGAACTGAACTTCACCTCACCCTGGAGAGAAATACAGTTTCCACTACTATCAGGCTTACAATGGTGTCACAAATTAAAGCCTTCTTTTCTGTTAGGGGCATTTATCCAGATATAATTTTGTTCCATCTGTGACCCTTGGAGTGTTACTTGACTTTTTTCTTTCTTTTCCCATTCAGACCCTCAAGGATAAGATTACACCAAATGAAATTAGATAAGATGAAAAAGATGAGAGCGCCTCTAGTGAGAGCAAGAGACTATAGGGCTGTTAGTGAGGAGATTATTAATTCACTATGTTGTAAGGGATTAAATGTATGGAAACCTTTATGTGCTGGAAAATATTTTGGGGCAATTTTGTTACAGCTGTCATTAAGCCTAATATGTATGGACAAGTATTTATAATACTGTGGGGATTCTCCATCTCTCCAACGTAAAGATATGCGTTAATGTTAAGGTTTAGGTTAAAGGTCCTATTTTATGCCATTTTCTGATCTATTTTATAAAGATGTTTTCTCATTAAAAACATTCCTGGAGTTGTGTTTTGTTTTATTCACACAGTTCACTGTTTTTAAACTCTGTACATCTTTACAAGAATCATTTGGATAATTTCAAATCAGGAATTGCCAATCTCTACTGAACTAGGCAGCTGTTAACAGAGCTTCTTGCAGAGGAGCAGAGCATTTTGAGCTTTGGAGATGTAAACAGACTAATAATACAGAATTACTCAAACATGTATGAATGAAACAAAACACAACTCTAGTGCTTTTCAATCCAGTCCACTTTATTTATAGAACACATTTCATAAACAAACCGTTTCCGAAGTGCTGCACAAATACACGCTAATGATAACAAACAATAATAATATAATGATAAAATAAACGCTCAGATTTAATCACACTAGTCTTAAAACAATAAAACCAGCAAAATAAATAAGAGCAGAACCATAGAATAACAATAAATAAATAAAACCAATAAAATTAATATTTAAATTTTATTTTAATAATGAATAATATGTCATTATTAAAGTTAATATATTAAATAATTAACAAAACCAACAAAGAATATTCAAATGGATACATGTATAATAAGGAATAAAAAGATAAATGACTGATTATAATGAAAACAATATGCATATATAAATATTCATATATAACTAATCATGTAAGGAGAACCGGAACAATAGGGAGTAGGAGCAAATAAGCGTTTGCTTCATCCTACTCCTTTTCAGACAAGTTGTAGCTTTATTTTCTTTTTTTGGGTTACTGTATACTTTTTTATGTTATTAAACTGTAACATTTTGATTTGCTACATGTCTGAAATAAACTGATTGATTGAAAATACATTTAAAAAATAAATAAAATAAATAAAAGATGCAGAGGACCATACAACTCATGTGATGTAAAAGCCAGAGAATAAACATTTTTGAAAAAGTTTTTGATGAGGTAACAACATCATAACATGAATCAAAGCTCACAAGAATCCATTTTGTATAATATAGGACCTTTAGGGCTATAGGCAAGTATAGTTGGTAGAGTCCTAGGCATAAACATTGTTCATAGAGCGGTCATGTCCATTGGCTCACAGGTTGGCAGTTCAATCCCAGCTCCCAAATATGAATACTATTGTTGCGTCTTTGGCCGAGGCATTTCAGCCGCCTCACCGCAGTGTCAAAAAGATACTATTTCCACCGGTGTGTGAATGGACTGCTTCCTTGATGTAAAGTGCTTTGAGTCCCTTGAAGGTATAAAAGCATAAATATGACTATTCACCATTTATTTATTATGGTTACAGTTAGGATCAGTCTCCAGAAAGTGAATGTCAATGTAATAACGCCTAAACGCATGGAAGGCAATATATGAATGTGCAGAGGCTGTCAAAATAATGATTAACCTCTTTTCCAGTATGGTCCATAAAAATAAACAGCCTTGTATATTCCGTGTGCTGTGGGATCTTCACACTAATATGAATGAGATGAGGTCAGACATGGAGCGCTATGGAAGCCAATAGCATCAGCATGGCACCTTCAGACATACAGCAGTGCTATGTATCTCCAGCTTCCAGAAGAGCCTCAATTATTCAAAAGCTGGATTCACGAGGAGCTGGGAGCTGACCACAGAGATTCATTCAACTCTCATGCCTGCTGCTTCTACGTCAGACCATACCATGTCCCACCTATATTCCTTGGACTGCTCCTTCGGTTTGAGCATGTTTATGTCTACATCTCATTTGTATTCTTGCACTTTTACCCAATATCTCTCCTGGTTATGTTTTAGATAAGTACAGAATGAAGCTCAATCATTGGGAAGGGAATATGCAATTAATATAATGTTTAGTGTATACATGTTTGATATTAGTGTTTCTAAATATGAAAAGTAAAATATATTAATGGTATAATAATGAAATGCAATAGTGATCTTAATCTTTTTTGGGGTGTCTTGAAAGGCGCTATATAAATGCAATGATTAATAAATGAATGTATATTTCTCTAATTACTATCCATGTGTTCAGTTCATGAGAGAGCAGTGATGCAAAATGAATTATGTGCAATATCTGGGGTCTAATTATGAATATATCGTTTCACTGTTTTTTCACTGTTGTGATGGGTTGGTTGCTCTCCAGGGGGCAGTCCCTTAACTTATATTAAAAGAGCAGAAGGGGCTGCCATAATACCTGAGAAAAGGTCAGAGGCACTGAAATGTTGTAGAAATAAAACTGAATCAAGACTGTGCGGGGGTTTTCTTGACAGTATTTTCAGCTAAATGCCCAGTCAGGTGTGCAGAGTCTACGCAGAAACAAGTAAGATGTTAAAATAACCACACTGTTAACTGTCCCAATATTGACAAGTGCTATACAAAGATGTCTATTATCATTTATATTCCTTGAGGTTACTTGTTTCTGGCATGATGATTATGATAAATGTTCTCAACCTACATCAGACCAAACCCCTAGAAGAAAAAGCATGTTCAGATCCTCTCCTCCTATTGGCCATCCATTCATTCTATACATTTAATTGGCTATGCGTGCCAGCTCCTTCAGCACTTTCCAACTCACTCCTCACTCATTAATCAACATAATGCTACATAACGTGGCTCATCCAAAGACATAAGACTCCATAGATCCAAAATGGAGCGCAGGATTAATGATTTTCTGTCACCATTATTCTTTATCTAGCTGTGGCAGGCTGTTCGCGGTCCCCTGGTGGTAAACAGCAGATCCATTCTCACCTCAGTGTTAGCGCACACAGGGTTTTAATCACTCAACTGTGGACTGTGTCATGGCTCGGCGATGACCATATGGTTCCTGGAAGAAGATTTAAAGGTGCACTATGTAACTTTTTGCTTGCTTCTATGTATGTGTTATTGCTCTGTCTGGAATGTTCCACAGTATGACATTAAACAGCTCTACCTTACATTTATTCAATTACAGGTGGTTTTATAGCTCAAAAACAGGCATTCTGACTGTGGTTACCTCTCCACAGATCTGACCTGTAACTTGGCCCAGTTTGGTCTACATGAAGGTAGAAAGATTTAATACCATACTGCGAAACATTTCAGTCAAAGCAATAACACCTCCTTGGAGACAAGCATCTCACAAACCTATTTTAAGTTAAATTATCTAAGAAATTTTCACTTACCAAGTTTTCTTAAAACAAGACGAAATACGAATCTTGTTCTAAGCGGAAAGCACTAGTTTCAAGTATTTATGGCAAGATTTTTCACCTTATTGGCTTGAGAAGGAAGTTACAGAGGCTTAACCTGAACTGATTTAATATAAAAAGTGCTTAGAATAAGTTGTAATATCTAGATAAGATAAATCAGGATGGAATATCTTGAAACAAGTCAAAAAAAATCTCATTTTATTATGTAAAAAAATCTTAAAATTGATCTTTTAAGATAAATCTGCTTAATTCAATCCTTTTTTGCTGTGCACCTTTAAGTCACTGATTTATGAGGAGATAGTAGCAGATAGAGCAGCAATGCACACAGGGAAGGGTTATTTTAAACAGGACATGATAAAAAATAAACTGCATGCAGTGTTTTCTGCATGTGCGTGAGTAATTAGAAAGGGTCGAGATTACCAATAGATACGAGTTTATGATTTATTAATGCTTGATTTCTACAGCAGTTGCCCACTTTTAGTATGGTTGGCTTGTCATTTACAGCATTTTACATTATCCCAGTCATAAGTAAAGCGAGATTAGTGCTGATGATGTTTCATGATGATGCCACAATACAAAAAAATGCTGCACCTTATTCAATGCTGTAAAGAAACGCTACAAAAATCAAAATTGACAAAATTCTGTTACCTTTGTTCACATTCAGAGTGAAACTGCAGATACACTGATGCTTTTGAAAGTGGGTAAAATTCAGAAGACAATTCATTAAGTTCATATCTTTTCTTTAGTATTAATCTAAAACTGACTTATTCATGTAAATTGTCTCTAAAATTGTGCATTTCTATATGATTTATTTAAGGCAAATAGGGGACAACATGAAGCAGACCGTCTAACAGTCATTGTTACAACTCAGGAGATATTTGGCAATAACAAGTAGTCAAAAATAGATGCTGATAATATATTTAGACAGAAATAGCCATCTGCTATGCTCTTGAAATTAATTGTTATTTTGGCTTGTTTTTGAGACTGTCTTCCACAAGTGGGCAACCATGTGTAATTAAAACTCTGTTGAGAGTTTTTTTTATTTTTTGTTTGTTTATTCTTTTTTTTTTTTTAGATCACAAAACAGACTATAATAAGCCCTATTTTGGGTATCGGGTTTCTCATAGATTAAAAACAGCCACTCACTCTGTCATGTTTAAGGTGTAAAGTCTCTATGCAGATGTTATTGCTTTGTCTTGAATGTTCCACAGTAAGGCATTTAACTATCCACTTTGCCATTACTCAATTGCATGTGTTTTATTGACTTTAAAACATGCAATCTACTGTGAGTGGGCTTTCCTCTCCACAGATCTGATCTTGTAACTTGGTGATTGGCATTTGCTTGTGCTTACTTAAGATAAATATGTGTAATGCCATACTGTGGAACACTCCACCCAACACAATAACATCTTCATGGAGAGAAGCACATTACAAACCCTCCACCAGAAAAGTTACACAGTGCACCTTTAAGACACAACTGACTAGTGACTTTGTAGTAACTGGTGGTGTAGTATGTGGTAAAAGCAGAGGTCTATGCTGCCAGCACTCAGATACATTACATACAGTATGTAGCAATAGTGCTTACTAGCCACATATAGATTTCTAGTACCACTCCTACAGAAAAGGGAATATAGGCAGCATTACAAGGATAGAAAACTCTTGACTCTTTTTGCTCTGGCCCACACTCTACAAGCACACATATTTTGACATGCACTCCAGGCCCCAGCTCAGTCTAAGAAGCCAGTGTACAGGGACCCACTTTTGTTGTTGGCAGCCTGAAGAAAGAGAAAACTTTATGATGTTTGTTTCCCAGGGGATCTTTGGTTTGGTTGAGGAGGAAGAGGACATAGTTTGGATCTCCATAGGCCTATATTTTTCCTCACTGCTTCAGTTACATTGTAGCACGTTGTTCATTACAACTACATAATTTTATTTTAAGTTCAGTAGAAATAAAATCTTAAAATTTAAGCAGGAACTTCGTTTGTTGAACTGTTCTTTTGTTCTGTTTTTTTCTTCTTCTGACATCTAAACGATTTTGTTATTTTAAAGATATAAAAAGATAGAATGAACAATTGGACTAAATACAATGAACGAAATCCTGGCCAAACATTGCCCTCTAGTGGTAAGTTCCGAGACTTACGACTTGGCTCGTCAAAGCTGCGTAAATGGCTCCAATCATCTTTTATTAGCGCCTTACATCATCACCTATGTTTTCATAACTGGAGAGTGAAAAAAGTAGCCTCTGGTAAAAAAAAATAAAATAAAAAAATAAAAAAATGTATGTAACAGATTGACAACAGTGGCAACAATTATGTAAACAAATAAATACATTTGTTTATTCAAAATGTATCATAAGTACAAGCAACATGGATGTGTCATAAACATGACAGTATGTCATATGATAATTTGTGGAAATGTTACACCGGTAAATATGAAAGTGCATGACTTTGCTACTGTAACAACTTGTTGTATTGTGCGTAGTATAACAAACTAATATTTAGTAAAGTAAAAGTTTTACTTTTCCATCAGCTCCTTTTGTCTAATTGCTCAGTGCCACACTATAAGCGTATTCATACATATGTAGTAACTGTATACAGCAACTGAAGTATAGGAAGAACATAGATTTAGCTAGGAAGTGTCTACGTCTCCACTCTGACTACTCACAGAGGTACTTTTGGTAGTTTCGAGCTACATTTAACCTCTCTGCCGTGACCACTTTAGTAACAGGACCATGCTTGAATAAAATGTGTCTCCAGTGTTCCTTTTGGGCCCTATTATTTATTTTCTTTTTTTGTCTCTGCCTCCTGAAAATTTAAAAGCACATTTTTTGAGTGTGCAATCTAATGTAGACAGCCTGTATAAAAAAATAGACAAAAAATCAACAACTTCAAAAGAACTTCAAAGTGACACACTTTTTCTCCATAATCTTGCTTTTCACATGCTCCTTGTGTAGAGTCTATGTACTGCACCCGGATCAGGAGGAGGATCAAGAAGAGGAGCCAGAGTCATCCATGTCTGTGGAGTCATACTCATCTGCCGACTCTGTGAGTGCGGGATAGGGCCGAGGCTGGTCCAAGTTCACATATGTAATGTTAAGACTGATGTAATGTTCCCCCTCTAGGCTGGAAAGGATAGTGGCCACAGCTGACACCAGAGTGGCGAAACTGGGCCTGCGGTCCGACTCTGGATCCCAACATTGCAACATTATGTTATATCTGTAGGTTTATGAAAATCACAAAAAGAAAGTATTAGACATGTAGACACATAAGACTATACAGTATAAATAACTGACTGAAAAAAACACAGGACAATGAATGAATTAATTTGAAAAAATAATGTTTTATCAAACTGATATTAAATCATAAATGTTCAAATCATTGATATCCTTTTTAATTCCCTCTGACCTATGATGCTTTTATATGAGTCAAGTCAGTGTTCTCCTATAGATTCAAAACACTCTTTTTCATTAACCCTGAACAGAGTGAGAACACAGCTTGAAAGCCAGTCAATAGCTGATTCATCACATACATACAAAACACACTAATATATTATTACTAGATGTACACATTAACTCCCAAGATGCAATGCTTAACCATGGTACAATAACAGGTAGACGAGTGACTTATTTCAAACTTTTCAAACTTTTCCAAACTTTAAAACAAAATGAACATTTTCTTTGTTGAATATACAGTAGGATAGTGCATTATTGGCTACAAACATACAAATTGCAAAAGCAATGTACTCACAAAGGGTCAGGACAATACTGTGGCTGGGGAAGCCTCCTGCCTTTCATCAAGTAATGGGTCACATCATAAGGGTCAACTTCTGGATATGGGCTTGCGCCTCTAGTCAGCATCTCCCACATCAGAACACCAAAAGACCACTGCAGTAACGAGCAACAGCTATCAAAGCAGTTATTATCAAAACAGTTATTATTTTAGAAGCATGTTTTCCTTACCACATCTGATTTGGATGTGAATTTCTGTGTTTGTAGACTCTCAATAGCCATCCACTTAACTGGCAACTTTGCCTTCCTGTGGTCCTGAACACTGTAGTACTCTTTGTCAAACACATCTCTAGCCATGCCGAAGTCGGCCACCTTCACAGTGTATGACTCATCTAACCTGAGGAAAATAGCAATAAGTGCCATTCGGAATAATATTTCACATATCGTATCGTATCTCACAAGAGACATGAATTACACTGCAAATATCTGTGACTCACATGCAGTTACGAGCAGCGAGATCTCTGTGCACAAACTTTTTTTGAGCCAAATATTCCATTCCTTTGGCAACCTGGAGACCAAAGCCAATCAGATCCTTCACAGTCGGATTCTAGAAATCCAATAAACACAAGACGACACACTAAATTTATAATGTGTTGCAGGTTGTGAGGGATAGCAGATGTTATCATGTAATAGTCATACCCTCTTCTCACAGCGAATGAAGTGGCGCAGGTCTCCATGTTTCATATATGGAAGCACCACTAGAGGGAGTCCTTCTTGTGGCAAGAGGATGCCCAGCAGAGAGAGCACATTTGTGTGATGGAGAGCTTTCATTATAATGCCCTCTTTCAAAAACTGTTCCACTTCCTCTACATCTGTTATTCCTGTTAATGAACCATACAATATTATTTAGAAATGAAAGAAGGTGTACAGTCAATTTTAGGATTTGGAAAATAAACCTGTAGCTGTAATTTGGCTCAGAATAGCTCCAACATGGCAAAGACTTTGTTAATGCCATAAACATTACATTTTACGCAGTAGCAAACGGTGCCCCTTTGGTGAAACTAGAGAAGTAAGTGTGACTCACTGTTTAAAGACTTTACAGCACAGTGGCTTTCTCTGTTGTTGTGGTCTGTAAAGTACCCATGATATACAGTCCCAAAATGTCCTGGAGAAAAAACATAAAATGTAGTTACTCCATGTCCAGTGTGAACTTTATGTTACAGTGCCATTTTCTGACATTTTCTGACCACACCTTTGCCAATGATTCTGTGGTAATGCACAATCAGTAACTCAGCAGGTATGAGCACATCCTTCACCTCCTCCAATAATTCCGGGCGGAAACTGGTGATGGATATTTTTTCTGCAGGCATGAGTGGGGTGAGAGTGGGGTCTATGCTGCCAGCTCCATAGGCCAGGCCTGGGAACACCACTGGCCCAACCAAAGGTGTAGGAGGACCTCTGGATACCACTGGCAAACCAGACAAAGAGCAGCTTGTTTAAAAGGTATGTATGCAAGCTGTATTTCTGATTACATGTCATACGTATGAAAAGTATGAAAAGTGCTTGCATGTACATCACCTCGTCTGTAGTCTCCAACAGGAGTGAGCTCTACAGTGTTTGAGGCAGAGCGGTTTGCACTGTGCGACAAGCGGCTCTCCACCATCTGAGCTGAAATGTTTCACAATGTCATTTAATCATTACCACTGCTGGAGAGGTACATCCTATGTAACACCAGGAGTGTTCTAGTTGAATGGTTTCATCACAATTTCAGACACCACTGGTTATACGTTAGAAAGACATGTTAGAACAAGGTCCATTACCTTTTTTCTTCTTCCTCAGATGTTTCATGACAGCAAAGGCAAGTACTGCCCCAGCAACTAGGGCAGCCAAGATCCCCAATACAATGCCAACCATATAGTGGCTACTGACCCTAACCACAGTACCAACATTATGAACTTGCCCATTAATGGAAATCTGCAGGATGATACATTTAAAATGGAAAAATATAAAACATAAAAAATATGCGTCTGTCATTGTACACAGGAGTTGTTAATGACTTTTGCCTATGACTTTACTCATTTTTTTCTTTGTAAATTACTGACTCACCTTAACAGGCAGGCCTTCGCTGGGAATGGTCATGTTTTTAGGGATTCTGCAGGTGATCTCATTATCTAAGACTTTAGCATCACAGTCAACTCCTGCTACTGTCATAACGATGGTCATGCAAGAGCTTACCAGGTTCAGCTTCTGATGCTGAAGAGATGCAAAATGTGAGTATTACATCTACTATAATAGAAAGTATAAATATAAAATGTGCTATATGAAACGTTAACACAAATACCCTCAAAGCATTCCCTTACATGTAGTGAGACCTCATCGAACCCTGGGTACAGACTAAGTACATGTCCATCTGTTTCAAAGGGTATGGGCTCCCCGTATGGGTGGTAGGAGAACTCCCTGTTCCACAGCCCTAAGGCCCCATCCATGTCAAACGACAACTCTCCCTCCTCAGTCTCATCTCGAGGGAAAACAGGAGTGATGCACTCCAACCTGTTTGGAGAGGATTTACCAATGCACTCCTGGAACACATTAATAAACACATAATTCAAATCAGACCATGAAAATAATGTTATGTATGTATTTATATATTTACTCTGGTGACAGGCTTCAGGTGGCTCTCATTGGGTTTGAAGCGCACAATAGTACGGTATACGGAATCAAGGTTTTCTCCTTCAATAATAATTTTTGAACCCCTGTGGAGAAATATAACATTGCCACGAAACACAGAACTACATAAAGAAATTACAATAATTAACAAAATTCCTGACACCACCCCACCTGTCAAAGCTGCAGTCAGGCAGCACTGATGTAATCATAGGGTTTTCTTTGTAGTAGAACACTTTGTTAGTGAGAACAGGAGACTTATCAATAAAAACACTTAGTGGGACATCTCTGACTTCTAACATAGGCTGGGAAAGGCAGATGATGGAGGACAGGTTGCCTCTTGGTTCTGTTATCCTGGATACACACAACATATAAATCACACCATACCTGAAGATACCTGAATCAGAAAGCCAAATGATAGACAATATTACTAAATTCATACTTTTTTATGGTGCAGGGAACATCATTGAGAGAGACTTTTCTTGTCCTTCCAGCATCTAAATGAGGTCCAGTAATGGTGACCAGTGTTCCCCCCACCAGAGGCCCGTAGTTAGGTTGAATCTCTGTGATATTCGGTATCTGCAGGCCCAGCAAGTGCAGCTTTAGCATACATTTATATACACTGTACTAGTGAAAGGAAATAGTACCACAAAGGTGAATCCTGGCATTTCCGCTCTCCCATCTATTGAATAGCGACCCTCCACCTTGCCTTCATGCACCTCAATGGTAACATTGACCGGCTTGGACAGTTCTGTGGCTCCAGAGCGGATCTTGCACACCAAACTATAGGGAAGGGAAATGCATTATTGTGACATACACTAACCTTTTCTTTCAAAGATTCATATAAACACAGAGAGACTTTGCACACACTAAGAGGACGTATTGCACATAACAGACTCACTGTGTGTTATTGCTTTTGACTGGAAGCACAGAACAGACATTCTGTCCCAATCGAACATGGTGTGTTCTTGAGCTTATTGCAGGTCTCAAAGGTGACTGGAACTCCCAACCACAAACTGTTACCTCTGTCTGTCCATCAGGGGGAGCAGTCCGTGGAAAGAACTGCATGAGTGTGTAAGAACACATAGTGTGTAAGAATATATTTACAGCAACAGTAGAATAGGAAATGTAAACTAAAAATATTCTCACCCCAGAAATACCAGGAGGGCAAGACTCATTTCTCCAGCGGCTTTGACACTCACTTTCCCATGAGCACACTCCAGAGCACCAGCCACAGCCCATGAACTTTGGAGCGGTCAGACACATGGCACAGGTCAGGAAGTGCTGACACCCTGGACCTCTCTGAGGCACCTGGAACATCTGGGACACAGACAAATGCTCACGCATGAATGCTCATATGAGGATGAAGAAAATATATAATATATATCAAATGTATAGATATAGAAGTGAAACTTCAGCAGAACACAACGCCATTAATAATGCGGTGAGAGAATTGTCAGTAACAGAATTAGTGATTTTACTTTGTATTTTATTGGAAAAGAACACACTACAGTACTGCACATGTAAACTTTGTCTACCCCAGCTGCTTTTACAAGTCTCTCTTCGCTAAGGCAAAACAACTCTCTGTACTTTGTACAGTTGACTTTCTGGCAGTGACTTGTACCTTGTCTCCAACCACAAACAGCAGATACTCAGAAGAGTACACGGCAGCAATGGACGACACTCTTTGCTTCTCCACCAAAGAGTAGTTTGCAAAAATAATCGGGCTGGATCTGGTCAGTACAAGCTGTTGACAAAAAAGATAACAACATTAACACCCACAATGTGAAAGACACAGAGTCATATTTTGTTAATCTAATATCTTATATAATATCTTGATATTAGATTAACAAAATATGACTCTGTGTCTTTCACATTGTGGGTGTTAATGTTGGGGTGGCAAGATGATTTCAAGCTTTGGTCCTTAGTCCTCTCCATGTTGTACCTGCAGCAGTCGCCCCGTGGATGTGCCAATGTGGGCAACTGTCTTGTTCTCAATGGTTGTGACCAGTAGAGACGTGAGCAGGACATCTGTCATTTGCCTGTTGAAGAGGTCCACTCTGTAGTAAGGCTTGGACACCATGGTGGGGTAGTCTCTGCATGTGGCATTGTTCTCCATACTCTGGAGTCAGACACAGGGAAATGATCACCATTTAAACTGTAGAAATCCAAGTAGAAAATTCACATTCAAAAACATGACAAAACAGAGCTATATCCAGTTCACAATATTGTTATTCTGGTTAACACTATAGTCAATACAGACCTTGCCTTCAGATAAAGACAGACTGACTGTTAGCAACGGAGCCGGTTGCTACAGTAACTAAGGACCAGCAGCACATGGCAAATATGATAAGTGAGATTTAATGTGATCATAACCTTATTAAAGTGACAGTGTCACTGTGTGTTAACAATATGCAGAGCGGTATTTGAGATCTACTGTTTTTGTGCAGGTGAAATGTTTTTATGATTATTTCAATGAATTACACTAATTACTTCTCACTTATATGTACATGTGCATTGCATGTTTATAAATATCCTTTAGCTAATATACCTTTTAAATAACCTTAAGCATTGCACATTGTGGACTTCTGTCATAATTTTGGAAAGGAAAAAACACACTTGCACATTATTATAAAGCCAGGCAAACCTAGTCACACACAAGCTTGAATTTACTGAATAACTTATGAGGCAGCCTTTACTCCAAAAGATCTGGATAACCCCACTGGCAGCTTACTCAACATTTACAACAGCAGCCAACACAAAAACCTTGGGAGGAATGTGAGTCTGTGAGCCCAAGGAAAATGTCTGGAAAAGTCAAAACAGTTCAGAAAAGTATTCTTCATATTTACAAATCTTCTGCTAATAAATTATACACAATCGTGCTGTTTAGGTACTGTATAACATAAACAATATTTTTTTACATAATCTGTGGAAATTTTGTGGCTGTATTTTGAACTCCATTTTATGAGGACTAATTTTAACTAGTCTGATGGTAAAATTGTTCCCACTCATGTCACTACACAGAAAATGAGCCAGTAGAATGAGATGAGTGGAATTTTGTATTCTGAGAAATAAATAGACCTACAGTGTATATTTAATAATTCCTTAAATGGTATAAAGACCAGCAAAAATGTAAAAAACATTATGCGTGGAAAAGGCAAGTCAAAATAGTATACAACCTTATTTGTGGTAAGCTTCCAACTTCTTGGCAGTAAAGCTTCAGAGCAGTGATGTCATGAAGAAATGTGAATAATTTCATGAAAATAGTCTCACATTTCCTGAGCACTGTGTGTATGTATTCTCTTTTTCAATAAGCAAAAATATTTATTTGTATATTTTTCTATACACTGGAATTTATACATTTAAAAATTTGACAAAACAAGTCCTGGTATAGGTATGTAGTATATTTTTTATATTTTAAGTAATTAATATTTTATCTTATTTCTGTCAGAACATACAGTATTAAGTCAGAAAAATGTTGTATAGTTGCCAGCCCCACTAATCAGGTGCATGCCTTCACTCACACCAATATATCTGTTAATTTGCATAAATATTAACACAGTATCATAAATGCATAAATATTAACACAGTATCTTCATCAATTTATTAGTCTTTGTGTTAACTGGAAAAATAATATCATAATTTAGTTGGTTATCACATAGAAGTTCATTACTTTCTTTTTCCTTTGAAGTCATTACTTGGGGCAGTATTATGAATGCAAACCCTGTCAGTGCATGCCAGGTTCACATTGGCCTGATTCAGCTCTAAGTGTCACCAAGGGGAGCCAGGTTCATCTATCCATGATATTATATTTTTAACTCTTTGTTATAATATTATATTGTGTGAGTGAGCTACTGTGTCCAAATAATTCCATTGTGGATAAATAAAGTTTGTCCAAGTCTAAGTCTATCTGAGATATTTTATTTATGTGGTCTATTGTATACCACACAATGCAGCGAAATTTCCCTTTGTGTCCCACACCAAGGTAACGGAATTAATATGCATGAACTACTGCTACCGATGAATGTTTACAACTTTGATAAAGCTTTTTAAAGCTTTGTAAATAGTAAATTAATTTTCTACCACTATGATCCCTTTGAGATTTCCGCTTTTCCTACTGTGGTGTTGGTTGAATATAGAGCACACACTTCGGGTTTGCTTCCATTTACTTCCTGCGACTTTCCTGTGCAAGTAAGGGTCCAAATGACAACATAAAACTCATCTGATCTACAATCTAAATAAATGTGATTTCAATTAGGTACCAAAGAACTGCATTTCTTGCCATAATCAAGCATGCCTGATGAGAATAAGGTGATGTGATTCTTACAGTCAGACTATTTTTGTGTCATATTTTGAGGTAGGGATGCACCAGTATGGTATAGGTATCAAATACTGGTGCTGAAATTTTTTGCTGGATCCAGTAGTGGCTCAGTTGATATCCTGGTGGAGCCTTTAATTGGATGTAATAAGACTGAGGGCCGATTTTGACCTAAAACGTCTCATAATGTTTTAATTTTTATTCATACAAAGCTGTTCATGGATTTGAAGGATAAATAACAGCTGTATAACACAGGTGGATCTCTTGTGTAATAAGTTCCTCAGAAGTGTCACCTGAAGTTGAAGTTCACCTATGAGGAAGGCAGCTGAGTGCAGTCGAAACAGGTATGGCTATAAGATTCTCTAAATGATTTAAACATGAATATCTAATGAACTTAATCAGGAATAATTGTGACGACGCATTTCCCTCAGTAAGAGTACTAGAGGGTGCTGAATGCAGGAGCAGGCTCACCTCATGTGGACAGCTCTCACAGGGCTGGAAATGGCAGAGGCCCCTGGACAGCTGCTCTGGGCCTGACTCACAGCAGTCGTCCACTCCGTCACTGATAGCCTTGTTGACATTGTCCATGGGGAAGGCGCACAAAGCAGAGTCATGCTCTGTGACCCCGTTGTCATCAGTAACAGCAAACACTCCATACAGTATGTCGTCCTCCTCTTCTGCTCCCAGCTCCTCGGCCAGCTCCCTGCCAGCCCGGCCAAAATGTGCTGCCTGCACTACATTGTACACGATATCTTTGTATGGCTCACTGGCCACGTTCCTGCGGCGGCGCTTGGGCTCAAAGCGACACTCCAAAATGATCTCTCTGTACCTCTTCATCTCCCATTCGTTTCGTGGCAGTCGGCCCAAGCGCGTTTGAAAAGGAGAGGAGTCCTGATTGGGGCTTTCTCTTTGCACTGACAAGAAATAAACAAACTCCTGAGTGAAGAAGCTGTAGACATACTGGATATGGTAAGTCCTGCGCAGGCCTGGCAGCACGGTCAGGCCTCGCACATCACTGTAGAAGCCATCTTCTGTGGCTAAAGGGCGCCGCACCGAGATGGACTTCCTCCCATAACGCTGGGTTACACTGTCATTGACTGAAGCAGCAACAAAGAAGTAGACAGTCTGACCCTCCTCCACCATGGTCACTTTAGTGCCCAAAGAGCTGGCCACACAGTCAGGGCAGTTGGCTGCAGAGTTGGACTCTTTCCCATAGAGACACTTAGAAAGGGAAGGGGCTTCTCCGTTTGAGTTGAGTTGGTGGAAATAGCATACTCCATACTGAGAGCTTCCACAGGAATATAAATACATGAACAGAGTGTCCAGCAGCAGGACCTGATTGTTTGTGTCCTCCAGAAAGTGAGGATCCTTGTCTATGTCACACAAAGTGCAAATCTGACACTCGGGACTACCCACTGGCCCTGTGTGAAGCAGCCACACCTTCTCCAGGCTCCGGTTCACAGCCTCAATCACATTTTGAGATGCCACATACACCTCCTGGTATAGAGAGTTGTTGACAATGTTCTGGATAGGACCCCGAGCCTGAAAGAAGGGCATAGTATACACTACTGAGAAGTTGTGAGGGCTGGGGGCCTGAGAGGGACAGTTGGCCAAGGCATAGGCCAACAGAGTCTGGAGCCAGACACATGTCCCCCAGTGTGTGGCCCAGTGCAGCATCTCCTCAAGGTGCACAGGGAGCACAGCGTGGACCAGGACAATGTGCTACCTCCACCACTGAAGTCTGGAGACACACATCCTCTGGACCAGCAGATACCTGAATGAGAAATGACATTTGAAGTTATGACATATACTATGTTACATAAACATGCAATGTTATTCCTTTAAGAAAGTTAATTGTTTAACTACTTACAAGACATTAATACGCATTAGTTTTGTGTTCACAGTAACAATAAGGTAATAGGCTATTTGCAATTGCTAATGTCTTATAAATGCTGATACACAGTAATGTGTATTTATGTCTTACAAATTGTTCATTCTAAAGTTCTTGACTACCTTTTGGTTTTGCCTTGGATTCAGAAGCACAGAACCCAAAATATGTTTGAAGATGGGTTTTACTGTAAATTATTGTTGTTAATCCACCTCAGATTTTATTTATTTCAAAAACCCATATTGCATTTTAGGATTTCCTAAATAATTTTTTAGGTTTTAACAGAAATGTGAGTCATTTAAATTGTGACGTCACTTTCCACAAACTATCTGACTAAGACGAGAGTTTCCTCAGACTCACTCCGGACTCGAGGGAGAAGGCATAATTGTTTTTCTGGATATAGTTTGATTGCCTCCTTCTGCAGATGCTATTAACTATTATCTTCCAGTAGGAAATCATATTACTGAATAATATTTCCAAGATGTTATTCCATCCATCCAAGTACCCAGATGTTACCATGTCTGAAATGTCCTGGTGGTAAGGAGCCACAGTTGTGTGATTATTAACTAAGCATTTTGGGGCAGGCTGTATTCAACAACAAGTGCCTGTCTATTTTAAAATTCCTGTCACAACCTCTACGTGCCTTTTCCCAGGAAAGATGTGCACGGACTGATGATCATGGGACACCCTGTGATAACTGAAAAAAGTTTAACTGTGGTCAGTGCCTTTTGGAGAGTTTGATCCCTATCTACTGTCCATACTACGATAATGAAACATATGTATTTAATTAGACTGTCAGTATAATTACACATACCATATTTATGTGGGCTTATTTTAATTATTCATAGAAGGCAACTAATAGTTTGTTACATTTTAACATGCATGGTGCTATGTGAACCAAGGTTAAGGTTAGTGTTTGAAAGCAGAATGGACATGAGTTTACATAGTAATGGCACCGATTGACTTGCTACATGTCCGTGGGTGCTGCATCTCATTTTCCATTCAAAGTGCCGCTATTTTCCCTTATTCATCTGTAATGTAATGCAACAGCTTTTATTGGGTCATTTGGTCTTTGACGCCTTAACAACAAGAAACTAATGCAAAGTTGTTCATTGCTGCCTCATTAGTGAGAGCAGAGCAAAGATTTCCCCTGGGATTTGGAATCAGGCCACACTTGCAATCAATACTCCTATAGGGCACATTGTAGTGAAGGAGGCATTGATCCTGCATTTCAACCAATTTATGGTTGAAATGCAGGAAAGGTCTCTACACAAGGTTGCATTTTGTGTAGAGATCTTTCAAAAGAGGCGTACAATATAAAGAAGCAGAATGCTTGTTATAATGTACACTGCAGTAGGATGTGCCTTATGGTGAACAGTAAGAGGTTGCATCTATACCCTTTGTGTTCTTCATTCATTTTTCAAGTGTCCATGCGCATTGACTTCTATTCATAATATTATTTGCTTTTGTTTTTATTCACAGCTGCCTAAATGGCAAAACAGACAAAGCAACAGAGGTTGCCAGTATGGAGCAGCAAAATGTTTTAACATGTTTTGACTTTTGATACTTTTTGATGCTACCGCCTGTTTTTATTTTTTTATTTTATTTTATTTTTTTTATTTTTTTTTTTGCAGGTAGAAATAACTAGGCTAGATTTGTTTACATCATCTCCACATCGAGACTTTAATGTTAATTTCTCGTCTCGATAGCATAATAACACAAAGAAATATAAACTAAAACACGTTATTTCAATGTTTAAAGCTTACCTTAAGCCGTCTGTCAGTGGTGTGTCAGTGGTGTGAGACCAATTCAGGCTCCTGTGTGGTAGTAAATTAGCCCACAGTGCTACATTCAAGCCAGCCACTAGACAGCTGGATATAAATTCATTTCAAACTCTGTATGTGTTCCCCCGGAGTGGGAACATGTTTGTTTCGTGTGTAACTTGAATGTCCTGGAGGCATGATCCTGTTGCCGCTCCTCCCCTGTGCGTGCAGCCTGTGCGTAACAGACGCACAGCTTCAACCTGCCACACGCACTTCGCGGGGTCACGTTGATCTCATTGGACGCGGAAAAAAACATTAATAGATAAAACTTATTCCGCAGATGTGGCATAAGCTCAAAGTTTTGCTTTAAATTTAAAATTATTGACACTTCAGTTTTTATTTACAAAAATAGGCTAGGCCCATATCATATCAAGACTTTTGATTTAGGTCTAAGGTCTATGCGGTAGATCTACTTAGTAAACGCTTATCAGGTCCAGGTTTGGTTAGTCCCAATTTTGATGTGATGTGGTATATGCAGTCTATGGTATGGACGCATCCGTATCATTGTAAAACACGGGATGGAAATTGTACACACCAAACTCTATAAAAGTTCTTAGGTTATGGTCATTCTGGACCATAAAATCTTGACTCACAAACACAACTTGTGGACTCATAAACAGAAAATGTTGATTTGAAATGTTAAAGTTTAATAATTCTTTCAATAAACAATTTGTTATAAATAACCTATACAATATTAGTTATTTGTTTAAATTATATTCAAAACACACCATATAGCATACATAGTGTGGATGTAGTGAGGGTTGAACATGTTCTGTTTGTTTATAACATTTCCTCATTGTTTAGTTAACACAGCAGCGGCTCTACTGGTCTATCTTGATTTAGTATTGTGTTTAATGCATATACAGTCTAAAAAAACAAGTCATATTAGTGTGTCTAAAATCCTAAATTATTGGAAAAATTCAACTACAAAAATCAACTACAAGATAATACATGAATAAGGCACTCATTACAAATACGTTTTTGTGTGTGTGTGTGTGTGAGAGAGAGAGAGTCCTGGAGTTTTCATTTGAAATATGAAAATATATAAACTTAACTTTTACAGTTAATTTTGTATGGCCACAAAGGCTAATACACCAACACACCACAGCAGCCACCATTTTGCCATAGTGTTTGTTTACCGGAGTAGTTTTAATTTTGTATTTCTTAATTTCCAGACTTTTAACACAATTGTGACCTATAATAAATACATTTCACAGACATTTAAGGAAATCATCAAACAGTCCTATTTGGAGTGTAGTCCGTAAAGTAACAGTGCTGCATGTAGATTACCTAATGATTTTTATGTTGTATGTATGTTTTTGAGAGAGAGAGAGAGAGAAATACAATTACAACTACACTCTGATTTCAAGTTTCCGTTTAGAAATTAAATAGATAAAATCCTTTTTTTTTTCAAAGAAATCCAAGTTTAAATATCAGCAATACTATTATAATCAAACATAGTTTAAAAAATTTAAAAAATTGTAAAATATATCATTATTTGTTACCAAAATTATCCCAGATCTCTTTTATTTGATTTTAGAATCCACAGTTATTAGCACCAGGCAGATCAACATTCAGAGTCATTTAATAGGTTAATACAGCACTAGACTTTAGTATGTTAGAGGACTCAAGATGAACAGGCGGTCTTCCTCTTTCCTGATCCACTTCAGCAGTTTGTTGACCGCAGAAAGAGCCATAGCCTTAGTTGCCAGTGGAGTGAAGCAAAGATAAAGTTCAAAGCCACTCGTCACCTGAAAAACATGATGATGATTTCATTAGGTTTGGGGTGGTGATGATGCATTGCTTTATAAACGTGAATAGGCCTGTCATGATAATTACTATATTGACTTATTCATTCAATACATGACAGATGAAAAAAAAATTTTAGGGACGTGTCTTTGCACAACTTTTCTGTAGTTTTTTGGGGTTTTTTTGCAGTACAATAAGATTTGAACTGTAGATGGCTGAATTAATAACTTCTATGACTCATTAATAGAAACAAACTAACAACTAAAGTGATTAATTATGCTATTTATTTATTGCTTACAAACATTTTAACAATTTGGGGATAATCCTGCTTTATGGCTGCCGTGTCAGTGGCATAAATTAGTTTAATATTATAGTTTATTGTCTATCTTTACATCGACAATATATCACACTTCAAAATGTGTTATTGTGACAGGCCTAAATGTGACTTCAGTCTCCACTGATAACTAGAATTAAATAATTGAATATTTTTTTAAGTCTCCCTGTCTATTCCAGTAATCCTGTGTGATGCGTGTGATATCTGACACAAAATGTCAGTCCTGTCATGTAGTGTAAAAGACTGATAATGGACTGATTGGGTCTCCAAGGCGTACATTTGGTACACATGGGTACTCAACACTGATGAGCATCTCTCCAAACCTTACCCAAGCTAAGAGATTTTCTGTTTCGCTGCAGAGGTAGAAGGAGCGCAGGGGTCTCGTGGGATGGTGCAAACGACTGTGAAGGTCCTGGTACAAGCTCATGACTCGTTCTTGCTGTTCTTCAGGTTGATATATGAGAGGAAATTCTGGACTAGAAAAAACAGTATTTACAGCAGTTTTCATTGTAGTGCTACACAATCCAGATTTACTACAGACATCATGGACAATTTCAACATAGAGAAAAGACATCACAGCAATGTACCTGGTATAGAGTCCTGAACTCTTAGACTTGTACAAGAAGTGTCGAAGTTCTGGGATTCCCACCTGCTCCACAGAGTAGCTGGGACATTTGAGTGCGTCCTTCATAGCCTGATATGCGGTACGTTTGGTGAGTCTTTCCAGAAAGCGTTTCTTGCAGTCAGACATGTTAAAAAAGTCCTCCCTGTCAGTTGAGACCAGGATCAGGCAGAGCTCCGATCTTGGTTCTAGGTATGAAATGTGCGCATGGAAAAACCCTGCAGTGTTGAACTTTGGCAAACAAATGGGGGTCCAGCCTTCGCCTTCGCGGAATGAAGAGGAGGACCCGACCAGGTTGAAGACCAAGTGTAAGTCTATGTGGTGTAAAAACTGGTCTTTTTTCCTCACCAGAGTGACTAAACGGTCTCCAGCCAGCAGAATAGAGAAGACGAGGCTTTTGGATTTGGCAGCCTGTAAGGTGGAAGAAACAACATCCCTGGAAGAGCTTGGCAGAGGAAGGCAGGTGACGGCACTGAGCAGTAGCCCAGGGTCTCGATCTAAGCGGAGTAGGAGGTTGTCTGTGAGGTACTCTGAGCCAGTTAGCAACCGCCGCAGGTCATAGTTTTGCTTGTGCTGGAAGATGTGGTTGAGCTGGGTCAGTGTGAGCAGGCTGATGATCTGATAGTAGATGTACTGTAGTTCACGTAGAAGCTCCTTGTCTGACTGGCAGCTACGAAACACTCCCACTAGGACCAGAGGACTCTTTGTCAGGAAGACCACCTTACACCCATCTGGAACATAAACATGATTAATAATGGATTAAGGGCAGAGACTACAGTGCAGTGTTGTGTTTTCCTTTTGTATATTCACAACAATGTGGACATATTTTTTACTTAATGCATTTAAACCATTATACAGCAAATTATTCCTCTTGTATATTTTTGTCTTTGTTCTTTTAGATATTAACTGAATTTCTAAAATGTGTTTATCCTTTAAATGTGTTTATCCCAAGAACAGATAACAGATGCTTTTAATACAAGCTGTTTCAGTTACAGGTGGTTAAAATGTATTTTCAGAAAGTATTTTATTTCAATTTCAGATAAATATAATACAAAATTGTTGTAAGCACTAGAAAATGAGTTGCTTTAATTGAAAGATAATAAAAAATTTATTTCGGACCTGTATGAATGGAGCGGATTATGTTCTTGTCAGCCTCAACAAAAGAAACCAGCGCCATCATGACCCCCATAGTGCTGGACAGCGCCTCCTCTGTCCCATAGCGAGTATAGATGGGCTTCCCTGCTTCACTCAGCACAAACACGTGTTTCCTGTGGCTCCTCCAGGCCTCGCTGCACACGTCCTCTTCCTTGGTCCTACTGCCAGATTGCAGGTCATTGGTTTGCTCATCTTTGCTCTGCTCCCCAACAACAAGGGGCTGTAGCTGCTCACAATTCTCCTCTGGTTCATCCTGGTCAGTGTCTCTCTGGTCCTCCTGTTCGATCTCTGATGTTAAATCCTCAAAGGAATGTGAGTGGACAAACATAGCACTCTTCTGACCTGCACCTGCATTAATGAGAGTTTTTAATCAGTAAATGTTGATTTTAGTGTGATGCGTGACCAAAAAGAAATATGCAGCTCTGTAAGTCTATACACCTTTGTTAAAAGCTTTTGGTCATCATATGCAATATCGAGGATTTGGACATTAATTACTCACTTCAAATTAGACAAACCAAATTATGCAAAGACAAAAAATGGCACTAAGTGATAACTACATAGGAATTACAAATATACTCAATAACTTCACAAAACCAAATATTTGTCAATATCATGTTTTACTTCATCTTTTTCTTTTCCACTTTTCAAATTTGTCAATGACTGTTGCAACATAAGCCTGTGATGATGTTGCAAAAATATGTTAACTGAGCTAAGAAACAATATATTACAAGAACCAAGAAAACATGCCAGTCATGTATGCTATTTGGTGTGTTACGCTACATTATATATATATATATATATATACCATAGAAAAGTCTCACCAGGTTCAGTCCCCTCCACCAGGCCTGGAGTGGGGCTGTAGGCTCTCTCTGAGCGGAGATGCTCCATAGGGGCGAGGGTCCCATTCTCCCAGGACACTGTGGCTCTATGTCCTCCCTCCATCTGTGCTGCTGCAGGCACACACCTACAGTGGAACAATGGCAGAAACAAAGGTCAAGAGTAAAGCCAAGGTTATAGGTAATTTATTACTGGCCATAACTGGACAGTGCAAGTTGATACCTTTCATTGCTACCATAAAGTGGCAATGATTACTCTTCGTGGATTATAATAACTGTATTGTGCATAAATACATACGACAGAAGTTTCGCAACTTTGTTTTTGAGTTTTAGCCAGTTTCTCACACAGACTTGATACAGTAGTAGTAGAAGCAGTAGTTACAGCGAATGAACTAGAGCCACTTCAGAAGGTTTTCAACATTCAGTAAAACATTCAGACACAGTTAATGGTGACATGTATACTATTACACAAATACTACCTCAGATGTCCATAAATATCGGCATTTGAGCTTTGAGCACATGCAAAGTTTCTGACAGCTTCCACAGCTGGCTAGCAGCGGTGTCAATGCGGAAGAAACTGAAGGGAAGTCGTTTTCCGGAGTGCTTTGGGTGAATGGTAAATAAAATGTATAAACCTGCCGAATGAATTAAATACGGCACAGATTTGAAAGAAAGCTTCTATAGTGTAAATAATAAAGTATGACCACTTAAAACAAAACATACATCAGGTATTTATTTATTTATTCTTTTTTTTTTTTGATACACGCTATTCAAAGATACAATAAAAAATTGGATTTACCATTGATTATTCTTTATTAGACAACATATAAATATGCTTACTTAAAAAATAAATTATACATGGAAAATCGCAGTTTGATATTGTAGATGGATGGTTAACAAATTCTTCAGTGCACTTATCATTTTTATTGTTTATTATCATTCAAAACAAAGACAAATCGGGACAGATATAATAGTTTTGTAGTAAACCAGTGTGCCATGAAGGCACCGCAGAGGGGTGGGACATGTGTTTGAACTTTCCCCGGGCTAAGGACATAATCCCAACACAATGCGGTTTGTTCTGAGATATTTATAACGCTTTTAGCCTGGCTTAGTGTGTTTGATTTAAATACCACATTCCCAGAGATGGTTGTTTTTATAAGTGGAACATTCACAGCGGTTTCTTATTTGGGTAAGTTGTTACGGTGATGAGAGCTGTGATGTTGCTGTAGTTGGAAGAGGCTAACATGCTAAACATGCTAGCAGTGCTAAGGTTTACAACCATAGATGTTTACAACACAGACTAAATGTAGAACTTTTGTCTTGTGTAACCAGGATTTAGGATATTCACCAACATAACGCGAATGATGTGTGTAGTTGTAATTGTAACTTAAAAGCGGACAGAGCATAACATGAGTCTGTGTTTGTGTATTTGGTCTAGTGTTGTGACATCAAGATGCCTATTCGAGCATATTGTACGATTTGTTCGGATTTTTTCGACCACTCTAAAGATGTTGCTGCTATCCACTGCGGACACACATTTCACTATGACTGGTAAACACATTCTAATCACGAATATGTTCATGTTTAGTGTCACCATTATTATATTTAAATGAGTATCAAACTACACTGTATCCCTCTGTCCTCAGTCTACTGCAGTGGTTCCAGACTGCCCCCACCAAGACCTGCCCCCAGTGCAGGAAGCATGTGAGGAGAGAGACATTCTTATAGCATGCCCCGTCCATATGTGTAATTGTAAATGTATTTATATATATTTTTTTATTAATTGTAGGTCAGCACCAGACATATCATCAACAAACTCTTCTTTGACATTGGGGGAGAAGAGGATGGAAAGGTGGACCCTGAGTGTTTACAGGTACACAATGTAGACAACAGAAAGAGGGAATATGGTTTTTTTTTATGTAAAGTTATAAATATGTTCTTTATAAATTAATTCACAATTAATTCTCTTTTCAGAATGAGCTCGATCGTGTCAAAGCTTTGCTCAGCTCTAAGGGTATGAACATGCATGTAACGATTAGATCAATCGAGACAATGTGCAGTAGATTATAATTAATGATACTTCAACAACATTCATTTGTGATGCTAATTGTAGGCATGCTCTGTCTGAAGCTCTGTTCGACTTTAATGTGATTTTTATTTTAACACAATCTGACCAGAAAGAACTGACTTAGTTGGAACGACAATAGATGAGATGATTTTTATTATTAAACGTTTCTCTCAACAGTCACACATTAGCAACTAAAACTGTTTTTTTTTTTTTTTTTTTGTGTTTTTTTTTAGTTTTCAGAGCATCTTAAAACATATTTGGCATTTGGATTTGAATAACGTGTGACTGATTTGTAGAGAGAGACTGGCGGGACAAACAGAAGGTAATAGATGGTCTGAGGGACACTGTGGACAAACAGAGGAAAGACATGGACAGTTTACGCAAAGACGCCATGGAGAAGGACATGCTGTGTGCGGCCCTTAGAGTAAGTTAGGCCAATGACCAGAAAACACATGTTATAGCTCAAGACATGACCATGCTGCAATGTTTGTTGTTATTTATGCTATAGAAACAAATGGCTTACTTGGAAAGACAGCAGAATGACATCCAAGCTGCTAAAGAAGAAGCCAGAAGACTTCGCACAAAAATGCAAACATTTGAAAGGTGTGTACAATGTATGAACTTACTGGATCTAATCTTTTTTCTTGAATTTGTTTTGAATATACTTATCTAATACTTCATTGGGTCCAGCCTGGACATCTTGTTACAGGGCCAGAGGTCTGAGGTGGAGTCTATGATCACTGATATGGGAGTGAGCCAGGCCGCTGTGGAGCAACTCTCCATCTACTGCATTTCTCTCAAAAAGTAAGTAAAGTACGGCAGTAACATGACCCTGTGTGGCCACTTCTCAGATACATTTGACTTGTGCCACACAGAGAGTATGACAATCTGAAAGGGAGCCTCAAAAGTTCAAACGAAATGTGTGAAAAGCTCAAGAGAGAAGTGCTTTCAACCAACAACAAGGTATCTTAAATTCTATACTCAAATTATTCACATTCAATGCTTCATTCTCATCGTAAACCAAATTATATTGCAGCTACAGAAAGCCACAGTGGAGGTGAACCAGAGTAAAGAGGATATGAAGGCTTTACATAAAGATCTGAGTGCTGCTGACAAAGAAATTTCTGTAAGACAAATTTGTATTTTTTTGTGTTTTCTGGTGGAGACTAACCTAATTTAAACATTTGTCTTTAAACAGAGCCTGAAGAAGAAGATAGAGGTGTTGCAGAATACTCTGAGCACGCCATCTCGTACCAATGAAGCCCTCAGCCGTCTTGTGTTTGAAAGGTAAAGTTCAAAACTGCCTCCATCTATTTTAACTTACAATGTGGCACTCACCTGTCTGTCACAGCCCGGCTCCTCTGGAACTGAAGCATCCGCGACTCCATCAGCCATCAGACAGTGAGGACATCGACCTCAACCTGACCTATGACATCCCTACGCCAGAGGATGTGTCCAAAAAGCCATCCCACGTCCCCTCCAAGAAGATGTGCATTGACCCTCTATTGTAAGTTCATGTAAATCAGTGGATAAGGGGTAGTATTTTTATTACTATTATTATACTGTAACTATTTTTTCAGTGCCAGTAATACTTAATTATTCCAGAGGTACCACATACTCATCATATCATTACTTGCATAGGAGCAGGGACAGCACCTACTACCTACTAAGAACACACATATGATGGCTCCATATTTGCATAATCAAAACTCATCTTTGTGATGATCTTTGCTTTCTTCCAAAACTACTGAAAAGTATATGCTCTCTGATAAGTTTGAGCGATACTCCATCAAAAGTTATTGTGGAATAGTTTATGTCTAAATAAATCCTGATGTGTGGGATACTTTGTTCTACAGAGCAGCTGTGGCCAAGCACAATGAGAAAAGTACATCGCTGTACAAGGCAAGTATTATTGTTTTTTTTAATTATTTATTTATTGTCTGTGCCCAAAAACATTAGGCTCACCAATAATTGTGCTTGTATCTCAGGTACGAGATGAAAGTAATCCCATGGATCCCTTTTTGAAGAATTCCCTTCTTTTCCGAAAGAAAACTTTTGGAAGCATGTTGGACCCTCAGAAGAGCCGTATCGGAGCAGTAAGTAGCACGAACGCTGTTGCTGTAATTGTATTTGGACTTTTGTCATGTTGTAACCTGAAGGAAATTGTTTCTCACATTAGGTAAAAAGTGGCTACGATGGACTAGGTGGAAGGACAAAATTCATCCAACCTGTATCCTTTTGGTTTTCAAGGTTCTATCTGTGTAAATCTAATATTTTATTATAAAAAGTATCAAATATAAATCTTCAGCTCTTTAACCAGTCTATTCCAGTCTCCACTTGCTGAGATTCGCCCTCTGATGAAAGCAAAGAGAAAAAAGGTGACAAGGCCTGTTCCCAAGATTTCACCTTGTCCCACTTTGGATAGCTTTCTGGAGTAAAAATCCAACATTTTTAAACAAGCTGACTGATATCCATACAGCTTCTATCTATTGTAATATATATATATATTTTTTTTTTATTGTTATTTTGTGGTTTTATTTGTGGTCCCTTTTCAACATAATTTTGGTTTTGGCCTTGTGGGGAAACAATTATTTCATTCTTCTGAAAAATAATTTATTTCAATATTCTACCAGCAAACACGCAGAAAACATTTCTCATTTATGGCTAAGTGTGGACGCTTGTATAATAATAAACAATATTTTAATTTTGTTTTGTGGTGTCATACATGTCACATTTCCTCTTCACTGACATTTATTTACCATCATATCACTGTTATATGTTTTCCAGCAGAGGGCAGTAGATGTAAGACTTTTATCATACAAGTCCTGCACTCAGAGCATATGGTCCCTGCTAAAATGCTTTATGTAAACCTGAGACCAATAAGTGATCATGCAACAATGTCACGGCCAGTCCTTGTAGTCCAGTGGTTGCTCAGATTGTTTAATGGCACGTAACAGTTTTCTATTTCCATGCATACATGTACAGCTGGGTTGTAGCCTTTAAGTGGCCTTGAATTAGATTGGCATTCTGACAAACAATATAGGGAAATTCCACCCATATTTGTATAGCTGCTTTGATGCACAATGCAAATGCTTACTTACAATATTTAAATGTGTTTAGACTATTGAATGAAAATGACCCTTGTACCATTATGACTTTATACTACAGAACTAATTCAATACTTTATCATTGATTTACTGATTGTGTGTCTAAAGCCCGTGTGTTGTTACACTTTAATGGTGATTGTTACTTTCCCAGGGGTCTCAATCAGGAACAGTAACAGGATACAGTGCATTTAAAGCTACCTTGAGTCACAACACCCTGAATAGACATTTCAAGAAACATTTGTGGACACAAAATTACACAGACCATGCAGTGCTAGTGGAGCCAACAAACAATAGGATTTCATTGACCCTCTGGGACTCTTCATACTCCTTGTGTACGTTTTTCTGTGGGACAAAGGTCTTCATTTAACCAGGCTCTTCTTTTACTCAAAAGCATGTCCCACGGAGAATCAAATGTGTATTCTTTCCTTTTTTGTACACGTTTATATGTAAGTGTAAAAAAAGTTAAGAAAACTAACTCAATGCAATAAGATGGCTCTGCAGCCTTAAAAGTGTCTTTAGTCAGTTATTTGTTGATGAAAATATTTGTCAATAAGAAATTTGAAATAGAAATTTGGCCCCATCCATCCTCATGCCATGGTGAAATGTGTTTTCCTTCCATTGTCACTGTGATTTTTAAGTTTTTTTTAAAGCTGTCTTGATTGGTTGAGGTGTTCATTTCAGCTGAAGAACGAAAGAATATGGGAATAAAAAAAACCCTGACCAGTCTATAGTTTTCGTTGAGTAGTGAAACAGTGCCTCCAGGTTTCAGAGCTGGTTCTCAGTTCAAATAAATAAAACATAATTCTTCCTTTGTTTCATTGCGATCGATCTGGCTCCATCTTGGACTCTCCATTCTGTTTGTCATTGGACTTTTGCGAGAGGCGAGTGGACACAGTGGCTGCTTGCACTACGGCTTTGAAGCTGCGTTTCCTCTTCTGGACGTTCTGCTCTGGGTGGAAGATGATAACATACACTTTGGGGATGTAGAGCATTCCCAGGGACACGGTGGCGCTCAAACTCATGGACACAGTTAATGTAGTGGTCTGGATAAACATCTGCAGGGCGAAAAAAAAAGTTACATAAAATGTCAGTATGCACCTGTCCTGCACTTTAAAACATGTTCATGAAAGCATCCAAGATGTCACAGACTGCAGCTAGTACAATTTTCATTTCAAAGCACAAGAGACAGTGTTTTTCCCCCGATTAATGTTTTATAGCTTCTATGTGTAGTCAGAAAGGAAGGCATCTCTATTTATGGACAGTTATGTGTATTCTATATCTCTCTGAGCTGTATTAATGATAATAACTCATATCACCAACCCTCGATTAAGTTATGGAGTCATTATTTAAGATGACTGAACCGGCCATGAAAAAATCAACCTATACTGGTCATGAATAAGATATATTTCTGTTATAAATAAGTCATCAATTGTGCAAGTGGGCTGTATATCCAGCAGAGCCTCATTCGGCAGTGTGACAGCTTCACTGTCTACTATTTTCACATCCAAAGCTTTGCCTTAGCTCTTTATCACCATTTACTGGAAAATGTACCAGCAATATTTATTTTTTTATCCATATGGTCACATCTGAATCTTATGGCTTTATTGTCACTCCTTTTGAGACTAAATTCAGAAAAATAAAATTAGGTCTAGAACATGTTCATCAAATGTGTTTAAATTGTGGATTACCTGACTAATAAAATCTGCCTAAAGTCAAGAGAACTTCAAATAACTATCTATCCATCTATCTATGTATCTAGAAGAGCAGGCTAACTAAAGAAAGTAAGCAATATGTAATGGGGCAACAGATGCAGAAGGAACCTGGGATCCTTAGTGCTACACGTGGGTTTGCACATGACAGGAAAAGGTCTGAGAATTCACACAATCGGTTTTACGGATGTCTGTATTGTCTGTGCTTAATTGAATAGGAAGGCTGGACTTCGCTTAGAGAAAGGCCAAGCTACTGCACCCCCCTTTCCTTAATTCACTTCATTCACGAGGAGTAAAGAGACTCTGAAAGCACCTCAGGCTCTAATTGTTAAGGCATCACTGATCTTTAATACAGTTCTCTTTTAGTCAAAGTATATCTGTTTTCAAATAGTGCCTTGTCTTTTACTTCGTGACAGTAACAATAGACCACAAGTTACAATTAACCTCTGCCTGTCGCTCTACAGTGCTTTTAGGGTGCCCAGTGAGCACATCTGATATGACATGCTCCAAATTTCTCTTTGAATATCTTAAGATTAAATTATAACTGAATTATGACCACTGCTTACATAGTTCACCCAGTTATTTTCAGTCAGCACTGACATGAATTTCTTGGTTGTAAGTGATGAAGGAAATGACAATGTTGTATCAAATAGTAATAGTTATTAAAATATAAAATATATATCAAGTAAACCGCACAAGTATTCATAGAAAAAAATTTCTATAGATAATGTTAAGAGTAGAAATACAAATAATCACTTGTCATGGACTTCCTAGAGCACATATTTAACCATTTATTAACTTAATGGTTACAGAATGAGAATGAAGAGAGACATGAGTAGGTAAAAAGGGTAAAAAGGAAGCCCTTGTCAGTTGAGCACAGTCCAGACTTGAACCCACAATTCCACAGACTCTTTTCACAGACAATTTTAGATTTTCCATTTGTCACATTTGCTTGTTAGTGGAGAGTAGCCACCTGAGGCTCCGGAAAAGGTTGTCTTGCCACTAACCTCCTGCTCCTCAGTGTCAGGTTTGCCCCTGTTGAGTCTTAGTTTGCTTAGTACACTAATTGGCATAGAGCCACATATGCTTAGAATTGTATGTCCACACATATACTTTTACTTTAAGGGGTCACTACAACAAAATACTTCCCATGTTGTGGTGTTTTGGCAGATTGTTACACTTAATGCCTCTTGTTGTTTAAATTATTTTGTTTGCAAATCATTTATTTTTCCATACTGTGAAACTGCTTTTACACATCTTTTGACAGTATAGATACACCTGGGCAATCTGGTCTTGGTCAGTAAGAGGACGGCTCCTGACGTCTACTGGACAGGTGTGGCCTATGCAGAAATGGTTACCTTTTCAGTGGACTGGGCTGTGCCAAAGAAAATGGGCACAAAGGCGAGCCAGATAATGCAGGTGGTGTACATGGTGAAGCCAATGGGTTTGGCTTCATTGAAGGTCTCTGGGACCCCTCTACTCTTGATGGCGTACACTGTACACGTGATCATCAGCACCAGACTGTAGCTCAGACACAGCATCAGAGACAGGTCTGACATGTCGCACTTGAGGATTCCACGGGCAAACTCAGGGTTAGGGGGCTTCTGTTCCTCATAGTCAATGATAGTGTGAGGGGGAATCACACCGAACCAAATGAACACCCCAAGTAACTGAAGATAAAGAGAAAAATGTCATTCACAATTGCAGAGTGGCATAAGAGCAACAGTTTTTCTTTCAGAATACATACCTGGGCTGAGATGAGGATGAAGGTGATAATGAGCTGAGACGTGGGGCTGATAAACTTAGGGGGTGTAACAGACTTCTTGCCCTGTTCAAAGATGCGGTAGATGCGGTTTGTTTTGGTGAGCATGGCAGAATTACTGATGCACATGCCCAGCCCTAGGAAGAGTCTGCGGAAGGCGCACACAGCCACACTGGGCTCAGCAATCATCAAGAATGTGATAAAGTAAATGAGGAAAATTCCTGTCAGCAACACGTAACTAAGCTCTCTGCCTGAAGCCCTGACAATCGGTGTGTCATTGAAGCGGACAAAAGTGACGATGACGCCTGTGGTCGCGAGAATGCCCAGGATCGCCAAAAAGACGGGGATGATGGCCCATGGCGAGCTCCACTCCAGTTTGATGATGGGCGTGGGTCGGCAGCCTGTGCGGTTCTTTAGGGGTCTCATGTCAAAGGGGCACATGTCGCAGGAGAACTCGTCCAGAAGATACTGGTAACCATCACAGAGCTCACAGTGCCAGCAGCAAGGAACACCCTTCACCATCTTCTTCCTCTCTCCAGGCTCACAAGGGAAACTGCACACAGAGTCGGGGATTCTGCGGTCACCTCCAGACCACTGCATGTCCTCTGGCTGTGGAAAATAGAGAAGTTTATATTTTCACAAGTAAATAATTGAAATTTCACAGTACTAAAAGTATGGGAGTTTTAAAGGAGCCAAATAGGTTTAAAAAGGAAAGATGAGCGTGACAAATCTGTTCAGAAACTAGAAATAGTGTTAATCCAAAATTCATAAAATATGAGGAAACATCCCAGAAGATTGTGGCAATCACCAGATTATACAAAAATAAAATGATCACAATACATATTTTGGGACTTGGAAATGGAATAAGCAAATAAAAGCTACTCACATATATCTGCATTTCTGATTAGGTGTTAATAGTTTGTATCTTTTCATTGAATGGAGAACTACTGACTAGTAAGATTTTTTGTATTTGCTTATTGTTGTGTTGTTTCTACTAAAACTAACACTTAGTTAGAGTAAAAGGCATGTGTTTACATTGAGTCGGAGATGGTTGGTCCACTGGCCGATGTTCTTGTAACCTGGGATGCTGACATTAGACATCTGGTACTGGAAGATGTCGTAGCGGCCTGGGGCGTCTCCATTCTCATTGAACATCACTCCGGTCCCTGCACTGCCTGTTTGGAGGAGAGAAAGACATAGACAGTCCAGACACCCACATGCTTTTGAATACAGCTTGTGTTGGCTTTCTTCATCCCTGTGCAATGATGTGAAAGCTGAATACAGGATGCTCTTTAGCGAAGCCTCTGCTCAGTGCACTTTGCTCTGTTGCCCTAACGTAATTGAATGTTCCTCTCAAGTCCCTGCAGGCACTCAATCAGAGACTCTTACATACAAGCCAAGGTCAGCCAGCATGACCAGAGCACTAAATAGGATGCTTTCATACAACATTTTCATTCTTTTTTCAAACTCTGACTTCTCTATGAAGAATGAGGATGAATAGCAGCAGCCTTGTGTATAGGGCAGCACAAGCAGGCAGCCCAAGGGAGAGGGTGAAGAATGCTGCTGTAGCTAGGTGCATTAGCAGAAACATTTCAAGGCTAAAGTCTTCAAGTTCAACTTCTATTTCTGCTCAATGCTTGTAAAACATCATCTCTCTCACTTGCGGCAAGAACAATGTCAGCTTACCAACATTACCAATATCTGAGCTTTAGTCAATAGTCAATCGCGTTCCGGAGGCTAAAAGAGACCCAACTTCAGCATTCAGTATCTATGTTCTGTAATCTTCTGAGACTAAGATTGAATGACTGTGCGGCTCACCATTGAAGTTGACAGAGCGGATATATTGCAGCAGCATCCTTCCTTCCACTGGGTCCATCTTCTCACAGACTCCCATTGAACCAGGGCAGAGGTCCATGTGCATGCTGTGCAAGGCGTGCGCCATGGCATACACTGCATCAATCACAAACTGCACTTTACCCTCCTGCTCATACTGGGAGTCGCGGCTGATTCTCTCATCACCTGAGCCAATACACAGTGTCACAAAGTTAGACCACTGTGGGACCATAAATCATCATTTTATAAAATTATCCCCATAGAAACCTTACCTGTACATTTTCTTCTGCCCTGCTCATATTTAATGCCAGGTCGAGTAAGTTTGCACTTAAAGTCATCTTCCCAGAATTCAGCAAACCAGATATTTCTTCGGTTATTTTCAAGGGATCTTGACATAAAGTACTGGTCAAAGGCTAGAATAACAAGAGCATATTGGTATGGAAAAGTCACAAAACAAAAGTTTGTACTATTCTTATTTGAAAATTACAGTGGATTTATTTTTTTGCTTTTTCACTGGGCAATTATCTTGGTACTATCAAAATCTGTCATCCAATGTCATTTGAAAAACGGTAACAAAGAAAACAGCCAAAAAGCCTATCAGACATCATTAATTTCCTTTGTTTGTTGTATTGATATTAGACTCATCCATCAATGTCACATGCTTCCAGCTGCAATAAATATCTTCATGGACTTAAATGTCACTTAGTGTTTTAATAAAGTTACCCTACCATCTATAGAGGCCCTTTTAGGCAGGATGGTTACTGCGCCCTCTGCCACCTCCTCCTGGTCCTGAATCGGTGCAATCTTGGCTCCCCAGCTGTCAGAGCCCACAAACAGGAAATGGCCTGTCAGGTTGGCCTTTTTAGCTGCCTGCAAAACCCGTCTGAAAAAGCACACAGGGACATGAGACTGCCACAGTATAAAATTAGACCTGGGTGTCAGAGTATCATGAAGCTCCACTCACTTGATGTCATCCTCATTAGCAAAGATGATGACCCCGCGGGCATTCGAAGTCTCCATCAGTCTCTTGATGATCTTTTCAAACTCTCCGGGTCTAGGTTCTCTTGGGATTTTAATAGACTGTGCAATACACAGACCTCCTGCAACAAAAAACATAGAAATATGTGCCAAATGATTATTAGTGTAGTGATTTACAATAGCTAAGTATTGCAAGACCCTGTAAGTAATTTGTGATATTGAGAATAACAGACAGTTTGCTTTGCTCATGAGCCTTGCTGAAAGGAGTTTTATCTATTTAACAACAAAGCATTTTGTGATGCTTCAGGTTTGTAAAAGAACCTAAAGAGAGGTGAAGTCATTCAAAACAGTTTAGACTTGAACAGAAGCAAAGAGTCATCTATGTACAGTACTTTCTGTACTGTATGTAAAGGACCAATAAAAACAGTACCGTCAGTACCTACAATTATATTACGTCTTATAGTATGCTTCAGTTGATGTTTTAGAGCTAGTATTTCATTACTAGTAGAAGTTTAACTACTACTAGAAGTATTTCATTTAAATGTGCTATGCTGACATCTACCTGCCCTCTTACTCATTTCATATTGGTCACATTTTTATAGCGCTTTTCCACCTTCAAGGCATTCAAAGCGCATTAAATATATTTGTCTGTGTAATAGGGGAGCACAATACAATTTTTTCATCCAGACACCCCACCTGCTTCTCTGGATATCTGCTGAAAGGCGTCCACTCCACTCTCTCCATAGTTCCCCTCTGAGGCCAAAGTGGACACATAGTTCCAGCCCATCGCTTTGACGATGTCCACCATGGCCTGGGCCTGGTACGAGTCTGGAGGCACCACTCGGGAGAAGAACTCATATCTGCTGTTGTCACTCAGCTCAGGGGCGGTGGAGGCGTAGCTGATCTGAGGGATCTGACACACACAGATGGGTCAGTGGAGACAAAAGGACGCAGTTGAGATGAAAGCATGGACACCATTCATTGTTAAGGAAATATATAAAAGTACAAAAGAGGGACTGAGGCGGTCAACCATGTCTGATGATGCTGCAGCCTTTAGGCACAGATAGGACTTCACAGCCAGCTTGTGATATAATACAGGTTTCATACAGTAGCTTATACAGTAATGCACATGTGAAACGGAGAATCAATACAAAGTCCCAAACAATGAGTACAGCACCGTAACCGTATAAGAGAGGCCACTCCTTTTATGAAGTGACCTCTCATATACCGTTACATAAATCACAAGCAGCTTCACAGTATATGTGACACAAAAACTTTTTTTTGTACATTAACTAAGTTGTGAAAATGGCTTGAAGCTCTCCTGCTATATTGCCTTGAAGTTTTGTAAATGCATAATGTTATAATGTTAAATATTTACTAGGGTTTAGTTTGTTGTTTTTGTTTTTTATTTTCTTTGCGTAATGTTAATAGCACTAATAAGCTTTGTATTTAAGATGTTGAGATCATTTTTCATTAGGGAAGGTAATGCAAGGGTGTAGTGATGTGCTGTTACTACCTTTTCAATACAGATTAACTAGGTTTTCCAGAGAAACTTTGTCAACAAGAAATAACCTAATTATTAACACTAATACACATCTGTTTGTTTTATCTGTTTACAGCTCAAATTTAAGATGGTTTAATTGTGCCAAAATATGATGCCACTTTCATATTACTAAGTTACTGAGTTATTTTTACACTTAAAGGACCCACATTACGCTATTTTCTGATCTTTGTTATAATGTTTTCTCATCTCAAACATAATCAGAGTTGTTTAACACGCAAGTCCTGCAGAAATATTCTGTTCAAACTTAATAATAATAATACAGGAAGTTCTCCACTGTGTTTTTAAACTCCACACACCTTCACTAGAATCATTTGGGTGATTTTCGACCTAGAATTGCCCATCTCTGCTGAACAAATGACAAAAAGGAGCTGTTACATTGAAAACTATCGCTTCATGACATGAGGTGGAGCAGAGCATTTTGAGCTTTGGAGATGTAGACAGACTAATAATAAAGGATTACTCAAACATGATTGAATGAAACAACACAACTCCAGGTATGTTTTTGATGAGGTAACAACATTGTAACATGGCTTAAAGCTCACAAAAGTCAATTTTGTGTAATATAGGAATATAGGACCTTCAGCAAGGCAAGTATTCCTTTTAGTTATGCACCTCTCAACTCCCCTAAACACAGCCCTGTTCAATAATCTTGTATAACTCCATCATGCTTGTCAATTTTTCAGAACTGATAAAAAATAAAAAATAAAACACTGATTGTTCATTTTCGGTCTTGTCTCTCATTGTGAGTCACTTTGCAGTTAATTCTAGTCCATGGAGAGGTATTACTAATGTGATGTTATAATACACAGCAGGGCCCACAGCTGTAGAGGCATTTGTCTGGGAAAAATGGATGAAGAAGATTAATTTACTGGTGCGCTACGTCTTTTATGATACAGTTTATGTGAACAACGTCAACTCTGACCCTGTTAATGCCCAGCCCGGAGGGTGGCTTAGCATGGGGCCCTCCGGAGGAACCAGCAGACACAAGGGCTGGTGAAGGGAGAAGGAGAGAGAACCATTTCACAGATTATCTGGAAGGATTATGGGGGTTTTAGTCAAATTGCGTTAAGCACAGAGCGAGAGACAGAGATCAAGAGACTAGAAAAAGGTTAGCAATTCTCAGTTGTAAGCCATACAATTTATTTAATTCTGATGGCCACATGCAGTCAAATTTTCCCACTACACAATTAATGCTAATTTGATTGTTTAGAGTCGCAGTGATACAGATTATATGATGAAGTGAATGAACTTTCCTAAATCTGAACTTTCTTCAACTTTGAAAAAAGTTTAAAACACATCTCTCTTGTGTATGGTATAGTCAAACCAATTAGGGCATTGTTGGTTCACAAATGTGTAATTAACTAGACAAGCCATAATCCTATCCAAATAAATCCCTGTACAACATAACTTAATCACTTTCCAAATTGTCGGCCCTACTGATTAGCTCCTTTCAGAGGTCAGGAATCATGGGAACAGGTCAATGATGTGTACAATAGATTCTGCAAAGCCAGGCTAATCATACATTAGCTCAATCATACATTAGCTCATGAAAAACTTACTCAAAGCAACATTTTACAAATTATAAGACCAGATGCAAAAATGTGCACAATCACAGTGTCGTATAATTTCATTGTTGATTAACTCTGTGGAAAATGTGCAAAGTCATAAAAGAACAAACCCAGTGGCTATTTCCTACCAACATTCCATTCAACCAAAATTGTGATTGTGATTCTGATTCTGAACCAAACACACAAATTAGTCTGATAAAAGAGATGTGGAATTATATTTTTATAATTTGAAAAATGTATCAGATCAATAAAAAAAATATCTAATAGTCGTAATGATAATAATAATGTTTTTCTTCATGACATCACTAAATAAAACCGTGTGACATAACAAGCTGAACTGCATTATAAAAAAAGTTAAGTTAAAAATACAGGATTCTTGTCTAACTGCCCATTCTTCTTCCATCATTATTTCCTAGTAAATAAACTACTTCTACTATATAAGCTGATGCTCTTTTACATTGATATAGTTGCACTTGAATATGGTCCATAAAATTGTAAAATGATGATATACTAATCGTACTGCAAAAATGAGTCTATGATCATCCACAGAGCACATGTGGACATGAATCTACGCAGGAACCACCACAAGTTACCACTGTCATTGCTGTGGCCTGATGCTCTATTTTCAGACCAGGTCCTGAGCTGCTGAGAGAGGCTTAGCGGAGGTTGGCATCCGTAATGCTGTAGTTAACATCTGCCCTGTATCCAGCCTGTTTCACCTTTGCCACTTTTTTTCTACCAAGAGTTTGCTAACAAGCTACATCCTATAATAACATTTTCCTGATGTCTTGCTTCATAAATATGCAATTTGACTCAAATTTATTCACTATTGTGTGTCAGCAGTGGTGGATGAAGTACTCAGTTTTGTTTCTTAAATAAAAGTATGGATACAGGTGCAAAAGATTCAGGTAAAAGTAGAAATTTTCACTTAAGTAAAACCATTGAAGAACCTGTTTAAAATTGTACTTTAAGAGTAAAAAATAGAAGCATTTTGTAGAGATTTTTCAAATTATTAAATCCTGAAATGTAGTGATTTTGAAAAATAATTCAGCTGATTAGTGATTAAATTGGTTTCTTAATTTTTCTAGCTGTGTTTCTGTATTTGGTTTGCTCAAAGTTGGGACGTTAACTCAAATTAAATGTGCTAAAAATAAATCTAAGCAGTTCCCAAACCATAAAGAAAAATACTGCTTATGTTTCAGTCCAGATCTAAGAATAGTGGAATAGAAAGTACAGATACCTGCTCTCAAATGTGATGAAGTAAAAGTAAAGAGTATCCGCTGTGAAATGTACTTAAGTAAAGTGCAGATACCTACAATTTCACTTAAGTATTGTATTTTTACTTTGTACTTTGTTACTTTCCACCACTGTGTCAATAAGGCAATGAGAGCGTAAAATGGCATAATAGAGGGATTTATACAGACTCAATGTCCCATCATCTATAAGCACTGTCATCAATTACCGCAGGTCAATCAGCTACAACAAAATAGTACTCTGAACAGATAATGTGGATTATGGACAGACCTATTTTCAGGCGTCTGTGGATAAAATGGTTTGTAGTACAGCCTTTCAAATGAGATGAGGATGACAATACTTTAGGAACATGAACCAGTGTAATATGAATGATTCTGGATTGGTCCTAATGGCAGAGATAGAATCAAAGTAAAGCGTCTGCCAAGCTGAAAAATGTTTTAAATGATAGAAAAGATGGAGTGAGATCAAGTTAAATAAAATATGGACCAGAAAATTCACTCTGAGCAAATAAAGTCTTACCTGAAACCGACATAATACATATCTCTGTTTAAACAGATTAGTCGATCTCCTTACTAGTAAACATCTCTTAGCTAAGTACATTTTAAAGTTTTTATTTATATAGCACTTTTCACAGACATATGTCACAAAGATGCTTTTCAGAGCATTATTCATTCACTCCATACCCAGCTGCCAATCAGCACCATCCGTCCCTCTGACCACCACCATCACTCATGCACCACTTTCATATTAGGCAATGTGGGCGAAGTGCCTTGCCTAAGGACACAACAACAGTTTTTTTTTTCCACTGGCGCCCCACCATGGCACCTGATTTTCCCAGTGGTCTCCCATCCAAGTACTAACCAGGCCCAGCCTTGCTTAGCTTCCAAGATCTGATTAGATCAGGCTTTGACAAGCCGGTATGGCCACAATGCTATACTCCTTTGGGAGCACAACAATAAAATCTTCATGTTTCATTTTAATAAGGGGTGAATAGCAACTTTGACCTCCTGTTTTTGATTTGTATATAGGACAGTACAATGTCAATGACAGGGGTGGGATGTAATACATTTGTTTCTTCCCACTCCATATCAAAGTCAAATAAGAATAAATACATGGGAAATGTACATTAAGTATACTGGATACATGTATACTTCTTGTGTTCATGATTTTGCTCAAAATAAATTAAATAAATAAATAATGTATATGTTATGCATGTATATTTAGTCTGGAGAGCAATCTGACATAAAAATACATGAAGCATCACCTCACCGCAAACAGTCTGAGCACGTTGGCCACCATGATGGACACTGAGCTGCCAGACGCCCCGATCACGCCCACCACCCGCTCCGGTTTGGGAATGATGGGCGGCTCTCCATTGGAGCAGCGCACATCCGAGTTGTCCTTCTGGATGAGGGCCTGGACAAAGGTCAGGGACTGCTCCAGTGCGTAGGTATCTCTTGAGCAGGTGTCTAGAATACGTGCCCCTAAGGTGATATTTGGCAGCAGGTCTGGGTCACTGTTGATCTGGTCTAAAGCATAAAGCATCGCCTCTAAACGATGGATGCCTTTCTCCTTTTTAACTTCTCCACAGGGCACTCCGGCAGGCCCTCGCGAGTGAACAGGGAAGAGGCCCCCCAGAGTGATGTCACCTTCGATCTTGATGGACTGCGGTTGGGCTCCTTGTTGGGACTTGGAGCATTCGCTGAACCCAAACATCAGCACCCATAGGAGCTGTAGACATGGTGGGATTGTAGGTATTGGGCTGAAGCGACAACAGCAATGGGACATCATAGTGAGGATGGGCGGATCTACTCACTGCGCCAGGCCACTCCCTCTACCTGCGCCACCTGAGATGCAAAAAACAAGAAATTATAATAACTTTATCTTCCAAAAAGTAATGTTTGGCAGATAGCTCTGAGTACAATGCAAGTTCCAAAACCTCTGCATTATAATCATTATAGAAATGTGTATCAATCTATAGTTTGACCTTGTAACTGCTTCACACCCACAACATTGCCAATGTAACATTGTTTGTTTGAAATGTGCCATGAATCATTTATGCATTTAAAAAAGTTCAGCTCAAAATGTCTAAACAGATAAAATGCAACAGTTATCACAATCCAATGACTGATTTATATGTAAGTGGAAAGGTCAGTATGTTAGAGGGGGTAGGGTTTCGGGGCTCGAGGCTTGACATTGTTTAGGGTTTGTTCAGTACTGACAAGCTACAATAAATGCTCAATAATGGACTAGATGATATTACAACTGCTACTGACATGTCTTGACTTCAAATACATGGATACTGTTGAACCTTCAGGACAAATGAGGAATTATATTGTCATTCATTTATGATAATGAAGTGATTGTGATGTTGTAAAAATGAATAAACAAAATTAAAATTGGATGCTGAAACAAATGAGACAAATGAGGTTAGTTTCAGCATCTGTTCACCTCTGTTGCTTTTGTTTTGTTAAAATAAAAATCTTTTTGTGCAGTTAGTGGTAGTGTTGAAGTGAAGAGACAAATCTATTATTTTTGAGATGGAGTTTGTCCTGATGCACATTTACCATAAATAATCTCTAATCTAATCAATTGACAAAATGTTTTATCATGAATATTATTTGACTGTGACAGCCTATAATCAAAGTTTGACATCATAGTGAAAGTATTTTTGGCATATGTAATTTCACAAATACAATAACAATTCATAGTCCAAAAGCCCCTTTTATAATTAATGAATGTAAGAGATTTAAAAGTTGGTCAGTACAGCTAAACATACGTTCACTTGAAACGATGTGTGCCACTATACTTGAGCTGTATGGAGGAGATTTTAGGAGACATCCATTCTGACATGAGTGACTGTTGCAAGCTTTTATCATGGGCTTGCAGAGTGCAGTGATGGAAAGCTCTATAAATTTTGCAAAACAGCAAACATCGACTGAATCTTTACTTCATTTCATGCTTCAAAAGCTACAGTAGGTTCATTATATAAAGTCATTCAAAATATAAACTCTATTCCATAAAGATGTATATGACATTCCACACAATGTAAAAGCAGAATGTATTCAGAAGTAAAAATGTCCAGGTATTTATTTTTTCAGTAGAATTCTATCAATAATTAAATAATGATGCATTTTCCCCCATAAAAGTACATTAACCTGTTCAATAATTAATGTTTTAAAGGTTTATCTATGTATTACCTGAGGACTTTTCCCTCACAGTTACAGGAGAAGATATACATTTGAAATATATAACTGTAAATATAAATATAAATATAAATATAAATATAAATATAAATATAAATATAAATATAAATATAAATATAAATATAAATATAAATATAAATATAAATATAAATATGTATGTATGAGAGAGAGAGAGATTTTTTTTTTTTTATCTTACCTGTCCATTTTTCATCAAACGCTCTTGATCTGATCCATCATTGACTAATTCCACATGAGATTTCCAACCATCCATGCTCCAAAAAAAGACTTCCACAGGGCAAATCCAAACTAAAGTAAATTCTTTATCATCTCCGTCTGGCAATCTGACTCAAAATAACAGTAGCAAAACAATCAGGACTTGCACTTTGAGTGAAGGCAACAGCATCAGTATCAAGGCAGAATCCAGGGAAAAATCTAGAGAGAAAAAAAAGACATAACAGTGGTGAGATTCTACAAATCACTGCCAAATCCCTTAAAAGCTCTCTCTCTCTCTGCGCCGTTCTTGTTCCTCAGTGAATCTCTGTCCATGCACTACTCTACTCCACTCCCCCCTACACACAAACGCACACATGATCACTCACTTACCCTCTTTCTCTCTCTCCCCTAACTCTCTCCTCGGACGGTTCTCTCGGCACACTAATGGCCACAGATTGAGATTATCATACAGGCTTGTGTGAAGAAAGCACTAGGTGGAATAGACCCTCCCCCTCCTCCTCTTCTCATATGATGGAACTCTGTCACTTTGAGAGATTACATGAGCGGCCATTTGATTCAGAAACAAAATGGCAAAAAACATGCACTCTCTCACACACACCTGTCAGCGCACGCTCAATGCAGCAGAATATAGGAGCAGAAAATAGGTTTCTGTGTGGCTAAATGCGAGTTGGATTAGATTTATTATCGATTGGATTTAAAGCTGTAGGGAATGGAGACCTTGGATCAGTTTGCAGCCCATCATCTCATCTATCAGTCACAATAGTGAGACTAGTAACACAAATGAGTCGGATAACCATCTAATGGAGGGCTTGTGATAGAACAGTTTCCATACACAAGCCCAATAATGAATTCACCCACTTATTTGTAATGAGATGTGGGGCTGAAGACTGTCCCAACACCGTGGGCAAGTACTGTACTCCTGACAATTGAAGCATTCCTCAGGGCACCAAAAGTATCTCTTTATCTACTACTGCTAATCTAATGAATATTGCGTAAACTGAAAATGTGAAATGTGAAGTTATTTAGGCTTACAATACAATAGGGTTGTCAAAAATATAGATACAATTTACTAAAAGTGTTGAAACTAGATACTCAATTGAAGTAGTATCAATATTGAAAAGTACCACATAAGCACGAGGACATAATTTGACTTTTCCTCAATAGTTTTATAATGGTCTGGATCTGTATCATAGCAAATATAAAACCACATGGTAATTTCCATTCATTCATTTACTTCCACTTATCCGAGGCCAGGTCGCGGGGACAGCAGTCTAAGCAGGGACTCCCAGACTTCCTTCACCCCAGACACTTTCTCCAGCTCCTCCGGAGGGACCCTGAGGCGTTCCCAGGCCCAGAGACAGTTTTTTTTTTTTTTTGAGACATAGTCCCTCCAGCGTGTCCTGGGTCTTCCCTGGGGCCTCCTTCCAGACATGCCTGGAACACTTCCCAAGGGAGGCGTCCAGGAAGCATCCGAAACAGATGCCCGAGCCACCTCAGCTGCTCCTCTCAACTTGGAGGAGCAGCGGCTCTACTTCGAACTCCTCCCGTGTGACTGAGCTCCTCATCTCTAAGGGAGCGCCTGGCCACTCCGCGAAGGAAACGCATTTCGGCCGCTTGTATCCTCGATCTCGTCCTTTTGGTCATTACCCAGAGCTCATGACCATAGGTGGTAATTTGTGTTGAAAATTCTGTTCTAATTTTAATCAAAATAAGTAATGTTTTTTTTTATTATCATTCAGTGCAGTATCAAAAATGTCAAGCCTTTTCCTTGGTATCGAAACCGAAACGTGACAACATTACAACACAATATACAACATTACAATCCAGATTTTATTCAGACCGACTACAGGTTCACACAGCATTATCATAAAAGGGACAATAATCTAACTTTTGAAAGCCTACCCTAAGAATACAGACTTCTCTAGGCCATCGTCCTCTTGTGTGTACTCTAAATGTGATTTGAAAAAATTGCTCTTATACTGCGGGCTGTTCCGAACATAGGCCAGGTAATCAGGAGTTCCAGGGCAGATGACATTATCTGCCAGCAAAACGGAGCCAGCCTTTAGAAGTCCACATTTCTGGTATAACATAAATAAATTGGGTGTTAGTCACAGATTGAGCATTACAAGAGGTTGGGAGGATAACAAACTTACCTCGAGCAATTTAGTGTCCGGGAGGTAGCGATCTTTCCAGTGGTCCAGGAAAATCAAGTCAAAAGTTTCAACCCCAAACTCCTCCTTCAATCTGGGAATCCATTCACCTGACGCTCCTTCCACAAGTTGGATCTGAAATAAAATTAAAGTATTTGGGACATATTTAAACCCTTGTGCACATGAGGCTATCAAAACTGTTTTGTATAACTAGATGCATTCATAAAAGATAAAAGTAAATGTCCAGATAAGGGCAGTTGTTTATATACAAAAATCTATGCAAAGTAAACTATTTGAAAGCAATTAATAAAAACGTGTTGTATTTAAACTGCATGGTAATTGGTGTGTACCTTATCTTGAAACCCAGCCCAAGCTATGACCTCTCGAGCAATCGCAGCATAATCTGAGTTAAACTCAAGTGTAATGAGTTTGGCATTAGGAGGAAGGAGGCTGGCGATGCGCACTGTGGAGTAGGCACAGTAGGTCCCCAGCTCTAACACAGCGGTGGGCTTCACCTCAGATACCACAGAGTCTACAATACACCCTGTAACAATCAAGAGAGAGTCCATGCATAAGACAGACACACATAAAGCCTGAAAAACGGATCTTCTTTACAAATACACACCAACCTTTCTCATCCCCTACGTTCATGGCCCACTCTTTATGTCTGCAGTAATAGTCAATGGCCTTTACCACGCTGCAAGGGTCCCCTCTAGTGGCGTTCTTCTGTACTGCATGCAATATTCTCTGCAACAAAGTAAAATCAGAATCAGAATCAGAATTACTTTTATTCATCCACGAGGGGAAATTTTCTTCGTTACAGATGCAATCAACCAAGTAGTTAGAATCAAGTTTTCAAAAATAAGATATCAGTATATCGTGATACTGAATTGGATGATTTGTTGATGAGTATTGATATTGGTGGCATCTGTATGGATATACCATGAGCATTTAGTTTTGTGACATTTCACAAAACTAAGTACTATGATGCTGCTTATTTAGAGAAAATAAACATATAATGTATAATGTTAAGTATGCACCGATACAATACTGGTATTGGATCCCAGCACCGATATTGAAAATGTTGGTGAATTGCATATCCAGTTATTGCCTACAAACTGGTGTAATAAGACCCCAAACATCTCATAATATTAAACTTGTATTTTTACAAAACACATTTGGATCATTTTTTTTACCTATGATGTTTGTGTTTAAATAAATAAATAAATAATATCTTCAGTCTTTGCCCTAGTACCAGTTTATATATATATATATATATATATATATATATATATATATATATATATATATATATATATATATATATATATATAGTCGTGAAAAAGTTTGGACACCCCTGATCATTTTCAAGATTTTCCTTTATAAATCACTGGTTGTTCGGATCAGCAATATCAGTTAAATATATCATATAGCAGACAAACACAGTGATATTTGAGAAGTGAAATGAAGTTTATAGGATTTACAGAAAGTGTGCAATAATTACTTAAACAAAAGTAGGCATGTGCATAAATTTGGACACCCAAACAGAAAAATTACATCAATATTTAGTAGATCCTCCTTTTGCAGAAATAACAGCCTCTAAATGCTTCCTATAGCTTCCAATGAGAGTCTGGATTCTGGTTGAAGGTATTTTTGACCCGTCTTCTTTACAAAACATCTCCAGTTCAGTCAAGTTTGATGGTGCCCGAGCATGGACAGCCCGCTTTAAATCGCACCACAGATTTTCAATAATATTCAGGTCTGGGGACTGAGATGGCCATTCCAGAACATTGTACTTGTTCCTCTGCATAAACTGCCTTAGTAGAATTTGAGCAGTGTTTAGGGTTGTTGTCTTGTTGAAGTATCCAGCCCTGGCGCAACTTCAACTTTGTCACTGATTCTTGAACATTGTTCGTAAGAATCTGCTGATACTGACTGGAACCCATGCGACCTTCAACTTTAACAAGATTTCCAGTCCCTGCACTGGCCACACAGGCCCACAGCATGATGGAACCACCACCAAATTTTACTGTGGGTAGCAAGTGTTTGTCTTGGAATGCTGTGCTCTTCTTTCGCCATGCACATCACCCTTTGTTATGTCCAAATAACTCAATTTTAGTTTCATCAGTCCACAGCACCTTATTCCAAAATGAAGCTGGCTTGTCCAAATGTGCTTTAGCAGACCTCAAGCGACTCTGTTTGTGGCATGTGCGCAGAAAAGGCTTCCGTCGCATTACTCTCCCACACAGCATCTCCTTGTGCAAAGTGCGCTGAATAGTTCATTGATGCACCGTGACACCATCTGCAGCAAGATCATGTTGTACGTCTGTGGAGCTGGTCTGTGGGTTGAGTTTGACTGTTTTCACCATCCTTCACCTCTGCTTATCTGAGATTTTTCTTGGCCTGCCACTCCGGGCCTTAACTAGAACTGTGCCTGTGGTCTTCCATTTCCTCACTATGTTCTTCACAGTGGAAACTGACAGCTGGAATTTCTGAGCTAGTTTTTTGTATCCTTCCCCTAAACCATGATGTTGAACAATCTTTGTTTTCAGGTCATTTGATAGTTGTTTTGAGGCTCCCATGTTGCCACTCTTCAGAGAAGATGCAAAGAGGAGAACAACTTGCAGCTGGCCACCTTAAATCCCCTTTCTCAGGATCGGCTTCACCTGTGTATGTAGGCCAACGGTCAATGAGCTTACCAAACTAATTTTGTGTTCCAATAATTAGTGCTAAAGGTATTAAAATCAATAAAACAACAAGGGTGCCCTAATTTATGCACATGCCTACTTTTGTTTAAGTTATTATTGCACACTTTCTGTAAATCCTATGAACTTCATTTCACTTCTCAAATATCACTGTGTTTGTCTGCTATATGATATATTTAACTGAAATTGCTGATTCGAACAACCAATGATTTATAAAGGAAAATCTTGAAAATGATCACGGGTGTCCAAACTTTTTCACATGACTGTATATATATCAATCATGACTTGTAAAATGAATAAACTTTAGTCAAGACATTGACAAGGACAGAAATAATGATTTGTATCTGAAATAACATTTTTTTCCTCCAAACTTTGTTTTTATCAAAGAATCCTCCCTTTGCAGCAGTTGCAGCAGTTACAGCATTGCAGACCTTTGGCCTCTAGCTGTTAATTTGTTGAAGGATCTGGAGAAATTTCACCCCACACTTCTAGAAGCTTCTCCCACAAGTTGGATTGTCTGGATGGGCACTTCTTACGTACCAGACGGTCAAGCTGCTCCCACAACAGCTCAGTGGGGTCTGTCCATAACACTTCTTTCCAATCTTCCTCTGTCCAGTCTGTGTTCTTTTGCCAATATTAATCTTTTTCTTTTATTGCCCAGTCTCAGATATGGCTTTTCCTTTGCCACTCTGCCCTGAAGCTGCATCCCAGAGTCACCTCTTCACTGTAGATGTTGACACTGGCGTTTTGCGGGTACTATTTAATGAAGCTGCCAGTTGAGGACCTGTGAGGCATCCATTTCTCAAACTAGAGACTCTAATGTACATATGTTCTTGCTCAGTTGTGCACCGGGGCCTCCCACTTCTCTTTCTACTCTGGTTAGAGCCTGTTTGTGCTCTTCTCTGAAGGGAGTAGTACACACCGTTGTAGGAAATCTTCAGTTTCTTGGTAATTTCTTGCATGGAATAGCCTTAATTTCTAAGAACAAGAATAAACTGTTGAGTTTCACATGAAAGTTCTCTTTTTCTGGCCATTTTGAGCGTTTAATCGACCCCACAAATGTGATGCTCCAGATACTCAACCTGCTCAAAGGAAGATCAGTTTTATAGCTTCTCGAACCAGCTAAACTGTTTTAATCTGTGCTAACATGACTGCACAAGGGTTTTCTAATCATCCATTAGCCTTCTGACACAATGAGCAAACACATTGTACCATTAGAACACTGGAGTGACAGATGCTGGAAATGGGCCTCTATACACCTATGTAGATATTGTGCCAAAAACCAGACATTTGCAGCTAGAATAGTCATTTACCACATTAGCAATGTATAGAGTGGAGTTCTGATTACTTTGAAGTTATCATATATAGATATATAGATATATAAATATATATATATATATTTATATATATATATATATATATATATATATATATATATATATATATATATAGTATTGGTAAATACTTAAAGCCAAAGTATCGTAATTGGTATCAAAACTTGAAAAACGACTGCACATTATTTGTTTGGATTATTAAATTACGTGCATTTAAAAAATTAATTGGCGATTTCAAACCACTATGGTCTGACAAAACAGTGATATATTGTATTGGTGAATGATGTGCAATGTATCAATTATCACAGCTATTGCCATATTGTGATATTATCATATTATTATTAATAGTAGTAATAGATCGAGAATTAACAATCAAATAGTACTTATATAGTGTTATAGTGTTATATACGGTAATGTGATATCACAGACATTCAGTTTCAACAAGAGCTAGTAGTAGTAGTTTCTACTACTGCTGTTTCGTAATGGGATTGGGATAAATAAGGGGGACAATTTGAGAGATGCTAATATATATTTTTTCTAGCACAAATTTAGAAAATTTCAAGGGTTTTGTGGTGGAAATTTGAGTATTATGTGTGTGTTTGTTGTTGTTGTCCACGATACCCTGTAAGAAGTGTTACCACACTATTGTTTGTCTAATCCTTTAGTCACACAGAAGGCTATAGGCACTTTTTACATGTCTGCTGTTTATTTCACGTCTTGTTTGATCATCCTGACCAGTACTCAAATGCTAATGTAAATTGTATTTGTGTCTGAGCTAAACCAGACTGACCTAAATGCAAACTGTTCTTGGGGAAGGGCTTGGACCTCAGAGTGTATTTACTGTTGTTACCCCATTACTCTGGGCTCACTGCTGGCAGAAACTCTGTGAGTAGTGGGGCCGTTTGTTACCAGTGCAAACGTAATAAACCAACACAGACAGTCTTCTTGTATGTTTAGGTGTTATTTTACATGTAATTTCCATAACAGTTTCAAGTGGATCTGAGGGTTGACCCAATTTTAATCCCCCACTTTGTTTGATAATCTTGGTGTACTTCCTGGATATTCATTTTCCCTAACCTCATCCACTTAACACTTAAAATGAGTGTTTTTCGTTTCTGCATAATGACTAAAAACAAACACAAAACAAACAAAAAGCAGGGCTAAAGATTTGATGTGACAATCACACACCACATCAGACATGGGACAAAACAAACTATTAGACTAGACGAGGACTAAAGCAGCACTAGAACAAGACCAAACCAAGTCTACATCTACATTAGGACTAAATTGGGACATGACAAGTGTTGATGCACACTTAAATAAATGTGCCATGTGTAAATGTAAATATTTGTTTAATATAATGCTTAATGTATATTTCTGTCTAATATGAAAGTAAACAGACTAAGGCGCCTAATCACATATTTAAACTGTAGTCAGGCTTTTATTTTATGTTCCATATTTCATTGTGTTTATTAATGAAATGTGTTGAATTAGTGTACATCTGTAAATCTATCTAGAACCAGGTGAGAGCCCACCTGTGGCCGAGTGGAGCCTGTTATCCAGTCCATTAGCATCTCCAACAAGATGTCATGCCACATCAGCACCAGAGCTTGGCGAACTGTAGCCGGGACCACCCATCTGTACAAGATGTACAGAATGGCAGATCCTCCAACGCAGAAATAAACACAGGTGATCAACATCCTGTAAACAGTGTAAGACCACTGTGAAGAATACAGCTACAGAAAGAGTAACGCACAAGAAGGCATTAAGAAACTCCATTAATAAACTGGTGTTTTCAACAGCACATCTGCATCACCTGAATGTAAGCTCTCTACCTGCTCCTTTGTACTGGCCTAATGAGATGGGTGTTTACTATGCATCAAACAATACCTACTCAACTCTCCTATTCAGAGCCTGTCAGAGCCAGACTGCACATGCTTATCATCATATCACTACTAATCAGTAATAACTGATAAATGAAAAAACACAGTTTAGAAATTAGAATAGGTATGACAGAAAACTGTGCAATACATCGGGCATGATTGCAACCTGCTTTCGCTCAAACTACTGTAACTGTGAAAGACCACTGGTGTTTGAGGTAATTCCTTTTGATTTAGAGTTGCAGTTGCGTGGCAACTGGCCGGGGGTTAAGAACAGTGACACAAAAGGCACATCTCCGGGACTTTAACCTTTACTTCAGTGAACACAGTAACAGCATGTGATCAGAGAAGATGTTGATAATTCTAAATTAGCTCATCCTACAAATGCCAATAATTAAATTAAAACCATAGTGTGAACTATATAAAGAATAATTTGACAAAACTAAAATCTGATTTCAAAGCAACAGAATACAATAATACTTAAAGAGTATTGACAATCTCTAGTTATTTTTGCATATGAGACTTACCTATGCTTTGCGTGTCCTTTTCTCACCTCTTCCTTTCGCTACAAGCATTCTGGTGTTGTGAGCGGCTGCATTTAAAATCATGTAGCTCCACCCTCTCCAGGCTCCAACCCCCTCCGCAAAGCACTGATGGAGCTTGCAAGGAATGTTGGGGGACCCAATACAAACCACGCTCATTGATCCAGCAAGACAACACAGAGGGGACGCTGTGCAACACCAATTTATTAATTTCAGTGAATATGTCAGGATGCTTTCAAAAAAATAAAAAATAAAATAGCTTAATGCCTGGGGTGATTTATTGAGGCATCTCTTGTTTTCTTGTGTTTCTAGAAGACTGAGTCCTGTCTGAATAAATTACAGTCATACATCTTTCTTGCTTCCTTAGTGTCATATATGTGCCCCTTTTGGACTGTTGTGTGAGAAACTGTGCATACAAATGTTTCTTTGGCAGGGAGTGAAGAAAACGTGTGGAAAGAGAATTAAATGTGTACAGTTTTTAGGAGGCGATCCATGGGTGCTTGAGACATTGAGCAGCAGTGGCTCTCCTCTCAGGCAGAATCTCCAGCATGGTCTGCAGGAACAAGCTGAACTGAACCGCCTCCTCTCTGGGCCACTCATATTTATCGAGCAGGATCTCCAATAAACTCCAGGGCTTGAGTTTTGAAATGCGCCGCAAGTTACCTAAAATAAAAGACATCTGAGAATTGTTTTCTACTGTCTTATTCTAATTATTGTCTAATCATGTTACCTTTGCGGTTGAAGTACAATTTGGAGTTCTTTCCCGAAAGAGCAAATGGGGAGGGCAGTGGTCCGAGCAGTTCTATTATGTGGGCAATGTGATCTATATGGAAACAGGTGAAGGTAAATTTCACCAGTATCTTAAAGATTTTATCATTTTATTAAGCCTGCTGCCCCCTAGAGACAGAAAGAAGAAGAACAAACCTTCCTCTCGGGAAAAGGTAGCTCCTGCTTGCGGGTCGAACAGATAGTCCCCGGTGGCCAGCTCAAAAGCCTGTATGAGTACATATAATAATCACTAAACACTGTCTTCGTCTCAATAAAGGTTGGACAATAGTGACCCTGATCATACCACACAGGCCGTGCTCCATATGTCCGCAGGCGTGCTGTATTCAGCGCCGATAAGAACCTCCACTGAGCGGTACTGACATGTCTGGATACCATCAGTGAAGTGTTTGTGCTGTGGAAGACATAACCATGTTATTCTTCTATGCAGCTGTGATAAAAATCTATTCATTTTTTTACATTCATTGTGTACAGTAATGTTACACTGTCTCTCTGTTAATTAAAATCTAATGCATTTGCTTTAATGCTGGACAATTGTTTTAAAAATGTTTAATTGCAATTCTGAATAAATTTGCAATTTATGTTTTCAAATCACAATTCTTAAAAGACTATGTGAAAAATAACTGATAAATTAAATTTTAGGGGTAGAAAATAAATTGCTTGAGACAAGTCAGCTTGAGTACTCACCACCCAGCAGGCATTGCCAAGATCAGCTATTTTAGTTTTGATTTTATCAGCATTCTGTGGATTCAATAAGTCCAAGTCACTATCTGAGGCTTCAGCATCTAGAGGGCATTGAAGACATAGAAATAAAATGTAATACTCGGCCCAGAAACACAGATAATACAAATTTAATAACATAGATTAAATCAACATACGATTCGGAGGTGGCTGTTTGTATGGTGGCTGTTGCAGTAACATGGATCTTGAGACAGTAAAATGTTTGCTCAGGTCTGGTAAAGAGCACATAGACTCTCTGTAGCTGTAAGGAGTGGAGTCGTGTCCATCCTCCAGGAGCAGCGTCTGTCTCCTGAAAGAGAGGTCCAGGTCTGAGATCTTTGAGCGGCCGGTGCAGCTGTGACTGTGGCTAGGCACGTCAGAGAAGGGAATGTGAGCTTTGTCTTTGTGCTTCTGTCCCCGGCGACTCCTGTCCCTCCTCGTCAGTCGCTCAAGTGGACTTTTGTAGACTTTGTTGGACTGCAGGGTACAACCAGAAAACATTTAGTTGAAATATACAGTCACAAGTGTCTCCTCACAGCAACATCATGCCTGCTCGTGGAGTGCAGCGTAACATGCAGAGTGCAAAGAGCATAATGTGTTTATAACTGTGCATAAAGAGGTCGTAGACATTGTTTGATAATTTGGTCAAAAACTAAAACTCCTCTTCTTCATTTGGCCATCATATTTGCAGGTAAGAACAGCCACAAGAGGGGGATATCTAGGCCTGTCACAATAATTACTATATAGATTTGTCATTCAATATATGAAGCTGGAACAATGTATTTTTAGGCTCAATATTTATTGTGGGTACATTTTCTTTGCAAAAGTGGGGAGTTATTTTCGTTGTAAGAGCTGTAGAGGGTTGAATAAGTTACCTTTATGGATTTTTTTTGTTTCATTCTGCTATTTATTTGTTGTAGCTTAAGGTTTTCAATGATACGGTTTATTTAAACTTTACTTATTATCTTGCTTTATTTTGATTTTGATCAATGGCAAAAAGTATCGCAATATTTGTCTGCGGCAATTGTGCTTCAAAATGTGTTATCGTGACAGACCTAGGGAGAGCGAATTAGAAATGAGCAAGCAAGTGAAAGCATCCTTATGTAACGGCAGCTCAGGCCATTAAAATACAATTTTATCATTTCTTGAAACAGGCCAGAAATCACAACCAAAACTTCAACACAAATAACAATGCTGCTTAAATAATTTGGATTGGATAAACTGGGTGTCATTAAAGAGCAGAAAGTGCTAATCAAAGCAGCATAGCAGTCATCATCTTACCCACTCCCCCAGAGAATGGAAAACCCCAGTCAGCTTCCCCCATAAGTTGGACAAACTCTTTGAAAGTCATAACAGAATTGTACATTAACGATTTATAGAAATCTACTCCAAGTAAGAAATCTAAATAAAATGTAGAAATCACAAATACTGCTTGCCAACCTGTTTATCTCTGGGGTTTTTGTTCACTGGCAGAAATTAAAACCATCATCATGGAAAAATAAAATATAAACATTGGTGAAAGTTTGTTTTTTCTAACACAACCACAATTCTCGCAACAACCAATAAACAAGTGTTACTGACTAAAAGATAGAGCTGGGCGGTATGACCAAAAATTGTTATCACGGTATTTTTTTAAATTATCACGGTATCACGGTATTTAACGGTATTTTTGTCTTTGGCTAAGTGGAGTGTGATAGAGTTGGTAATATCATTCCAACGTTTGCTTTTCTTGTCATAGACGGTCCCTTTAGACGGAGAATACGAAGATTTTCGGAGAGCGGGAGTGCGCGGAGCCGTGCCCGGGCGAGAGAGCGTAAAGCGCGAGTGCGCGGAGCCGCGCCCGAGCGAGAGAGCGGAGAGCGCGGGTGCGCGGAGCCGTGCCCGGGCGAAAAGGTGAAGAGCGGGTGCGCGGAGCCGCGCCCGCCGCGCTCTCGCCCGTGTCACAAAACACTACACAGACGGTCCCTTTAGCAAACGCGCCTAACACTACACAGACGGTCCCTTTAGCAAACGCGCCTAACACTACACAGACGGTCCCTTTAGCAAACGCGCCTAACACTACACAGACGGTCCCTTTAGCAAACGCGCCTAACACTACACAGACGGTCCCTTTAGCAAACGCGCCTAACACTACACAGACGGTCCCTTTAGCAAACGCGCCTAACACTACACAGACGGTCCCTTTAGCAAACGCGCCTACCAGGGACGTCTGTGTAGTGTTTTGTGCTGCAGTGCCAACGTTACGCAGAGATTGGGGAGAAGATGCAGATTTTACTTTCTACTCAACTCGCTATCCTTACCTGGCTTGTTGGCTTGTTTGGTGTAATACTGAAAAACAGCCCCCGCTCAATCTACCGCTGTGCGACGTTCCGCCGCTCTGTGTTGCCGACATATGCGCGCACACACGGTATGGCGGTAAATAAAAAATTCATATCATAAAAATAAAAATTACCGGTATACCGGTTCAAACGGTATACCGCCCAGCCCTACTAAAAGACACAACTTAAAAACACACATATATAGCAATTCTAACCTGTCGAGGTGGGAGACGCAGGCTGCACTGGAAGCTGCCATAGTTTAGTACTGGCTGCAAGTTTTTGTATGTACTTTTCATCCACACTCAGAAGAATGTTTTCTGGTTTGATATCTGTATGGATGATCTTGCATTTGCTATGTAGGTAATCCAAACCTTGTAATACCTTTAACAAAGAGGAAATGTTATTTTTTAACTCATTTGAACTCTCAATACAACCAAAGGGAAGATACCTGTCTGACAATTCTCTTTACACAGGGCAGTGGTAGACCAGTGTAGTTGGACTTGATGATCCATCTCAACACTTGGTCGCCCAACACTTCAAGAACCATGCACACATCTGAGAAGCTGTTAAAGAATGTTTCAAGAAATAATAAAACATATTTCAAAATTTATGTTTCTCTGTAAAAGGTACGTTCCCCGTTTCCGCCAGCAATTCTGAAGTCATCAAGGAGATGAACTATCCTTTCCCTTCTGGGGTCCTTGGGGTCACTCTCCATCACCTGGGAACAAAACAAAGTTTGTGTTTTAAGATGTTGCATTGTAAATTCATTCAGTTCCCACACTTGATACTGGTAAACAGATGGCTCCGAAGGATGGCTGCCGGTCTGTGACAACGAGCAAATCATGCAAAGTATCTTGCACATGGACACAACAACAGTATGAATTTGCTGTAGCAGGATTCTCAAACCAACGTCTTTTTGTAAAGCCAATCTTCCACCTGAGTCACTGTCTCCCCACAGACAGCAAATTGTACTTTTTGTGGCCACAGAAATTCAGCAGTGGAGAATACTGAATGGCAAGAACAGAACTCCTCCAAAGCAAAGACTATAATGCTATGAAAAAGTTATACAGTGAAAGAGTAATTTTTACTTACACATTTAAGAAGCTTGATCTCATCTAGTGCCGTCTCTGTAAAGGTCTGTGCACTCTTTACCACCTTCAAAGCAACAAATTGCCTATTTCTGAAAACAAAACAATATTCATAATATTACATATTATCAATATGTATTGAATCACATTATATTCCAATAGCTCAGTTTAAGCTTACACCATATCCCAGCAGAGCCACACTGTTGAGAAATGACCCCATCCTAACTTCTTCACCACTTGGTAGCGGTCAACAAAAATCTCTCCAGTTTCCACAGGATAATAACCACCTGCAACCAAAAATAGGAACAAACAATTATGCAATAAAATAAGTGACCTCACCATCACTGACTAATAATAAATAATATTCCAGGTATGTGTGTATGTACCAACGCCGTAGTCTTCTGGATTCTCCTGTTCCTCAATGGGGCCTGGAAGCTCTGGTGGTTGAGACTGGGTCTGTGCAGACTTAAGGTGGGGAGCGGTCTTACTGTGTGAGCTGAGTTTGTCAATCTGGGGAGTTTGTGGCCCTGGGGCAGAAATGGCCTGGTTGGGTGTATTTGAGAGGCTGTTTGTGATAAGAGCGGATATAGCAGCTGCATATGCTGACGACATATCCTCCGGTTGCCTGTAGAATTCAAGAGACTGAGGTGAGTCCAAGCAAACATATAATGTCTATATGTTCACATACAACAGCTTGTTTATCCTTGAGATGTGAATGTGTTTGCTGATGTCTATGTCAGATTATGTTTCCATGTGTTTCACTGTGAAGCCCATTGGGGCAACTCTTGTTGTGATTCTGGGCTATATAAATAAAATTGAATTGAATTATCACAATCAGGGCAGAACGCACAGCCAAATGCAGTATTTACGCAGCGGTACAACCTGATTCATGCCACAACACCGATGCAGCTCCTTCGCACCCAAGAGCTCATTTACGCACTACTTACCTGCGAGGCTCCGTCCTCAGATTTGTCCAAAACTTACGAAAACAAGCATCTTAACTTCTCCAGAGGACTGAAGCAGAGTCTGTCCTCTATCCGCTGTCCTGTTGGCCTGTTGGCTCTGTCTCCAAAAGTGTATTACTGTCCATCATGAAGAGATGAAACTGGTACAAGACCCGGTCCAGTCAGGTCCGCGACGCCAGGTCCGGGATCCGAGTGCATGAGCCGAACATAAAACTACCGGTAGTCTTAATCCTACATCCGACTTAAATCTGAAAGTTACACCAGTCCATATTTCAACTAGGGCACCAGGGAGACACAAACCCCCTGTGCGCACCGAACCCACGCATTTTCCACGTACCGAACCCACGCGTCAACACAAACTAAACGCTGCGTGTCACGGCTGTAAAAGAAAGGCAAAAAAATAAATACAAAAATAAAAAATACACACACACACACACACACACAACTCTAGTTGTGTTATAAATTTGCATTTTATCTGCAGATTACTTAGAAGAGACACAGTGTGAGGCTGTGAGTGGAGAGGAAAGGCGCTGGTTTGAGGTTATAGTTTCCCTGCAAGGACAGAAGTGGGAGAGGAGCCGGTGTTTGGCGGATATGAACACTGGGACTTAAAAACTGGAAGAAGAAATCGCAGCCAAAATCGGGCAAGCTCCATAGAACTATAATAAAATCTTATTATACATCCATTAGCTCTTCTTATACATCCATGGCAAACTCTCCTGTAGTGTGTGGGAGTGTGCACTTGCGCCCTCTATTGACCAGCCGCCACTGTCTTCAACAAATCTTTCAAACTGTCTTTGCAAATTGCTTCTTGATTGGTGTAAAACTATACAACAGGTATTATTCCGCTAAATTGAGTCAAGGAGATTCATTAAACCTGCCATATCCACTTAATTATACCGAGTTGTAAACTGTTGCAGTGACATTTCCAATGGGCCAAAGACAGTGGATGGTTATTTTTAGCAGGATGAATGGCATGTCAACATAAATAGCTCCTGACTCTGGCCTGCTGAAGCCGAACTCTTTCTACTTACTGTGTTGTCAACATGTCCAGGCAGGGGACAGGGGCACATTTGGTCATTTAGAAATACGCACATAATAAGCTTATATTTTTGAGAGAAGGGATTGGTGATGTTTTTTTGTTGTTGTTTTTTTTTTTTTTTGACTTAACAAACATTGTATTGGTATGCTCTACAACATTGCGCAAACCAGCAGACACATTTTGCTCTTAACATTTTTAATTCCCTCTCGCAATAAACTTTTTTTCTTCTTCTTCTGTAAATTATTGGCAGTTTGTTATGAAGCTACTTCCGGTTGGTTTTACGTAAATATTTTGTCGTAACGGCCATTACAGCTCAATTCTCAATATCTCGAAAATACTCTGTAATAATAATAATATATTTCTTAAATAAAATCACTTATAAGGCTCGCCATCGTATATTAGCTTGAGCTAGCTTTCTGATTTAGCGTTTTGGATAGTTTCTAGCGGACACGTTTCTCCTTTTGTGAAGTCAAAACACTATAGTAGCCTATTCTTTACAAATAAATTAATAAAATTCAGTGAGAAATGTGTAGAACTTACCTGTGTCGTCGTTTTTTGTCGTGGCCCAGTTTGTTTTGGGGAAGGGGGAGAGGGAAAACACGGACAATCACAGTAGACGTGCGTATTTTCTCCTTTGCCACATTGACACTGTCCAGAGGACTCTCAACTCTGTCCAGAAATAACGCAGTCTGCATGGCCGGCTACTAACCTACTTTATCTATAGTCAGTGTCTGGATAAACATTAATGCTACTATACATTTAAAAAAATATATTCACTAGTGGTAAATAGAACGATTTTTGATAATAATAGCCTAATGGTATTTATTTGATTAAAGTGTGTATGACAGGTTTTGATGATTCTTTAAATTTTACTTAATTTGGTGCTATAATACCAATAGAAATAGAAATAGGCCTACATACCAACCGAGAAGCAGTTTGTGAAAATAAGTTGAAAAATATGTTGAAATTAAATGATGACATTACACTAGGGAGAATTTTATCCAAGATTTAGGCACAATTTATACCTACAAAACACATTTTCTGATACTTTAAACATGATTTCAATAAAATAACACATATATTTTTATGTGTCAATTAATAATCTCTGTGTACATTTGAAGAGTTTGGCCTAAATCATGGTTGATAGGTAACAGGTATGAAATTTTCTAGTGTTTCTAGTGTTATGATTTCAAACCAGGAAGTAAAATTTGAAACCTAAAAAATGTCCATACTGAGAAAGAAAGTATAATATGTTGTATAAAATCTTAAATATAATGATGCTAACTATGTTTTAGTAAAATGTGTCTAACTTGTCATAGGCACTTTAATTTGCTGCATAACCACACAGCCTCAGATTGAACATGACACTTTATTTTTCACACTCTCATACAGTATAGGACAGGCCAACCAGAGCCTATCCACAGACCTGGTATTAAGAGACTTAAAAGAGATAACAGTTTCATCACTTATTTATAAAAACTAAATCAGATCAAATATTGACATCACACTGCTGAGTAAAATGATGTACACACATTACCAGTTAAGTAACCAGATAGTTACAAAACACTGTTAATAAATATAATATAGTTTGAGCTTCAGAGCAAAATTATAGGCTAATTTCTTTTAACTTACAGAGTACATTGTATGAAAAATACATTTAGGGCCCCATTGCACAGCAGTTTGGTCTACAATATCAGCTGGAAGAAGCTCTATAATGCAGAATACAGAAGATGTTATTACATACAAAACAGTTTCAATATACAGACTATATGATCGATAAGAAATACACCCCAAAATGCACACAACAGCGAACATAAAAACAATCCGAATGCACTGGTTTGCATATTTTCCACATTTTTGGTGTGCCTTTCCCAGTGTGAGACAGACAAATCAGTCAATATTTATCCAGTAAAAGGTAAAGGTAACATATTAATTTGAAATGTTAATATTCATAGCACAACCTGTGATTTCTTCATATTTGCAAATCATTGCTTCCTCTTGTATGTTGTAAACTGAGAACAAACAATATTTATCAGATTTATGTGGGTCCAACTATTTTGAAACTTTATTTTGTACAATAAAATAAGTCAAAATATGAATCAATTAAAATACAAAAAGAGATTAAAATGATATACTCACATCACAACATTTGTTTTTATCGACTAAACTAAACTAAATGATGAATTAATATAAATATCTTTCCTGAAAGATAAATTCATTAAAACAACATTTAAAAAACAAATTAAAATTGAGTGTGAGACCTGCTCACACCATCATTCAATACTGTAGCAGCCCTACCTTGATTACACAATTCAATTATTAATTACATAATGCTCACATAAGGGTCAAAGGTCAAGAAAGGGGGGCAACTGTGAGTAAATACTTGCAATATGTTATAAATAATGTTAGTAGAGAAGTTAAAATATTATTCTAAAACTCCTACTCGTACTACAATCCACACTATATACAGACTTATGCTCAGGTAGACCTTCAGGAGACAATCCTGCTTCTTTCAACATTTCACCACAAAGGTTTTTCTCAATAGCTTAAATGGGTTCTCACTCTTAGGTTCATCAAACTAGGATCATTTGACCTTAAGTATTTACCATCTGCTTTGAGGACAACGTAAAAAAATAAAAATAATTGTCTTGGTTTTATGACAATTGTTCTCTGATTTTGACCGTGCATGGGGGTGAAGGGTAATAAAACTTTACTGAGTAGCTACACATTCAAGACTTTGGCTGACTAGCTCCCAGTTTGAGTGAAACTTGAAAGTGTTTTTCTACTGGTGCCCTAGTTTGCTCTGAGCATCCAAAGACACGCATAGACAAGCATATAATGATATGGGCTCCATCAGGTGGTTGGTCTTGGATGGAGGAACATCACTGTGTCACTATGTGAATACTTGAAATCACACAAATTCTGGAAAATCCCAATTCATTGTATTATTACCTGTGTGACATTCATGGGTTGTATGCCAAGCCATTGAGAAAAACTGTGACCCTGTCCAAAACTGTCACCCTTTTTATTTATAGGGATTTAAGGCTCAAGATGTTCATAAAGTGCTTTATATGACACCATGCCCCTCTACAAAAAGCATTTGAACATGAGCCATGTGTCACTGCTAGATTCTCAAAAGCCCTCAATTTTACTTTAAAGTGTCTTTCAAACATAAACAACAAAACACTACATATATGGTCAGGAGCAGCCTGAAAATTACCATCAATACGACATCTTTCCAAATCCTCTTTAGTGACATCTTGAACATTTTGTGATTTTTGATTAAAGTCAGTTTGCCGAGGCTTAATCCTAGTGTTTAATATTAATAGAAAGCACTTTAAAGTTGTCTGTTTTTCTTGATACAACATTTAGGCACTCCCATTCGCTACAGCTGCGCTCTACAGTTTATGGCCTGTTTAGGTTATTTAACAAATAAATTTAAAACTGAATGAATGAGGAATTAACGGCTAATGATGCTGTTTTTGCGCTACAATAAAACACATTCACCAGTGTTAATATATTTCAAATTATGAAGTTATATACCATAGTACATCACAAAATTAATGAGCAATAAATTACCTCTTTTATATAACTGTTCTTTATACTCAGACTGTACAAAATAGTAATTTAGACTTGAATATATTCTGTAAAAAAGTATATCTGAAGATTCCCATGGTTACTAGTAAGAAGATAGTAATGTTTGTGTGCAGCATACTGTCATAAATAAAGTTGAGCGTGCATGACAGCACTAGCATTGCACACACACACACACACACACACACACACACCTCTGACATCTGCAGAGGACTTGCCAAGGCCTTTTCACACAGTGGAGCTACAGTTTATCACTGAATACAGTCAGTTTCTGCTGAGGTTGCCATGTTTTGTTTTTCTTTTGAGGTCACACTGTATCAACATTTGGGCATGTTTTGTCTGAGGTGTTATTGCGTACAGTCCTATCAGACCAGGGTGCCTGGGTCAGCGCTGGGTTCCTTAGGAGAGGCTTCCTGTGCATTCTCTTGGTACAGAGAGAATTCCATCGATCTGCAGAAGAGAAAGGCAAAACAGATCAATACTGTTGCATAAATGAGAGACAGAAGAGCGTAAAACCACATCTCAACACACTATTAATCTGTAATAATGAAATGACTGAAGTAAAACAAGGCTTGATGGCAGCATACTAAACTGTGGACGATAGATGGTTTCTCTAAATATTACATTACCAGACCTATTTCAACAAAACTGGGTCAACTCGGTGATGTATATCATCAGAACAAACAATAGCCCAATGATATAGAGGCTTTAATTTTTAGAATTTACAATTGATGGGTCACACAGAGTAGATGAGCTTTTGAGAGTGCAACTGACCTCCCGTGCAGTGGATGCCCATGGAAGCTGGCAGACTGAGGCATATGAGGCCTGTGGCTGTTGGTAGGGTCACCCTGGACCGACTGGGGCTGGTGCACCAGAGGGTGGGGGTGTGAGAGGCGAGAGACCCCTGCTTCATGACCTTTAGAGGAAGGATACCCCAGAGCGTTCCTGAGGTACCAGTCCCTCAGACCCTCCAGTGCTAGGGCCTTGTGGAGGCTTCGTGTAGAGTCTTCCGGTGTGGGAAGAGAGAACTGTGGGGGTCTGCGAGTGAATGGTGGACCCAACAGCTCAGCTTGGTAAGGGTGCAAATTGGGAATGGATGAAGTGGTGGCTGAAGAAGGAAGGGGTGACTCGTACGCTGAGAGTAGAAGAGCATCATGTTGCTGCAAAGGAATAAACGGACCACACGATTTGGTTCTAGTGACTTTGACCCTGCGTAGTTCGGCTTGAGATCCTCGTAGGACCATGGGGCTGAAAGGAGGTACAGCACTGGGGAGGTGCACCTGTGAGTGGGAGAAGCCGTTGGCATGAGACTGTGGTGCAGCAGTAGACGTGTGAGGGGATGTTGTGTCCTGCCAGATCCTGCCTGTAGACTGATACAGCTGCTGCATCTTCTGCTGTTTGCCCCAGATATAATCCATCAACTGCTCACTGTACCCTCCGGTCCCTCGACCGCCCATGGACAGACGCATTTTTGCCTGCTCTACAGAGTTGTCCACACGTCTTTCTGGACTTTCTAAATTAATCCGCCGCAGCTTTCCATCAGTAAGTGTCTCAGAGCTCTTGTAGGGCCCTCCTCTGGGGGGCATCCCATTACGAGGAGGGGGGTCATCAGGCAGACTAGACCTGTCCAGCAGGGCCTCTGAACTGTTACTGCGCCTGGCACGGGAGCTGTAAGGACACCCTCTGCGCTCTGATGAGGAGCCCTCTTGAGACAGGGGGATCATGTATGGCACATCCAGGCTGCCAGACCACTGCTTAGTGCCATTACTTCCTGATCCATCCGACCTGTCAGTTAGAAAAATACAACACCAAAGATTAATGATTGATTGATGTTAGAAAATTAATTTCACTCTATAAAAACAGTAATTTTACAACATTATAGGCTTACAGAATAACAAGTCATTTGTTAACATGACACTAATTACCACACTGGGCCTGGCTCTGGTGTGTATTTAAGAAATTATCTCATTTGAATCCATAGTTATCTCTGTGGGTGGTAGTAGAAGCTTTGCTGTAGCACACAGAAGCAGCATCACAGATTACCTGACATGAACACTGATGGGAGCCGTACGAGCCAAAAGAGGAGTCGCTGGAACACTTCTGCCCTCAGCATTTGATGCACTTTGTGGTAAAGAGTGAGAGGGGCTGTGGAAACATAAACAGAAAATATAAGCACAGCACAAGCAATATGACAATGTAAAAAATTAGTTTTAATCAATACTAGGGATGCACCAATACTGGTATCTAATACCAGTCCAGAAAATAAATGCTGTACCCGGTATTGTTTCAGGTTGACATGAGGTATTAGCAGTTACTTAATCAAAGTCAATACTGTATGGTTTCCATAGTTATACATTGTGAGTTTTATGGCTATAAGCAGGGGCTGAGGGAATTGGCGTGTCAAAAGAGCTTTCCATGGGTTGCACTTGATTACATTGAATTAAATAATATAATCTCATACTCCACTAAGGACAAATCCAGGTTTTCATTAGGCCCACACAACAGAAGACATTACCTGACAGAGCTTGTGGCTGAGTTGCGTCGTGTCCTCATCTCGTAGTAAATCTCGACCGGTGAGAGCTTCCTGCTGATTCTGTGGTCAGGACTGCCCACAGTGAGACCAGGCTGTGACAAAGAGCGCTGGTCTGCTGCCACGCTGGGAGAAGACTCTTCAGGAAAGGAAGAAAAATCATGTTTAAACATGCCACCTTCATGTGCTATTTTCAGCTTTAGATATGTGGTCTTATGTTTGGGCTATTGAATGCAAATTAGTTCCTCCCTATAAAGTGAAAAATGTAGATGCTAGTCATTACAATTAAGCTGAACTTAAAGCGTATATGCTAAGTTAGACTTAAACTTCAGAGAATTTTGTAAATTGGTTATATACTGAGAGGTATTCTTCTTTTTCTATCCTTTTTAGAAGTTGCTACTTTTTTCCAACTTCAAAAATGGCTAATTGAAATAAACTTATAAATAAATCATTTAAATTAATATTTACAAGATGCACTATCCCACCAAACAAACAACAAAGTAATATCTGGAAAAAAACTTGAAAACTATCAAAAGCACTTTAAGATGACTAAAAACAGCATTAGCACAGAGATATGAGTTCTGTGTTGTCTATTACCATTTTCATGGGATGTGGTGTCTGATGTAGAGCTCATACTCTCTGACATGACTGCATCTTCTATAAGAAAAATCATAGTAATAATCATTATATTCTATACAGAAAGGCCATTAGATATTGCCCTATAAAGTTAAATTTTCACTGATCCAAATTCACATATTCTATCTAGACCAATATTATTTAGAAACAACTTTTTAAGCAACTTTGGATGAATATTTTTTCTATTTAGTAATAATTATAATAATAATAATAATTCATCAGTTTTATATAGCACTTTTCTGGACACTCAAAGACACACAAAGAGCATTATTCGTTCACTCCACACTTACATTTAGGTATTTAAGCTGCCATGTGTTAAATAATGGCTAAACTCATATTATTACATTTACAAAACAGTAGCACCTATTTTTGATCAACATAGATTACTGGGACAAGCAAGAAATGTCTACCTGTGTGACAGCCTCGGTGTACTGTCCTCTTGTTATGGACATTTCTGTCTAACTCTGAGTTGCGGTAGAGTGCCCCAGTGAAGATGGTTTTCATCTGCTTCCTCTGGGCAGTCTCATCCTGTTGCCATGAGACAGTGGTTGTTGTTAGACTTCAGCAAACACAGCGCCACACCAAAGCAGTAAACTCAATTGATATTCAAAGGGTTGACTCACCTCTATCTTGGTGTTGGGTGCCAAGTGAGCTCTGCGTTGCACCAGTGGGGGTTTTTCACCCGATTCCAAAGGGAAAACCCGAGGCAGCTTCCCCGTCAACTCCTGCAGAGGACAGCAATTAACCTCTACATGTAGAATCCCTCAGCCGTCATCTACGTTCTTACAAATGCTTCATCAGCTCTATACCAATAACTAATCTACGGTAGAGCTATGCAGCTACAATCACAGATGTTCGCTGTTCACTGTCTCACAAATCTTGCTGTCTATCTATAGCTATTGTTGGAAGACATCTTGATTTGTGGAACGTTATAAATTAAGTTATAGGAGCACTTTATCATTCTCCTAGATTGAACGCTTAAACCTCTTTGGTCATTCTTTGATCATACTTCCTGCATGCAAATCCAAACACTGTTAATCTGCACTCTGCATCATATAACCTCCCTCTGTCATAGTGGACATCGACCCAGGTCTATCTATCCCCTGGGGTCATTTTGTCAAAACCTGTATGGTTTTCTAGTAAGTTTCTTTTCGTTATTGTGGATACTTTTAAACAGAATAAAGTTAAAGTCTTCATTCATACCTGGGTAATTTTGGTTTGCAGTGATTAAGAGGCGTTAAGAAGGCAACATACATCATCATACAACAGTTCAAACCTTCACAAACACATCGGCTCTTGTCACCTTTCTCTCTTTTCTGTCACTCTTTCTTCACGTCAAACTACAAATTTAGCAAGGGAAATGTGCTAATTAAGTTTCATGTAGCTGTGACTTCAGGGGTGCTGAAAATGTCTGACGCAATAAGGCAAGCCTCTATAAATATATGTATAGTACAAAAGCCTCACAATGAATATGGGCTGCTGTAAAAACATGTGTATACTCACTGCCTCCTGCAGACAGACTTGCTTGAGTTCACCCACTCTGTTATTGAGAAGGGCCTCCAGAGCTTTTTTCTTTTGTTGCAGAGCTGTGAGCCTCTCCGCCTGAAGCTTGCCATCCTGGCAGCCTTGAACATCTGCAGACAAACACAACAGCGCTGTGAGCTGGGAATTGTAGGACAGCAATAGGAGATAAAAAAAAACAAGAGCATGAACAGATCTAAAATTATGATCAAACCCTCCAGTTTCTCATTTTGCTTCTCCGTGCTCGCTCTGGTAAGAATTTCTGACAGCCGGGGTGACAGCTTGTTATGAAGGTGGCTTCACAGCTGTTTTAGTACTTTCTCTTTGTTTGACAGAAATAATTGAACTATTTTGGGCTTGTCTAGATATGTGAAGATGTTACATGAAGCACACCCTCACCTGGTGACCCCAGACCCATGGATGTTATTAGTTGTCCTTTCACCTCCATGTGACGAAATCCTGGGACAGCTCTGTCTCTCCCTGGCACCTTCTTACCTGCTCAAAACAAGCATATACATTCGCTACAGCTCAAGAGAAGTGTAGAACATGCATGTTTTTAGTTTATTTTGGCACTAACCTTGCAGTATCAGCCATGTTGTTGGAGGGAGTGCGTTTGCGGCCAGTCAGCAGCAAAAAGTCATTGGAGTTACACTCAGATGAAGTAAAGAAGCATCAGGAGTTTCCTCGCCTCAGCTTCTGTTTTAGGGTGGAATCTAAAAATGAGACAAAACATTAAGATTGTACAAGATTTTAAAAAATGAATATAAATACAGAAAAAAATGCAAGTATTTAAATATAATAATCAAAATATAAAATAATTAAAATGTAAAATAAACTCAAGTAATAACAGATGGTATTTCTGATTTTAAAAGCAGTTTGTAAAATTTGAAATAAAATACAAGGATCAGTCTGTGTTACCAAAGGAATGGAAAAAGTTCCCTTTTAAGCCATTTAAAAAGTGTATAACTTTACTTGTTGCATAATAGATAGATCTAAAGAGGGATAAATTACACAATTTCTTTAGCAAAATGATTTTTGATTTGATAACAATTCATTTTATATTGCTTTTAAGAGAGAAATAAGGGCATCTGCTTCTTCTGAAAGTTCACATCCTCCTGTGAGTGGTTGAATTCAACTGTCACTCACTCAGAGCCTTAAGGTGTAGAATAGAGTAAAGATATATTGTTTGGCCAATATTTGCATTTTGGCTTTCAGCCTTAAATCTCCAGCAGAAGCCGATATTTTGTTTTGGCTGACCTGCTGCAAAATGTGAGTAAACTGCTGTGAGTGAGTTTGTGAGGATATCTCCAAAATAACAGATAATCACAGAGATCAGATCACGATTTGAGCACTCAGCCCTAGCTCCAAATTCAGCTAAAACTCAAGTAGTCACTGGCTGAAATTTGGATATTACATTTTAGTTTTACATTTGCGCTTGTCAAGATTTAAATAACAATAAAAGCTTTGCCTTTCCAAGTTCTACATCAAAATGTACGCTGTACTTTTGTGTTGACAGTTTTTGATATAGGAATACTATGTGCAATTTGTGTTTTAGATGTCTGCTGTCTGAGTTGACACATCTACTGTCTGATCAGTTTTACTGTACTCAAACGCTTATAGGTGTTACCTCTCTGAGCGAGAGGAAGGACAAATGGCCAGACAATGACCTGCATACAAATTGTGCTCCAGGAAAGGTTGGGACAGAGACAGTAAACAAGTGCGGTTAAAGGGACAGTATGCAGCCTCTTACAGTTCTTTTCAGTATACACACATGTGAAAGCTCAGAACCTCCAGAATTCACTCACTGAGCTGCAGAAGCTGCACTAGCAGAGATCAATGACAGCTGAAGTGCTGGAGTTTATGTAGTGAGGATTCAGATCAGAGGGACATTTCAGCATACACACTGGGAATCCTTCTGACTAGAGAATCATCTTGAGAACAAGAAGATTAACACTCAACTTGCTCATCATGTCCAATGTTATTTGTAATTAAGATACATCAGTATTACAACTGGTGTCAGTAAAATCATTATGCATATTACCTATCACTATTTAAAGTATCAGACCCTAAAGAATAAAGGTGAAAATGATTGTTTTGAATGACAAATTATGAAATTAACAAATATTGAGATAACAGCAACAAACTGAAAGAGTTTCATAATTCAAAGTGTAAACCTTCTTGCCTCATTAGATCTAAGTGTAGCTGAAAAGCATGAGAGCATGGTATTCAACCATAACAAACTGAGCAATGTTATTTTTCTCAAATAATGAATCCAAAATTTTTTTCTAATGCCCAACAGACACACTCAAAATAGAAAGCCTCTGGCAAAAAGCCCTCTCTGAATGGTGAACACAAATGGCTGGCATCACAGTCAGTTCCTGCCAGTTAACAAATGACACAACAAATATGTTCAGACAAGAAGAGGGCGACATTTCAGGGTTTAAGTCAAATGTCAAAACTCAAATATGTTGGAGAGATCAAACTGTAGTGTTAGCCCAGAGCAAACATTTAGCATCAATTACTCCAAAAATCATACAGAAATAGATGAAATAATTTAATAATAACAGTTAATATGTGCATGACTTTGGATGGTGGGAAGATGCTCCTGGAAGGCACCCAAAGTAACATACGGACGACATGCAGACTATGAACCACTGTAGACTGTAACATTATTGTGAAAACCACAGAAAGGTGATTCATATTCTTCTTTGAATGTTAGTGTTGTAATATAAAAGCTGGGATAGCTGATTTTAAAATCATTATTGGAGGAAGAGGGTAAATTCTGTCTAACAAGATTCTAACCCTCAAAAACCTGTGACACATCGCTAGTTTTCATATATGGGCACATGCAGTTTCTAATTCACTTTGCATCTGATAAAAGACTTAACAATTAGATGTTGACAGTTTGTAGCAGTGGTCTGTTTTAGTCTGAAAGTGCTGCATTGCACTGCATGTTATGTGGGGAAGAGGGACTTAATGTACTTACTTACACACTTACAAGAGAAAAGTTGGATAGTGCTGCTTTAAATGTTCACCTGACTCTGCTTATATTAATATTAGGAAATCCATGTCTGGTTGTTTGGCTAATTCAATAGCTCTGTTTATCTTCCCAAGGTGCAAGAACTCTAGGCATATTGTGATCAAGAATTACTTTAATGATATTCACTTCATTATAAGGCCTGTGTAATGCAAGAAATCATTTCTTTCTTTAAAGGGAAAAGATAACATCTCATCATCATCATGTTTATTTAAAAGGGACAGAACAGAGAGCATTGCCACATTTAAAACAGTGACCGATGACATATCCATAAGCCATCTAGCCAAAGGCTAATTTGCAGGCCAGGTCCCTCACATAAATCTCCAAGCAAGAAGCAGACCCTCAATGAGAAAGGTTAAATATTGTACCTTTAAAGGTACCTTTATGACCTTTATGCAAAATTCACTTGTGTGCTTTTAGCCATATTGTCAAAAACCATCAAAATATACCTGCTTATTTCATTCACACGTTTGAGTAGCCCTTTATTATTATTGTTGTCGTTGTTGTTGTTATTATTGGTAGTAGTAGTAGTAGTAGTAGTAGTAGTAGTATTTACATTTCCAAAGTTTAAAATGCTCTGTTCCACCTTGTGACATCATCAAGAGGTATTTTTCAAGTTAACAACTACCTTTTAGGCTTTCACCTTTTATTTAGTAGAGATTGGAAATTCCACAGTTGAAAGAGGTATGTTTTTGATGAGGAAACAACATAATTGTTCTGTCCTTTTCTCTGTTTTTGACTCCGAAAACCCAGTGTACTTGTCCTCTCCTCTTCGCATGCAGCCTACTTACAAACTCACAAGGTCGGCTCTGACAAAAGCTCATCACTTGAATGTTTATACCTCTGCATGATCGGAGCCTCAGTTAATTTAATTGACCCATAATAGGCTATTTTCTGATCTATGCTATAATGTTGTTTCTTCATCAAAAACATACCTGAAGTTGTGTTTTGTGTCATTCACACATGTTTAACACACAAACCTTTCTTCGAGTTCTTCGCTCAAATGGAAAACACCCTGTTCAGCCCTGGAATTTCCAAACTCTACTAACCAATTGTAAAAGGTAACTGTTAACTTGAAAACTACCACTTCCTTACATCATAAGGTGGAATTGAGCATAAGAGTTTTTGATTTAATAATAAGGGTTACTCATGTGAATGAAACAACGCAACTCCAGCTATATATTTTTGATTAGGTAACAGCATAATAACATAATTTAAAGTCACAAGAGTAAATTTTGCATAATATAAGACGTTTAATGTACAGAGCAGGACTGGGGAAAGTACAGTTATGTGGTGTTGTACCCTCAGCTGGAAACAAACCTGTGCCCGTAAACTCTAAAAAGAAAGTGGACATTTGGCATTCATGTTTGTGGACGGTCGCTGGGCAGCTGGGGCCAAAAGGCAGTGGTGCCTCTTAAGAATGCCATTGTCTATATGGTAAGGGTCTCCTGCCTTTTCACAGAGGAATAGTCTTCCTTCCTGCTATAAAATTAGTAGCAGAGATACAGTAGATCAACACGATAATAGGCCAGTTATTTTATTTTTCATTACTGATACATTTCTCCTACTCTTCTAAACAAAAATTGACCTTCACTCTCCCTATTTGTCTTTGTGCCTCTGATGCCAATAAAACCAAGACAAATGATGTGACAAGCTGTAACATGCCTAGTGTCAATGCCAGCTTTGAATTAGTGTTTGTCGTTCCTTTGTTGTTTCTATATCTCCTGAAGTGATGAATCTCATTTGACCATTGTAGTGAAGATAACAATGGTAATACATCCAACCTAGCACTCAAAGACACTTGCATCTAACACATATAATAATAATAATAATAATAATAATAATAATAATAATAAGATAGGCCCCAGCTATGAGACAAATACGTAATTCAAAGGTATATGGATGGGTTGACAATTTGTTAGTTCAATACAATAAAATACAATATAATAAAGATTTTATACACAGTAAAGAATTGCATTGTTGTGATTAAAATATCGAGTTACTTTGTGGCACTGGCCTGACACATGCTGTGTGTAATTATCATGTCATTATCAGAGTGGAGTCCTGGTGCTGCTTAAATATTAGCTCAGCCCTCTGCCATTAACACCTATATTTCTAAAAGCCAATCAGCTGTGCACTGGATATTCCCCCTTGAAGACTGTGAGGCTGGTCCTCTCTTATACCACATGTGTCCATGCTGGCTCCTCAGAGATACATATTTGATTATAGCATTTGTTGTACTGCTATATTCCTAACGGCAACAGTTTTCTCTTCAGCGTTCTGCTCCCTGATAAACACAGTGCCTTCAAGCCTTTAAAAAGATTCACGCTCTCAGCTGTCAGCTTTTATAGGGCCCGAGAGCCCTGTGAACGGGTAGAGCCGTCAGCATTTACAGAACAGATGTATTCATGACTGGAGCGACACTTGGTCCTATTTAAGCCCTTTCTGCTTTGTGTTATATGTTCATAGAAGATCATAAGAGCATTTGCATCATTCTGCAACAATAAATACATTTGAGGCAGCTGTCAGCTAAAAGGGCAGCTGAAGCCGAACACGCGTCATGCTCCATGAGGACAGGTGTAACTTTTGTCCACAATTGTTGACACAGCTGCCACTGTCTGGGGTTAGAACGACAGCCTTTAAAATGTTTTCCAGAACATTATAAGGCCAACATTTCAAAACAATTCTTTTGGTGTCTTTTTGTACTTTTTCAGTATTCTGTGATTTGGAACAAGTAGATCTTCTTATAAAAATATATAAATGTCTAGGTCAGATAATAACAAAATGTATACTGTCTTGGCAATGATAGACCAAAAGTTGTGGTCACATGGTTATGGATAAAATTAAATGAAATAGAACTGACATGCCATAATGTTGGTCTAGTTTGTGTGTTGTGTTAATATTTTGAGTGTGCCCCCTACCCCAAAGGGAGAATATGTAGCCTAGGCTGCTGAGACAGGGTCTTTAGGTAAAAAGGAGATAAGACCATTTAGTGCTGAGGATTTACTCAGGGACTATCTCCACCTGAATAACCCCTACCAAAGATCTGTGAAGGACTTAGAGAAGGTCAGCTGATCTCTTCTTCTCTCTTGCACTAATATCATCTCTCCTTGTGACCCCATACCCATGAAATGCTGATTTATAACAAGCTTATCAACAGCTAATGGTTCTCATTGACCACTACACCTAACAAACTATCCCTTCGGCCTTGAAGCTCACCTTTGTTTATTTCACACAAAAAACAAGGGTATAAAACAAAGCAGCCATTGCGATCCACCTGGGCTGTGCAGAAGCGAGGAGGGGCCAGTAATAAAGATAGGAATGTAGCAGGAACTTTGAAGGGGATTATTTCTATAGGTTTTTCTTTGCTCTGTAACACCTGCGGGGATATCACAATGTGTTTTCATGTTTCACTATGGTACTAATCTTCTTTGGACCAGGTTCAGAATTGTTTATTATGTGAAAGACCATGGGATATTCAGAGATATTCAAAAATCCTGTACTTTATAACAGACAATGTGGGAAAATGTAAAAATCTAGAAGCACTTCCAGCTAGTGTTGTCAAGATAACAAGGAGTAGACTCGATACTTTACTCGATACTAACATTTTTTCTTTAGACAACAGAACAATAAATCATAGTACTTTCTTTTATATTACCCTGGGGCCTTATATCTGTGTAATCCTTCAGTCATTCAGGTAGGTGCCATAGAGGTCCATGGGTGTATACTACTATAGATGGTCTCATACTTGTCTTGATACAGCTCAAGATACTTGCTCAAATTAGTATCTAGTTTCGATATCAGTTTAGTATCTGATTTTCACCATACTCCAAGCACTAAATGAACATAATTATGATAGTATCAATAAAATTATTAATGGAGAGGTTGTAAGTAAGCTTAAGTCTATTTTGCTTTCACACTTGAGCTTGAATTTTGGCTACTATAAACAAATGAGGCTGGGTGATAGTATGGATTCATGGCTTGGGGTACAGTAAAGAATATAACGTGTAACTTTATAAAATAATATAAATACATCAATAATAGCAGACAATTGTTGAATGTGGAGCAAAGAACAGCAGTTTTACTGTAGTTGAGATGTTATAGGTTAGACAGAAAACAAATGGGTGAGTAGGCTAGGGTGTCAAACTTGCAATTAGAGATAATTTGTGAACAGGGCATGACAGCGAACAGCAACTCTTGAATCTATGTGGCATATTCTCCTAGATGGAAAATTGCTGAGTGAATAACTTTCCAAATCCATGGTGTGACTCTAAACGCCTGTGGTAAAATCATAGAAGAAAAAATGCAAACAATCAGCAATGTTTCAGATCAAAGATGAAAAGCTCTTGAGAAAACAGTGAGGTATTTCCCACATACATCAAAGGTGGGCAAGCATCAACACCCTGAAGACTCGCTGACCCACTGTAGCGTGCACGAGTTTTGCAGGTCCATTATACTGATGGGAATTTAGACTCGGAAGGGCCAATGGCAGAATAAAATTGGGAGGCCAGGATGACATCAAGATCATTTTCACTCAACAATTCAACAGGAGCAGCTGTTTTCCCCCTAACGAAAGACTACTTCAGTTAGTGCATTTACATTGCAATGGTACATTTGGTTATTTACAGTTGGCCTTGTTGACAACCCGGGCTGCCATTATCTGCGGATATGTATTATGTCAAAGTGCGTTCATTTTCCCCAGTGGAGTTCCCTGCAGCATGTGTCCCTCATACATCTGCATTGCCCGTGCAAACAGCCCCATATAAACTGGATTCATTAGAGAAAAGGGAAGGACTCCATCACAGGTGTGTCTGTGACTAGACACGATGAGAACATTAGTATGCGGGCACACGTTTACAACGCACATGCCTCTGGTCCACATGGGTTATTACTGATGCTCGCGGTTTTAACACAAATGTGACACATACTGAACCTCGACGTGGCGCGTCTAAACGAAACAAGAGAAGAAAACGCTTACCAAACGGCATGACCAAGGGTTTCCAAGGTCTTCATGGTCCTCTGTGACAAAGCCAAGGCTCAGGCTGTGAGAAAACAATTCCTGCCGAAAACGACGCCGCGGTAGACCGGTAAACCACGCTAATTGTAAAACCCAAAAGACACCACTGGCTTACAAATGTAGGCTTTGCATCCCGATCATAATTCAGCAGCAGCAGCAGCCGTCTCTGGACCGCGGAGGAGCTCTGCGCATCTCAGCGGCTTTCACTGAACAAGTCTCCCTCCTGCACCGGATGAGACTCCGTTTACTCGACCAGCTGCCTTCACACTGTCACAACAACGCCCCTCCCAGATGTGAACCCTATCCAAACGCACTAAGCTGTAGCAATAGGTTCAATTTGCAGTCACAGGTCTCCCCGCACCCATGAAATACAGTCCGTAGAAATGGCCTGGTTTTAGATTGATAAGCCCAAATCGTGCAGAATATCTGAGCAGGCAGTCCCCTACAGGATCCTACCACAGCAATTATTGTATTGTTTCATTATTGTATTATCTAATCAGAAAAAATAATCCTTAAAATAGCATGAGAAAGGGTTGAGTAATTATGTCACCATGTCATTTTAAATATGTAAAGTGTAATTAGTGGTTTCATTGTCAGACCTTTCCTGTTAGCTGGTCTCCCACAAAGAGTCTGTTTAAATATGTAAACATAACCGTGTTTCAAGTTACTTGCAGATTGTAGACATTAATTAGGCAAACTCAATCACCTTTGGGTTAAAAAAGTCCAAAACATTTTATGAAAACAATGCCTTGAGAAATACAATATTTGTCATTTCAAACAATATAACTTTTCATTTCAAATAGCTATAAAACATGGAACTTTGATCCCATAAGTCTGGGTACAATTCTACACATTTACTTGAGGACAACAAGAATATAAATAAATTCCCTAATACAATAGAGAACAATGGAAGAATAATTTAAAGTATTTAGCCAGTTACATCTTGTGCCTGTTTCATTTCAGCTTAGGTTATATTTACAATGAAATACAGTCAGCATTAATGAAAGCCTTATGTTTCCTTTGCTTTTAAGGATAAAAAAACAATACCATTTAAAACTGACTGAGCTTGACAGCATTTCACATTGCAATACTTTGTTATTATCAGATATTATAGAGAATTATTATTTTTACTTCTGACATAAAAAACAATCTCCTGCCATGGTTCTATTAATTATACTCTTCAGAAAAGAGGCACATTCCTGTAAAATTATATTTCAAAACTATAAAATAATAATAAAAGGGAAAAACTTATTGTTCCAATGTGTGAGTTTTATATATATATATAAAACTGTAAAATAAATATAAAGTTGCAAAATTAAGTAGCAATATGATGTTGAATTAAAAAAAAAAAAAGACTGAATCCTCAAGTAAAAGTGTTGATAAACCCATAATAGATTGTGAACAAAATAAAAAAAGCAGCCCTCTAACATCACAGGTCACCAACATGACAAAATATATATGCTTGTATTTTATTGTTACAGCTCTGGGAATGCTGTCAAATTCTAGTACCACAAAAATCTTAAAGAAAATGGTACAAAGTTCTACAAATCAAAGTTTCTGTTGTCTTGACTTTCATTCACAAAGCAATCTGCAATTCCTACAAACTGTCTCGTTCTTTTTAATCAAGAACTCACAGGTGGGTGCCCGCTCAAGTATTACTGGAGTTCTGTTGAGCACATCTTCGATTGGTGGTACACCGTGGCATACGATGTATTTGTCCATGTCCAACAGCAAATTTACGACTTGTGTGACAGAGTTCAGACGCGAGGGGTGGGCATCATACAGTGGGTGTGTGGATAGCAGAGGGTGTCTTTGCACTGAGATCTTAAAGTTAAAGTCTGTGTCAATTTGCACTGTGGTGTCTGCCATGACAGACTGCTTTGAACACTGCACAAGCTGCAGCTGAGGCCCCTCCGCCATGATGGCATACCACAAGATTGGCAGAGCAGACGAACGTAAAGAGATCAGCAATTTCATTAGGTCATGTTCCTGAATCACATCTCCTGGTTCCGGTTCATCTGCTAAACTGTATATTTGTGTTATCTAAAGTAAACACAAAAAAAGCAAATAAAACATGTAAATCTTGATACAAATTATACAAAGTAATAGCCAATCACTTACAGTAGGATAGTCTTCCTCTTCAGTATCTACTTGCATTTGAAAATTATTAGTGACCTGCGATCTGCTTTCCATCTGATTTGAAACAAGAGCATGATTTTGAAAAATTATAATCACTGTTGGTTTTGGTATTTGTAGTAATACTTACCAGATTTACATTATCATCACTAAGGTGATCTCTGACAAACTCTCCGTTCTGTTCTTCATACACAGAGTCATTTAACTGTTGCATGAAGAAAAAACTAAGTCTGTTTCCTTTGTCAATAAATGTGTATTGTGCGCATATCCATTTTATGGCTCCTTACCTGCATAGATGATGGGTGTTTTCGGAAGTTTTGCTTATATGATATCTTGCTGCTACTGGTGTTTTCAGTGCTCCATATCTAAAATTTTAATATAGACAGCGTTGTTATGAAGATTGTCTTTAATAGGATTTTTTTTTTTGCATTTTGTGTTTTAGTTCTCAAGGTTCTCTATTATATGATATGGCCCAAGTATTTGACAGCTAATGGCATCCCAAGTTTAGATGTGACTGTATTACCTTTTTAACTTATTATCTTTAACCTAACAGATGTAATGGAACCTTACTGCCTGTTGATTTCTGTCATCTTCATCTTCACTTTGTGGCGCTCTTTTCCTTTTTCGACTGTATGTGTATTGGGGTTTTGGTCTGCCAGCAAATGATATACCATCAACCTCTGACCCCAGCTGAGAGGGTAATAGGTGCCTCTAAACAGAAGGAGAAAACTGTATTTAAAAAAAAAAAAAAAAAAAGAAAAAAAAGTTTAAAAGCTAATATACTAATTCATACCATTGCCTGCCTTTGACATTGCCGTAGTCGACATTTCTGTCTTTTTTTGTTGCTCCCACCAAACTTGGGCTTGTCTATACAGAAATCACATGTGCCACAGTCTGTGCTGTAGAGACATGCTGGACATTCTCCACATGAACGCCGCTTCCGCCTCTTGCGCTGAAAACAACAATTACTCTACATAGTTATATTTATTTACTATATTGTTTTTGGCATTACATTATTACATTATTATTCCAAAGTGTACTCTGTCCCATATTAAGTGACACTTAATCCCATAGGCCATTGGAGTCATATGGTTGCTTGTGATAGGAAAGGCATCCAGTAAAAAACATTAAATCATTGTTAAATGGCTCACAAAATCTGTTTACCCTTTGTGTTACACTGTACACCACATTGTGTCGAAGGTGCACACCTATAGCCTGTACAACTTTTTTTTTTGACATCCATTAGCTGTGGAAGCACAGCTATTCTTATAATTACTCACCATTTTCTCTGTTTCTTTCAGACTTTCCCTGGTATGACTTTTCTGTCTGCTCTGCTCTTTCACTACAAAAGCTACCTGAATTAATGAATTAATTGCATGGCAAAGATAAACATTTTTTCAAACAAAAAATGTCCAACATGAACATACAGTATGAAGAATGATCAACTTGCCTTTCGAATAACACATTTTGCTGCCAGTGAACTCACCTTTCTTTCTTTTACATTAGCCCTGGCACTTCTTCCCTGCTTTCTCTGCACTACTTGCTGATAAATGTTCAGAAATCACCAGATAATAAATGCCCAAACAGGATAATAAAATACTCAACTATTGTGAAGCCCATTTTACCTTAACTTATTAACAAGTCACACAGGCCGATAAAGCCAGATGTCACTATAACAGTAACACTCACATCTTCGTCGTCATCTGATGACGCGTCATCATCCTCGTCCACTTCCAGATTGACTAAGTTTTCTGTATCACTACTTTTAATATTTAGATGCTATGAAAAAAAATACAGACAGAATGAGATTTTGCAATTATACAAATCAAGTTCAGCTTTTTTTTAAATTACCTGGTAATAGGAAATGTCCTGCTGTAAGATAAGATGCAATAATTTAAATAGTGCTGGTTAATAGAGAGAAAGAATGATTTTGAAACTCACAGTGCTATCTGGCGGATCTATTTTTGGCTTTGGCATTACAAAGCCTCCCGGACCCTGGTAAAATGCACACAGGGTTAAACCGATGTTAAAACCACTTAAAATCAGAATGTATACATTTGTCTCAATTTACCTTACGAATAGGACATAAACATTTACGTTTGCGACATGTTCGTTTACGAGATTCAGGGGACCGCTCTTTACAGTTACTACACTGACCACAGTTCACTTTGTTGTGACATCCTGCACATTGTCCACATGGAATCCACTGTTAATAAAAAATATACAAATTAAAACTATGGGTAATTTATTAGTAAATGGGAGGATTTACCCATATATCTGATAATTAAAATTTTAAGTTTAAATTTGAATATTTTTTTCTGCACTGCTCCAGTCTATGTGTGCCCATGTGATACCCTATCCTCACTACATCAGATTAGCCTCTTTGAAAAGACTAATTAGTAAATTATGGTTATTTATCAAAAACGTAACTTCTGAACTCTACTATAGCTTAACATGAATTTGTGATCCTTGTTATAAATTTTAAAAGCATAAGATTGGTATTGACAATATTAGTTATAAGCCACAAAAGCAGGATAAATTTATATTTGGATATTTGCTCAAAAAATTAAAATAAATAATTAGAGGAGGAGATATCAGACCATTCCTAGATAAAACAGTTAACATGAATTAAAAATTATAAATGAACCAATAAAATAATTTACCTTTCGAAAACGAATCAGTGGGTGCTCTTTTGTCTTAAGTGCTATTGAAATAAGAAAACCTTAGTTAGAAGGTTGCACATTAAATGTTAAAGTGTAAATGTAATGTGCCAACACTTTAACAATAGAAGTGGACTGGTTTCTTCTTTCTGTTACCACGACTATAAAATACAAATATGCTGATTGCATTGCACAGGTACACTCTACTGTGCCGAGACTTCCAAACGCATGGATCAAGAAAGGAGGAATCAACACTTAGCAGGCTTGTACAATCCTTTTCATTGCAGCACAGGAACTGATTCTTTGCAATAATACTTTTATAATAATTTCTATTAATCAAATTATTAAGAGTGCAGTTCAAAATCGATACAATTTATTAATTGCTCAACTGAGATTCAATATTAAATAATGTATTGAAGATGACTTCTGCTGAACTCGTGCACTAGGTTTGATGAAACTCAATAAAAAGAAACTACAAAATAAAAATATATATTTTGAAGTGTGTAAATCTGTGTAAATTATGCTGTGGCAGCTCATTTTTCACATACATACTGTAGCTGCCAGTGTGAAACACTTGTTTAATGCCATGTTACCTTATGTTTGTGAAATCACTTAATCATCAAGGTAGGATCCATAGCAAAAGAAAAATTCTGTCAACTGGGAAAAAAAAGTTTTTTTGATTGAATACCCTGAATGAGCTGCAGAAAATATTTGATTAAAAAACTTTTGTCCAGTTGACAGAATTGAATTTTTCCTAGGGGTGGGCGATATCTCAATATTTAAAATATATCGAGATATTTTTGAAACTCGATATGAATTCTGATATATCGCTATAATGCTTATGTTTACTTCTGGTTTCGCCGCTTCGCTTGTCTCGCCTTCTCTGTGCCGTGCTCGCCTCCGCCTCCTCGCTTTTGTCCCCCGAGCTCCTCCGCGAAGCCCGGAGCTGGCCGCGGACTAAACCAGGACTAGGACTAAACCAGGACTAAACGCAGCCGCAGAGCCCGGGGCTCGGTCGCAGACTAAACCAATACTAGGACCAGGGCTCTACAGTGTGCCCATTTCACTTGCATTTGCGAGCAAATATTTCGTCGTGCGAACGTGGAAAACAAAACAGTCGCATCTGTGCGAGTGTTTCTGCAGCACAATAAGGAGCTGCGCACAGACGTAACATGACGAGTTAAACTTTCTAAATGCACCTGCCCAGCGCGAGCGCAACCACAGGACACCTCCGACCGCGCACAACTCCAGCATACGAGCTCCGCGTGTGGCCGATATCACTCATACGAACAAACTCCGCTTCAAATCACACCCACGCCCCCTTAAACGAGGAGCGCCCCGCAGCAGGACCCACACCTGTCCCCCCACAGTAGACACCCCCGTGCCACTGGACTTCCTTCTCCGCTAAAGCGAGAGTTTTGTCTTGGTCTTGTCTCGGACTCGAGCGCATTTGGACTTGGTCTTGTCATGGACTCAAGGTCTGAATACTGAGTGCGGTCATTTTTCATTAAAGCCGCTGCTGTCACCAATAAACTCATACCGGTGTGCGGGAGCGTGCGGGGCTTCTCTCTGCAGCCTGTGCCAAATGCCAAGTAAATCCATTTGTCACAATGTGCGTTTGATTTGGTAAATGTGCAGAGGCTAAATACAACTTTAAAACAAGAGAATGTAACTCCGGTTTGGAATTTGAAAATACAGGTTTAAAAATCCTGCACACTATATTCACTTTGAAGTAGTTTTGTGTAAAGTGCCAGTGGAAGTTCTCTAAAGAAGAGGTTCTTAAACTGTAGGTGAGGGTCCAAAAAGGGGTTCAGAGTGTTTAAGTGCAGTACGAAATGAATATTAATCAGATAAAATTATTTTTTTTGTTTTTGCAGTAGTTTGGGGGGGCTGTATTTTTCCTGTACAGATATCGAGATATATATCGTATATCGAGATATAGCAAAATATATCGAGATATTTTTTGGTCCATATCGCCCAGCCCTAATTTTTCCTTTGCCATGTTACCTACACTTTTTGTGACATCACTGTCCACTATCCATACAGAAATAAAAGATTTCACAGCTTCATAGGACACGCAGTTTTTCACCTCAGGCTAAATTTAATCTTGTTGTTAATGTCCTATATAGTCTTCATAAAACCACTTTAATTCCAAGACCCAAGAAACATCCTTATTGAATGATGGATGTTGACGTACCCCAGCATGATGGACAGAGAGGTCTTTTCCTCTGTTTATCATACCATGTTCCAGTAAATGTAAGACCACATCTTGAACAGACTCTGTAAACAAAATAAAAGTAAGTAACAGTAACAACAAGCCCAAGAGCTTTCTAAACAAAAAAATATCAAACGTAAACTCACAAAATGCTGTCATCAGGTCCAAATTCTCCATTGATGGAGGGAAAGGAGAGTGGTTTGGATGATGTGGGGCCTGGAAGTTTAATTTTGCCATCAGGACACTTCATAGTCTCATGTTTTGGAGAAGAGGTTGTGATTTCATTCTTGATTTGAGGTTTTGTTGAGTTGTTTGTGGCAGGTTTGCTTGATGGAGTAGCTGCTGGTATGGAACTCACAGTGGGAGTAAGTCTATGGTGAGAGTCAGGTGTGTCTGCTCCCTCTCCTCTCTCAACAAAACTGGAATCTGATGATGAATGTTCACGGGGCTTTCTCTAAAGAGCACAGGAGAAAATGATAGCCCCATCACGCATGCTCAGTAAACATTTACAAGTTTACATCAACATTTATACAAATACTAAAGTGAAAGAAATCTTCTCACCTTCCGTCTTTGTAATGTTAAACGTTGCTGGCCATTTTTATGGAAAACTCCCGTTTTGAATTCAAAACAGCTTAAGTCGCGATTCAGCATAATGGATAGTTCTATACGACTACGGGCTCTTTCGCCCTGAGGGCTGTAAAATAAATTGATTTACAACATTAAACCGCTATTTATGAAGACAGTATTAAAGCTTATAGAAAATCTTAACCATAAAACCCTGTTCATATTATTAAATAACATTTAATAGTAATAAAAATACTTATAGACTCAAAGTGAAGCAGTCTCTGTTGATAGATAAAAACTAACATCTTACATAAACTACATAAAATAAAAGTGTATTACCTCATGTAGTAAATATCACTTTGTCCAGATCTTGTGCCACTCTGACGTATACTTTCTTTGCGCTTCCATCCTTCTCCTAAAGATGGACAGTCTTCCCAACCCTCATCATTATTGGTTCGTTTGCGTCGTGGTCTAAAAAATAATTTTAAAAAATCACTGACTAAATCTCTGTAGGCATCAGGTTAGTACTGTAGCTTAGATTAAAAGCAGCATCAACGCAGCCTACCGTTTGCATATTCTCCTAGCCTTCTCACTGCCTGCCACACTGCCACTCCTTTCACTTTCACCTGCTAGGCTCTCCTCCTCTGGATCTTTATGACCAAAGGAACGCTGCTCGGTAGAAAAGTCAAAGCTATTGGCGTCATCGTCATCGTCCTCCTCCAGTGGTTCAAACCAGTCCGTGGGCTCCTTAGTCTCCTCGGCCTTCTCCTCTGCCTCTGCTTTGGTGTTTGTAGATGAGACCTGTGTGTCCGTGTCTGGCTGAGGTTCACCCTGTTGTAGATCGGGGTGCTCCTCTCCTTCACCCTGCTGTATATCAGCATGTTCCTCTCCTTCACCCTCCTGTATATCGGAATGTTCCTTTCCTTCACCCTCGTGTATATCGGCATGTTCCTCTCCTTCACCCTGCTGTATATTGGGATGTTCCTCTTCTTGACCCTGCTGCATATTGGCATGTTCCTCTCCTTCACCCTGCTGTATGTCGGCATGTTCCTCTCCTTCATGGGCCGGGCTCTTTGGCTGCTCTTCCTCCATCAGTGCACAATGCTGCGATGTTAATGCTACAGAGTTCCAATATAAAAGGGTCAATATAACCGATCAGGCATCCCATTTACTAAGAGTATGATCCAAATGTCAGTACTGCATCTTCTTCCTTGCCTTTCACGGTGACACGATCAGCCAACCCTGATTATCAGATGAGGTTTGGGCGGGCATTGCATAACCTGGCAAATAAAACAATATAGAATAAAATCAGAACTAATGTGTCGGGGTAGACAGACTCTTAAACTAGTGGCTAGGCGTGATGTTAGCTTCAAATCATTTACAATATCCTGGTTTTAATGGAAATGAACACAAAGCCACGCAGGTATTCAAACAAAAGAATATTACGCTATGTGCATCGCCATGATTGTGCCTTATATAAACGTAAATCGTTGCAAAAATATCTGTTTAAGGCTTGCTTTTCGAGTTAATATACATTAGCCACCACTAGCCAGTTCGCCCATTCGTGCATGAAAAGCCAAGGGATTAGCTAGCTTAACAAGACCTAAAATGGGTCCCGAATCGTTACATCTGTCACAATTCACACTGTTCACTTATCCGAATAAAACCATACATTTAGAATACGGTTACATACCTCCAATGTGTCTGAAATCTTACATTCCTGATAATATTTTATAGGGTCGGCTAATGCGGCTAACGAGCTAGCACGTAATTAGAGACGGTAACAGCGGAAGCGAAAGAGAACAGTCACACCAATCAGGCTCCTCCGTGTCATTCATGTGTGCACCGCTCGCACCGACTGTAAACACACCGCCCTCATCAGACACCACAAGCATGACACTCACCACGGGGGCTAATAAAAGTGATCGCAGCCTTTTTCTTCAGTCTGAAAGAATCTGACTAGGGGAAATGAGAAAAAAAACCTCTGCTATGTGCATGGAGGTATCAAAAGAACGGGCCAGGGCAGAATATATGTAATGCCTACTAAAACCAGTAATAAATACAGTTGTGCTCATAAGTTTACAAACCCTGACAGAATTTATGATCATCTTTCAGAGAATATGAATGATAAGACAAAAACTTTTCTTTCACTCATGGTTAGTGCTTGGGTGAAGCCATTTATTATCAAACAATTTAATAATTTAATTTGCATTTAATACTAGTTAGTCAGTTTATCTTTTTTTTATTATAGTCCTCACATTGTGTTATATATGTATATGTTCTTCTGTCTTTGTTATCCTTTATGTGAAGCACTTTGGTCAACTGAAGTTGTTTTTAAATGTCCTATAGAAATAAACTTGAATTCAATTGAAAAATAACTGTGTTTCCTCTTTTTAAATCATAATGAGAACAGAAACTACACAAACGACCCAATGACAGCTTGGAGTCTTTTGTGACAGTTGTGGATGTGTTATTTTCTCTGATGGTAAAGCCCATTGTTCTTGGCAAATGGCTCCAGTTCCTGTAAATTCTTGGGCTCTTGTAATGAACTGCAGCTTGAGATCTCCCCAGAGTGGCTCAGTGATACTGAAGTGAGAAGAGACGGCCACTCCAGGACCTTCACTTTATTTTGCTGGAGCCAATGACAGGTCCACTTGGCTTTGTGTTTTGGATCATTATCATGTTAGAATATCCAAGTACATCCCATGTGCAGCTTCTGGGCCAAGAAATTATAAATTCTCCCAGGGTATGTAAACTTATGAGCACCACTGTATGCAATGCTGACCAATGACCAATTGGAATAACAGAATAGTCCTTGTTGACAAATAATAACCAGAAATGTTAATATTTTGTGTGACCAGATCGCGTGCATTCTTGCTGGCATTGTTTTTATGTAGTTTTGCAAAGTCTCTTTCGTTACCGAGTTCCAAATTGTTTCTAGTTGTTCCCAGAGACTTGATTTGGATGAGACTTTGGTGTTATTTTTGGAAAACATTAAACCTGAGAATTTAGGGATAGCAACAATAATTATATTTTTGCATTAATGGCAAAGGAGAAATTCAATTTGTCAGCTGGATAAAAGCTGTTTCAACCAAATAATTTTTGTCTAGTTGACAAATTGAATTTCTCCTTTTTCCATGGATCCTACCTAGATAACTGAAGAATTTTACACACAAATAGCATTATATCATTGTTTTGCAGCAGAGGCAAACACCTTATACTGAGCAGTGGTCTAATAAATCTGTTAAGCACTGTAAAATTATTCAAAAATGGTCATAAACATACTTGGTTATAATCAGATGTTTATTTCATATGCCAAAATAGCATTCAAACATTCATGAAAATATATATAATAACATCTAATCAAATCTTCCAAGTTGATTGCAATAGAAAGACATTTAAAAATATTTATTAGATATCGTGTATCACTGCTAATAATAAGCCACTCTATCTATCCTTATTACTGCGAAGATCAGTAGTCAAAGGGTCATGCTGAATTGTTTGGTGCAGCATTAAGGCAAGCAGTCCAGCTCTGTTGGTCATAGCAGTTCTTACATTACGTTCCTGTTCAAACAGTTCATCCAGTTTGTACCACTGTGGAGAGTGGAAAACACCCTTAAGTAAAAAACATATCATAAAATATATTAAAACAATCCACGGAAACAATGTAACTTACCACTCTGACACGCTCCAAGTCTACCTCAGCTCTTCTGAGCTTTTCCCAGTTGTAATGTTTGTTACATTTTCTTTTTGACACTCTGCAGTATTCTCCAGTTAGCTCAAATACATTTTTAACCAGAGGGCATCCACATACCTCGTCTACCGGCACCTAGACATTATTCTTTTTTTTTAAATCTGAAATATCAATGCTTACTCTACATATCCTCTTTTACCAACCTTGGGATCCCTTGAATGTTCTGGGCACAAAACTTGAAGCCGTTTGCAGTAAGTTTTGCTTTGGGGATTGTATACATCACAAAACAGTCTGGTAGCACTGCAATAGAAATTAGGGAAAGATTAACAAAATGGAAGGATGTAAACAACGTGTATATTTAGTTTCATACCCTTCAATTCTTGTGGGATACATGGAACCAAAAGATGTCTGACTCTCATACTGTAAGAAAATTAACAAAATGTGCAAAAAATATTTTATATATCATTCCTTAAAAGTGTCATAATTTATAATAATTAAGGAAAGCAATACTTTACTACTTACCTTAGCGTAACATCGTTCCATGTGTCTCAATGCCACCTTTGGATTTACTGGATGGCTACATGACACACAGAATATCTGTAGATCTGTGTCCTCACTATCCCCTTCATTTACCTGAAAAGTGTTGCAATTGTAATTTAAAGTGCAATAAAGATATTATTATTTATAATATTATTTATAATTTTTAATACATTATTTAAAAACAATCTACCTCCTCGTCTTGCTGCACTGCCTGCTGTTTGGCTTTGGCGATAATTCCTTCTAGTTCATGAAATCGTCGTTCCATGTCTGTGAGCCGCAGACGAGCATTTTGCTGCTCTCTGCGGATCCGCTCCAACTGCTTTTTACCATGTTCCTCAGCAATACAAGGACTCTGCTGCCACTGCTGGATTCTCTGAGGTAGGATCTCATAAATCCGACTATAAAGAAAAAAATAATAATTTCAACCTTTTGTATGTCAAGCAAACAATAGATAGACAAAATATAAAATTGCTAAATTTATGTGTTAAAAAAATAATACTAACACTAAACCCCAATAACAGCTACTTACATCAAATATATTAAGGCCAATATACTCAGCTAAATGAAGTAAATGGTTGCAAATATACTGTGCTTTTCTAAATACATATGTACTCAGAGCATTTATTGTAATACCAGTTGTATTGGTCCCATCAATAAAAAACAGTCTCGCTGCTAGGCCACTAGGTGGCACAATAGTACATAGTAAAACAGTATTGTACAGGATGCATCAGTAACTCCGTATCAATATTAAAAAAAAAAATCTTACTTTGCAGCCAACTTCATGCCACAGTCCTCAGAGCAATATTTGGAGTTGGGTCTGGCTGCCTCTACACAGTTGGGGCCAAGACATTGTCGCAGACCACCATTATCACCTCTTTCTCCTCTTTCGCTGTGTCTACTCCGGTCCTTATGCTTTTGTTTCTGCTTGTGACGTCGTGACTCTTTCTAAAACAGTCAAGAACATTGCTTGTTGCAAAGACAGATCGGTGTTAATGACTTTTAATAAAAAGTCCTACCTTCTTGTCGATTTTCTTTTCTCTTCTCTTAACATGCTTGACTTTAACAGCTTTTTTACGCATCACTGGACTAAATGGTGGTTCATCATCATCATCACTGGCCCATGCCTGAGGGGAGTGAAGTCCTGAGAAAACTCATTGTCCCCCCCAGTAATAATAATAATAAAAACTTGTGTTACCATGTCATATTTTCCTGCTGCTTTATACTGTTGGTACAGATCAGTCTCACTGTCATAATCATCAGAATAATGACGTCGTCTGTGATGGGAATTCTCTCTTCTTTCCCTCAAGGACATCTCCTCCTCTTTCACACGCAGCATTTTCTAATACAAGAGTTTAGCACAATTTAACACCTACAGTAAAACTCAGAATAAGGATGCAACCATTTGTTTATCTCTCACCCTGGCTCGCACTTCACATTGTCGAAACCTGCACTTCTGTCTGATTTTGTTTGGGCCCCCAAACTTCTTCATATCCTTGCAGAAGTCACATTGAGCGCAGTCTTCTGTCCTTCGGCATGGCTCACATTCACCACACATACGTACAGATCGCTTTACCTGGATAATTAAAAATAATTTTTTGTTCATGTATTGGTATTTCTTCAATTTATAATTGTTTCTTTTCCATAGATTAAGTAAACACTTAAACATATGCTACAAAATACAAACTTTTGATCCTCGTCGCCTTTCCAGTCTGTAGTCTGGAGTACTCGGTGTGCTGTACTGTTTGTCTGATCTGTTGTCATAGTCTGTGTCTTTATCCCGGTTTTTCTTTGATCTGAACTTTATTTCTAACAAAGGATTTTCCTCTGGTGGCAGAAAACAGAAATGTATGCCATTTCATTGTATAAAATGTAATAATGTTTTGTATAAAACATATTTTTCTGTATTTACCTCTGCATTTCATACAATACCACTGGCGTATTGCTTTGGCCTGTTTCTCTGTGATGTTTATGCAGTGTCCATGGAACCATTCGTTACAGTAATCACAACCACTGTTAAAGGAGAGTACATTATAAGATAGAGAAATAAAACAGAATACAACATGGAGAAACAGATATTAAACTTGCATCATAAAACAATTAATGTCTGGTTTCCTGCAGATGCAGTACAGTGGTGCATTCTCCCCTTCCATATACATTGCTTGAGGTCCTGGTCCATGCTCAATATCAGACATTTCACTGTCCTGAAAAACAACAAACAAACTTAAACCTTGTTCATACATTTAAGTTAATATAAAGATCGGGATTGTGCCGTTCCGTCTGATTTTCATTTAGTCTAATGTTAAAGCAATGGAGAGTGTAAGATGCCAAATACTAAACTTAGCGTTCATTAAAAAATATTCTGACACCTTAAACATCTGTGATCACCTAAATGCATTTACCAATAGTGACAACAGAATTTCGATATAGTGAAGCAGCTTCTTATCGATGTTTGTTTACATCTCAATATTGTTTTTGCGAGTGCATCTCTATGAACGTTTGGTACCCATGAGGTATAATGTAGACATTTTTATGAATAAAGTTCAATAAATTTGGCATTAGAATAAACTGAGCAACTGTCAAATGACATTTACATTTTATATTTTGCTAACCATGGAAAGGGGCTAACGCACATTAGCTGCTTTTAGCTAAACATTACGATCATGTATCGAGAGGGACAGGTGGCCTCAAAACACAAACTTTAACGTGATAAAACTCTTACCATTGTCCAGAGAAAATGCAGTGGGCCAACAAGAGGGTGTTAAATGTATAAAGTAAATGTTTTGCCTTGCTAGTTAGCAGGGGCTTAGCGAACAAAAAGCAACACGGTAATATACAAGCTGAGCTCCGCCGTCATTGGTCAGACCCGCTCTTTCTACAGCAGGAAATACAAGCCCACAGTGCTCAAGGGCGCCACCTATGTTTGGTTACATTCCCAGGAGTAACTACATTAAATCTGTTAGAACACACTTTCTACATTGTAATGTAGGCTTATATGGTATATCTGACTTGTGTTTGAGTCATTTAAATGTGGAAATGTTGAATGTGATGTTTTTAAATGAAAGAGAGTGCAGAGGATGTATTTTAATTGTTTGTTAACCTGCCTGAGGGCTGTAGATGGAAACTGGCTTTAGCTAAATCTGGTGTAAAGCATCTCTACTTTTATTAGATTAATGTGTTTGCATATGGTCCCTGATAAAATAAGATAAACAACTTTTTTTTTACACATCTCATATACTTATAGCATTCACAAACCTAACTCTTATTTGGCCTGGAGAAGTTTCCATGGAAATGTTAAATGTTTATTTGGCTATAATAGGTCTATTGGTAATAAAAAGTATCTCCATGTAGAATGTCTCAGTATAGTATGTTTCCATTTCAATTTCAATTCAATTCAATTTCCTTTATTGTCACATGTGCATATACATACAAAATATATATAGCACAGATGAAATTGCTGTCCTCTCCCACCTCAGTGCAAACATTAAAAACATTCCAATAAAAAAATTCAAGTATAAAACAAATGTGCAAACAACAAAAATGTGCAAACAGACAGAAATGTGCAAACAGGACAGAAGTG